>CP125849.1:17500000-20000000 GCA_030408175.1 Trifolium repens
TATCGAATTTTTGTGACTAATATGTTGTACAGATATAGATGGTGTTGCTGGTTTTGATTGCGCTTAACTTCTAATTAGCCGGAATTAAATGATGAGATAATGCGAGAATAGTGCACTAGTAACTTTTGAAGAGGAAATATTGGACATGTTGCTAGTTGTTATAGTGTACTTAATTTGAAAAACTTTTTTATATTTACTGCACCTCGTGAGGGCATTATTCCTTTCAATTAGGGAATAACTGGAAATCTTGTTTTGAACTCCGAAAAATTATTTAAGTTGACAAGAATTGCAAAGAAAACAATTGCATAATGAGTGTCTTATGTGATACCACAAACTATTTTATTTATTTTTAGATAGATGATACCACAAACTATTTGTTATTTCATTTTACATCTAACGAAATTAAAAATGATGTCAAAATATTTGTATTTATTTTTGTGAATGATACTCTAAAAATAAATCCAGAGAAGGTAAGGAAATAACCTTTTTTTCAAAAAGTTGATGGGGGCTCCAAATTGATCGAATTCTATACTTGAAAAGGTACAAAACAGACGTGATGCCCGCTTAACCAAAGTTCAACAAAAATTAAGTTGAATAAAAAGCATAAAAAAAAAAAAACAACATATTCGCCCACCGTGGGGCTCGAACCCACGACCACAAGGTTAAGAGCCTTGCGCTCTACCAACTGAGCTAGACGGGCTTGTTGTTTAATTTGTGACTAATATATAGCTTTTTGTGATTTCGTTGCCTTAACGCGACTTTGTTGCTTTTCTATCTTCGTGCATGCGGTGTTTATTTGATGTACCATTTCGTTGCAGTGTGCATTTGGTTCGGATTAATAAATCAATTTCAATTAATTACTAGTTCAATAAAATGATTAGGTTATCAACAATCCATATTTGGAGGCTGTATTTCGGTCATTTAATTGTCATATTTTTTGTAATTATGAGTATGCCTTTTTAAGTTAATACTTGGATGTTGTTGGCAGATTCATTCTTTACTGTTTTTAACGATGTTAAATTTATAATTGTATGTACTATACTATAATTTGAACAAATAAATACTTTTTTTATAAAAAATATCAAAATAAAAGAGGTAACTAATTGAGCGATAGTTTTTTATTTGACCAATAAATAATTGACCAATAAATATTATAATGTAAAAGTGTTTTTGTTTATATGATAGAATCAACGAGGCTTGTCTATAAATTCTAATTTAATTGATAAAAATGTCGAAATTGTTTACTTATACACTGTGACCAAAGTTTGAACTGCAACTTATTTACTCGTGTGTGTGAGTTTTAAATGACTATTATTATTTCGTCTATCTATCTAAAAAATAAAATCAATGAGCTTTAAACCAATTATTGTCTCATCCATTTTACCGAACACTTCACCGCTATACCACTCCTAATGGCTTATATATATAGTACTCTTGATACTTCAAAGTTCAAACAATCAAACTTAATCTAAACCATTGTAAACTACCGAACTTTATAATTACAGCCATTTTACATTAAAAAATTATACAAAGTTTGAATTTCAGAAAACTAAAACGTCATGCGCTAATTTAACCAGCTGCAAATAATCATTACTTAAGTTATAGAAGTATACGTAACATTTTTAAACCAATTAATGAAATATAGAATACATCAATCCTTCATTGAGAAGATTTATTTTTGAAGAGGGCAAGTGCCAATTATTAGGTAACAAACCACATTATTCAACTAAGCAACCATATATATATATATATATATATATATATATATATATATATATATATGGGTAACATGGAGAAAACAAAATGACTCAAATATGAAAGATATATATCCCTTTGACAGAGCATTAAACAGCTAGTCCACCTTGTAATTTTGGGTAGTGGAAGTGTAAGTCGGGGACATTTTCTCGTACATCTGTTTTTTGTATTGGTAACCCTGCAAATATGTAAGAGGTAAGGCTGCAGTGATTAGTGTTTCTTTTGTCTCTTTTTTTGTTAACTATAATTTTGTTATGGTCTCATATAAAATTTGAATTTTGCCTCTTTCTTTGTCATTTTGTCTAGGGATTAAAAATTTTACCCTTAAGGTAAATAAGTGGGTGATCGAATTCGAACTCCAACCCCTGTATATATATATATATAATACGATGTCCCTACCAACTGAGCTAATTAAGCTCATGGTAACAACTTTTTCTCTTGTAATTACAAAATCAAACTTACTAACTATACTAAGCTGATAACTTATGAACCAAATACAACTTTTTTTTTGTCAAATATCCTAATGGCTAGAAATTTCACCGTTGAGGTGGATAAGTGGGAGGATCGGGATTCGAAATATGATCTCCTGCATATATAATACAATGTTCTACCAATAATTTAAAAGTATAGTAAATTAATAATGAAGAATACCTTATTTGTTCCATAAATGTAATCACAATAGGTAAATACTGAGGCATAGTTGCATTGACTTCTTCTACCAACATAATGATGGTAGTCATGGTATGCAGGACCTCCATAAAATGGTATATATTTTGTGGGACTCCAAGGAAAATCATACCTATAAATGTTAACATGTCATAAAATGTCTAAGATTAAGGTCATCCAAAAACAATAGGTAAAAAAAATGATGGCTATGATTTATAATGTGCATCAATATGTTAATGACAATTGAAGCAAGAAATTGCAAGAAATAACCCAATTAGAACTCCAACTTGTATTATCCAGAACGATTCGTCTTTAACTGAAACTCATTATTACGATATAATAATAATTCTCTAATATTAAATATGTTTATCTAATTACTTGAGAAATAATCAAACTCTTACCCACTATGTGTCTCAATGGCTTCTAGTTGTCGCAAAATGAACCATAACCAATAGGTTATTATGTGCCCTGGAATCAATGCTGGGCCAAGAAATGCAGGGAAGCCCAGTATAAAAATCTCAGCCCAATGGGCATAAGGTGCTGAAAGCCCAATAGGTGTTCTATATTCATGATGAACCTTGTGGATATTCTCATATGCCCATTTGCAATGTAACAATTTATGGATCCAGTAACTTACATAATCTTCTATAAGAACATAAACTAGTAATTGCCAAAACAACTCCCAGCCTGATGGCAATGGCAAGCCTGTTCTGATTCCAAGCCACTGTGCAAAATTTGTTGTAAATTATAAATCCATAGTCACAATTTACAGCACTTAAAAATGAAAACCACATAATTAAAAACCACATAATTTGTTGTAAGGCTGAGATGTAATAGGAGGGAAATTTGATAGGAGAGAATCTCATCTCCAATTTTATGTTATTTTTTATATTTTTTAGGCTTAATTCAATATCTGGTCTCTTATGTTTATTTTAGGTTTTAATTTGGTCTCTTATGTTTTAAAAGTTTCAATTTGGTCCCTTATGTTTCCACCGTTTGCATAAGTTGGTTTTTTCTGTCAGTTTTGATGATTCCACCGTTTCATTTGGACACGTGTCCACGTGTTTTTCCATGTATGCAAACCGTCTACCACATGTGACAAAATTGAAGAAAAGGACCAAATTGAAACCTAAAATAAATGTAAGGGACCAAATTGAAACTTTTAAAATATAAGGAACCAAGTTGAAACCTAAAATAAATGATGAATTGACCTCATGTTTCTTTATGTGTTTATCTATTGGTAGTGAGAATGAATTGAACATGTAGTTGAATTCTAGGGACATGATTTGATTCTCACGGAAGGCAAAAACTCTAACCGAGGGGGAGGGGAGGGGAGGGGAGGTGAGGGGAGGGATTTTTAAAGAGGGGAGACGAGGTAAAACATAATTTATTATGTTGACAAAATTAGCCTCACTTTTTTATTAAAATTCTAAATTATCCTTGTTGGAATATTAAAATTTTAGTTTATATTTTTTTTACAACAAAAAAAATTTAGATTTTCTACTCATTAGATTTTTTTTTTTTGGATATATATCCATTAGATTTTTTTTTGACGTAATATATCCATTATAATTTAATCCTTATTTTGTGTTTATAAGGTTAAGGCTAAAAAAATAAATTACTTCTCTCCTTCCCTCCCCTCCCCTCGTTAAAAAGTTGAACCAAACATAAAAATTTAAAATATCACCTCCCCTCCCCCCACCTCCCCTCCAAAACTCCCGAACCAAACAGACCCTAAAGAGGAAGATAGAGAAGATCGCGGGAAACAACGTTGGGATTGCCTATTAATTATGTAGAAAAGGGGTCCGGACTGTTACAAGTTCTCTTCAAGACATAATATTGAGATCTCCTGTTGAATTGAAATAAGTTTATCAATATATCACGAAGTTTTGGCGATCTTATCTATCTAATGGAGAAATACTAGTACATTCCATATTCTATTTGAGGGATTGGTGACTTACCGATCCAATGACTTTGGCATTGAACATTCCAAAACAAAAATGGGGTACTGTGTACTCTCTGGTCGGGTGCATTTCATAATAGACACCTATTTGCATGTCATATTTACCTAGCTTATTTCAAGCTTATTATAGTTTATAAGATGATGTTTACTTAGATTCTGTTTTGCAATGCTAAATTTTGAGCATATAAAGATCAATTTAAAATGATAGTTATTTAGACTATGTTTGACAATACTAAATTTCAAGCTTATGAGAAAAAAAAAAAATTGCTTGTAACTATTTTATTATCACAGGATTATAACTTAATTATTTTACTAACTTATAGTTTATTTTCAAGCGCTATTTCAAATAGCGTTTGAGCTTATAGTTTATAGTTTGTGGCTTTTCACTTTTTATTTTATTTTTATCTTTATTATTTTAACAAAAGTTTTTTTTGTTACCATGATATTGGTACGAAGTTTCCACCGTCATTAGTGATGACTAATCTCTGTCAGGGAATCTGTGGGGCACACAAGGTGTGTTCTCCCCTCCCAACCAAATTTTCTCCATACGCATGATATAAACAAAAGTTTATTTTTACCTGATTAAAAATAACATGCAAGCATATATATATATATATATGAGAGATTAAATTACACCGATATAATATTTGTGTAATATTACACCACTTAATAATATTTTAATGAATATAAATTTTACAATATTCATAGTTGAATTGAAAGTTTATATCATATAGATCAATTATGTATACTTTTTATAAAATCTAAAATCATTTGATATTTTTATTAAATATCATTAATCTCTCCCGTATATGAAAATATATCAAATTACATCGGTGTAACATTTGTTAGCATATATGATTTTGTTTCGTCTGACACAACAATATATTATTATTTTTAAATGCGGACTATTTATAATTTTTGTTGATAAATAATTAAAGATATTAATGTTCAAATTGTAATTTGACATGAGCAATAGTCAAATTGTGACAACTAAATATTTTGGGACGAAGGAGCATATGGTGTATCATTATGCGTAATAAATAAGTAGGTTTGTGCAGCGGTATAAAACTCCTTCCGTTTTGATCCCGATTGGATGGAAGGCGCCGGCCTTGGCCTTGGTTCGGTGTTGAATTCAGTATCAACTTGTTGTGGTGAATTTTTCGTGATAGCTATTATGAGTTTATGACCACCAATTTAGCTAACACTATTGATCATTACTCCATCCAACAATGCTCACTAATCTGACCACCATCGTCAACCACCACTTTGACAATCGACGGCCACCATTCAAACCAGCACTAAATCATCACTTGATTATACTTTTGATCATTAAATCGACCACTGACTAACACTATGAGCATCAAAAGCTATCACTCTCACCACCATCAACCACCATTACAATGACCTCCACCAACCACTACTCTAACCGCCATCGATTACAACTTTGATAAACATCTATACTCACAATCCCCACTTTTAATGGTGTTCATTATTTGAATTAAAATGCATATACAATGATATAATTTATTTTTAGGGTCATGTTAACATGTGTCATAAGACCACGTGAAAAACTATCTTAATATAGAAATTCTGCATTTAACAATGTAAGAAATTTAATACTTAAAAGTAAAAATGTACAAGTTTCAAGTAATAATTCCTATATTTATTTCATTATGTGCCCTTTGGCAATGACACATGTTAACATTCTCCTTATTTTTATGTTTGAATATGATATTTGTTCTACAAAAAATTCATAAGTCAAGTCTTGTGAGCTTGACTCAGTTTGCACGGACGTTACATTATATATGCAGGGGGTGTGGTTCGAACATCGGTCATCTCACTTATTCACTTTAAAGGGTGGAATTTTTAGCCACTAAATTACTTGACAAAAAAAAAATCATAAATCAAAAACTTTTTTAAAACTTATAACCTCAGTTTAAGAAAATATTTCTTTCGATCTTAAATATAAATAAATATTCATTTTTTAAATTTATTAAATGATTTACAAATTCTATTTTAAAAGTTAGTACTTAATAGACCAAAATCACAAATTTTTAAAAATTAACTTTTCTCTTATAATTTTTGACGGACGGTCAGGGAGTAGTAGTTTAAGGGGGCGGACACGGTTCTATCTCTCGCTGCCACAACATGTAAGTAGACAGAGTCTGCAAGATACACCTTGTCAATCATCATTCAAAATGCCGTCCCTACCAGCTTCTATTCTGCGCAAATCAATTATTATGGTCTGGATTTTGCATTAAAGAGGCTAGTACTGTAATACTTCATCCGGTCTTATATATAAGAAAAAATTTATTTTTGAAATTCATTCTAAAGTTAATATATCTAGACAATATTGTTGTATAGGTCTAGATATATTAACTTTACAATAAATTTAAAAAAGCAAAACTTTTTTAATATATAAGATTAGAGGGAGTAGTAATAGTAGCCTCTAGGTGTACTCCATGCATATGTTTCATCGTCATTGTCATTTTCATAATTTCATAACGGATTTGGATCCTCTCATGCTATTTGGATTCAACATTCTCTTTTTTTTTAATTCAATTGCTGATTCAGAAAAAAAGGGTGCAGAAAAGAGAAAGAAAAAAAAAATGAACGGATGATGGAGATAAGGACATGATGAAGAACATGAGAAAAAAAGTCGAAGAAAATCCAAATATTTTCACTACAACAAACTCTACCAAGTGGCATGGATGTAGATTCTCTATTACTTTATATCTCCCACCCTCTCTTATGCCTATATTATGTGTCTATCTCTCTTATTTTTTCTCAACTTCTTTATTTTTTATTTGAAAATTGCTAAACAGTGCCTCCGACACTAATTATACATTTAAATATTGAAATTTCATTTTCAAACTTATGTATTCATTACATTAAAAGTGTACCAAATTATCTCATAAATATTAATGTTATCTTTTATGTCTGTTTTTGACATATTTAACAAGTATTCCAGTTCCAAAAGCACTATTTAATATTATACGGCGCCTTTGTTTTATAGCTCCTCTTTTACAGTCTTTGTTCGTCTTATACAAAGACCCGATTATTATTAATAATATATTTATCGTTAAAAAAAACTATTTAACATTATTCTTTTTATTTTTAACTTCTCACATCCAAAACCTCCCAGCAGCACTGCTGCCACGGGAGGGGATCCATTTCCACGTCCCACCGCCCTTTTCACAGCTGACCATGCAGATTGACAGTTGTATCTCAAAATAGGATCACTTTCGATTTTATAATTTTATAAAAAAGTGTTTCATTTGTAATATTTTTCTACATCATCTTTGGGTTTTTCCAAAATAAATAATTCCAATAAAATAAAATCCTCAAAACCTTTGATTTTCCAAAATTTAATGTAATATTTATAGACTATAGTTTTTGACCATTGTTACTTTCATGATTTTTAAATAAGTTGTCAATATTTTTTAAAATAATTAAATAAAAATTATATTTACTCTAATGATTATATTTTTCTTTAACTGTATAAAAGGATTAAATAAATTATTTAAAATATCACTTTCTCATTTATTTTTACATTTTTCTTAAAATATGTAAAATGATTAAATGCGACACTCATTAGATCATATATATACTCCCTCTGTCGGTATTATTATAAGAAAAAAAATTATTTTTTAGATTCATTGAATTATTAATGGATCAAATTTATTACCTTCGTTCGTAGATATAAATTTTCCTTGACTAAATCACAAAAAAATATAAAGTTGAAATTAGTAATAAATTTATTGATATTGAAAATTATTTTCATAAATTTATCCTTTAAGAGGGAATTTATGTTACTATCATACCATTTACTGTAAATTGTAAAAAGAAAATATAAATTAATTAGGGATGTTTAGGTAAGGAAATTATTAACGTGGTTGAAAATTCAAAGAGTATCTTAATTATTTAAAGAGATTTTTTTTGTAAGAGAGTCTTATATTTAAGGACAGAACCACATATAGGTAGTATAATATAAACTAAATATATAATTAGTTATTCGATAAATTTAAAAAGTAAATTTTTATTTATAATTATGACCGGAGTTGTACTCCCTGTAATACTTATTATAAAAACAAATCATTTTCTAAATTTATTCAATGGCTTATCTTTATAATCTTATGATATAGATTAGATAAATATATTAATCGTTCAATAAATTATATTTTTGTTCTTTTTATAATAAAAGGGTCATGTCATAAGGACACGGTAGCTAAATATAAAAATTTAGTATTTAATGATATAAAAAAATTAATACAAAAATATTGAATTTTCAATTTTCTTCTTCCATAAGTATTCACCTATGAAGCACGGGTACTCCATTTTAGGGAGAGTACCGGTACCGGGTACGTACCCGTACCAGATACTCCTATGGTACTCCTTGGGTACGCACCGATGACGTACCTATTTTATTTTTTATTTTTTTGCAACGGGTACACGTGTGGTACTCCTGTGGTACGCGCGAGTACACAAATCCGAAAAAATGCAAATTTTTTTCCTTTTTCTTTTATTCGTTTTTTTTTATTTATAGGAAGATTTATGTTTT
Source organism: Trifolium repens (assembly GCA_030408175.1). Taxonomy (NCBI): domain Eukaryota; kingdom Viridiplantae; phylum Streptophyta; class Magnoliopsida; order Fabales; family Fabaceae; genus Trifolium; species Trifolium repens. The sequence goes on from CP125849.1 coordinate 17,508,946, forward strand.
TTATTTGTTTATCATATAAAAGTAGTAGCTATACTAAAGCAATAACATATTAGTAGCTGAGTTTGTCCACTCATTCATTGAAAATGAATAGGCTCAATCTAATTTTATTCAAACAAATCTTCATTTGCTCTCTCTCTCGAGAGAGAAATAATAATACTTATAATGGAGGAACAACAAAAACATGCGATATTGATATGTAGATGGTATTCTTGAAGTTGCAAGTCTTTATCGCGAAGAACCTGAGTTAGACGCCACTTTTTTAATGATTATGGAGAGGGAAACAATTTGACTTTTTTTAGCTAATTGCTTTTTACTTGTTTAATTATTAATTTTAACAATATAGTTCTATTATTTTATTTATATAATTATATTAAAAAAAAATTATACATACATACCCGTACCTTAATTTTTTTAAAATTATCGTACCACGTACCAGTACCGGTATCGGATACCGGTACCGTACCCGCACCTAGGCATCATAGGTATTCACTTTCTTTATACGTGCCTTATTTTCCTAACAAAAAATAGACGGGATATTAATTAGAAGACCCAAAATATACATTGGAAGCATGTGCCCCACTTACTTCATTTCTACACAAGTTTTTTTTTTTTTTTTTTTTTTTTTGGTACAATAGAGGGGCAAAGCCCCCTACACAAGTATTTTTAATCAATAATTAAAAAAATAATCTTGAGTAAAGAAAATAAATTAAAAAATAGTTGGATTCACAAGGCGCGAAGAATTAATCTTTTATTTGCATATAGAAGATACCTAATTACACCAACAAAAAAAAATAGTACTCTTTTAGGTTCTTATTATAAGAAAAATTTATTTTTTAAATTTATATAATGTTTTATTTATCTAGATCATATTATGAATTAAATACATAAAACATTTTATTAATCAAGAAAACAATTTTTTTATAATAAGAAATACTTATAGTAGTAATATACTCCCTCTAGTTCTAAATATAAGAAAAAATTTACTTTTTAGATGGATTGACTGTTTGATATATCTAATCCATAATTTAGATTAGTTACATCAAACTTTGAATTGAATGTATTTAAAAAATAAATATTTTCTTATCTTTAGAACCAGTGATACACTATGATAGTATAGTCAGTGTAGTCATTTTAGTCATTATTCCGTTAGTTTGGATGTCAATTATCATTGGTGTGTTTCCCTGGGTCATTAATCACTTTCTATATGTATTTTGGGTCTATCGTAAGGGAAAGTGGTTAAGGTGAAACATCTTTAGGAGTATCAATATTTTATAGGGTAAAATGTGTTTTTAGTCCCTGTAAAATTCTTCAATTTGGATTGTGGTCCCTGTAAAAAAAAATTCACCCAATTTGCCCCTGTAAAATTTAAACCCATAGGTTTTAGTCCCTCCTTTGATCTGTCAGCAAAAAAAACCATTACATGGCATCGGTTCAGTGACATGGCATATGCCATGTTGGATTCATGTGACACGCCAGCAAATTTTTATTTTTATTTTTGGTGAAAAGACAAAATGTCCAAGGACCAAAATCAAAATTCGGGAATATTACAGGGGCCAAAATCAAAATTCGGGAATTTTACAGGGACCAAAATTAAAATTGCAATTTTTTTTCTTTTCTTCTTACATCGCACAAGAACAAAAAAATTACCTTCTTCCACCATTTTTTCAACTTCTTCTCATTTCTTCCACAATTTTTTCCACCTTTATATCCTTGTGTTTCTTGTATTAATTGATAATCATAATTATATAAATACCAAAATGAGTGAGTAAGCATAAATATCAAATTACAAAGATTTCGTTATTAGCACAATTTTAGTGCATAAAATTCCAAAATGCGCACATTATACATTAGGAAATGTTTGTAATGTGGTACTTATGCATATAATGTGCGCATTTTGAAATTTTATGCTCCAAATTAGTGATTATAACGAAATGTTTGTAATTTGATACTTATGCTCATTCATTTATTTTGGTATTTATGTAATTATAATTATCAATTAATACAATAAACACAGGAATATAAAAAGGTGGAAAGAATGGTGGAAGAAATGAGAAGTTTAAAAAATGGTGGAAGAAGATAACTTTTCTATTCTTATGCGATGGAAGAAGAAGAAAAGGAAAAAAATTGCAATTTTAATTTTGGTTCTTGTAAAATTCCTAAATTTTGATTTTAGTCCCTGTAAAATTCTCGAATTTTGATTTTGGTCCCTGAGCATTTTTTTCTTTTCACCAAAAAGAAAAATTGCTAACGTGTCACATGGCATCTGCCATGTCACTGAACCCATGCCACATAATGTTTTTTTTGCTGACAGATCAAATGAGGGACTAAAATCTATGGGTTTAAATTTTACAAGGGCAAATTGGGTGTAATTTTTTTTACAGGGACCAAAATCCAAATTGGAGAATTTTACAGGGACCAAAAGCACCATTTACCCTATTTTATATATCAATATTTTAACACTTTCCTAGGTCATTAATACATGTAAATTTTATAAATATTTTAAGAAAGGAGTATGTTCCATCTGCTAAAAAATAAATAAGATATTTGATAGGAGAACATAAGTTGTACAATGTTTGATTTTAAAACAGTTCTTACAACACAATTTTTTTTTGCACAAATTGTCTAAAATACCAAAATAATATTTTTCCATCAAACATCGTACAACTCAAAATTTGTTTAACACCTTAAACGTTTGTACTGTATTGTTCTGTCTTGTATTGTCTTGTTCGATACTTATATTTTGCAGATCAAATGGATTCTAACTTTGATATATGTTTCTCGAACAGAACAACTACTCCTTCTGTTTATTTTTAAATGTCGTTTTAATATAAAGCTCTTCAACCAAGATATATAGTGGCTTGCAGGAGTTTTTTCCCCTCATTTTATAAAAAGAATGTAGTCGTCGAGAAATAAAGAATTAATTTTATGAAAAATGTGAAATAAGAGTTATTAAGAAGGGTAAATCCCCTAAAAAAAAGCATAAGGGTAATTGATAAATATAAATTGTATCTTTAAACTACAAAATGATAGTTAAATAAAAATAATATTTTTTTCCTTCTAAAATGACACTCGAAAAGAAACTTAAGGAGTATTTGGGTGTTTATGAAACCTATGAGTATTAGATCTATTCACTTTTCAACGTTTCATTTAACACTTTTTTTTTAATTGAATAAAAGTAGTTAATGTGGGTCTCTCCTAATTTTATGTAGAAAATTTGCATGTAATATTTTAAAAGTTGAATGTAGAAGCTTAAAAGAATATTAGGGGGATGTATTGGATTGAGATTTTATGAGACAATTTTGGCAAAAAAAATATTGATGATTGCTAGATTGAACACCTTCATATATATTTAAAGCCAAAATTTTACAATTATATATGAGTTTCAGTTGTGTTTTTATAGATATAAAATAAAATTGCAACGGATATAGATATAAAAAATTAATATTGCAAAGTTGATTTATCAATAGAGTTGATAAAATTTAGGACTCAAAAGATATATAACTCAACCACAAAATGTTAAGCCTAACAATATCTCAAATCTCAACACTGTTTAATACAAACCATTATTCTTTAGCTTTTTTTAATCGTTACTTTTTTGTTTCTCTTAATTACCTTCCCTCCACAAGAGGTAATTTTAGTTGAGTCATGTTAAATTATAACATATCTTAGAAGGTAGTTAAAAGTGGAAATAAAAGTTTTCAGTATAAAAAAAGCTAAAGCGAAAATCATTTTATTTATGTATTTTACTCATAAAAATTAAGCAATTTTTTTCTATTAAGAACTTTTTGAAAACCTGTTTAGTCTAGCTTCTCATTTTATTGAATAGAAAAATTTGAAATAAGCTAAGTCAAACTATACTTTAGATATCATTCAGCCAGAATATTGAACCTTAATTGAGCACGTTGTGGGTTTAGATCCGACATCCGTTGATGTACAAATGTCACTTTAAAAGTAAAATAAAATTATTAAATGTCATTTTGGTTATTTCTTGCACCATATTAATTTTAAAAAAAGGTCATTAGTGCATCTAAAAAACTTGTTAAGGAAATAAAAGAAATTATATTGGAAATAACATTTTTTACATTTTTAATTAAGAGATCGATCACACAAATTTAAAAAAAAAAATGATTTTACTATATTTAATTCCTTATAACAAGTATCACAATCTTAACTTACACATAGTGCTTGCATGATTCTTGAACCACTACTCAATTATATATGTATCTATAACAAATTAACAATGATTAATATTTCAATCACTGATAAGAATAATCTATAGTAAAATTATTCGAGTCATGGCAAATATATTTTCATTCTTATGAAAAAGCTGAAAATATGGAGTAATTAAGTTCACTCACTTTTAATTTTAATTATTAAACTGGCCTGTTAATTTTATTTACATTGTCTAAAAGAAATAAAGTAGTAATCTAAAAAGAAAGAAATAAAGTAGAATTTTGCATACCTTTATGGTAGGATAAGAAATGATCTGAAGAGGACCAACTGCAATGATAAATGTCCACATAACATATTTGTAGCACTTGAACATTTCCCAGAATGTTCTCTTGACCAAAGGTTGAATTTTGTATTTGTTCAACTTCTTGTATCCACTTAGCTCGATCAAAAGGAATGGAATAGGGGCTATGGAATAAAACAAGCACAAGAATAGTGTGTTGTGGCAATGAAGAACAAAGTCAGATTTTTTGGCAGAGTAATTGAACCATAGTGTCTCACCAAAAGTGAGATTTCTACCAAGAGCATATTTTGAATATTCTTCAAGGGTCTGGTAAGGGAGCATTGTGAAAGAGGGTGGAGGAGAAATATAGAAATAGAAATAGAATCTAGGAAGTTTATAAAATGAGAGTGAGAGATGAACTGGGTATGTTATATATAGTTGCACAAAGTGACTTTGGATTCTAGAAGAGCGAAAGATGTTATATAACTTTGGATTATATGTTCCGTTAAACCTTGCATAATTGTGCAGGTTTGGATTTTTGAAGGAAATTTTAATTTGGCAATTATTTTTACTTATTTTGTTGTTTGGTTGTCTAATTGTAGTTATGAGTGATGAATCAAAATTGCCGGATGAATTGAAATCTGATATTGTCAAACCCGTTCATTAGAAACCTAACATTGATCAATCGAAGGTGGCGGTTCCTTCTTTGCCTAATATACCTCAACTCGAGGTGTATGTTGTAAATACAAGTGCTCAATTTGCAACTGATAAAAAATATAAGGAGCGAGATGAATTGATTAATTGGGTTCGTGTTGAAACTGCAAACTTAGAATTATCGTTGTGTAGTAGAGAAATCAAACTATAGTTCAGATGGAAGGAAACAATTTTTTGTGTTGGGTTGCGAAAAGGGTGGTGCGTACAAACCAACCAGCAAGAAGTCAAAATTTGAAAAGACCGGAACAGAATCATAACTGAATGAGAAATTTTATGTTTTTGCATATATCATACTACTTCGAAAATATTTTCCGAAACCTAGCAAGCGGAATACGTTTTTCAAATTTTCACGTGCTGTAGAAAATGTTTTTTGAAGTATTCCTTTGGGGTAAAAAAGTAAATTTTGGGGTTTGGGAGAAACATGAGGGTAAGAGGAAAGTTATAAAATAAGAGGCATAATATATTAAAGATCTATATGAAAAATGGGATAACTGTCATAATGAGGAATGAGGAGACACGTATGAAAAATCATGTGCACATGATCTTAAGGAAATTGGATCATCTACTGTGCCCTTTCTGTTCTGTCATCCCTGTTGTTCTTCATCTAATGACTGATAGTAAGAGAAACAATTTGAGAGAGAGAGAGAGAGAGAGAAAACATGAATGAACGGTTGAGATGATGGCAACACGGGAAGCATGAGAGGAGCTGGAGAGGATCCATATCCAATCTTATCTTATGTGGAGTTTTTAATCCGCACCGTACAATTTAATATAACGGTCAACATTTGTTCCTGATCTCTCACAATAATACACTCCTATCAAAAAATAATCTTCTACCTCTTTTTTCTTCCAACTACTCTATGTGAAACTTCTTAAATGAGTACCCATTATGTATGTGTGTGTAAAGACCGACTAATTCAAAGACACCATTAAATTTTAAGCAATACCATTGAGATACAAATTTTTTGGTGTATTCCTACTCTACAACCTACAATTTGTTTTTATTGTTATAAGAAATTAGAAAACCCCCATTATTTTAGAATTATGTGAAACACGTGTTTTACTATTAATGTTGAAATATTTATTTAAAATGTTAACTTATTATTGTAATGCAAATTATCTAAAATATCAACTTGAATTAGTAATGCAAATTATTTCATTCATGTAATAGTAGTCATTTTAGTTGTATAAATGCACTTTTTCCTTAGTTCAATATATCCAAGCATTACATATATTTGTAGTATTATATAATTAGAGTAATAATTTATACCATCCTACTAGTTCACAAATATCATAAAAAAATATTCAAATATCCGATTTTCTCATCAATTATAAATTTTTTCTCAAGTGATTATTTAACATTTTGTTAGCTTCAATAATATCGGAACATTTTTTTGGTACAAATCTATACCTATATATCTATCTATACTTTATATAAAGAGGATACAAGTTTTTGGTGCGAATTACTATTATTTCCATTCTACCCTTTACGGTTTACATATAAATATACTATTTTAAAACACATGTAATTTCCATTGGAATTTTATGTGTGTAACTGCACACTTTGTTTCTTCAAATTTGTTTTGTTTCTTCAAATTTGTTTTCTTACCCCATACCTGCAATTTTTTCTTTAAACACTTATCTCATTTGTTTGCATTCCCAATGTGCATGTAAGGGTAACCTGACAGACCATTATCCTTTCCTTCAATGATAAGAAATTCTGATGGACAGAGAAATAGAAAAAGCTATGCTATATTTGGTAAGGCAAATAAATAAGCTAGTTTATAATTTATAGCTTTTAGCTTATAAATTAAGGCTCTGTTTGGTAAAAATAGCGGTTGACTGATAAGCTAGCTGATGGCTGATGACTTATGACTTATAGCTGATAGCTGATGACTGATGACTTATGGCTGATAAGCTAATTGAAGTGTTTGGTAAAATTAGCGGTTCAAGTAGCTGATAATGTAAAATGACATAAAAGGGTATTGTTAATTTATAATAAATTTTATATTAAATTGATATTTAACATACTTTGATTTTTTTAAAAAAATTAAAATAGAATTTAAAAATTAAATATACTAATATAATATTTTTTAATATTATTAAACTAATTTTTAAGTCCTTGGAAGTTTATTTTCTAACTTCATGGAAGTTGTATAATACACATTAATACATATAAAAATAAAGTACGTTGTACTGTGTATATCTACATATATTTTTAAAGTGTATATATAAGTATATGAAACCACGGAAGTTGTATATATACACATTAATACATATAAAAATAAAGTACGTTGTACTGTGTATATACGTATATGAAAATGAAACCACGGAAATTGTATATATACACATTAATACATATAAGAAACATTGGCTTTTTTTATTAGCAAGAAATGGTTTAGTGTTTAAGTACATAATTATTTTATTTTAAATTAAAATAAATTAGAAAGGATAAAAATGGATTTTAGTTAAAATAATAGGGGTAAAATTGGAAGAAAAAATGATAAGCTATAAGCTATAAGCTCATAAGCTACTTGAAATAGCGTTTGAAAAATAAGCTATAAGTCAGTAAAATAAGCTATAAGCTCGTGACAGAAAACAGTTACCAAACAGGTCTTTTAGCTTATAAGCTATAAGACATAAGCTATAAGCTAATTTTTTGGCCTTACCAAACAGAGCCTAAAAGTTCTGTTCGGTAACGGTTTTTAAAAAAGAACTTATAGTTTATTTTATGAACATATAGTTTATTTTTGAAACGCTATTTCAAGTAGCTTATGAGCTTATAGCTTATCATATTTTCTTCCAATTTTACCCTATCATCTTACTTGAAAAAATTAAATATTAATTAAACATATCTTTTTTACGTCATTTTATACTTATAAGTTAGTTCAACCGCTAATTTTACCAAACACTACAAATTCAATAAGCTAGCTTATTCGCTATAAGCTAAAAGCTAGTTTATAAGTTATCCGCTATAAGCTAGCTTATCAGCTATCCGCTAATTTTTACCAAACAGAGTCTATATGGGAAGGAATTATACAAAAGGGGATGGTTTATCAATTTTTTTCCTGAAATTTTTTTCTTCCTGATTTTGCCTGTTTGGTAAATAAAAGGGGATAGTTTATATAGAAGTGTTCCACAATATTTAGTAGTTAATTTGTAAACTATTTATCTAAATCTGTCTTTATGCTGAATATTTTCATTTTTATTATCAATATATTTTAAATTCATTTTATTTTTTTCAATTTTTATTTCGAAACTATTATCATACACATTTAATATCACATATGATACTCTACAAAACCCGTGCGATAGTATAGCTGGCGTCTAGTTTTGAACATAATACAGACTTATATAGATTTAACATAATATATATGCATAATAATATAGAGAAATCTTGCACATAAAAGAATCATACAATTAATATTAAAATCAACACAAATTAATCAATAGAGACTAAATACAAAACATTAAAAAAAAGTTAAGATAACATGTGAACTTTTTTATATAGCAGAAAACTAAAATTCGTTAATTTTATAGAAAATCATATTTAAATCTTGGGTCCCAAATAAAATAGACCCGATGATTTTTTTTTGAACAAACAAAAATGGAATTTATTTAAAGGCTAAACTACATATTTGGTCCCTTACGTTTATTTTAGGTTTCAATTTGGTCTCTTACATATAAAAAGTTTCAATTTGGTTCATTACGTTATCAACGTTTGCATTAGTTGGTCCCTTCCGTCAGATTCCACTGTTCCACTGTTTCAATTGGACATGTGTCAACATATGCAAACCGTCTGCCACATAAGCAAACCGTCTGCCACATGTGCAAAAACTGACGAAAGGGACCAAATTGAAACCTAAAATAAACGTAAGGGACCAAATATGTAGTTTAGCTTTATTTAAACTAACAACAAATCCCGATCAGCATAAGATGTGTCAAACAGAACAACAAAAATATTCAAAAGTCATTATATCCAAACACCACTTAGTCAATACCCAAACAAAGAAGATGATTATCTTCTATTCATATTTAACTCATGGATATACATACTAGTATTGATTATTTTATTTTGGACTAAACTAGTATTGATTAAATACATTGTTAATTTAATTTATTTTTTTAGAAAGAGTTTATTTAATTTTTCTTGTTAATTGTTTTGCTAAATATATGAATTTTTTGGGTGCTTCTTAAGATGAAGGTTTAATTAAATCTGTCACCGGTGGACCATTTTGAAGAGAGCCACTAAATTAATCAAGCACACACATTCTATTATACACTCTATACACTGAATCACTATCTCTGTTTCATTTCTCTGCAGACATCCAATCCTCCATTGAATCAAACAAAGTCTCTTTGTTCTTCTTTCTATTCTCCCTCCCACCTTCTTTCTATCAAACCCTCTATTTTTGTTGTTGTCTTCTTTCAATTTAGAGAGTAGAGAAAGAAGGAGGGTATGAAGAGGTGAGAAGAAAAAAAAAACAAAAATATGGTTTGGTGCTTAGAGTGTATACATAGAATCTGTAATCTAATGACTCTAATTGTTGCTTGCAGTGGTTCATTGGTGAGAGACTTAATTGAATCCCTCACCCTAGAAGCCTTTTATTTTATCTTAGGTCATAAATATTTTAAAATTTTTATATATAGAAAGTGTTAATAATTATATGGTCTAACGAGGGATGTAGATTGGCTGCTGTTCCTTTTCACACAATTTTTAATTCTGACCGTTAATTGTAGTGCAGTTGTAAAATCACTTAAAATAATCATAGCCGTATAGTTTAGATCAGACAGCTATAAGGCATTACATCGTAAAAATTATTTGAAAAAATACAACAGAAAATCTATTTCCGTCTAATGAGTGATCGAGTGACGTTTCTCAATTGATCACCAGTTTGATTATTATTGTCATATCCTATAAAAATCGTGAGAAGGAGTAAATAAATAAAGAGTTTAAAGGATATGCACTGTCAGTGTAAATTAATTTTATAGTGATAACCAATAAGATTGTTTCAATCTTCCGGGTCATATAAAGAAAGTGGAAAGAAGTGGGGTGACATGACGGAAAACAATATTGTTATTGGTTGATTGTGAAAAATTATTTTATATTGTCAGTACATATTTATTTTTCTCATAAATCTATAACAATATATAAAAAGGATATGTGTTTTTGGATGACTTTTTTATTATTTCAATTTTATCCTTTAAAAACTGTCACTTACTAAAAAATAATATTATATTATAGAAACAAACTTTCCTCATATAACTCACACTGACTTTTGCAATTTAGAAGGTAGTAACAAACTTTACTCAAATCTATAACAAAACAATATATAAAAAGGATATGTATTTTTGGGCAAATTCTAAAATGGATTACTTCATCAAGTGGTCCACATGAATAACCCGATAACGAATACGAATTTTACAAAATCGACCGTTAGATTGAAAGTTTGTTTCATATAGATTATCCATGCAAATTTTTAGAAAAATTGAAAATCATTTGATATGTTATTGAGACACATTAAGATTAACAGTTTATGAGTTTTTATTAAATACCGTTAAACTTGATAGATTTCAATAGCACATCAAATAATTTCCAATTTTTCTAAAAATTTGTTTGGATGATCTATATAATACAAACTTTCAATCCAACGGTAAATTTTGTAAAATTTGTATTCATTATAGTAGTAATGATCATTTCATCACGGTGGACCACTTGTGAGGTGGTCCACCGTAGCATTATCCGTGTTTTTGGGATTACATATTGTCGTTTGGAGTTTTTATTATCATGACAAAGAGGGTTGACAACTTTGCAACTTTTGCAAAGTGTTACTCTTATTATTTTTTTTTAAGGTGTTACTTTAACTATGGTGTGGACCAATGCACGTAAATTACAATTTTTATTTTGAGAAAAACTAAAAATACACAAACTAATTTAAACAAAAATCAAATTTATAATAAACTACCGTTTACATTTATATAAGTTAACATAATAGAAAACGCGGATCACCCGACCGCTAGGAAATCAATAAAGAGAAACGAGGTTAATTAGCGAGGTTAAAGGAACATTGGTTTAAGAAAAGCAAAGTAAGAGAAGAAAAACAGAGAGGCATGCAGTAGCAGTAGTGGGCGTAATGGGAGATGCGATGTATTGGATATTAACGTTTCTTCTAATTTTAACCCTTTTTTGTCTCCTAGGTTACCAGGTACATTCATTCATACATACATTACATACTACGTAGTACTATTGTTTTTTTCATCGTTACATCGCAGTTATATTATATATATAATAACTACCTCATTTAGATTTGATTCCTTTTTTATTTATCTGGGTTTATTTCACAATCCTTTGTTTTTTTATTTATTTTTATGATAATTGTATTCATTGATCATATCCTTTGTTGTTTTTTGTGGATCAACATAATCATGCAGTCATATTCAATTTTTCTCGTTAGATTAGAAAAATTAAATTTTTATGATTGGATAAGTGGTATTATTATTTTGTCTTATCGAGAAAAAAAAAAAAAAAGTGGTATTATTATTTTGAGTGTGTACGGAGATGAATTTTCAGGTTAGTAGTTGGCTATAGTGTTTTGTTTGTCACATGTTAAATTTGTACCATTTGCTTATTTAATTATTATTCATATTCATACTTTGAATATTTTCTATTCAGAAGAGAATTTTGTACATTCTTTGCTTTTAAATGGTTCTTATTAGAACAATTTGCTGGAAGGAATTATTTGTTGTATGATTGTGTTTGTGATTCGAGACAGATGAAATTGATTTTGACATGTTTGGTCGATGTCAATTCGATTTCATTTAGACTCACTATATATGCAATTCATTTTTAATCAAAATCAATTTTGTCACTGTTTTACCAAACATACACTAAAGATGTGTTTGATTTTGCTAAAACATAAGGGACTGAACAATTCAATTTCAATTACAATGTGTTTGATTTTAAAACTATTTTTGGGACTGCACTATTTTTGTCGCTCACTATACCATAGAAAAATTTTGTGTCCCAAGTTCTAGAATACCAAAATAACATTTTGTCCGTACAACACAAAAAATTGTTCAGTGCCTTATAAGTTTCCTATGTTGTTGTGTCTTGTACTTTACCTTTGCAAATCAAACAGATCCTAACTGCTGCATTGTTCTAAATCTAACTATGTTTATGCCATTCTAGTTGGATATTTAGCTATGAAGCACGGACACTCCTTGGATTAGGTGTATCCCGGTGTCGGACACTGTCACTTATAATTACATTAAATTGTGTCATTTCTCAAATTATTATCAGTGTCGATGTGTCAATATCCATATCGTATTTGGTGTTTGTGTTCGTGCTTCATAGATATTTTAGAGCTCTATAATCCCATCATTGTCATTTGTATGTATTAATCAATCCTCACTATTTCCTTATTTCATTGTTTATGATTTTTCTCCTCATGAGAAGATGTAATCATGCCTACAAAAGTACCTTCAATTGTTGTTTTGATGAAGTTCTAAAAAGTAACTTGTCAGTTGCAGCTTGATATAGTATGATATACTGTTAGTTTTGAACTCATAGTCACGGCTCAATCATTTATGCGCCATAAGTTCAAGAGAGCAAAGTAGCTGCTAAAGTGCTTACTATTTTAGAAAACAATTTAACACAACATCCCTTGAAAATTTGAATTGCAGCTTATATTGTTGGTGGACTTGGAGTTTGATTATATAAACCCGTATGATTCAACATCTCGAGTAAACCAGGTTATCTTGCCAGAGTTTTTCTTACAAGCAATCTTCTGCTTTATCAATCTTATAGCAGGACATTGGTTTATATTATTGATCTCTCTTCCTTGCCTGTATTACAATGTGAGCTTGTAAGTTTCTTCTCTTAACCTTTTTAAGAAAGTTTCTGTTCTATCGATTCATTCATGTCAAACTTATGGTTCTTTATAAGGCAAGATAAAACCAATAGAGAAGATTTTATTTGTGCTGTCACATAGCGGCTATAGCAGCACTATAACAAAGCATAATTTTAACAAACCGCTATTGTTCCGTGATATGTGACGTAGTACAAAACTTGTCAATAACATATATAGCAGTATGATAGCAGTGGAATTTGAAGAAACCACTATTAAATATTGTTTCAATTAGGCTCCTGGATGTTCTTGAAGCAAAAGTTATAGATTGGAATGGGAATATTTGGTATGATTTTGGGAAGCAAAACATTGTTTGAGTTTACGGGGCTATTTGGTGGCTTACAGAGATGCTGATACTTGCAAATTTAAAGAAGAATGGACTTGAAATGGTTTTTTCAAGTTCTAAATGTGATTTGAGGGATAACCTTGAAAAGATAATCAGGATTATATTAGATTTTGGGTCTATATCAAGGTAAGAATGTTTGGAGTCATCTCTTAGGAAATGCGGAATGGAGGAGTAATTCAAATGTTATATAGATACGGGAGAAGATTAAACCTCTCTTGGCATGATTTGAATTAGGCCATCTCTCTATTAGGCAAACTATTCCTACTTAGGGATACAACCTATGGCAACTCCCAATGGCTGACTTACTCCACTCCAACATTGCCTTAGCCAATATTGAACTTGGCCTGATGGGTGGCCTATTGATGGATTTAGCATAGACTTTGATACCATATTATGGTTTAGGTTTATACCATCTCTACAAAATTGGTTTAGCCAATGTTAGATTTTGAATTTTGGTGCCCCTCAAACACTTTTGAGCCATAATTTTCTCTGAATTTTCATCTAAATGTATGTATGCACCTCGTGAGATAAGGCTAAGGCTTTGTTTTTGTTGTATCAAAATTTAAGTTGCATAGCTTTTTAGAGTTCCAGTTGAATGTGTTGGGTCATGAGGGGCAGCCATGGAAATGGTTCAGATCATCGGCTCTGATATCACGCAATTGTACAAGTGAGTTGGACATGACATCTTTACTCAAAACTTTAAGGCATTAGGTTTATGAGTTCTCACACTTATAAAGTTTCCAACCTTCACTTTTCCAAGCAACGTGGGACTTAACGCATCTCACACTTGCCACAACAGAATGTTGAAACTAAGCATCTTGGCTTGCGACTGAAATTCAAATGGCCCAAAGAATTAGATTGATTCAAACGCATAAAAACCGATATTTGCAAATTAATGAAATCCTATATGAGATAATCAATAGAATCAAGAAATCATAATCAATGCCAAAAAATTCTGTTTAGAATATGATAAACTGTTATTACCTATGCGCATTATTTTGGTGTATTACTACACCTCATTTGACTTTGAAGTTAATATATCAGGTACATTAAAAGACAGCATTATGCCGATGTTACTGAAATTTACAATAAGCTGAATTTTGAGAAAAAGAAACGCTTATTCAAAGTTGGACATCTTATTCTGATATTTGTCGTTTCTATATTGAGGTATTATGATTAGAACTACATTCTTTTTTTCAGACCTTTCTGCATTAATTCAATCGAAAAGTTGTTAACTGTTTTCTCATCTGAATATATTTTAGCTTGGTATGGACCCTCACCGACGAAATGCAGTAAATGTTTGCTTACCTTCTTGGCAAGCTGTAAGTTTCCAATACCTTTGTGGTTGAAGTTTTGAGTTATGTTATTCTTTGCATATCTATATCATCTAATCAAATTCTTTGTTATATCGATGAAACTATACGCTGACATTCAATACTTTTGCAGGCGAATACATCTTTTAAACCGAATTCCATGGACAAGAACCTTGGAGCAAGTCATACATGTGAGAATCTATGTTGGTGCTTAGGCAAGAATGAGTGAAAATGGAGCTTGAGAAGATTGTGATATATGTCATAGGTGAAGTTTTAGATTCTTTATGTTAGTTAGAGTGCTTTAATTTAGACATGAACAAAAAGTATGTTTAGTCTTTTAGATGATAACCATTTAGGTACAAACTTACTGATTTAATGTGATATGCATATTTTTTTTCTGTGTTATTTGTTTCCTTGATAGATTCTATAAATAATCTTCAACTAGAATTGCTTATTTGTATAAACGGCAAACCACCATTTTGGTCTTTGAATGTGTAACTCGCTGTCATTTTAGTCTCTTAATGTATCAAAACTGCAAACAGATTCACAAATGTCTCTTTTATTAGTCGTTTTGTTTCTTGAATCTATTTTTCGGTAGTCAATTTAGTCCTCGAAAGTATTTTTTGTTGGTTAATTTAGGCCATAAAATTCCTATCAAATGAGATGTTTTGGATGTATTTGCAATGTTGAAACATCCGGAGATTAATATGACAGCGAATTATACTTTCATAGACCAAAATGGTGGTTTGTCCATTGCATAAAAAAAAATCTCTTCCCACCCCCACGCTTCTTTTTCACCACCAACAACACCCCCCCCCTCCCCCTCCAAAATCCAATTTTACCCCTAATTTACAAAAGCAAAACTTCGGTAAATACGAACCGATTTTTTGAAAAATATGTACTGCAGTTTTGCGATATAGAAACAGGTGTTTCAACCGTTTATTTTGCAAAAAACCCAGAAATAATGTTTTTCGAGTTCTATTTCCTGAAAAAACAAAAAACAAAAAAAAACCAGAAAAATTCGGTAAATATTTTTGTGAGAAGAGAAATTTTCAAAAAGACCAACTAAATTAACTTATATGGTAAAGTAAAAATTGTAATTAGATTGATACTGTAAATAATATACCTTTTTTTTTCTGCTACATATAAATGTGCTGAATGTATAATAATTACTTTTGGCTTCTGTACCACTTAAAAATAAAAAATGATATTCTTACAATTTGTTTTACAACTATACTACAACTTTGAGATACTGTTGCTTTATACATGAATTTCCATTTAATTTTTATTTTTTAAAATTCATCCAATAACATTTTTTATTTTTATTTCAATTAAAAAATCACTCCAATCATCACTACCACCGTTCTCGTTGCTCTCTCGCCGGCGTCCTTCACTCTTTCTGGCGGCCACCTCTCTCTCGCCGACATCGCTCACCGGCGTCACTATCTCTCACCGACGTCTCTCTCGTGTCTCTCTCGCGCCCGCACGGTCGATCTCGGCCGTCACCATCTTCACCACGTCACCTTCTTCTATGTCGGCAGTACAAATCTGAAAATTGGAAGAGGAAAAAGAAAAGGGAAGGTGGAAAAGCAGAGAAGCATGGAGGTGAAACATGGAAAGAGAAAAAGAGGTGAAGAATGCCATTGAAAATTTTGAGAAGATTGAAGAAAGGAAGGGGGAGAGAGAAAGACGAAAAGGTGGAGAGAGAAAGGAAGATGAAATTTTTAATTTGATGAAATTGACAAAATTACCCCTAGTTGTAGTATAGTTGTAAGAATAAGTTGTAAAGATAACATTTCTACTTAAAAATAGCTTATATAAGTATTATTTTAAGGGTTTAATTTGTATACACTATCATTGACTTGTGCATTTAATCAAATCATATCATGTAGATATTTGTGTTTGTGGACATTTTTTTAGGAAGTTACTTTACTTATAAAAGTTGTACTATAAAATAATATGATTTTATTGCATTCATGTGTAAAAACTTTTACACATATAACAATTAAACTCTTATTATAAAAGTGGTACTATAATATGCAAGTATTATGATACAAATTGTTTCTGTTTGGTTCTGCATGTTAAAGTATCATGTAAGTGCATGTTTAGTTATTTGGCAACAAATTAATTTTGAATGAATTAATTTTGTAAAATTAATTTTAATTAAAAGTAAGTTGAATGTAAAGTAATTTATATTTATATACATTTAGGTAAAAGTGATTCTGAACAATAGATTTCAGTATAAAAAAATTATGTTTATATTCAAAAACTATGAATTCTAACTTCAAGTTAGAATTGATTCTGAAAACAAAATTAATTCTATGAAAAACAATTGAATCTGTCATAATCAATTTTTACACCTTTAAAATTAACTATAGGCTATAGCTGCTCAAAACGTGGAACTAAGCATATGCTAAATGATTTCTAGATAAATATATAAGTAAGTATATTTTAAGTGTTATGTATTAAAACTATTTGAGGCCCTAGTAAGTATGTGGAACTCAACTCATAACTTAACTTTTGTCAATTAAATATTAAGTTTGCAAACGATTTGTGGTGATGTAATAGGCTATTTTTATAAACTCATGCAAACTCATCCAAATTACCACTAGATACTCCTCATATAAGTTGGAGAGTTGGCATAAATTCGTTTTATTCATTGTTCTTTTAAACAAAAATTATAGGAAATTATTAGAACCAAAACCTCGAAGATAGTTGGCCTGTTTTGACGTTTAATTCATAAGCTATTCAATACACATCGAGTCAATGGTAAATGGTGGATGAATGGTTAAGATTAGCTCCCAAAAAAAATGAGAGCAAAGGATCTAGAACCGACAACTTGACGACAAAAATTCATTCTTTATTATTTGGGGACTTCTAAATAAATCTATTTCAAGGTGGATATTAATAATTTTTTAATATGAATAAACTTTCAATTTAGTCCCTAAATTATCACTATTTCTTCAATTTAGTCCCTAAACTATTAAAGTCAATTAATTGAATGGGGAGATTTGTCCTGAATGCATAATTGTATACAATTTCGATGAGTAAACCACCAAATTGGTCCCTGGCTCTGTAACTCGCACTCAATTTGGTCCCTGACTCTGTCAATATCTCAAATTAGTCCCTGACTTTATCAAACGTTTCTCAAATTAGTCAATCTGTCAACTTTCGTTTGCTGACTCTGTTAACTCTGCTGACGTGGACTGTTAAGTGGTGACATGGACTGTTAAGTGCCACCTATTATTAAAAAACAATAAAAATTTGAAATAATAAAAAACAAATTTTTCTTTACGGTAAAAACAAAATTTAGAAAGCAAAAAGGTCATAAGTGTCCTTTCACTCCCTCCTTCTCACATAACCTTCCATTTTCCCTCCCTCTCACATGAACCTTTTCATTTCTCACTCATAGAACCTTTTCATTGTTCATCGCTTGGATTTCGCCGTTGCACAGTTTCTTCATCTTCTTCACTTATTCTTAAACCCTATCTCATATTGAAGTTGTGATAAAAAAATCAATGGATGTTTTGGGTTGAATGAAGATTATTGAGTGTTTTTTGGATTGATTGTTGGTTATGTTTTTCATTTTAGTCTTTGTGATTGGTTTTTTGTGACTAACTTTTCACTATCCCTGTTTCTATTTTTTTAATGATGTCTCAATGATTCTACATTTTGTCAACTCTGTGATGGGTGCTATGATTGAATTATTTTTTCAGTAGCAGTTTTGTAGAGGTTGGGATATTAGGGTTAGAAACTATGGTTTTAGTATTTGTTTTGCAATTACAGGGGGTATATGCTATGAGGATTAAGCTAAATAAAATCAGAATATGATTCTATTTATTGGTTTGATTGAGCTAAATAAAATCAGTTTGCAAACACAATAAAAAAAAAAATTCAACTTGTTGGGGTTTGATATGCAGAAGCTTATGAGTACTTAAAAAGAGAATATGGAGTTCATGTGGATGACTCTAAAATTTTTAGAGCACTCAAAGAAGCAAAGGAAATTGTGGAAGGTAGTGAGATGGAACAATATGCAAGAATTTGGATTATGCACATGAACTTTTAAGAAGTAATGATGGATCAACAATTAAAGTTGATACAATTCCAATTCCAGAGTCTGTACCACAATTCAAAAGGTCTTATTTTGGATGTTATTGGCTTAATGCCTTATAGTTGTTATTTTGGATTTTAATGGCTTAATGTCTTATGGATCTTATTGTGAATGTGGCTTAATGCCTTTATATATCTCCAATTTTCATTACAATATGCTCCTTGATTGGATTAAAATAGTTACTTCAATAGAAAAACAAAAAAATACAGGTCCTTGGCATTTTTTACATACCGTTATTTAAGTCATATCACTATTTACTTTTTCTCAAAATAGTCCCTAACATTTTGCATTTACTGTCAAATTAGTTCCTATCTTTTTTCATTTTTATCAAAATAGTCCGTGTTTATATCCACTTTCAATCAATAGTTATGGTACATGTGGGTTGCTTATAATTTTGTTTATTAAAAAAATTAAATTATCGTACATGTGGCAATTTAGATGCTGATGTCATGGTCCATGTCACCACTTAACAGTCCACGTCAGCATATTAACGGAGTTAGCAAACAGAAGTTACTGGAGGGACTAATTTGAGAAACGTTTGGTAGAGTCAGGGACTAATTTGAGATATTGACAGAGTCAGGGACCAATTTGAGAACGAGTTACAGAGCCAGGGACCAATTTGGTGGTTTACTCCAATTTCGATTGCATACAATCCGGATCCGTTAATAGTCCTCGGACATATGTACAAAGCAATCACAACTCCACATGGCCTGTCCTTTTCTTGTCATATTGGTTGGTTACCATCTAAATCAAAGAGACATGAAAATGATTTCAAGAGGCTTCTTGGATCTTGGAATTCAACACTTGGCAAATTTAATGCTCAAATAGTTTACCTTAACAAGTGAGGATGAAACAAACTAACAACACTAATAACTCAAACTAACATATGCGATAGATATTTGAGTTTTTTAATTATTTTATTTAAAATTTGATAGTATAAAGAAGAAAAAAAACCATGTGAAAAACCGTCAACCCTTTAAACATATCTTGATTAACTCAATTGATAAATTAGTCTCCGCAATTGAACACTAGGATACATTTCGTGTAATTTAAATTAAAAGATTGATGACTCATTTTCATACCCTTCTTCCAAGTTTATTCTCATTCCTTTTCCAAAATGTCTATAAATTACAGTACTATCCTTTTCAAATACTAGCACGTGCTCCATTATGTTCAATGTTCATCTTTTATTAAAAATTATAAACATTGAATAATATTGAAACATGCAGTTGGGAAGCATTGAAATAATATTAAGTGTGCATTCCTCCAAACCAATAGAATTTTTCTAATAAAATAATAACAATATACATACTAGTTAATCTTTTATCCATGTGTAATTATTTTATATATTCACTAAAAGCATTACAACCAAATTAAACTTCAAATTAATTTTATATATTCATGCGTAATTATTTTATATAATACCAATAGCATATATATGGTTGTGAGTTGTGACATCAAATTAAACTTCATCAACTTCAGTTTGCATCAAATTTTTCATTACAACCAAATTAGCCTACTCATAATACTTTCACATTGCAGCATCTACCTTAACCAGCGACGTAATCATAAGCTCTATTAAACAACGAAAAATGAAGAAACGTCGCTGCAACATACAAACACAAGTCAACTACTTCATCCTCTATGGTAATTAGACAGTAGATAACAGGTTTGAAACGATCTACACGATACAGAAGTAACAACACCGGAAACATTAAATAAATAGCTTATCAGTCATGAATTTAGTCAGCAACAGCAGTGGATTTGTGATTGCGGGTTGATTATCATCTTTAATTATCAGGCAAAGATATGTTAATATCGGTTGCAGACTTCATTGAGTCCGGCATGGAGTGCATGTTAACCCAGTTTTCTCTGCGAAAGGCCGAAGGAGGAGTAAAGTTTGAGTTTAGTGTTCCGGAATTTTGCATTGGGTGTCCACACATGACATCTACCCTTTCGCCATTGGTTGAAGGTGGTGCCGAAGACACTGCAATAGGTGCGGTAACGGTAGCTGTTGCATAATCGGATTTTGGCTTCTTCGGTTTCTGGTCTTGTTGGTTACTTGGCAGAAAACTTCCAACCACGACCTGGTAAAATAGAGAATATAACGCATCTGTTACGATTGAGTTTAATTATGTGCTTATTATATAAGTTCTTATGTATATGTTGTTTTAAAACAAAAGATAAAATAAACTCTATAAGCTATAATCTGTTTTCATAAGCTATCCTGAGAGTTTACAAAAATAAGCTGAAAACAGCTAATGGACATGTCGTAAGATGATTCCATAAGTTCTCTCAAACAGGCTCTTGTTTCCGTAAGTTCAATTGAAACACTACAAACAAAAAATAAGGACAGGGACAAATGCTTACCTGCACAGGAGTGGCAGCTACAAGAAGACCGGCAACTCCACCGCCTACAACACGGCCATCAGGGCTTGACAAAGAAACACTCATTCCACCGGACCGGCTTATTGTTCCTTGGCTCTCAGTAGGCATGAATGATCCAGATAGCGAAAGTATCTCAAAACGGCCCTATAGGAAAAAATCACACAAAATACGAAACATGAGATTTTCGACCAATTGACACAAACTTTATACCAATAATCAGATGATAAAGGAAAACTACAATTTCCACTTGAATGTTTGAAAATATAAAACAATGAGAAGCACCTCATAGGTCAAAGTACCGCCAGAAGAATCAGGCTGACGAAGTGTAACATTTGAAATCACGCCGCTAGCAGATAGGATGCATATAGCTCGTGGTCCTTGTTGCGAAAAAGATATAACTTTCATTGTAATGTCCTGAAACAACAAAAGAGTAACGTAAATAACATTACATAATTGTCTCTTCTCAAAGAAGAATTAACATTATGTACTTAATTATAATTTAAAATGTTATCACTCAAGCATACCTCACCAGCATTGACGGTAATGATATGCGGCATAAAGTTGGTACCAACCGAGTCACCTTCAAAAGTAACAAAAACAATAGCTATTAACAGAACCGAGTTGATGCTTAAATTAAGCAGTAATGTCTATAATATATAAAAATAAATAAAAAATTGATTCTGTAAACTTGATTTCGCCTCACTTTAATACAAAAGGATGATTTCTTACTGTGGTAAAAATTGATTCTGTAAACTTGATTCAAGTTAAAAGTGAACTTAAGGTAAAATTATTTATGTTTGGTTACTTTGACATGAAAATGAGTTGAACAATAAATTTAAGCGTAAAAATCATGTTTAAAGACAAAAACTACATACACTAATAACACCAAAACCATCAAAATAATTTACCTAGAGGATCAGCTCCAACTTTTTTCGACTGCTTAAACTCCATTCCCTTCGGTTTCCCCTGCTTCGCCGTTGAAAATTCATTAACAAAAGGAGCTGAAGATGAGATTGGCAACGGTGACAACGCCACAGCAGTAACCGACCCGTCTGGCCCATATTTCCTTGGCCTACCTCTTTTTTTCTTAATTGTTCCTCCGTCCAATCCTACACTCACCGGTGAGACACCGATAGCTCCACCTCCTGATTCAGGAACAGCACCATGTTGGGTTGGAGCTTCACTCCTTGGTGCCATATGATAAGTTGATGGAGCTTCTGCTCCTATCACTGTTACTCCTGAGTTGTTACCTTCTCTCCTTTCCATGCAAACTTCAAACTTTTCCCTCTTAAGTCTATACAATCAAATCAAAACTGCATGATGACAAAAACCAATAAAAAAATGTACTTAGAATCTACAGAGCAAATGGGCCATTTTTTTTATGAATAGGAATCGAACTTGTACTCAGTACTCATGATTTACGACACTGACATTTTGCATCAACCATTTGCGCTAGACCCAAGTGGTAAACTAAATGGGTCATTGAAACAAGTGTCATTATACCAATCGTTAGTTGGTCGGGTGATTGACACTGGACTTAGTGGTTCGATCCCCCGCAACTGTGATCGTGAGGGGGCTGGAACTAGTTGATCCCAGAACTGACCCCCGAACAAGATTAGGCGGTCCAGTGGACCGGATAATGTCGAGGTGAAAACTAAAAAAAAATCTAACAAACCCATAATGTATTAAAGCTTCTTGAATATGCCAAGTAGAGAAGCTTAAGTGAAAACTCATTAAAGGATTTTCATTGATAATGAAGAAAGAAAAATAAAGACACAAACTTTGGGTTTTAGTTTAACTGAATTATCATAGATCTATATTGAACTTCACTAAATTACAAAAAAAAAAAAAAAAAAAAAAAAACAAAGTTGTTTCATTGCAACTTGCAAGTGTTCTAACTTTCAAGCAGTAATATCAGAAATTAATCTCCTAACAAAGGGACAAAAAAGAAATAGCGATTAAAATAAAAAATGTAAATAATTGATGAGATATTTAGCAAATTTATGATTTAAAAAACATACTAGGCTAAGAAAATTCTGAAAACATGATTAAAAAAATTCAACCAAACATTTATAACAGTTTTGGTTAAAAAATCACTCATTTACTAAAAATATTTCTTAACCTTGAGCTCAAAACAGTGTAAAAGTGATTAAAAAATCCAAAAGCTTTACTAAAAACAGAAACTAAACTACACCCTTTTGCATAAATCTGCTTCATATCCAGCATTTGCTTAAACTTTTAAAAAAACATAAAGCTGAAACTCAAAGTTAGAAAAAATAAAAAAATAAAAATATTTATGACTTGTTTTTAACTTACCAAAATCAAACACCGGATATTCTTCTTCAGAGTACAAAGATCATGACATGTCACTATGATTCCACACACTTCAGCATGTGTCAAGATTTTCTTTCAGCTCTCTCCAGAACTTAACTAGCTCACTCAAAACAAAAAGTGAAAATTAAATTAAATTAAATACAAAAAAGTAAAAGAAAAAATAAAAAAGCAGAAAAGGTAAGAAACAGCTAGCTAGCCCAGAAATTCAAAACAACTTACAAATTTCAGAAGTTGAAAAAAATTTGTTGGCTGGTTTATTTTTCCAAAGCTTCTTGAAATGAAAAATGAAATTATTTTAATAAGATAAAAGCTGTAAAGCTCATAATAAATTAATAAATACTACCACAACTACAATGTTCAAATAATAATAGGCTTAATAGATCTTTAGGTCCCTGTATGTTCTCGAATTTTTGGTTTTAGTCCCTGTATTTTGTTTTGTTGCAAATAAGTCCCTGAATGTATAATTTTTTTTGGTTTTAGTCCCTAAAGTCAAAATCCGCAGGAAAATTTGCAGTTTTTGTGGAGATTTTTCTTCAGATTTTCCTGCGGATTTTGACTTTAGGGACTAAAACCAAAAAAATTTGTACATTGAGGGACTTATTTGCAACAAAACAAGATACAGGGACTAAAACAAAAAATTCACGAACATACAGGGACCAAAAGATCTATTAAGCCATAATAATATAAATAAGGGTCATGCTAACTAGCGCTCCCGGAACACTAGTTAAGGATATCAAAAAGAAAAAATTATGCATAGAAAATAATACCTTTTACATATTTTAAAGGTTGACTACACAAATTCCAAGAAAATTATACTATATTTGCTTTCTTAACTAGTGCCTCGGGGCACTAGTTAGCATTTTCCTATAAATAATGAAGTAGAAAAAAAAAACTAAGGGTAATAATTAATAAAGTAGGTAAATATTTAAGATTTTATTTTGAATAAAATTGCTAAGCCCCATAAATAGAATTTAGTTAAGAGCAATTTCAGGTCCGTGAGGGGCAATTAAATTTTTTAGGTCAGTGGCTAATATGGTAAATTTGTTTTCAAAAGGTAAATAAATAAATAAATTATTAGATGGAAAATAAGCGTGGTGACTTTTTCTTTTATCTTTTAGAAAAATCATCATTTTTAATCCTAGAAACCTACTCCCTCTAGTGTTATATATAAAATAAAATAAAAATAATTTGGATTTATTGAAAATAAGAAAGTATAAAATTCATCTTTAATTTCTTTTTAAGCAAAATTAAATATATCAAATTTAAAAGAAAGTATAAATTATTGGAGGACATAAATCTAACTCAACAACAATACAAAAGTATAAAAATCAACGCAAAAATAAGATTATAGAAATAAATATATTAAAATTATAAAAATATATATTTGCGGTCTCTTTTGTTAGAGCATCTCTAATAGTGATACCACTTTGGGTATCATATATCACTAACTAGTGATGCATATAATGTCATGTAATACTTATGCAATTCATATATATTTTGCTTCAATGGTGATACTATATTTCATATAAAAAAAATGTAATATTAAATCGATGATACGGTATCTTAAATAAGGTAACGTATCATCAATTATGATACTTTCTATATCACGTCATGGAACTCCAATAAAAAAAAATTAAGATGCGGATCATAAATCTATGAAACTCTCTATGATATTTTTATTAGAGATGCTCTTAGTGATATCATTGACTAATTTTTATTAACAAAAAATACATTTGAGTATTAAGTTTGTTAACAAAAAATATAATTAGAACTTAAGTAACTAATAAAATTACTATATTGTAGAAGTTTGAAATTCAATCCATTTATAAATCAATGTCACAACGAATTACACTTTTATAAAAATAGTGATTTACAATGTTTTTTTTTTTATATAAATCTGTATACAAGAAGGCACCAAGGTCAGTGTTAGATGGCCAACCATTCTACGGCAGATGACCTGCTGTGATCCTTTTATTGTCAAAGTCAGTCACAAAACCATCTTCTTCTTTTTTAGGTGTATTTAACAATTTTTTTAATTATTTTAGTGTAATAACAGCAATGCTATTACAAATGCTGTACTATTTACACGTTCAATTACGTTTTTTTTTATTTGAAGCATGTCCAATTAAGTTACTAGTATTTTTTATTGGAAAATGCTAACTAGTGTCCTGGGCACTAGTTAAGGAACTACATATAGTAAAAAGTGTCTTGAAACTTGTGTACTTCACTTTTTTAAAGTATAAAGAATACTATTATCAATGCAAAACTTGTTTTTTTAGCATCCTTAACTAGTGTCCCGGGGGCACTCGTTACCATGACCCTTTTTTATTACTTACTGCATTTTGTAACTATAATACTCCTATATGGTTGTAATTAGGATTATTGAATTTAACATAGACCTTTAAACAACAACAACAACAAAAACAATAAAGTGAAAGAGGATAGAGACAGTAAAAATATAATATGAGTATGAGAGAGAGTTGTCCAAAAATTATCAATTTTTTGTTGTACAAATATCATTTCTCTTTTTATATTACTCGTGTTTGGGAAAAATAAAAAATCAAATAGTACAGTGGTTATGGTTAGGTTAACACACTTAAGGCTCTGTTTGGTAAAAAATAGCGGATAGTTGATAAGCTAGCTTATAGCGGGTGAGCTTATAACGGATAACTTATAAACTAGCTTATAGCGAATAAGCTAGTTGCTTGAATTTGTAGTGTTTGGTAAAATTAGCGGTTGAACTAGCTTATAAGTATGAAATGGCATAAAAAAGATATGTTTAATTATTAATTTATTTTTTTCAAGTAAGATGATAGGGGTAAAATTGGAAGAAAAGATAATAAGCTATAAGCTAAGCTCATAAGCTACTTGAAATAGCATTTGAAAAATAAGTTGTAAGCTAGTAAAATAAGTTATAAGTTTTTTTTAAAAAACGGTTACCAAACAGAGCTTTTAGCTTATAAGCTAAAACCTAAAAACTATGAGCTAACTTATTTGGTTTACCAAACAGAACCTAAGTGTGTTAGTTTACAAAAATTTAGAGTTTAAACTCAGCTATTTTAAAATGAATTACATGTATTCAGTTTTGAAAATGAACTACATGCATTCGTTAAAATGGTGCAGTCATATAATTATTGAGTACTTTGGAGTAATTATTAATGTTTTTGTAAATGTATCAATTTGTTAAATAATTTTTTTAGTTGTGACAAAAAATTATTTTTTTAATGATAAATTATTGGTATATTAATTGTGATGTTAGTTTTAGCTCAATCAATCAATAGAGCTACCTATTTCACCCACAAAAATTTATCTTTAAAAAATAATTTGGTGTAATTTAAGTGTATGTTTAGTATCACAATGTATATACCAGAATCAAGGTGATCCACTGTGATTTTCCAAGAACTATACTCTATATTTTCTCTAAAATTACAGTGAATCACCGTAATTCTGACATACTTGATATGAAACCAAACATAACCTAAAATATTTATTAGTCATTCATTACTTAAAATCTTAATAGATACAGTGGCACGTGATAGTGGAGATTGGTCAATGGTCACTGTAGCAGGTCACCCTCTGTTGGGAAAGACTTGCCTTACCCGTGAAAGATATAGAGAAAACTAGTAAGGAAATAAAAAGAGGCTAAAAAAATAACTTTTATATTTTTAATATATTAAATATACAAGTTTTAAAAAATTATTTTTATATTAATATGTTTAACTATTGCACCGAGTATACTGGTTAGCATTTTCCTTTATTTATTTTAAAGTGATGTAATGGCTATATATTGCCCACAAATCTTACGGTTCATTCTGCATTTTGATTAAAAATGATTTAAATGTAAAATAATGTAACTTTGGATGCATTTATGTAAAAATAAGTTGAATATAAATTTTGAAAGTAAAAACTAGTTTTAAAATTAGAATTTACAATTTTAAATTTCAAGTATATTCAATTGTAGAGACACGATCAATTATACTTTAAATAGATGCAAACATGTTAAAATCAATTATTCATTTTTAAAATTATTTTGACCGTTCTAAAAGTGGAAACAAACAAATATAAACTAAGCTTTCCGCAAAACACAATTTTAATCATCAAAAGTGTAACTTGTTACAAGAAGGCAGATACAATTAGGGATGTCAATTCATCCGTAAATGAGAATCCCCACGGAGATTGCTCCGTTTGGAGATTCGAAGTTGGGGATTTTTTCCCCGTGGGGATGGAGGAGAAAATCCCCCCGAAAGAGGTTTGGGGATGGGGACGGTATTTCATCCTCCGCCCCGCGGAGACCCCGTCCCTGAAAACTATTAAAATAACATTTATAAATTTTTATTTATGTATTTTATAAATTATTTTTAATTATATTTTCACACAATATGTGTATACATTTGTTTATATATGATGCTTATAACTGTCACAAGACTCACAATAATATTTTAATATTTTTAGTTGTTTTATAATTAAACTTGAATAATTTTTTACAACTGTTTTGATTGAAAATAATAGAAATTTGATAGTTTTTTTTTAAAGTTGATGGATATCCGCGAGAACTGTGGGGATCCGCGGGGATGAGGATGGAGGAAGAATACTCCCCAAAACGGAGAATGGGGACGGGGATGAGAAATATTTTAGATGGTGGAGCAAAGAGTGGTAAAGTATCCTCCCCAAAACGGAGAATGGGGACGGGGATGAGAAATATTTTAGATGGTGGAGCAAAGAGTGGTAAAGTATCCTCCTATCAATCCCCTCTCCGTTGATATCCCTAATTACGATGTGGGGATTCGTTGACCAAAATTGGTGCTATAAATGTGGACGTCATAAAGTTATGGAATTCTCTCATCCGGAATATTTAGGTATAAAGTAATTTAGTTTTCTTATTCTTTCATGTAAAAAAAAGTGTAACCCTTTGCTAATTGCTACATTTAGAGGTGTTTATGTCGGGTTGGATTGGTTTTGGTTAAACTCGTGATTCGATCCAATCAATTTTAATCGGTTTGAGTTAGATGTAAAACACGTGTTTTTTACATCACATCCGAACCGACCTGACCTTGTGATGAACGAGTTGATTTGGATTAGGTGAACATGATAATAGCTATAACTTTTTAAAAAATTCCCAAAAAAATTATATAGTTAAATGATAATTTATTTTATGAAAACTTTTTAATTTAGCCTTTGCTTGGTATGAGAGAAAAATACGGAAACCAATGTATGTACTTGGACTACTGTTAGTCTTAGTTCATGCATTGGTTTCCGTATTTTCTGTATTAGTCTAAGTTCATGCATTGATTTCCGTAAAATTAGCTACTAGACTACTTGAAGAAAAAGAGGCTAAAATATGTTTTTGATCTCTGTAATATTAGCGAATTTGGATTTCAGTCCATGTAAAAAAATCATCTCATTTTGCCCTTGTAATTTCAAATTACTTTAGTTTTAGTCATTAATATGGCCATGTTACACAAAAATGCTGACATGACCAGAATTTGTTGACTGGACCACTACCATGTGTTCAGAAATTACAGGACAAAAATCAAAATCCACACAAATTACAGGGACGAAATTTAAAATTCATAAGAATTATAAAATTTTCCCAATCAATCTTTAGATTGAAAGAATTTTTTTATGGGGACTAAAATTCAAATCCACTAGTTTTACATGAACTAAAAATATATTTTATCGAAAAAAAAATTAAACACTCAAAATTTACATGAAAAACTTCAAGTATGGTATCAAATATACTATCAAAAAATAAAAAATGTAACATATTTTTTATAAATGGATCATTGGGTTTGTGATTTCGGGGGTTTGGAATCACAAACTCAAACCAGTTTGAGTTTGAATGGATTGACTCATATTGAACCCAAATTTTAATGGGTTCAAATAAAACGTGTGTTGTGTTCTTAAAAAAAAAATGCAGGTTGTATTTAATTGAGTTGTTGGGTTAAATGGATCATCCGAACTTGTGATGTGAACACCTAGTTATATTGATCTTTAAATATATCAAAATTAAAAATACATTTTTAATATCTTGTTTGTTATTTTTTGAATCGGCAAAATTTTATTAATGAACAATTCCTCCACAAGAAGTGTAAGGAATTGTTGAGAAACATACAAACAAAGGTAAAGTGAAAAAACACATATACCAAATAACAATACACCAAATCATCACCCCAAACCCCCTTACACCAATAATGATTCACTAAACCAACCAGAGAAAACCCCTACCCGACCCTCGGAGACACCACTAGGCACTAACTTCCGAACTCGAATTAAAATTACTCGGCCCATCAGGATCTAGAAGGCAGCCCCAAAGGTCAAAAGTTGAGGGCACCAGTAGACAGTGAACCGACAATCAACACTGATGCAGTAGAGTTCGACCAGATACCAGAGCCCTGCAAATCTCAACAGATTTGAACACCCCTCAGCGACTCAAAGAGTCCTGCAAACCTCACCAGATTTGAAAATGGTCAGAGACTCACGTATCGTAGTGAATCCACTCACACTCGGCATTAACCATCCAACACCTCTCCCACACCAATACGTCCTGCAGGTACGATAAACAACCACAACCGTCAACACGGAGTGTCTACGCACCTAGCCCTTTCGAGCTCGCCAGGACAAAAAAACCAAGGCCAAGAACAAACCCAAACAACCACCAGGCTCTGTCCACCCCACCATTCCACCTCGCCTCCGTCAATGCCAAATGGAACACCTTCAAACCAATATCCCAGCAACTCACCACTGTACCCCAGACCTCCACCTCAACATCTCCAATCCAAACACCACAAGTCCACAACCACCCAAAAATAAAACTAAATAAAATAAAAAACATTATGAAAACACAAAATACTTGCGGCGGTGATTTCTAACCAACAGAAGCAGCACATCAATCAAAGCTGCTCTTCCATTCCATGTTTAAACACTTTTGGTACATCCTCATTCCCACACCAATACTTGCGGCGGCAGTTCCTGTGTTGCAAGTCATATGCTGTTCTTCAACATAATAAACAAAACAACAACAGTCCGCCCATGGGACAAAATGCCGCCTCCAAAACCGCCACCAAAGACAACACCACCGGCTTGCATCGTCGTCGTCGGAGAAAACTAACAACTCCGTCCATAGACCGGCGAACCTCCACAAAACCCACCATAATCACCACCGGAGCTCCAATCCATAGAACCAAACTTCGAAAAACCAAAACCTCCAGATCCACACCGAAATCGGAGCCGGAAATGAAGAAAGAAAAACGAACGGAGAGCCACCACCCGTCACCGTTCTTGACACGGTGGTGCGGAGGGAAGACCACCTCCTCGTCGCACCACCACCACCTTATCTACATGATGAAAAGGAAGATTTGGATTTGAGGGAGAAAATGTAGATCTGGTTTTAGAGAGATGTCAGAGAGAAAGGTTTTAGAGAGAGAAAAAAATTATGTAAATAGTTTTCTATATTTTTTTGTCTTGTTTGTTATTTATTTTACAAACTAATTGATTAATAAAAAATACTTTTGATAACTAATCAGTTACATTTTACAAACATATACGATGACCAAAATAATTAATACTCCTATAAATACATTTATTGATGTGTTTGAAATTTCAACACAATAAAAATATACATGATAACGAGTAACACTTTTAATAAAATTTTATAATTAAGATATAAACATTTATCTATTGTTTATCATTTTCGTCCTACTTATAAAAAAATTGAAAAAGTATCTTTGTTCTTTTTTACAGAACCATTTTTAAATATTCAACTATATATATATATATTATTGTTTGAGCGTTGCTAATTCTTACGAAATAGTTTTACATGAATGATAAGAATATAACTATGAGTTGCTTTAAATAGTTAAAATACTATTAATTCTCTTTGACATAAATTATTGTTTCTTTACTTTGTCTTTCCGAAGACTCATCATTTTCGTTATTGTTTTTAATTATTTTGCTTGTTTTTTTGTAGCAAATTGATTTGGGTCTCTTAAATAAATGGTCTAAAGTTTGATCTCTAACTCTTCTTCAAGAAAAAAGTAGTTGAGAAAAAAATTCACTTTACATACTTCACAAAATTCTCAAAAAGATTAACTTTTTTAAACTGAATTAGGAGTATGTAAACAAAAGCAATCCAAAATAAATGATTTTTGTTTGGTTTGATTTAATTTTGAATAGAAATTTAAAATCTATCTCATTTGAGCGATTTTTATTAAAAAAAAACATTAAAAAATACTCGGTTTTGGTAATTTTTCTTATCTAAATAAGATTGCAATTTTAATTTTAATCCGTTTGAAGATGACATCTATAGGGATGTCAATGGATATCCATGGACGCGGATAGTGTAATATCCGTGTCCGCTCCGTCAAACAAATATGATATTCGTACCCGCTCCATATCCGTGTGGGTATCCGCTAAACGGGTAATCCACGGATATTGAAGTATCCGCGGATATTAACAGATATCTTTGGATGATATTTTTTTATTAAAAAAAAGAACTAACTATTGAAAAAAAATTCGTTTTTCTTAAAGACATAACATAACATTAACATATAATATTCATAAATTTTGCTCTCTTTTTTTGTCAATTGTAAGAAGTTGAAAAGTTTTTTTTTCTCAAAAAATAAAATGGAAAGATAAAATATAAAAATACAATTTTTTTATATAAAAAAATACTAGAATTTATATGTAAGTAAGGATATTTAAGTAATTTTACTAATTATTTAGCGGGTATGGATATCCGCTGACGCGGATAGTATTAAACCCACATTTGTATCCATTAAATAAGGACAATTGAAATAACCATTTATTTTATCCGTGTGTATCCATTAAGTTATCCGCTCCGTATCCATGACGAATTTTATCCGTAAATATATGTGGGTATGGATATTTTTGCCATGCCTAGACATCTATACTTTCAATTCAATCCAATTAAGTTCCAACAAGAACCAAAATAAAAGCCATTGTCCTTATGCCACATGTAGGACACCCATGAGCACCGGATAGGATTAATTTATTGAGTCATAAGCAGTTACATTTGTCCTAGGTTGCTTTGCTTTGGTATTTAGTCATCCTCGAGTCATTGTAGTGCACATGCTCTTTCTTTCCAAGTCAAAACCCAACATGATTATAAATTTTTATAATGGACCCAGACACAATTTCAAATACAAACTAGACACAGATTAATATGGATATACTTTTACGCAGAGGTATTAAATTGGGATATGGATTCTCTCAATCTCCATTTATCTCAATCTCTCTCAACAATACATTATAGCAATATAGCCATTAAACTTAATCCAATGGTGAAAAAAGGAAAGCACCTCCATAAATAGAAATAGGATATAACAATTCAATTATTTCCTATTTTGAAATTTGTCTTTTTTATGATTTCATTTCTTTGTTTTTTTTCTTCTTCAGATTTTTGTTTGATAAAAATTTGAAAGGAAAACAATAAATGAGAAAACCAATCCATTTGTATTTGCTTATAAAAATAAATAAATAAGTAGAATAATTTATATTTGACATGTTATATTATTTAATATATTTTCTTCATTAAAAAAATTCCAATTTTATTTATATATTGCATGTACCTTTATAACTTTGTAATAAAACCATTATCGAGAAAACAAGGAAGAAAATCATAGAAAGTTTTTTTTTTTGGTGCAATGCTGATTTTAATATTTAAATTTGTGTGATTAACATAAGAATTAATTTTGGAAGTTTTTAATTTTATATTTTAATGTCACAATATAAAAAATAAAAACAAAGACAAATAAGAAGATGCCAAATTATTATTAAAAAAAAAAGAAGGAAGATGCAGATTTTATTATGGTGTGCTTCTATTTATGGAGAAATTTTTTCTTTCCACCGTTAGATTAAATATAGTAGTTATGATTTATTGTTGAGAGAGATTGAGATAATTGAAGATTGAGAGGATCCATGTCCATTAAATTGACATTGACTTTGAAATAATTTGGTGATTTTGTAAAAGTTCAATCAAAATTATGGTAGTTTATAGTAGTATTTCATCTATTTTAATTATAAATAAAAATTGTTCAACAAAATATTTTGTGAATTTAAATTTTGAATTAAATATCTTAACTTTATATGATTAATTTTTATTTATAATTAGAAAAATAGAGAATAGGATTATGGTGTTTTGGTCGTCAATTCAAACATCACAAACATGAGGTTGGATCTGTTGATATTGGTTGAAAATATACATGTTGGAAAATCTCACATTAATGAGATTTGTGAAGATTGTCTTAAAATATGTTTGTGCAAGATTTTATTTGTTTTTAAACTGGATATGTTTAAAAATAAATGTTTATATTTTTGGCAAGATTCGGTTTGTTTTTAAGCTGGATATGTTTAAAAACAATGGAGATTATGTTTTATTTTAAAACATATCTGTTTCTATTTTTCTATAAATAGAGGTTGATTTATTCATAGAAAAATAGGAGAGCAGGAGAGCAAGCAAGATGTAGGGAATTCAATTAGGATTTGCCCCCAACACAAAGGCTAGGGTTTTAGAGAGAAACAAGAGAGGTTGTCTCTTGGTATGACTCTAGGCTTGGGCAAAGGGTTATTGAATACATCTTGGGTAGTCTAAATCATTGAGTCTCTTAGCCACGGGAAGAGATTCGGGATGAGGGTAGAGTTTGGTTTGAAGACTAATTCTTGTAACCCTTATGGGAATCTTGTGTAAAGTTACTCTTTGGATTTAGTGGAACGGAGAGTTGCTCTCTCCCCCAGACTAAGTTGTTTTGACCGAACTGGGTAAACAAATATTCTTGTGTTGTGATTGTGTTCTTTTATTTTCTCTATGCCGGTTATTTTCCCAACAACTGGTATCAGAGCCTTCTGGTTTGATTCAGGAGGAGGGAGTTCCGCTGTGAAGTTTAGGCTAGAGAAAATTGGTGGAAGAATCATGTTTGGCTTGTGGAAAATTAAGTCAAGGATGTGTTTATGCAATCAAGGTTACACAAGGTCAGCCTGGAGAGGCGGTGGCAATAATACTCGCATCAACCTTGGCATGTAAAGAGATTTTGTCCAGGTGGAGCAGTATGTGTTCTTATGGTATTTCCGCTGTACCATGCAAAAGGACAAGTTATACTGGCAAGTTCAAGTGACACATGGACATCGGTTGACATGGATGCAAGATGTGTGATTATAGCGTGCGGGCATTGGTTGGCATTGATGCAAGGTACGCGGTTATCTCGATGGCTGATGAACTTCCGGGAAAGCCAACATGGAAGTTGCACCATAAATTTTCAGCAAGGTTTCGAGATGAAATTCTTGGGATGGCTTGGTTCCAAGTGAAGAAAATTCTTGGGATGGTTTAGTTCCAAGTGAAGGAAATTCTTGGGATGGTTTAGTTCCAAGTGAAGAAAATTCTTGGGAGAGTTTAGTTCCAAGTGTAGTGTACTCTTTATGGTGGAGTATGATAATTTAATTTGTCGGTGTAGACAATGAGAATTATGATTGTCGGTGAAGACAATGATTGTCGGTGTAGACAATGGAAGCGCGGAAGATGCAACTTTGTATCATTTTCAATCAAGGTGGAGATTGTTGATATTGGTTGAAAATATACATGTTGGAAAATCTCACATTAATGAGATTTGTGAAGATTGTCTTAAAATATGTTTGTGCAAGATTTTATTTGTTTTTAAACTGGATATGTTTAAAAATAAAGGTTTATATTTTTGGCAAGATTCGGTTTGTTTTTAAGCTGGATATGTTTAAAAACAATGGAGATTATGTTTTATTTTAAAACAGATCTATTTCTATTTTTCTATAAATAGAGGTTGATTTATTCATAGAAAAATAGGAGAGCAGGAGAGCAAGCAAGATGTAGGGAATTCAATTAGGATTTTCCCCCAACACAAAGGCTAGGGTTTTAGAGAGAAACAAGAGAGGTTGTCTCTTGGTATGACTCTAGGCTTGGGCAAAGGGTTATTGAATACATCTTGGGTAGTCTAAATCATTGAGTCTCTTAGCCACGGGAAGAGATTCGGGATGAGGGTAGAGTTTGGTTTGAAGACTAATTCTTGTAACCCTTATGGAATCTTGTGTAAAGTTACTCTTTGGATTTAGTGGAACGGAGAGTTGCTCTCTCCCCCAGACTAAGTTGTTTTGACCGATCTGGGTAAACAAATATTCTTGTGTTGTGATTGTGTTCTTTTATTTTTTCTATGCCGGTTATTTTCCCAACAGGATCATCTCCTTCCCTCCTTCAAAGATACAAGTGTAAGAAGAGAAAAAAAATTCAATTAAAAAATAATAAAAAGAAGATGAGAGCGAAAATAAGAGAGAGAGAGATAGACACAAATCAAAGAAGGAGAGGGTGATAGAGAATTCATTGAATTTGAAGGAGAGGATCCAAGTCTTAAAAAGAATCCTCTTTTCTACTTCCCTTTTGTTTTAAAATAGTCTTACTTTAGTAAAATAAATTGTTTAGCAAAATATCAGAGATATAGTTAGTTACTCTAGTTACTAGTTAATTAGTCTAGTTAGTTAGTCTATAAATAAGCTTTACACTCGTCATTTGTACATAACTTTTCAACATTAAAAATGGTTTCTAAAGTTACGAGGTATATAGCATCGGTTTTAGGGCCATCAAAGATGACAAGGCATCCAACACCCTGATCCAATGTCCCAGCGAACTTCTTGTCCAAAATCATCTGAGACATCTTGTGTTCCACGTGATCAATGGGAAGCTCAATAAGTTCCGCAATATGTGGAATTTCAACCCTTGAGAATGGCTCAATCAATCTGCAAAGATTCTGCTCCAGAAGAGTATCATACATGGATGACAAGTGTCTGTGAACAATTGGATCTTCCTTCAACTGTGCCTTGTAGTATCTCAAAGTAGTTTCAAATAGTTTCAAGGATCTTTTTGAATGAGCATCTGCAACAGCTTTCATCGCATCCAAATCAGTTCCAACGTATTGCAGGCCTGCTTTAGAAGATATGGTTACATCCACATCATCAGCTTGACTCACCATGATCTTACACAGAAGCATGTATTTCAGGCTAAAGATAGCTTTTGGATCTTCAAGAGCTTTGAAAGACTCAAAAGCTTCAAAGAAATAACTATATGCAGTTTTGTAATCCTTCTCTTCAGCATGAAGAATTCCACTCTGCAAATCAATGGCACCTTGTTGAGCTGGTGGAACATAAATAACATTTGCAGCTGTGAGGGCGGCTTTTGATTTTGGAAGATTCCTTAGGGAGAAGTGTAGCTTGCTTTCAAGCAAGACTATGTCTACAAGTAGGAATTTGTCATCTAATGTTCTAACCTCTTTGACCAAGCCATCAAGCAGAGTCAAAGCTTGTGAATATTCCTTACTTTCCATCAAAAGAGTAGCAAGTCTTGCCTCAATTCTCTGCCTTAGAAAGGTACGCTTTTCATCACAAGTCCATTGCACCATTTCTTTGTAGAGTAAAATTTGTAACTCGGATGTCCCAGGTATTTTAGCAACAGAATCAATTATTCCCCTCACAATCTTTGCAGTTTTTGCCTTGGGAATCAAGGAAAAGAATGGCCTCAACTGAGTGAGAAGGCTGCACAGATCCTTTGCCCTATTCTCTTGCCTGAGCAGGTCGGTGAGATTTGCGATGGCCTGTTCTTTCATGCGTAGAGCTTCTGGAGAAGAAAAGGATCACCAAGTATGCGATAAAGAATGGAGATGGCCTCAGATGGATCTTTAGCTTCAATGCCTGAGCAATGGACTCTGTTGTGGCGGGAAGGAAAGAAGACATGGCTGCAACTAGAAGAAAGTTCTGTATTTTTCAGAGAAGAAGGAAACTATGAATTATATGGCTGACGATGTTGCTGGGGGGAAAACTCCGTTAAAAGTGATATAAAGATAGAGATAGTATATGAGATGAACAAAATGAGGTTTTTCTTTACCAAACGAGACCGAACTTGATGGTGATTGTGTGCCTTTCACTTTTTTAGGGTTTAATTTGATAATTCATTTTCGATCGCTTTTCAGTTTACTAAATCTTTCATTTCCACGTCCGATCTGGATTTCGATTCGCGTTTCACTTTATGATTTTCCATTTATCTACTGTTGATTCTTGATGGTGATAGAGTCACAAATTTGTGTTGTTACTGAACGTTTCGGAGAATCATCGTTTTAGCTCTGTAATTCGGTGCATAGAATGGTTAATTTGTTGCTCTATCGTAGCTACTGCGTTATCTTTGAAGATGGATTTTCATGGTTATACCTTTGGTTCTTGGCTCTCTTTGAAGAAGGATTGTTTTGGTGTTTGATTCAAGTCAAGATACATCGTTTTCTTTGGAGTATAGTTGATTCACGATTTTCGCAACGAAGTGTTTGCTCATAGACTATGCTTCTCTTGCACTAAGGTTTGACATATTCAGTTTATTTTTTAGACTCAATTTTCTGCTACTGTGAAGTTTTTGTACTTGTTTTTCTGCACCAAATCAGAGTTGTTGGATTTAGACTGGCTGTATTGATTCAATTAGATTTGTTGGATTTGTGATGGCTTTGTGTCCCCTTGTTAATTGTCATGATTGGAAAGTTAAAGTATGTAGCATCATGATCATGTTCTACAAAGGATATATGATTCCATATTTGAGATTATTGGAGATTCAATTAATGAATCATATTTCTAAATTGAATCTCCAATAATATTCATTTCTAAATTGAGGAACATACCGGACGTGGACGTGGAAATGAAAGAAACTGAAAAGCGATCGAAAATGAAATCTCAAACCCTAGAATTTGGGGAAAATTATGAGAACAGAAATCATAACAGAGAATCAAGAAGAAATAGAAGCATAAACGAGAATCGACACTCAATCAAACCTGAAATCATCAACATACAATGAATTTGAGTCCCAGATCTCGTTTCCTAAAGAACGTGAATCGAACAATGGATTAAAAAAACAGAGAAACAAAGTGAAAGAGAAAAGAACTGATGAAGAACCAAGGAATCGATGAACAATGGATTATGATTTTGATTGAAGAAAGAAAGATGAATCTGATAAATTTGTTGAAAATTTTCTCGGCAAAGTTGGAAAGAAAATAAACTGAGAAGAAAAATTGGAAAAGAAATTGAGAAAATTAAATTTTCTCAAGAAAATGCAGCGGAAAGTTTTTCTTCAAGGTAGATACCAAATATGCTCTGATACCATGTTATGAAACATGACATCTATGAAAAAGTAGAGAGAAAACTAGAAAACTCTTGTATTGATGGTAATGGATAAAATTACAAAATGAGAAAGTTTGACTATTAACATATTAATAAAATAGGAAAATGCTTACAAGTATTCCGGGATATTCTTTAAGCATTCCATTTAAATAAATTATTTATTTAAAAAGTTAAACATTTTAATTCTTAATGCATTGATTTTACTAATTTTCATACATATTTCATAAAAGTTTACTATTTAAAATGCTTAAACAAAGTACTATGAGAATACTAGTTAGTAAAAACTCATAAAAATATTAATTATTAACATAAAGCCCAATTCATCAAAAATGTATTTTTGAATTTTAAAGGATTTGTGTGTATACAGTAATGATTACATCATTGGTGGCATGTAGAAATATGCAATTTTTTAAATTTTTAAATAAGGTATGTTCCTCAACCGAAGGGATAATACTATGTAGTCAGCCTACTATGCTGAGACAAGATATCCAAAATTATGATCATGTCCGTAAAGCAAGAAGATTTGGTCACCTAGTCACTCGCCCATTCATATTTAGATATTGGAGTAATTTATTCGGACATGTTTTTGACAAAACCTAGATGATCTGTATTTTTCTTTAGTAAATATATATATATATATATATATATATATATATATATTACTGTAAAAAAAATTAAACATGTATTAGTCACAATGGTGGAATTTTCAAAGTAGATATTACTTCCTCCGATTTTATATATATAAAAAAAAATTTGATTTTTTAGATTTATTGAAAATGTAATATATCTAATTAAAATATAGACTAAATACATTACTTTTTAAATGAACCTAAAAAGTTAAATTTTACTTATATATAGAACCGAAGGAGATACTTCAATTTGAAGGAAATGAAGAAGATAAAAATGTTGAAATTATGAGCCCGTTTGTTATAGTTTTTTTTAAAAAAAAATCACTTATTTTAAAAAAAATAATCACTTTTAAGAATATTACGTCCGTTTGTTATAGCTTTTAAAAATAATCAGAATCTAAAAATAATCTAAAAAAGCTAAAAATAAGAAGCTAAAAATAGTAGCTTCTTAAAAAATAGATTTTTTTTAGAGGAAAGAGAAAACAATAATCAAAAGGTGAAGATATTTTTTATCCAAAAATATCCTTACATAAATTTTAATATTCCAAAAATATCCTTATACAAAGTAATTTTTATCAAGGTAAACAAACACAAATAGCTTCTGATTTTTTGTAAAATCTCTAAAATATAATATCTACATTATTGAAGGTCAAAATCACTTATTTTTTAATCTATAACAAAACGGGCTCTATATTTACTTTGGTTTCTATCAGATAAAGATCATATCCTGAGGTTGATTTATTTGGTAGATCATGTCAAAAACATGTGATTTGTTACCGGTGTAATTATTATTTTTAGCTGTTTAATTTATCTTTGATTTAGTTTGCTTTGATATGTATTATGATCGAAGTATCTATTATACTTTTGATAAAGTAATTTTTTTTTAGAATTTGTGTAATTAATTTTTTAAGATGTCAAATTTAGTGCCACATAATTATATAATTTTTTTTCATGGTTTACAATGTATATAATGTAGCCAATGATAATTTAGAACTTCATATATTTTATCCAAACTTATTATCACTAGATTAAATGTAGTGGTTTTACCTACAAGAACTTTGTTGATGTGGTGAACTATAATGACCAACAGAAATTTTTTTAATAAGAATTTTATCTCTTTTGATTTCCTTTCTTTAATTAGTAGAGGCATTTGTTAAAAAAATCAAAAGAGGTAAAATTTGTATTGAAAAAAAATATATTTTTTACATTTTAAAAAGTTATATTACACAAATTCTAATATCAATTTATTATATTAAACTTTTTAACTAATATCCTAAAAGCATTTAATTAGTTTTTTTTGTCAGTCTAGTTGATAAAAATTTCACCCATAAGGTGGATAAGTGGGATGATTGGATAAGTGGGATGATCGAAGTTCGAATCCCGATCCCTACATATATAATGCAATGTCCTACCAACTAAGCTAAACTCACGGGATAGTATTTTTCTTATAAACTTATTTTATAAGAGAACTTTAGCAATACAAGTGTGGATCCGTTTAGGCTACACAAAAACATCAATTTGTGTATTTTGGACCCGTCAAAATAACCTGGAATCTAAGTCAGGTTCCGGTCATAATATTCCCGGTGCCAATACACATGCCCACATAGTATTTTCCCCAAATTAAGATTTATTTAAAAAAATCAAAATACAACTGTTAATTGGTTTTTTCAATAATATTTTATTTCAATAATATTTCTCTATCGTAAGCATCATCTTCTCAGATCTCACCAATTTTTCATTCAATTCAATTACTTTTTCAATAATATTTTATTTCAATTTTTCAATTTCGAATCCCTAATTCAGTCTTCCATTGTTTAGTAGAATCGCTCATTAATTTGGGGTTTGATTTGTTATCGTAGTGGTTGGTTCGTTTTGAAAACCTAAAACTCAAAACGTTGTCGTTTTTGTTTAATTTCTTATCGAAGTTTATAATTTGGATTCTTCTTGTGCAAATTGAAGCATACTGATGTGTTTTTCATGAGATAGATCTAAGTCTTTGTTTAAAAATGCATTTTTTTTTGTAATATTGTTTTTGGGATGTGAAAAAAACTAATCTTTTTATTATTTTTGAAGATAATTTGGTTTATAAATTGTGTTTGTGTAAGATTTGGAGGGAAATTTTATGTTTATAGTTAGTGTATTCAAGTTTTATTACTTTTGATTTTGTAGTTTTGTGAACCTATGCAGAGTAATTTCTTTATGTAAAAAAGCTTTGAATTTGATTTAGAAGTTGCATTAAGCATTTAATGTGATGCATTGTCAAAGAGATTATTCGGTTTATAAATTGTGTTTATATTGTTGATGAAATTTTGGAATGAATTTTGATGTTTTTAATCTGTTTTTCATGTTTTTTGACTTTTGGTGTTGTTACTTGGAATCTTTGCAGAGTAATTTGCTTTTTGTAAGAAGCTTTGGGTTAGATTTGGAAGCTGAGATTAATTATTTTTTCTGTGATGGGTGGTCAAAGAGAAAGAAGTAATTACGGCAAGCGTCCGCGATCTCAATCTGACTATGATGGTGGAGGAAGTAAAAGGAGGAATGTAGGTGATGATAGGGATGAGTTTATTTAAAGCGCGCGACAAATAAGTTTATTTACGGCGCGCGATAAAGCAATGTATTTCATCTTAATCATAATATTACAATAGTAATCATAACATTACTACTCTTATTATAAATTCTTAACCGATTAGACCTAAATCAACTAATTCCCTAATTAGAGATTTCAAATTTGACTTCTCTAACTATTTTTAGTATAAATTCTTAACATTCCTAGACCTAAATCAACTAATTCCCGAATTAGAGATTTCAAATTTGACTTCTCTAACTATTTTTATTATAAATTCTTAACCGATTAGACCTAAATCAACTAATTCGCTAATTAGAGAATTCTAATTTCACTTCTCTAACTATTCTTATTATAAATTCTTAACCGATTAGACCTAAATCAACTAATTCGCTAGTTGGAGAATTCAAATTTCAATACTCTATCTATTTTTAGTATAAATTCTTAACCGATTAGACCTAAATCAACTAATTCGTCAATTAGAGAATTCAAATTTGACTTCTCTAAATATTTTTAGTATAAATTC
This sequence comes from Trifolium repens, assembly GCA_030408175.1. Taxonomy (NCBI): domain Eukaryota; kingdom Viridiplantae; phylum Streptophyta; class Magnoliopsida; order Fabales; family Fabaceae; genus Trifolium; species Trifolium repens. The sequence continues at coordinate 17,551,413 of CP125849.1, forward strand.
TTAACCGATTAGACCTAAATTAACTAATTCGCAAATTAGAGAATTCTAATTTCACTTCTCTAACTATTCTTATTATAAATTCTTAACCGATTAGACCTAAATCAACTAATTCGCCAATTAGAGAATTCAAATTTGACTTCTCTAACTATTTTTAGTATAAATTCTTAACCGATTAGACCTAAATCAACTAATTCGCTAATTAGAGAATTCAAATTTCACTTCTCTAACTATTCTTATTATAACTTCTTAACCGATTAGACCTAAATCAACTAATTCGCAAATTAGAGAATTCTAATTTCACATATCTAACTATTCTTATTATAAATTCTTAACCGATTAGACCTAAATCAACTAATTCCCGAATTAGAGATTTCAAATTTGACTTCTCTAACTATATTTATTATAAATTCTTAACCGATTAGACTTAAATCAACTAATTCGCTAAGACCAAGTGCAATGAGGGTGTTTAATGGGTGTTGACTGGCTGTTGAATGAAAATGGACCATTGGAGTAACATGTTGAATTTAAAGAGAAGATAAATCCAGTTAACATGTTTAATTGCTGCGCAGGGGGACAGGTGGCAGCTTCTGATTGGCTCACGAGATTTTTACCTCATCTTATCTTTAAACTCAATTATTTCAATGCAAATTAATTTTTATTTTTATTTTTTCACCAAAATTCGTAATTTTTTTTCTCTATAAATAGAGACTTGGTTCATTTGATTTGAACACAGAAAAAAAAAACCAAGTTTTTCACTATCTTAATCTTGTTTATCACGAATTGCAAGCAGATCTAGTGAAACACATATGGACAAAGTTTGGAATGTTTCCGAATTGAAGATGATTTGTTTCGTATTAATTATGTTTGTGTGTTGTTTTGCATTTTAAGTTAATTTGCATCGTATTAATTATGTTACTTGTGTGTTGTATTGCATTTTAAGTTAATTTGTATCGTATTAATTACGTTATTTGTGTGATGTATTGCATTTTAAATTAAGAATATTTTAAAAAAATTGTTAAGTGTTTATTATTTTAATTTAATTTTAATCGATAATTATAATTTTATTTAATCATAAAAAACAAAAATTTAAATTTAAATTTAAATTTAAATAAGAATATGAAATAAAAAGTGGTGGGGTAGAGAAGGTGGTGAGGTAGGGTGTTGAATGAAAAAACTATTGGAGAGGGTAAAAATTGAATGGGGTGTTGAATTATTAGGTGGAAGAGAGAGAAGATGATGTGGAGTGTAAAAAGTGGAAAAGTAGGGTGTTGAATGTTTTTTGCCATTGTACATGGTCTAATTAGAGAATTCTAATTTCACTTCTCTAACTATTCTTATTATAACTTCTTAACCGATTAGACCTAAATCAACTAATTCGCCAATTAGAGAATTCAAATTTGACTTCTCTAACTATTTTTAGTATAAATTCTTAACCGATTAGACCTAAATCAACTAATTCGCTAATTAGAGAATTCAAATTTCACTTCTCTAACTATTCTTATTATAACTTCTTAACCGATTAGACCTAAATCAACTAATTCGCAAATCAGAGAATTCTAATTTCACATCTCTAACTATTCTTATTATAAATTCTTAACCGATTAGACCTAAATCAACTAACTCCCGAATTAGAGATTTCAAATTTGACTTCTCTAACTATTTTTATTATAAATTCTTAACCGATTAGACCTAAATCAACTAATTCGCTAATTAGAGAATTCAAATTTCACTTCTCTAACTATTCTTATTATAACTTCTTAACCGATTAGACCTAAACGCAAATTAGAGAATTCTAATTTCACATCTCTAACTATTCTTATTATAAATTCTTAACCGATTAGACCTAAATCAACTAATTCCCGAATTAGAGATTTCAAATTTGACTTCTCTAACTATTTTTATTATAAATTCTTAACCGATTAGACCTAAATCAACTAATTCGCTAATTAGAGAATTCTAATTTCACTTCTCTAACTATTCTTATTATAACTTCTTAACCGATTAGACCTAAATCAACTAATTCGCAAATTAGATAATTCTAATTTCGCATCTCTAACTATTCTTATTATAAATTCTTAACCGATTAGATCTAAATCAACTAATTCGTCAATTAGAGATTTCAAATTTCACTTCTCTAACTATTCTTATTATAACTTCTTAACCGATTAGACTTAAATCAACTAAGAGCAAATTAGAGAATTCTAATTTTACTTCTCTAACTATTCTTATTATAAATTCTTAATCGATTAGACCTAAATCAACTAATTCGCTAAATAGAGAATTCAAATTTCAATACTCTAAATATGAAAAACATTGTAATGTTATGATTAAGAGTCATGCTTCACTAATAATAATAATAATAATAATAATAATAATAATAATAATAATAATTTTTTCAAAATTAAAATTTTTTACAAGAAGATTTTTGTTATGGTATGAATGCTTCCTACACACAAATAGTTGATATGTTAAATACTAAGTGGTGCAATCAATTTTCTCCTACCAACAGCAATTGACATAATAAATATGCCACCAAACATAAATAAAATAATAATTTATCTTATATTAAAAATTTGGATAATGAACAATTTTGATTTTAAGGTCAATTACTTAAAGTCCAGCTTATTGATCCAGCCCACACCTCTTTGTCACCAAACAAAAAAAATTCGAAGGAACAATCATGTGTAACGTTTTTACATACACCTTTGTCCTTGCACTTTTGGCATAAAAGGTAGCATACTTTCAATCTGAGCCATTCGAATATATTAATATTAAATCTATGGTAAAAGACCCAATTGGTCCAAGATGGACAAATTCATTGCTTGGTTAAATCTATGGTAACATACTTTCACTTTGAATTTTTATTTTAAATAAATATTTCACTCATTATGAAAAGACGAAGAAAAATCACCTAAAGTTTGTCGTAACAGATGATTATGTATACAACATTGGCACTGCATTTGCACATAGGACAGAAAAAAGGAATAAAAAACTATTGTGGTCAAAAGTGGTAGGTGCCCGTCTGGTAGCATTTAATAATATTGTTGAAATAAACTTTGTACTAAAAAAAAATATTGTTGAAATAAACCAAATTAAACGGGTTAAAAATGAATAAATATAATAAATGAGTCTTCCTAACAAGTTATATCTACTAATAATAATATTGTTGCAATAGAAGTCAAAAGGAAAAATTATTGTTGTAATAAACTTTGTACAAAAAAAATTTATTGTTGAAATAAACCAAACCAAAATGGTTGAAAAATGAATAAATATATTATAATAAATGAGTTCCTAACAAGTTATATCTAGACACTAAAAATTCAAAAAATATAGAAAAATCTTAACCTTAAGACACTAGTACTTATTTGGAATATGGAGTAATAAATTTATAAGAACAGAACAAAATAAAAATTATGAGAACAACTTAATGTTAAAACTAGAAAACTTGGATATGAAAACCAACCATCATCCATGTGACCCAAAAGAATCACCGGTTCACATAGTTTTTAGGATTAAGAAAAAGGTATTAATTTGATGAATCATACTAAATCCCATTACAATAATAAAGATGTGCTTAGTGAAGCACCAAACCAGTACTTCTCAAAAGAAAACAAAAAAAATTGGTATTGCAAAATAGAGGTTATGTCAACAACCTAGCTAGTATCTTGTGTTATTGAACTACCTCACCAAACTATTCAGTCATTGAGCATGTGTCTGAGGTAGGACAAAACCAGCTCTCAACTCCTCAAATGAATACTCAAGTGATGGAGCAATCTTTGTAGCAGCCTTAGAAGTAAGAGTATCTGGTGTAGTGACAGTGAACATAGGGACAGTCAGAGGAGTTGTTGGCACAGAAAATCCTATATTCTTTGGGGTCTTATTCTCTTTCTCATCATCATCATCATCAGGAATGAATGGTTTGGAAGGTGTTGTTTCTATTAGCTTTTCACTTTTTTGCAGCATTGGTTTTGTTGCAACATTCTTTATTTTTCTAGGCTCTTGAGAATTTATGTTGGCTTTAGACAGTACTGTAGAAGAAACAGGAGAGAGTGGCTTCCTAATTCTTGGTGATTGAATTCCAATTCCCTTTTGTGCACTTTGTGGAGTCTTCATTGCTGAATGACCAAAAACCTTAGAGGTGCTCTTTCCTGCATAAGTTGCAGTTGACAATGCATTTCAAATTTTCACCTTAGAAGAGAAATTTAAGACCTGAGAAATGAGGAATGAGTTGAACGGCATGCCGTCTTCTTCGCTATGTTACCTTTTTTATTAGATTGCTGAATAAGAGTTGCTTGTCTTAGATCCTGAAGCATAGCTCCACCAACAGAAAATTTTCTAGTATTTGGAACTCCGGTTGAAATTGAACATCTAGGAGCCTTCATCCCACTTTTACATGGACTGGGTTTCGACCCGAAAAGGGTTTCATGCTCAGCTATCAGTTGACCCTTTAGTCTCTTTTCTTCCTAAAATTTACACCAAAAATACTAGTAAAAAACAATTGAATTATAGACAATGAATTGGAACAAATAAAAGTCAAGAAGAGAAACATAGACCATACATAATACTCAATAATGTATTGTATACCTTTTGTCTTTGCTTTTCATTCTCTTTCTCCTGCCTTAAGGTATTGTAATCTTCAAGCATGGAAAGCAGCCGAGTCTTGATGCATATCGATGAAAACAAAAATGCATTAAAATGTATAAGGCATAACATTTAATATGTTGACATTGTGGCAAGTGTAATTCATTATTATAAAATAAAATTTAGAAGGCTAATCCATAAAATTTGCACAAGTGATTCTTTTAAAAATACTCACTCCGTCGTACAAAAACTCGCATTCTCTTTCTTTCTCCCATGCTGCAACTTTTAAAATCAATGCCTCTATCATCCCTGTTTAAATAATGTATATACAAAATAAAACAAAGGATAAATGAGAACCAATCCAACACAATTCAGAAACTGTATAAAATTAAACTCCTCTCAATGTATCTTACTCATTTGCTAAATCACAAGATCCATACTTGAAGAATATCACAGTTAACAATATGAGACAAACGCATACGAATTAGTAAGATAAACCAATTTTAACATGTCATTTCGACAGCTAGCCTACTGTAAAACCATAAATTTATAGTAATATATTTGAAGAACGAATTATTGTGTGCAGAGGGATATTCACCAGGAATTTTGCTTAATAAAACACGGGCCTTCTCAGCACGTTTCAAGGCAAGATGCGCACCTCTTCCAGCATTATAACGATTATCATCCTAAAATCCCAAAATAATTATAAATAAAATAAAGCATGAAAAAAATAATAGAAGGAAATGTTGATTATTGTCAATAACAGTCGTGACAATAATAGAAGGAAATGTGCCTCACCCTATTGTATTCCTCGAGCCAGCTTTCTTCTTGAATAGCAGCCAACCACTTCTCAACCTTTTCAAGAATTTCTTTCCTGCTAAAAGCTTCTTCTTTTGTCTTTGAAATTTGGTCCTCAATTTGTTCTAACATTTTTTCATGGTTTGCAGATTCTGCAGAATGATTTCCAAATTGGACGAGGAGATATAATATGAGGTTCATGGAACAGTATGATAAAGAAATTCAAAATAACAAACTAGTTGTGAAATCATATGAACAAATAAGAAAAATTGGAGATGCGCAAGTTGAAAACTGAAAGAAATAATATGAACGAATAAGAGAAATTGGACGAGGAGATATAATATGGTGCAGCCGTGCAATCATATGAACGAATAAGATAAATTTAATTTAGTCATATCTCTTTTCTGTTCGTGACAATTCATCCAAATCGCTATGAACTATGTATTTGCCATTTATCATTAATCCTTAAAGAACTTTTTTTTTACTGTTATGCTTAAATAACTTAAAGTTGGTAATGTGAAATCGTTATGCAATATAAGAAAAATGATATAACTAACAGGAAATCTTCAAAAACTAATGAAAAATCTTACCCGAGTCAAATGACTCTATTGGATGTCCACTAGGAAAAACTGTTTGTGTAGTCAAATGTGTTTTTTTGCACACTTCCTCTAATTCCAACTTCTTTTTCTGTACAAGTTCTTTCATTTTTGTTGATTTAAATTGCTCAAGCCTTCTAACTTCACTCTCAACCTGCAAGGAGAAGAGCCCATTTATTTAGTTAATCACAAAAATGAAACCAATTTATTTTAGGTGAAATAGAAGAACAGAACCAAACAATGGGATCAAGACAAACTCACATAGATGATGTTGTCAATTGATAGTATGTTAGGTTCGGTAAATTCAGATTCCAAAGCAACAATTTTACTGGTTATGTTGTGAAATTTCTGCTGTTCCTCAAGTGGTGTATCCATCAAATTCCACATCTCTAATAGTGAAGTTGCACAATTTTGAAGCTGATACAACATGAAAATTTAGAAATTCTAGCCGAATAAAATTGGTTTCTAAAACTCATAGTCAGAACTCTAGCTGAATACAATTCTAAAACTCAGAACTCAGCTGAATAAAATTCTAGCTGAAAATTTAGAAATACTAGCTAAATAAGTATGAGCAAGAATACTGACCTTCTGCATTCTTTGCATTTTAACCTCTCTCAAACTCAGAACTTCAGAAGTCAAACTCTTTAATGTATTGTCACTTACATCGTTTGTATCAGTGGAAGTCATAGCGGGGTAAATCTCACTAATTTTGTCTCTGACATCCAGACCGAGAACCGAGCACAGTGAACTAAGAGTGTCCAGTAGATCAGATACCTGTTTCAGTCGACTGACCTGCCACAATTTAAGAGAAATTTTTTAGCAATTAACATTTGAAAGTTTGTTTTTTGACGAAACTCACATTTGAAAGTTATTACTCAATACTATCTTTCTTGGGGAAAATAACTTCATCAACAAATAACATGGGCAATATTCAGGCAACAAAAACATAGGAGTAAAGACAAAAACCACCTTTTCATTTTGAAATTGACTTAATTGCCTCTTTAATTCTTCAAGTTTTTCGAAAGATAGGTTCTTCTCGTCCAAGTTTGCATTAACCCCCACATTGCCATAGAGCTCACTGGAAATATTCTGCAACTGATGTAAGACTTCCAAAAACTGTTTCATTCTTTCAGTTTTCAACTTGCGCATCTCCTCAAGTTGTGAAATAACAGCTTCACGATCTTTCTTCAAGTTTCCACAAGACTTTGGCTCAAACTAATGACACATAAACGGAAGTTTGTTAGTTGAAAAATTTCCCTCTCAGCTCTGACCAAGAGAATGGCTAAATCATAAACTCAAATCTAGAATGCCAACAAGACTTACAAGTGGTGACTGTTTACCAATTGCAGCACAGATGCCAGCAATTTCTTCTTCATAATCAGCAATTTCATGCTGAAGTTGTGCCCTGTACAGTTTAGCTTCATCCACTTTTTTCTTATACAAATCCAGACACATTTGTTCTATTTCGAGCAACATTGCATCCTTTTGAGAATCGGATTCTCCAAGTTCATCCCATATTACCTTACATTCAACACACAAGGATCAAAGTAATACAATATTAGTCCTTTTCCTAAGATTCTCTAGAAGAAGCAGAATAATCGATGTTTTAACTGTTAAGGAACAATAGATGAACCAAAAGAGATCAACAGCATAATAGATAAAAGAAGGAGAACCTGAAGTTCTTTAAGCAACGATTCACACATTGTTTCTTGATGAGCAAACTGACTGCTTCGTTTGCTGAACATAGGAAAATTGTGTGCTGTAAAACAAAAATAGCCAACATAACAAGATAAACAATCAGTAAGAAAACAATTAACCAAACACCTTCTGATTTCTGTTTTGTTTTTAAAAACTAAAATCAGGTATTGAAAAAGGAATCAAACAAGGCCTTAGTCGCAGACAAAGTTTTAAAATTGTAGTCGAGTTAAAACTGCATAGCTCGCCCCGACCTCAAAAAAAGAAAAACGCGCAACATAGAACGGCAATCAACTGTGATGGTTAAACTAATCATAGTTACACTAATAAATCAATGTCTCAAAAAGTCACAAATATCCATCTCTAATCCATTGTGACATTTACTACCTGCCTGTCACTACTTTTAAAGGATAATAATTAATAACCAATAACAATGTTACTCAAAGTTAATATCATTTGAAAACAAAATATCTGAATCTCCACAAAGTACTACTTTAACAGCCACATAAATAAAAAAGGTGATTGCCTACGAAACACGGACACTCCTTATATTATTAGGTGTATCCTGATATCAAACACATGTCGGTGTCAGACACCGTTACAATATATTATATTATTATGTCACTTTTCCAAATTATTAAACACAGACACTCCTTATATTACTACGTGTATCCTGGTGTCAAACACATATCGGTGTCAGACACCGACACACACACGTATGATATGATCATTACATTGAACTATGTCACTTCTCGAAATTATGTTAGACATGTCTGTGTCCGTATTTCATACGTGATTAATACAAATTCATATCAGCCTCTTAACCCCGAAAAATAGACAACAGAGTAGGATCTACAACATTCATGTACTCATCAATGCTCTCATACAGGGCAATAACCTCAAATTGCAGAAAAATTGAAATTACATTACATGCATAGAAATAAATCACTAAAAACAAAAGATTAAAATTAGAAAAATCGAAATTATGCTAAAATATAAACAAACACAAATACACACAAAATCGATTATTCAAACTATTTTAACCTCCTTCGTTTTCTCAGAAACATAACAGAACTGAATAGGAAAAATGGGAATGAAAACGGACCTGATCACAAAGCGTGGTTAAGACAGAGACAAGACGATGGAAGACGAGTTTGGAATTTTTTAGGGTTTTGAAAATGTAAATGAAAATGGTGTGTGTGTGTGTGAATGAATGAGGAAGAGGGGTTTTTGAGGGACTGGATTCAGTGCAGTCGGAGAGAGATGACTGCACTGCAATCAATCAAATATGGTCCGTTTGATTGAGATCGGACGGTAACAATTAATAACTCAGAAAATAAATAAAAATATATAAAACAGATCGGACGGCTGAGATTACCCTGCAGTCACTATTTGACTGCAGGGAATCCAGATCCGTTTTTGAGCAGAGTGTGAGAATCGAAATCGGTTTTGGGAGGGAAGCGAAGCAGGAGGAGCCGTTTTCTTGGGATTCATCCAACAGGATATTAACACGTCATTTAATAATCATTACTATTGATGAGGTGTATTAGTACATTTTAATTACTCCCTCCGTCCCATTTTAAATGACCTCTTTTTGACTTAGTATACTATTCATTTGACCTGCTTTGACATTATTTTTCTACTAATATATACATGCAAATATTAGCATATGAGATGTTGTTTGATTTGTCTCGACGAGTACTTTCAAAATATACCATTTTTATAATTTTTAATAATATATAATTAGAGATATTAACGATTAAAGTTGTGCATTGGCAAACGTGTCAGTGGTCAAACAGGTCATTTATTTTGGGACAGAGGGAGTATTTATTTTGGCTTTGATTTCATTTTAATTTATGAGTCAAAGTGTCAAACATTTGAATTTCAAAATATAGCAATAAATAAATACTATATAAAAAATATAACAACAAATAATTTTAAATCTTTGAATATTGGTATGTTACCTAACATTTCATTTCTTTTGGTAAACGGTAAGCTTTTTTTATCTTAAAAAATTAAAATTGTAAAAAATCGAATATTATTAAATGTGTTTGAAGTTTGAACTTTTTTTTTCCGTAAAAATTGGTCAAATTGAATTTTGAGTATTATTAAGGATTTTTAAGTTTAATGTTTGTAACAATTAGTTTTTTAATTTTTTCAAGTAATAATTAGGTTATTTAAATTTCAAACTTGTGGAACTGTTACCTTTCCTCTTATTTATTCTTGTCAAATGTATTTAAGGGTATTTAAGTTTAATGTTTGTAACAATTAGCTCTTTAAGTGTTTCAAGTAACAAGTAAGTCTTTTAAGTTTCAAACTTGTTGCACCGTTATTTTTTTAGTTATCATATGTTTACAAAAACATTAACGTGACCGTTAATTTTGATGTTAACCATGATTAATTTGAGGCTCAACTTTTTGATGTAAATCATGAGATCCAAACAATTGAGGCCCCACATAAACTATGAATGTGTAAAATGTTGGATATATAAGATGTGATACATATACCTAATGTCTTTTAGATGGAGATATGACATCTTCCTTTTTTGTACTCTTGAAACATTGACTCATTATTTCTCTCGATGCCTCCCCAAACTCTCCAACAAGATCTATCATGTTTTCTTATCGGGTCAACTAGACTAGTATGGCCAAATGGTCCAAACCAAAATGGCCAAATTTTTTTGTGAACATTTAAAGAGTTCAACTCATCATACAACACATCTTATCAAACTGGGTGACATTGACATAAATTAAATAATTAGATGCTGAGTTGTGTTATTTTGACATCAATCACTTGATAACTTACTCAATGCACGCAGTCCGAGATGTAATAAAAAATAGAAAAAATGAATGAATGATATAAATGGAAGTTGTCTACAACTAAATAGTTGTCAAAATAAACTTTCATTTAGACCATTTATAAAGTGAGTGTTGAATGATGTGGATGAGAGAAGTGTTGAAAGGTTTCAACATAGTTGAATGCTGCAAACAGGGACACATGGCGCGTTATGGTTCGTTCAGCTGAGCGCGTGCACATCACGCTCCCTCCAGGCGCGTTACAAGAAATTTGACACGGAGAGAGAAACTTGACGCAGACAGGTGGCTTTCTATGATTGGTTGGCTGAATTTTTATCAGATTAATACTTTAAACTCAATTATTTCATAGCAAATTAATTTTTTATTTTTTTATTTTTATACCAAAATTGATAATTTTTTTTCTCTATAAATAGAGACTTGGTTTATTTGATTTGGACACAGAAAAAAAAACCAAGTTTTTCACTCTCTTAATCTTATTATTATCTTTCTATTAGTGTTTATTTTTAAGTTTTAGTCTTTGTTTAGTGAAATGAATCTCAATAATAATTTCAACACCCAAAGTTTTAGTATTTTAAATTAAGTTAAGATGATTGTATCGTATCAATTATTTAAATAAATTTTGTTTTTATTATAATTGTAATCGGGAGTTTAATTTAATTTTTATCGATAATTTTATTATAATTTTAATCGATGATTTGTATCGTATAATTTTAATTTAATTTTAATCGATAATTATATTTTTATGTAATCATAAAAATAAAAATAAAAATAAAAATAAAAATAAAAATAAGAATATGAAATAAAAAGTGGTGGGGTAGAGTGTTGAATGAAAAATCATTGGAGAGGGTAAAAGTTAAATGAGTATGTGGAAGAAAGAGAAGATGATGTGAAGTGTAAAAAGTAAATAAAGTGGGTGTTGAGTTTTTTGGCCATTGTAGACGGTCTTAGATGTTTGATATCATATTCATAGAGTCTCAATATATTAATAAAAAAATAACTTTAGATTACTATTATTCTAATAAAATCTATATGCATTGCTTTTTTTCTTTCTTTTTTTGACTAAAAAATCTATATACATTGTTTTTTCCTTCAAAACAATCTATATGCATTGTTACTCTTAACCGTGATATATAATATGCAAAAATCTTCTTGAAGAAGTAATGAAGAACCCCATCGATTTTAGTAGTTGCTTACCATAACATAAAGTTTAGGAAAACTAAGACAAATTACATTTTGGTTAACCATTAATAAACCAAAAGTATTTTAAATATTGACTTACAAAAAAGGTACATTAAGATTAAATCCTAGTGTGAGCTAAAATTCTCGAGGCAAATTAGCTTGGAGTTCTTGATCATTGAGTTGTTGATGATAGGAATAGTATGATGGATTATTATTGTGAAAGTTGCTTAATTCAAAAGGTATTGGATGATGATTTTGCATGGACGTGTAAGAAGTTTCATTGTTTGATGACAAATGATGAAGTAATGAGGAATGCATAGTTGGGGATATTGAAGAATTTTGAGGCTGTTGAAATTGAGGATCTTGAGAGATTCGATTCAATATTGAAAGACGGGCTTGTACATAGGCCAACTCTGCTTGTAACTCCACAACCTGAAATATGTAAATATATTTACATAATTAATCATGAAAAACTCATATATAATTGTTCAACATAGAGAAGTACACATTCAACATTCAAAAGGCATATGAAACAGCTTCAATATATAATTTTTTTTTGAGACAGCTAAAAGAACAACATTATATAATGTTGGATTTGTCACATTTCGGCCCTATAGTTTATTGGCCACAAAATTATTGTTAAGAATTATAAAAGAAATTATTTTTATAATTTAGAGATTAGTTTTAATAGATTTTGAAGAAAATCGTGTTTATTTTATACCGAAAAATGTTTTTTAAAAAACAAAATCACTAGAAGAATATATTTTTAATTTTATTTGATACATTAGAAGATATATTTTCCTTTAATTTTTTAATTCACTTTTGTTTTTGTAACAAACAAATAAAAATTTAATTACAAATATGAATTAAGTGATTGACTGGTCTTCAAGGACGACTAGTAATGTTTCACACTGTTTTCAGATATTTTTTAATTTTGACCGCTAATTGTAGATCGAATGATCCAAATCAATAAAGTTATAAAATTATTTAAAACAATCTTGACTGTATAATTTAGATCGGACTACTATAATGTATAACAACGTTAAAATTATGTGAAAAAATACAATAGAAAATATGTTTTCCAAATCTAATTGTAAGAATATGTTTGATCATATTTAATGGTTGACCTTTGAAATCACAAGACATGCACATTACCTATTGTGAAAGGGGTATGAGTATAGTTAGTAAATGTGTTCCATATAAAACCTAACCAAAGCTGACAAACGTGTCAAAGCAAACAGAACATACTCAATACTATCATACTATGTAATGTGAAGGAAACTTTGGCCTACGTGCAATGAATAACAGTTAACAGTGTGATTTGTGTCATGCCACTACTCTAGAAAAGTACACATTCAACAGGGTTTAACTTTATGCCTTTAATTCAGCAATTAATCCCTATGATATTTTCTTCTAGAAAAGTACACATTCAACAGGGTTTAACTTAAAACAAGTTTCATTACCATTATCAAGAGACAATCCTACTAAATTCTCACAACCTTTGCTCATATAATCTAAGGTTAAAATATTTCTGTTCCCACAAAAATTTTGTTTTTAGTCTATAAAAAATATGCATGAAGTTTGTTAGTAAAAAAATTTAGTATGCATGCAGTTTTGGTCAATGCATATTTTTGAATGATAATTTTGGAGACATGTTTAGAATAGGGTATCCCCGTAAAATTGGTGAATTTGGGTTTTAGTCCCTGTCAAAAAATCCCCTCATTTTATCTCTATAATTTTAAATTACTTAAGTTTTAGTTTTTAGTGTGGCAATATCACATAAATTACAAGGACAAAAAACAATTTCGCACAAATTACAGAAACGAAAAATCCAGATAATTTGTATGAGACTATGACATGGCCACATTAAGGACTAAAATCTAAGTAATTTGAAATTACAATAGCAAAACGAGAGGATTTTTTTACAAGGACTAAAACCTAAATTCGCCAATTTACAAGGACGAAAAACACCTTTTACCCTTTAGAATATTATAAAAAGTTCCTTAAAAAAATTCAAAACTTGATTTTTAAGTCGAAAATTTTGTCACTTTTATTTTTATCTTTTGAAAATTAAGAAATACAATATTAATTATTAATTCTTCTCATTTTAAAAAATTCTAAAATTTTGTAAAAAAAACGTTTTATAGTATTTTAAAATTGAATATCTAAAAATTTTATAGAGACTAAAACATGTCATTTTTTCTATAAGGATAAAAAATAAAATTTAATAATTTTATAGGACTGAAAACATATTTAATCCTATATTTTATACCTTCATCATTTTTAAGATAGGAATCTGTGGAGCGTTGGTATCCCATACATTTCCATTATTAGAGTATCGGGCTTGATAGATATAAACCTAATGTGATCAAGAGTGTGTGAACTCGTGAAAGAAAAATTGTAACAAAGTATATATATATATATATATACCTGTTGTTGAAGAGCAAAAATATGAGCCACACAACCATAAACAGGGTCAGTAGCTCTAGCAAGAGCCTCATAGCAAAGAGTAACAACAGCATCAAGACGTTTATGAACTGGAATTCTCATCAGTAACTTAGCTGCATTGCTAGCTCCAAACACCTTATGAACTGCAGCAAAATGAGCACTTCCTTGTCCTGATGATTCAAAATAAGGTGCAAATATACAACAACCTTTCACACATTTTCTTCTTAGAAACTTGCAAGCACCACAAGGTCCATCACCACCATATCCCAAATCCATTTCTCTCTTTCTTTCTAGACGTTCTATAAATTATAATAGAAGTTTTGTGCCTCTCTCTTATTCAAGTTCAACCTACCTTTGTGGTCATGCCCTTTATAAATTACACTTTTTTTCACTTTTTGCTTTTTGAGTGTACTTGATAGAAAGGGAAAAAGAAAAGAGATAAATTAAGTCAAGTCATGTCATGAGAGAATTCAAGGGTACTGGTAGTACATAAGAGAATAAAAGTTATTCATAGTATTTACCAAATTGATTTTTTTTGGTAATTAGAAGGTAATGTAAATAAATTTGACCAATCAATCGTTAGATGGTTTAAAAGTGATTAATTGGCGTTAAATTTGGTAGGGAGGATCATGGTAAAATTCCCCACAACTCTGATCTGGAGAGGGTTGAAACTACATGATGTCAAAACTGACCTCCAAATTAACCAGATTAAATTAGTGGTGAAAGAAAAAAAAACTTGTACAATACAGTATTGTTTTAATGTATTGTTATTTAATTTCTGATTATCTAAAGTTTAATAGTTACTTGAACTCAACTGCTTTGTTAATTAACTTAATAAATTTTATAGATAGATATTAATTATTAAGCAATATATGTCTATAGGCCATATGGTGCTTAACTGAAATAAATTTTGCATCATACACAAGTAGAATTCCACTGTTCGGTAAATAAATCACATTATTGGAATTTTTTTTAATGACAAATTAATAGTTGTTAGTATATTATAATGTTATATTAATTTTCTCTTTGCTAGGACTTACCTAGACCTCTAACTCTTATCTCAATTGGTTTAATCACATCCCACCTCTAATCACAACATTAGGTTAAATATGATATGATGAGACATATTGAGAATTAAATTAGGTTAATCATTTATTCTAATATTGAAAAATAAATTCACTTGTGCAAGGTGCAAGATTATTTTACTTGTATATATCTTACACAAAGTCATCTATATAAGCACATTTTTGCATCATATTTATCCTAATATTTGCTTCTGATTTTAAAAACTTATATTATTTTAATGCCTCTTTTATGAAAATATTAAAGTATTTAAAAAGTTCAAGTGATATGTGCTTACGGCTTACATGCATTTTCATATTTGTTTCCACATGGACCCAAAATCATTTTAAAATAGTCAATCACCCATTTGTTTTCTGCAATTGCAGGACACTTACACCTTGAAATTTAGGTTAAATTAGATTTTCAATCCCCTAATTTATTTATTGATTTATTGATTTTATTTTGATTTCATATTTTTTTATTTATTGAAATTCAACGGTTTTTTCTAAAAAAAATTCGTACATTAAATTGAAGTGTTCATAAAAGGTATCAACGGTTTGAATTTTTATAAAAATTTGTGGAGTTGATCTACTCAATGAGATCTTTGAATTCAACAGTTGGATTGAAGAAATCTAATGCCAATATCGAGTTATTAAGCGGAGTAAGTCAATCCAGACTTACTCCTCGAGTCAACGGATCCCTCATATATATATATATATATATATATATATATATATATATATATATATATATATATATATATATATATAACAGTCACCCTAGCACAAGATGTGCCAAGGTAGACAATCCACGTCTACAACGAGTCACAAATAGTCAACCAAAAACAGTTCATACAAGGCTCAGACAAAGCAAATGACTAGACCACCAGCTATGGCAGTTAGAAGCTAAAGTAACACTCGTCGCCTTCAACCACCTAAAAGAAAAGAGTTTGATCTTGTCCAACAATGGATGTGTAGTGCTGGTCGAGCCTCGGAACATGTGATTTCTCTCCGTCCACACAACCCAGACGCAAGCGAGCCAAATGAACTGCAGAAAGGATCGGCGTGTCAGGGAACCACCTGCTGAATATGTAAATTGGACAAAGTGATCACGTAAAGAAGTGTACTCCGCAACCGGGATGCCAATCCACGAACGCACAAATGCTCAAAGAGAACCAAAAGTCCCACAAGAGATAAATAAATGATGAGCTGACTCCGCCTCTCCACAACCAGAAACACAAAGATGGGCTGCAGTAGATAAGATGCCTCGACTGACCAAGTTAGCTTTTGTGGGCAACATGTCACGTAGTAAACGCCACGCAAAGATGGAGACCTTCAACGAAACCTGTGGGTGCCAAATGAGTTTTTCAGCATCATCCGTGGAATCTGAACTAAGTTTGTGGGCATCTTATCACGTAACTATACTTTCGTTTGTCAAATAAATTTTTTCTTCTAAAATTTGTCAAAAAGTATTAACCTTTGTCATCTTCTTAACCAAATACAAAAATTCATCTCCCCCACTTCATCATCAAACTTTGAAATTCATCACTTCCATCGCCAAACCTATGAATAAAAAACTCAATAAATACTTTTTCATTCACCCCAACTAATTTAATTTTTTTTCTTCTTTCACATATCAAACATAGAAAATCCATAATCCAAATAAATCAACCTCATCACTTGTCATATAGTTTCCTCACTACAAGAAAATCAGGTTTTTGTGACGGCCAAAAGCCCTCACAAACCATGCAAAGCCGTCGCAAACTCTTTATTTACTGGCGACCAACTGGCGGCCACTGGACGTCAGGAAAACGCTCGTAGGTAAGTTTTGTGACGGCTTAGGCCGCCAGTAAGGGAAGTGACGGATTTTGTGACGGCTTTGTCCGTCACTACACGCCAACGGTTGAAAGATGCCTTTATGGATAGCGACAGCTCAGGCCGTCAGTAAGTTTGACATAGAGACGGCTCAGGCCGTCACAAAATGAGGACGAACCTGCGTGTCTGACACGCTTTGACTAGTTTGCGACGGCTTGGGCCGTCAGTAAAGTCTGGTGTATTTTTTTAGAAAAAAATAAATATTTTAATTGTTTTCTTAATTAATTTTCAAAACATATTTACTTATTATTTTAAAAAAAAGTATTTAATTTAAACAAAAAATAAAATAGCATTATTTTTAATATATAATAAAGCATAAATTAAATATTTAACAATAAAAATAGAAATTAAAAATTTAATAAGAAACAATGAAATACGATAATTGTCTTAAATTGTTTGATTAGAGAGATTTATAGAATATATAGAGAGATTTATAGGACATCAAAAAATGAAGAGCAACAAAAGTGTTATGATTAAGATTTATAGAATATATAGAGAGATGTTGGAGAAAATTTAAAGAGATGTTGGAGAAAATTTAGAGAGAGAAATGAATTGGGTGAATGTGTGAACAAAATTTGAGAAGGAATGAATATAAAGAGGGAGAAATGAATGGTTTTCTGAACGGCTATTTGTTTTTTGAATTCGTCAATGTTTTGTGACGGCCTTAGCTGTCGGTAATGTCGTTGCAAGTTTCTGGCGGCTTAGGTTGTCAGTAAGTGATTGGTTTGTGACGGATATATCCGTTAGTAACTTATTGACGGATTAGCCTTCAAATTATAATATATGTTTAACTTTGTGACGCATTTTTATCACATATTGATGGATCAGACCGTCACTAACTTATAGACGACCCAAGCCGCCAATTCCCATGAATTAATTTCATCAGAAAAATCAGATTTTCTTGTAGTGCCTTGCTTCGTCCTCCATAAGTCTCTTCAAATTAAGCCCTTTAAGAAACAACAAAAAAAAAAAAAGAATTGATTAACAAAATTTCAAATAAATTATATTCAAAGTAGCAATGACAGAATGAGCTTTAGGTCCCAAGTATTGAGTGGTCCCTTCAGAGTTGCAATGACAGAATCTTAATATGAATTATGCTTTGTTGCTCATGGTCACGAAGACTTCTAGCCACTAGGAACATATTCTTAGAAAATACATATTTTTAAAAATTTGTTTCAAACACTGATTAAGAAGATATTATGAATGTAGCTCCAAAACTTTCATAGTCTAATTTCATTTTTTCGAATTTTTATATTTTTTATTATTATAATATTGGTACGAAGTTTACATTGTCGAGAGCCAAAGATACACACAAAGTAAATTATCTCCTTTAATTTAACCGAATTTTTTTATCCACAAAAATAAAAATTAAACATTAAATACCTAACAGTACTACTTATTTGAAAGATAAAAAATCTTTACCACTTAAATCAGCTCTTTAAATTTCAATAGTTTTAATAAAGCACCGGTTGTAATAGCAAAATGCTGATGCTATAATCAATTATAGCCGTTCAATCTTAAATCGGCGATTGAGATTGTTTTGATATAAACAACATAGTTTTTAATCATATTCGTCCAATTTAATATTAATGATCCAGATTGAAAACCGCGTGAAACAATTACAATAAAAATAGTAGGATGCTAATGCTATAATCAATTATAGCCGTC
Source organism: Trifolium repens (assembly GCA_030408175.1). Taxonomy (NCBI): domain Eukaryota; kingdom Viridiplantae; phylum Streptophyta; class Magnoliopsida; order Fabales; family Fabaceae; genus Trifolium; species Trifolium repens. The sequence continues at coordinate 17,570,130 of CP125849.1, forward strand.
CGATCTAAAATCGGCGACTGAGATTATTTTTTTGATATAATAAACATAGTTTTTAATAATATTCGTCCAATCTAATATTAATAATCCAGATTAAAAATTGCGTGAAACAATTACGGCAATTAAGATCTAGATCCTTATAGCTAGTGCAGTGTACTGACGTATTGTGCGGGCTTCCAATAGAAAAGAAGTGAGATTGTAAGTATCATAAGCATAGGAGGAACATTAAAAAATTTAGGGTTGGGCAAGCAAGTTAAACATAGGATACGCAAACACAAACATGAAAGTGTGACAATACTATTTGGTCCAGTTTCTAACCACAACGGTGGAGCCACGTGTGCTAGAGTACTACATAAGGACCCCTACGAGAGATGGGACAATTACATCGATCCCTTCCATTCCATCTATCTTTTCATTAGTCATCATCTCTCAGTGTTACTACTCACTCACTTTCGTGTTCCTCATCAAAGTCATGGCAAAAGAATGAATGAATGTTAACTTTAAAAAAAATGTGTACGGCTATCTAGTATCTCATGAATTCATAAAAAAGTTACCATCAACTCATGCATTTGCTTTTAGTGGCCTCTTTTCTAATTAAGGGTAAGTGTCTCACGATAGAACTAAGTAAATTAATGCGGGATTATCAATTGGTTTAATCTTGATTTTTATGTATAAAAAACTTGGTTAAGATAAGAGAATCTACTTTCTTCGGCCAATAATTTTTTTGAAAGAGATTACTAATTAAATTGCGGAGAATAACATCAGGTAAAATAAGAGTTTGAAACTTAAAAATGATTAATCCTTTTTTTAAAAAAAAAAATAGAAACTCGTGTGACATGATTGAGGATTGTGATTCAATTTTTTTTGAATGGCAAATATAATATATATTAATATAAAGAACGAAAAAAGTACAAGAGAATGTCGAGAAAAATAAAGAGGTACAAGAAGTACATTCTACCAGAATCCAACATTCTCTAAGGATATACATAGAAAAGCAAACAAACAAAAAGACTACAAGAAATAAATAATGCACACTCCGAACAAACTAAAATCATCCAAGGTATCGCCACGAAAAAAAAAATACCCCCTAAAAAGAGAGATTGTGATTCAATAAATGTCAATATAGTGCCTTAACACTCAAATTATCTATATTTTCTCTTGCTTTAAATGAATTAACTTTTTTTTTTTGACAAAAATGAATAAACATATATCATGTCAATATTTTAGCCGTAAGTAAGTAACTAAGAATTTATAAATATCTACGCTGTGGCACAATTCAACATCATTTAACTGTTGATCAAATTTTAAACATCGGTTAATTCTATATATCATATTGTTGACTATAAGGAAGATGAAGACTTACACGATAACTTGTCCAACAAGTTATCGGGCTAACCGTTTAGTTAGTTAGAATCTTAGGCAGTTATGTTTTCAGTTTGTTAACTGTAATATGTTAGTTAGTTTGTTATGAGAAGCAACACATTGTATATATAGCTAGATGCTTCACTTTGTAAACTCAAGTGTGCTTAATAAAATTTCTCTCTAGCTTTTGCTTCTTCTTCCTTATTGTTCTTAGATCAAGCTTTGTTCCTCTCTAATGGCATACACACTATACTCTTCACGTGGTATCAGGCCCACACATGGGTTATGCCATTGATCTCTCTTCATCTCTTGCACACTTCGTCTCTTTTCTTTCTCTGCAAGTCATCTCAAAATCTTGCATTTTGTTTCTGTTTCTCTTCTCAGATTCAAGATTGTTCCTTGAATCTTCATCTTTCTTTTCTCTGCATTACTCAATCTTCTTCATCCTCTAATCATGTCTCAACAGTCCCATGGGGATAGTATCAATGGTGTTGCTAACTCTAACTCTAATTCTCAAAACAAAGGTTACCAAACCGATATTCTCAACCCCTATTTTCTTCATTCCAATGAAAACCCGGGTATTGTTCTTGTTACTCCACTTCTTTCTGGCCCCAATTACCATTCATGGTCGCGTGCCATGACTATGGCGTTAAGGTCCAAGAACAAGATTCAATTTGTAACTGGTACCTTGCCCCGTCCTAATGATGAAGATCACGATTCTGTTGCTTGGGACAGATGCAACACCATGATCATGTCATGGCTAAGTAATTCTGTTGATCCAGAGATCTCTCAAAGCATCCTATGGATGGATTCCGCTGCTGAAATCTGGAAAGATTTGAAAGAACGATTCTATCAAGGTGATGTGTTCAGAATCTCAGACATTCAAGAAGAGATTTTTACTCTTAAGCAAGGTGATTGTACCATTTCTACCTGTTACACCAAGATTAAGAAGCTTTGGCAGGAACTAGATAACTTTCGTCCCATTCCTACTTCTAATTGTGTTGCTAACTGTGCTGTTATTGCTAAGATGAAATCCTACAAAGATAGTGACCAAGTTATCAGATTCTTGAAAGGTTTGAATGAGCAATACTCAGCTGTTCGTTCTCAAATAATGTTGATGGATCCACTCCCCAACATCAGTAAAGTCTACTCCTTACTTGTGCAACAAGAAAGACAAGCAGTTACTCCTCTTGATGATTCTAAACTCCTAGCAATTTCTGGTAACAATGGCTCTGCAGGAAGAGGTTACTCTAATCGTGGAAGAGGCCCTAGCAGAGGTGGTAGAACTGGTGGAGGTCGTGGCAAAGGTAATAAACTTTGCACTTTCTGTGGACAGACAAACCACAATGTTGATAGTTGTTGGAAGAAGCATGGCTACCCTCCACACATGCAAAATCCACAGACAAATGGAGCTGCTAATAACTGTGTAAATGTTAATGGTGATGAAGAAGACACTCAAACAGTCAATTATGATGAGGATAATCATGAATCAGAAACTGGGAAATTTTCCTTCACTGCAGCTCAGCACAAGGCATTACTGGCTCTTCTTCAAGGCTCTAACACATTGCAGTCTCATAGTATAAACCATGTAACCACAAACACAGGTATCCTATGCACCATTCCACTTTCTAGTAACTCTAGCCATTTCATTTTGGATACTGGTGCAACAGATCATATTTGCTTTGATTTAAAATTTTTTCAATGCATAAGACAAATCTCACCCATTAACTTGAAATTGCTTAATGGTACTCTTGTCACCACTTGTTTTGCTGGCACAGTATATTTTAACCAACATTTTTACCTAACTGATGTTCTCTACTTCCCAAATTTTTCCTTCAATCTCATATCTGTGCCTAAGCTAACCCTTAATTTGCACTGTTCACTAATGTTCAATGATCATAAATGCTTGATACAGGACACTTGCTCCAAGAAGATGATTGGTGCAGCTGAATTGAATAGTGGCTTGTATATTCTGAAAACACCAAATATTAGCTTAGGACCCAATCTTTCTATACCTTGTATCAATAATATCAGTCACATTGTAAGTAGCTTAGAGTCACATAGAAATGATGAATGTAATGTGTGGCACAAGAGACTTGGTCATGCCTCATTTGACAAAATGATTGAAATCAATAAAAAATTTCCTTGTGTTAAAATAGCAAAATCTTCAATTCCTTGTGATACTTGTTTTTATGCTAAGCAAAAGAGACTTCCTTTTACTCATAGTTCTACTGTTTCTACTCATAATTTTGACATTGTGCATATGGATATATGGGGACCATTAGCTATACCTTCCATGCTTGGTTTCAAATATTTTTTAACTATTGTGGATGACAGAAGTAGATTTACATGGATTTACTTAATGAAATTAAAATCTGAAGCTTCAACTCATATAAAATCTTTTCATGCTATGGTCAAAACACAGTTTAATACTAACATCAAGTGCATTAGAACTGACAATGGCACTGAATTTTTACGTAAAGATTTCTATAATGAAAATGGCATTTTGCATCAATGTTCTTGTGTTGCCACCCCTCAACAGAATGGTATAGTTGAGAGGAAACATCAACACATCCTAGGAACTGCTAGAGCATTACTTTTTCAATCCAATCTACCAAAGATTTTTTGGGCTCATGCTGTAGCACATGCAGTACATATCATTAACAGACTTCCTACTCCTTTTCTCTCTCAAAAATCTCCTTATCAAATGCTTTATGATGTTTTGCCTGATTTAAATAACCTCAAAGTTTTTGGTTCATTGGTTTTTGCATCTACACTTCAATCACACAGACACAAGTTAGATTCTAGATCAAGGAAGTGCATCTCACTTGGATTCAAATCTGGTGTTAAAGGTCACATTCTATTTGATCTAAAATCTAAAGAAATTTTTCTGTCTAGGGATGTCATTTTCTTTGAACATATTTTTCCTTACTCTTCTGATTACTTGCATAATAATGATCATTGCTCTCTTACTGTCACTCATACCAAACAGACTTTATATGATGACTTAGAGCTCACACTACCATCATCCACATCACCTCACATCAACTCTCCTAGCTCCAATTCACATTCCATCCCTAACTCTCACACCACCCCATTGTCACATACTAACCATGACAATGAACCTGAACCACCATCTACCACTAGTCCAGTAATGACTGAACCTAACCCTTCTCCTTCTCACACTGAACAGCTCATCACTAATCCACCACCTCAAAATGACAATCCAGTTAGAAGATCTAACAGAACCTCCAATCCACCTCCTTACCTCCAAGATTTTCACTGCAACCTTCTCACCAATACAAGTTCACTATCATCTCAGTCTATCCATCAATCATCTTCTCACTGTAAGTTTCCCTTATCTTATTTTATATCATATGATCATGTTTCTCCTGCACACAAACACTTTGCTTTCACCATCTCCACCCTTACTGAACCTTCCACCTATGAGGAAGCAATGTGTAATGAACAATGGAGAAAAGCTGTTAATACCGAGCTGACTGCTTTGTTGAAGAATCACACCTGGGATTTGGTCAAGTTACCTAGTCATAAGAAAGCTATTGGGTGTAAATGGGTATTCAAGTTGAAACTTCATGCTGATGGTACAATAGAGAGACACAAGGCCAGATTAGTAGCAAAGGGGTTCACACAGACAGAGGGTATTGACTACACAGATACCTTTAGTCCTGTTGTAAAAATGACTACTGTAAGAGTGTTCATGGCTATAGCAGCATCACAGAACTGGCCCTTATTTCAACTTGATGTTAACACAGCTTTCCTACATGGTGATCTGAATGAAGAGGTATATATGAAAGCTCCCCCAGGTTTGACTCTAGACAGTCCTGACTTGGTCTGCAAGTTACAAAGATCCTTATATGGCCTGAAGCAAGCAAGCAGGCAATGGAATGCTAAACTCACATAGACACTAACTTCCACTGGATACATTCAATCCAAAGCTGATTATTCTCTTTTCACTAAGAAAACATCACTTGGATACACTGCTATATTAGTATATGTTGATGATTTGGTATTGGGAGGAACAGATATCAATGAAATCAATCATCTAAAAGCTCTACTTGACTCTAAATTTAGCATTAAGGATTTGGGATCTTTGAAATATTTCTTGGGTTTTGAAGTTGCTAGATCACAGATTGGTTTATCTCTTTGCCAAAGGAAATATACACTTGACCTTCTACAAGACAGTGGTCTTCTTGCAGCTAAACCAGTTAACACCCCTATGCAGCCACATCTCCAACTACATCAATCTTCTGGTAATGTCTTGACTGACCCTACACCTTACAGAAGACTAGTTGGAAGACTATTATACTTGACCCACTCTAGACCAGAGATATCTTATGCTGTAAGCAAGCTTAGCCAATTCCTTGCATCACCAACAGATACACACATGCTGGATGCTTTACATGTACTCAAATATCTAAAGAATAATCCTGGTCAAGGCTTATTTTTTAGTGCTTCATCACCACTAAGCCTTCAAGGCTATTCTGACTCAGATTTGGGGGCATGTCCTGACACAAGGAGATCCACTACAGGTTTCTTCTATTTTCTAGGTACTTCACTCATTAGCTGGAAGAGCAAGAAACAAACAGTTGTCTCTAGATCATCCTCAGAAGCTGAGTATCGGGCATTGGCACAAGCAGCTTGTGAAGGCCAGTGGCTGCTATACCTTCTCAAGGATTTCTTAGTGCAACATGATTCACCAATCACACTCTATTGTGACAACAAATCAGCTATGCACATAGCTGCAAATCATGTGTTCCACGAGCGCACCAAACATATAGAGATTGATTGCCATGTTGTAAGAGACAAAGTTTAAGCTAACATCATCCAACTACTGCCTATATCTACAAAAGATCAAATTGTAGACCTATTCACTAAATCCCTTCATCCGGGTCCCTTTCACACATTACAAGGCAAGCTTGGAACTTTAGATATCTATTCCAGCTTGAGGGGGCATGTTGACTATAAGGAAGATGAAGACTTACACGATAACTTGTCCAACAAGTTATCGAGCTAACCGTTTAGTTAGTTAGAATCTTAGGCAGTTATGTTTTCAGTTTGTTAACTGTAATATGTTAGTTAGTTTGTTATGAGAAGCAACACATTGTATATATAGCTAGATGTTTCACTTTGTAAACTCAAGTGTGCTTAATAAAATTTCTCTCTAGCTTTTGCTTCTTCTTCCTTATTGTTCTTAGATCAAGCTTTGTTCCTCTCTAATGGCATACACATTATACTCTTCACACATATATAAAAATTTCTCACCTTATAGCTCATAGTTGTCTTGATTTGATTTGGTGCTTGATGTAAGCCATAAATTTTTAAAACGCACACTATATTTTTTTTTAGAACACATGCTATCTCTTATTTTTTTAGAACACACACTATCTCTTATTACATAGTATTAGTAATAATAATAAATCATATAAGAATATACTATGAAAAAGTCAATATTGACCCTTCTCATAAATAGACACATGGCCAAAAACTTTTGTGTTTTTTAAATTCATAATTTATCTTTTGTTTATTTTTCTATGGGAACCTATATTTCTACTCATATCTCTATTATATACATTACGAAATTCCCACGGAGCTTTCTCGTGCATTTTCAATAGTAACTGCTTATGTGGCATTCAATAGAGCTTCTCTAGCTTATGTGTCATTCAGAGTTTTTAGCTTAAGGTATGTTGTTCGAATCCCACTGACAACAATAATTGAATTTTTATAATACTTTATGGAAAACTAACTTTCTTTTTGTAGAGAAAATTCCTTATAATTACTAACACATGTATGTTGTTCGAATCTCATTGACAACAATACTTGAATTTTTATAATTTTTTTTTTGTAAAACCTCATTCAAATATTATATTTTTTTGTTTTCTTTTTGTAGAAACTTTTTCAAATATTATATTTTTTTTTAAACTCTCAAATATATATATTTTTTTTTTAGAAAACTCTCTCAAATATTATATACTATAATTATTTTAGAAACTCCTTTTTTTTTAAACTCTCACAAATATTATATTTTTTTATAGAAACTCTCAAATATTATATATATATATATATATATATATATATATATATATATATATATATATATATATACACATTTTTTATTTTTTTTGGTAAACCAAAGGTATCATCCGTGCGCAACTGCAGATATTAATCCATTCGATTTAACTGAAATCTATTTAAGGGATTGACCTCTCCTAAAAAATAATTCTCCATATGCACCGGTCAGGATCGATCTCAAGACAAAACGGTTAAGGGCCCCAAGTATCTACCACTTGTGCGACACTATTTTGGTACATTTTTAATATTTTAATTTTGTAAAATGAAGGAACACTTATATTTATATTACTTTGAAACAAATAAAAATAAGAAACTACACTATTTTTTTCATGGATAAGATCACTCGGAGAATTAGCTTATAAGGTATCTGTAAACTTTTTTTTTATGTAAAAATTTTTTATTTTATTTTGAAGAAAAAATTATATTCATTAAAGACAAACACAAAATAGAAGAGAGAGAGAGAGAGAGAGAGAGAGAGAGAGAGAGAGAGGGAGAAAAGCTCTCGGTGTTGGAGAATGAGAAACGACAAATACTTCCCACCCCACTATTAAAAATACACATTGACAAATTAAAATTTGAATTCCAACTGCGAGAATTATCCTTATTTTCATATTTCATATTTTATCAAGGGGAAAACTTATTCAAAATTTTATCTAGCACGAAGAAACGTGATCCCCATGATGAAAAGTGTATGTAGATCATAGTGAGAACTAAACACAAAAATTTAATTGATATTCATTAAAAAAAATATAGAATTAACAACTATTTTTTGTTGATGAAGCCTCTATAAAATCATGTAATGGAGACAGAAGACAGATAAAAATAGAGAGAGATAAATCTCTTAGTGGTGTAGAATAAGAAATGGTGAGCACTTTCCATCCGACTATTAAAAATACACATTCACTAATTAAATTTGAATTCCGATTGTGGGGGTTATCCATATTTTCATATTTGATATTTTATCACGGGGATCATTTATTCAAAATTTTATTTAGCACGATAAAAAGTGAACCCCCATGATGAAAAGTTTATGTAGAAGATAGTGATAACTTAATACGAAAATTTTATTGATATTCATTAAAAAATAATATAGAATTAGCAACTATTTTATTGTTGATGGAACCCCTACAGAGTCCTGCGACGGAGACGAGAGAGAGAGAGAGAGAGAGAGAGAGAGAGAGAGAGAGAGAGAGAGAAAATCTCTCAGTGATATATAATAGGAAACAAGTAACACTTCCCACCTCACTATTAAAAATACACATTGACTAATTAAAATTTGAATTTCGACTAAGGGGATTTTTTTCATATTATGTGTCCATCGCACTTTTATTAGATTACATATGGCTTATGAAATCTATGGAAAATCTAAAATAAATTAATAAAATTTTGATTTTTTATAATTTATGTTATTTTAAACTTTCCATAACATTCGTTCGATCTTTTTTAAGAACCTTAATTTATTAATGTGAGTGGAGAGATTCACACATAGGTTTTCCCATTTGACGCTCACGCGTGAAGATTGTTTTTTTGTGGTAGGTGAAAAGAGAAATTTTGAAAATAGAAACAGGTTCAAAGTATGTTAATATTCATTTAAAAAATAGTATAAAATTTACAATTATTTTTTGCTGATGAAGTCCTACAGAGTCATGTGTTAAAGATATATCATATTTTCATACTCAAATAAACTAAAAGATATCAATTTCATAGACAATTGAAAAAACGTATATAACCTTCTAAATAATATACAATGAAAAAAAGACATACACAACCTTCAAAAGAAAAAATAACATATGAAAATAAATATTATTGAAAAAAATAAAAATTATCCCGTGTTTGACAATGAACCTAATGTAAATTTTCTATGAAGAGTGGGCTCGAGATGGAAAAAAAAATCATGGTATATTTTAATTTTATGGGTACGGTCCCAAAAAATCTTAAGGCCATGAAAAATAAAGCATATTTTCCTTTTAGAATGAAGGTTATAATTATTTTATATTTATAGGATCACTATATACTTTCGTGGATGAAGATAAAATAAATAATCTATCTCATAATAGTGTAAAATGGGAAGCAAAATAATACTCTTAATCTCGCTTTATTCTGTAACATCGTTAAATCTATATCATGCAAAATCTATCTCAATTTTACCTTAGAATTTTAAACCAAATTAATCAAATAATATATCAAAATAAACATATAAATAATATTAAAAAAGAAAGTAATCCCGTGCACGACACGGGCTAACATACTAGTATTAATATAAGTGTGTATGTTTTAATATAATTCATATGTGAACGTATATTTCTATTCATACAGACACGTCAATTACTTATTATTTAATATTTTTATAATTTCTACAGAGAACAATATTTTAACTCATATTAATACAATTGTATATAGCCAAGCGTAAAGATTAAAATATATGAGAAAAATGATTACAACAAAGTACAAGTGGTACTCATCAATCAAGACGGATAAGTACATATAATACTTTACCAATCCCAAAAGCTATAAGGCTATGCCTCAAAATAAAATACAAGAGGCCCCTAAAACACCTAATAATTAACACACCACTCGTAGAATAGACACGGGGAGTGGGGTTTCTATCTTGGCCAAAATCCAATCCCACGAGAGACGCTTGATCTTCTCCACTCCAACACATCATAACTTTTATGCGCAAAAATTGAATCATCTCTAATTTTCCAAATATCCTTTATGAGTCTTCTTCAATTTCATACACCAAAAAAACCAAGGAATTGAATAACGCCCCAACATTGTCACGCATGCCTACTTTATTATAATTTGTACTTGAACCTATATATTTTTACCATAGATATTAATATGCATTCCTATTTTATTTTTAAATTTTTTAATAAAGACTTGTATTTCTACTCATATATTACTATGCAAGCCTATTTATTTTTTAGAATTTCTATGGGAACTTATATTTCTATTCATATATTAATAATATGCATGTCTATTTTATTTTTAATTTTTTTTAAGGGACCTATATTTCTACTTATATTAATACCTACTTTTTTTATAATTCCTCAGAGACTAATATTTCTACTAATATTTTTTAATTGATTTTTTCTTCTAATTGTATATATCACTTGATTAATTTAATTTGAAGACCCTAAATTCTCAAAAGTCATGTTGTTTGGTTTTGCTGGATATGGGCTAATTGGGCCTGGAGTACTTTTGAACTTTAAGTTATTAATATTAAAATTACTTTTACCACCCTACTGGATTTCATATCACGTGCGCCCTACGAAATGACGAAAATACTTTTGTCCACTATTTAAGTAATGGATCCATTTGTCACTTAAATGGCGGATGTGCAAAATAAATTGGTTTTTTCAACGACTCAGAATCAACCCCCTCCAGAGACACCCTGTAACAGCCGTATTTTAATACATAGGATTTTTGTGTGATTATTTATTTATCTATTTATTTAATTGAATATATGTGATTTTGTGATTTTATGAATAATTATGTTTTGGTTAAGTGAAGGGTATTTTAGTAATCTACTAGAATTATAATTTAGTTGAGAGCATTTAATTAAGTTAGAAGGAGTTAATTAATATTGATTATGTGATGTTTAGCTATTAATAGAAAGAGTAGTAGAAGAATAGAGTTTATGAGTATATATGACTTGATAAATGATGATTGATTATGGTGAAAATTATTATTTAGTGATTGATAATAATAATTGTATACCTAATTGAGTTGAGATAAATGAATTATTTTATGATATGTGTGCTTGAATGTATGACCATAATGATGATGTCACTATAAGAAATATGATTTTTTGCAACAACTTTTTATATTAAAAGTTGTTACAAGTCGCTGGCAAAACTACTTCGGATAATTTTGCCAGCGACTTGTAACAAAAATAATTGTTGCCAAAAATTATATTTCTTGTAACAGTTGAGATGAGTTGATGAGAACTTGAGAATGAATATTTAGGTAGAGATATCCTAATATTCATGAGAAGATGTGAAGAGTATCATCATAAGTGGTAAATGTACATTCATGCATTCATGTGTCGAAGTCCCCCATGACTTAAAACTGACGAGCGAAGTCCCCCATGACTTAAAACTAACGAGAAGTGAATGGATATAATTCTATCCTAGAGATGATGAGGGTACCACATGCATTTAGTTGTGTTTAGGGTGACATAACATTGTTGATGACATTAGTTGCATTAGGAACTTGTGCATTCCTAATTGATACTTGGTAATTGATACTATTATGTGCATTAATCGTTATTTGTGTATCAATTGTGAATCATTTGATGTTGATGATACGTGATTGATAATTGTATATTCATTATGAGTAACTTGATGATATGTGGATTATATGATTTGCATGATACTTGATTTATGAGTTATAGATGTATCTTAATTGTATAATCTTGCATCTTTATGGTGCAAATGTTAGTAGGATTTGTTATAACATTATTAAGTGTATAGTATTCGATATACTTACATTTATTTTGGGATTCCTTACTAACTCTCTGTTTTGTGTACTTGTTGGACCTTTGGGGGTCCAGATTCTCAGGTTTTGGTTATGACCAATTTGTCGGTGATGCTCTGCTTTGATTTAGGACACGGGAAAGGGTTTACTTTTTTTGTATACGTAGAGTCTTTTATTTTTATTCTTATTTTGATTTTATTAAAGTTGTATCATTTTCAAAGGATTTTGTATAAGTGATATTTTACTAATTGAGTTAATTAGTAGTGTTTTGATGAAGCATGTAATACTCAAACCTTTATTTATAATTCAAACTTTATTTTCCGTTGCGCATTTTGAAAAAGATTTTATAAAACTAGAAATAGTTAGATAATAAGTTGGGTGTTACAATTTGGTATCAGAGCCTGGTTGTCTTCAGACTGTGTGGGTTATGTGTGTCGATCAAAGCAAGTCTGTGCGTTCAGACTGAGTGAGCATGGTGTCTTATGTGATTGTTGTGTCTTTGGTGATTTAATTGTTTTAGCTACACTTGCACCTTAGTCACTATTAAACTATTTTGCAAAAGTATGATTAGTTTCATGAATTTTGTCACATGTTGGTTTACTTAATTCTTGAGACTTGTGTTTTAATCGGTGTTAACTTATGAATTTATTGTTTCATGAATGATGATAAGTTGTTATGCGTTTGTTTTATGAATTTACTTGTTGTTTATTCATAAACTATAAGTTATGTGAATTGAATTATGTTATTCATTCTTTTGATGAGAAATTGATGAGATTGATAATTATCTTAGTTATAAATTATTATGTCAAGTAATGAGTATGTGTTCCTTGATGTTGATTCATGATGAATGTTATGCTTTTATAATTATAATAATTGTAGATGCTTAAAGCTATAATCTTCGTCTAGTTTTAACATGATATAATTGTGCGTAATTAATAATGAATATGCATTCATCATTGTTGTTTTAATTTCAAGATAATGTCTTCATGTTATTGCTCTATTTAAAATGATTATATCCGTACATGAGTATAGATTTCCTTGTTGATGAAAATTTATGTTATATGAATTAAGTATAATTGTTTATGCGTGTTTCGTAAATGAATGTTGTAATAATTTATTTATGATGATTGCTTTTGTAGTATGATTGAATTAATTAAATGATGATATGTATGTATGTATCTGTGGAATTCTTTGAGAATTTATGAATATGAATGCAATAGTGAAATTACTTGAATGCTTTAACATGACGATTATTGGTAAATTTTCATGAAATAGTTGTGATCTATTAAAATGAACATGTATTGGTGAATTCTATGTATTCCAATAACTTATTGATTATGTGTGAGATTGATTTTATGAATTTTATTGTTAGTTCCTCGTTAGTATGTTATTTTACTTGATTCTTGGAACTTGTGTTTTAATTTGGCAATGACTATAGCATCTATAATTTTTACTCCATGTTTTGAAAGTTAATTCATGATTGTATTATGCACTATGTTAGTTTATAACCTCATATGCTTAAATTAGTACATGATATGATTGTATTATTGTTGATTGATGATAAATGATGTTTTGTTCTAGATGCTTAAGTATGAGATTACTTGTGTTATATGCTACTTGTGATTAAAGTATATGCAAAAATTAATAATTGATTGTTGATTGTTATTAATTGAAAATGATGTAGGATATTAGAATTTATTCTATGCTATGACAATTCGGTTATAACTTGCACATATTATATATATATATATATATATATATATATATATATATATATATATATATATATATATATATATATATATATATATATATATATATATATATATATATATGATTTAATTGAGTTATAGTGAATAAGTATGCTATCTTTTAGATGAATGAATTTGGCAAATGCATTGCGCATGTTTTGACTATTTTATTTTATCATGTTAATTGTCATGCTAAATTGATTATTATCTTTCGTGATATGTTTATACAAATATGAATTGTTGTATTTATGGTAAATGCATATTTTCTTGCCTTAGATGTGCATCCTTAATTCTTAGAAGATATATGCTTTGTTTATGTAAATACAATTGTTGAATTCTTAGGATATATTGTTGTGGAATATCTATCTTTCTCGTTTTAAGTTGATTCTTGACTTTTAAAGTTTAGAGACAATGTATGATAACTAAATGTGGATGCGAGATAATTGTGATATGCTTTGTATAATTATGTGTAAATGCTTTACATGTTTATTCATTTATGCTACGTCAGTATTATGTTTGTTTATTGATGTTAGTAAGTGCTTAGATATTGTATGTTGTATTTCGTAGTCTACCCTTCGTATGCGACATGTGTGTGGACACTATCGATTCTAGTTTCCTTTTGGGAGGAAGAAGTTTAGAACCGTAGGAGCCTACAGTTAGGTGTGAGAATCGATAAGTTTTAGATGAAGTTGCATATGGGTTTGAGATAAGTGGGGGAGAAAGTTATAATCCTCGGATACGTTTGAGTGTACAAGAATGAGATAGATAGAGATGTATAAGTGGTATGAGGGAATAGTTAGAATTTCGAAGGATTCATATTTTGGGATTGAGTTGTCATCAGAGTTGAGTTAAGGCAATAGCAAATACTTAGAGAAGTAATTTTTGCGGATGTCGACGAAAGAGTTGGAGTTAAGCGAACCGTTCGAGAGTGTGAGGATGATATAGGAGATAACACTTAGGAGTGTGAAGTTGAGAATGATGAAATTGGCAAATCGCATTTTTGAGAAAATTAGATAAGATTGAAAAGTGGATTGGATTGAATGGACCGATTGATGCAAATCAGTCAAAGTAAAGAGGTGGACCCTCAAGTAGATGAGGAGAATGTTATGAGATTCTAAGATGAGATTTTGTGATTGGAATTACCGAATTCGAGATAATTTTAAGAGGAGGTTGTGGTGGAATTAGAACGATGAGATCGTTAATTAGAAGAGTATGTTGGAAACTGACTACGGTCTGGCAAGTGCTGTAACATCCCAACTTTATTTGATAGAAGGAAATTAAATAGAGTTGATTATTGGAGTTAAGTATCATAATTAGAATCGAAGGATTTATTTCTAAGTGACCAATCTATTTAATCAACTACACCATTATATTACTAAGACTTAAGTAAGAAATTGGGACTAAACCTCTCCATTACTCCTTGAACCCCCCATTACATCCCAATTCTTTATAAAAGGAATATACAAGGCTAGAAAATACTTGATCAGCAACTTCTTTCTTTCCTTCTCCCTCTCACGCCTATTCCAACTCCACCAGCAACTCCATCCATCTCTCACTCAAACTTCACATGCAAGTACATTTAGAGCTCTAGAAGTTCAATGAAAACTCACAAGTTTCACCCCTCACCTCCACGAGCTCTCCTCTCACTCCCTTTCTCTTGAATTCACTTTCAAAGACATGCAATTGCTGAAGATTTGAGGTGCTGCATGTGTTTTATGGAAGTCATTAGGAATCATTTATTCGAACCCTCATGATTAAGGTATAGTGTTAGTTCTTAATTTCCCCTTTTTAAGATTCAATTCAAAATCCAAATCCTCATACTTGCTATTTTGGGTATTGCATGTATGCTTATCACCTTCGTGAGTGGCTAGAAGAAACACTAAGAAGCTTGGATTGAAGGATTGAGTCACAGTAGAAGCCAACCGAGCTTTTTCCTGCCGAATCGAGGAACTCGCTTGGCGAGTAAGGTTACTCGCCGCGGAGAGTATAGCAGAGCAGCACTTGTTGCTGCAGGTGCTCTCTTCTTCCTGTAACCTTCTTCCATACCTTGGTAAGTTATTCCTAAACTTCCTTTTTACTCTCTCAGTTATGATGGTGACTGTTCCAGATTCCCCAACCTTAGTAAGATTTCAAACATTAATAAATCCATTTCTTGTGTTGCATGAGAGTGAAGGTGGAAAAACACAAGAAGGGGGGGTTGAATTGTGTTTTTAGAATTAAAAACTTTTTCGAAATAACACTAAGTTCGCAGCGGATATGAACACAAAGTAAAATGGGTGCTGAGAGAGAGAGAGAGAAAGACACAAAATTTATCCTGGTTCCTCTCACAAATCGAGAGTACTCCAGTCCCCTTGTTACTAACAAGAGATTTTCACTATAATCTACTTAAGATTACAAATTGCTCAAGCACACTTGCAAGAGACTTCTCAGGTGCTCAAGTTTCACTAAACAAGAGACTTCTCAAATGCTCAAGTTAAACTTAACAAGAGACTTCTCAAATGCTCAAGTTAAACTTAACAAGAGACTTCTCAAACAAACTTAAGAATAAGAATGAATGTTAAGGAACACTTGATATACTATCAGAGGTGTTTACAAAATACAACTCAAATTGTTCTAAGACTTAGAATGACAGATTTAAATTATGGTGTCAGAATGCTTCTTAGTCTTTGAACGTAGTAATAGAACAGTGTTCGTAGAATAATCATTGTTTCTTCCATTTGAGTCTTCTATTTATACTTGGAGGAAGATGATGACCGTTGCAGAGAGAGAGGTGCCAGCTGGAATTTATTCGTACAATTGTGATGGCTGTAGTTACCTTCTTTGGTAAAGATATCCAATTCCACTACCTTGCTATTTGAATTATCACTCATCCATTTTGAGTAATAATAGTACAATAGTACGATTCTCAATTGCGCTCCACATATGGATAAGGTTAACGTTGTACCAACGAATATTCCTTCCTGTGGACGTGACAGATCCTTGAAGTAGATTGTTCTCCAATCATTGGTTCTGGATATGTCAGTTCTTGAGTGACGTAAATTCCTTTTGCTTCAGATGCTGTTGTCATTGCTTCTTGAGGCCCTTTTTGCTTCTGAGTCCGTCAGAGCCTTGTTTTTGTCCTCAGAGGCACTTTCTTCAACATACAAAATTTAAGCTTCTGATGAACAGTGATGTGCTTTCAGAGCTTGTTTTGACTGGCTTCTCTGCTATTATTCATAGTGCTTCTGAATGAATTTTAACTTGTAATTCTGCACACTAGAATAATCATTAGTATTTCCAATTGTAATTTTAATACTTTGTTATCATCAAAACTATTTAAATCATTAGAGGTTCATGTCAGACCCACTTTGTTCCAACAATCTCCCCCTTTTTGATGATGACAAACTAAAGCATTAAAATTCAATTGTTGTTGATTTAATTTAATTATGTTAACTTCAGGTTTCAAAGGTTTGCAATCTCCCCCTGAGTCTGATAATCCATAAGAGTAGGTTTGTAAGCTCCCCCTAAGTCTTATCCATAATTAATTAAAACAGTTTAAGAGTCGATTTATTAACTTAAAATAAATTTTCATATTTAACTTTCAGAAGCATAGTTTTGTAAGCTTTGCTTCTTAGAGTCTGATAATGCTCAGAAGTGGTTTGCAAGCTCTTCTGATATTATCTATGAATAAAATTTTAGGTTCTTAAATTTTCTCCCCTTTCAATAATCGTTCAGAATGAGAAAGAAATCATAAGGGATAAACATTGATTCATAATGTACTTGACATTACAGTTTCAGATTGAGCAGTATATGAATGAATCAACATTAATTTTAACGCTACTCTTACTCCCCCTTTTGGCATCAGTCAAAAAGACACAGAAAACCAAGCAGTTAAAGCGCCAAACAAGGTAGTCAAGTCAAAAGGAAGGGACAACCAAACGCATTCAATGAATGTCATTGATTATTCTACTGACAAGATATCTTGAAGGTACTATAAATAAAGGATGATTCCTCTCATTTTACTCATTTAGAGTAATCAAGTCATTTCCAAAAACAAACATATAATGGAAAAGCAGGTTACCAAGGATGCTTCAGGCTCAAAAGAAGAGAGCAAGAAGGGAGCAGAGCCCTGGCGCTGCGAAGGAAACAGGCTTCGCTACGAAAGGAACAAGCAAGAACTAATATTGACAGAGTCAGAGGAGGAAGAATTGGGCTCTGATCTGGAAGAATTTTTATGGACATACAATGATGACACTCCATACGAAGAGTACGAGGCTGCTGTTCAGAAGGACACTGAAGAGCTAGTGCAAAAGGCCACTGCCAACTTGCTTGCTTATATTAAGGAAAAACATAAGAAGCTAGATTCAGAGTCTTCTGAAATTAAGCCTAGCTCTAAGTAGAGTCTCATCATTCTATGTAATAGAGATTCTTCAATAATATTAATAAAAGAGTTTATGCTATAAATTCCCTTTGTTTTGAGCAAGTTTCTTATATATATATATATACCTCATTCCTATTGTCAGAAAACCAGTTACCAGACACGCCTCATTCGGTATCGGTGCCCCGTTGTTAAACAGGCTTTAATACTAAGAAGCTATTTCATGAGTAAACAGGAGTACTGATGAGAGGGGCTCTTAGGTTTTGAAAATCCTAGGCTTATTAGTTTAAAAACTAAGATGCTCTTCAGCATCTCTCACTAGAGCCAGAAATCTCAAGAGTACCAGACAATATCATGGTATATAGAGAAGTTAAATTTTGAAAAACAAAAGTAAAACAGACACATAAGCTAATAACAAACACACAAATATGGATAATATAGATTTTAATTAAAAAAAAATCCAACTATTACACAAAAAAAAACCAACAAAACAAGTGCACAAACAAAGACTAAGGTTTCTTAACATCTGCTATGGCTTTCTGAAGGGTTAACATCATGTCATCCATCCTTTTATGAACTGTTTCCACAGCAGCATTCATATCAGTGCGCACATCCACTCTTAGTTCATCAATTTCATTAGCCATTTCAGTTCTGATGTTATCCAGTGCATCTTGAATTGCTGGAGGTATTGCAGATGAGGTAGAAGCTATGTCAATCTTCATAGGAGAGAGAGGAGGAATGGGTTCTATAATGGGCTTCTTACCCTTGTCAGTATCTTCATTAATATCCATATCATTATCTTCTTCTATCTGATTCTGATCAAACATTGCAACATCTTGCCCAGCAGCTTGATTTTCATTGAGCTTGTTGGTTTCAATTGTAGCAATGTGCACAGCCCTATCTACCAATAAGTTCAATGCCTCTTGTTCAGCTAGCCTTTTGTGCTCAGCTTCAGCTGCCCTTGCCTGTTCAGCAGCTATCCAAGCCTGCTCAGTAGCTAACTCATAAACACCTTCTTCACTGATTAGTTTCTCAGCTGTCTCACATGCACTCCTTGCTAGTTTCTTGATTTCAGCATCCAAAGCTGCCAAACGTGCACGTTCCTCTTCATGATTGTAGAATGTGAGCCTTGGAGCACATGACCTCTCAGCAAACTCAAATAATTCCCTTGCTGTATTCATTCCCCTGTCCTTTGTCTTGTTCTTCAGATGAGTACTGAGAATCTTTAAAGATTGACTAAACAAGTACTTCATTTCTCTGACATCAACATCAAAATCAGAAGGGAAGATAAGAGCTTCTTCCTCCCTTTGTCTGAATCTCTTAAGTCTAATACCAATAGCATTATGCAACAGCTCAAGGTTTGGTTCAGAGTCAGAGTTGAAAAAGGGTATGGATGGATCAAAGGGAATGGTTGGCTCAGGTTGTTTTCGTTTGAGATTTATGATTTTTATTTTGCTGAGGTTAGGGGGTATGATGTCATCATCAACATTGATGGTATCTTTAAACATTTGTGCTTCAGCCTTAAAGATGTGTTGGTAAAGCTCAAGAACCTCTTCTAAAACTAGAGGTTTGTTGAGTGGGCCATAGACGGGTTGTGGTGAAGATGATTCAGAAGTGTATAATTCAGGTGGAGGTGATGGAGGTTGTTGTTCAGTCATGACATTATTTGGTGATTGATGAGGTGATTCTTGTTGTGCTTCAGAATGAGCAGTTGACTCATCCTGAACAGGTGTAAATGTGGGTGGATTAACTTGTGAGATGTGATCAAGTGATGGAGGAGGAGTTTGAATAGATTGAGTAACCGGTGGTTCTTGGGTAGCTTGATCAGCAGAGGGATTGTTAAAAGGAAAACGAGGTGGTGTGTTTGGATTGGAGTGTGTAAATGCATCTCCAGATAGGTGTTGTTAAAGGTGCTCAAGAACTGATTCAGTATTGGCAGGTTGGTTAAGGATGGTAGTATCAATGATGATGGGGGTTTCTTCATCAGAAGAGAGTTGGATTGGTTTCTTAATAGGTCTCTTGGTGGTCTTTTTGAAGTTTGTTTTCTTTGGTGCTTCTTTGATTATCTTAGCAATGAACTCATCAGAGTCAGTGCTAGTATCAGATGATGATGATGTTTGTAAAGTTTCAGGATCAGGCAACACTACACTAAGAGGCACAGTGAGGTCTATTGGATTTGTTTGATTGGTAGTTTGAGGGGGTTGAGAGATAGAGGGTTGAGGTTCAGGATTAATATCTTGAGCTACTGGAATGCTAGAAGTATTAGGCTCAGAGATTTTACCTTTTGGTTTTGAAGCTCTAGACTTCAATCTTTTGGCAGGCGTAGTAGGGTTCTGATCCTCCTCAGAAGCTTGAGGCTTGTCATTTCTCTTCTTTGATTGCCTTTCCTTCTGAACAGCTTCAGTGGCCATATCCTCAGCACCACTATCTCCTCCTATAGCCTCATCAGCATCAGCATTCTCTTGGTCCTCAGAACCATCATCAGCTATTTCTTGTTCAGTGGTCTTTGGCTTCCTTTGAGACCTTGTAATAGCCTTTGGACCCTTGAAGATTTCCCAATTTGGGACACTAACAACCATCTTTCTGGGTACTCTTACCCCAGTCTCTCTTCTCACTATCTCAATGAAGTTCTTGATGACATCCTCATTGTCATGTTCTGATATGGTGGGAAACCCATCACACCAGAAGTATTTTTCATAGACTTGTTGCAGAGGTGTCTTCACTGAGATAATTTCATTCTTGGTTTTTCTTTTCATATTCACCAGAACCGTTGCATCATACTTAGCAGTTTGGAATACTCTAAGCTTTTCCTTGGCACTCAGAATGTCTGTGAGTTTGGTTTGCCTAATGAGTTCAGATATGAGCCTAGGATGATGAATGTTAGAGGGCATTTTGGTTCTGCTTGCAGTGATGGTTAAACACATGTGATCAAATAAAACCTTAGCCAGGTTTATTTTCACTTTCTTGTATAAGAACCAAATAAAGTGCTTATGTGGTATAGAGATGGTATCTAATCCACCTTCTCTAGTAACTATTGTAGCGAGAAACACTCTGAAAGCAAATTCAAACTTGTGCCTCATGCACTTCAACTTTCCAAAGTCCCTGTTGGAACTCCCAGGTTTAAACAGGTCCTGATTGATTGAATTCAAATATTTGCTCTTAGCATCATATACTTCTATGTCTTCTCCCTTGTTATCCAAACCCAGAATCTTGGCAATGTGTGCCTGAGTGATCACCACATTGATACCCAAAATGTTTGACCTTATTTCTCTTCCTCTATACGGTTTCAAACCAAGTTCCTGCCTTGTTTTACCCTTTAGAGACTTGTTCTTGGCAATCAGATTCTTGTATTCTTCATCAGCGCTTGCTCTATCAAAAACCTTTGCTTTTTGCCAGAAATATTTGACAATGTCATAGTACACAAAACCATTCAACATCTCAAAATAGTTTTCCCATTTTTGATCGAAGAATAGATTTTGAACATCGATTCCGTTTGCTTTCAAGCTATCGAAATCTACAAACTTTTCCGTGTAGAAATCGTATGAGTCTGGACCGGCGTCCGTTTGATTGTGTTGATAAACAAGATTATCTTTTGAATTAAGATCGATGATGGGTGGTAACGTAGGGTTAAAGGGTTCTTGAACGATTTCGTTTGATGAACGAGCAGCCATAGTTGCAGAAAATTAAGAAGATGAAGATTGGGAATTTCTGTAAGGTCTAGGGTTGTGTAGGTAGTGATTTCGTGTAAAAAGTTGTGCAAGTGAGTGAAGTGACTTATAAATAGTAACTAGCACACATACACAGAGAAAATAAACATTGGGAGGGAGCGCGAGCAGTTTTAAAAATTAAATAATATACTTAACTGCCATAATCATCATTAACTGTTCTCTGCCCGTCAGGATCTAGACACGCGTTGAAAAAGTTTAATCATAGCTGACGCATGTACAGACAACTGTTGTACACTTACTCGTACTGAACGTTTCATTTCCAAAAGGTTCAGAGCCTCACTCATTTGTATCTGACACCTCATCAGAACCTGTTACTCTTCAGAGCCTAAATTATTCAGAGCTTCCCAAGGGATACTCTAAATTATAAGAGGTTCTGATAGAGCTTCAGATGCTAATTCTATTCTACTTCTCAGAGCTAATTTTCTTCAGAGATATAGTGCATGTTCAAATTCTTTTTGATAAAATCAAATCTTTCAATTGCTAAAGGTTTAGTGAATATGTCAGCCCATTGATGTTCAGTATCAATGAATTGAATATTTATTGTACCTTTTTGAACATGATCTCTTATAAAATGATGTTTTATTTCAATATGTTTAGCTCTAGAGTGTAGAATAGGGTTCTTAGACAAATGAATAGCAGCAGTATTATCACAATATAGTGGAATATTACTTTCAGCTATATTATAGTCTTCCAACTGATATTTCATCCAGAGAAGCTGTGTGCAGCATTTAGCAGCTGAGATGTATTCTGCTTCTGCTGTAGACAAAGCAATAGTTGTTTGTCTCTTGCTAGCCCAAGATATGAGATTCTCACCAATGAATTGGCAATTTCCACTAGTGGATTTCCTCTCAATCTTATCACCAGCATAGTCAGCATCACAGAATCCAACTAGCTTACTATCTAGGGATTTTTTATAAAGAAGTCCTAGATTAGTAGTTCCTTTCAGATATCTAAAGATCCTCTTAACAGCAGTTAAGTGAGGTTCTCTAGGATCTGACTGGAATCTTGCACACAAGCATACACTATATAAAATATCAGGTCTAGATGCTGTAAGGTAGAGTAAAGAACCAATCATACCTCGATACAGCTTTTGATCTACTTTGCTTCCAATCTCTTCCTTGCTTAGGCTGCTGGTAGGATGCATGGGTGTAGACATTATCTTGCAGTCATCAAGGTTGAACTTCTTCAGAAGCTCTTTAGTATATTTGCTTTGATGAATGTAAGTGCCGTCTTTTCCTTGATTAATTTGGATTCCAAGGAAGAATTTCAATTCACCCATCATACTCATCTCGAATTCATCCTGCATCAGCTTTGAAAAACTCTTGCACAAGGAAGCATTAGTAGAACCAAAAATAATATCATCAACATATATTTGAATGATTAAGATATCTTTCTTAGATGTCTTTCTGAATAATGTATTGTCAATTTGACCTTTTTGAAAACCATTTTCTAAAAGGAAATTACTCAGTCTTTCATACCAAGCTCTTGGAGCTTGTTTGAGACCATAGAGTGATTTCTTAAGTTTATAAACATAATCAGGATTTTTCAAATCCTAAAAACCTGGGGGTTGTTTGACATATACTTCTTCAGAAATAACACCATTAAGAAAGGCGCTCTTAACATCCATTTGGTACAATGTGATTCCATTGTTAACAGCATATGAAAGAAGTAACCTGGTTGCTTCCAGTCTTGCTACTGGAGCAAATGTTTCAGTGAAATCTATACCTTCTTGCTGACTGTAGCCTTGTGCTACCAGTCTAGCTTTATTTCTTACCACTTCACCTTGTTCATTCATCTTGTTTCTAAATACCCACTTAGTTCCAATGATGTTCTTATGTGCTGGTCTTGGCACTAAATCCCATACATCATTTCTTTGAAACTGATTGAGCTCATCTTGCATAGCTACAATCCATCCATCGTCAGTAAGTGCTTCATCAACATTCTTTGGTTCTATCATTGAGATTAGTCCCAGAAGTGAATCAAGTTGTTGATAGTCTGATCTTGTCTTTCTTGGACTTTCTTTGTTTCCAAGAATTAGATCTTCTGGATGTGATGATCTATATTTGAACTTCCTTCTTGGAGCTTCATCAACATCAGCACTTGGTTGAGTGTCTTCTTCTGAAGTGTCATCATGTTCTTGTGATGCTTCTAATTGAGATGCTTCTTCAGCATCTTCTTCCAATACAGCTTCTGAAGCTTCAACAGCTTCTGATGCTTTTTCAGGTTCTGAATCGATGTATTGGTATGGAACACCTGCATAACTATTATCTTGCTCTGACATTTTACTATCAGGCTCTTTATCATCAAATCTAACATGTATAGATTCTTCCACTGTGTTAGTTTCAGAATTATACACTCTGTATGCCTTTGAGCGTTCAGAGTAACCTATAAAGATTCCCTTACAAGCTTTGGCATCAAATTTTCTTTTGTAGGCCTTGTTGTTTAGAATGTAACAGGTACATCCAAACTGATGAAAATAAGAGATGTTGGGCTTTCTTCCTTTGAAGAGTTCATATGTTGTTAGATTCAATAGAGGTCTAATATAGATCCTATTTTGAATATAACAAGCTGTGTTTACAGCTTCTGCCCAGAAGTGCTTAGCAAGTTTTGTCTCATGCATCATGGTTCTTGCCATTTCTTGTAAAGACCTGTTCTTTCTCTCTACAACACCATTTTGTTGTGGTGTTCTAGGAGCAGAGAACTCATGGACAATGCCATGATCTTCACAAAAAGTTGCAAATGGTTCGTTTTCAAATTCACCACCATGATCACTTCTTACCTTTAAGATTTTGAGACCTTTCTCGTTTTGCACTTGAGTGCAGAAGATGCTGAACACATCATATGCATCATCTTTCACTCATAGAAACTTTACCCAAGTCCATCTACTGTAATCATCAACAATGACTAATCCATATTTCTTCCCATTGATTGAGGCAGTACTTACTGGACCAAACAAATCAATGTGAAGTAGTTCTAAAGGTCTTGAGGTAAAGACAATGTTTTTAGGTTTAAAAGAAGTTTTTGAAATTTTGCCAATCTGACAAGGACCACACAGAGCATCTGAATGATATTTAAGATTTGGCAGGCCTTTAACCAACTTTAGTTTGCTAAGCTTAGAGATTAATCTCCAGTTAGCATGACCTAAGCGTTGGTGCCAGACCCACTTTTCATCATTCAGAGATAGAAGACAAACTATTTTCTGCTCAGCGAGTTCTGACAGATTCACCTTATAAACATTACCTCTTCTTAATCCTCTAAACAATATGGACTTGTCAGAGTCATTGATTACTGTACATGCCTCTTTATCAAATTTAACAATAAATCCGCTATCACAAAATTGACTAATGCTAAGCAGATTATGTTTGAGGCCATCAACTAACCAAACATTTTTAATTGAAAGAGAAGAGTTACCAACTATACCTGTACCAATGATCTTCCCTTTTTGGTTTCCTCCAAACCCCACAGTACCTCCCTCTTTCAGATTCAGGGTTTGGAACATATGCCTTTCTCCCGTCATATGTCGTGAGCAGCCACTGTCTAGGTACCAGCATTGCTGCTTTGGCCTTCTTGGTGTGCAAACCTGAAGCAAATATTATTTGAGATTTTGGTACCCATATCTTTATGGGTCCTTTTGTGTTAGTCTTTACAGGTCTAGGTGGTCTTTGTTTGAAAGACCTATCAGAGCCTCTAGAGTTAACCACCCTTGTTGAAAAGTTTTTGGGTTTAGTATAGCTCTTGAGCTTTGTTCTTGAATGTGTCAGAGCTTCTTTAGATTTAACATTAGCTTGAGGCTTAAAAATCTTAGGTTCTGAGGTTTTATCCTTCAGAGTCTTTGACTTTTGAGCCTCTGGCTTTGATGTTCTATTAGAAGCTGACTCATTTAGAACTTCTGATTGACTCTTTACAAAGACAACCTTAGGTTTTGATTTATCTATATTAGAGGATTTTGAAGATAATGGATTATCTTTAAAACGAGAGAATCCAAGACCTTCTCCTCTATTTCTACTTACATGATAAATCAAAGAGGCTATTTTACTTCTTTTCATTCCATTGATAAGGAATTCCTGAAGAGCAAATTCATGTTCTGGAGGAACCTTATCATCAAGAACATAATGAGTTTCCATAAATTCATTTCTTGATTTTAGAGACTCATTTTGTTCAATTATTTCATTTGCCTTTTCGGTCAGGTTGTTATAGGCCTTTTTAAGGACCTTACACTCACCTGCCTTTTTGGTTAAAAGTTTTAAGGCATCTTTTAAGGAATCTATTAATTCAGAACGAGAAAGTTTAGCAAGTACCTCATCTTTATCTTCTGAATCTGAGTCAGCTTCGTGCTCAGAGTTCTCTTGGTCAGAAGCGGTTGCCATCAAGGCTAGGTTTGCTTCTTCTTCCCCATCAGAATCTGATTCCTGATCCAAATCATCCCAAGTGGCAAGGAACCCCTTTTTGAGCTTACTTTTGTATCTTTCTTTGTTTGAGGTTCTCTTGGATGTTTTACTCAGGTTCTCTGGGCAGTCAGCAATGAAGTGTCCTGGTTTGTTGCACTTAAAGCATTTGTTTTGTTCTTCCTTCTTATCCTTAGAAGCACCAACCTTCTTGGAAGAACCTCCAAACTTACCAGCATACTTCCTGCTTCTCTTAGCCCATTGCGATACTCTTGCAGCCATTAGAACCATTTCTTCTTCATCAGAGTCCATCTCGTGACCTTCTTCAGAAGCTTCTTCATCAGATACTATAACCTTCGCCTTCAGAGCCTTAGAGGAACTCTTGGTGCTCAGGGCTATCCCTTTTAGCTTCTTAGTCGATTCATCAATCATGAGTTCCATCTCATGACTCTTTAGAGAACTAACCAAGCTTTCAAGAGACACAGTATCTAAATCCTTAGATTCCTGAAACGCTGTCACTTTTGGTTTCCACTTTGGCGGCAAGCTTCTGAGTACTTTCCTTACATGATCAGCCTCAGTATAGCTCTTATCTAAAACTTGAAATCCAGAAACAAGAATTTGGAACCTAGAGAACATTGTCTCAATGTCATCTCCGTCCTTCATTTTAAATAATTCATACTGATGTACTAACAAGTTGGCCTTAGCCTCCTTAACTTGTTTATTTCCTTCATACTTGGATTTAAGAGAATCCCATATAGACTTAGCCGTTCTCTTATCTCCAATTTTCAAGTACTCATCATGAGAGATGGCATTTGTCATCATCCCTTTTACACTGTGATGCTTCTTATACTCCAGCTTTTGAGTAGGTGTAAAAGCTTTCCTGTTCTGAGAGCTGACAACACCTTCTAAGTCCATATTTTCAAAGTTCACTCCATCTTCTACCATGTCCCATAAGTCACAATCAATACTCATGATATAGCTGTACATATTTGTTTTCCAGAACGGGTAGCTAGTCTCAGTTCCATTGAAGATAGGAACTTTATCAGATGACCTTCTTTGTCGAGAGTTTGAGTCATAGTCAAAAGGAACTTCATTGAGATTCTTCTCAGCAGACATGTTTTTCCTCCCTGAATCTTAACTGTTTCACTGATAGGTGAGAGTTAGGCAACAGCCCAACTCCTGATACCAATTGAAGGTGGAAAAACACAAGAAGGGGGGGGTTGAATTGTGTTTTTAGAATTAAAAACTTTTTCGAAATAACACTAAGTTCGCAGCGGATATGAACACAAAGTAAAATGGGTGCTGAGAGAGAGAGAGAAAGACACAAAATTTATCCTGGTTCCTCTCACAAATCGAGAGTACTCCAGTCCCCTTGTTACTAACAAGAGATTTTCACTATAATCTACTTAAGATTACAAATTGCTCAAGCACACTTGCAAGAGACTTCTCAGGTGCTCAAGTTTCACTAAACAAGAGACTTCTCAAATGCTCAAGTTAAACTTAACAAGAGACTTCTCAAATGCTCAAGTTAAACTTAACAAGAGACTTCTCAAACAAACTTAAGAATAAGAATGAATGTTAAGGAACACTTGATATACTATCAGAGGTGTTTACAAAATACAACTCAAATTGTTCTAAGACTTAGAATGACAGATTTAAATTATGGTGTCAGAATGCTTCTTAGTCTTTGAACGTAGTAATAGAACAGTGTTCGTAGAATAATCATTGTTTCTTCCATTTGAGTCTTCTATTTATACTTGGAGGAAGATGATGACCGTTGCAGAGAGAGAGGTGCCAGCTGGAATTTATTCGTACAATTGTGATGGCTGTAGTTACCTTCTTTGGTAAAGATATCCAATTCCACTACCTTGCTATTTGAATTATCACTCATCCATTTTGAGTAATAATAGTACAATAGTACGATTCTCAATTGCGCTCCACATATGGATAAGGTTAACGTTGTACCAACGAATATTCCTTCCTGTGGACGTGACAGATCCTTGAAGTAGATTGTTCTCCAATCATTGGTTCTGGATATGTCGGTTCTTGAGTGACGTAAATTCCTTTTGCTTCAGATGCTGTTGTCATTGCTTCTTGAGGCCCTTTTTGCTTCTGAGTCCGTCAGAGCCTTGTTTTTGTCCTCAGAGGCACTTTCTTCAACATACAAAATTTAAGCTTCTGATGAACAGTGATGTGCTTTCAGAGCTTGTTTTGACTGGCTTCTCTGTTATTATTCATAGTGCTTCTGAATGAATTTTAACTTGTAATTCTGCACACTAGAATAATCATTAGTATTTCCAATTGTAATTTTAATACTTTGTTATCATCAAAACTATTTAAATCATTAGAGGTTCATGTCAGACCCACTTTGTTCCAACAGAGAGTTCTATGGATATTGGGCAAAGAAGTTGGAACTTAAGAGATCACAGAAAAGCTACTCATCAACACTCCAACACCATAGAAAGTCTTTCCCACCATTTTCTTATCCTTAGAGCATTTGGGGTATCAAGTGAATTCTACTACAGATGAGTTCGTAGCTGTTGCTGAGCCATAGTCAGTGTAAAGCTTCTGAGATTAGTCTCATTCAGGTGGGTTCTTTAGCATAGTGTAGATAGTTTCCCCAAAATTATGAATTTGCATGTTCACTTAGGAAAAATTAGGAAAAGTTGTGTGAGGGGAACTAACTCCCAAATTTCCTCCATTCTGTTTTATATTATGTGTTTTACATTACTGCACTGGCCTAAATGAGGATTGTAGGTGTTTCTTTTGAAAATTAAGATTTTTGCAAAACAGGGTATTTTCTGCATGAACTCGCCATAGCGAGTAGCTGGCGAGCATTCATGGCGAGCTGGGTTCTGGGCTGATGATACACACCATGGCGAGCTTCTGCTCGCCACAGCGAATTGATTTAGGTCAGGACCTATAATCTCGGCATGGCGAGCTGGTGACTCGCCATAGCGAGCTTGTACAGAACTGACCTACATTTTCCATTTTCTAACAATGTCTCACACACTCGTTTTATATCCTCATCAGAGTCAGATAATTTGCAGTAATATAATTAATATAATGTCGAACAGAATGTTAATCACAGATGATCATTAGGGTATAACTTAGTATTTAATTAGGTTTGTATGCTCCCCGAATTTTGGGATATTTATGGTAGTATGAACAATATTAGTTACAGTCACTTAGGAGCGATTATGAATTGTCGCATATGGATTTCCCAATGGGAGTATCCATCAGGTTATGTATTGTGAGCTGTATGCCGTGATCGGATCGATCGACGGACAAGGCGGGCCTCCGAGATATGCTCACCTCGGAGAATCCTTGCGGTTAAAATGAATAAGAGTTATTTTCTGTGTTACACCTCTACTTTCAGCTTTATGTTATGATTATGTATATGTTAGCATGATACGACTGTTTAGGATCCCCCGATGTAGTCACCTCTAGGAGGGTAGTAGTACTCACTGAGGCTTAGTAGTCTCACCCCACTCCAAACCAATTTTTTAGTAGTCTCTATACACCTAGCATTATTTACTATGAGTTCCGAACTATATCAAGTCAAAACCGGATATCAATTCTATGGGCGCTCCCGCTTATCCGGCCAGATTACGAGAATACGTTATTAAAGTGCATGAAAGTAAATAACAAACATAATTACTAAATATCATTTATTATAACTTAGACTCAATCACATACTCCAAATATTCATAGGAGAGTTCATCTTCTCCACCACAACCTAAGACATAAATAATAAAGACTACATATTTAAATTACAATGAATCATAACCTAAATACAAAAGCCTAAAGAAATCATACCTTGCTGAGTTAGTTTTCCCGTAAGGGGAGAAAACTATGCCCAATAGAGCTCCTCTGAACCTCTCCTTATAGTAGAGAGTGTTCTACTATTTCTGAATGATTTAAACAATGAAAGGGAGGCTCTATTTATAGTTTTCGTAATGGGCCTCAGCAAGGCATCGCAGTACGATGAAGCCATCGTGCTGCGATGTGAAGATTCAGTTCAATTTTATAACTGATCCTGTGCATTTCATCAGCTTGGGCGCCAAGTTACTCCATCGTGCTGCGATAGCACACATCGTGCTGCGATGGACATATTCTCTTCAGATTTATTGCTTCTGATTTCTTGGCGAACAAGCAGTTCCCATCGTGGCACGATGGGAGCCATCGCGCTGCGATGGAATGCTGATTTTCTTCACTTTTTGGGCTTTTTCTTGTCTTTTTGCATCTTGGACTCTGTCTTGATGCTTTGTCTTGCTTTGGTAGGTTTTCCTTCGTATTTGGGCCTGTCTTGGTCATTTTACTACTAATAATAATACTAAAAATGACGTAGAAAATCCTGTCATCACAACCCCAAATTTAAACTGTTGCTTGTCCTCAAGTAACATGCTGTCAGACAAGATCGTTAGAGAAATAAGAGATAAATAAAGATGATAGGAATTTCACAACCTTGCTTAATATTTCAGCAATGGTACCGCTGATTTCTTACCGCAGCGATCATGCTCAGTCCTGCTAGGCTCAGGAGACGTCGATAGTAGCAAATCGGACAAATGTCTGCAAGAGTCCATGTTCAACTTTTTCTCTCTCTCACATTTGTGTTTTTCGCTCATAATTGAAGGGGTTATCTCTCAATCATCGCACAACCTGCCATTTTACCATAGGCTTGCAAGAATTCTAAGCAACCAGTCAAAATTCAATATACATGCATTATTGGAGGTCTTTTTAGGGTTATAACGTGGCTTAGGTCAAGGTAGGACATTTTTGGGAATAGTAGGCTAAACATTGGAGTTAAGTTCTACTTTGTTGTTCCTTTATGTGTACGCAACCTTTGTTCCTTAGGGTGCCTTTTTGTGTTGGTATCGGAAAATAAGAACCGAATGTGTCTTTGTGTGGTTCTTTTCTATCACTGTTTTTGCCCTTTGGCTCTTTTCTTTTGCCCTTTGGCTCTTTCTTTTGCCCTTTGGCTCTTTCTTTTTTCATTCATTTTTTTTAAGAGACTATTTTTTTAGGGAATATTTTTGATGTTTTCCCGTCTCTTTTCATTTTTTTTTCTTTTTTTGTAGTGATAGTTCTCCGTATACCCACCCCAAACTTAAACGTTGCTAGTTCCATGAGCAACCCCAAACTTATTTTATTGCCAAGACTTTTGAGAACTATTACCTAACTCCAAAGAGGGTAAATCATTGTTTTTCTGGTCTATAGGCTTGTAACGTGGTTTGTCACCGAAACAAAAGGGATAAAAAAAATTTTACGGCTCAAATTTGGCTAGCAAAGGATATAATATAATAAAATAAAAGGTTGCTTGAAAAGGCTCTGGGTTATAACAAACAATTGCCTCAATGTATATAATATCAAATCAACTAGTCAGCAGAGAATTAGAGCAAGTTCTAGAAAATAAACAAGTGCACGGTACTCTCATAATAATTCGAAAGAAAGTGGTAATACCGTTTGGAAATATTTGGCTCAAATCCTCTCATGGCTTGAGTATCTGAAAGTTGAACATTTGTCCCACAGACACCAGCTTCATTACTCGTCTCTCTGTCTCCCGAACTTCGCACTTCGGAGCAATCACCTTTGGTTTCTGTATGAAGGCGTGAAATTCGGCTCGTCAACATTTACAACTTACTTCGCCGCAATCTTACCTATAACAGTTTATCATGCACTAGATAATAAACAGCAAACAGTTATTTAATTTTTTGTAAGTTTGAATAAGAGGTTAAATAGATGAAAATGACATACAGGAATTCTTAAGTACATTTTATTGAATTGAAAATACTGAATTAGAAATACTGAAATAAAAATACTTATCCTTGGGTTGCCTCCCAAGCAGCGCTTGTTTAGCTTCTCATTAGCTTGAGGCATTTCCTCCATTACAGAGGATAGGTTCGCATGTCTCTCTTGTGCTCCTTTGTTCCAGCTTGAAGCACTGGCCATCTTCCTTCAATTCTTACAATCTTTGGTGGGACCAGATCTGTTTCACCATGCCCTCAACTATCCCTGTTGACGACTTATTTTCCGGGTGCAGTTTCATAGAGCATGGTGATTTCACCCCAAACTTGTACCTGTGCATGTCTTTCTTTTTTGCGCTTTTCCTCCCGAGGAAGGATTTGTTCTTCTGAGATGAGTTTGCAGATTAATTCTCCTGATTGTAGTAGTTCATCCCTGATGGCCTCTCTCTTCTCATATCATCTTCGCCAATGGTTCCTGTGTCTCCGAACCATTTCTGTAACAGCCTTTTTCTTCTCTTGCTTCATGTGGAAGCTTTAGTCAAATGATCCTCCTGACCATTGACTTTTTGTTGCAGCTTCTCTTTCTCAATTTGCTCCATCTCTCATCACTTTGAGAGTTTTCCTGCGAGAATGCTGTCTTTGATTTTTGCTGTTGCCAGCCTTTGTAATCCTTAGCTCTTGAGTACATGTCTGCATGCACTTTAAACAAATACCTCAGTAACACTGGATAAATATTTCTCTGTGGAACTATTTTTGGTTTGTCTCATGTGTCTTTGTCACTATGAAAATTCCCAGGTAAGTGAGGTGGATCACAACAGATCGCTTAAGTACCAAGAATTATCCTTAGCCAGAACTTTCACAGATCAAAATTCACAATCATTAACAAGATTTTTTGATTTTGTATTTTTTTTGTATTTTTGAATTTTTTTTTGACAAACTTAAATAAATCTAGTAATGCTTTGTAAACACAATCCCCGGCAACGGCGCCAAAAACTTGACTACGGTCTGGCAAGTGCACCAGTCTGTCGTCGAGTAATAATTCACACTCTAGGTGTCTAGAATGAGTTCGTATCCACAGGGATCGTGCTGAAGCTTCACTAGCGTTATTTAAGTTTGTGATAGTTTGCATTCGCTTTGGTTTTTGAAAAAGTTTTTATAAAATAAGCGTAATGCTTTGCAGAAATATAAATGCAGAATGTATAATTGATTCAAGAAATATAGAGGCTAGGTATGGTGGTTGGACTCCCTCCCTTCTTCATATTTGGCATGACCGATGTATAACATAGTTACTTAGATTATGTTCGGCGGTGAATTATCCTTGTTGTAGTAATACCTTACTATTACACTATGTCTATTAAAGTTTCCCTACGTTAACAACTAAGGTACCTACGAGAGCCTAACCTCGATGTGTCACATATCTTAATTACTAAGTGAGTTGTTTATAAACACGCATTATAACCTTCACCAATTAACCTCTAGGTCCTAGTATCGAACTGTTCATCTTCTAAGTGCTCAGATCACACCTAGTGCATGATTCCTCCTCTAACCGCTCAGTTCACGACTAGTTCAGGATGTTACCGTCTATATACACCTAGCATTATTTACTACGAGTTCCGGACTATATCAAGTCAAAACCTGATATCAATTCTATGGGCGCTCCCGCTTATCCGGCCAGATTACGAGAATACGTTATTAAAGTGCACGAAAGTAAATAACAAACATAATTACTAAATATCATTTATTATAACTTAGACTCAATCACAGACTCCAAATATTCATAGGGGAGTTCATCTTCTCCACCATAACCTAAGGCATAAATAATAAAGACTACATATTTAAATTACAATGAATCATAACCTAAATACAAAAGCCTAAAGAAATCATACCTTGCTGAGTTGGTTTTCTCGTAAGGGAAGAAAACTATGCCCAATAGAGCTCCTCTGAACCTCTCCTTATAGTAGAGAGTGTTCTACTATTTCTGAATGATTTAAACAATGAAAGGGAGGCTCTATTTATAGTTTTCGTAATGGGCCTCAGCAAGGCATCGCAGTACGATGAAGCCATCGTGCTGCAATGTGAAGATTCAGTTCAATTTTATAACTGATCCTGTGCATTTCATCAGCTTGGGCGCCAAGTTACTCCATCGTGCTGCGATAGCACACATCGTGCTGCGATGAACAGATTCTCTTCAGATTTATTGCTTCTGATTTCTTGGCGAACAAGCAGTTCCCATCGTGGCACGATGGGAGCCATCATGCTGCGATGGAATGCTGATTTTCTTCACTTTTTGGGCTTTTTCCTGTCTTTTTGCATCTTGGACTCTGTCTTGATGCTTTTTCTTGCTTTTGTAGGTTTTCCTTCGTATTTGGGTCTGTCTTGGTCATTTTACTACTAATAATAATACTAAAAATGACGTAGAAATTCCTGTCATCAGAAACGTTCGTGTGAGATTTTGGAAATTGAGATAAAGCTAGATGTGAAGTGTCACTAATGGAAGATAAGAAATAAAGCAGTTAGTTGTTGAAAATATGGATAAGTAAGTTAACTATCGGAAGGATGTATTTTCCGGAATGAAGTTGGTTGATTATTCTTGCTATAGTAGTATCGTTGGAACCTATGGAGAATGATGAGTGTGAAGCGATAATATGGAGATTTGAGGATTGTGTTGGAATTCGACATAAGTATGAGAACTAGTGGGAAATGAATAGTTGTGTCATTAAGAAAGTAGTTTCAATAGTTATTAAGAGAATTTAGAGAAACTTATTCGCAAATGGATATGGAATGATAAAATTAAGACTGTGGTTGGAATTAGACATGAAAGATACGGATTTATGGAAGGTGTGAAGTTGTGGTTGACCATTTGGAGATGAGAATTATTTTAGAATATAGCGGATTGAAGGATACTTATGATGGAGATTTCTTATTAAGAAGACACATTTGAAGTTTGTTAAAAATAGTTTATGCTACCATCATGGTTATCGGCTACTTATTGACAAATTAAGGAATTGATCAACCTTAATCTCTTGTTAATGGTAAACGAAAATTGTGTTGACGGGATAAACTAGTTTTGTCAAAATTGATAATGTGTGAGGTTTGGATTTTGTTGGAGAATGGATAAAGTGGTTTAATCGTGTTGTTTAGTCGGACAATTTTCGAGCGCGAAAATTCTTTTAAGTGGGGGAGAGTTGTAACAGCCGTATTTTAATAAATAGGATTTTTGTGTGATTATTTATTTATCTATCAATTTAATTGAATATATGTGATTTTGTGATTTTATGAATAATTATGTTTTGGTTATGTGAAGGGTATTTTAGTAATCTACTAGAATTAGTAATTTAGTTGAGAGCCTTTAATTAAGTTAGAAGGAGTTAATTAATATTGATTATGTGATGTTTAGCTATTAATAGAAAGAGTAGTAGAAGAATAGAGTTTATGAGATGCTGTGAGAATTGCACTTTTAGGAATGGGAAGTATGATCCATTAAGGGTATTTTGGTAATTGGGGAGTGGTTAGAGAATTAATGACAATTTGGTAATATCATAGAAGGGGGTTGGGAGTTTGGGTTCCCTCCATTTATTCTCCACTTGGAGAGAGATAGACACATTAAAAATTAATGAGACCCATTAAAAGTGGGCCCCACTAATTTGTGGACCCCACTAATTTTTTCTTGTGTCTATCTCTCTCCAAATGGAGAATAAATGGATAGATAATAAATGGAGGGAACCTGAACTCAGGGGTTGGTGTCTTGTAGAGGAATTAATGGCAATTTTGTAATAACTTAGGATTGGTGAATGATGTGTAGAGAAAATAAGGGTAATGTGGGAATTTGACCATAACCTAAGTGGGGAATATATAAAGGAATTGTTTTATGAGAAGTAGTGTTGAGAATTCATTTGTCATAAAATTGAGAGAAAGGGAGGTAGAGAGAGAAGAGAGAAAAGAAAAGAAAGAAAAGAAGAGAAGAGAAATTGGTTAGAAAAGAAGATGAACAATTAGAGGAAAGCCATGATAGATTAAGAGATTGAAGAGAAGGAGTAGAGATTCCATCAAAATAAGGTATGAGAGTAGTATGTGTATCCTAGGGTGATCAAGAGAGGAGGAGAAAGTCTATCTTTCTCCATCTCAATCCTCTCTCACTCTTTTTCTTTTGGGTTTTTGGGGTGGATTCATGGGAATGTGTTTATGTTATTAATTGATGATGATTGATGAATTCTCATGTCTTGATATGACTATTGAATGAATTTGTATGATTAGAATCCATGATTTATGTTTCAATTGATGAATTGTAAAAATGGGTTTTTGATGAAAATGGGTTGTTGTTCAAAAATGGGTTTATGTGATTATCATGAGTTTTGATGAATGAACCTTGTATGAGTAATGTCGAAATATTGTTGAAAAGATGTTTGATAAAGTTCAAATAGCATGGATAATAATTTAAGAACTTTTGAGTTAATGGGTGTCAACTTGTATTTTGGAAAATCAAAGATTTGTGTAAGAAAAACTGTCTTTTTATAAAATCTGAAGAAAGATCGTCATTTTTGACCCATTTGAACTTCGAATTGGAATTTTTGTTATACATGAAAGTTGTAGGTCTCGTTCTTAGCTTTCCAACGCATGTTCACCCATCGCATTTGGATCAACGTAGCCCGAGTTATGGCCGATTTGGTAAAAAAGACCTGTCAAGCTCGCCCCAGCGAGTTGGTAGCGAGTGCAGGGCGAGTTCCCCTGCTACTCCCTGCCTTAACTCGCCCTGAACTCACCCTGGGCTCGCCCGGCGAGTTTAACAACCCTGAAACTCAACTTTTCTTGAAAAATATGATGTTTATGCTTATACTATGATTGTATTATGATCCCATGATGATTATATGGTATATATGACTTTAAATTGAGTTGCGATATTGTACATGCTAATTAACTATGATTAATGAGTATGTTGAGATGAGATTATGTTTATGATGATGATAGATAATTGTTGATGATTAGTGATGATGTTAATATGATTATGTATATGTTTGAATGAAGAATATATGTATATGTATATATGACTTGATAAATGATGATTGATTATGGTGAAAGTTATTATTTAGTGATTGATAATAATAATAATAATTGTATACCTAATTGAGTTGAGATAAATGAATTATTTTATGATATGTGTGCTTGAATGTATGACCATAATAATGATGTCACTATAAGAAATATGATTTTTTGCAACAACTTTTTATATTAAAAGTTGTTACAAGTCGCTAGCAAAACTACTTCGGGTAATTTTGCCAGCGACTTGTAACAAAAATAATTGTTGCCAAAAATTATATTTCTTGTAACAGTTGAGATGAGTCGATGAGAACTTGAGAAGGAATATTTAGGTAGAGATATCCTAATATTCATGAGAAGATGTGAAGAGTATCATCATAAGTGGTAAATGTACATTCATGCATTCATGAGTCGAAGTCCCCCATGACTTAAAACTGACGAGCGAAGTCCCTCATGACTTAAAACTGACGAGAAGTGAATGAATATAATTCTATCCTAGAGATGATGAGGGTGCCACATGCATTTAGTTGTGTCTAGGGTGACATAACATTGTTGATGACATTAGTTGCATTAGGAACTTGTGCATTCCTAATTGATACTTGGTAATTGATACTATTATGTGCATTAATCGTTATTTGTGTATCAATTGTGAATCATTTGATGTTGATGATACGTGATTGATAATTGTATATTCATTATGATTAACTTGATGATATGTGGATAATATGATTTGCATGATACTTGATTTATGAGTTATAGATGTATCTTAATTGTATAATCTTGCATCTTTATGGTGCAAATGTTAGTAGGATTTGTTTTATAACATTATTAAGTGTATAGTATTCGATATACTTACATTTATTTTGGGATTCCTTACTAACTCTCTGTTTTGTGTACTTGCTGGACCTTTGGGGGTCCAGATTCTCAGGTTTTGGTTATGATCAAGTTGTCGGTGATGCTCTGCTCTGATTTAGGACACGGGAAAGGGTTTACTTTTTTTGTATATGTAGAGTCTTTTATTCTTATTTTGATTTTATTAAAGTTGTATCATTTTCAAAGGATTTTGTATAAGTGATATTTTACTCATCCGATCCGAAAATAAATTTATTCGCGGTTTGGTTCGGTTTTGGATGGCAAATAACAAAAAATCCGATCCGATCCGATCCAATTTTATGCGGTTTAGTTTGGATCGGTTTTTGGATATCCAAATTATAAATTATTATTTTTTTATTAAATATTAATATTTAAGAAAAAGTATAAAATAATAGTTTGATTTTTTTGACAAAATAAATATTAAGTTTCATGTAATAAAATGTAACATATAATATATTAATACTTAATATTTTGAAATGACAATTATCAATTATGTTTGAAACATGTCCAAAAGTAAAAATACACTAAAATAAACAAACAAATAGTATTAACAAAATTTAAAATGAACAAAAAATAGGTTAATGCAATATATATTCATACTAATAAAAAAATAAATAAGTATTAAACTATATGATGCGGTTTGGTTCGGTTTGGATCGGTTTTGAAAAATCAATCCAAAATCCGATCCGATCCGGCGGTTTTCACAAAGGACATCCAAACAAATCCAAAAATATTCGGTTTTTTGCGGTTTTCGGTTTTTTTGGATCGGTTTTCGGTTTTTATTTGGATTGGTTTGGATTTGAGCACCCCTAAGTGACAGAACCGTTTATGCGTCGTTGGTATATTCTGATGCCTAAGTAGCGGACGATACCTATATATAGTCACTGACCTTCAGTCACAAACATTTGTTCTTCTTCCCCAACGTTTTCACAAACCCTCCAAAAAAACTTCATTTTCACGAAAAACATGGTTCCAATACACACTCAAAGCATTAAGGAACTCTAAAGACATTCTACTGAGCTGAATTCAAAGGTAATGTTCATCTAAAAATTTCCCCATTCAATTTCATTGTGATTTCGTTGGAATCACGTCAGATGAATAGTGTATTGGTTTCGTCCGTCGATTAAGTACGTAGCGAAATGTATCCCGCTACCTAAGTAGCGGATTCGTCTGTTACTGAAATCGAAAACTAATCTCTCAAGGTAACTAATAAAATATATTTAAGGGATGGACCTCATTCAACAAATGTCTTCTCTCAAAGTAATTGAGATTCATTTAGGGTACTGTGTTTGGTTGGGGGTTTTCAAAGGAAATGGGAGGGAAGGTGAGGGGATATTTTTAATTATACGTGTTTGGTTCAATTTTAAGGAGGAGAGGGAAGAGGAAGGGAGCAAATTTCCTCGAAGATGCACTTTTTGATTCCCCGAATTGGAGGGGAGGGGAGCAAAATTGGTATCAACATATATGGTTTAATCTGTGTTGAACCAAATAGAACCTTAAGAAATTAACCTCTTTGAAAAAATGCACGTCCATACGATTATAATCAAATTTTAAACTAAAGGGTTAAGGAATCAAATGTAACAATTTGTGTCACATGTTGTTGGTCACTTAGCTCATTTTTAATTGTCGTATTCGCAACAAAAAATAAAATTGGGTCGAATGTAAGATTAATTATTGTTTTTGTCAATAAGAAGATTAATTATTTATTACAAATAAAAATATATATAGAATAAATTTATATAAAATTGGTAAACAATAAAATTTATTGATTGTTGTAATATATTTCTAAATAGATCAGGTCTTAGATTGATATGATATGCAATCACAAACAAAATATATTTGGGCCCATGTACACAAATGAAAGAAAATAAAAGTTAAAAAAATTAGCCATATTATTTAATATTAATTCATCCTTTTTCTTTTATTTTTTTGAATTAACTTATGTGTGCTCAAAGATGTTTTTATTTAATATTGTGTCTAGGCAAATATTGCTCATCTAAATAACTTTAAAAGTATTTATAAAACAATCTTCTTTTGCACTAAATAAATAATTGGAATTTCTTTATTACTAAATATTTTTTTGCAGTCTTTGAATAAAAAATAAAATAAATAGTTGCACTCTGACAGCTAACTTGTTTCATGTTTAGGTGACATGTTGTAGTTCAAAACACAATTATTCAAACTGAATTTCCGGTAAGTAATCACATTATTTTTAATTATTTCTAGGTCTTCACCACACGGGTGGAAGATCTTGTAAGTCATTTTAAAAAGTAATATGTTATGAATTTATGATTTACCTTATTGCTGTTAATCAAAGTTATATACATGACACTAGTGAGACAAGTTTGAAAATATTCAAAGAGTTACAAAATATGGAATTAATTATGGATATATTCTTAAGTCAAAAGAAAATATGGATAGTATATTCTAATCTATCATGTGCTGCAAACACAAAGCATTTTTGTTCAGTCTTTTGGGACAATGTTGCTTGAACTAGTTCCATGATAATGACTTGCAAATAATTAATATGGGTTAACCTCATTTGCTTTGCAAGTGGACCAACAACATTGGTTCTATTTTAATTAAAATATGTTGGTTTATTATGTGTTTGATTGATTGAGAGCAATTTTACTTTCTATCTAGTCTTGGTCATAGTAATATATAGAAATTTATATCACTCATTTAACTTTTTTGTTTTAATTGCACATTTTATCTCTTATTTTACTATTTTAATAAAATTGATTTCTTATTTGGTTAATAGGCTTTTGCCCATGCAAAGTAGGCGAGTTTTGCGTTAAACCCCTGTAATTTTTTTTTGAAATTATCCCCCTGCAAAATTTATTTTTTTGATTTATCTCTCTTTTGCTGACGTGACAGGCAAAAAAAATAGAATAACCGATTTAAAAAATAACACTTTTTAAATCAGTTGAACAAAATAACCGATTTAAAAAGTGCATCCAAGGGGGTAAATAAAAAAAAATAATTGCAAGGAGTAATCTCAAAAAATAAAATTACATGAAGCTAATGCAAAATTCACCTAATTTACAGGGGGTAAAATCCTATTAACCCTTTCTTATTTTAAAATCGGACATTTTAGCATTCTATTTTAGTATTTGTTGCAGATTTGTCCCTAACACTCATTTTGGACCCAAAATCTATGATGTAGCACATTTTTAAATAAGGTGGTATGAAAATTAATGATTTGATAAAATACATTTGAAGACATTAAATAATACTAAAATAATTGATTCCCAAGCAAAACAATGCTCACATATATATTGAAATTTCAA
Source organism: Trifolium repens (assembly GCA_030408175.1). NCBI lineage: Eukaryota > Viridiplantae > Streptophyta > Magnoliopsida > Fabales > Fabaceae > Trifolium > Trifolium repens. The sequence continues at coordinate 17,611,223 of CP125849.1, forward strand.
CAATAGAGAACCGAATCACAAGAGGGTGGCTAAAGGTTGAAGACGAAGAATTCATATATAACTTATATCGCAAATTCTAAAATGATTACTTCATCGAGTGGTCCATATAACGAATATGAATTTTACAAAATTCACCGTTGGATTGAAAGTCTGTATCATATAGATCATTCATAAAAAAATTAGAACAAAAGAAAATCATTTGATATGCTCTTGAGACCCATTAAAATTAACGGTTTATGAGTTGTTATTAAATACTGTTAATTTTGATAGGTTTCAATAACATATAAAATGATTTTAAATTTTTCTAAATTTTTTTATGGATGATCTATATGATATAAAATTTTAATCCAAAGATAGATTTTGTAAAATTTGTATTCGTTATAGTAGTATTGATCACTTGTTCACGGTGGATCACTTGTGAAGCTGGTCAACCATATCATTAGCCAACTTATATTGTGTCACTATAAAAAAAAGTGTATAATGGCGGCACTCTTTATTGCGGCAGTTGACACTGAAACGCCACTATAATTAAAAGCCAATTGTGACGGTTATTTGAACCGCATAATGCTAACTGCGGCGGCTATAAAACGCCGCTAAATATATAAACCGCTGCAGAAACCACTGCAAAATACTCTTCCGGCACCTATTCCAGTGCTTGGTTCTAACCGCCACGAAATGCTTACGACGCTTAAAATTGCGGCAGCAAAAAGACTTTAAAAGGCGGTTTTAACCACCGCAATTAGCGAATACTAGCGCTGCAATTTGCTTTATTTATTGTAGTGTGTGTGATTTGCTCTTGTGGTGTTCATTGTTGACATTGAAGAACTCGGACACGGTAGAGGAGGGTGAGTGAATGAGTAGTGAGCAGATTAATGATGAAGATGTTGAGGATGATGGTAATGGTAAGAGGAATATCAAGTGTGGTGATATGGAAAGGAGAATGATGAAGAGGAGGGTGATTTGATGATGTTGTTGAGGTTTATGTGTTTGAGGATGGTGATGAATAATCTGATATGATTGTTGCTTTTCTAGATTGAAGAAGAACAATTATTGAATTTTATTTTTTGTAGTTTAATTTTAATTTCATAATTTTATTTTAGGAAAATTATATAGTACATATGATAAATTTCAACGTACCAGTACATTAAATTGTTAAATTAATTGATAAATGAATACTTTTTAAAAGAAATCATTTTTCTATTATTGAAAATATTATAATAACTAAATATTATTTATCAAAACTGTCAAAAAAAATGTTTGTATTTCTTTGAATTTTTATCACTCATAATAGTTAATTTTTAAAAAAAATATATGAAAAAGTGTAAAAAAGTTAGTGTTAGACTACGAGGCTAACCACTTAGAGGGGGGTGAATAAGTGGTTCCGTTAACCAATTGAGTTTTTAAAAAATTGTTCGGTTAAACGTGCGTGCGGAAGCGACTCCGGGATCGGTAGTCTCTTTGCACCGTTTTGACTTATTGAAAAAGTAACTAAGCCGATAAAACTATTGAGGAAAAGTCGATCGGAATAAGATATTCAAAAACTAATTCAATTAACAACAACGTTTCCAAGCAAGTTATTCGATTCTTTCAAAAACAATTCACAACACAAGATAATAACAATTGAATCCTTGTGAACACTTACGAACACACAAATTCAATTGTTTACGAATATAATGAAAGCAATAAAGAATGAAAGTAATGCAATCAAGACACGAGAGTTTGATTAGGGAGTTCCCCGGATTTCGCGTCGTCCACGCGTATGTCCGAGTACGTCTCCCCCCAAATAACCAAACGGGTTATTTGAGATATGTATAGAATGAAAACAGCTTGAACACAAGTGCACAAATTACAATGAATCCAATAAACCTATATTGACTCAAAATGTAAAACTATGCAAACCCTCAATCGACGAACGAATCTTCACCCTCTGATTCCAACGATCCTACCCGTGCAACTCCTTGCAACGATCGTCCAGCTGAGTCCTTCGATTCTTCTCAATTGATCCTCCAAGATATCGAACAATCTTGGATCCCTAGTGAGCAACCAAACCTCCTTGCACAAATCAACCCGATCGCGAATCTGCTTCACCACGAATCGCACCGAACGTTATCGACCAAGCGTACAACTCCTAAATGATTGATCCCATACTCAATCTTCAATTGTTGCAACTTGATGGAAGATGATGATCTTGTGAAGGATAACACTTTGATCCCAATTTTTCACCCAAATTGTATCCAAAGTGTTTTACCCAAAGCACTTCTTGCTCTCTCAATGATTCTCACTAGATTTCTCAGTTGTGTTCAGTTACTGTGATTGTTTCATTACTTACAAAGGAACCCACACATTGCTATTTAAAGAGAAAATAGAATGAGCAAATTTAGGCATAATTTTCAGTAGATGTATCGATACAAATGATTGTTTGTATCGATACAAAGCCCTTGACCAACGTTCAATTTTGAAAATCTTGACCTTTGTATCGATACAAACACGGGATGTATCGATACAAACATCAGAATCTTGAAATCTTGACTGATATGTATCTAAGCATGCAAGCATGCTTCGAATCATATGAAGCTTGCTGGTTTTTCAGAACATATACACATGTATCGATACATGCAAGCATGTTTCGAATCATATGGAACATTCTGTTTTTGTATAGAAGCTTTTGTATCGATACAGAGCCTGTGTGTATCGATACAAAGTGCTCAAAAAGTACCAGAACAAGTTTCAGGACATTTGTATCGATACAGAAATGTATGTATCGATACAAAACACCAAAAAGTCAGTTTTTCAAGGTTTTGAAAATAGTTCTTTGTTGTCAAGTCATTTGTAAAGTTTGCCAAAATATGTTCAACCTATTTTCATGTGTTTTGACAATTATTAAAACATGAGGATGAACTGGTGCACTTACATTCTCCCCCTTTTTGATAATTGTCAAAACTATGCATAAGCTAAACTAAGCCTATACCTATTATGCAAATAAAAATAGCAATGATATACAGACGCAAAAACAACACCAAGGCTTAATCACAAAAGCTTGCTCCCCCTGAGTTGATGCCATAATGCGTTTGATGATCCTTTAGCTTGTGCATCCAAATCTCTCCCCCTTTGACAATATCAAAAAGAAGAAGAGAGCACATTAGCAGTAACAAGTCCAAGCAAATTTTCCATCTATTAAACATATCGTGCACTTACATTTGTCGAAATGCACTTTATGATATAGTATCCTAATCAAAATAATTACATATAACGATATGCCAAAAATATATCAATGACGAATACCAAATATCATGATAACACATGGAATGTAGAACAACAAACCATAAACCAACTCATGATTATTTAAAAACACATCGACATTTTTGTAATAAAACATACCAAAATATGGGACGAAAAATAAACAAAACCATGCAATTAAATGCATAAACATACAATAATAATCCAAACATACGAAATAATTCAAAATGAAGTCATACAAGCCAAAGTGAAATGTTGCTCAAAACATAGCAACATTAAATAATATCCGTACAACCAAATCGAAATAAAGAAAGTCACGAAATAACAAAAGAGATTGTTCATGCGATAAAAGAAATGAAATGCCATAGAAACAAGAACAAAAACATCATCAATCATCATTCATATTGTCATCATCTGGGTTGGTGGATGGGTTGGTTTGGTAGAAGGAATTCATCTGGGCTTCGAGGTTGTCAAACCGGGTGTTCACATAGGTCCGGAGGTTGGTAGTGGTGGTGTAGATGTCTTCAATCCGGGCACTCTGAGCAGCATAATTCTGAGTATATTCATTGTAGAAAGTAGTTTGTTGCATACTCATGTTCCTCATCATTTCCATCATCTCATTCCAATTTCCACCTTCCTCACCTTGGCCTTCATTTTCACCCTCATCTTGTCTAACATTCCTCCTTGGTCTCCTATTACGAGGAGCAACAGCAGCCTGACCCTCATCATCATCCGGTCCATGATACGCATACACATTGTCTACATTCAAGGACCAATTCATCTTGGACATTTGTGTTTCACTAAACTTCTGTAATTTCCCAAGAGTAGTGTACTCAATGGGAAGCTTTTGTCCAAGCTTGAAGTGCCTTAAAATGCTAGCAATCATGCTACCATATCCAAAGCTGTGATCACGACTAGAATTCCTTAACTCAAACATCCTACTCACAATGTAGAATGGCCAATCCACCTTTGCATCATCCATCAGCAGGAACATCAAGTCTATGTCCTTCTTGTCCATCCTAGAACTAGCACTTTTTGGACGTAGAATGTGACTTACAATCCAATAGACAACCCTTGCATTCACACTTAATTTTCCGGTTCCCATTGTTTCCGGAATGTTGCCATTTCTTGTGATTGAAGAGACAAAGACATTGAAGTCATAATCAATTTGGCTCAATTCAGAATAGGCCAAGAGATCCTCACCGGTTATCCTTACACTTTTTGATGAAGAACTTGAAGAATTTCACAAACCCAAATTTGATGAATTTCCTTGATTGAAGCTTTATGAGACTTGAATCACGAAATTAATGATGGAGAATAAGTGGGTAATGAGTTTGGAGTTGATTGGTGAAAATTTTGTGAGATTTGGTTGAGTTTTGATGAAGTTTGAAGGATTTGGGGTAAGGGTTTTGATGGAAGCCGTGAGAGAGGAAGAGATGTTTATGAAGTTTGATGATGAATGAATGAAAAATAACATATAAATTCAGTTTTTACGCGTTTGTATCGATACAAACAGTGATATGTATCGATACAAGTCAGTTAAATTGAAGCATGTATCGAAGCATACCTGTATGTTTCGAAGCATGGGCGCCTTGCTGTTTTTCTCAGCACGCCATGTATCGATACACACTTGTATGTATCGATACAAGTCAGTTTAATTTTTGAAAAATTTGAAATTTTGAAAAATAACTGACATGTATCCATCCACAATTCATTGTATCGATCCAAAACACATTATTTTCAATTTTTCTCAAATCACATGAATCAAAAAGTTCAAAAAGAAATTTCGATGATTTTCAATTAACACGTATGAAAGAAACACATACAATCATGATGGTATATGCGTATATATGTGAACCAAAGCAATACCAAAGCAAATCTTAACATGAGAACACATGTTAAACCATAGATGCATGATAAAAGAAATCACATAACATAGTTAAAGTACCACAAACAATCATATGCGAAAAATATATATATCTATGTATGTATGCAAAAATTACACATAGATGCAAAACTTAACATATACATTCTAATATGAACTTAATAGGATAGTTGTAATGATTTTTTTGTCAAATCCCCATTTGAGACGTATAAAGCTCAAAAACTTATTAATATTTTTGAGTAAGAATTCTTGGAAATGGAGGATTAGACAAATATCAAAACTTATATCATATTAAGATAGAAAATGTATGTATATGATCACAAACACAAATGCTAAACAAAATATGTATAAAGCAAAGTTAAAGAGTAGAATCTTCCCTTAAGTATTGGATGAAGGAAGTGATCAATTTCCACATCGTTTTGTGTTGGGTTGAGTCGTATCTTTTCACCTTACTTGTTTGTAAGTCTTGAGCCACTCGTTATCAATGTCTCTCATCAATGGCTTCAAGACGCTTACCTACATGTTTAGACATTTGAAATAGGTCCCCAACTCATATTGGGTCCTAGTTTGTTAGTATCAACATTATTGTCTAACTTAGGTAACCATTGCAATATGCCTTTAGGTACTAAGGTTTTCCGTGCTTGGCATTTTGCAATCGTATGTCCTTTGTTACAACAATAATGACAAACAATATGAGGATTACTTTTCTTGTGATCCTTTTCAACAAATTTATACTTTTTATTTCTCGGTTTAAAAGATTTGTTGAATTTAGATGGATCAACCGCAAAAGTAATCTCCGGCTTGGATGGTTCTTTTAACTTCTCTTGTAGTTTTCGTAAATCTCTACTTAAGTAAAAGCATCCATCACATCCGGTATATTCATTTCCACAACTATCATAATTCACAAGAGGTTTTTGAACCAAAGATTCTTTGAGAGCTTTCAACTCATGTTCCGTTTCCGAAACTTTAACCTCAAGGTATTTATTGACTTGCATTAAACCCTTTAATCGTTGAAAAGCCTCTTGAGTTTCTTTGTGTAGTTTTTCAAAAGCAACTTGTAATTCATGATATTCCAAGAGAGTATATGAACTAGAGGGATTTTGGTTTACCTTTTTAGGAACAAGTTTCTTACGATCGTGTGATGTCAAACACACATTTGCCAATCCTTCTTCACCGCTTGAACTAGAGCTTGATGATGAAGAGGAAGATGAGCTAGAGCTCTCCCATGCAACGTAAGCTTTCTTTCCCTTGTCCTTGCTTCCCTTTTTGAATGAAGGTGATTCTTTCTCCTTTCTCTTGAGCTTGGGACAATCCGGTTTAAAGTGACCGATTTGTCCACATTCATAACATGCTCCCTTTTTAGAGTACTTGACATCTTCATTCCTCCTATGGTAACCACTATCTTTCCGATATTTCCTAAGATTTTCATCGGAGTGCCTTATCCCATTTTTCTTCACATACCTATTGTAGCGCCTAACGAAGAGTCCCATTTCCTCATCATCGGAATCATCTTCGCTTGAGCTACTTTCCACATGCTCTATCCTTCTGGACTTGGTGGACTTTGAAGTAGAGGCTTTTAGAGCTATAGACCTCTTGTCCTTTTCCTTTTCCTTGTCATTGTGCTTTACCTTCTTTTCGCTTTTCTCATGCTTTTCTAGCAAGTTTAGCACATGTTCATGCTCCGTGAGTTTGCCAAACAAAGTTGTAAGATTCAATGAGGTAAGATCATTAGCTTCCTTAATCGCGGTGACCTTAGGTTGCCAATTCCTACTAAGACATCTTAAAATTTTGTTAGTAGCATCTTGGTTGGAAATTGGTTTTCCCAAACCGTGTAACTTGTTGGTGATTTTGATAAAGCGTTGTTGCATATCCTCGATGGATTCTCCATCTAGCATATGAAACAACTCAAATTCTTGTGTTAAAGTATTAATTTTGGATATCTTGACATCATTGGTACCCTCAAAGTGAGTAACCAATGTGTCCCACATTTCCTTAGCCGATTCACAATGCGACACATGATAGAATTGATCAATCCCAAGGGATGATATTAAAATGTTTTGTGCCTTCGCATCGTAATTGACTTTCTTCTTTTCCTCATCCGTCCATTGTGCCATTGGCTTATTTGCGACAACACCATGAGCATCCGTTATAGTTGGAGCAAACGGACCATTCTCAATGGCATTCCACACTTCACTATCAAAAGAATTGATGTGAATACGCATGCTACTTTTCCAATAGTCAAAATGATCTCCATTGAATACCGGAGCCCTATTATACGCCCCTTTTGGTGCAAAAGCCATGTTGTCTAATAATAGGCACAAATTACTTGGTTTAATCGTTTAAAATCAACCGGGCTCTTGATGCCACTTGTTAGACTACGAGGCTAACCACTTAGAGGGGGGTGAATAAGTGGTTCCGTTAACCAATTGAGTTTTTAAAAAATTGTTCGGTTAAACGTGCGTGCGGAAGCGACTCCGGGATCGGTAGTCTCTTTGCACCGTTTTGACTTATTGAAAAAGTAACTAAGCCGATAAAACTATTGAGGAAAAGTCGATCGGAATAAGATATTCAAAAACTAATTCAATTAACAACAACGTTTCCAAGCAAGTTATTCGATTCTTTCAAAAACAATTCACAACACAAGATAATAACAATTGAATCCTTGTGAACACTTACGAACACACAAATTCAATTGTTTACGAATATAATGAAAGCAATAAAGAATGAAAGTAATGCAATCAAGACACGAGAGTTTGATTAGGGAGTTCCCCGGATTTCGCGTCGTCCACGCGTATGTCCGAGTACGTCTCCCCCCAAATAACCAAACGGGTTATTTGAGATATGTATAGAATGAAAACAGCTTGAACACAAGTGCACAAATTACAATGAATCCAATAAACCTATATTGACTCAAAATGTAAAACTATGCAAACCCTCAATCGACGAACGAATCTTCACCCTCTGATTCCAACGATCCTACCCGTGCAACTCCTTGCAACGATCGTCCAGCTGAGTCCTTCGATTCTTCTCAATTGATCCTCCAAGATATCGAACAATCTTGGATCCCTAGTGAGCAACCAAACCTCCTTGCACAAATCAACCCGATCGCGAATCTGCTTCACCACGAATCGCACCGAACGTTATCGACCAAGCGTACAACTCCTAAATGATTGATCCCATACTCAATCTTCAATTGTTGCAACTTGATGGAAGATGATGATCTTGTGAAGGATAACACTTTGATCCCAATTTTTCACCCAAATTGTATCCAAAGTGTTTTACCCAAAGCACTTCTTGCTCTCTCAATGATTCTCACTAGATTTCTCAGTTGTGTTCAGTTACTGTGATTGTTTCATTACTTACAAAGGAACCCACACATTGCTATTTAAAGAGAAAATAGAATGAGCAAATTTAGGCATAATTTTCAGTAGATGTATCGATACAAATGATTGTTTGTATCGATACAAAGCCCTTGACCAACGTTCAATTTTGAAAATCTTGACCTTTGTATCGATACAAACACGGGATGTATCGATACAAACATCAGAATCTTGAAATCTTGACTGATATGTATCTAAGCATGCAAGCATGCTTCGAATCATATGAAGCTTGCTGGTTTTTCAGAACATATACACATGTATCGATACATGCAAGCATGTTTCGAATCATATGGAACATTCTGTTTTTGTATAGAAGCTTTTGTATCGATACAGAGCCTGTGTGTATCGATACAAAGTGCTCAAAAAGTACCAGAACAAGTTTCAGGACATTTGTATCGATACAGAAATGTATGTATCGATACAAAACACCAAAAAGTCAGTTTTTCAAGGTTTTGAAAATAGTTCTTTGTTGTCAAGTCATTTGTAAAGTTTGCCAAAATATGTTCAACCTATTTTCATGTGTTTTGACAATTATTAAAACATGAGGATGAACTGGTGCACTTACAGTTAGTGTAATGCTTATAAAATATTGAAATTGTGTTTTTCTCGTAAAATTATTATATCTAAAATACAATAATCAGCAAATAATTTTTTTATTCATAAAATATATAGTCGTTAATTTATTAATTAATTGACTTAATGTACCGGTACATTCAAATTTTAATTGTACTGTAGAAGCTCCATTTATTTTATTAATATTGTGATTTATATATTTAAATAATTTAATATATACACGTAGCTTCATTGTGGATGCTCTTGGTCTTTCCCATTAAAAATGGTCAAAGTTAGAGCAGGTGGGTCCTTTATTCATTAAAAAGAAATCTACATAAGCTATTCTCATTAGATGATGAGAAATAGGAAGTTGGATTCTTTTCTTAAGTCTCCTCTTTTTTCTTTTTTTTTTTTGATCAAAAGGTGGTAGCAAAGAGCTAACCACACCAAAATATATTAAAAGAGAAGAAATATACAAATGGAGGGGACCAAACCAAAACTCCATTAATAAAAGCAAATTCTAAAGTTAGGCAATCCTAGTTTGTTGTTAGCTAGACTGTCATTGATGAACACAGGAGCATTAAACCAAGAGATATAAGAAGGAGCAGTTAAACCAAAATTAGCAATCAAATCAGCTACTTTGTTGCCTTCTCTATAAACATGAGTTACCATACAATTCATTTGTCCAAGCAAAACAAGAGTATTTTTCCATCTATTATTCCTAAGAGGCCAAGCAACAGGTTTGTTTTGATTTTTAAAAGCAGAAACCACAAGAATAGAATCAGTCTCCAACCAAAGATTAAACCAATTATTTTCAAAGGCAATTTCAATTGCTCTCAAGGCAGCACTAAGTTCTGCAAAATAAGAAGTTGCAATGCCTAAAGGCTCAGCAAAAGCAAACAAAAAATCAGCAGAATTATCTCTGAAAACTCCTCCACATGAAGCTATGCCTGGATTACCATTAGAAGCACCATCTATATTACATTTGGTCCAGTTCAAAGAAGGTGGCAGCCAGATTACCTCTTTAAGGACAGGCACCTTAGGATTGTGAATGGTAATTTTAAACATCTTTAAGAAAGAGAAGTCTCTGATGGAATTAGAAGATACCGAACAAGTATTATTACCAGTTAAAGCAGTGCTAGCTGAGGCTAAAGAAATAGCATTCTTCCAAGATATCACCTTATTATTGAATCTAGCTTGATTTCTAGCTAACCAAATTGTATTAAGCAGGTTTATAATGGCAGGAGTAACTGTAACCTTGCATTGTGGAGACCAATTTAAATCACAAACCTTCCACATGTCCTCCATTGAAAGAAACTGCAGAGTAAAATTTAAGCAAGTGGCAAGCCAAGACCAAAGTTTGATAGCAAAATCACACTCAAAGAAAATGTGGAAGGAAGATTCAGCGTATTTGTTGCACAAGTTACACATTGAAGGAATAAAGCAGCCTCTCCTCATGAGATTTTCATCAGTTGGGATTTTTCATGCATAATTCTCCAAACCAATAAAGATTTTGAAGGTGGAATGTCACCACTCCAAATCAATTTAGCCCAAGATAGCTCCTGAAATTGTTGCATTTTAAAATTGTAGGCTTCCTTAAGCTGCAAGTCACCACTATCAGTGTGTTTCCACAGGAGTTTGTCCTTAGATGGAACCAAAGGAATTGTAACTTGTGAGACAATTGAAAGCAAGTTTGGAAAAGCTTGAGCTAATTGAGGAGGGATAACCCAAGATCCATTGAAGATGAAGTCATTGAAGATGAAGTCACTAACTGTGGAAGAAAGTAAGTGACAAATCTGATCAGGAATGTGAAGTTGAACAGAAAGAGGATCACCACACCAATCATCATTCCAAAAATTAATGTCTTTACCATCACCAAGTAACCAAGTAGAATTATCCAAGATTACTGAAAATTCATCTTTGACACTAGACCATAGAGAGGAATAAATGTGATGATGAACAGTTCTTCTATTCCTTATCACTCTATCTCTTAAAAGCTTAGCCCAATAAATATCAGAATTGAGAATGGTCCTGTTGGAACAAAAGAGGTTCTGACATGATCCAATTAAGTTTTGATGATAACAAAAGTATTAATATACAATAGGGTATACTAACTATTTAATTCAAGTGTGCAGATATTCAAGTTAATTCTTTAAGCACACTTGAAGCTCTGATATGGCAAAGCAAACTCTGACTCAGAACCTGAAGACATCAGAAGATGCATATTTGGTTCATCAGAAGATGCAAATTTTTGTTCATCAGAAGATGCATATCAGACTCTGATAAAGAGCAGTGAGAGCCGTTTTTGTCAGAAGAACATTCTCTGCATCAGTGATTATACTCTGACATTCCAAAAGCTGATGGAATCAATCTTATCCACAGAAAAGTGACGTTAGTACTATTGTACGAACTCTTTACCTGATTTGGATAAATCTTTCCACCCAAGATTGATCGCATACAAGGTTACCTGATTTGGATATCAAAGGTACTATCCTACAGCTGGCGCAATCTCACCGCACTAATTCAAATCAAACACGCTCCACCTTCATCTATAAATTGGAGCGAGTTTGAAGCTTTGGGATACGACACTTGAACAATTTGAAAAGAGCTGTTACTCTGCTAAATTCATCCTAAAGCGCAAAACTGCAAATACAACTTGAACTCATATTCAAAATCCAAGACTCCAGTTTCAGCTTCTGTTAATTCATTAGTTGAACCTTAGAATTTTGTATTAAGATTCTAAGTTTAGTCTTGTATCAAAAGTTGTATTTAAATTGTAACTGAACATTGATCTTCATATCAATTGTTCATACTCTGTTTTCTAAACTTGTGTATTGAAGTCTCTTGCCTGCGTGCTTGAGCATTAGGAAGTCTCTTGTTTGTATACTTGAGCATTGGAAGTCTCTTGCTTGTGTGCTTGAGCAATTGTAATCTTTGGTGATTATAGTGAACTCTCTTGGAAGTACAAGAGGACTGGACTACTCTCGGATTGTGAGAGGAACCAGTATAAAAATCTCTGTCTCTTTCTCTCTCTCTTTCATTCTACCTTCTTAGTTGCTTGCGATTGTGTTTTGTTTTTATATCCGCTGCAAACTCTGATAAGTTCTCTGTAACTTAGAAGAAATTTTTAAATTACCCAAAACACAATTCAACCCCCCCCCCCCCCTTCTTGTGTTTTTCACACCTTCAATTGGTATCAGAGCCTGGTTCTGTTTTTAATCACCTAACAGTGAGACAGTTTTCTGTTGAAAAACACTATGACTGAAACTCCAAGTGGTAGCTTGAAAGCAGTTCCTCATGACTATGATGTTGAAGATAAGTCAAGCAACAAAGCACCAAAGTTCAAAGGAGATGCATCTACCTTTTCCTGGTGGAAAGATAGAATCTACAGTCATCTTATTGGTTTAGATGATGAGCTTTGGGACTTGGTTGAAGAAGGGGTAACTTTCCAAGGACTAGATGAAAAGGGAAGGTTATCTGTTGAAGAAAGAAAGAAGTTCACTCCTACAGACAAGAAACTTTACAAGAAGCATCACAAGGTTAAGGATCTTCTCATTGGATGTATAACTCATGATGAGTATCTCAAGATTACAGACAAATCCACTGCCAAGAGCATCTATGACTCCTTGTGTTCCACATATGAAGGGAACAAACAGGTTCAAGAAGCAAAGGCTACTCTTTTGATCCAACAGTATGAACTCTTTAGAATGAAGGATGATGAGAATATTGAATCAATGTATTCTAGATTCAAAATTCTTGTGGCTGGTCTCCAAGTTCTAAAAAGAAGTTATACAACCTCTGATCATGTAAGGAAGATTCTGAGAAGCTTACCTTCAAGGTGGAGGCCTAAGGTAACAGCTATTCAAGAAGCTAAAGATTTGGACAAACTTGGCTTGGAAGAATTGATAAGTTCACTCATGAGTCATGAGATGGAACTATCTTCTGATGAGCCTCAGAAGAAGCTAAAATCTGTGGCCTTGCCATCTATTTCAGTTTCATCTAAGGCTCTGAAAGCCAAAGTTGTAGAATCTGAAGCAGAGGAATCTTCCATAGATAATCAAGAGGAAGGATCAGATGATGATTTCTTTGCACTCTTGTCCAAAAACTTTCAAAAGTGGTCACTAAGGAAGGGCAAAAATTTTCAAGGCAGAGGATCTGGATCAAGATACAATACCAGCAAAGAGAAGAAGGATGACACAAAGAATTGTTTTAATTGACATAAGCCTGGACACTTCATGGCTGACTGTCCTGAACTCAACTCCAAAGGTAAAGGAAGAAAGAGTACGATCAAGAACAAAGCCAAGAAGAGTCTGATGGCAACATGGGAAGATATAAATGAATTATCTGAGGACGAAGACTCTGAGGAAGCAAACCTAGCGCTTATGGCCATTGGTGAATCAGACAATGAAGATGATTCAGAGTCTGATACTGACGACATTGATGAGGTAATATCTAAAATGTCTAATACTCAAATGACCAAAGCTTTGAAAGATGTTATGGTAAAGTACATGGAAAAATTGAGTGAGTTAGATTTTTGCAAACAAAAAATGAAACTTCTCAATGAAAATCTCACCCAGACTCAAGCAAATTATCAAAAATCTCTTAAAACAATTAAAGTGCTTGAGACTGGATGCAGAACATGTCACAAACCTTATGACGAGTATGAAATCTCTCTACAAGAGTTTGTGCACCATAACATAGATAAGACTAGGGTAACTTCTATAATTCATGGTGGACTCAGCAACTATTATAAAAGGCAAGGACTTGGTTCTCTTACATGTCCTGATGTAGGAAAATCAAGTAAACCTGTCGTGTTGAGCAAGTCACCATCAGAATCTTATTCAAACTTCACTAAGGGTACATCAGAACCTCTGACTGTGTCTGGTACTCTTGCGAGCTTGGAACCACAAGATAAGGTACCAGAAGATAACTCATCTTCTGAACCTAAGTCTTCTAAAACTAAGGTTCCCCTCACATCAGTACCCATGTCTACTCAAGTTAAAGCTGTCAAAGTACCAAAGCCTGTTAATAAGCGGGGCACTAGTACTTCTAAGGCAAACTTGGTAACTGGTTCTCTGACACACTCAAGAGGAAAGTCTCAGAGACAACATAAGCCTAAACAATTTTCTAAAGGCTCAGTTGACTTCAGATCTTCTGATTATTCTAACAAGAAGGATAAGATTCTCAAAACTAACCAAAAAGGACCCATCAGAGTATGGGTACCAAAATCTGAAATAGTGTATGCTGCAGGTATGCACCCAAAGAAGAAAAGAAAGCTCATGGTATCTGGACTCTGGCTGCTCACGTCACATGACAGGAGACAAGCTCTTATTCCACACCCTGAATCAGCAAGAGGGAGGAACAGTAGGGTTTGGTGGCAACCAGAAGGGAAGGATCATTGGTATAGGTACAGTTGGTAATTCTTCTTTGTCAATTTCTAATGTTTGGTTAGTAGATGGACTACATCATAACTTACTTAGCATAAGTCAATTGTGTGATAGTAATTATGATGTTGTGTTTAATAAGGATTCATGTACTGTAATTAGAAACTCTGATCAATCCATTGTTTTCAAGGGAAATAGAAAAGGCAATGTGTACAAAGTCAATTTTTCTGATTTAAAGGAACAACAAGTGCTTTGTCTTTTGACACTGAGTGATGAAAAATGGATCTGGCATAAAAGATTGGGTCATGCTAACTGTAGATTAATTTCTAAGCTTAGCAAGGACAATCTTGTCAGAGGTCTTCCAAAAATAAAATATCACTCAGACTCACTTTGTGGTTCTTGTCAAAAAGGAAAAATTGTCAAAAGTTCTTTTAAGAATAAGAACATTGTCTCTACTACTAGACCTTTGGAACTCTTACACATTGATCTTTTTGGACCAGTTAGCACTGCCTCAATCAATGGTAAGAAATATGGATTAGTCATTGTGGATGATTATAGTAGATGGACTTGGGTAAAATTCCTGAGAAATAAAGATGATACATATGAAGTGTTTAGCATCTTCTGTACCCAAATTCAAAATGAAAAAGATTCCAAAATTTTGAAAGTAAGAAGTGATCATGGTGGTGAATTTGAAAATGAACCTTTTGAAAAATTTTGTGAAGAACATGGAATTCTCCATGAATTCTCTTCCCCTAGAACTCCACAACAAAATGGAGTTGTAGAGAGAAAGAATAGATCTTTACAAGAAATGGCACGCACCATGATGCATGAAAATAATTTAGCAAAATTCTTTTGGGCAGAAGCTGTTAACATTGCTTGTTATATTCAGAATAGAATCTATATTAGACCTATTTTGAACAAAACAACATATGAACTCTTTAAAGGAAGAAAACCAAATATTTCTTATTTTCATCAATTTGGTTGTACATGTTACATTCTGAATAACAAAATCCATCTTAAGAAATTTGACTCTAAAGCCTGTAAGGGTATCTTCATTGGATACTCTGAACGCTCTAAGTCATACAGGGTGTATAATTCTGAAACTAATATAGTGGAAGAATCAATGCACGTAAAGTTTGATGACAAAGAGCCTGATGATAAAAAGTCAGAGCCTGTTAAAGATTTGTCAGGATCTGATGAGTCAGAAGATGAAGCTCCAGAGTATGATAACAACATAGAATCTAAAGAAGACTCTGAAGCTCAAGAAGATGCACCTTCTAATGTTGCTCAAGAACATCAAACTATTGATGATAACTCTGAAGAATCTGATATTCCAAGGAACACATTCAAATATAAATCATCACATCCTGAAGAGCTCATCTTAGGAAACAAGAATAGTCCAAGAAAAACAAGGTCAAACTTCAGAGTTGAAGAATCATTATTTGGATTAGTTTCCTTAATTGAACCCAAGACAACAAGTGAAGCTCTGTCAGATGATGCTTGGATAGTCGCAATGGAAGAAGAGTTAAATCAATTTAAGAGAAATGATGTATGGGATCTGGTACCCAAACCCAAGCATAAGAACATTATTGGAACAAAATGGGTATACAGAAACAAATTGAATGAACAAGGTGAAGTCACAAGGAACAAAGCAAGACTTGTTGCACAAGGATACAGTCAACAAGAAGGAATTGATTTCACTGAAACATATGCTCCAGTAGCAAGACTGGAAGCAATCAGGTTACTTTTATCTTATGCAGTCAATCATGATATTACATTGTATCAAATGGATGTGAAAAGTGCATTTCTAAATGGTGTCATATCTGAAGAAGTGTATGTCAAACAACCTCCTGGTTTTGAAGATTTAACAAACCCAGACCATGTGTTTAGACTAAAGAAATCACTCTATGGACTCAAACAAGCTCCCAGAGCTTGGTATGAGAGACTGAGTACTTTCTTGGTTGACAATGGTTTTGTTAAAGGACAGGTTGATAATACACTCTTCAAAAAGACCCTTAAGAAAGACATTTTGATCGTTCAAATATATGTTGACGATATCATTTTTGGATCAACTAATGCCACTCTATGCAAGAACTTTTCTAAGATGATGCAGGATGAGTTTGAAATGAGCATGATGGGAGAATTGAAGTTCTTTCTTGGTATTCAAATAAATCAAACAGAGAAAGGAACATTCATTCATCAATCCAAATATATAAAAGATCTTCTGAAAAAGTTCAACCTAGAAGATTGCAAACCTATGAATACTCCTATGCATCCTACATCAAGTCTAGGCATAGAAGAATCTGAAGGCAAAGTTGATCAGAAACTGTATAGAGGTATGATTGGATCTCTTCTTTATCTAACTGCCTCAAGACCTGACATTTTATTCAGTGTCTGTTTGTGTGCAAGATTTCAATCAGATCCTAGAGAATCTCATCTCACTGCTGTGAAGAGAATCTTTAGGTATTTGAAATCAACTTGTAATATTGGATTACTGTATCAGAAATCCAATGACTACAAGCTGATTGGATTCTGTGACGCTGACTATGCTGGTGATAGAATTGAAAGAAAATCCACCAGTGGTAATTGCCAGTTTATTGGTGAGAATTTAATTTCATGGGCTAGTAAAAGGCAAACCACTATAGCAATGTCAACAGCAGAAGCTGAATATATATCAGCAGCTAAATGTTGTACACAACTACTCTGGATGAAATATCAATTGGAAGATTATCAAATAAGCAGTAACAATATTCCTTTATATTGTGACAATACTGCAGCTATTCACCTTTCTAAAAACCCTATTTTACATTCAAGAGCTAAGCACATTGAGATTAAACATCATTTCATCAGAGACTATGTTCAAAAAGGTGTAATTGATCTCAAGTTCATTGAAACTGAAAATCAATGGGCTGATATCTTTACAAAACCTTTAGCTGTTGAACGTTTTGATTTTATCAAAAAGAATCTGAACATGATGGAAATCTCTGATTAACTTAGACTCTGATGAAAAAATTGAGTTTGTGAGAATCTAATAGTAATCAGAAGATGAAGTCATCAGAACCTTCTGTATCAGAAGTTGTGATGAGAATATCTTCTGACATACTATCAGAATCTGATTAGAAGGTAAATGGTTCTAGCGCGTAAGTAAAAATCTTTTGTAAAAACCCTTTCGTTTTCTCAAACTTACGTGTCAGTTATTTAACAATTGCAAGAGGGTAAAGAAGTTGGTTAATGATGATTAGCATTTCTAATTTCCAATTATGGTAAAATACTCTACTGCCCCTGTGTATGTGTACTTGTTTTTGCGCGTAAGTTTCTATTTAAACACACTAACTGTTCACATTCACACTTTTGCACTCTCACAACCTACACTTTCATTCTTCTAAACCACAGAGATATTTCTTTCTTCCTCTTTAGAAACCCTAATTTCATATCTCATCCATGGCATCCTCATCAACTTTCTTGAATAGAACATGTATGATCTTACCAAATGAATCCAACCCGACTGAATTTGCAAAAGATCAACGACCGTACAAATATGACGAAATCAATGTGGCTATTGAGAATCCCGTTGATTTAGAAAGCATAAGGGTAAACGGTTTCGCTGAAGTGGTAAACCTCTTCAAAAAGCAAGGTTTGGAATATTACTTTGATCTTCTCAATGGACCAACCTATACTGAATTGGTAAAGGAATTTTGGATGAAAGCTTCAGTCATTACAAGAGATGTTTATGATAAGAAAGTCAGGGAAATGATGGAAAAACACCCTGAATGGAAAGAAAGAACCCCAGAAGAAATGGGTTTGAGATCCTTTTACTCAACAGAGATTGAATCCTTCGTGGCTGGATTCAGAATCTCAATCAGACTCTGCCACATTCTTGAGGCTCTGAAGCTCAAGCGTGATGGTGTGATCATCAAGCAGTCTGATGTAGTAGGTCCTGAAGTGGAGGAATATCTGTTCAAACCTAAGACCGATCTTAAGGATAAGTTTGAATGGACAGACAATTGTAAGATAATCTACAGGATCCTGATTGATAGTGTTCTGCCCAAGTTAGGAGGCACTGATCAAATATCAAGTGTTCAGAAGCTGTTCACCTACAATGTTGCTAAAGGGAACATAGTTGATATTGGGAGGCTGATTTTTGATAACTTGTGCACTTCTATTATCTCTAGCAAAGCTATTGTTAGACACTCAAGACTACTGAGCCACATGTTTGCACAGTGTGGTTTGTTGGATGCTGTTACTCCATATCTTCCTGGATTAGGTACCTTTCTGCTTGGTTCCAAGATTGTGAACAGTACTTCACTAAGGTATTTAAGGCTGGTGAAGAATAATGAGATAATTCATCCAACACATCCTCTGTTACTCAGAAACTCTGAGAAAGGCATTGGTGAAAGTTGGCTTGTGCATGTCAGAGATAGTGAAGCAAAGAGAGTAATAGAAGCACATGCAGATTTCATGAAAAAGATGGGTGCTGATATAGGTGATGGAGAACCTACAAGACTTACAGTTCGTCAATCAAGGCTTTTGGAACAGCCTCTTAAGCTAGCACCAGTTAAGAGAAAGGCTGCCAAAAGTCCTGCTGGAAGAAAAGCTGCTAAGGCTCCAAAGACCACAGCTCCAAGAACATCAAGGAAACCAAAGGTCAAGAAGTTGTTGTTGGATCTAACAGAAGAAGAAAAGGAAGAAGCTAAGATACAGGAGGCTCTGGCAAAGGTTGCAGAGCTTAGTAAGAAAGAAGAGGCTCTCAAGGATAGTTATGACTGTGGTATAGAAGCATCTGCTTTTGATAATATGCACAAGAAGCTGCCACAAAGGAATGATCCTCATAATACACTGGAGCAACAGACTCTGTATGGTCCAGCATTTGGTAAGTATTCTAATTTTATTGGAGGCAGCTCAGCATTTAGGGATCATTTTAGAAGGCTTCAATTTCCTTCTAAAATCAGTGTTAAACATGCTTTTGATAAGATTTTAAAAGGAGTTAATTCTGAGAAAGTCAATGACATTTCTGAGAATCAACCACCATCAGAGCAGTTTAACCTCATCCTATCCTACCCATCAGAATCTCAAATTAATAGTATATACTATGCTGCAGAACACGCTTCAACAAGCTCTGCACAAGTGATGTTAGATGAAGATTCTGATAAGACACCTTCACCACCTCCTCAAATAACCATTACTCACAAAGAAATTCCTACCAAAACAACACCAAAACAAACTGAACCACAAAATGACCCCCAACCTAGCTTTGAGAAAGTTCAACCTGAGAACACTCAAGAGAAAACAACAACACATCCACCAGAACATGAACCAGAAAATCAACCCCAACCAGGAAATACTGAACCAGAGACTACCCAACCAGAACCTGAACAACAAAAATCATCAGAACCTGATCACGGTCAAGCATCAGAAACTCATTATGCTGATGAACATGGCCATGAGAAATCTCCACAACATGTGGCTATGGATAACTCATTTGAGTTACCAACACCAATCAAGGCACATGTTCAACAGATAAATGAGTCTATGAATCTTGAAGTCTTACAACGAACTCCTCCTAACCAATCACAACATCTCCAACACCTTCTGCAGGATCTGTCTATGGACTGCATATTTTTCCCACCTCACCTACCCTCAAGAATCCTCAATGAACCCCTTGACCAAACACAAGATGGTATCTCTAGTATGCTGCAAGCTGTTGACAAGAATCTTAGGAGAATATCAAGTGCAATTCCAACAAGGTCTATTAATTCAGCTCATATTGACAAAGAGTGTGACCTTATGGAAGAGCATCTTGTGCTTATGATTCGTGCTGCTAGGAAGGCTTATACCACTGATTTGGAATTAAGGAATGAGATTGCTAGAAAGGAAGAGGAAGAGAGACGTGAAAGGGAGAGATTGGAAGCTGAGGAAAGGGAGAGAAAAAGGTTGGAAGATGAGCGTATAGAAAGGGAAAGGCAAGCTGCTGAGCAAGCTAGGCTAGCAGAGGAAGCTAGAAGAGCTGCTGAACAAGCAAGGCTTGAGCAACTGGCTAGAAATGCACCAGAATATGCACAGCATGTATTGGAAAATCAGGAAAATTTCCAGAGACAGCTTGATGAGCATTCCTCCATGTTGGCTGCTATTATGACTACTCTTCAGAGCATCAATGCAAGATTGCCTCAGCAACCTGATCAACCTTAACCCCTAGGATTCTAAGCACATGTTCTGATTATTTGTTTAATGTTTATCATGTTCTGATATCTAATTTGTAACTTGTTGAATATTTTCTTTTAAGTACTCTATTGTTTATTCAATTATCCTCTGTGTTCATTATTTATTCATATGTTTATATTATTTGTTGTCTATTTCTTTTATGCTTTCATAAATAATTTTGAGGCAAAAATCAACACAAAGATTTCAAAGCTAAATAATGAGTTTATTCAATTGAAAATTGTTGATTACATAAGTTTCTATCCAACTTTTCACTTGGATCCTACATAAAACAGCTAGTCCTAAATCTAGCTTATTTGAATCTAAGGGAAATGGAAGAGTTCACGACTTTCTCTTCACTTCCTTATTGGGAAATCAATGAAAAGTGATCTCATTGATTATGTAGAGAAGTATTCTTCCTTGGGAGGAACGTATGTACTCAAGAATTCCTTCCAATCAGAATCCCATTCAGATTCTGACCCAGATAAGGACTCTTGTTGTTTAGCCTTGGATCTCGTTTGATATTTGACTCTGACAGGAGCAGAAGTTGATGCCCTCATCTTCTGAAGTTTCTTCTTAGACTCTGAGTCATGTTGAATCTTCACTTTCTTCTTCTTCTCCTGCACTCTCTTACTTTTGATCACTTTTCTATCCTTCTCCATTGTTGATTTTTCACAATGAAATGGAAGTGTTGAGTGAAATGACAAAGTTCATGGTCCTTATATAGTAGTTTCAAAATGGACAAGTTCTTGGTTCTTACGACAAGTCATTTAATTGGAGTAGTTGTAACCACCTTGACTGCATTGAAACTCTACTTTTGACCAATTTTTTTTCAAAATTGTCATTTATTTCTTGTCAGTTTTATCTTTTTGTTTAATGACAAAAGGGGGAGTAAGAGCTGTTATTAATTTATGAGATGCTAAACTGAAACCAAATTCCAAATTTTTATTTTTTGCGTTATTATCTATATACAATATGATTTTGAGGAAAATATCAATTGAAATTTGAACTTCTGATACATGGTACGTATAAAAGAAAATTGCACTTTTCTTTCATAGGTATCAGACTTAGGGGGAGAGCTTGCAAACCTAGCCTCTGAAAGTCTAGTGTATTAGTTTAAGTTCAAAATTCAAATGAATATTTTTAAACTGATTTAATTAATCATTGCTGAACTTAGGGGGAGCTTGCAAAACTCATCAACCTAAGAGATGCTTGATAAATTTTATCAACAACCATTGTAAATTAATACTTGGTTTGTCATCAATCAAAAAGGGGGAGATTGTTGGAACAAAAGAGGTTCTGACATGATCCAATTAAGTTTTGATGATAACAAAAGTATTAATATACAATAGGGTATACTAACTATTTAATTCAAGTGTGCAGATATTCAAGTTAATTCTTTAAGCACACTTGAAGCTCTGATATGGCAAAGCAAACTCTGACTCAGAACCTGAAGACATCAGAAGATGCATATTTGGTTCATCAGAAGATGCAAATTTTTGTTCATCAGAAGATGCATATCAGACTCTGATAAAGAGCAGTGAGAGCCGTTTTTGTCAGAAGAACATTCTCTGCATCAGTGATTATACTCTGACATTCCAAAAGCTGATGGAATCAATCTTATCCACAGAAAAGTGACGTTAGTACTATTGTACGAACTCTTTACCTGATTTGGATAAATCTTTCCACCCAAGATTGATCGCATACAAGGTTACCTGATTTGGATATCAAAGGTACTATCCTACAGCTGGCGCAATCTCACCGCACTAATTCAAATCAAACACGCTCCACCTTCATCTATAAATTGGAGCGAGTTTGAAGCTTTGGGATACGACACTTGAACAATTTGAAAAGAGCTGTTACTCTGCTAAATTCATCCTAAAGCGCAAAACTGCAAATACAACTTGAACTCATATTCAAAATCCAAGACTCCAGTTTCAGCTTCTGTTAATTCATTAGTTGAACCTTAGAATTTTGTATTAAGATTCTAAGTTTAGTCTTGTATCAAAAGTTGTATTTAAATTGTAACTGAACATTGATCTTCATATCAATTGTTCATACTCTGTTTTCTAAACTTGTGTATTGAAGTCTCTTGCCTGCGTGCTTGAGCATTAGGAAGTCTCTTGTTTGTATACTTGAGCATTGGAAGTCTCTTGCTTGTGTGCTTGAGCAATTGTAATCTTTGGTGATTATAGTGAACTCTCTTGGAAGTACAAGAGGACTGGACTACTCTCGGATTGTGAGAGGAACCAGTATAAAAATCTCTGTCTCTTTCTCTCTCTCTTTCATTCTACCTTCTTAGTTGCTTGCGATTGTGTTTTGTTTTTATATCCGCTGCAAACTCTGATAAGTTCTCTGTAACTTAGAAGAAATTTTTAAATTACCCAAAACACAATTCAACCCCCCCCCCCCCCCCCCTTCTTGTGTTTTTCACACCTTCAGGTCCAACACATTTTGAGATTAGTGGCTGAGTTTAAATTAGTTAAAGATCTAATATTTAGACCCCCTTGTGCAAAAGGCTAAGCCTCCTCTACATCTCACTCTTTTCTTTCTATTTCTCTCTTAATTTCAGTTTCTCTCTTAAATAAAAAAATTTAAAATAATTATGAAAAAAATAAATATGATTAAAATCCCTAAAAAATAGTGGTTAAATATGAAAAAGAGAGAGAAAAGACTTGTACAAGCATGCTCTCTCCTTCTACCATGTAAGTCTCTAAAGCAATTTTTTTTTTGTTACAAAAGAGAAAAAAGGGAGAAAGAAAAAAATAGGGAAGACTACTACCTTACAAACATAACCCCTCTAGCATCGGCAAGGAGAGGCAAATATAAAAAGAATAAATAGTATGACTATTTTTTTAATCAGTAATATGACTATATATAAGTAGAATTATTGGTATAAAAGATATAAATGACTCTTAAGATATAATGATTGGTGTGTAATTATTGGATAAACACATTTAATAATTTTTTAGAGAGAATGTATTGGAGAACTTGAACACTTAAAAAATTTGATTGTACTTTTGCTTCTCTTATTTTACAATTTCAACGAAAGTGGTCGCCCATTTCAAAATCGAACGTTTTAGCCCCTCCATTTTAACATTTATTGCAAATGTTCCCCCCAACCCCATTTTAGAACTTAGAATGTGTGATGCGGCACATTCTTACATCAAAGTTTTTAACCAAAAAATTAAATCAAATTAGTTCAAGATACACACAAATTTTTGTAAAATAAAATAAATTAGAGCAATAATAAAAATATTATAATTGCAGGTATCGTAAAGAGCGTAAAAGAACACTTTAAAATGGGCTAACAGAGTAATTAATAGATCCCACTATTGTATTCCTTCTTCAACCTAAAACATAGTTGCACTGTAGCAGCACAGAACAACACCGGAAAAATAACCATAATATGTTTGCACTACAACATTTTTGGCTTTAGGCAACGAAACTATAGGCAACAGCTGATAAACGGTTGCCATACGTCGTGTTAGGCAACTGTTTTGACGTTGTTGCCAGTTTTTTATACTTTTGTCACCCCGCAATTAGTTAATTAATTGTGGCGGTCGAAATAACCGCCGCATATGACTTTTATAGTTGCGGTTCCGTGTCAACCGCCGCAATAAGGTTGCCACCATTATACACTTTTTTGTAGTGAATTTATAAATGAGACATTGCATTCTGATCGATGTTTTAGAAAAGTTTCAATCTGATTTAATTTAAAAATGATCGCGAATGTTTTATTTCAAAGTCTTCATATATTGTTTTTTTTATTTAAAAAAAAAAGCATGCCTACTTTTAGGTTTAGAAAATCGGGATTTTACTCACGGTATGGGAGACCTATCTAGACACAGAGCCTATTACTATATTGTGTGATGTAATTTCTTCCATTAATTTTTTTCCATGTTTGTATGATGTCAAATCTTAAACAAGTGAGTACCAGAAATGTTATTCTGACAATTTTATTTTACAATTATACTTACAACTATACAGTATATTTGTACTGTTACATTATACCCTATTTTTTTTTCCTCTCTCTTTCTTTACTTCACCAACCTTCTCTTTCATTTTTTTCCCTTTTCTTCTCAATCACCACCAGCAGCCACCTCCTCCATCACCGGCCACCACACAACCGCCAATCACCACCACCAGTCCAGTCTCACCACCACACAGCTCACTCACCATCCAACGCCGTTCTCCATCACCGACCACCACCCTTATATCATTTTCGTTCCTCTCTCGCCGGCGTGTTTCTCTCTCGCTTTCTGTACCTACAGCCGTCCTCCATCACCGACCACCACCACGTACGATCACCCTCGTGCTAGATCTGGAAGCCACCGCCGAAATCAAATGAACGAAGCCGATCTGGTGGAGTTTGAGGAGTAAGACCGCGATTGAAGGTTAAGAAGCATGCTTTGATGGCCGCTAGTGGACAAGAAGTTTCTGCCATGGCTATGGTCGTGCTTGCAGTTGCAGGAAAAAATAGGAAGATGAAGCGTAGGGTGGTAAAGAAGAAGATGAACAGCAACTCTTTTATTTAAATTGGAAAGGACTATATTACCCTCTGTTGTATGTGGTGTATGTTTGGTGTATGTATATTGGTGTCATAATAACATTTCTGCTTTTCAAATTGTCGGTATATACGGATATTCATGTTGGATCTTTCTATTGTCAAATTGCTAGTATATGAATATCCATACCAAATTATCCGTTGTTTAAATTGTCGAATACCAACACTTTCAAACAAATATTTATACAGAGTTGGATATTGAACATTTCATAAGTTGAAAAAGTGTCGGTATACAAATGTGTACTAGACATTTTAATATATGAAATGTTATTACACATCTTCATAACGGCCCTTTCAAATTATGATGTACATGTGTACCGAAACTTTTATATAATGAAATGTCACAAAATAATTAGGTCTAAAATATTTTAAAAAATATGGTTTTTCAAATGTTATGAGAGAAAATGGAATATATATATATATATATATATACATACATATATATATATATCACAGTGGTGTAGGTGAAAATAAAATCATCACCAATTGTTTTCATTTGGGTGATTGGTCGGTTTTTATCAAGTTGACCTAACAAGACCACAATCTAATTTTAGAGAAAAAATTGTTAAGAATTTTTAAAATACTCGATCATTATGATCAGATCATTATAAATATTTAAATTTTATTCTAACATTTTTAAAATTCCACACATAATTGATTGATTGTGATGTGATGTGATGACAATTTATAATTTTATATATTGACGACCTATAGAAATTAAACTCTTAAAAAATTAAATTATAAAAAGAACAAAAAAACTCTAAGAAATATGTGAGATTTGATTTAAAATTTAAATAAAGAATAGATCTATGTGATTCAAAGTTGAAATTAGGATAAATTAAATTCAATTACTTAATATAAAACTATAAATCGAATGTTTTGAATGAATGGTAAAATTTGGGTGTCTAATTAATATAGACCCGGTCCAACAGTGGAGCTTACTATTTTAAGTAAATTTTAATAACATATTATATTTATTTTCAGCTTTTAATTATATATTGTAAATTTGTTTTTTCTCTAGGTAAGGTTTGGCCCCCAGGTTGTATAGTTTCACCCTTTTATATTATATATCAACATGCGTCAAAAAAATAATTATATATATATACGATTAGTGCTGATAGATGTTCTTCTCATGTCTACTATATAATATCTTAATGCTCTTAAATTAGTAAAAAAATATATTTTTTACTAAAATTAGTTAGAGTCTAACTTTAAATTATTTTTGATATCCATATTAAAAGTTAGATCAAAACTTCTTTCTTTTTTTTCACTCAAAAAGCTACATTAAAACTTAGTATTCTCTTTAGGTATATGGCTCATTTGTTAGGTTATTTTAAAATGATTTTTATAGTGTTTCATCTTTTACTTATAATTTTTTTAAAAGAAGAATGTTTTAAATAAAGTTTCATATGAGAAATTAGTTTAAATAGTTCTCCATAAAAATTAATTTTAAGTATTTCATCATTTTATTACAATTTTTTTATTTGGTCTAAGTAAAATTATTGTATTAATTTGATCTAAATTTTGAACAAAATATATATCTAAATAAAATTTTATGACTCATTTTTTCTTAAAATGTGATATTCTTTTTCTACCATATATATAACATTAATAATACAAAATTAGTATTTTGTAAAGAAGAGAAAGACAAAAGGTTGAGTCATTTTCAACAATATTGTTGTGTGATTGATTGTAAGAAACTTAGAAAAGGAGAGTTGGCGTCTTTTACCCTCCACGCAGCTTAAAACATGCTATTAACAAGTTTAGCCACACCATGACACGTTTCTCTCTCTCATATTAACAAAAACCGCTTTCAAGATATACATATACATCATCATCACCTCAAATTTTCAAAGCTTCTTTCCCAATACATAACTTGCATTGATCACATGATATATACAACTATATAGAGATGTTATTTTTTGTGTGCCTCTAAGTAGTGTGTTTGAGGAAGAACATGCGTTATGTTGAAAAATTTCACGAGGTGTAGAAGGACAAATGAGGAAAAGTGTGAATCATTTTAAGGTATATATAGCCAACTAATTATAATTTTTATCTTATGTTTTTCTTCACGCAAGAAGCTAACATTTAGAGGTTAAGCCTTTGCTCCTTCGCGTGGCTTTAAAGATTTTTTCATTCTTTCCTCATTAAATCACTAGCTATATATATAACTTCACCAACTATTCCTATACAAACACTACCATTCCTCTTCTTTCTTTCAATTTTTCCTTCATAGTCATAGGCTATGTGATTCTCACAAAATTAACCAAACCCTAGTGTTTTTTTGTAACCTAATTATTACATCCCAAAAATAATATAAACTAAAAAAACATTAAAAAAAAAGTAATAATTAGTTACCCTAGAGATGAGTCTAAACTCTAGTGCAAGCGGCGGTAGCAGTGGTGGTGGTGATGGTGGTGGTAGTGGCAATAGCGGTAGCCCTTGTGGGGCATGCAAGTTTTTGAGGAGGAAGTGTGTGCCAGGGTGTATTTTTGCTCCGTACTTTGATTCGGAGCATGGTACAACCCACTTCGCAGCTGTGCACAAAGTTTTTGGGGCTAGCAATGTATCCAAACTCCTCCTTGGGATTCCAATTAATAGGAGGCTTGATGCTGCAGTCTCTCTTTGTTATGAAGCTCAAGCAAGGTTGAGAGATCCTATCTATGGATGTGTTGGTCACATTTTTGCTCTCCAGCAACAGGTAACTCTTTAATTAATGTTGGATTTTTATCATAAGAGTTCTTGTTAGAATTATGGTTCATTTAATTTTTCTATAGTTAAATTTCACTTGTAAGTTAATTAGAGTCGGGAGGAAAAAATGTTAGTAGCAGAGATCGAATTTGAACCTCATACACACACTAATCATTTGGTACTGTCCCAACTCCAAACCACTGGGGCTAGCTACTTCATCAAAATTATGGTTAATTTAATTGGCATGACATTTTTTAAAATATTTTTTTTATAAGCCATTCTTTAAATAGATTACTTAAGATGAATCATAGTTGGTCAGCTTTTGTGAACCCCCCCTTTTTTCTTGACTCAAATCAGCATCTTGCAAGGGATTTAGAAAGTGGTCAGATTGTGAGTATAAAGGTTTTTCTTTTTTATTTAGACAAAGTTGTAAGATGATGCAAAACTACATACATCTCACAAAAAAAACAAGATATACATCTCATTTAACACCCCCCAAATTTATTTTGTTTTGTTTTTTAGCCAATAAGTGAAAATGGAATTTAACCCTATTTTCTTAAGTTCACATTGATGCTTTTGAAACTCATTTTATATAACCGAAATATTTATTCAAAAAAATCAAAATATATTATTATTATTATTATTATTATTATTATTACTATTGGTATTAAACTCATTTTACCTAGAGCTTCTAAATGAAGCTAAGTATATGGATATATATATATATATATATATAAATGCAATTTTAAAAAATAATAATAATAATTTTCTAAGGAGCTATATATATACACCCTCCACATTATATACTAACAAAGATATTTTGTGACATCCGAAAGAGAAAAAAATGGAAGGTTTGGGGAAAGAGGAAAACAAAAAGGTTAATTAGGGCTTGGCAAGGCATGGAAGTAACTATAGTCTATAGTTGGAGGGAACAGTTTCTATACATTTGAGTGAAATCCACAAATCTTTTTAATTTATTAACAAAATTATATGTGGTCGGTTGTTACGTACTCAAATGGGTAGTCTACACAAAGTCCTTGGTTCATGCTGCTTTTAGGGATATGGTCGGTAGTTTCCATGGTTTAGTTAAGCAAATTTTGATAGGGAAATCAAAATTCACATTAATTTGTCCCTATATCCTTTTGTTAAATTGGAGTAAATATTTGTCCCTATATCCTATAATGTTACTAAATATTTCATCCTTCTTTTAGACTTTGATAATGTGTAACCGTGAGGTGAAAGTAGTTACTAAAAATCTTCATAAAATGGGGTAAAAGTCCCTCTATAAGCAAAATCATTGTTTTATCTATTTTTATAAAAACAGAATTGGTGAAAGAAGACATTATTATTCATTAAAGTGTTGTTAATAATTATTTTACAACAGTTTATAAGATACAAACTTCGTTTCTTTATAAGTTCAATTAAACTCTTAAGTTGACATTCATGGACCATCTTTTTGTTTTTATTTTATTTTTAAATAAGGTAAGTATAAGAAAAAGGGGAGTTTTTCTTTACTAAAAGAAAAGGGAGTTAAAGCATGAACAGAAATATATTTTTTTCTTTTAGCCATATTGACTTATATTGTCCAAATTATTTTATAAATTCTTATCAGACACAACAAAAAAATAAATATAAAAGACTAATTAGTAATACTATATATGAAAAATGATGAAAAAAAACTAATTATAACTCATTTTTTAACACTCTTATGTTGTCGATTATTTTTTGTTACAATTTGTTCTCTTTATTATTATTAGAATTTTTTCATCCCCTACGTCTTTTTCCCTCTGGAATTACTTTTTTGTTCATGTAGAAGAAGTTCAAAAAATATTCTTTTCAACTGCAAAAAAACATTCAAAAAATATGTTTCGAATTTTTCGCATAGCAAAAAAGTAATTTCAAGGAATAAAAAAGACGTGAAAAAGAAGATAAACTGTCTTACCGAGTGAAAATCTGTTTCCCATTAAGGGATACACATTTTTTCTATATTGACATTCTTACGAATATTATAATTAATAATTGACTTTATGTACTCTATTATATAAATAATAAAGGTTACTTTTTTTTCAATGGAAAATATAAAGATTACTATAATTTGCTAATCCCCATGCTTAGATAGGTCAATGTCAAAATCAGATACATTAGTAGTTTAGTACTAAACAATTATCTTTAAATTATTTCGTGAAGATTGTTGATCTTAGATATTTTTTCCCTTCAAGTCTAATCATGTTCATTTGTTTATTTTTCCCAAGTGACTTTGTTTGTACAAAAACTTCTATTTAGATTTTCAAGAAGTCTGTTTAAAGTCACGCGTTCATACTTTGTCAATGTTATTCTTGCATCCTATTCCTAGGTCCCTTATTCTCAAATTAGCTTGGGGTTATCACCTTATTTTATACTATTAGAGATATGATCTGTGTTCATTACAACATTAATAAAAGCTATAAACATCAATTCAGTCATATTTTATCACGTTGAAAATTAAATTGACAAAAAAAGTAACAAAATGGTAAAGCTATATGCATAATTCAGTGTGTATTTTTATGTTGTCAATTATTTTCATCTTTTTTTCTTTCGATAAATAGAAGTTTATTGAGTCAGTCTAACCAAAAGATTAGACATAAAGATGTACAAAACGAAAAGCAAAGTATTAAACTAAAACAACACACTAAAACAAAATATCAAAAAAAAAGATTCTCGTATTAACAAAACATCAAAAAAGATTCTCCTATTCTAGAGAACAAAGCGAGCAACTCTTGGACGAAGAGAAATTTTATCTATATCTTTTTAATTAGAATCAGTAGTATCTTTTAGCTAAATGTCCCGCATTGTATATTTGCATTATTAAAATAAAGAGCAATTTTTTTTTCGAATTAGTTTCATACATGTCAAAATTATTACAAAAATTTGTATTTAGAAAAACAATAGTATTGAAATAAAAATACTCTTAAGAGACAACAGTATTTCATAAAGACTCAAAATCTTATTGTTTAATTTAAAATGAAAATATTTAAAAAAGACTAACACAACTGAACATGAACTTTGAAGAATCAATTAAGAATTTACTCTACAAAATATAATTTTTCGTGATCATGATATTTCTTTCTTGCTCTTTGTTCCACAGGTGCTGAGTCTACAAGCTGAACTCTCCTACATGCAAAGCCACATTAGTTCATCAGAGTTAAACCAACCTCCTCTACCACCACCACAGGTGGCCGTGGCACCAGCCGTCTTCTCCTTTGCCGATCTTCCACCACCCACCGCCACAACTATGCCGGCCACCTATGACATGTCTACACTTTTTGATCCTATGGGCCAACCTTCATTGGCTATGCAACAGAGGCCCAATATTGACCCACGTCAATATTTAGCTGCTCATGGCCCAACATCAACCACTAGTTCTCACAGACAAATTGGGTCTTCATCTGCACCAGCCTCCAATGCTTCATCATCTCCTTCCTTTTCCAAATTTTCAAAGTGATCGGTCATGTCTTGAATTTAATTCATTAATCTCTAATTTTGCCTATCAAAAAAGATTATCTTTTCTTCTTTTTCTTTTTTAGCTCCTTTGGATGAACATGGGATATATTAGCAAGGGATTTAAAATTTCCAAACATTTTTCAGGATGGTCCAATTAATTATTATGTATTAATCTGCGGCAAAAAGCATTATTATGTATTAATCGTGGTTATATCATTATTTTTCCTCCTTTTTGTTTCATTTTTTCCAAAGTACTAGATAAATTTTCAATTTTCTTTCGGAATTACTTCATGTTGATAGTATAATATGTGTGATGCGTCTGGTATTAATGAGTCATGAATTCTGGAAAGAAAATGATGCATGTATGTACCACATAATGGTTAGTGTATGTATGCTATGTTTGAAAGTGTTATTTCATGGTTGCAAACTTTGCATATCGTATATTCCATGTTTGTGTGCATATTGAGTTGGTTTTACATGCATTTCAAAGCTTGATTATGTAAGAAGTGGCAATTTGTTGCTTTCGCTCAGTAGCGGTTTTGTATCGCAAAATTATGGTAAGATATCGACCGGTAATTAGGTCTATGAGACAAAAATATAATGGGAGATATCTAAGGTCTATCGACCGATAACAATTCAGTTATCTGTTAGTTACAATTGTCAAAGGAAAGCAACAGATTACTTCCAAAAGTAATTGATTACTTCTTAACCCAATTATCTGTTAATCTAGTAACCTTAGTATTTTCGATATAAAGAGGTATTTAAGGGAATTTTTAAATGTGAAATTACACTTTCAAATACTCTGCTTACCAGAATAATTCAGCAAGAGCCAATTGTGTTAAATGTTAAATCATCACTTGAAGATACTGTAATAGCTTTGTTGTAGTGATTTTTCTGAAAAATTTCCTTTTTAGAGTGACCTATTTTTAAACCTCGTGCACTCTAAAAAAGGATATCTTCAGAATTTTAACATCATCTATTAAGAGGGTGAGATATGTTTGTTGGTTTGAGATTTGGTTAAGTATCCCAAATCAGATTTGCATACTATAAATAGGTCACTTTGTGATGTTATAACACTTTACCTGCTTACCATTACATGGGACTAAAAGAATTGGGAAATATATTGAAAGCCTGATGCTTACTTCCATTAGGATCTCACCTTCCTAAAGGTACTTAAGAATATTGATAAGAGGATTCAAATATAGATTTATACCATCAAGACCTGGACATCCTTTTTTTTTCTTTCAAACATCCCATTTTTTACTTTAGACTATAGGAAATATCGTGCCTAAACGAATTAAACATCTTTAAGGGCACACTTCAATATATTCGGGGGGGTTGTTCACGTTATAATAGGACCAAAGAATCGAATTCCAAAGAAATAACGATTTTATTAAGAAATAGGAGAGAAACTCTCCTCAAGGGCTTTCCCTTAACAAATGCAATGTTCTTAAGATACTCTCTAACCTTTGTGTGATCTCCTATTTATACACATACTCTTTAACTAATCCAAATAACTAACTAACTTCTCTAACACCTCGTAACTAGTTTAACTACTCTAATATCTATTATTCTATATCCTAACGAGTAAGAAAGTGAGACAATGTACATGTTACAACTCTCTTCAATAGAAATTTCTGCCACAAGACTAAGAGTGCAATGAGAAATGAAAGAATAGGAGGTAGTTTTCAATTTTCATTGCATTGCACATTAAAATGCCTATAATACATTGAAAACAAGAGTGATTCCTTAGTGACACGGCTATACAAAGTTTCAAATAAATTATAATACAGTACCTCTACATTAACTTATTTGGTGACTGGTAGTGGTGGCAAAGTCTCTTAAAACAAGCTCCACCTCTTCTACCACCCCGAGTTTCCGGAACCAGCTAGCCAGTATTTTAGAAGTTTCTTCGCCAACCATAATTCCATCCCTCTCCAAATCTATTAGAAACTTTAATGCTGTGTTTATCATGTTTTCTTTCTCATAAGCAACAAGTACTAAAGATATGCATTTATCAGTAGGTTCGATGCCTGCTCTTTTCATATTTTCAAATGCAATTCGAGCTTTTTCACTCTGACCAGCCATAACATAAGCATAAATAAGAAGACTACACACCTTATCATCTGGGATGATACCGGCCATCTGAATTGCATCAAACACTCTTTGCGCGCCTTCTGCATTGCCACTCCAGGAGTAAGCTCTAAGTAATGCTTTGTAAACTTCACTGCCTGCATATATTTCTTGTGCATCCATTTCTTCAAGTAAACTCTCTCCTTTTTCAGGCATTCCAGCTCGGATGTAGGTCATGATCATTGACCCATATGATCTTTTATCCAAAGGTTCACCAAGCAATTTGATCTCTTCAAAATATTCCTCGGCCCGGTCAAGATGGCCGGCCTTGCTGTACATGTGAACCATCGTAGTTAGAATTACTTGATCGCAGATGAAGCCCCTTTGCTTCATTGCCGTGAAAATATTTTCAGCAGCATCGAGTTGATTCTCCTTGCTATAATAATGAATTAATTTTGTATAATCACGAAGATTGGGTTCGAAGGATTCTTCTAGAAGAGCATGCTCTGCCACCTATAAAAGTGAAGAAATCAAATTAATTTCAGACTGTAGTGAATAAAATAAATAAAATGTTTCACTCATGCAGCCAAATCATGTTTCCCATTACCAATCACAGAGCCATATGATGGACACAATAATATTCATAAAGCATATATATTAGCAATCAGATCACTACTTTTTGCGGTATATACCTAAACCTCAAGCTTGTATCTAGCAGATGTAGATAAGATGTTAAAACCATGAGGCAGAACACAGAGAATGATATTTAATACTGTAACTGTATCCTTTTCAGTCATAGAGACCCCGGAATGGCCAAATTCAGAAAAAAAAAATCATTGTATGTGTGTATCAATTGGCTCAAAAGAACTTACTTCCTCCGGTCTTTTTTATAAGAAACAATTCACTTTTTAGATTCATTGAATAACTGATGTTTCTGGTCTATATTATAGACTAGATACATTAGTTATTCAATGAACCTACAAAATCAACTGTTTCTGGTCTATGCCAACAAGATATCTACAACTTCTCCAGAATAACATCTAGAAACTACAATGTATTAACTCAAAATTAGGTCCTACTGTATGTTGAATAGAATCGTAAATATTTCAAATGCAAAACAATATAGAGAAAAGGTAGAAGATGCGAAATACCTCGAGGTAAAGAGGATGATCCATATTTTTCAACTCTTTCAAAACCGAAAGCCAATCTGCTCTTGTAGGCTTCATAATCTTCACCCAAGCCCCCAAAACATCACATAATCTACCCTTTTCTTGAGAAAAACATATAATCTGTCTCATCACGGCCTTACATCGTTTGACCATCTTAAAGGGAAGTTTAGCTATAGCCTGTTTTTGTTCTTCCGTTATCTCATGTCGTATCTCATTCCACCTAAATCTTTTGTAATTTCCTTCTATCACTTCTTCCACAATTTCCTCAGTACCAACACCAACTATTACTGAATCAAAATAACACGTTTTCTTCCCTAACGAGTTTCGTTTGGTCTGAATTCGATATAATTTGGTAGTATTATTGGTAATTGAGTAATTAGGGTAATTAAAATTG
Source organism: Trifolium repens (assembly GCA_030408175.1). Classification (NCBI taxonomy): domain Eukaryota; kingdom Viridiplantae; phylum Streptophyta; class Magnoliopsida; order Fabales; family Fabaceae; genus Trifolium; species Trifolium repens. Next base: position 17,646,230 of record CP125849.1, read on the forward strand.
CATGTGAGGAGGTTATTGCAATAGGTTCCGATTATAAAAGTAGGATCAACAACACAAAATCTACTGTTTCCTAAGATATTCATACCTAACATCAATAAGAAGCGATTAGAATGAAGAAGTTTGCAGTATCGAAACTGTAAATTACAAGAGCATGAATGATGACAATAAGAAACTCTACTTGTTTCAACAAAATGAGTATTTTTAGAAGAAGAAGAAGAAGAAGAAGAAGAAGAAGAAGAAGAAGAAGAAGAAGAAGAAGAAGAAGAAGAAGAAGAAGAAGAAGCAAATGTTCCTCCAGAACGCTACAGGGAGGGAGAAGATGAAGTTACTCACTGTTTCCGGTGGCCAACGACCAACTCCGTTGCGTTTTCAGGCCAGTTGAGGTTAGTGCAGTTCCACTGGTGCAGTACAGTTACAAGTGGAAAAGGAAGTGGATTGGGTTAGGGATTAGTCAAATTTGAACTTTCCTCTCCATGTCTCTCGGCCTATCAAGCTCTAATACTCTAAAAATGGTAAAGAATCTGTCTGACAGGCATCCGATATTGATATTCGTTTGATACATCCCAATATATGTATCGAAAAAGTATTGGTTAAATTATTATTTTTAATTAAAAAATAATATTTGATACGTTTCGATACTCATATCGGAAAAATATCTGTTAAATCTTTATTTTTAAATAAAAAAATAATATCTGATACAATCCATGTTTCCTAGTGAATGTCAGACTATTATGTTGTTATACGGATAACCAACTATGTCTTTTTTTAGATAGTACTGGTGATATTTTTTGGATAGTACTAATGATGTCTTTTTTGTATAATACTTAACTTAAATGTATAACTTAAGATGTATCGGTGATCATTATTTTCTGGAACAATATTAATAAAGCTTAAATACTTAACTTAGTATTAATGATGTTAATTTATTATCATTAGTATTTTTTGTCTTTGTCACTGTTCTGAAGTCACTATGGTGTCCTATTATATAATAGGTTGTTAAGTATTTGAGCTTGTCCCAAAATTCTGGTATAAAAATAGATGTTTTATGCTTTTAATTGGTCAGCTGCAAGAGCTATATAGTTGTCTGCTATTGCTACAGGATGAGTTTGTTGAAGAAACTTGATGTCATGACTATTATGTGTCTTTAGTTAGGAATGAGAAGCTCTTGTATGTTGAACCTCAAAATATTTTGCTCTTGTGCAAGCTTATTGGCTTGTTTGTACTTCTTGTGCAATGAACTATTGGCGTTTATAATTATTATTATTATAATAATTTTTTGTCTTTAAAAAAAATTATCATTATTGATTTTAGTGGTGTTTATCTATTGTGCATTTATATATTTAAATTTAATTTTTAAATAACGTATCACGGCAGTATCGGATAGAGATTTTTAAAAAATTTCTCATATCAGTATCGTGTCACGTATCAGAGCTTTATAGCTCCGAGCTTTAATTTCATTCTCTATCTCTCTCTCTCTCATTATTATAAAATGATTTTATGATAAAAAGAAGGCTTAATTCAATATTTGGTCCCTTATATTTATTTTAGGTTTCAATTTGGTTCCTTATGTTTTAAAAGTTTCAATTTGGTCCCCTATATTTATTTTAGGTTTCAATTTGGTCTTTTCCGTCAGTTTTGTCATTAACACCGTTTAATTTGGACACCTGCCCAAGTGTCAAGGTGTCCATGTGTCTGTCCACGTAAGCAAATCGTCTGCCACATGTGATAAAACTGACGGAAATGACCAAATTGAAACCTAAAATAAACATAGGGGACCAAATTAAAATTTTTAAAACATAAGGAATCAAATTGAAACCTAAAATAAACAAAAGGGGCCAAATGTTGAATTAAGCCTAAAAAGAAAGAGTGAAATTAAAAGAGATATAGAGAAAAGCGGAAGAAGATGATCCGGTCTCGGATTAGTCCATCTATTTGATTATTCTATATAAAATATGACATTAATCGAAAATTATTTAATATGTTAATGTAATACATTAAAATAAACTCTCTTTTTTTTAAGTTTGTAAGGTGTTATTTTGATGTATCTCATTGATGTAACAAATAATTTTTTATTAATGTCATTTTTATATACATGATCTATGTTATAGTGTCTTTTAATCCAACGGCCGATTTTGTAATACGATTAACTGATAAAGAATTATCGAATGTGTCATATAAAAAATTTGACATATTTGTATCATTTGATCCTGACCCTATATATATACTCCCTCCGTTCCTTTTTATAATTAACAGCAGCACATCATTTCATGAGCATACATCAAAACAAGAGAATACATCACAAAAATCACAATAATATGAACCTAATATGAATGATCTCCTAGCAACCCCCTCGCAGCCCAACAGTTTGCAGACTTGTTGCATGATTAGATCAACATATGATCTAAAGGAAATGTAAGTAAAGGCTCGGGCATTCTTCCAATGCAATATCTTCTTCGTCTACTGTTCTACTTTGTTTGCCTATCCACTGTTTGTTAATTGTATACCCTTGTGTCTTTGGTGCTAAGCCATAACCCCCAGATCTGTTGTAGGTAAGGCGATTAGATCTGTAGCGGGATCTTCCCCTCCCTTCAAGAACTGGGAACCTGGTTGTAAAGCTCATTCCCGGTCTGCATCTCTCTTCGAGCGGCAGTGCAAGCTCATATGGTGTTACCGTTGCCCGCTGGTAGAAGGTCCGAAGATTCATTTCAAAAAAGAGGAATGTCGCACTCTAGTCAACCATTTTGGTATCACTCATATTGAGGGCATAAGGAATGGAAATTAGGTATAGTTATATTTCCAACATTCAATAGTTGAAGATCCTGAGTTTTTAGAGATGATTGAAGAGGAGATGACAATGCTTGATAAGGTTATTGAATCTACAACCAATCTCAATGTTGGTAGTCAATGGTTTAAATATTTGTTAATACTGCAGGTGGTTGTATTAGGTCTATCTGCGTACCCTATTAAGGGAAAATCATTAAGTCGACCTAAGGCTTTAAAGATTGGACATGAGAATATGCCTACAAAGATTCTCAAGGCACTGTTGTTATCGTTGGTGGTGACAATGCGGGTGACGAGTCTCAAATGATTCCAACACTTTTGCATGCAGAAAAAATTATGGAAGAAATTCTTTTGCATGCTGGAATTGAGATGAAACAAATACTAGACAATGAGTTTGCACCAGAGGATATTGGGCATGCATTGTAGTTTTTAGAATTTTGCAGAGTGTTCGGAAAGGTATGCCTTTATTATGAATATTAGTATTTAATTTGTTGTTTTGAATTGTAATATTCATAATAAATGCATACCTTTCCGAACACTCTGTAGAATTCTAAAAACTGCAACGCATGCCCAATATCCTCTGCTGCAAACTCATTGTCTAGTATTTGATTCATCTCAATTCCAGCGGGCAAAGGAATTTCTTCCATAATTTTTTCTACATGCAAAAGTGTTGGAATCATTTGAGACTTGTCACCCGCATTGTCACCATCAACGATAACAATAGTGCATCGGGAATCTTTGTTAGCATTCTCATGTCCAATCTTTAAAGCCTTAGGTCGACCTAACGATTTTCCCTTTATAGGGTACGCAGATAGACCCATTACAACAACATGTAGTATTAACAAATATTAAAATCATTGACTACCAACATTGAGATTGGTTGTAGATTCAATGACCTTATCAAGCGTTGTCATCTCCTCTTCAATCATCTCTAAAAACTCAGGATCTTCAGGATTTTCAGGATCTTCAATTATTGAATGTTGGAAATATAACTCTACCTCATTTCCATTTCTTACGCCCCCAAACATCTTAATTATGTGACTGTCATTTCCAGAGGCGTCAACCCTAAACCTAGATCAGATCCATAATTAACTTTGATCCATTGATTTTTTTCAACACTGTGCTACTTGCCACAATGTTTTACCATGTTAATGAGATCAAAATAACATATCAAATTGGGATCTATCTCCTCCCAAACATCCATTTGACCACATACATACTCTAATTTATGATATTCATTTCTAACAAAATCACATCCATGATACATAACCAATGTAACAGAATCACCCATCGTGGTCATTAAAAAAGTAAATTTAACAACATTTTCTACAACATTGTAAACAATCTACCGTAAACCCTAAAACTTAAAAACTATTTACAATACGAAATGTCAACATAGAAATCAACATATTAGAAGAATCGGAATTGAAAGGAAGAATGATTCTACATTTTTAACCCTAAAACAAAGTATAAACAAAATAAGAATTTTAGTTATTGTACCTGTCAATGAAAACGAACAAAGTCGAAGATGACGCCGATTTTAAAGCTTCAACGAAATGCTCATGGCGGAAGGCGGAGGTTTTCTTTCTCAGAGAAGAAAATTGTGTTTTTGTTTTTGTCTCTAGTGAGAGAAATTGAGGGTTAATATCAAGTTAATAAAAATCAGATCGGACCGAGTCATTCAACCGATTGGACCCTGAATCGAACCATACTCCGGTCTGATCATGCCTTAAAACCGCTCTTCTATAAAACCATATAATAAATCAATAAATCGTACAAAAAAATGGGAAAAAACGCTAAACCGGCGGTTCAAGAGGTTTTCACGATGAGACTTTGTTTTGAGTTTCTGAAAGAATAAAAATGAAGAGAGAATGGAATAAAAAATCTAATATCAATGAATCTTTAAACCACCAATTAATTAGACATGATTTTTTTTTAAAGAAACATGGAACATAAGAAAGAAAATAAACAAAGGTATGTGTAATATGTTGTGTAAGGCAGAAAATGAGATATGAATGTTAGAACAAAAAGGAAAGAAAGTTTTTGAAGGATTAGTGCATTTACTCAATCAAACCAAAATGAAGGTATGAGAGGTGGAGGCCGGCGGCTCACAGACATTCACTTTTCTCATTTGTCAATTTTATAGTTAGGGATACAATTGGGCTTGGGCCAAACACGTAACATAAAATTAAATAATATTGTTCTTGTATTTTTATTTTATTTTTGTTAAAAGATTGTTCTTTTTTTTTTAGTCTAAACAAAACTACTAAAGAGTTGGTTATATGTATTATTAAAAAAATTAATTCAACCAAGACTAAAAAGTAGCATTTTTTTTATAAAAAGAAAATATTAAAGTATTATTTTGTACTTAGATTAAATCTATAAAATAGTAAATTTATTATTTTTGTGTATATAAAGCAAACATATAAGTCGAGAGATTAACTTTGATAATTTTAAAATAAAATCTTTTTACGCGGCGGAAGCGTCTTCGGATCGACTCACGTCTATCCCGAACCGCTACCGGAAGGATCACATATGCTTTAACACGGATAGGAATATAAACTAAAGAAATAAAGCGCTAAGTATATTGATTGATTAACTTATGGAAGAAGGTAAATCAATCAAATCGTAAATTAATATGTTTCACTACAATTCAATTTAATGTGTGTTGTTAAATTAATTCCAATTGAAGCACAAATAATATGAAAAGAATCAATTGGAATTGTATCAAACACTTAGTGTGCATGCTTTCAAGGTTTTCTCAAAATAAATAAAAATTCACACTTAGTATTTTTGTCAAACACTTGGTGTACACTTTTCACACTATAATGAAAGCACACGTACACTAAGCACACTTGTGTCGAGCTCTGTCTTAAATTGGGCTAGGGGTGTGCAAATAAATCGATTACCATTATCCAAATTACTATTCAAGTTGATCCATTTTTTAAAATCCAGTCCAAAATAAAAAAAAATACCAGTGGACCATTTGCAAATAAACCATAAAAATTGGTACTCGGTAAATATAATATAATACTTAAACTATTATATTTTGTTAATTTAAAAAATATGTTTTTTAATTGAAAAAATATGTCTTTTGATTTATTTCATAAAAACTTCTGATTTTTTTTTATGATAAAAAACAATATTTTATTTCAAATAAAAAAAATAGTTATAAGAATTTCTCATTTTGTAAATAATAAAAAATATTTTTAAAATAATTCATAAGACAATTTATTTATAAAAATAATAAAAAGTAGTAACTTTATGTAAAGAAATTGAGTTTTATTTATTAAGATGTTTTAAATTAATTATAATCATTTTTCTTTTCATATAATTGTATCTATTTTACAGTAAATAAATTTGAATAAATCAGTTTTTATTATGAACCAGTTCTGAATTGAACTGGACTAATTTTATAAAATAAACTGGTTTTAGATGAAAATTGTTCTGGTTTGACTCATAAACCATGTACTTAGTTCAGTTTAGTTTTGTTCATGAACCATGAACAACCCTAACTGAGCATCATCCCCTCACCCTAAATTTATGCTTTAAAAAAATGATATTTTACTTTAAAAAGATATTTTTTTCCATGTTATAATAGATTGATATATGTACATATTTAAAAATGAAATTGGATCCTAGTCATATTTGTTAATTAAATGATGTAGCAATATATTGTTAGATACAAATGCATAACAATTTTATGCTGACGATAAAGAGAAATTAAATTCTTGGTAAATATTGTTCATGTTATTGGTTACTTGTATTAATTTATCTTTATTTAGTTATTATTAAAAATAAAATAAAGAAATCAAATGAATATAATAATCAAAATGTTCAATAGTGCCCCAGAGCACTAGTAAATGATATTTAATATAATAAAATTACATTGAAACTTGTGTAGTCAATATTTGTAAAGTATAAAAAGTGTTATTTTTATTGCATTTTTTAAAAAAAAATCTTTAACCAGTGCCTCGGGACACTAGTTAGATTGACCCATATAACAAAAAAAAAGGCTTAAATGATCTTTTGATCCCTGTATGTTCGCGGATTTTTGGTTTTAGTCTCAGTATTTTTTTTTGTTGCAAATAAGTTCCTGGATGTACAAAATTGTTGGTTTTAGTCCCTACAGTCAAAATCCGAATGAAAATCTGCACGAAAATTGCGGATTTTGACTTTATGGACGAAAACCAACAAATTTTGTACATTCAGGAACTTATTTGCAAAAAAAAAAAATACAGGGACTAAAACCAAAAATTTGCGAACATACGGGAACAAAAATAATATATAAGCCTAAAAAAACATGTGTATGTAAGCACAAAACAAAAAAGTGTTTACATATAATACAAAAACGAAAAGTGTCTAATAAGTCATTATGCAATACACATGTGGGAGGAGCCCGACCATGAATACAAATATGTACCAAGAATACACAAATACCAAATATACAATACCATGAATAATTAACCACTTTAAATGCACAACAACATATTCAATGCAAAGTCTATATGTGTGACACTAATCAGTGATGGTCACATGCAAATGATTCTTGAATTAACCTCTCGCAGAGAATTATAGGATTTAAGTGGACATCCAATAACCAGATCGTCACACCCCTACTAAAAATAAATAAAATCTCGTAGGATTAGAGTGGACACACAATAACTGGATTGTCACACCCCGTGACCCGTCATGGTCACCACATATTTGACTCAATAAAAAATTCCACGGGATTATAAGGTGGACACCCAATAACCAGACCATCACACCCCGTGACCCATCACAGTCACAATGTACAATGAGTTGCACGAGCATATGATTCTCCATATAGGCTAATGCACAACTTACATGTTATCAAAGCATATGTAATTAACAGCAACATATCATTTCATGAGCATACATCACAACAAGAGAATACATCACAAAAATCACAATAATATGAACCTAATATGAATGATCCCCTAGCAACCCCTCACAACCCAATAGTTTGCAGAGTGATCTAAAGGAGATGGAAGACTTGTTGCATGATTGGATCGACATATGATGTACAAAATCACATTGAAGTGCACGTTAAAAGTTTGTGGAACTATGAGTTTTTAAAAGAAAATTGCTAACTAGTGTTTAAAGAACTGGTTAAGAAAATCAAATGTAGTAAAATTATTTTAAAATTTGTGTAGTCAATAATTTTAAAATAAATATAACTTTTTGAAGACAAAATTTATAATTTTTGTTTTCTTAATTAATGTCTCAATAACACTAGTTAGTATGATCCAATAAAATACAAAATATTTATATTAATAAATTTTTCATCGAAGTATCTGAAAAATGAATGAAACTATATACATTAATGATAAATATTAGACTAAATTAAAAGACTAAAAAATTGTACATCAGACAAAAATTTAGACTTAGGCTATACAAGATAATGCAAACTGTCACTTGGAGTAGCAGATGTGCTGGATTTATTATTTTTTTTTGGACAAAAATTTGATGGAATGGAACATATGTATGGTCATAGGTTTGTACCATGTCTATAGACAGAAAATGTGATGATGTATTATTGGCCAAATCATAGCATAGAGAGCATAACTTTCTTTTTTTAGTGAAGACACTAGTAGATTCAAATCTCACCAAGATCTGATTAAAGAAAAAATTACAAGACACAAATTTGACTTTCATTCCCTCATGTTTGTGACTTGTGCCCAGATCTACATCTACATGTGATCTGAATTGAGTGTAGTAGAAGAGATGCATTGCACCGTAATCGGTCATATTTAGATCATGAAACTTATTATTTATGATCTTTAAAAAGTGTTCTGAAATCACATATTTAAATTTTTATTTCAATTTTATATTTAAAAAGTTAAAATTTGATTTTAAAATTTAAACACTCCAATTATTCAAATGTATTTAGTACTAACTAGTCACGTTGATCTAAATATAACTCCATCTACATGTGATATAATGGATTTTTTATGCAATATTTTTATTTTTGATCAAATACAATATTTCTACCAACCGAATTAAACTAGTTGGAAAATCAAATGCATTCAAAATTCGTAACTGCCACCATTTACGAACACTTACGTTTTCACTCCACAGCAAGGAAGTAAAGGGCATTTCAGTCAATACGCTTTCAAACTTCAGTTGCGAAAACGCGATCATCACAAAAGCAATAATCCAGTCTCAAACACGCTTCGATCAGATCCCGAAACTAACTCGTTCTCTAACCGAGTCAACTCGTCGCCATTAACGAACCACTATCGAGCTCCACCAACTGATTGGTTCCTGCAGCTCATGGTAGCAAGATCCTAGTCCGAGGCAGTATCGTCATCGTTCTCAAGTGTCCTTACTGACTCGAGACTCGTCTTCAACTCGGGAATGGCTTCTTCGGAAGCCGATTCCCGTCTCAGCCGTGTCATCGTCCCAGCGCTCGAGAAAATCCTTAAGAACGCTTCGTGGAGAAAGCATGCTAAGCTCGCTCATGAGTGTAAATCCGTCGTCGAAACCCTCACTTTGCCGCAGAAACTTCAATCGCCGACTTCTGAAGCCGGTGCTTCCGACGCCGGTGAACCTGAGGTTTCATTACCTGGACCGCTTCATGACGGAGGCTCCGTTGAGTATTCTTTGGCAGAGTCCGAATCGATCTTATCTCCTCTCATCAACGCTGCTGGCTCCGGCGTATTGAAGATCGCCGATCCCGCTGTTGATGCTATCCAGAAACTCATTGCCCTTGGATACCTCCGTGGTGAGGCGGACGCATCTGGAGAATGTCCTGAATCGAAGTTTCTAGCGAGCTTGATTGACTCGGTGTGCAAGTGTCATGACCTAGGTGACGATGCCATGGAACTTTTGGTACTGAAGACTCTCTTGTCCGCGGTAACTTCAATTTCGCTTAGAATTCACGGTGATTGTTTGCTTTTAATTGTGAGGACATGTTACGATATCTATCTTGGTAGTAAGAATGTAGTGAATCAAACTACGGCTAAGGCGTCTTTGATTCAGATGTTGGTGATTGTGTTTAGAAGAATGGAGGCGGATTCGTCTACCGTTCCGATTCAGCCTATTGTCGTGGCTGAATTGATGGATCCAACGGAAAAATCTGATGTTGATAGCTCCATGACAGTGTTTGTGCAGGGTTTTATAACCAAAATAATGCAGGATATAGATGGGGTTTGGAACCCCTCAGGGACGCCGAGTAAGATTGCGGCCATGGCTCATGATGGTGCGTTTCAGACCACTGCGACAGTGGAGACCACAAACCCGGCAGATTTGTTAGATTCAACTGACAAGGACATGTTGGATGCCAAGTATTGGGAGATCAGTATGTATAAGACAGCTTTGGAGGGGAGGAAAGGGGAGCTGGTGGATGGAGAGGTGGTGGAGGAGAGGGATGATGATTTGGAGATTCAGATTGGGAATAAGCTGAGGAGGGATGCTTTTTTGGTGTTCAGGGCACTTTGTAAATTGTCGATGAAGACACCCCCTAAGGAGGCATCTGCTGATCCACAGTTGATGAAGGGGAAGATTGTGGCTTTGGAGTTGTTGAAAATTTTGTTGGAGAATGCTGGAGCTGTCTTCAGAACTAGTGAAAGGTAGAGTTTACTAATTTCTTTTTTTTCCTCATTGTTCTCATTTTGCTGTATTTTTATTTGGAAGGAGTCAGTTCAAACTTTAGAAGAGTTAGCATCTTATATTAGTTAGTGACTAGTGTGGTTAATGTATTGGTTTAATTGTGAAAACTTCCAAGATGGTAAGACTAATGAAACAAAAGAAACAGCTATATATATATATGAATACTTCCAAGATGGTAAGACTAATGAAACAAAAGAAACAGCTATATATATATATATGAAAACTTCAGTCACACTTAAAATATAACTCAGTAGTAAATTTAAAAAGCTAACGAGGAAGCAGCATATAACATTATGTAAGAGGTTAACCTTGATTTACTTGTTGTGTGACTTAAAATTAAAGCAAGTTTAGTATATGACTGACTGCTCTTGTGTAATATAAGGAAACAGAGCATCCTTGTTAATAAAATACATAATTGCCACTGATATATGGCAGACAAGGCTGACTGGCCTTTCCATGCAAAGAAAAGTGAAAATCTTAAAGAGGACTGGAGAATAATTGTGGAAGAGTAGAGGCAGTTCTTAATAACAAGCCGGTTTTATAAGGGTCAAGTTAGGCCCAACCCAAATTCTAAGAGCAGTGTACTTGTACTTAGAAGATTGTGTGTGCTTTTACAGATGTTGATAATTATGGCACTGACATCACTTAGGTAGTAGATGTATTAGAGTTTCTTTTTTTTTTCTCCTCCAAATGAGTAGATGTATTAGAGTTATGTACCAAATTATCCAAACATGTGCAATAAATTTTAGTTGTAAGTTGTAACTTGTAATAGATGTTTTGGTGTTTCTTCAACTATTTGATGATTAGTAGTACCAAGTTTTGTTTTCCAATCCTATTGGATAATAAGTTTTGTAGGCATTAACTTGGCTATGAAAGTTAGGTGCACCTTTAGCAAGGTTTTCCTATTTCAAGACAAAAGAAGAAACCTCTTCCATATTGACTAGGTATATGGCCAAGGCCAAAGTACTCCCTATAATGGCTTTGTTAAACCTCTTCCTTTGAGCTAGGTTAGTGGTTGAGACTTGAGATAGGCCTAGTCAGTTCTCAATTCTAATGTGGATGAATTTATCCAACACCTGGTGTTGACCTGACCTACCTCACCTGCAACTATCCAATCTTATAAAACCTATCTGGTCCAAATTTCTAGTCCTAGGCATGAGGAGAATGCGTTAAAATCCCAAATTGGCTAGATAGATGGCCAAAGTACTGTTGCGATTCTGCCAACCATCTTCCCTGTCCGTTCTTAATTCTAATAAGAGTGAATTACTTTTTAGCTGTGTCATAAGCTAGTTCAAACCCACCCTTTTTCGTTATAACTTAGAACATTTGGTGATTTATTAGGACTTAGCCGAGTAATACTTTGGTTGGATGACGAAAGAACATGAAAAGAAAGAAAGTATGAGGAAAGAATATTGATTGAAGGAATGAAAGTGAATAGAAAGTGGGTGAAAAGTGAGATGATTTTCTGTTTGTTTGGTACAAGCGAAAGTGAATAGAAAGTGAGAGGAAAGAAAGATATATATTTAATAAATGACATAGATATCCCTATATATAAAATGAGATATTAAATTTTAAAAAATATTAATATTTATAGTATATGTATATATATTATATAATATTTTAAAATAGAGTATTACTACGTTATATATAAAATAAGTGACAATGTACCGAAAATATATAACAAGATTAGAAAAAACAATATTGCAGACAAATAAAAGTTGTTAAGTGCAAAAATGGAAAGACCCAGCAAAATTTGTCAGTGAGCTTTCTTGCCACCTTTATCAGGAAAGCATCTTTCTGGCTCCCACATACTGATGTTTCCTTCCTCCCAGTTCTCTTCTACTTCCAAACAATGGAAGTTCCATGGAAATAGTGCTTTCCCTTCTCCAAGTTTCTTTCATCCTATTTTCACCTCAGATAAACAATGTGTAACTGATCAAATCATGTAAACTTGCTATCAGTGAATTGCATTGACTATTATTGTTGTGCTTAAATACTTTTATGTTTGTAATGGATAGGTTATAGGTTATTATTATGTTGTGAATATTAGCTCTTTTACAATTTTCCCTTTTAATGTCATTATAATATCATTCTTACCTTTTCTGCTTTTTAGGCACTACATGACACGTTTGCTTTTATTTATTGTGTTTCTTTTCTGGATGAACAAGAACACTAATGTTTGCATTGACTGGTAAAACAGGTTTTTGGGTGCCATCAAGCAGTACTTATGCCTATCATTGTTGAAGAATAGTGCTTCAACTCTTATGATCGTATTTCAGCTATCATGCTCCATCTTCATCAGTCTGGTATCAAGATTTAGAGCTGGCCTGAAAGCAGAAATTGGAGTATTTTTCCCCATGATTGTTCTCAGGGTTCTAGAAAATGTTGCTCAACCTAATTTTCAGCAAAAGATGATAGTGCTTCGTTTTCTAGAGAAACTTTGTCTTGATTCACAGATATTGGTGGACATTTTTATAAACTATGACTGTGATGTCAATTCATCAAACATATTTGAGAGGTGTGCTGTAGTTTATTTAATCTGTTATGCTTTATGAATCATTTGTGCTATTCTACATTTATATATGGATTTCTAATTTATTAGAATTTTATGTCCTTGAGTTGGTTTTTACACTATCCATGCTAGTGTGGGTGTTGTTGTCTTGACTGTCATTGGATATAAACTGTACGTACATTTTATTATTTAATCATTATGTTAGGATGGTCAACGGACTTCTGAAAACTGCCCAAGGTGTCCCTCCTGGTGTAACAACCACAGTTTTGCCGCCTCAAGAAGCAACTCTAAAACTTGAAGCCATGAAATGCTTGGTTGCTGTTTTAAAATCAATGGGAGACTGGATGAACAAACAAATGCGCATTCCCGATCCCCTTTCAGGCAAAAAAAATGAAGCAGTTGATAATGGCCATGAAGCTGGAGATTTTCCCCTGGCAAATGGGAGTGGAGAAGACCCAGCTGAAGGATCAGATACGCATTCTGAACTCTCCAATGAGGCGTCTGATGTTTCTACTATTGAGCAACGCCGGGCTTATAAACTAGAACTTCAGGTAAGCAAATGCATAAGTTTTCGAGTAGCAAGCATATCTCTTCTACTGCTTCAACCGTTCATCATCTATGAAGCTAATGCAAAGTTTATGGCAGGAAGGTATATCACTTTTTAATAGGAAGCCAAAGAAAGGAATTGAGTTTCTCATCAATGCCAACAAAGTGGGTAACTCACCAGAGGAGATAGCTGCTTTTCTTAAAGACGCATCTGGGTTGAACAAGACTTTGATTGGTGATTATCTTGGAGAAAGGGAAGAATTATCCTTGAAAGTAATGCATGCCTATGTGGATTCTTTTGACTTTCAAGGGATGGAGTTTGATGAGGCAATCAGGATGTTTCTTCAAGGCTTTAGACTGCCTGGTGAAGCACAGAAGATTGATCGAATCATGGAAAAGTTTGCTGAACGTTATTGCAAATGTAATCAAAAAGTCTTTTCTAGTGCCGATACAGCATATGTCCTTGCATATTCTGTGATATTGTTGAATACTGATGCTCACAATCCTATGGTGAAGAATAAGGTATGCTCATTTAATTCTGGAAATTGATGCACACATGATTATGATAGATGTGATGAGTTATTTTCTTTTGATTACTGAACTTTGCAGATGTCTGCTGATGATTTCATAAAAAACAACCGTGGCATAGATGATGGAAAAGATCTACCAGAGGAATATTTGAGGTCATTGTTTGAGAGAATATCTAGAAATGAGATCAAAATGAAAGATGTTGATCTGGAGCACCAACAAATACAGGCAGTGAATCCTAACAAACTATTAGGCTTGGATAGCATATTGAATATTGTGATCCGTAAGCGCGGGGAAGACAGTCATATGGGGACCAGTGATGATCTAATCCGCCGTATGCAAGAAGAATTCAGAGAAAAAGCTCGCAAAACAGAGTATGTTCTCCAGTATATTTTAATTATAATATTTTATCTTAATTTTATCCTCAGTTCATAAATTAACCTTATTCAATTTTTGACACGAAGAACCTTCTGTTGCTACCTCTCATTTACCTTCAGGTTGTTTATGGGTCCTACCACTTTACTAGTACTTTCTGTTTCTTTTCACGGTTAATGTCAGTTGGACATGCAGTGTATCAATTGAAAGCATCCACCACAGTGGTTTTCTTTTTATGTTATTTTTTTTGTAACTTCAATGCTAATCAGATCATGTATTTGGAATTTTAATTTAATCTACTTTATATAGGAATTTACATATTCTATGAGAAAGATGTTCCTCTCTTCAGTACAACATACATATGATATTTATTTGCTTAAAATTTGTAGGTCTGTCTATTATGCAGCAACCGATGTAGTAATCCTTAGATTCATGATTGAGGTCTGTTGGGCACCGATGTTAGCTGCTTTTAGTGTTGCTCTTGATCAAAGTGATGATGAAATTGTAACAGCTCTGTGTCTTGAAGGCTTCCGCTATGCTATTCATGTTACATCTGTAATGTCAATGAAGACACATCGAGATGCTTTTGTGACTTCATTAGCAAAGTTTACTTCCTTGCATTCTCCTGCTGATATTAAGCAAAAAAATGTAGACGCTATCAAGGTTGGTAAATATATTTTTTCCTTGCAGCTTGTGACTTGGTGTCTCCTTTTCATCATGTGCTATTGTTTCTAGTGTGTCGTGTTCCTTCCTTGATATCTTTCATGATTTAAGCCCCTGTTCTTTTCTTGTTCTTACATGTTTAAAGATATACTTTTTGGGACAAAAACCTAAAGTTGCCGTTTAAGTCCTTTTCTTCCAAGTGCTTTGCTCACTACATAGTCATAGATAACAATAAAAAGTGGCCATCCTTTCTGTTTAATTTCAATCAAACACGGTATTGCCAAACCAGTGGACATGTTTTTGTGTCAGTCTGGGAAGAGAATTATTATTTTTTTTGCAGCCAATGTTTACTTAGGAAAGAGAATTATTTAAAGACGCGTTATACTTAATTGTCAAGTATACTTAGGATTAGGATCATTATACTTTATCTGAAAGACAATGTTAAACTCTTGTGGTTGTGGATTTGACTTTGGATTTTCCTTCTGGATTGTTTATAGGCGATAGTTACTATTGCTGATGAGGATGGGAATTACTTACAAGAAGCATGGGAGCATATTTTGACCTGTGTTTCCCGATTTGAGCATTTACATCTTCTTGGAGAGGGGGCTCCACCAGATGCCACATTCTTTGCTTTTCCTCAGAATGATTCTGAAAAAGTAAAGCAAACTAAATCAGCTATTCTTCCGGTTTTGAAGAAGAAAGGACCTGGGAGGATGCAATATGCAGCTGCCACGTTGATGCGAGGTTCATATGATAGTGCTGGAATTGGCAGTAATGGTGCTGGGGCTATCACATCAGAACAAGTGAACAGTCTAGTTTCTAATTTGAATATGTTGGAACAAGTTGGAAGCTCAGAAATGAGTCGCATATTCACGAGGAGTCAAAAGTTAAATAGTGAGGCCATACTAGACTTCGTTAAGGCTTTATGCAAGGTTTCCATGGAGGAACTGAGATCTCCATCTGATCCACGGGTTTTCAGTCTTACCAAGATTGTGGAGATTGCGTACGTGCTACTTTTCCCACTATATAATGCATGCTAATTCCTTGCTCTCTCTGAATTTTATTATCTTCTTTTGCAGCTTTAGGTGTTTATGGGTTGGGGAATGTGATACATATTCGGAAAAAAAATGAATATAATTTATTGATCCTTGATCTTCTAGCCAGTTACTTTGTCACCCTGGCTGCTTGTTATCATTTAACTCATTGCCTCTTTCAAATCCCCAACTCTAGCAAAATCCTTTGTAGGTTGGAACCATTGGTCATTTTATTGTCCAATTCTTGTAAATAACGTATGGGGTTGTATTTGATGAGATCAATGTTTGGATAATAATTTGTAAGATTTTTTATTTTATTTATGAGGGAAAGTTGCAAGTTCCTCCAAATATGAAGTTGAGAAGGTGCAATTCATCCGAGAGAAAAGTCAGGACAGAGCATTAGGCTTTATCTGCGGATGATTTTGTGTTTCATGATTGGTTAATGACTTGATACTTATTTACTGTTGTCTATTTTATATTGTTTCCGTTTGACAGTTATTCTGTAACAGGCACTATAATATGAACCGTATCCGGCTTGTGTGGTCAAGCATCTGGCATGTTCTTTCAGATTTCTTTGTGACCATTGGTTGTTCAGGAAATCTTTCAATTGCAATTTTTGCCATGGATTCCTTGCGTCAGTTGTCAATGAAATTTCTTGAGCGGGAAGAGTTGGCTAACTATAATTTCCAAAATGAATTTATGAAGCCTTTCGTGATTGTTATGAGAAAGAGTAGTGCAGTTGAAATTAGAGAACTTATTATCAGATGTGTCTCTCAAATGGTTTTATCTCGTGTCAACAATGTCAAATCAGGATGGAAGAGCATGTTCATGGTACGGCTTCTCAATTTCTGTTTTCTGGTGAAGAATATATTTATGTTTTTCTTTTGCTCATTACGTGTGGACTTGATTTCAGGTATTTACAACAGCAGCATATGATGACCACAAAAACATTGTACTCTTGGCTTTTGAAATTATTGAGAAGATTATACGAGATTATTTTCCATACATCACTGAGACTGAAACCACCACCTTTACAGATTGTGTCAATTGTCTAATTGCATTCACCAATAGTAGATTTAACAAAGAGATTAGCCTAAATGCTATCACTTTTCTTCGATTTTGTGCAACAAAATTAGCTGAAGGAGACCTTGGCTCTTCTTCGAGGAATAAAGGCAAGGAAACTTTTGGAAAAATTTCCACACCTTCACCTCGAACTGGAAAAGAGGGGAGACAAGATAATGGAGAGATGACAGACAAAGATGATCATCTCTATTTCTGGTTTCCTTTATTGGCAGGTAAGGATATTGTTTAAGTTTGTTTAGCTATGATTTAGAATAGCAATAGTTAACCTATGTTGCATAACTTGCTCAAAAGATTAGTAATTGTTGGTAATGTTTTAAAAGTTGGACCGGAGATTAAACCAACGACTACTGGAGTATGGTTTAAGTGATTCGACCCGTTCAACCACAACTGAACCAGATAACTAATAGATAAATAAAAGTATTACAAAAGTAAAAAAAAAAAGAAAGTAAAACAACATAAAAACTGGTTGAACTACGGTTTAACCAATTCATCCCCGGTTCAATTCGGGATAATTAGATTGTGGCTCAAATGAGGTTGAGCCAATCGGAAAATTGTCTAGTTCCTGGGTCAACTAGTTGAATGGTCTGGGTTCACTTTGGAACATTGCTTATTGCTATCTAATATCCGCCACCCCTTTTTCTAGTTGTAAGAAGCTTAGCTGGTTTCGTCTGTGCTTATTAATGTCTCTTTCGTGCAGGTTTGTCTGAGCTTAGCTTTGACCCGAGGCCAGAGATAAGGCAGAGTGCTTTGCAAATCCTATTTGAAACCTTACGCAACCATGGCCACCTCTTTTCACTGCCTTTATGGGAAAGAGTATTTGAATCAGTCCTATTCCCAATTTTTGATTATGTTCGCCATGCTATTGATCCTTCAGGGAGTAGCTCCCAGGTCAGTGAAATGGAGACCGATGGTGAGCTTGATCAAGATGCCTGGCTCTATGAAACATGCACATTAGCCCTCCAATTGGTGGTAGATCTTTTTATCAACTTCTACAACACTGTTAACCCACTTTTAAAAAAGGTGCTGATGCTCCTTGTAAGCTTTATAAAGCGCCCTCATCAAAGCCTGGCTGGAATTGGTATTGCGGCATTTGTTCGTTTGATGAGTAACGCTGGGGAGCTGTTTTCTGATGAGAAGTGGTTAGAAGTGGTTTTGTCACTAAAGGATGCAGCAAATGCAACACTCCCTAACTTTTCGTTCCTTGATGGTGGAGACTTTGTGACTGGAAATGAACAACATGCTTCAAAAGCTGAAGATGACAGAGATCCTGCTGAGTCTAGCTCACATGAAAATTTAGAAAGCCCAAGGACGGACCGTCTTTATGCTTATTTATCTGATGCAAAATGTCGAGCAGCTGTTCAGCTTCTATTGATTCAGGTTGTTTTTTCGGTCTGTTCATCCATACATTGTGAAAATGCCATATAAAAAGAATATACCAAAAAAAAGTCTAATAGAAATATACAGGAAGTTATAACAGATGTTTTGCTTAAAATTTCGTATTAGTATTCTCATGGAAATTTGCTCACAAATATCTTATAGTCTTCATCATTATTTTAGCTATAGTCTTACTCTTAGGAATGTGCATTAACAGGGAGCAAACATATATTTTCCATTCAGTATCTTTTTTTCATATATATAGTGTGTGCTAACAACAGTTGTGTGTCCCAAAGAAATAGAATACATATCACATACGTATTTATTTTTCTAAAAAATTAACATTACTGAAATTGACAGGCGGTGACGGAGGTCTATAACATATACCGCACTCAACTTTCAGCAAAAGCCATGCTAGTCCTCTTTGATGCTTTGCATAATGTGGCATCACACGCTCACAAGATTAACAGCAACACTATTTTACGCTCCAAGTTACAAGAGTTTGGGTCTATGACCCAAATGCAAGACCCTCCACTGTTACGCCTTGAGAATGAATCCTACCAAATATGCATCACATTTTTACAGAACCTTGTGGTTGACAAACCACCTAGCTATGAGGAGGCCGAAGTTGAGACAAATCTAGTTCGGCTGTGTCAGGAGGTCTTAGGGTTTTATATTGAAGTAGCAGGCTCTGGACAAGTATCTGAATCTTCTCATGGTAGGCCGCAACATTGGTTAATTCCTCTAGGCTCTGGGAAGCGAAGAGAGTTAGCTGCACGCGCACCACTTATTGTGACCACTCTTCAGACTATTAGTAGTTTGGGAGATATTTCTTTTGAGAAGAATCTGGTGCATTTTTTCCCTCTTCTATCAAGCTTGATAAGTTGTGAACATGGATCAACTGAGGTCCAGGTAGCTCTCAGCGACATGCTTAGTTTATCGGTTGGTCCTCTTTTGCTACGGTCGTGTTGATAGCTTTGGTAAGATTGGCTCTGCTCTTTGAGATGTGGGATATTTTTGTCTAGATCATTTTGTTCATATTTTCTTCATCTCCCCTGCCCTTGTTCACTTGACAGAAATAGAGTTTCATAGTGTACCCAAAATTAGTAGCGATTTATGTTTAGATATACCTTCCAAGTTCTGCATTTTAGAAGCCTAGCTTTTCTAATCAGAATTGATATGTATTACCAGGAGGTTAAATGTTGTATGCTTAAATTTTTTTTCTCCATTTTTAAAAATAATGAGTTTCCTATCACCTCCTGTAATTCTCGGTTTAGTATGTCAAGTTTGATAATTTTCTTGCTATATGTTTGCGATTAATTTTCTGCCTCTGGTGCAAAGCACAATTTCCTGAAGTTGCCATTTTCTTGAGAATTTTGAGATTGTTACTAATGATATTAGCAAGACAAATACTATACTTAAGGTGCGCTTGAATTGTGCTTTTGTTTAATTAATTTCACCACGACAAACATATTTACGTTTCCTAAGCTGCTAGTCTTCAATTTTAAGAACAAATATGATTCATTGGTGGACAATCTGGACTCGTGCTTGGCTTTACTAGTTGTTTACCCCGATTTTTAGTAAACAACCGCTAGTCTAATTATTACAAGAAGGATCAACTAGTGAATCCTGGGACATATGGATTGTGCGGAAGATGATGAAAACATATTCATATCTTTGGGTTAAATCGGATAAGTTGATAAAAAATAAACAGCATTTGACGAAGTCAAATGGTTTGGTTTAAAGTAAAATGTTTCAAAGTTAAATTTGCAGAAAACTTGTAAATGAATTGCAAATAAAGTTTAAAGAAAAGACTTTGAAAAGTAAAACATGCAATGAAATAAATTGCAGAATGTTTAAAGTTGCAGGAAAGCTTTAAATTTGCAGAAAGCTTAAATGACAAATTTTAAAGGAAAACAAGTAATCAGTACTTGAAACGTAAATTGCATTTGACAATGTAAAAATGTTTACAAAGATTGGTACACAGATTCGTACATGTTCCTTTCGGCATTCATTTCGCTCGTTGACATGGGTACTCTGAATATTCTAGGAATTTGCATGTATTGCGAATTGTGGACCCGTTTCTCTTATGAAAAACTAATATTTATAGGCAAACTAGAATAACTGCTATAAACCTACAAGATGCCTAACTAATCTCCACGTGTCTTCGACTTTTGAATTCCTTGACACCTGGTGAGACTTTTGAACGTTATCTACTTTTTGAATATTTCACTAAGTCCGGAGTATGCTTTCTCCGTACTGCACAATACGTTATACAAGTAAACACACATATATATACATATAAATATGAATTCGACATGCATATAGTTGTCGAACCAAATACTCTTATTTAAATAAATAAGGTTCTGTCGAATTCGACAGGTTCAACCAGGATTCGACGAAACAGCTTTATGCATTAAAAGCTTTTGATGTCAAATACCTTGATCTTCTCTTGATTTATGACTAAAACCAGTTCCCAAGAGAATATTAAAACGTAATGATATACAATAAATGAGATTTCATCATCTCACTCCAACTCATTACTGCCTGTCGAAAATACAGGCTAACAAATTGCCCCCTCAAAAATGCCAATTTCGACTGCATGTCGAATATGCAAGGGAGAAATGGCAGTTTTGAAGATTGTCACCTTTGCCAATTTCTGAATTTTCATCACCATCATAAATGGTATCTTGACCATTGTCTTGTGGTACATCTGCCCCCACAAGTTTTGGCATTGACAATTCCATAGAAGGAGGTTGATCAACAATGAGTTTATCTTTAATCTTAATCAACTCTTCTAGTTTCTCACTAGAAATTTTATAGCCAGAAGCTATTTGAGCCAAATCATTGGCTTCTTGATTTTCTATACGAGGCACATGTTCAAAGATGACTTGGTCAAAACGCTTTAACAAAGAAATTGCTATGACAAAATATTTCATCAAGTGTTCTTTTATACACTTGTATTCTTTTGTCAATTGTTTCAACACCAATTCTGAATCACCTCTGATCAAAATATTTTTTGCCCCCAAGTCCAGTAAAATTTCTAAGCCTGTTATCAAAGCCTCATATTCTGCATCGTTATTTGAGCAGAACCCATTAATTTTATATTTGAACTTGGTGGGAATTCTGGAGGGAGAAATGATTAAAATCCCAATTCCAACTCCATGTTTATGTTTAGAACCATCAAAATATAATTTCCAAGGTTCTGAATCTACATAATTTTGTGGAGTTTCTAATGCAGAATGATCTGCTATGAAATCAGCCACAATTTGGCCTTTAACTGCCTTTAAAGGTTTATAAGTTAATGAATACTCTGTCAAGGCTAAGGCCCATTTTCCAATTCGACTATGCAAAATTGGTTTAGATAACATATGCTTAATGATATCACAATGAGAATAAACAAAAACATCAACAGGCTTTATATAATGCTTGAGTTTTATACAAGAGAAATACAAACATAAGCATAATTTTTCAATACTACTATATCTAGTTTCAGCATCATTCAATACCCTACTTAAGTAATAAATGACCTTTTCTTCACCATTTTCATCTTCCTGGGCCAGCATACTACCCAGTGTCGAATCAGATGCTGATATATACAACTTCATGAACTTGTTCCTTATTGGAGGCATTAACATTGGTGGCTTTGACAAATAACTCTTGATTTCGTCAAAAGCTTGTTGTTGATCTTGCCCCCAAGTGAAAATTTCTTCTTTCTTGAGACGAAGCAGTGGTGAGAATGGTTGAGCTTTACCACTTAAATTTGAGATAAATCTTCTCAAGAAATTGATCTTCCCAAGTAAGGACTGAAGTTGCTTTTTAGTAGTTGGAGATTTCGTCTCCATGATAGCCTTTGTTTTGTTTTGATTTATTTCAATGCCCTTTTTGTGCACAACAAACCCAAGGAAATCTCCTGCATTAACACAAAAAGCACATTTTAATGGATTCATTTTTAATCCATATTTCCTCATCTTTTCAAAAGATTTTCTCAAATGATCCAAATGATCCTCACTTGATGAGGATTTGACGACTATGTCGTCAATATACACTTGCATGAAAGCATCTATGTATTCATGAAAAATTAGATTCATTGCTCTTTGATAAGTAGCCCCAGCATTTTTTAGACCAAAGGGCATCACTACCCACTCATATGTGCCTAATGCCCCTGGGCATCTAAAGGCAGTTTTGGGTACATCATTTTCAGCAATGAAAATTTGGTTATATCCAGAATAACCATCCAACATACTTAAATATTCAAATCCGGCTGCAGAATCAATTAACATTTCTGCCACAGGCATAGGATATTCATCTTTTGGTGTAGCATTATTTAAGTCTCTAAAGTCTATGCATACTCTAAGAGAACCATTTTTCTTAATTACTGGCACTATATTCGCTAACCATTCGACATACCTTGCAGTTCTGATAAATTTGCTCCTTAGCAGCCTTTCAATTTCTTCTTTAATCTTTGACATTATTTCTGGTGCGAACCTTCTAGGTAATTGTTTCACTGGTTTTTTATCTGGTCGAACTGGGAGTTCATGTTCCACCAATTTTCTGCTCAAACCTGGCATTTCATTGTAATCCCAAGCAAAACAATCTTTAAATTCCAACAGAAGTTGCACCACTTTTGCCTTCAGGTCTGGAGGAATGTTTGCACTAATGTATGTTGGTCTTTTTGTCAAACCATCTCCAAGGTCAATTTCCTGCAAAGGATCCTGTGCTTGCATCTTGTGACATTGATTGATTGGATCTTTCTCAAATCCTAAGGGTTCGTCATCATAGATACAATCCAGTTTTTGCAGTTCTGGCTTGTGTTGGCCAAGTCTCATGTCATTGGCTGCAATAGCCATATTTTCTGACACTGCATTGGCTTCCAAAGCCATTTTGATTCTGTTTTCAGCCACGTAGGCCGTAATCTTTGCCCATGTTTGGGACTCAGACATAGTAATCTTCTTTGACATCCCACCCAGTTGGGTAGTTGTGGCCTTCATACTCGCCATCCTCGCTGTTTCCATCTTCTTTCTCCCACAAGAAACCATGTGTGGGATCCAGTTTGATTGCATGGTGACCATTTCCTGCTAGGCGATATGCAAAGTCTTTCTCAGTGCATGGTGCAATTGTCGCCAATTTCTTGTCGAAGGAGTGCTTCGTCAGATGATGGACTTCAGTCTTGAAGTAGCTTTGATCTGCTTCAACATTTTCGACTACTCCATCCTCTCGCCATATAATGAGGCGCTGGTGCAGGGTAGATGGAACTGCCCCCACTCCATGAATCCACTCTCGACCTAGAAGTAGATTGTAATTTGCCTTAGAGGCCACAACCAAGAACAAGGTTGGCCTTATAGTGCTTCCGACAACAACATCCAACTGGATTGCTCCTAAAGAGAAACCAGTCTCGCCCTCATAGTTCGACAGAACTATGTTGTGAGGATGAAGATCCACCAAAGATTTGCCAATCTTTCTTAGCAGAAATTCTGGCATGAGGTTAACAGCGGCACCACCATCTATTAGTACTTTGTTGATTCCGACATTATTCACCTTCGCCTGAATGAAGAGAGGCTTCAAGTGACTTTTCATGCCTTCATCTGGCCTTTCAAATGTGGCCATTTGGTCCTCCAAAGCACCATTGCTTGTGACATAGTAACAGACTGGCCTATGAAGGGCCATTTGCATTCCAGATTCTTCTTCTTCATCTGTTATTTCAGAACAGACGTCGAACTCCCTTGGCAGAATGGACACAACATTTACTATTATGTCGAGATCAGGTTCAGAATCTAAAAAGTCATCTGCCTCCATGTGCTCGTCTTCGACGTTGTTAGTAGTTGAAGACTCAGCTTTTGGTTCTCTTAACCTTTCTTTCATTGGCTTCTTAGCCAATTGCATAGGCTTCTCCTCATTATCATTAGTAGTAACTTGTGATTTTTGAGCAGCCACTTTTTTCTGGCGTTGATATCTACGCCATTGGGATCTTGTCATGGGATTTTTCCCTTTGTAATTATTCCTGTAATCATACTTCCTTGATTCAGGATCTTTTTTGGGATTGTTGTTACTGGAGTTCCCTTTCTCCATATTCCTCCGACCATAGCCCATATTCTTTCCATGGACCCATTGGTTGACAGGTGTCCTGTTTGAGGGGACAAATGATTTTTGTGGTCCCAACCTCTGATGTACAGGTGCCTGTTGGCTATTCAGAACATCTGAATAAGTTGGTCTTTGACTTGGCCAATTGTTTGTGTTCTGACTGTGAGACAAAAACTTGTTAAGGCCTGTAGCAGCTTTCTTGTCGAACATGGCACTACAATGAGGACATAATGTAGCTTCGCCATCATTTTCCTTGCAGCGTTGAAGGAAATCTAGTAGAGTTTCTCCAGCACGTGGATATACTTCCTCCACTTTGTTTTCATATTCCTCTTCAGGAATGGAAACTAATTGCCCCCCTTCAGTGAGGTTCAATGCTTCTATCATCAGGCACTCAAAAGGCTCTGTGTAAGCAGCATCAGCAATCTGCAATGGATTCTCGTCCACCTGCTGTTTGGATTTTGGCTTTTCGCCAAATTTGAGTCTCCCTTCCTGCAAGGCTTTCTGGACCAGATCCCTGAAAAGAACACATTGTGAGGTTTTATGACCCAAGAAATTATGGTATTTACAAAAACCTCTTTTATTACGTTGTTCCAAAGGTGGAATTTTCAAACCCTTTGGTACAATTATTTGGCCATCAGCAACCAATAAGTCAAAAATTTCATCACACTTAGTAATGTCAAAAGTATATGTCTTAGAAACAAATCTATCATTTTTTGGTTCGACGGGATTTTTCCCATTTGATGGTCTTAACATTTTACAAGTATAGGGAGGTCCTGGTTTCAATTCAGCAATATTAACCTCATTGTTTTCCATGTACTCCTGATCATCGTCGAACTCATTTTCACTTTCATAAGTGTCTATGTATGCCACTTTTTCTTTTTTGTGGAACTTAGAATTTCTGACTTTTTCAGCCCTGAGGCGTTCGACCTGTCGAACACGATCTGCTAATTGGGCCATATCTCTTAAATGTTGAGTATCTAATTTTTTCCTAATGGAATAGTCGAGGCCACCAGCAGCCATCTCAACCAATTCATGTTCAGGCACTTGAGTAAAGCACCTTGCCTTAAGGAGGCGAAACCTGTTCAGATAGTCATCAATGGCTTCTGAGGTTTTGCGCTTCATACTGGCTAATTCTTTGAGACTAATCCTAGATTGTCCCATGTAAAATTGTTCATGAAATAGCCTTTCTAATTGAGTCCAGGTATGAATTGAATGAGGGGGAAGTGTGGTAAACCACGTAAAGGCATTTTTAGTGAGGGAATTGGGAAAAAACTTCATTTTTAAATCTTCATTATTTGCCAAATTCCCTGCCTCTGCCAAATATCTGGCAATGTGTTCGACAGTAGACTCATTAGTATCACCAGCAAATTTTGTGAATTTGGGAATTTTCCATCCCCTTGGCAATTCTGCCTGCAATACATATTCAGACAAGGCTGACACAAAATTTGGCCTGTGCAACCCTATATTCAAACCATTCTGGGCCAAGATATTTTCCACCAAATTGGCCAAGTTATTCTGCCCTGCAACATTTTCTAGTCGAACATTCCTAAGAACATTATCAGCATCTTGGTTTCTATTAACCAGAATTACTTCCGGTTCTGGCTGTTCTCTCTCAATGCGCACGGGTTGGGCTTGGACTTCTGTTTGAGTCTCCGGGTTTGCACGAGGAACTCTTTGGTTATTTGGAGCATCAGGAGCACCAAAAAAGTCTGCCATCCTTCCCATTTGATTGGCTAACAACAAATAATTGTCATTGGCTGTTTGTAACACAGGATTGAAGATTGTGCCAATCTGTTGGGTCAACGCGTTCACCATGTCATGGTTACTTTCGTCCATTTGTTGCCTAAGTACATTCATAGAATTATTTGTCAAGTTCAGAGAATTTCCCCTATTTCCCATCGCAGAAGATGAGGGAGAACTTTCTATCGAAGGCCAATTATACAGGCTTGCCATCGTCGTTGTTGGCATTCCAAATTGTGGGTTTCTGGGCAACCATGGGGGTCGTGACGGTGTTCCACCAACTTGACTACCGTCTGTGTACCCATGCATGTGTGATACATTCGTTGGCATGGATGATACATTCATTTGTGTCATCATTGCACCATTCGTATTTGGAGGAACAAACCCTCCTGCCATACTTGAAGTAGTGGCAGACATTGTTGATCCACTGGCGCTTGCACCAACGGTTCCGGAATTTATCATAGGGTTTGTACCCCCACCATTAGGATTATTGCTTGGGATACTTTCAGAAGTTGTAAAATTCAGGGCAGGATTTGTTGACCCACCAGTAGGATTGGCGCCAGGATTGCCAGATACTGGTTGATTTGGTTGCCCTGTCGAATTTGGAACAGGATTGGTTTCTGCCCCATTATTGTTATTATTATTATTATTGTTGGGGTTAGGATTGTTTGGTGGTCTCACCATTCTGGAACGAGGACGCTTTGGTATATTTGAAAAAACTGGAAGGGACTTACCACTCCTCAAACGCATATACAAATATACACACAATCAAAGTACAAACACCAAACAACAAATTTTGTAAGAAAAATTTTCAAAAACCACTAAATAAAAATGCACAATCCAGAGGTCCCACTGGGCGTGCCAATTTGTTTACCCCGATTTTTAGTAAACAACCGCTAGTCTAATTATTACAAGAAGGATCAACTAGTGAATCCTGGGACATATGGATTGTGCGGAAGATGATGAAAACATATTCATATCTTTGGGTTAAATCGGATAAGTTGATAAAAAATAAACAGCATTTGACGAAGTCAAATGGTTTGGTTTAAAGTAAAATGTTTCAAAGTTAAATTTGCAGAAAACTTGTAAATGAATTGCAAATAAAGTTTAAAGAAAAGACTTTGAAAAGTAAAACATGCAATGAAATAAATTGCAGAATGTTTAAAGTTGCAGGAAATCTTTAAATTTGCAGAAAGCTTAAATGACAAATTTTAAAGGAAAACAAGTAATCAGTACTTGAAACGTAAATTGCATTTGACAATGTAAAAATGTTTACAAAGATTGGTACACAGATTCGTACATGTTCCTTTCGGCATTCATTTCGCTCGTTGACATGGGTACTCTGAATATTCTAGGAATTTGCATGTATTGCGAATTGTGGACCCGTTTCTCTTATGAAAAACTAATATTTATAGGCAAACTAGAATAACTGCTATAAACCTACAAGATGCCTAACTAATCTCCACGTGTCTTCGACTTTTGAATTCCTTGACACCTGGTGAGACTTTTGAACGTTATCTACTTTTTGAATATTTCACTAAGTCCAGAGTATGCTTTCTCCGTACTGCACAATACGTTATACAAGTAAACACACATATATATACATATAAATATGAATTCGACATGCATATAGTTGTCGAACCAAATACTCTTATTTAAATAAATAAGGTTCTGTCGAATTCGACAGGTTCAACCAGGATTCGACGAAACAGCTTTATGCATTAAAAGCTTTTGATGTCAAATACCTTGATCTTCTCTTGATTTATGACTAAAACCAGTTCCCAAGAGAATATTAAAACGTAATGATATACAATAAATGAGATTTCATCATCTCACTCCAACTCATTACTGCCTGTCGAAAATACAGGCTAACACTAGTTTAGTTAGATTGATAGTTTGAAATTTGAATACTCTTGGTGGTTTACAAATGCAACAGTGATTTTTATTGATGTTATCCAAGCAAACTACTTGCTCAAATTTCATTTCAGTGATGGTTCAAATTTAAATCACTTCTGGAAGAAGTTCTCCAATAAGATGGCCGTCTATTTTTGTCACTATCCAAATACATTAATCCAGTTGCAGTCCTGCGGAACTAGCATCATGTAGAAAACAATTAAACAAATTAAATAGTTGTCTAAGGTGAAATTTGCCGGCATTTAAATTAGTGTGATTTTTATGACTTTTCAACAACACCAAATAAGACCTAATCAAACTAAAAAAGAACAAGTCTAAAACTTTTCCATTTTTCTAGTACATGTGCTTTTGTGAAATATTTCAGGCTGTATAAAAGAAAGGGTGAAATAGTTGGACTTCATGAACCTAGACATGTCACCCTCAAACTGATATATTTTCTTATATCGAGTGCATCTACCATAAGTAACCAACTGTATCACACGTTGTTATACTAGTATTTTTTCTCCATCATCAGGATTTAATCTCTGATTACTCTTTCTAACCATTAGTTCAAATCAGCTAAAAATTATGTTAGGATTTTTCAGGACTTCCTTCACCTTGCTTAACATAAAGGCCAAATTCTTCTTCAAGCCAAGAAGCATGGACATTATAAGAGAACCTAACACGAGTTCCTCTTCTTTTGTTGATATGGAGATGTCGAATCAGTTCAAACAAGTTTTCAAGCTGATTGATACTAATGGTGATGGCAAGATATCAACCAGTGAGCTCAGTAAGTTACTTTCACGTTTGGGATACAAAAATAGAATAGCTGCTAAAGAAGCTGAAGGTATGGTAAATGTGTTGGACTCAAATGGAGATGGGTTTGTAGATTTGGAAGAATTCATGGTTGCTATGGATGACAAGGAAGGCAAGTTTGGTTGTGCCAGTGACAAGGAGCAAGATGAGTATCTCATGGATGCTTTTCTTGTCTTTGACACTGATAAGAATGGTCTAATTTCAGCTAAGGAACTTAGAAAAGTTTTGATTAATTTAGGATTTGATCATTGTAGTATGGGAGAGTGCAAGCTTATGATAAAAAAGGTTGATAAGAATGGAGATGGGTTTGTGGATTATGAAGAATTTCGGTCCATGATGAAATCAGGATTAGCCAACTAATTAAAGCTTGTTTGAAAAATCAAAATAGGATAGTAATTAGGATAGTGTAGTATTTTTGCATTTTTTTTCCTTTCTTTTATTGCCTATCTTTTTGTGCTCACTCATGATAGGCATTGTTCATCATATTCGACAATCTACTATTATAAGAGACCATGTTTAACACGAAAAAGTGCGGATAGTGCACAAGTCATGAATATGATTTATGGGTTTTGTTTAAATATCGTTAATTTTGATGAGTCTCAATGACATATTAAATGACTTTCAATTTTCTTAAAAAAAATTATGGATGATCTATAAGATATAAATTTTAATCTAACGGTAGATTTTGTAAAATTCACATTCGTTATAATATTATTCATGACTTATGTACCATTCACTATTTAATTACTTTTTCATGTGAGACAAATCAGATAAATTTGAAACATATTTTGCTTATAATTATGGCCCGAGAAGTTGTAATTTAAAAAGAGATCAAACAACACAATTTAATTGTGTGTCTATACCAGTATTATGTTGGTCTCGATGAAATAATCTCAATTCTCTTAAATAAATAACTTTGGGTTCGAGTTTGTGTATATATTTTTTTCCCAATTTTGGAGGAGCCAAAATTGTTTCAAAGGTATAAAATTAACTTTACCTCCATAATTGGAATTGATTTTACCTTCATAATTAATTCTAACTTGTAGTTAAGATTTATAGTTTTTAATTCCAAACATAAATTTATTGTTCAACTCACTTTTATATAATTGTATCAAAACATAAATTTCTTTAGTCTTTACCATCAATTCACTGTTAGATAGAATCGATTTTAGAAAATCAATTCACTCAAAATCAATTATTGTCGTTGAAGAACCAAACATCCACTTATATGGATTAGAAACCATGATTGAAAATGTGGAAGAGAAATCCTATTAAAGATTGTAAAACAAATTCCTATACAATGATTAGGCATCCATGAAGCCAATATACTTCATTCATACTTGTAATAGTGAAAATATGAATTGTTTTAATCTGTTGAATGGATACAGTCATTTGTACTTCATTGCTTAGGATTTTAAATGAAACCAAAATAATAAAGAATTACAAGACAAAATTATCAATAGCAAAAGCCGCGATTTGAAGCAAAAACTGATTATTAGTTGAAAATGCATATACATTTAAGAAAACACGTCTACATTGCAGGAAGGTAAAGGTCCATTTATCCTCATTTTTATTTTCATTTTACTTATTTATTTATTTATTCTTAAAACATGAAGGCAATTGTAGACGAAACTAATCCACATCCAGGAGGATTTGATCGATATGATACCCATTTGAGGTTAGTGTTCAAATATGTTTGTTTCTACACAATTTTTTTTCTTTCAAATGTTTAACCAAAGTTAAACATTTTTTTCAAATGTTCATATTTGTATAAATGATAAAACATCATTAATCGTACATTAGTTTTTTAAAAGAACAAAAGTTTAGGGACAAAACTAAAATGGTAAAAAGACCAAAAATTTTGAATGGAGGGAGTAATGTTTTTGAGATCCTTAACATGTGTCCTTAGATCATGTTAACATATTCATTTCTTATTTATTACATGAGCAAGGTAATTAAGTTTATTAACTCGCACATGATTAGTAGCATTGATTAGCTATATATCTACTTGGGTTATTGAACCATATGAAATAAATAATTAATTATGTTATGTGTCATACCCTAATTTTGCCCCCATACCATTCTCATATTTTGAAAAACTAAGCCTAGATTCGGATTCCTCGTGAAAATCCGAGTGGAATAGGCTATTTAAACGTGTATTTTAGTGGTCGGAAAAAGCTCCGGTGGTGCAACCACCGTGTCGGAGCTCTTGAAGCTCGCCGGAGCTGGAGGTTGAAGATGAAGTTTATGCTTGTTATTTGCACCCCCTGATTTAATTTTTTAATTAATTTTCAGCTTATTTCAAAAGCACTTATTTGACCAGTAGCTTATTTAAGCTTATTGGGTCATTTGGTTATGCTAAAATTTTTATTGTCTATTTTTTAGCTTTAATTTTTATATTAGCTTATTTCTTAAGTCATTTTGGGTTAATTGTTTATTTTAGCTTATTCCAAAAGCACTTATTTGGACAGTAGCTTATTTAAGCTTATTGCTCCAATTTGTTTTGCTTAAATAATACTTAGGATTCTGTTTTGCCTTTTATTATTTTTAGTTTATTTCCATAAGTCATTTTGTGAATTAATTTGCCTTTCTAGATTATTTTCATAAGTGCTTAAGTGGTACAATCACTTTTTTAAGTGCTTGGGCTACTTTTTCTTGCACAAACAGATTTGTTCACTCTTGTTTAGCTTATATTAATTCCTTTTATTTGCTATTGTTTGTTCATGCATGTTTATGCTTAATTAATTCATTGTTCGCTACTTTATTCATGCATTTTTATTTAATTATTGCATCATCAATTGTCATTCATTTTTGTTTCATTCATGCATATTTAATTATGTCATAGTGCTTCATGCATTTTAATTCAAGCACTTGCATTCATGCATTGTTTATTTTAATTATCGCTTTATTATTATATCAATTGTAATTGTTATTATAATTTTGCGATTCTCGTTATTCTCTCGCTTTTCCTTTTGAACTTTTGTTTTCATAATCAAATTAATAAACATTTTCATAAAAACTAATGAATGAAAAAGGGGAATCTGGCGTTTGCTTCTTTCCTTCCTGAATTAACTTGGTCGCCGGTCGTTTGACTAGTGTTCATGAGTTAATTCTCATTCTAAAAAACAAGCGTTAAAAATAACCAACCCTCGTCTTCTCTTTTGAACATTATTTTCTTAATCAAATTAATGAAGATTTTTATAATAACACGAATGAAAAAGGGAGAATCTGGCGTTTGATTCTTTCTTTCCAGAGTTAACTTGGTCGCCGGTCGTTTGACTAGTGTTCATGAGTTAGTTCTCATTCTAAATCAAACAAGTGCTAAAATCAACTCAACACACTCAAATCATTTTTTCAGTCAAACATGGATACACGCTTTATCCATTTCTCTGACATATACACAACTTAGGCCTCTAGTTAGAGCATACAAGTGTCGTTGTATCAGCAAAATGCGAAATAAGCAACATCTGTTAAACAACTCTCTTTTTACAATGAATACACGTTTTATCTACTCCTCTGACACATACACAGCTTAGGCCTCTAGTTAGAGCATACAAGCGTCGTTGTATCAGTGGAATGCGAAATAAGCAACATCTGTTAAACAACTCTCTTTTTACACAATGAATACATGTTTTATCTACTCCTCTGACACATACACAGCTTAGGCCTCTAGTTAGAGAATACAAGCATCGTTGTATCAGCGGAATACGAAATAAACATCAATGGCGACTTCATTGTTTATGAAATTTTCCAACCGACAGTATGCAAATAAATGGAGTTTCTTTCACTGGTTTCGTGGCACTAAGGATGAACACTCTGTTGATGAAGATGCTGTTTATATTTTTAGATTTTTGTTAAATTCTTTTTAATATCATTTAATTTGTATCTCGTACATATTTTCCATTGATTTATATTGATTTGTTTTCTACCATATTAATGTCTTTGTATTTTTCACTTAAAATTGTAGATTGTACTCTTTATTAGAGATGGTGTACATCTCAATCCACTCAAAGTTCTAGGCTATGTAAGTTAACTTTTTGATTAAAAGTGATAATTAATTCAATTATATTTTGTACCGGTATCTTTTAATGATAAGATAGTTTATTAAAATTTGACATACTAGGGGGCAATGCAAGACAATGAAGGATGAGGACGATGCAAGTCAGGATCTGTTGACACATGTGTCAAATTTTGATACTAAATAATATCTCTTTATTTTACTTGATCAAATGGCTCAAATGATTTTATTTAAATAAGCTTGTTACTTCATACAACTTTTATTGCGAAGGATTTTATTTTCGTAACTGTGTTATTGTGTACGAATTTTTAATTACTTCTTAACAATATTA
Source organism: Trifolium repens (assembly GCA_030408175.1). Lineage (NCBI taxonomy): Eukaryota > Viridiplantae > Streptophyta > Magnoliopsida > Fabales > Fabaceae > Trifolium > Trifolium repens. The sequence continues at coordinate 17,679,640 of CP125849.1, forward strand.
AATTTGGGAATATAGTTGATATGTGTGATGAATTTAGAAAATCCAGCAACAGACACTTGCTGTTTATGAACCCAAAGCGAATTGGTTCAATGAGATCAAATGATTTGTTTGAAGCTAGGAAAGAAGTAATCGAAATAATTCCATCCTTTTGGCTAAATGTAGTAAGTTGTTTGTTTATTTAATGTTGACATGTATGTTTTTTGTTTTTGTGTTTTGTTGTTGTTGATGGTGTGCTCTAAAATGGTTAGTAAGTGTATTTGTTTACTCTGTGTTTGAACAACAGGGAACAAACGGTTAGGCTTCTTTCACATGAGCAACACATACATCCTCAAAAGCACTTTGTGTTATAATCAATAACCGATAGTACTCACAAACAAACATGTTAAATTCTAATCATTGATGATCTGTAGTTATGAATAATAGTTATAGTCACTAGTGTTTATCCTTTTCAAATTAGTTATAATTTTGGTTTCTTGTTGTTGATTTTAGTGTCTTTAGGTACTAAGAGTATCCACATGATGCTCACTTTGATTGCATAAATGGGCCCCACATATATTTTTTATATTATTTTACATCTTTCCATTCTTTAAACAGGCGCCAAGTTGGGTAAACCTCTCAACCCCCGAGTCCGGGGAGTATGGATACATCACCAGGTCTAGTACGGTGGGAAAAACCGGCGCCAAGTTGGGTAAAGTGCAATGTTGATGTCGCTTTCATTACTGGTACGCGGAAGACCTCGATAAGATTTTGTTTTCGTGATAGTACTGGTCAATTTATCGGCGGGATGACACAATGGCAGCCGACTGTGATTTCAACTGCAGAGGGAGAAGCATGGGCGCTACTTTTAGCTATGAAAGAAGCTCGACATAGATAATTGGATCGAGTTCAATTTGAAAGTGATTCGAAGGTGTTGGTTGATGCTATTCACATGAAGCGTAGAGGCAAGTCTGAGTTTCTTTCAATTGTTCATGATATTGTTAATTTTATGTTATCTTTTCAAAACTTTGAGGTTAAGTTTATTATGAGGCAAGCGAATTCGGTTGCTCATGCTCTTGCTAGGGCGGCCAATTCTCGGGCTAGCTTCCATATATAATTATTTTATATTTATAGAGCCCCTATATAGTCCCAGCATGAAGATGAGAGAAAAAAAATCTCCTAATAGTGTAGAACGGGAAGCGAATGAATACTCTTCATCCCGCTCTTTCCTGCAACATCCTTAAACCTATAAAATTCAAAAATTATTTCAATTTTATCAAAGAATTTTAAATCAAATTATTCAAATAATACATCAAAACAAACACATAAATAATATTAAAAAAGAAAATTATCCCGTGCACGGCACGAGCTAGTTAATTGTATTTAATAAAAATCCATAAATCGTTAATTTTAATGGTTTTTAATAACATATCAAGTGATTTTCAATTTCTCTAAAAAAAATTATAGATAATATATATGATATAAACTCTAAATCCAACGATGAATTTTATGAAATTCGTATTCGTTATAGTGTTATTCAAGACAGGTCCATCATAGACCACTTGAAGATGGAGTTATATTACAATTTTTCTAAAAAACATTGTAAAAAAAAAGAAGTGATATTTAAAAAGTAAAAACTAAAACCCCGCGAGCCAAAAAATAAAATCCGAACTCTTTGAAATTTTGAAATAAAGCTCCTTCTCTCTCCGTTCGTAGTTGAGAAATTGTGGAAACCCTAATTCCCTAAAATGGAGGCTCTCTACAAAAAACTCTACTCTAAATACACCACACTCAAGGTATTTCCCTTCCGTTCTTCTTCGATTTCAACTACTTCTTACCTACTTACCTATTTATTGTTGCAGACTAACAAACTCTCCGAATTCGAAGATATTAATAAGGAACAAGAACTCAAATTCCTCAATTTCGTCTCTGGTAATCTACATTCTTCATAAATTTTCATGCTTCTGTTGTTTTGTTTTTTTTTTCTTCATTATTTTACCAAATTTAAGCACACCAATAGTTACCCAGGAAGTGTAATTGTGCATGTTCGTGTGAATTAATTTTGCGTTTCAGCTGCTGAAGAGTTGATAGATCACTTGAATAGTGAAAATGATAAGCTTCTTGGAAAAATCAATGATTTGGGAAATGAATTGACTTCGGTTAGGTATTAGTATTCTGCAATTTACCCTCTGATTTTATTGTTTTTTTTTGTTGATTTTTTCTGGAAATTGTTGTGGATATCGCGTGTGTCTGTTGGACTTTGGAAGACTTAAATTTGTTTTTCACATCCAGGCTTGCCAAAGACAATCAACTGGCTGAACATCAAAGGCTTTTAATGGAGGAAACCAAGAAAAGTGAGAGCAGTTTTATTTATTTATTTTAATTTTTATGTTTTAATGATTAGGGATGAGTTAGGCCAAAAGCCCAACTTTTGAGATGGTATTAGAGCTCATTCTATATATATGTTGTGGGATCACCCGTTATCGAGCAATCTGTAAATGATCAATCCTTCAAACTTTATGCTCTAAATGTCTAACTCTAATCTTGAGCGTGAAGGGGGTGTGGTGGAAATCCCACATTGACTGGTTATATGGCCAAAATAGTAATTATACATTTGCTAGCAATCCCCATCCCAAAGCTAGCTTTTGGGGTTGAGTTAGGTCTAAAGACCAAATTCCTAAGAAGGTTATCGACTTAAAAAATGAGCTTAGTTATATATCAGCAATAGCTACTCACTTGGTAGAGAAAACCTTATCTTTCTATTCAATGAGATATTCATGTTTCTTTGAAGTTACTAAGTGATTTACTTATTCATCCCAGAAAACAGAGATTTAATAGATTGTTATCTTTTTAGGTGTTTCCTGACTTGCATGACAATCTAATGTAACTATGGTTTTTTAGTTTGTTGTGTTGAGTCTGAAATTGCTTTAGTTTTAGTTACTTCTCATATTTTTGTTTGACTCCTTATCAAAGTAGTAAGTCAAGTCAAGGTTCTTCCCATTATGAATTTATGATGGGCATGGCTACCTAGTTGATCCTTATCGTCAGAACTTTTGTGGAAATCTTCATTCTATGTCAGAATTTGATCATGTTTAATTGTGTTATGATTTGTGAATGTAGGTTTGCTGTGTCCTTCCTTGTCCTTAAATTTAGTCCATTTCTACATTTTTATTGATGATTTGGATGTGAACTTTTGGCAGATGAATCCCTTTTTGAAGAAGTTGAGAAGTTGCAAAAGCTTTTGAAGGAGAGAACTTCTGGTGATTTAAGTAAGGTTGTGAACAATACCTCCAATAACTCATCTGTAAGAATGACAAGAAAACGTATGAGAGAGGAACAGGATGCACTGGACAGAGAAGCGAGGTTTATACCATGTGAAAATGATGAAGGTAATTCTGTGGAGAGAGAGTCAACACGATGCTTTCTCAAGGAGAGTACTTTGAATAAGGTGAGCAATTAGAACCCTGAAAACTGAATATAATTGCATATGTTCATTTATATGAATATGGATTATAAAGCCCTTAATATGCTGGCATTTTGTTGTGAAAAGCTGCTGGAGTGCTCTACGTCTAAGGCTAATGATCAATCAGGTTGGTTTGAGTAATTGGTATTCATGCTTCTTTATACGTGAATTGTTTCATTGGGGTTTTAGCAATATTTTTATGTATCCTTCATTGTGTTTTACAGGCGTTGATTTACATGAAAGTGGTCGTCGTAATTGGCTTGTTCATGCTCTTTTTGAGTATACATTGGATATGAAATTATCGACTGACAATCAAACTGGACGATTGTGTCTTCTTGCAATGCATCAATCAAGTGGTAATTCTTACTTTTGGCTTGTAAATTTGTGACCAGTGTCTTTTTCTTATTATTTCTTAACCTTATTATACATGTTTATGAGTTAACAATTATTGAGAATATTAAACTGCTTTTCTATATCGTTTTAATTTAGTTTTGTTGGGAGGATTCTTAGAGACTAGCTCTCTGTTCTATTTGACCCATTATTACTTTGTTAATAGATGGAGTGATTACAAAATGTTTATAAAGTTTGCTTCAATTGAACATTGTCCAGGTCAATGGTGCAATTGGATATCAGTGAACTATATCTTTCTGAACTGAAATGCATATAAATGTAACTATATGAATTTAGATGCTCTAGCAAGGTTACATTAATGGGTAAAATTTCATATATATTGTTTAAAATTTAAAGAATTTGGAAATGAGGGTATATATTGTGTTTAGAAGACTCAATACTTTAATGAGCTTGACATTTCTTTTAAACTCGGTTCATATCCATTAGCCACTGTCATGTTGATGTATGCTCTTTGTAGATTATATGGTTTCTTTCTACTAGAGATTCAAGAGGATAAATAAATAAATAAATAAATAAATAATAAGCTAAAGATTTGAAGATGAGTTTGAAAGCATGTGATTTTTCATTTAATAAAAGTAGAAAGAACTATATGTATTGTAAGTTTAGTAAGAAGTATACTAATTCTTGCGTAGAGAGGTGAAGTATACTAAGATCTTGTGCTTTATAAGTATATCAGATCCATCATTCAAATTAATTGGGAAATAGAGGAAAATATGAACTATAGGATTCAAGTGGGATGGATGAAATCAATGAGTGCTTTGGATGTTATAGAAAAGTAGCAGTCATATTATAGGGAAATTTTATTGCGGGGCTACAAGACTTGCAATGTTGTATGAGATTGAATGTTGTGTGGTAGAGGGTCCCCAGAAAAGAAAGCCTAATATCAAAAAGATGAGAAAGCTACAGTGATGAGTGAATGCACAGAACAATATATGATTAAAGATTTAGTTGGGTTTTGGTAATGATGGAGTAATAGTATCCTTAGGTAGTTTGAGCATGTACAGAGAAGACTTTTCGAAACCGCAATGGCAGAATAAATCGGATGGAGGATAAACTGGTATAGGTAAAAGGAGACCAAAAAGTACTGCAGGCCAAACAAACCATTAACAAAGGACTTAAATTTAAATGTTTTCCCTTTAGATATGGTTTTCAATGGCGACATTATGGCATTTGGACAGTTCGGTCTATGTAGCCAACTCCAGCTATTGAAAAATGAGTTTTTGTTGTTTTCGTTGTTGGTAGAAATGCAATTGTAAAATCATTGCATCTCTGCAGCTTATGATTGCAGCTAGTCGGGTTGAACCTTTAAACAAACCCTATCAAGGATACATTTCTCCTCTTTTTGTCTGCATATATCTTCATTCTTCTTATTTTAACCCTTTATGTTCTCTTTAGATGTCAATTGTGTGTTTTAGATGCTTTGATTAGTAAAATGTATCAGCCTGTGAATCAGTTGTCTTTAAACTTTGAAAAGTTTGTTCTGTTTATTCGGTTCAGTGAGAAAGTCTTGTTTCACTTGGGAGGACCTTCACTGCTACATTTTCTTATTAAAATTCAAAATAAAGTTCTAGCTGTTCAGCCGTTTATTTAGGTGCTTGGTTAAAATGTTTCTCTTATTGACAGGTTACTCCTTCAGTATATCATGGATTAGTAAAGCCCCTGGAGAGGAAGCAGAACTGTTATACCATGTTCAATCTCTAGGCACACTTGAAAGATTAGCACCAGAATGGATGAGGGAGGATATCATGTTCAGCCCAACCATGTGCCCCATATTCTTTGAAAGGGTATCGCGTGTTATCAATTTGAAACACTGAAGCTTCTCTTTTGTGGCTTTGAATTTCATCGCTTCCCCGCCACACCACATTTTGTATATGGCTTTGTTGTACATACTTCCACTTCAATTATTTGGAGGATTAATGAGAAACTAGGAATGACACTTGAAGCTCAAACATGGAAAGAAAGCCAACCTAATTAATTTGATCAATGAAGATGCTTCGCGTCCAAATTATTTGGGACAGATTGGGATGCGCAAGTAAAAATACAAGAAGCATTCATGGACTGCACCTAATCAACAAGAAAACTATTCCATTATATTATTAATTTCGTACTATTTTTAGGCTCAATATTTTTGATGCCACTGTGTTCTCCTAGCCTTACTTAACGTGGTCAATAGTGCTCCAAGTCATGTTATAGTGGCTAGTGATGATTTATTTCCTAGTTTGTGGTTCTTTCTGGTAGAAAGTTACTTCTACCTTTTAAGCTTAGCATATAAATATTACAGTAATATAAGACTTCATTTTTAATCAATCAAGAACAGAGTTGTATGCAAATTGCATTTTGCAGAGCTTGATACCTTTTGTATCTTGCTGAAGACCACTGCTCAGATCATCTTATCAAAGGTATTCAAACCTTGGTACAGTGGTGGTCCTACATTTGGCTTATCACATTTTTTTCTTTTCTTAGAATTGAGTGTGGCACCTTCCTTTTTAATTTCGGTTACTTCGAGGCGAGTTGTTCATACTACACTATTCATAGTTTTCATTCTTATTCATGTTCCCATTTAGTTCTAGTTGTTCATTCAAGATATATCATAAACTTTTTATGTTCATTTCTAGGATTATATCAAGGATGGTTAACAAATTGATATTCAAATCGTGAATTGAATGACCTACTTTCTGAATTGTGGTTCAAATCTTATTATGTGATGGATAAAAGGGAGCCCCTAATATGGTCCCTAATTTTAAAGGTTTATCTTACTTGCAGTAGCCGTTTCCTAATTTTAGAGTTTATGCGGGGAATTTTTTGCATTGCAAATATTAACAGTCTTGTGAGATAAAACTTTTCTCCCAAATCATTGTAAGATACATGGGTTTCTGAAATCACGAGATGCAAAGGGAACAATTCAGACGATTTCTCATCCCACCCCATGTATCTTTTTCACCCCCTTGAAGGCAAAAAAAAGTTCGGTAAATGTAAACCGAACTTTTTTTTTATTGTGTAAATTTTACACAAATTTACTCTAAAAAAAAGTTTGGTTTACGTTTACCGAACTTTTTCGAGGTGAAAAAGATATTTGGGGGTGGGAAAAGTTCCCTTCAACAATTCATTCATAACCTTGAGAAATTCTTGTATAGTCTCCCTCTTAACACTTAATCTTTAGGCTCAATCAACCAAAATTGAACACATCATTTAATTAGAAATACATGGAATTTATATGAATATATAAAAGGAAGGATTTCATTCTAATTAAATGTGATTGATATCCATTAATACAAATCATTGACACTTTTTTTTTTGTAGAAAACCATTAACATTTATTAGCACCTAATATATTCATATAATATTCTCTCTTTTTGTTTCCAATCGAATGAGTATTTCATGTTATTTGTTTTAATACAATTACTTTTTTAAATTAATTTTCAGATTTCTTATAATATTTCATTATATTGGTAATTTATATATATAAATTATTTAAAGTCGATCAATTTTTTTCTTTTGAAAAAGGTTTTGCACGAAAATAATATATTAATTTTACTTTAAAAATTAATTCAATATAAAATAATAATAGTAATTTAAATTCGAAAATAATAATTTATTTGAATTAATTGAATTTAAAATAATAATAGTAATTTAATTTGAATATGAAAATTTGAATTGTTTCCATTTTACAGTAATTAGAAGAATTAAATACACTATGATATGAAGTTTTGTGGTAAAAAATATGTGTACATGATTTTATAAAAAAAAAATATGTACATGCACATTAATTTAAATCTTTTTTTTTGATAGAGAGGCACATTAATTTAAATCTATAAAATAAGGCTGCATTTATGGATACTAGCGACCAGACGCCGTCAGGCCGCTCTTTTCATAGCGGGCCAAACAGGCACGTTCCGTGCCCGTTTGGGTGATAAGCATTTTTTATTAGAGATTAAAGATGGTAAGCAGACAGTGTAAATGATGTTTAGACGGATAACAAATAAGAAATTATCATTCTTCCATGTCATGCAGGTAGTTTCAAAATAACCATACATGAGTGGGATGATGTGGCAAATTAGTGGATTTTCATTGGATGTTTGTGTGAAAATATTTTACACTGATTGTGCATATCCATTAAATCCTTTTATTATGCTAACTTATGTTAAAAATTATTCGTAATTTTTCATTTTTTTATGAATAGTTGGTTTGTGAAAAATAAAATGATTTAATTTGAATGCACTGACAGTGTAAAATAATTTTACACTATCAACCAATAATAACCATGTATTCCGCCACATCACGCCACTTCACCTCACTATCTTTATATGACATGAAAGTTTAAATCATTCTTATTGGTTGCATGTGTAAAATAACTTTACACCGACAATGTATAACAATTAAACTCAAAATAAAAAAATGTAGTCACATAGAGACGTTGAATTAATATAAAAGAGTAATTATACACAAATTTTTGTATGAAACTAATTCAATAGCCAAGAAGCAATTAAAATAAATCAATAGGTAAGAAGAAAATTAAGGTAACTAAAGCATGGCTTAGCATATATATTAAATCAAATTAATGTCCAATCATTACTGACATCATATTTTGTACTATACAAAATCTGCTAAGAGCAAAATTTCTAATCGAGAAGAAGGTGTTGTCCCATAAACATATTATGCATCTAATGTTGTAGATATACTATTCTACCAGCAATTTGAAATACAATTTACACTCTATGTAATGGGTACTGTTTTGATAGTCATTGTAAGAAACTCAACTCAAGATAGGTTGGATATCTTGAAGGCTCCTACAAAAAAACATATACATATATTATTTTGTCATTGATTTTTATCAGGAAGACCGAACATGGAATGAGAATCGGGATTATTTATCATTTCCCTGCAATTTGGTGCTAAAGTAAATTTTAGAAATTGTAAAGTAAAAGTACAACATTGTTAGAAGAAGAATGAATAAAATGTTGATAACTTGAGTATAGTGTTGTTTACTGTGTAAATATTCTCACCAATTCTTCATACATTCCCTTATCGATGAACTCTTGAGTCTTAAAAAACTACAAATGAAATCACACTTAATATTATTGATTAATAGTATAGATTTTTTATGGAATAGTATATATTTAGACTTTGATATTAAAAAATCTGGAGAATGGAGATGTCTTGCTTTAATTTAAAAGTTATAGTTGACTGGTGGGTTGTTGTTGCTGCAACATTTTGGAGATTCCTAAAAAAAAAGTAAAATCATAAGTATATTGTTATAGATGGATGAGAACAACTATAGATGTATCAAAGTTAAATTGTAAGCACAAATAATAATGAATTTCATAAATAATAAGATTTTTGCAAACGAATAATAAAATAAAGGACAAAACTTACATGCATTGTTATACATGCAGTTCTTACTTTTCCTCTCATAAAGAGGTAGTTATTTTAATTGAAAAACAGTTTTCTTTTATTTTTTTTAAATTAAAAAACACAAAAAACCACTTCTTTGTGAGTGAAACAGCAAAAACTGCACATAAAGCAATGCATGTAAGTTTTGTTCTAAAATAAATACCTAGCGGCTTCCATGTCCGTTTGTGTGATCCACATTCTCTATTATGCTAATCTATATAAATTGTAAATAATAATTATGTGTAAAATTAATTTTTATTTAGGTTAAATTATCTCTATTAAAAATGATGGCAAAAGAAATTTCCAATTATTTTATTTTCTAGAAAGCAAAAATTACCCATTAATTGTTTCATCAATAATTGACATCCCCATAATTTATTAAAAAAAAAAACATAAACTTCAAAATCATTATTTCTTCTATTTCTAATCCAACTATTTCTTTTATAATCGTGTCCATACGTGTGATCAATATATTCTATTTTGCTACCTAATCAAAGTTCCTCGTACTTTTGCGGTTACTCTTTTGTATATCTAATAGCCGCTTCATTTAAGCTTTTTGCTTTCTAAATCACAGTTTGAATTCAAAACATCCAAATTAGTGCTATTTGGTACGAGAGAATTTGATCAAGAAAAACAAGAATGCTTACATGTAGTGTTATAAGTGGTGGGTCAAAATGTAACTCCTCTTTTTGAGGAGATCATGAGTGAGTTGGTATTAAAATTACTCCCTTAATTTTGCCTTCTTGTATTTCTTATTCATTCTTTCATGTTGAACATATACCAAAGAAAGATGCAGTCACAATGATTTCTATTTCCAAGTCTTTTTACATCATGAATAGAGGCTGCAAGCATATTCAATAAATTATCAAATGGTTATTCAAGAATAAAAATGCATACAACGTGAAAGCAAAGTAAAATAAAGACTAAAAACAAAAGTACTTTACTTCATTTCTTCATTATGTGAAAATTTTATTAATCCAGCCATCCGCGCTATGTACCACACTGAAATAAAAAATAAATAAAGGAAATGAGAGACAAATAGGGTGAGGAACCAGAGATAAAAGACATTAGAGAAAAAAATGAAGCAGTGGATAATGAATTCAATGAGTAGAATTAATAACCCAAAATAGATAGACTTTAACCACTCCAAAAATGTTCTATAAAAAAAAAACCACTCCAAAAATCAAACAAAATTTTATTGAAAGTGTTTATACATAATGAGACTTTAATGTAGTATTTTTTAGCAGCCTTCAACGTATAGACATAGACATATTGACCTGTCTTTAATTAGTTTTGTGAAGACTATACAAAATCCCAAATATGGCTGGAATTGCATCAAAGTTGAATACAAAAATAATTGAAAAAGATAAAAATAGAACTATTGTTTTTTTATTTTCTTAAACAAAAAAGGTCGTTAAACTTTAAAAACAAAGAGAAAATTAAATAAAATGATTGCATTACCATTGAAATAGCAAAGTTGATTTTCTGCAACGTAAAGTCACAATAACGCTTTAAAATTTGTGAAAATATATGAAAGTTTTAAAAGGCATGATTTTTGAAAAATAGAAGAAAGACTTAAATGAATAAATCAAAATAGACCTCAATTCTGTATTATTCTTACATGCATGTTTGTTTTTTCTCCCATCCACTTCATTCCCCCCAACATCGATTTTAGCGTCTGGTTTTACCAACCACAAACTTGTTCATGAAAATATATTTGTTAATTTGTTTTGTTCTCTTAATTTTTGTGGCTATAATTTAGAATAGTTTTATAATTTGGTATATGTTTTTCCCTATTAATTGTTTTCCTTTATCGTCACTCAAACTCACTACATAACCTTAAAAGTTTTTTTTTTGAAAGGAAACTGCCATCAGTTGGTTCTCTCATTATGGAATTGTTCATATGGTTCACTTACATTGTGCATGGTTACTACTTTTCATAATGGAATCAGTCATATATTCATTCAAACCATGATAAAAATTAAATTATTAATCTATATTATATATAAATGAGACCTTATTCATGAGAACGTGACACGTGGCATTTTACAATACAATTATTTATTGCATTAATTTTTAGTTAATATTTTATAACGTTATATTTTTAATTAAATACTAACATAAATAATATTTATATTATTTATTTCAAAATGTTACATTTTAATTAATTATTGATAACGTTACTTTTTATATTAAATATTTTTTATATTTATTTGAACGTTACATAACAGTTTTGTCGGTTACATATATATTTTTATTTTTATATTAATGTTAAGTTGTAACGGATATTTTGTCATAAAATCATATTTTATTTTTTGTCTTTCTAAAGTTATCTATAAATACAAATCATTTTGCCACAAAAACTCACAAAGTTTCGAAATCATTTTTGCCTAAACATGGCTCCAAAAATTAACCAAATTTCCGAAATCAACCAAAGCAATGAAAGTTTGAATATTGTTGTTCGTGTAATTCGGATGTGGTTGGTTAGTGATGTCTCAAGCAATAGTGGACCATTTTCTTTGGATATGATACTAATGGATTCAATTGTAAGGAATTTTCTATAAGTTTAATTTTTATTTACACTAATTCTTTATTTTTTTTATGTATTATATTAATATATTGTCTTATTTTTAAGGGAAACAAAACACAAGCTACAGTGCGTCGCACTCTAATTTATAAGTTTGAAAAAGACTTTAAGGAAGGTAATGTTTACTCGATTACAAATTTTGGAGTTGTTGCAAACAGTGAATCATACCGTGCTACTAGGCACAAGTATAAATGTAAGACCCAAGATTTCATTGTATAGTTGGTTTAAGGATTATTAGGGTTCCGATGTGTTCGTGTTGTGAAACATCGTGTAATTAGTAGTTTTGCTGTAATTGAATCTGTTTTGGACTCGTGCGCTGTAAAGGCACAGGCTTTTGTCTTGTAATCCTCTTTTGTGAATAAGAAGGATGCTGTGGATTTAGAATGATGAGTTTTGGATTATTCTTGTTTTTGGAAAAACGAGTAGGATTTTACCCGCGGATGAAAAATCGTACTGTGTCTGTTTTAAGTGAGGTTTCGGATGGAAGTTTTATATATCTGCGTGAGTGAGGTTATGTTCTGAGAATAATTTTCTAAGGTATGGAAGAAAATTACAGTCGCGGAAAAAGATTCGGCGATAAGTTTTGGAAATGTTAGACGTTAGACATTCTTTCCGTAGGTTTTATGTTTTTGTGGTTTTCGTTCGTCGCGTCGCGCGAGAGCTGAGTACGAGACTTGTTATGGGAGAGTTGTTTTAATCTTGTGACTTTCTCATAAAGTAAAGTGATCCAATGGCTAGGGTTTAAGCTTGGACTTTTGACTTTGATCCAATGGTGGTTTGGCTATCAAGAGCTTATAATAGTAAGGAGGTTTATGACTTTGTGAGACTTAGAAAAATTTCATCACAACTCACTCTCTTCTTCTTCCATCGTGCCATCACTTTCTCATACCCTAACCTTCACTAAATTTTCCATTTCTCACCATTTCACTCCATTTCAAGCTTGGAAGCTTAGTGGAAAGTTGTAGAGAATCACTTTCTTAAGGTAACCCTCTCTTCTCATCTCCTAGGTTGGTAGATTTTTAGAGTTGTGAGGTTTTTGGGTTTATGTTCTTAAGAGGGTTTGGTGAGAAAGGTTGTTTTTGCTAGTTCTGGTTTCATGAAAGTTGTTCATGAGAGTTTAGTAAGCATGCTAGGCTTTGTTGTTTTGTTTTCCATGAGTTGGTGAAAAATCTCATGAGAAAAGTTAGGGTTTTGGTTGGTTTATGTATTGATCAATTACATGAGGTTATGTTGTAAGGTTTTGAAAAGAAAAGTTGACTTTGAACCTTTGGGCAAAAGGGAAATGCGTTGTATGGTTTTGTTTTAGAAAATCCGATGAAAAATATTTTGGGGTTTATGAAAATATTTTCCTAAGTGTTTTGAGTAGTGTTTTTGGGGTCAAAGTGGTTTAAAACTCTTGTGACAGGTGGTGTTACTTTTTACCTTGAAAACATGTTTGAAAATGATTACCGGACGGTTAAGGCCCGTAATAAAACTTGTGCTTGGATTTGGTTTTGATTTTGGAAATGAAAATCAAATAACTTGCACTCGAAGCAACCAACAAGCTTTCGGAAACGAATTGCTTGCTTATGAAAATGGTTTGCTTTTGTGCCTTGAAAAAGTGTTGGGAACTAATAGAATCAAACTAGGCTTGGGTGGAAAAAGGTGGTGTGAGTTGCTGTCTTTTGCTGTCATGACAGGTGCAACTCGCTGGGCGAGTGGTTACTCGCCAGGGCGAGTGTCACAGGTCATGACAACACGCCAGGGCGAGCTCCAGGGCGAGTAAGACCAGTACTCCCTGCCTTCACTCGCCACCAACTCGCCTGGGCGAGCTCTGGGAGTTGAGATTTTGGATTCTGATTTCTAAAACTTGGTTTTTAACTTCTAATCCCTTTTTATTAATTTATGGAAGTGGTTGGGATTGGAAACGAGTTTTTCGGGTACTCGGAAAGTACGTAGCTTATAACGCAAGAAAACGGCCATTTTGCATTTCAAATTATTTAAGACTTTTGACAATTGTTTTGGGTCCTAAAAATAGTACAAATAACTCATGGTGGTTGATCAATACGGTAGTTTTTGGTTCGATGTCCGAAAGAGTGGTTTTTCCTTAGGAACCTTTAGGTTTTTGGGGTTTTGGTGTAGTTTCAATACGATTGGTTAGAGAACAATGTATTGATTGTTACGCTGCTTGTTTTAGGAAGCGCGTTGTGTTGTCTAAGCGTGTGTTGTTGACGGGAGCTTGCCGAGGTAAGGGCTCCACTTTATTTCTGTCTTTTAAAACGGTTTGACATGCTTGGAATTCGCTGCGACGCAATGGTTTGTGTGTTGACATGTTTGTGTTATGTATGCTCGTTGATGGGAACGTGTTTACATTACTTGTGCAATTTACACATGATTTGGAAAATATATGTATGAATTGCTATGATTTAGTTACATATGCTTGAGAGGTATGTATGTGTGGCATTAGCATATATAGGGGATTGTATGCTCATGCATTCATTGTGCGTAGTTGCGTGAGTGGACTACGGGGTGTTGGTTGCGTGAGTGGACCCACCCAAAATCCTACGGGATCTTATTGAGTACGATAAGTGGTTGCGTGAGTGGACCACGGGGTGTGATTGCGTGAGTGGATCCACCTTAACCCTTTGCGGTTTTATTGGTTATGATTAGTAATTCCGGAATTCATTTGCATGTGGTAGCTCTGGCAGTACCACACCCATTGTAGAAGTCTGCATTAGGCTTGTTGTGCATTATATATATAAGCCCGTTGGAGGGAATTGTTGAATGTTTTAAGAGCTTTCTCTTGTGTTTTGTGGAAATTTTGTTACGTGTACAATCTTTCGCACCGGTTATATATATATATATATATATCTACTTTTATTTTGTGGTGACCCTTTCTTTCATTTGCGGGCTCATCCCACCCAGATGATGGGTTAGGTCGTGGTGACGACGGTGGCTGTTTCAGGCCCCAGTGAGCGGTTGGAGTTTTAGCTTAGAGTAGTTAGACTATGCGCCGGTGTGTTTGTGCACTGTGCTTTTTGATTAGCATAGGACATTCTAACTTCTTTTGGTTAGTTAGTGCTTGTAAGCACATATACTTATGGATTGTAATTATTCAGGTTTACACTTAGCATTTTCAGATACAATATATATATGGTGTGATATATATATGGTTCGTTTGTAATATTTAATGTCGGCTCAATAAAAAATATTTTGCGCACTCTGAGTGTTTGTTAAAAAAAATAAAAATAATGCCATTTATGCGTTATGAAAACGGGGTGTTACATTTGTGGTATCAGAGCACGGCTTTAAATCTTCAAAGGGAAAGTGTATACTTGAGTCGTTAGTCCAGAGTCGGTTAGAACTTAGCTAGAGTAGTGTCAGTTCTAGTATTGTTCTGTGTCGGGTTATGGGTTAGTAATCCGTTGAGTGAGGTTTTCTGTTGGAATTCAGAAATGTTTGGATAAGGGTCTAATCGAAGAGAATTGGTATGTGCAGGAAACGATGCCTCCAAGAAGGGCACCTGCTAGAGATGATGATGATGTGGACTGAGCAGTGTGAACTTAGTTTTCAATTGTTGAAGGAGCGGTTGACGACTTCACCGGTGTTGGTGTTACCTCAGTCAGATGAACCTTATGAGGTTTATTGTGATGCGTCTCATCAGGGTTTGGGTTGTGTGTTGATGCAGCACAAGAGAGCAGTGGCTTATGCATCACGGCAGTTGAAGGTGCATGAGAAGAATTATCCTACGCACGATTTAGAGCTTGCGGCCGTTGTTTTTGCATTGAAGATTTGGAGACATCATCTTTATGGTTGCACTTTTGTCGTGTTTAGTGACCATAAAAGTCTTAAGTATCTGTTCGATCAGAAAGAGCTTAATATGCGACAGAGGAGATGGATGGAAACTTTGAAAGATTTTGATTTCACGTTAGAATACCATTCTGGAAAGGCTAATGTGGTAGCCGATGCCTTGAGTAGGAAGAGTGTGTCGGTTTGTTCAGCACAAATGGCTAGTCAACAAGAGTTGTTGAGAGAGTTTCGTGTTTTGCACCTAGAGGTAGAGTTTGCTTTAGGGAATATGAGACTGGGTATGATTACCATCTCAAGCGGTTTGTTAGAGGATATTGCTAATTGTCAAGATGACAAGTTTCTCATGGAGAAAAGGACTTTGATTGTTCGAGGAACCAACCGAGATTTCAAGGTGGGATCCGACAATATCTTGAGGTGTCAAGGTAGGGTGTGTGTACCCGATGCTATGAACTTGAGAAACACCATTCTAGAGGAGGCACACAAGAGTAAACTTAGTATACATCCCGGAGCAACAAAGATGTATCAAGACCTGAGGCATGATTTCTGGTGGCCAGGTATGAAAAAGGATGTGGCTGAGTATGTGGCGTCGTGTCTGACTTGTCAGAAGGCGAAGATTGAACATCAGAGACCAGCAGGGATGCTGCAGTCGTTAGATATCCCCGAGTGGAAGTGGGATAGCATTTCTATGGATTTCATCACTGGGTTACCTAAGACCAGGAGGAAGCATGATTCCATTTGGGTGATAGTGGATCGTTTGACTAAGTCCGCTCATTTCCTACCGGTAAGAACTACGGATACAGCGGCAAAGTTAACCGATATTTACATTGCTGAGATTGTGAGGTTACATGGGATTCCGTCAAGTATAGTGTCGGATCGAGATCCAAAGTTTACTTCACACTTTTGGAGGACTTTGCATGAGGCGTTGGGGACGAAACTGAGATTGAGTTCCGCCTACCATCCTCAGACAGATGGGCAGACCGAGAGAACAAATCAATCTTTAGAAGATTTGTTGAGAGCTTGTGTATTGGATGATCGTGGAAGTTGGGACGATGTGTTACCTTTGATAGAATTCACATACAACAACAGTTTCCATGCGAGTATTGGAATGGCACCATATGAGGCTTTGTATGGGAGATCTCAGACTCCTTTGTGTTGGTACCAAGATGGGGAAAGTTTGATAGTAGGACCGGAAATGGTACAACAGACGACGGACAAGGTCCGAAAGATAAGGGCAATGATGAAGGTTGCTCAAGATCGACAAAAGAGTTATGCGGATAGGCGTCGGAGGCCTTTAGAGTTTGAGGAGGGAGACCATGTATTTCTCCGTGTTACCCCAACAACTGGTGTTGGAAGGGCTTTGAAAGCAAAGAAGTTGACTCCGAAGTTTATAGGGCCTTATCAGATTTTGGAACGGGTTGGGAAGGTAGCATATCGGATCGCGTTGCCACCGGTACTATCTTTGATTCATGATGTGTTCCATGTGTCGCAATTGCGGAAGTATACACCGGATCCGTCACATGTGATCACGCCAGATGACATCCAGTTGAGGGATAACTTGTCATTTGAAGTTCCGCCGATCAAGATTGCGGATAGGAAGATGAAGCGTCTGAGAACGAAAGAGATACCTTTGGTGAGGGTAATATGGAACGAAGCTACAGGAGATACCACCTGGGAGCTCGAGAGTAAGACGAAAGAGTTGTACCCCAGTTTGTTTGACGACGTCTAAGTTTCGAGGACGAAACTTCTTTTAGGGGGGTGGTATTGTAAGACCCAAGATTTCATTGTATAGTTGGTTTAAGGATTATTAGGGTTCCGATGTGTTCATGTTGTGAAACATCGTGTAATTAGTAGTTTTGCTGTAATTGAATCTGTTTTGGACTCGTGCGCTGTAAAGGCACAGGCTTTTGTCTTGTAATCCTCTTTTGTGAATAAGAAGGATGCTGTGGATTTAGAATGATGAGTTTTGGATTATTCTTGTTTTTGGAAAAACGAGTAGGATTTTACCCGCGGATGAAAAATCGTACTGTGTCTGTTTTAAGTGAGGTTTCGGATGGAAGTTTTATATATCTGCGTGAGTGAGGTTATGTTCTGAGAATAATTTTCTAAGGTATGGAAGAAAATTACAGTCGCGGAAAAAGATTCGGCGATAAGTTTTGGAAATGTTAGACGTTAGACATTCTTTCCGTAGGTTTTATGTTTTTGTGGTTTTCGTTCGTCGCGTCGCGCGAGAGCTGAGTACGAGACTTGTTATGGGAGAGTTGTTTTAATCTTGTGACTTTCTCATAAAGTAAAGTGATCCAATGGCTAGGGTTTAAGCTTGGACTTTTGACTTTGATCCAATGGTGGTTTGGCTATCAAGAGCTTATAATAGTAAGGAGGTTTATGACTTTGTGAGACTTAGAAAAATTTCATCACAACTCACTCTCTTCTTCTTCCATCGTGCCATCACTTTCTCATACCCTAACCTTCACTAAATTTTCCATTTCTCACCATTTCACTCCATTTCAAGCTTGGAAGCTTAGTGGAAAGTTGTAGAGAATCACTTTCTTAAGGTAACCCTCTCTTCTCATCTCCTAGGTTGGTAGATTTTTAGAGTTGTGAGGTTTTTGGGTTTATGTTCTTAAGAGGGTTTGGTGAGAAATGTTGTTTTTGCTAGTTCTGGTTTCATGAAAGTTGTTCATGAGAGTTTAGTAAGCATGCTAGGCTTTGTTGTTTTGTTTTCCATGAGTTGGTGAAAAATCTCATGAGAAAAGTTAGGGTTTTGGTTGGTTTATGTATTGATCAATTACATGAGGTTATGTTGTAAGGTTTTGAAAAGAAAAGTTGACTTTGAACCTTTGGGCAAAAGGGAAATGCGTTGTATGGTTTTGTTTTAGAAAATCCGATGAAAAATATTTTGGGGTTTATGAAAATATTTTCCTAAGTGTTTTGAGTAGTGTTTTTGGGGTCAAAGTGGTTTAAAACTCTTGTGACAGGTGGTGTTACTTTTTACCTTGAAAACATGTTTGAAAATGATTACCGGACGGTTAAGGCCCGTAATAAAACTTGTGCTTGGATTTGGTTTTGATTTTGGAAATGAAAATCAAATAACTTGCACTCGAAGCAACCAACAAGCTTTCGGAAACGAATTGCTTGCTTATGAAAATGGTTTGCTTTTGTGCCTTGAAAAAGTGTTGGGAACTAATAGAATCAAACTAGGCTTGGGTGGAAAAAGGTGGTGTGAGTTGCTGTCTTTTGCTGTCATGACAGGTGCAACTCGCTGGGCGAGTGGTTACTCGCCAGGGCGAGTGTCACAGGTCATGACAACACGCCAGGGCGAGCTCCAGGGCGAGTAAGACCAGTACTCCCTGCCTTCACTCGCCACCAACTCGCCAGGGCGAGCTCTGGGAGTTGAGATTTTGGATTCTGATTTCTAAAACTTGGTTTTTAACTTCTAATCCCTTTTTATTAATTTATGGAAGTGGTTGGGATTGGAAACGAGTTTTTCGGGTACTCGGAAAGTACGTAGCTTATAACGCAAGAAAACGGCCATTTTGCATTTCAAATTATTTAAGACTTTTGACAATTGTTTTGGGTCCTAAAAATAGTACAAATAACTCATGGTGGTTGATCAATACGGTAGTTTTTGGTTCGATGTCCGAAAGAGTGGTTTTTCCTTAGGAACCTTTAGGTTTTTGGGGTTTTGGTGTAGTTTCAATACGATTGGTTAGAGAACAATGTATTGATTGTTACGCTGCTTGTTTTAGGAAGCGCGTTGTGTTGTCTAAGCGTGTGTTGTTGACGGGAGCTTGCCGAGGTAAGGGCTCCACTTTATTTCTGTCTTTTAAAACGGTTTGACATGCTTGGAATTCGCTGCGACGCAATGGTTTGTGTGTTGACATGTTTGTGTTATGTATGCTCGTTGATGGGAACGTGTTTACATTACTTGTGCAATTTACACATGATTTGGAAAATATATGTATGAATTGCTATGATTTAGTTACATATGCTTGAGAGGTATGTATGTGTGGCATTAGCATATATAGGGGATCGTATGCTCATGCATTCATTGTGCGTAGTTGCGTGAGTGGACTACGGGGTGTTGGTTGCGTGAGTGGACCCACCCAAAATCCTACGGGATCTTATTGAGTACGATAAGTGGTTGCGTGAGTGGACCACGGGGTGTGATTGCGTGAGTGGATCCACCTTAACCCTTTGCGGTTTTATTGGTTATGATTAGTAATTCCGGAATTCATTTGCATGTGGTAGCTCTGGCAGTACCACACCCATTGTAGAAGTCTGCATTAGGCTTGTTGTGCATTATATATATAAGCCCGTTGGAGGGAATTGTTGAATGTTTTAAGAGCTTTCTCTTGTGTTTTGTGGAAATTTTGTTACGTGTACAATCTTTCGCACCGGTTATATATATATATATATCTACTTTTATTTTGTGGTGACCCTTTCTTTCATTTGCGGGCTCATCCCACCCAGATGATGGGTTAGGTCGTGGTGACGACGGTGGCTGTTCCAGGCCCCAGTGAGCGGTTGGAGTTTTAGCTTAGAGTAGTTAGACTATGCGCCGGTGTGTTTGTGCACTGTGCTTTTTGATTAGCATAGGACATTCTAACTTCTTTTGGTTAGTTAGTGCTTGTAAGCACATATACTTATGGATTGTAATTATTCAGGTTTACACTTAGCATTTTCAGATACAATATATATATGGTGTGATATATATGGTTCGTTTGTAATATTTAATGTCGGCTCAATCAAAAATATTTTGCGCACTCTGAGTGTTTGTTAAAAAAAAAAAAAAATAATGCCATTTTTGCGTTATGAAAACGGGGTGTTACATTTGTGGTATCAGAGCACGGCTTTAAATCTTCAAAGGGAAAGTGTATACTTGAGTCGTTAGTCCAGAGTCGGTTAGAACTTAGCTAGAGTAGTGTCAGTTCTAGTATTGTTCTGTGTCGGGTTATGGGTTAGTAATCCGTTGAGTGAGGTTTTCTGTTGGAATTCAGAAATGTTTGGATAAGGGTCTAATCGAAGAGAATTGGTATGTGCAGGAAACGATGCCTCCAAGAAGGGCACCTGCTAGAGATGATGATGATGTGGACTGAGCAGTGTGAACTTAGTTTTCAATTGTTGAAGGAGCGGTTGACGACTTCACCGGTGTTGGTGTTACCTCAGTCAGATGAACCTTATGAGGTTTATTGTGATGCGTCTCATCAGGGTTTGGGTTGTGTGTTGATGCAGCACAAGAGAGCAGTGGCTTATGCATCACGGCAGTTGAAGGTGCATGAGAAGAATTATCCTACGCACGATTTAGAGCTTGCGGCCGTTGTTTTTGCATTGAAGATTTGGAGACATCATCTTTATGGTTGCACTTTTGTCGTGTTTAGTGACCATAAAAGTCTTAAGTATCTGTTCGATCAGAAAGAGCTTAATATGCGACAGAGGAGATGGATGGAAACTTTGAAAGATTTTGATTTCACGTTAGAATACCATCCTGGAAACGCTAATGTGGTAGCCGATGCCTTGAGTAGGAAGAGTGTGTCGGTTTGTTCAGCACAAATGGCTAGTCAACAAGAGTTGTTGAGAGAGTTTCGTGTTTTGCACCTAGAGGTAGAGTTTGCTTTAGGGAATATGAGACTGGGTATGATTACCATCTCAAGCGGTTTGTTAGAGGATATTGCTAATTGTCAAGATGACAAGTTTCTCATGGAGAAAAGGACTTTGATTGTTCGAGGAACCAACCGAGATTTCAAGGTGGGATCCGACAATATCTTGAGGTGTCAAGGTAGGGTGTGTGTACCCGATGCTATGAACTTGAGAAACACCATTCTAGAGGAGGCACACAAGAGTAAACTTAGTATACATCCCGGAGCAACAAAGATGTATCAAGACCTGAGGCATGATTTCTGGTGGCCAGGTATGAAAAAGGATGTGGCTGAGTATGTGGCGTCGTGTCTGACTTGTCAGAAGGCGAAGATTGAACATCAGAGACCAGCAGGGATGCTGCAGTCGTTAGATATCCCCGAGTGGAAGTGGGATAGCATTTCTATGGATTTCATCACTGGGTTACCTAAGACCAGGAGGAAGCATGATTCCATTTGGGTGATAGTGGATCGTTTGACTAAGTCCGCTCATTTCCTACCGGTAAGAACTACGGATACAGCGGCAAAGTTAACCGATATTTACATTGCTGAGATTGTGAGGTTACATGGGATTCCGTCAAGTATAGTGTCGGATCGAGATCCAAAGTTTACTTCACACTTTTGGAGGACTTTGCATGAGGCGTTGGGGACGAAACTGAGATTGAGTTCCGCCTACCATCCTCAGACAGATGGGCAGACCGAGAGAACAAATCAATCTTTAGAAGATTTGTTGAGAGCTTGTGTATTGGATGATCGTGGAAGTTGGGACGATGTGTTACCTTTGATAGAATTCACATACAACAACAGTTTCCACGCGAGTATTGGAATGGCACCATATGAGGCTTTGTATGGGAGGAGATGTCAGACTCCTTTGTGTTGGTACCAAGATGGGGAAAGTTTGATAGTAGGACCGGAAATGGTACAACAGACGACGGACAAGGTCCGAAAGATAAGGGCAATGATGAAGGTTGCTCAAGATCGACAAAAGAGTTATGCGGATAGGCGTCGGAGGCCTTTAGAGTTTGAGGAGGGAGACCATGTATTTCTCCGTGTTACCCCAACAACTGGTGTTGGAAGGGCTTTGAAAGCAAAGAAGTTGACTCCGAAGTTTATAGGGCCTTATCAGATTTTGGAACGGGTTGGGAAGGTAGCATATCGGATCGCGTTGCCACCGGTACTATCTTTGATTCATGATGTGTTCCATGTGTCGCAATTGCGGAAGTATACACCGGATCCGTCACATGTGATCACGCCAGATGACATCCAGTTGAGGGATAACTTGTCATTTGAAGTTCCGCCGATCAAGATTGCGGATAGGAAGATGAAGCGTCTGAGAACGAAAGAGATACCTTTGGTGAGGGTAATATGGAACGAAGCTACAGGAGATACCACCTGGGAGCTCGAGAGTAAGATGAAAGAGTTGTACCCCAGTTTGTTTGACGACGTCTAAGTTTCGAGGACGAAACTTCTTTTAGGGGGGTGGTATTGTAAGACCCAAGATTTCATTGTATAGTTGGTTTAAGGATTATTAGGGTTCCGATGTGTTCATGTTGTGAAACATCGTGTAATTAGTAGTTTTGCTGTAATTGAATCTGTTTTGGACTCGTGCGCTGTAAAGGCACAGGCTTTTGTCTTGTAATCCTCTTTTGTGAATAAGAAGGATGCTGTGGATTTAGAATGATGAGTTTTGGATTATTCTTGTTTTTGGAAAAACGAGTAGGATTTTACCCGCGGATGAAAAATCGTACTGTGTCTGTTTTAAGTGAGGTTTCGGATGGAAGTTTTATATATCTGCGTGAGTGAGGTTATGTTCTGAGAATAATTTTCTAAGGTATGGAAGAAAATTACAGTCGCGGAAAAAGATTCGGCGATAAGTTTTGGAAATGTTAGACGTTAGACATTCTTTCCGTAGGTTTTATGTTTTTGTGGTTTTCGTTCGTCGCGTCGCGCGAGAGCTGAGTACGAGACTTGTTATGGGAGAGTTGTTTTAATCTTGTGACTTTCTCATAAAGTAAAGTGATCCAATGGCTAGGGTTTAAGCTTGGACTTTTGACTTTGATCCAATGGTGGTTTGGCTATCAAGAGCTTATAATAGTAAGGAGGTTTATGACTTTGTGAGACTTAGAAAAATTTCATCACAACTCACTCTCTTCTTCTTCCATCGTGCCATCACTTTCTCATACCCTAACCTTCACTAAATTTTCCATTTCTCACCATTTCACTCCATTTCAAGCTTGGAAGCTTAGTGGAAAGTTGTAGAGAATCACTTTCTTAAGGTAACCCTCTCTTCTCATCTCCTAGGTTGGTAGATTTTTAGAGTTGTGAGGTTTTTGGGTTTATGTTCTTAAGAGGGTTTGGTGAGAAAGGTTGTTTTTGCTAGTTCTGGTTTCATGAAAGTTGTTCATGAGAGTTTAGTAAGCATGCTAGGCTTTGTTGTTTTGTTTTCCATGAGTTGGTGAAAAATCTCATGAGAAAAGTTAGGGTTTTGGTTGGTTTATGTATTGATCAATTACATGAGGTTATGTTGTAAGGTTTTGAAAAGAAAAGTTGACTTTGAACCTTTGGGCAAAAGGGAAATGCGTTGTATGGTTTTGTTTTAGAAAATCCGATGAAAAATATTTTGGGGTTTATGAAAATATTTTCCTAAGTGTTTTGAGTAGTGTTTTTGGGGTCAAAGTGGTTTAAAACTCTTGTGACAGGTGGTGTTACTTTTTACCTTGAAAACATGTTTGAAAATGATTACCGGACGGTTAAGGCCCGTAATAAAACTTGTGCTTGGATTTGGTTTTGATTTTGGAAATGAAAATCAAATAACTTGCACTCGAAGCAACCAACAAGCTTTCGGAAACGAATTGCTTGCTTATGAAAATGGTTTGCTTTTGTGCCTTGAAAAAGTGTTGGGAACTAATAGAATCAAACTAGGCTTGGGTGGAAAAAGGTGGTGTGAGTTGCTGTCTTTTGCTGTCATGACAGGTGCAACTCGTTGGGCGAGTGGTTACTCGCCAGGGCGAGTGTCACAGGTCATGACAACACGCCAGGGCGAGCTCCAGGGCGAGTAAGACCAGTACTCCCTGCCTTCACTCGCCACCAACTCGCCAGGGCGAGCTCTGGGAGTTGAGATTTTGGATTCTGATTTCTAAAACTTGGTTTTTAACTTCTAATCCCTTTTTATTAATTTATGGAAGTGGTTGGGATTGGAAACGAGTTTTTCGGGTACTCGGAAAGTACGTAGCTTATAACGCAAGAAAACGGCCATTTTGCATTTCAAATTATTTAAGACTTTTGACAATTGTTTTGGGTCCTAAAAATAGTACAAATAACTCATGGTGGTTGATCAATACGGTAGTTTTTGGTTCGATGTCCGAAAGAGTGGTTTTTCCTTAGGAACCTTTAGGTTTTTGGGGTTTTGGTGTAGTTTCAATACGATTGGTTAGAGAACAATGTATTGATTGTTACGCTGCTTGTTTTAGGAAGCGCGTTGTGTTGTCTAAGCGTGTGTTGTTGACGAGAGCTTGCCGAGGTAAGGGCTCCACTTTATTTCTGTCTTTTAAAACGGTTTGACATGCTTGGAATTCGCTGCGACGCAATGGTTTGTGAGTTGACATGTTTGTGTTATGTATGCTCGTTGATGGGAACGTGTTTACATTACTTGTGCAATTTACACATGATTTGGAAAATATATGTATGAATTGCTATGATTTAGTTACATATGCTTGAGAGGTATGTATGTGTGGCATTAGCATATATAGGGGATCGTATGCTCATGCATTCATTGTGCGTAGTTGCGTGAGTGGACTACGGGGTGTTGGTTGCGTGAGTGGACCCACCCAAAATCCTACGGGATCTTATTGAGTACGATAAGTGGTTGCGTGAGTGGACCACGGGGTGTGATTGCGTGAGTGGATCCACCTTAACCCTTTGCGGTTTTATTGGTTATGATTAGTAATTCCGGAATTCATTTGCATGTGGTAGCTCTGGCAGTACCACACCCATTGTAGAAGTCTGCATTAGGCTTGTTGTGCATTATATATATAAGCCCGTTGGAGGGAATTGTTGAATGTTTTAAGAGCTTTCTCTTGTGTTTTGTGGAAATTTTGTTACGTGTACAATCTTTCGCACCGGTTATATATATATATATATCTACTTTTATTTTGTGGTGACCCTTTCTTTCATTTGCGGGCTCATCCCACCCAGATGATGGGTTAGGTCGTGGTGACGACGGTGGCTGTTCCAGGCCCCAGTGAGCGGTTGGAGTTTTAGCTTAGAGTAGTTAGACTATGCGCCGGTGTGTTTGTGCACTGTGCTTTTTGATTAGCATAGGACATTCTAACTTCTTTTGGTTAGTTAGTGCTTGTAAGCACATATACTTATGGATTGTAATTATTCAGGTTTACACTTAGCATTTTCAGATACAATATATATATGGTGTGATATATATATGGTTCGTTTGTAATATTTAATGTCGGCTCAATCAAAAATATTTTGCGCACTCTGAGTGTTTGTTAAAAAAAAAAAAAATAATGCCATTTTTGCGTTATGAAAACGGGGTGTTACAATAAATTAAATTTTCAATTCCACACGAAGGTTAAACTTTGCAACTCGAAAAAGGTTTCTTCCGATATATATATGATTGAAAGTCCGGTTCCAGCATTTTCACTTGATTATGATACAAACTATCTTTATGGTAAGAAATATTAGTATGTTATGTATTATTTTTTGTTTTTGTCATTATCACATTGTAAATATGTGGTATCAATAATCGTGTGTACAATCATATTTTGTAGATATTATGGGAAAGCTAACCGGCGTTGGAATTCAAAAGGAGTATGAACGCAATGGTTTGAAGACCAAAATGGTTGCAATTAAGTTGGACTATGATGTGTTAATATCACATATTTTGCAATTCAATCTATGACAAAATATTTCAATGCTTTAAAATATTCTTTAATCATATATGTATTAATTACACAGATTCAAGTTTAAAGTTACCCTTTTTGGTCCATATGTTGACGAGTTGAATGCATTCGTTGCGGCTGGCAAAACTGAAAACACAATAGTCGTTGTGTTAATGGCTAAAATTAAGATATGGCAAGGTATTCATATATTTTGATAAAATTATATAAAGTTATCGCTTTTTTTCATTGCAAATGTAAAACTCATAAACTATTACAAATGTGTTTCTTTTATAGGATCTGCAACAATTCAAAATTCTTTTAATTCAACTAAGTTGTTGTTTAATCCCGAGTTCATAAGTGTTAATGATTTGAAGAAAAGGTATGCATAACAACTTTTGTGTTTATTTTGCTTATTGATTTATACGTTGTATTTTACAATTTATGTTAGAGCTATTAATATGGATTATAGGATGCTTGAAAAAAATGATTCTCCGTCCCCTGATATTTGTTTGATCCATGATTCTAATGGATTGAGCGAAGAAGAAGATTTTCTCAAAGTCACGTCAAGGATAACAATTGAGGGGTTGAAAGAAAGTCGTGGGGTTAGTTTTTTTGCTTAACAAAATAAATATTTATACTTACATTGTTTTGGGAACAATCAAAGGCTTGCTCGATACACATGGGTGGTGGTACACTGCATGTGAGTGTAACAGGTATCTAACACTAATGTATGTACATTTAATTTTTAAATTTTTTTATACATGTTAACAAAATAACATGAAAACTTATTCATTAGTTTAATTTATTTTTATATATATATATAGTATATGGCTTCCATGGGTTCTTCAAATTCAGCTGACACTATCATCGATAAAGGAAAATTTGCAAATGTTGATATTGCACAGGTATTATTAAGTTTTTTTCAATAATTTATTTTAAACTTAAGAATAATACAAAAAAGTTTAAATAATAGTTTATATATATTTAACGTTAACATGATTTGTTGAATAAGTTTGATGATGCTGTCAAGTCTCCAAAGAAATTGGATGCTATTGAAGCAATAGATTTAACTTCGGATTCAGACAATGTTACCCCTTTCAAAAGGTCTTATCCGTTTGGCGAAGAAAATTCAACCAATCCAAATTCAAACATGTTGAAGAACATCAAGATTGAAAAGAATTGAAATTGTCATTTATTGATTTCATCGTTACTTAGCTTTCCTATTATTTTGAATAAGTATTTGGTTGTATGCATTGTGTAATATGCACTAAATTTGCATTTTGTTTGGTTTTGGTTTATTAATCTGAAAAAAATTTATTGCTTTTATTTAACAGTTTCTTTTACACATTGTTTTAGCCCATATATTATTGTTTCTTATTTATATATCAGTTTTATAACTTAAATGAGTTATAAACTATTATTTATTATAAAAATAAATGTTATTGACATAATTTTGTAAATGTTACATAATTATATTTAATAAATATAAATTAATTATTGCACAATTAATAAAAATAGAAGTAACTGTCCAATAAAATATAAAAGATTTGTCAGTTACACAAAATGGTCGATTATTGTAATAAGCAATGTTCTATATAAATTTAAACGTGTCAAAAGATAAAACTGAATGTTACTTCAAAGCAATTTTGATATAAATTATGTTTCGCCTGATAAATTTATAAAAGTTCTTATATTGATTGAAACGTGTCATGAGATAAAAAGATAGTTACTTCCAAACGATTTTGATGTAAAGTGGGGTAGCCCACGATAAAATTATAACGGTTATTATATTGATTATTAAAATAAACAATATCATCTATATTTATATATGTCATAATATAGAAACTGTCAATTTCGTATAAATATTAATTGATCAAATTAATATCGACAATAATATAAATTATAACGTTTATAATATTGATGATTAAATGCCCCATGAATATTTATCACAAAAAAGAAACCGTTACAATATATTTTGTATACTATTGTAATATGTTATAATAATAATTGAAATCATAACGGTTATAATATTGATTAAAAAAATAAATAATATTTACTAAATTTATATGTCATAAATATAAATTATAACGGTTATAATATAAATAAAATATTTATAATTAATAAATATTGTATTTAATAACATGTTCCTCACACTAACTATAAATATAAATTATTTTATTTTTTAACTATTCCACAAATTCATTTCATATTCATCTATATTTGACAATTTTTATTTAGTTTGTTCTCAAATTATTCGGTGAAAACAATGTCTCATAAGCATGATTTCATTTCTCAACTGTCTAAAAAAAACCAATCATGTATGTTGATTGATTCATCACACAATAACATTTTTGAAGAGTTTTTAAACGTTACTCCAAGGATCACCATTCAAGAGCTTAAGATTATTGACAAGGTTGATTACAAATTTCATGTAATGTTATACAAACTTTTTGCATAATTATAATATTGAATAATATGTATATGACATAATAATTATATTTTATTTTGATGCTCAGAACATCTCCTTTATTGTTTTGGGAAAAATAGATGAGGTTATTCACGACGATCATTGGTGGTATACTGCATGCTCATGCAACCAAAAAGTATATAGTGATTCAAATAAGTACTTTTGCAAAAACTGCAACCGTCATGTCCTTCACTTCACACCTGAGTATCTATTTATACTTTTATATTTCCTTAACATACAACACGTCAAAATCATTATTTTTTACTAACTGATCTACTCATTTTATATAGGTTCAAAATAAAATGTCGTGTATGTGATGATTCTGGCAGTGCAATGTTTGTCGTAGGTGATCCAGCTGTTTCGTCACTGCTCAATAAACCATTTCGTAGTGTTGTTGAGACAATATTCAACGAATTTTCATATATAATGATATAAATTTTATTGAGCAATTCGTATATTATGAATCCTTTGGAACAATAAAGCAAGTCATAAGGTTGTTGCTAACATTTATATTTTTAATTTAAGTTTGATTACATCCAAATAAAAATTGTTGGTTTTTGGCTACACAAGCATCGATTTTTATACCTTTTGTAATTCTATTAATTATAATATTTTTTATTTTTTAATTTAAAAGCAAAATATTATTAGGCCACTACACAAGGCATAAGATGTGCAAAGAGAGGGCAAGAGATGCATACAAATTAAAATACCACCAACAGAAACATGTGTCATACCAAACCCCCCAACCACCTAAATCACATGAACCCCAAAACAGAGAACCACAATACAAAACCACGCAAGAAGAAAACAACAAGAAGCTAGAATAAATGACACAAAATCACCAATGATTCCCAAATTAATTAGATATTGATTCCCAAATTAACTGAACATGTGTAAACCAATCATATTCGTGTATAAAAAATAACAATTATTATTAGGAAAACAGAACATAAATTGGTTTACTGACCTGTGCAAACTTCAAGCTAGAAAATATCAATTTCACAGATCTGGACTTGCTACACGGCGGAACTTCGATTCAGAGAGGTTGTGGAGTCGTGGGAAGCGGAGAAGGTAAGACGAACGGCAGACTGGCAGAGGTGGTAATGCAGACGGCGATATGGCAGTAACACAGACGCAGGTAGAGTGCGGCGAGACGTTGTTGTCGAGACATTTGACTCAAAGGAATTGTTGTTCAATTTTTAGACTCTAACAGAACATGTCTTCGGCATACCCTGTGGCCATGTTGCTGGATGCATGTCTTGCTTGAACGAGGTTAAAACAAAGAAATGGGGTTGCCCTGTTTGTCGAGCTAAGATAGACCAGATCATAAAGCTATATCACGTTTGAGGATTGAAATTGTGTCAAGAAGCTTACATTGCTCTCGCCTGTTATTTTTTTTATTCTTTGTTAAACCAAAATTTATCTCCAGATTTAATATTGGCCATTCAACTTCTAATGGTCACGTGACATCAATGTCCACCTAGGTCATCTTACCTCATGAGAATGTGATGTCGCAGCCCATTTATCTTGGGTTCAAATAGCCCACTTATTTATTTTTAATTTGTGAAGTTTTTTTTCTTCTTCATAATTTAATATGAAGTGTTTTAATGTTTAACATAAAAAATACAATACATTTAAATTTATAGATAAATTTTTAAAGATCAAACATTAAAAATTAGTAATTATTAAAATACTAATGATATAATATGGAAGGTTGAAATATTTTATTTGTTGTCAGTGTAAAGTTAGGTTACACTAAGAGTTATGTCTTCTAAAGTTTGAACTCTTTAAAAAATATGCCAAATCGTCAAAATTGAAGGTTAAATAAATACAGAGGTTTAAAAGTCTAAATTTTTTAAAATAGGTGGTCAAATCTTGGACAAAAAATTAGAGGAGCAAAATTACCACATTTTATAAAATACGAGGATTAGAATTACATTTACAAACAAAAAATGAATGTAATACTTAAATAAGTCGAAATATGCGTTATACCCGTGCTTGGCACGGGCCGAATACTAGTTAGTAATAAGATACAATTATCTAATAGGATTGAAACCTTATTTGTTGTGGTTAATGTGTGCATCTTTCAAAGTTGTCATTTCCTGCATAAGAGAATTGAATAAACGATATTAAAATCCATGATAATTAACAAATTAGGAGAAAAGTTGTAGTAGTTACTAATGTCTTTGTTACAAAGATATGCACACATTACTAATGTGTGCATATCTTTGTAAGAAAGTATAGAATAACATTTCGGCATAGTTGTTCCTACCCCCACCCATTCTTAATTGATTTTTGTTTTTTAAAAAATTACTCTCC
Source organism: Trifolium repens (assembly GCA_030408175.1). NCBI lineage: Eukaryota > Viridiplantae > Streptophyta > Magnoliopsida > Fabales > Fabaceae > Trifolium > Trifolium repens. The sequence goes on from CP125849.1 coordinate 17,710,571, forward strand.
TTTCAAGTGATGTTTAATTGCATTTGTGCCTCTAATTACAACCTTCAAAGGTAGTACCTGTTTCTAAATTTCTAAGAAAAAAGGAGTGAAAAAATTAGTAATGAAAACATGTAGAATTTGGCCTTTATTGAAATTTGAAAGTAGAGAAACCAAGTAAGAAGAAATTAGGATTTATACCCATTTGCAATGAAGTGGTAGAACATGTAGAGTTTTTTCCTTTGTGTGGGAAGGAAATCTCCCTCATAATTGTTGCTAATCCCTTTATGGTTTTAGATTTTTGAATGAAGTTTAACAATGATATGTGGTATATGTGCAGTTTATGTTGGGGTAACCGTAATGTAAAGAGCAAAAACGGAAATAAAAAGTCCACACCAAAAAACAAACCTATTAGATGTAAAAAATGGTGGTAGAAAATAGGTAGTTGATTAAGATGGTAGTTATGCAAGAGCATTTTGAATTTGAATGGTTTATTAGAAGAAGGGTATTCTTGGTATTATGAAAAGTCCACACCATAAAAAAATGAGTCCTCTTTATCTATAGTTATAGATCAATCACATTTAATTTAAATTAAATCCTTCCGTTTATATATTCATATAAATTCCATGTATTTCTAATTAAATGATGTGTCTAATTTTAGTTGGTTGAGCTTAAAGATTAAGCGTGTGTTTGGTTTGGCGGCGGGTAGAATTGATTTTGACAGAATTGAGTTTGACAGAATTGATTTTGGTTAAAAGTGAGTTGAACAAAATTGATTTATGTTTGGATACATTAATGTAAAAGTGATTCTCAAAATTAAAAGTTGTTTGGATAGTTTAAACCAAAATTGCTTTTGGATATATAATTACCAAAATGGGTTTTAAATGTATTTAAAATAAATAAATAACAACTCAATAAAAAAATAGTTTGGGTCATCATAATAAAATAAATAATCATTTTAAATTTATTTTTAAATGAAATTATCAAAATAAATTAATTATTTAAAAAATAAACAAGTATTTAAAAAAAATAAGAGTAATAACCATAAAAAAACATTATAATTGCAGCCAATATAAAGCATGAAATGGGCTGGGCCAGCAGGTTAGGTAATAGACCCCACTACTGTTTTCCATCTCTAACCTAAAGATTGTGACACTGTAGCAAATCAAAAACAGTAAAGAAAACACGCAGGGTATTTTGGAAGGAAAAAATGGGTAGCACACTTCATGGTATTTTGGTCCAAAACATAAATCTTGTTGTATGAAATTGAAAATCGATTTTAGCTCGCCGCAGAAGCTAGGAATTGAAGCTTCAAGGAAACGTGCGTTAAAGCTCAAAAGCAATTTTACTTTGTTAAACCCAAACAACTCACTTTGAAGAGAAATCACGTTTCAAGACTAAAAACGTGCGTTTGATGACTACAAACGTGAATCCAAACACATACTAAGTGTTAAAGGGGAGACTATGCAAGAATTTCTCCATAATCTGAATTTCGTTATCTCCCAAATTTGATTCACTCACTATCTCCAAGCTAAACTTCAAATGTGAAATATTCCTATATACACCGATGAACCCTCAAATTACAGACTTTTCTCCCAGATCAACTAGTGAGACATGTTCTTCTGGAGGTGCAAAAAAATCGACTTACCCAAATCTCACAAATTGACTTGTTCTCACAAATCCCTCTCCTCTTGTTTTTGCTATACAATTCTCACATCTAACCAACACAGAGGGATCAGTGTATTTCAAGTTAGGAGGCGCAAAGACATTGGGATATGTTGTTATTCAAAATAAGGTGACGATGCTTAGGTATGACTATGAATGAAGGTGACGCGATATGTGAAAAACATTTGCTGTGATTATTTTAAGTAACATGAAATTAGCTCTTGCATAATTTGGTCATGTCTAATATGAAGGAGTGATTCAAGTGGTAAATTGGTGTACAAATCATTAATAACATTATAAAGATTTGTTTTTTATAAAATTTATCGTTGGATTGAAAGTTTATATCATATAAATAATTTTTAATTTTTTTAAAAAGTTGAAAAATATTTTATACGTTATTGAGATCCATCAACAACTACGAAATATTTTTATTAAAGTAAAATTAACATATTTTGTTTGAGCTTTTTATTCCCTTTTTGTTAGCGGCAAAACATAAATACGAAATTCATGATTCCATTACTCAGTTTTAATATGTTCTTTTAATCCCTTGCAGATATTCGGTCTTTAAGTACATGTGATTGGAGCCACAAGCCCACAAGTAAGTTCATGAATATCTTCAATGCCATTGCCATGATACAAAACAACAACGACATGGATACCAAATAATACCGCACTAAAATATCGACCTACTAATAATATTAAAATAAATTAATGTGTCTTTTAGTTCACATTTTTCTGTTGATTTTGGCGTAACCGTCATAACCGTCTCTTTTCTGCATCCTTTTCCAATCCACCATGCCAACTACCTCTCATGGTCTCGTTTGATGCAACGTGCTCTTGGCACCACGCCAAGAACAAGCTCGTGTTCATAGATGGATCCATTCCTATTCCTGACATTACCGATCTTAATCCTGCAACATGGGAACGATGCAAATATCTGTTACATTCATCGATTCTTAATTCGGTCACACCTCCTATTGCTCAAACTATTGTATTTCTTGAAAACTCAATTGATGCGTGGCATGATTTGAAAGAAAGATTTGCTAAAGCCGACCGAATTCGTGTTTCTCATCTTCGATTTGAGATCAACAATCTCAAACATAGTCACCTGGTTCGCAATTCACTTCGGTACGTGGTACGGGTACGCGATACGTAACCTTGAAAGAATTCGGTACTTAGGGGGTATACATAGTCGGTACGTTATTTCAGTTCGTGGTACGTTCTAATATATTTCAATCATGTGAGCTTAGCTCAACCGGTAGGACAATTGCATTATATATGCAAGGGGCCAGGGTTCGAACCCCGGTCATCCCACTTATTCGCCTTAAGGGTGGAACTTCTAGCCACTAACCAAAAAAATAACTTATTTAGTTAAAACAAAAATAAATTATCTGATGGACAATATTAACATCATCAGAGTAGTGAGTTTGTAAAACAAATTAGTTTATTTAAGAAAATTAGTTTGCGAATGCACGAGTCTATTGATTTTTATTCGATATTTAAGTTCGTCATTATATTAACATAAAAATTTATATATTGCATTTTTGTTTCTATTTTTTTTTTTCTTAATCTTTTATTGTAGACATGGTATTCTTTTTTGGATAAAACTTATGTGCATTTCTTTATATGCTTTTTTCATGATTCTTAACATAAAAACTATGATTTCCTCAAATTCATGATTTTCTCAAAGTTTGTTATATCCCCAAAATATGAATTTTATGTTAAGAAATATACGAAAAGCACCTAAAGAAATGCACTTAAGTTTTGTTCATATTTTTTTATATAAATTAACCCAATCTTTTCATTTTTTTCCCACGCATCTTCTTTTATTAGGTTCTTCTATTTCTTTTTAAAGTAGTTATAACTTCCTTTTTTATTTTTGATAAGTTATTATATGTTAGATTGAGTTACTATTTTTTTTGCCTATCTTTTATCATGACTTCTATTCCTATTTTGATGCGTAGATTTCTTTTAACTAATTTTTTTTCTTTCTTATTGTTATATTTTGTATCTTCTTTTTTGTTTCTTCTTATTTTTATAATTTGTATTTTTCTTCTTATTTTTATTTTATTTTTAGAGTTATAGGGCCGGCCCAAGCCCTAGCTTTAAGTCTTAGAAAAATACATTTTTTCTAATGGTAGTAGTTAGCTTTAAGTCCAAAAATATTAAATATTTATATATTTAGGCGTCAGAAAAAGTATTACAAAGTAGTAGTTAGCTCAGCTGGCTGTGTGCGCAGCATAACTTTAAATACTGTTATTTTGCTAAGTTTAAATTATATAAAAATTATGAAATTAAAACAAACATATTAAATAAAAATAGATAAAACAAATATTATACACACTAAAAATCATGTTTGTCTCTAAATAGAAAAAAATATTTGTTTTTTGCCTGTTTATATATTATAGTAGAGTTTTTGTTATTCTGCTTTATGTTCTAATAATATATTTTAATTAAAAAAATAGATTTTTTTTAAAAAAAAATTATAATACATAATATAATTTATATATTTTAACCTTTTTTACCAAAAAAAATATTAAGTTTATTTTTTGTGAAATATAATATTTTGTTATTATTTCTTCAAAAAAATCATTTTTTTAATGCCCCATTTTAATTTTTATTTTAGGCCTCAGATTCTGTTGGGCCGGCCCTGAGTCATTTCTTTATTATTTGGTACATGTGTTTATGCGAATTGATTCAGAAATTATGATGAACCAATACATAAAAGTACTGCGAACTGGTACAGTGAACCAATTCGCGGTTCGTCGGCACTGTAGTGAATTATGTCACTATGATCTCAAGCAAGGTTCGAACTCTGTTCTTGATTACTTCACTAAACTACGAGGAGTTTGGGAGGAGCTTAATTCTCATCGTCAATGTCTGGTTGTACGTGCATTCATCAATGCATCTATGCGTGCAGTTTGTGAATTTTGTCTTGAGGATCAAGTTATTCAATTCTTAATTAGCTTGAATGACTCTCTTTCTGTTGTAAAAACACAAGTGTTGCTTATGGAACATTTACCTTCCATTAACAAGGTTTACTCTATCGTTATCCAAGAAGAAAGCAACAGTGTTGCTTTATTCCATCATCTGTTGCCGGTGCTACTTCAGATGAATCCAATACTTTGGTCAATACTGCTTATGATTTGAAGAAATTTCAAGATCGTGGTAAAGGTCCTAATTTCAATGGTTATGGTAAGTAAGACAACACCTGCTATAGGAAGCATGGTTTCTCGGCCTGACGCACAAGCTACTATATCTAACTCTAGTCAATTTTCTGTTTCTAAGTATAATTCCAAGTCTAGTTTACCTTTATTTTCTGTTAATAATAGCAGGACTATTCTTGCTACTGCCCTATGACACTTTAGATTAGGCCATTTATCTCATTTAGAATTTCTAAGATGTCTCAAATGTATCCTTCTATTACCAATGATAATAAATAATAAATTAGTTTGTGACATTTGTCATTTTGCTAGACATAAAAAGCTTCCTTATGTTTCGAGTTTTTCTCGAGGTAAACACAAATTGGAACTATTGCATTTTGATATTTGGGGGCCACTATCTATTTTCAGTGTTAGATGATTTTAGTCGTTTTGTATGGATAATTTTACTTAAATCCAAACCTGAAGTTTCACAGTATGTCCAAAATTTCATAGTCCTTATTCAACAAAATGGGAGAGTTGAATGTAAACATCAACATCTTCTCAATGTTGGTCGAGCTCTCTTATTTCAGTCCAAATTACCTAAGTCTTTTTGGTCTTGAAATTCCTGGCACGGTATGCACAATGTGTGATACGATGCTCTAAGCATCGTAACCGATCTGAAAAGTAATACTATGAAAATAATAAAGAGCAAAACAAATAAGCGAGACAGAGTATTTGTTAACCCAGTTCAGCGCAAACAGCAACCTACTCTGGGGGATACCAATCCAGGAAGGAATCCACTATGATAGTATCAATTCGAAGCTAAACTCCCCCGTTTACAACTTCTCACTTAATCACTACCCGTGCTAATTCTACCTAGGAACTCCTAGATATGACAACCTCCGGTCACTTCCTACCATAACAGTACAGACAACACTGTTTACAATCAATAACACACATATGGTTGGAGACACACTCCTAGAAAACTAAACACTTGTACTTAAAGGCTTAGAGTGATGCACAAGAAACAATCATACTCCATGCTTAAAAGCTTTGGAGAAAATATAGAGTTACAACTCAAAAGACACAGTCCTACAACAGCATCAAGATGATACTAGAGATCGAGGATCACAAATAAAGCACAAGGCTTACATAGACACGAAACCCTAAAAGTCTATATTTTGATACATTGGTTTCGGTGAGGAAAACTAGGTCTTGAGTCTTCCTTATATAGCCACGAGTTAGCATGGGCTTGATTTGTTTGACCCAAGCAATTACTCCACATTTATTAAAAGAGATTCTCTACAAATATATTCTTCAAGGAGATTCTCTTCAGAAATATTCTTGACAAGGATCTGAATCATTAAATGATGATCCTCATAATTAGCCTGATTAAAAGCGCCATGCAAGATCCAGGAGAGAGAAACCAAACATTCCATAAATAGAACATGTCACGAGCACACCTCGTGAGATGGTACGATGCTTGAGGCATCATGTCGCACATGCTGCTTCAAAGTTTATTTTACCAAAAATGCAGCCAATACCAAAGACTCAACAAACTCCCCCTTTGGCAAATTTTTGGCTAAAACAAATTATGACCTTACAGATACTACTTAAACAGATACTTCAACTATATTTCTTTTTCTCAACATAAACACACATGCATAAAGATCAATAGTAGCTATCCTTCAAAACAGTTACCATACTACTCCTTCATGGAGAACAGTAGAAAAGAATAAGATGTATCTTTTTAAGATTATCAGAGAGGCATGCAACAACGGAACACAAAACAACTACTTCGCCTTAAATGGTCAGGAAAATAAACACTGATAGAATGTTGAATAGAATGCTTCAACATTTCACAAAACATCTCCCCCTGCACATATGCATAGGATGTTGGAACATCGTATCCAACATCTCCCCCTGCAGATCACATATCAGCTCCCCCTCAACAACAGATCTTCAAAAAGAAACATATTACTCATTACCTTCTTCCTTGTCCATAGTACAAGAAAATAACTTCACTGGAGCTCACCCAAATATGTTAGGGTGCCTGCTCTGATGCCAATTGAAATTCCTGGCACGGTATGCACAATGTGCGATACGATGCTCTAAGCATCGTAGCCGATCTGAAAAGTAATACTATGAAAATAATAAAGAGCAAAACAAATAAGCGAGACAGAGTATTTGTTAACCCAGTTCAGCGCAAACATCAACCTACTCTGGGGGATACCAATCCAGGAAGGAATCCACTATGATAGTATCAATTCGAAGCTAAACTCCCCCGTTTACAACTTCTCACTTAATCACTACCCGTGCTAATTCTACCTAGAAACTCCTAGATATGACAACCTCCGGTCACTTCCTACCATAATAGTACAGACAACACTGTTTACAATCAATAACACACATATGGTTGGAGACACACTCCTAGAAAACTAAACACTCGTACCTAAAGGCTTAGAGTGATGCACAAGAAACAATCATACTCCATGCTTAAAAGCTTTGGAGAAAATATAGAGTTACAACTCAAAAGACACAGTCCTACAACAGCATCAAGATGATACTAGAGAGGCTCACAAATAAAGCACAAGGCTTACATAGACACGAAACCCTAAAAGTCTACATTTTGATACATTGGTTTCAGTGAGGAAAACTAGGTCTTGAGTCTTCCTTATGTAGACAAGAGTTAGCATGGGCTTGATTTGTTTGACCCAAGCAATTACTCCACATTTATTAAAAGAGATTCTCTACAAATATATTCTTCAAGGAGATTCTCTTCAGAAATATTCTTGACAAGGATCTGAAGCTTTAAATGATAATCCTCATAATTAGTCTGATTAAATGCGCCATGCAAGATCCATGAGAGAGAAACCAAACATTCCATAAATAGAACATGTCACGAGCACACCTCGTGAGATGGTACGATGCTTGAGGCATCATGTCGCACATTCTACTTCAAAGTTTATTTTACCAAAAATGCAGCCAATACCAAAGACTCAACAGGTCTTATGCAATATCTTATGCTACCTTTATCATTAATCATGTCCTTACTCCTTTACTTAATAATAAGTGTCCTTATCAATTGTTATATGATTCCTTACCTGATTTGTCTCAAATTAAGGTTTTTGGTTCACTATGCTTTGCATCTACTTTACAAAATCATAGAACCAAGTTATCTTGTCGAGCAGGAAAGTCTTTCTTTCTTGGTTATGCATGTTGGATATGCCTTTAAATCTCAAGATTGGAAGTTAGAATATTGCAGATTTTGTGGAAAAATATGTTTTTGAAGAATATCTGACTTGGATTCTGTTTTGTTTTTAAATTGGATATATTTAAAAATAACGTGAGATTTGGTTTTATTTTAAAAGATTGCGTTTAAAATAATAGGCATATATTTTTCTATAAATAGGGAATGTTTTATTCATAGAAAAAGAGAGAGAGGGACAAGATGTAGGGAATCGGGGTTTTCCACCACAAAAGGCTAGAGTTTGGAATCCTAGGGCAAACTATTCTTGGGATCATCTTGTGGGAACACCTTGGGTAGACTAGGTCGAGTGAGTCTCTTGGTCACGGGAAGAGATTCGGGTTTTGGGTAGAATTATGGTTGCTAATTCCTTGTACCCAATTGTGAGAATTTCTTGTAAAGTGATACTCATTGATTATAGTGGAACGGAGAGGTGCTCTCTCCCCCAGAGTAGGTTATTCCGAACTAGGTAAACAAATTGGTATCTTGTTCTTTTATTTCTCGCCGTGTTTATTGTTTGAATTATTGCATCATCATCTCTATCGTCCTTATATTTGGTTGCTTGTTACACTTGCCCCACACATCAGTTTATTATTGGTGTGAGTTATTAGTCGAATTCACAACAATGCAATTGGCTTTAAGGGGTCTATCTTGCCGATTTATCTCCAGATACTGATTCTGTCACCGTATCGTATATGCAGGTTGGATATTTTTATGTGCATTAATGGTTTTTGAATCATATCTATCAACTTTGATCTTCTATTTTCCCCCCTTATTTTGTTTAATCATATAATAATTCCTTGTTTATATTTTGAGTAATGATATCTGACATCAAGATTTTGATGTTAAATACTTATATAGTGAGTCCTTTAGTTTTTTGTGTTTTTAAAATGTATGTAAGTTGTAGATGATAAAAAAGTAAGAGAGAGATTGAGATAAACACATAAGATGTCACTATGGTATCTATATTTTGATGTTCAAATAACACAACTCTTACGTTTATAGGGTATTTTGAATTTGAATTTGGTAGAAATTGTATCTCATATTTTATTTGCTATAAATATGTAGATTTACATGTAGAAACAAAAGAACTTCATCTCATAACAAACAAACTATCAATTTCAATGTGCTAGCCGAGATTTCCATATTGATGGAACTTTTTGAATACTTTAAAATGTAAATATGTTAAGAACACTGAGAAACTAGCTTCTGGTTCTCCGAATTTGAATTCAAGTAGTTTCAAAATCCTTATACAGCAGACTATCATACAGTTCATTGTTGTATTTTGTTTCAGAGGAAAAGCTCACAAGTTGATGAATGTTGTCCTTACATTTGTTTGGAGCAGCATTATGTTTGATCTCTATTGTTGATCTGCTTATGTTTATGTTGACGAGTTTTTATAACTAGTACACAATGATATTGAAGAGGGTTAATTTTCTAACCACTTTTCAATTACACTGCAAAGCTAATGCATAAAATCCAAGCTAAAACTTATTACTCCGGTTCTGAATATAAGTAAAAAGCAACTTTCTAGGTTCATCGAGTAAAATATGTATCTGGACCATTTTATAGTCCAGATACATGTTTTATTTAATGTACCTAAAAAGTTGTTTTTTGCTTATATTCAGAACCGGAGGGAGTATTACGGAATCATATGCTGAATCTTTAGTCAACCTAAAACAAATACTTGCTCAATTTCATAGTTCTTCTTCTGATGAGATGAGCTTCATCCTCCAGGAGGTTGTGAAGTTTTGTAATCTCAAAACACCCTCCGTCCTAGTACACAATAAAAAGTTTCTAATTTACCAGAAATACATATGATTGGAAAAAAATAGAAGCCAGAGAAGTTTTCCATTTAAAAGAAACTCACCTCTGGTTGTGTATATTTCTCCAGCTGCCATTTTAGACGTGTCATCTCTTCTTCAGCTTCCGTTCTTCTATTGCTTTCAGTTTCGAGCAGCATTTTGAGCTCAGCAACTTTGTCAGAAGAAGATTGTGCAAGCTCCTGTGCCAAAAAGACATAAATAGCTAAACAAATAAGCACAAAAAAAATAAAATCTGAAAGTAGGGAAAAGATGTAAATAGAACTCCACAAGGCAGACCAAGTCACAAGCCAATTAAAAACATAATTCTGCCTGACCTGCGCATATGGCCTACATACATGACCATTTTTGCCTATCTAGAACCTAGCCCCATTTCGCCCCCAATCATTTTAGTAAAGAAAAAGATGGCAGTTGGCGTTTCTGCAGGACTACATCAAGGATAGCTTTCCCATGCCCACAGTAGATGAGCTATTAGATGAACTTCGTGGGGCACAATTGTTCTCTAAGTTAGACCTCAGGTTAGGATACCATCAGATATTAATCAGCCCAGAAGATCGCCACAAAAAAGCATTTCGTACACACCATGGGCATCATGAATGGCTTGTCAAGCCATTTGGGTTGACAAATGCACCAACAGCATTCCAGAGCTTGATGAATATTGTGTTTGCAGCTGCTTTACTTAAGTAGCAAACATTATAAAAATGAGAAATTTGAAGAAAAAAAAAACACCCTACTTTCCACATCCACTACTTATATAGCGGAATTGTAAAATATGAAACTAACAGGACGCACGAAAAGGTAATAGGGTGACAAAAGAAGCTCTCGAAAAATATATCAATATTCCACAAGACTTTCGATATTTGCAAAAAATAACCCATGTAAAAAACCACTAAAACTAGAACCGGCAATTGTAGGTAAGTTAAAGGGAACCATGGGTGATCTTTAAAATTATGGACCATATTAGAGACTCCCTCTTTAAAAATAGGCAAAATTACATTTTTATCTTATTTTTTTGTAACATTTTGGTCTTTTATCTTTTATTTGTAACATTTTGGTCCTTTATTTTATTTACTTGTAACACTTTGGTCCTTTATCTTTTATTTGTAACATTTTGATCATTTATCTTTTATAACATTCACATATAAATCGTTTTTTTTCATATTTTTTTAATTAAAAAAATGTTGAATTTTATTTTTTTTAAATATCTTTTAATTAAAATTAAATATAACTCATAATTTTGATGAATATGTTCATCATCTTCATCAATTCTTTCATATTTTTATATTCTTTAAAGAATCAACATGTTACAAAAAAATAAGATAAAGAACCAAAGTGTTACAAATAAAAGATAAAGGACCAAAGTGTTACAAAAATATAAGATAAAGGACCAAAGTGTTACAAATAAAAGATAAAGGACTAAAATGTTACAAAAAAATAAGATAAAGGACCAATAATATATTTTTGCGAAATTTTATATTAAAACAAACAATACTGAAAATATAAGTTGAATGGTGTATTTATTTTAGACATGAACTCCAATTTGAATATCGACTAATTCCAATTTGAATATCGATTAATTCAAATGAATGAAAACATGAATATAGGATTAGTTTTCTTTAGCTTTTTTTTTAAATAATTTTTTTTATGTATTGTTTTTTTGTTTAAATTTGTTTTAACAAAGAATTTTTTCCATAAAAGTTTCAAATAAAAAATTTGTTTAAATAGTTCATCTTAAAATATCATTTTAAGAATTTAATCATTTTATTACAAAAAATTTTAAATGATAATTTTTTTTAAAATAATAAGAAGTTATTTAAATAGATTTCTATAAGACGAGAGACATGATGGAAGTCTGTAGGGTGCCAACTTAGTTGGTATTCTCTTGGCTTATATAAAAAAAAATTCTACAAAACTATTTTCGAGATCTTTTTTAAAAGAAATAAGATTTTTGAAATATTAAGATCCCTAACATCCTAAGATCCCTTCAAGGCATAGTGCTTTTAAAATAAAATAAAAAATCTTTAATCGATGGCCAACTCTTTAAACAAATCTAAGATATCTTGTGAGATGAGTCTCCTTATTAGTTGTACACGGAGAATAACTCTGTCTACGAAATTAACACTCAAATACTTTGAAAAATCAAAACGATTACTTTCGTACACAGGAAGCTAAAAAATAAGATAATTTTCATTACTTACACAAATCAACAATAAAATACAGATAATTTTCATTACTTACACAAATCAATAATCAAATACAGCAGTAGGCAGTTCCATGTAATTTGAGCTACTCAAAATTTGACTAACCCAATTTTACTTTATATATATTCTCTCACCTTCTTCCCCCCAACCCAAAATACCACGTCTTACTTCATCTACTTCCCCCTCTCTGACATACATACTTACATTCTAGGTCAGTAATGGCTAGATATCACAAAAGTGCATGCTAAATCCCTGCTTCTCTTGATTAAAAAAATTAGCAAGATTTGCAGCAACTGCCCCCCCAATGTCACTTAAAAGAATATGAAGAATCAGTAGATCGGCCTCACAAGTTGTAGGACGAGAACTAATATGTAGTACCAGGTAGAGTTGTAATCAATAATCTATACGCAATCGTCGTAATTCAGATTTGAATGCTGTGATAGAACTGAGAGTCTTACGAGCAAGACTCCGTATATCCTCTCGTGAACAATCACTTGAAATCCTGACAAGTTCCCAAAGAGCACCTCCACTAATCATATCTTTTGCATTCGCTTCTGCAATGTTAAGTTTGCTTCAAGTTTATAATGATGTACTTGGAAATATTGAAAAAATGTGATAAGAAATCATATTACCATGCTGTGCCAAGTGGCAGAGTGCAAGCTCAATGTGACGCCTGATCGGTGCAGCTTCATTATTAGCATTTTGTACTATCCACGGAAGTGCACCATCTTCTATCAGTATAGATCTGCCAGTTTTTATCCCTGAGTGCAAATTATATTAGTAAGAGCAACTCCATCGTTTTGTCCTTAAATACCAAAAAACACATAAGAACCGTCTCAGTTTTTCTACTTCATAGGAGTAGTGTGACGTGGATGACACTGTAGACAACTGTTTGGAACTAAGAACATGTTCTTATCTGAAAAGTGGGCAAATTATAAGGTCTTATTTGAAATTACCATTTGATGAAATATGGTATATGTTCTTAGTTATGACATGTCTTGGGTTGACACACTTATTATATTAATATAAGAACCAAAAATCAGTTCTATGGTAGGAGATGGTCTAACGCTCCAAACTAAACCTCTTCATTTCATCACTTATTTTTAGTTCTATAAATATTCAGTGTCTTTCTGGTAAGTGTAGTGGGCAAAAAAGATGGCAGTGCCCCTAGAAACGTGAATTTTACCTTAGTTATCGGATGACTGACATTTTGGTGACAGTTAACTAGTAACAATTTTATCCATTTTATATCCAATTTGACATGTACACTAAAATTTTCACCCTTGAAAATCATATAATATTGTGGAAGAAAGTAGACCTTGATTAGAAGCTCGAGACTCGCATTTTGCAAAATTGGCAATTCCTCGTGCAACTTGGGAAAGAACATCTGGATGTCCACATCTTACGATTCCTAGTAAGGCCTTGATCCCTCCCTGGGATCTCAGAGTCATCAATATTTTATCTGGATGAAGAATGCAAAGACAACATTATGAATAAATTACAAAAGATGTCTTGTCTTGTGATGGTAATATGAAGATAATGGTGATTTTAAATGTAAAATCTACTGGTAAAAACACCATTTTCAAATACAACTTAATGACAGAAAACCCAAATGAAGAACATTGACAATGAAGCTTGCACAGAAGTTTCATATAACATGGCGAGTTCACCCAACACATTTCATAGAGAAAGTAGGAAATATACCATTTCCACAACATGAATGACTATTTTTTTTTTACGCTACATGAATGACTAGAAAGCAAGAAAATATACCATTTCCACATAGGTTAGCAATTGCCCCAGCAACCATTCGAAGAGTTTGGGGATCTTCGGCATCAGATGCAGCCATTGATAGCAGAGTAATTCCTCCTTCAGCCATTATAAGTTCTTGATTCGCTTCTGAATAGCCACAAAAGAAAGCAAGACAATATCAATACTAAAATTAATTAAATGCAAGACCATACATTAACTGTACTGGTAACAAAGTCTGATGCAAGATACTGTTATCTAAAATATTTCAAAAAAACAAATAAAAAATACTACAGTCAACATCACCATTCATGGCAAGATTGGCAATCGCCCCAGCAGCTACTCTGCGAACAGTTTCATCCTCATATCTTCGAAGAAGCATCAGCAAGGAAGTAAGACCACCAGCTTCAACAATTCTTTTTTGATTAGCCTCTGCATATTAGATTGAGATAAATTACTAAACATACCATTCAAGTAACAAAAGGCCCAAGAACATACACAACGAAAAGATTAAAGTCGAAATTTTTGGAAGACTTCAGTGTGAATGCAATGAAAATGTGGAAAAAAAATATAGAAATAGTCAGGGGGTGGGACCAAAGTGAAAACAAAGATGTGACTGCAAGTTGCTTTCAACATTTACCCATAAGAGAGAAGAAATTTGTGGAAAATTTATGCAAATTAATTTTTCACCGTATATAGAATTTTCCTGATTAACAACATCCTAAATAGTACATTGAAGGGAAAGTCGACGGAGAGTATTTAGAATTTCTAACAAAAAATTAGAAAAGGGAAAACATAGCTTGCTATATTTGTAGGTCTATGGCCGAAAGAAAAAAGACTATGCAGCAAGGTTATACATGGCCAAAAACAAATCTTGTTACTTTTTTTTTTGTTAAAAAAAAGAACCATAGAAGCATAATTTTCAGGATCTACAAATTGAGCATCACAAATGAAGATAGGGGTTTATAATCAAAACATAAGCCAAATATCCGAAAGCTCTGATTTCTGAACAAAAAAGATATACAAAACGATGGCCACTTTTATTACACCCGTCCAGAACTCAGATAGCTTGGAGAAAAGAAAGAAACAAAGAAATGCAACATCTGGTAACAGTAGAGGATCAAATAACATTACAGAGGCTTAAGGAAAGTTTAGCTTCTACCTTCGGCTGCTAGGTTGGCCACCACTTTCACAGCATGAATTCGTACATTGGCATCATCTGACTCCAGCAATGACAAGATCTTTTCTAATCCAACTGTTAAAAAAATGTTTCATATAAGCATGGATGATCTGATGTTTATTCTAGTGTTGTAAACAGGGCAGTATATCGGTGGAGCAGCCCCTGCCACTATAAGATATGCAGTAGAAGAGCAGTTCAATGTGGCCACCATAGCGGTCAAAATAACCAATGATGCGGCCGCTAAAGCACCGCTCACCAAAGTTAAAAAAAATAAAAATAATAAAAAGCCCTTAAAATTTCTAGTTTTTGTCTTTTTAGCTAGGGTAATTTAAGAACTTTGCAATTAAAAGACACCAGAACAGTTTTTGGCTGCTATTCGGGATTGATGGCACTGGTGTAAGTATAAGTAATCAATGCATAACTTAGACAACTTGTACCTTGCTCAAAGAGTGTAGCAACAGATGACTTCTGACCATTTGCAGCATCTTTGAATTGGGAATGCCTAACTTGAGTCACAGAGGAATCTGTTGCAGAAAATGTACTCCCTGAGCTTCCACCTTCCAAACATCTTCTCATCTATGATCATAACATTAAACAAATGATACTATGTTGAGGTTATGCTAGAAAGAAAAACGTAACATGCAGCTAGAGGCTAAGCAGAAACAAAAGAACTTCATCTCATAACAAACAACTACCAATTTCAATGTGCTAGCCGTGAATTCCATATTGATGGAACTTTTTGAATACTTTAAAATGTAAATATGTTAAGAACACTGAGAAACTAGCTTCTGGATCTCCTAAATTTGAATTCAAGTAGTTTCAAAATCTTAATACAGCAGACTATCATACAGTTCATTGTTGTATTTTGTTTCAGAGGAAAAGTTCACAAGTTAATGAATGTTGTCCTTACATTTGTTTGGAGTAGCGTTATGTTTGATCTCTATTGGTGATCTTATGTTTATGTTGACGAGTTTCTATAACTAGTACACAATGATATTAAAGAGGGTTCATTTTTTAACCACTTTTCAATTACACTGCAAAGCTAATGCATAGAATCCAAGCTAAAACTTATTACTGAATCATATGCTGCATCTTTAGTCAACCTAAAACAAATACCTGCTCCATTTCATAGTTCGATTGCAATAATTGACTTCTTAATATTATTATTTCTTCTTCAAGTTTCTTCTTCTGATGAGCTTCATCCTCCAGGAGGTTATGAAGCTTTGTAATCTCCAAACACCCTCCTTCCTAGTACACAATAAAAAGTTTTTAATTTACCAGAAATACATGATTGGAAAAACACAGAAGCCAGAGAAATTTTCCATTTAAAAGAAACTCACCTCTGATTGTGTATATTTTTCCAGCTGCCATTTTAGACGTGCCATCTCTTCTTCAGCTGCCTTTCTTCTACTACTTTCAGTCTCGAGCAGCATTTTGAGCTCAGCAACTTCGTCTGCAGAAGATTGCGCAGGCCCCTGTGCCAAAAAGACATAAATAGCTAAACAGATAAGAGCAACAACAACAACAAAAAAATAATCCAAAAGTAGGGAAAGATGTAAATAGAACTCCACAACGCAGACCAATTCACAAGCTAATTGCAAACATAAATCGTACTACCTCCGTCCCAAAATATATCACTTTAGTATGTTGCACACAAATTAACAAATGTAGTTAATTTAGTAAAGGAAGGGGAAACTATGAGTTACTTTACAAAATTACCTTTGTTAATGGTATGACATAGAGTAACAAATAGTAAGGGATATAAGGGGAAAAGTAACATTAATACTTCATTGATATTATAAAATGACATATAAAATGAGAACTTTTTTACTAGAAGGACATATATTGTCAAACGGATGGATGTAGGAACCAGTGAAGATTGAAGTGTTAATCATACAATTGAATTAAGTACAGGCTATATAATAAGTTAATACTTGGTCAAAAACAAGGAAAGGATACTAAGAAAATCCATATGTAAGCCAAGAAAAACAATTAAATTTTGAGTTAATTTCATCTAAAACTTACATGTGGAACCCTCCTAAAAGTCAATATGATTGGGTAGAAATAAAAGCATTTTGACTCCAATATCTGCCTACAACCTACCTCAGTCTTGAATTACAAAGAGAATGGATGATAAATATCCTCCCTAACAAACTAACACCACAGGAAACACCTAAGAGAAGAAAAATAAGACCAAACAAAGGTACCAAATCCCTAAGCACATGATAGAGAAAACCCATTAATAGCATATGATTTACAATAAATTGGAGCCAAATGCCAAATCTTAACCACACCAAGTGTTGTACTATAAAAACCTGCTTGTAAAATAAATAAAATATGTTCTGACCAAATATATGCCAAAGAATAGCATAGATTGCAAATTGTGACAAAATTTAGTTTTTAACTTGAGATTGACCAAATGTTAACAAATAATCGACTTGCCCTGGGTAATATATCCATAGAAACTGACAACTAATCCAAAAATATGGAGGTGGCATAGTTTAAAAGGTAATACCTCTCCATTATCAGCATGGCAATCATGTCTATCTTGATTCAACACCAATTTCTGTTCCAGCTCCTTTACAATTCCCATATACTCCATCTGGCATTTCAGTTTCTCTTTCTGCAGGGTATACAATCATACCACTCCATGTAAGACATTGACCAAAGATTAAAGATGCTTTAAAAAAAATGTTAAAAGTTAGCATCTTCAGAGATTTATATTTTTAACAGAATATGCATGACGGTTCCATGTCTTATATCTGCTATGTAAGGAACTAGATATAACCTTAAAAAACATAGGATAACAAACAAGGAAAATAATTAACAAAATGCAGATTATCGGTAATAGTTGTAAATCGTGTGTCCCTCTCATTTTAGATATCACTTCTTATCCTCAAAATAAAAAAGCTGGGATTTTTCTTTACAAAATAATAATGCTCATCAGAATCCATTCTTGGTTAACAGGTCATGGATTCTGCTTAGCTAAGTTATATCCTAAAAGTTTTACGCTGATGCCAAGAACTTAATAAAAGTATTCCAGCCGAATAGAAACCCACTTGTTTTAGATATACACTCATCAGAGTCTCTCCTTAGTTTACAAGACATGGATTCTGTTTAGCCAAGTCATATCCCATAAACCATAATTACCGTACAATCTGTAGATTCTGTTCCAGTACCTGAAATGCTGGAACCACGCATGAACTTATATAAAATCCCCATCTATGCAAGCATTGTGCATACAATAACCAAGCCTTCTACCACTAAGTGGGATAGGCTACATGGATCAAACGACGCCTTAATATTCTATCATATATTATATCTCTATCCAACTCATTAATCTCTAGATCTTTCTTAATAGTTTCTCTTGTAGTTTTTCTAGATCTTCCTCCGCCTCTAGTGATTTGACTACAACTGATCTACTCTGCTTACTATACAATCTACAGGTCTTCTCTCTACATGCCAAACCCGCCTAAACCGAACATTGCATTATGCATAACATCTGTGAAATACTTCAAAACTAAAAGAGTCCAATTCAAAAAAGAAACAAACAAAAAGGAAAACATGCAGTCAATACTGAGCTACAATGCTTGTTTCATATAGATAATACCACAAACCTCTAATTCATTGGCAAATTTTCTCTCAGCCTCAATAATACGACACTGTGCCTCCAAATTTATTTTTTCAATGTCATCCTCAAAAGCTTTCTGCTGCCTCTCATTCTCTGCAATGAGCTTATCCAACTGTATTTCAAGCTTTCGTGACAAGCTTTTATAATCAAACTCCTCCTTTATTTTCAGCATATTCTCAACTTTCATAGCCTGAGACATAAAATACACATCACTTACGAGTTAAATAGAAGTACATAAAAGAGATAAAATGGCTGTAACAACTCGGTCTAAACCAAAAAATTCAAGCAGAATAAGATGCTAGATATGGTTAGGAAAAATTTAACTAGAAGGAATGACCATTGATCTAATTAAGATACCAGTAAGAGTATCTTAATGCATGGCACAGGGAAACAGGCATAGAATCTAGGGTCCTCTCAAATTATAGTATTTAATAACTTCTGACACAAGAGACGTGTATGAATGGCTATTCAAATTCAAAATACTTCCCAACACTGATACCAAAATACTTCAAAATGAAAAAGGAAAACACAAAATGAAACAGGTATTAAGAGTTAAGTTGATACTTTTGTATGAATTAGAAGTTGTATATTACAGTAAAGGTACTCAAATATGAAACCTGACCCTTTGGCCAAACAATATGGTACTGGAAGTCTCTCCTCGATGGCGTGGAGATGGACCAATAGTCACTATCAATGAAGTCCTAGCTGTGCCTGCAAATTAGTGGAAAACATTAAACATGGAATATAAAATACAACAAAAGTTCTCATAGTTACAAAATATAGGAATTAGAGACTAAACATGTCAATCCAGGATTTGAGAAACCAGTTACCCGGACCGTGAATGACATTATTACCCTGAAATATTTGAATTTTGATCGCATAATGTGACGAACCAGAAGCTAAGAAAATAGATTAAGGCAACTTACCACCAAAAGAATCTCGGAGCATCCTGGTGAGCTTTGAATCACGAAATGGCACATGAGCATTATTCTCTGCTAGAGCATTAATACATTTTCCCAGAGAACTAAGTGAAAGATTTATAGATTTAGCTTCCTCAAGCATGAGCCCTTCACTTCCTGGTGAGAAAAAAAGGACAAATATTCAGAACATACCAACTCCCCTGTTTGGATAACCATCGTAATTAAGTGTTTATAGCATGATCACTATGATATAAGTGTTTATGTATAAGCCCTTTCTATAACAAAAAGATAAAATAAAGCCAACTTGTTTTCATATAAGCTATAAACTGTCTTTATAAGCTATCATGTAGAGCTTACGGACATAAGTTGAAAATGACTTGTGAACATGTCAATAGTTTCCATAGGCTCTCTCAAACAGTCTCGCAGGTTCATAACTAATATAAGTCAATCCAAACAAACCCTTAATAACAAAAGCTACTAAGCCATTGAAGCTAAGACAAGGACCAACACCGACCAAATGTATGAATTTCAAAACCCATAAGAAACAAGGAATATTATAGAGGATGGTTTGTTTGGACTCGGTTATTTTTTAATCAATGTTCACTAATAATTACAAAAAAATGTTCTAGTTTTCAGATTTTCCTGTTTTCAAGATTTTGGGAAGGAGCTAGTGAAATAATTAAACACAGAGAAGCCATTCCCAGAAAATGGTGATTCATTTCAATGCTTCACGGAGAAGCCACTCTCAGAAAATGGTGATTCATTTCATGACATGCATAGTGCCATAATAATTAAACATGTTAAAATTTTAAGTTCAGTCCACACCTGATTTATGAACACGCTCTGAACCTGCTAAGTCTACCACAACCAACTTGCTCTTCCGAACAAGTGGTTTTGAAGGTTTAATCAAGTGTGAGACATCACCATTTTGACTAGATACAATATCTTCGCTTTCTACGACAGACCTCTTAATATGTACCTGTTTAATATTAGAAAATATTCTTTTTAAGGAATTGCAAAAAGAAGCTAGCTGCATTTCTTTATTTGCAATGTATAAAAAACCAAAAAGTAAACAAAGAGTTTTATTATTTCACCGTCAGCATAGCATGACTACGAGAAGACTCTGTGTTCATTTTAGTATTTGCAGCAACACGATTAGCTTCCCCAATTCTCAACAACTCCAAAAAGCTTTGCTGATCCCTGATATCGACAAGAGTTGCCCCAGGCAATGATACATCGCCGGTTCTTGGATCTTCTACAATTGGAATGTTATCATTTGCTGGATTAAGCAAGTCCTGAAGAGTCTCCATGTAAAGCTACACATTTATAGTGAACAAACTTTGAGATGCAGTTTCTACGAAATTTAAAATACCCTATAAATGTAAGAGTTGGGTTATTTGAACATCAAAATATAAACACCACAAACAGGCTTTGGCTAACGTGCATAAGTGGAGCATATCTTCCATGGTGCATCAATTGATATTAGCCCTTAGATTGATCTATCAACACAAAAATATGGTACACCCTCCACAAATCCTTCTTCTTTCTCTTTCCAATTATCCTTTTGGTAATTTTCTGGTTTTCCTTACATCTGCCTAACTAAAACGACACATCCTTTCAAAATTCATCATCCATAGTTGCCTAAATAACATCCCCTTTCAAAATTCACCATCCACACAGATTCAGTCAAGAAGCAATAAGACTGATTCACTTCAAATGTCTATAAAAAAAAAATGGTCCTTGGTGGCCAGATTCATAGAATGAACGTGGGGCACCATAATGATTCTAAGTAAACTTAAATCTTATTTCAACTTATTAAATTCATAAGCATCATGATTCTATGTATGATGCTTATGAAGAGAAAAGCAAGGTGAGAGAACAGGGCGATGGATGTGACGTCGGCGGCGTTCTTGAGGTGAATGAAGAGAAAATCTGCTGGAATGGTTTTAGGATAAATATGATGAGAAGAGACTTTATCATCCAACAGTTGATAATGGTTCTGCACCGTGCAAGACCTAATAAGCTTGTGCACAGTAGCATTCACCCCATAAACAACATTTTATGTGTTTATCTCAATCTTTCTCTTACTTTATATCTTCTACAACTTACATTTTAAAAACACACAAAAAACCAAAGGACACCGTATTTAACATCAAAATCTTGATGTCAGATATCATTTCTCAAATATAATGTAAACAAGGAATTATTTAATGATCAAACAAAATAAGGGGGAAAATAGAAGATAAAAGTTTATAGATATGATTCAAAAAGCATTAATGCACATAAAATATCCAACCTGCAGATATGAGACAGTGACAGAATCAGTATCTGGAGATAAATCGGCAAGAATATCCTCCATGGAACGCACCATGATTCCACGACTTGAGGTGTCTCCTTCCCCTAGTTGTCCAAGAGTAAACGTTTTTCCCGTTCCAGTTTGACCATAAGCCATCACAGTCCCATTATAGCCATCAAGGACACTCTGCCAACCACATATCAGTCACATGTTAAACTATATAACATAGAAAAAAGAGGACAATATTGTGATAGTGTGTTAAAAACAGAAAAAATGTTTATCAAATTATAAATAACACCAATATGAAGCAGAAATAGATAGGATAGCTGGGCAAAGGATGTTAATTACGGACCTCAACAACTGGCTTAGCCACAACCTCATAGACACGCTTCTGTGATGCAGATTGAGTAAGCACCTCATCAAACTCAAAGGTGTCTGAATCCCAATTGTTTCTGCGAAGTTTCAGTCTTTTAAGCTGAACGAGAGTAAAAATACAAAAAGTCAAACATCAAACAAGGCTTGTGCTTAACAATCCAAAAATGTATCTATAAATCAAAGCAATACAAAAAAAATTACACAGTTATTAATCAAATAAAATGAATGCACCTCTGGTTGTAATTCAACACAGTCACCAAAATCAGCATCTGCCATCTCTTCTTCAGCATTTCGAGGTCTCAATCTTACAGCCACCCGAACTCTTCCAGGCACTGTACAAAAAAATATAGAATAACGAGTGAAATGATACCGCCCATTGAGATTCTAAAATTTTAGACAAAGATTGAAATTGAGAATGAGATTTTCAGCAAAGATAATTATGTTATGCTAATGCTTAAGTAACCAGCATTTAGCAGACATATCATTTATATACACTCACAAGTCACAATTAATTACATTTAATGTTTAGAAGAAAATCAATACAGGTGCAATTTCCTAAGTACACAAATGATTCAAATCATAGTAATTGAATCTACAAAATACATGAACCTATGACTTTCAACGCTGCCATTTCCAATTGTCGTCTTTGCTGTTTCCAATACCACCATATCAGAAGGCACAATAAAAAGAAAAAAAGAAAAATTGTAATTGCCGCATTGTTTTCAGGCATTGGCTTTAATTCAAAATAAAAATAACAAAAGTATAACAACAACTCATTGAAATCAGACCTTGGACCCTAATATGTCCACAATCTCTAGACATATTGACTAGCTACCATTAAGGACCTTTAAAACCTATACCAGCCTCGTATAATGAACTGATCAGTAGCCTTTTCACCATCAATAATACCAAGTATTCTCAAGTCCAACCCAACATTCACCAATCAAAGACTGGTTGGTCCATTTTCTTCCCAACACAGGAACTTTAGTTCCATATCAGATATGGGTATGACCTATATCACTGGGACTTGGATTTAAAGAATTTCAGTGCCATTGGCATTTTAATAACTAAACTTATGTTAACCATGCGTTTAATATGATTCAAAGGTTGCAGCTACTAACTTTACAAATCACTTCCCGTAACAATAATTGAAAGATAAAATGCAGTTCAAATTCAAAAGTTGCATCGCTTTAGAGATATTTGCCCACATGAAATTCTTCAAAAAATATTTTACAAAATAAGATAACACATTAGAATGATGAGGAATAGGAGAATACATTTTCTGTTGAAGCAACAAAAATGAACAAAAATAACAAAAACAAAAAAGATACACAATACACGGAGTGGAAAGAATGAAAGTATATATCAAGAACAAACTTACAAGCATGAACCAATCACATCAAAAGACAAAAGAGCACCCAGACCAAACCAACAATAGACTGTAGACTAATTGAAAATCTAAGAGAACAAACACTTTAAACTTTTCTTCCACAGAACAGAACCTCTCATTATACTTAATTGACCCACTAATCAAAACAAAATGAAAAGCTTCTAGACATTACTTTTCTTTTCTATGAGAAAATTCTGCAATCACAGTCACATCTTCATCCCCGCGCTCTAACGACTCAACATATCAATAATTCCAGATCTAAACTACAACTACTGGAGTTTAAATAAACAATGTTCATCATGCATCTGATTATTATTCAACAAACGGTTGGTCCAATATCACATGCTAGCTTTCTTATTCAACATTCTAACAGTTAAAATTTGCCTAAAATACACACGATGTAATTGTAAACCAGAACATAAATGTGCAATAAAAAAACGAATCGGTGCAATATAAATTATGAACAAACTGTTCCACTCCGTGAACAACCGCTCTAATCATTATTAGGTCAAGCAAAAAGTCATAATCAAAGAGTTAACGAATCATCTACATATAGTGAGCTTCATTATTGCGTCGTAATCGTAATTAAGAGCTACATTTCCATTACCACACACACCAACGCTTTTTGGTGAAATTGAAAAGGTGGAGGAACTAACCGGCGTCGTTTCGTGTGGCGGAGTTAGGGCGGCGAAATCCGGATCCCGGTGAAGGAGAGGAACCGCGGGGACGAGGCTTGAGAGGACGATCGAATTTGGCGCTTCCTCTTTGAGCGCCATTTCGGTTAAGGTTTGAAGCCATGGAGAGTTGAAAGAGAGAAAGAGAGAGGAAATGAAAATCGTGTTAGCGGTTTTTGGAAACCTAAATCGAAGTGGAAGTAGAGAGAATAGAAGAAGAAAATGTGAGAGGTGTTGTGGGGTCCAGTAGTTACAAGTGTAAAGTAGTTGATTGGTGGTGGAACACCCACTCTAGTTTGAAGTAGCAATAGTATTGTGCTTTGAGTTTAAGTTTGAGAAACAATTGACTGATTGAGAGAAAGATGCGGAAGATAAAAATAAGAGTCTTGCTGACGGTGTCTCAAGACACTTTTTAAGCATTCAATTTAAAAAAAAAAATTATTTAAAAATTAAATATTAAAATTTTTAATACGTTAACTTTATATATTTTCATAAAAAATTTATACAAAATTTACTATTTAAAATCTTAAAGAGTCCCTGAAGAGCACTCATTACCATTTGCCAAAAGATAATAATTGAGAAGATAAAATTGGGATTTGAAAAAAAAAATTACAGGTTGAGATATAAAAAATTAAGAAAAATTGAGAAGATTTTTTTTCGAGAGAGACCGTGGGTTGACTTTGGAATAAAGGTAAAAAAAATTGGAATTAACACTTTGGTTTCTAGAAAAAAGGGGATGTTAATCTAGAGTTCAGTCGTGAGATTAGAAAAGTTTGACTAAAAATTATTTTCACCAAAAATTGAACTTAGTTTCTCTCAAACGATTTTTCATAGAGGAAATTCATTAATTACTTGAATCAAATGTCTTATTTAATAAAAGTAAAATTTAAAAAATACGGGGTTTTCTAAATTTAACCATTGTTTAGCATTAGGTTTTAAAAATTGTAACTAGTATTTGAATTTAAATCATGGTTTTAAAATAAATTCATCAAAAAAAATTAAAAAGAAATATAAATTAAACTTTAAATTGATTATAAAGTAAGTGAGAGAGGTTTTGATTAAATCAACAATTTATTCTAACATACACTAGTACAAAAATACCTTTATAGTAGAGGTTATTAAGTCAGTTCACCTGCCACCTGACTTTAGAAACAATCTGGTGGCAATTTTGTAAATATTTTAAACTTTGTTAGGTCGGTTGCATTTAAAACTGTCTTAACAAAGATTAAATAAAAAATAAATATGTTTTCTTAAGTCGCGTGTGTTATTTAACTGACTTAAGAAACTTATCTATTAAGTCAAGTGTTGCGCATCTGACCTAAAAAGTTTTATTTATTTTAACAAAATAAATCCCAAAGTGTATAATGCGAGAATCGAACTCGCAAACGCATCCAAAGTGTATAAATTCCAAAGTTTTATTTATATCACTAGAAAACGCATCCTGGTCTTGAAAACTCAACGCGCTCGTCTCACATCTCTGTCATCTCACTCTCACAGATCGCGTTCGTCCTCTCACTCTCTGTCAACTCGGAACCCTCAAACTCCATCACTCTCGAACTCAAACTCTCTCATCACTCTCACTCGAAACTCCTAGAGAAAGAAAGGGAGCGCTGAAGCAAGGATAAAGAAAGATTTCGTCGCCATCTCAAAAGCTTGAAATCGCACGAATCTCACACGAATCTCTCAATTTCTCTATCGACAACACTGAACGCTGAACGCCATCTCTAAAGCTGAAGCCGTTAAAGAATTTGATCAGCACTCCCCTCTCTAGATTTGAGGTTTGATTTCGGTTAGGGTTTGCTATGCTGCCCTTTTCTTCTTCAATTTTGTTGGGGTTTCCCATTTGTTACCAATATCTTGTTGTTTTACATTTGGGTTTTTCCCTCTTTTGAACCCTAATTGTTACCAATTTGGGTCCTAGTTTGTATTTGGTTATGTGACATTGTGGATTTTTTTTCGAGAACAGTGTTTATTTTTATATCACGGCTGCAATTATAGTTGCATACGGCAATTTAGGTCGTTGTTCCGTTCCAAAATTCATACATATTTTTGCGTTCTATTATGGTAATTTTTCTTGCTTTCAAATACATGCATATAACTCCATGAACACTTACAGATTTAAGCTTATGTACATAACTTCTGTATAATTGTATTGCAATGATAAGCTTGTTCTTGCAAATGAGCTTATTTAGATTCCAAACTATATATTGTAAGGGATTTCCATCTTTTTCTACAACTGATTATAGGTTTGAGAAGCTAATTATAGTCTTGGGTCATTATTAGTCCATTTAGGGTAGCAATGAAGAAAAACTTGTTGAGAAAATGCAATGTGGTAAAGATGTTGTTAACTAGATTTGTTAATGACACTCGTTTATTAACTAGGGCCTGCATAATAGTCTCTCTTCATATCTTATACTAATAGTATGTATGTAGCATATACATGACATGTGGGCCTTGTGTATACATTCTAGAATTTGATATAAGCTTTAGTGTCCCTGTTGAGAACACTCAATGATGAGGAACATAAAAGGATAGTCAAACTTATACATAAAAGGATAGACAAAATCAATTTTTTTAGTTTTGCAGTCACTGGATAAGGAAGCTAGAAACAATCTTACACCATTGAAATTAAGAGCAAAGGCTGCTAAATTTGCCAAAGACACTGTTAAAAATCAGATGCCATCTTTTAAGGTCCCTTATTTGTTTGCACTTTTGCTATATGAATTATTTTATTATGGCATTAGTTTCTAGACATTTACAGATTTCATAGAGTTTATAAGTCAATTTCGATTGCTGGGATTTGTTTCAACCTTATACATGTTTTTTATTTTATTTTTTGGTTAAATGTATCTTAAACATGTTAATAAATGTCTGCAGTGCTCTGGAGTATGGGCCGACTGGAATAATCCCTATCTTACTGTAGATCTGGAATATGAAGCCACCCAGGTCGCTGGTACAGCCTTTCTCGTTTGTACAGCCTTGCTCTGGAATGTGATGTATTATAGATATTAGAGTTTAGGGATTTACTTTCACAATTTAGATTATTTTGCTTTGAGAACTCTTATAGTAAGGACCTCAATTTTGTAAAGACCTAGTTAGATTGTGCAGATTGCTTTAGTATTGAAATTTTTTATTTGGACATGACTCTAAATCATAAAAGTTAATATATATCCTCATTACTTGTCTCATATATGCTATTCTAGATCGAAGTATTTGGCCACATGGCTTTGAAAGGCTATATCTACCGAGGGAGGAAACCTGTTCACTAGAGTCCCTCGTCACAGACAGCACTTGCTGAAGCTGAGTTTTAGGTAAATTGATTTATCATCATGTTGAACCTGTTGTCTAATGCCTAGTGTTAGTGTACTATTCAGCCTGATGTTGTATAGTGTGAGCGGAAGGCGTACAATTCTTGCCTTACCTTTGTGGCCACCTAAGCTTGCACACACAAGTTTTGTGTGATTCTGTGCATGTGAACGCTTGCAATCTTGATTGTATCTTAGCTTAATTTATAATAATCTAATCTAAATAATTTCTCAAAATTGGTTTCTACATTTCATTATATATAACAAATTTGTTTCCTTATTTAATTAGGATTAAGAGTTTGGCATTATTATAAATAAGGGTCAAAGCCTTGTTGTTTGTAATAATATTCAATTATCATTCTGAGTATTGCTTTTCCTCTCTCAATACGTAAATGATTAACTATAAATATTTCTAAAACCTTATTTATTTGATGTTTGAGTATTTATTTACTACCTAATTGGTTTGTGTAGTACCCTGAAGGTCATGTTTCAAGAAGCATATATGCCATTTTCAGAGTTGCAAGTGCTCCTCTAATGCCGAGTGACCTACGACAAGATTTCCCAACTTTGTGTTTGGCCATTTGGACTACAACTCCATGGACTATTCCTGCCAATGCAGGTTGGTTTTTCATTTGTTGCATTTTCCATTTTGGCTTGAGTTAAAGATATCTTTCTTGTTTCTTTTGCTAGTCGTAATGGTCTCATTTCTATGTCCTCTACCTGTCCTTCCATGAACTTCTGTGATAAACAGAGATGTCTTGAGTTCTGTATTATGGTTCTTTATTCATGTAAAACAGCACACTAGATATGGAGGTTCAGCTTTCTACTTAATCTGCTATAGTTAGCACAGATTGTTTTGCACCACTAGTTTTGTTTGTATCTGTTAGGATCCAGGAGGCCCCAATACATGTTCCTCTGAAATATCTCTCACTTGAGCCACCAAGATTCACTTAAGCCTGGATACAAGCTCCTATGTGATTCTTTAACTTATTTATTCTTATCGGTATGTCTTAACTTGTTGATATTTAGCAAACAGGATTCCTCTAGCAAATTGCTGGACAATGTCATGACCCTAAAAGTGGAAAAAGCCTTTCACCACAATGGTCATACAAGGCTGATACAACTTGCTTAGATTGACACTCACAAGGTGTTTGCAAATAAAATTTCATGTATATATGTCTAAATCAATCCATTTCCTGCATGTATACGTGTTAATAATATAGTAGTAGCATTTTAGTGATTAGTTGCAGTTTCGATAACTTGACCAGACTTCATTATTTATTACTTGATTAGTTGCATTTTGGTTTGAACCATAATGTGTTTCCTTGATTTTGATGGCAGGGGTTTAAAAACAGTGCCTAAATCGAATGCTTCAATGCAGGGGAATGAACTAATGAATTATTACTTGTGAGATACAGTGTTGAACTTTATGCTGAGAAGGTTAACAACAGAGGACTTTGTGCCATTGCTCAGGCTGAGTCTCTTCGTTACAAGCTTCTTGGTGGTCTTGCTCTGCGCAGGTATATACGCAAAACACAATAGATTACACATCTGTGTATGTGAAATCAATGTCTCAGTGCTATATGTTGTTATAATGTGACAATTTGAGTATTCAGTTTAGTTTTTTTTTTACTCACTCAGTTTAGCTTTTTAAGGGTGTAAGTAGGCGTGTGGGTTTTGCTTTTTAAGGGTGTATGTAGGCGTGTGTTGCTGCTTAGCCTAGCTTTTTGTGTTGCTTAGTATTGTGGTGGGTTGTTTGCTTATGGTTTTCTGTTTTCAGTGTTTCATTTTGTAACACTTATTTGGTAGTACTCCTTGTACTTATTAATCTTATTAATAAAATTTACATATAGTAACCTTTTTTGAAGTACAGTTTTTGGAAGTAACACTTTTTTGTAACACTTATTTGGTAGTAACTTTTAGCTGGTGATAGTGTAATAGACATATAGTAACATTTTTGGAAGTAAAATGTTAGTGAAGTCAATGTGAAAAAATCCCTATAGTAACACTTTTATTGTTTTGATATTTAAAGTTAGCTATAAATTAGCTAGGAAGTTATTCCATAGCAAATTTTCCATTCAATCATGCATTAGTCTTAGTTAAACTTATTTGCTACATGTCGGCTACGAATTAGCTACTAAACATGTAACATTTTTTAAATGTAACTAATAATACTGTTATGTGTTACTAAAACTTTTTAGTAACATAAAAGTAACACATGTTGAAATGTTACTAAATGTCAATAGTAACATTTTTTGTGATTTAGTAACATTTTACAAATGTTACTAAATCCCAAATTTGTTGTAGTGGCTGCGATATAAGAAATAAGAAATCAATGGATTTGTATCTGGATTGTGCTTTATCTTCTTTCTAAAATATTGCATATTAGTAATTAAATCAATGTTGGTTCATGGACACAAGTAAGTAATAGAATTATGTTAACAAGTTCCATGTATCACTTAATTAGAACAATTTTTTATGTTGATATAGTAATTTAATGTTATGTCAACATTTATTTATACAGATATTTGGGGATTCAAAGCCATTTCAAAAAGATGAAGTTAAAAATGTTCAAGAACGCTATGCAAAAATGATATTGGAATATATTGAAGCAAGTACGGACAATGATCTGAATTAGGGTGCAATTATGTGTTGGATATTGCCTACCTAGTCTTTAAGGTTTCTAGTTTTGATGGTATTTTGATAAGTACGTAGTTGCTATTTCACCTAGGTAGTTACTCTTTGTTTATGCTAGCTTTTTTATACTAGTTATATTTGTTGATTTTTCATTTTAGTGCAACTGAACTTGCCTAGTAATATTGTGTACTTATTTTGATTACAATAATATTTTAATTTGATATGACAATATTTTTACTTCTACGGTTTTATTTTGAAATATGGTAATGAAATATAATATGATGCTGAATATTTCTTTTTATGAATTGATGTTACAGTGTGTGTGTGTGTGTGTCAGTGTGTGTGTATATATATATATTGTGCAGGAAAAAAACAGTGCAAAATCTGCAGGAAAAAAAAACTTCTTAAGTCGGTTATTAATAGCCGACTTAAAAAGCAATATTCTTAAGTCGGTTAGACGTGCCCTAAAACCTGGACTTCTTAAGATGCATAAAGTTTAACTGACTTAAAATGTAGTTTGTTAAGTCAGGTCCAACCCGTCCTAACAAGTCAAAACTTGTTATGTCAGGAAAACTTAAGTCACGCACGGAACCGACCTAAAAGGTGGCTAGGAACCGACTTAAAAAGGCTTTTTTGCACTAGTGATATTGTATTAAGCTCTTTTCTTCTCTTCAATTTTAGGAGAAGAGATTCAGTATTCACTGTATACTTAATTTATTTTGGTGGGGATTGAAAACAAACAATGGGAGAAGCATCAATCGGCTCGGTTAGGACAAGTTAACCATGAAAAAGGAACATGGAAAAATAGGATTTCAACTTCATTACAGCCAACCATGATACTATTGTGACAAGAATCTTTAGACCTAGATATTAGGTGCATTTGTTTTAGCTTTTTTAAAAAATAGATTTTATAGTGTATTGTTTTTGCATTAAACAATTTTTAACAAAGAACTTTTTTACGAAAGTTTGATTTTTTTTGTAAAAGCTTTAAATGAAAAATTGATTTAAATAGCTTCTCTTAAAAAGTCGGTTTTACTATTTCATCATGTTGTTACAAATTTATTTGGATCATAATTTTTTAAAAAAAATCTCAAAAAAAAAGTTATTTTAAATAGCTTTTAAGAAAAATCATTTTTTAGAGATAGCTTTTTTAAAATAATTGTGATTTTTGTTAAATTAAAACATCTAACATGAATATATAAGTTATTGAATGTCAAAATCACTCTTTTAATTTATAAAAAAGATGAATTTGAAATAACTTTTACTATTTTTAACTAAATTATCATAAAAATTCATTTTTTAAAAATACAAAGATTTTTTTTTTTTAAGTTAAAACAAACACACCCATTATCTAAGAGAGAAATTTTTTGGGGCCAATTTTAGTCATAATCCAAAATTTATTTGGCGTGGTATTCACACTTCAAATATACAAGTTTGAAAGTTAAGCATAAGCTAGCAAAAGATGTATAGCATCAAGAGGGGCTACGAGAGTATATGTCTCCTCTTGGTTATATCCTTTAGCTACTAAACGTGTTTTATTTCTAGTTATCCCTCCATTTTTGTCCAATTTGTCACTAAAAATTCATTGGGTACCTATTACTTGATGATTGCTTGATGATCTTGCGGAAGTGAGACTAAGTCTCAAACATAAATTCTTATCAGAAATGACAAAAATTACTTATCTAGTCTAGTTAAAGGAGGCATACGATGGGCAGATATGGGATGGAAGAAATATTAAGTTGTGGAGTGATGCATTAAGATAGGAAGAAAATTGTTTTGTCGAATGTTTTAAAAATCGGACCGATCTGACAATAACTATTAAAAATTATTAGAAATAAATATGGGTTAACTCATCCTCACAAAATCGGCTTGTAAGGTGAGGACTTACCACTTGCTTATAAATATTTGTCAAGGTCATCTCATATTCGATGTGAGACTTTTTAACACACCCCCGTGTCCAAAACTGAACAAGTTGGAACGTGGACTCAACAATAATGAGTTGCCCAAATAACGGGTAGTCCAATGGATCGAGAGGCTCTGATACCACATTAGAAATTATTAGAAGTAAGTATGAGTTTAACTCATCCTCACAAAACCGGCTTTTAAGGTGGAGACTACCACTTGCTTATAAACACTTGTCAAGTCCATCTCATATCCGATGTGAGACCTTTTAACACTAACGCTCCAACTAAAGTGTCTAGAATATTTAGTCGAGACTTTGTCGAAAAAAAAAAGAATATTTAGTCGAGACATAAATAATTGAATCAGGACACATTAAAATTACAAAATAAATTGTTCGAGTAATACATTAAGCATTTTTCATTCAAACAACAAGATACGATGAGGTATGTACATTAGTTCAGCACAATACATTATACATCGAAAGGAAAAGATAGATATCTAAAGAAATAAAATGCAATACAAGAAGAAACTAGTATCATATTCGTATAGACTAGCCAAGTCCAGCTCCAATTGTCAGCTTCTTCTTACCCCTCGCTTGCACAACCTGTTTATCTGAAAAAACATAAAGGAGTGGGTTGGTACATCTAAGCTTCAATGAGCTCCAACTACACTTAGGGTGTTAGTTGTCATGAGGGAAATCACATATGTCACTTGATCATTCACACACATATACCATATTTTGCATATTCGTACATAATCCAATAAATAATAGTGGTGCGACACATAAATTATGTGAGTTGATTTTACTGAATGGTCGAGGTGAATAGTCTCGAAACATTCCCATATGTAACCCGACTAAATTCCCTATCATATCAGGGCTAGAGCGCAGCAATATACTCGTTTTGTCGTCATGTGGGTGTTCTATATGAGAATCCCAACCAATGAATCATATCTGAGGTAACCCACCGGTAACACAAGGCTCGTGACTTAAATTTATTCATGCATAGTAATGGTATAAAACCATACATAAATCATGATCAACTGTCTAAGTTATCTAGCTTATCTTATTCTACGACTATCTTTTTTACATAAGGATCCAACTTGGTTATACTTAAAAATCTTTACTAAATATGAGATTATTCTTTATATGTTGGGAATCTAATTATAATCCCTCGCGCAACCATTTTTATATTTAAACATATAGTTAGTAGTCATACTTGTGAACTTCTAAGTCCTAAACACCTTTTTTTTACGAAAGCAAACTCAAGGCATATCATTTATAATAATAGTAGCAATACAATTTGGAATTACATAACAAACAATGCGAGAACACATAAGATATAATTGTCCCTACAAGTACATGAGCGCTACCGTTTGTTTGCCGCTAGCAAACACAACTTGTAGTTGTTGTGGTTGTTAAAAAAATCCCTACAATTTTGCAGGATCATGTCATACTCTGATAGCATGACAAAAGTCGGAAGTTTATCACCTTGTGTATTTCCTAGCTCCATGTTGACTTTTTTGACTAAAAATTAATTATGTGACATTTTAAAAATGTTTTTAAAATTAGTAAAAGATGTTTTAAAAATTAAAAATAAGTTTTAAAATTTAAAAAATCAATTATAAAATAAAAAATTTTGTTTTGAAAAAATGTATTACATTTTTTTAAATAATTATTGTTTAAAAAAAATAGTTTATAAATTTTAAAAAACAGTTCATAAAAAAATTTGTAAACTATTTTTTATAGCAAAATTATTTTATAAACTACATATGACAAAAAAAAATATTTTATATGTTATTTTTTAAAAACAAAATTTCATTGTTTTTGTTTTTTTAAAAATTTTTTAAAGAAATTTAAAATGCCACATAAGCAATTTTTTGTCAAAATAGTCAACGGGGGTTAGCAAATGCAAAAGGGGATAAACTTGGAAGGCCGAAGTCGCACAATTGAAACTTGAGGGGCTAAAATGGAACAATTGTGAAACTTAGGGGGTTAATATCACACAATTCAAACTTGGAAGATCAAAATAGCACAATTGTAAGAAAAGTAGGATTGTCAAAAGATAATTGTTGTGTCGTTTCATAGTGTGGTGGAATCATTGTTTTCTAGTTAATGGTGGCTATAAAGCACTAACTCCGACATAGACATTGCGACACGACACGGACAAGCTTACATAATGTAGATAAGGTTGATACCTGATTCACTGTGACCATTCATTTGTGTTGTATGGCCAAGAATTACATTTGAGTGAGAGCACAAGTTATGGTGCATAAATCATGTTTATGCACCATGCATAAATACTTCAAATTGTGTAGCGCACTCCCCAGATTGTTTAGTGCACCCCCCAGAAATTTAGGGGATGTGCTAGAAATATGGGAGGTGCGCTAAGCAATTTGGGGGGTGCGCTAAGCAATTTTCATTATTTATGCATGGTGCATAAGAAAAAAGCTTATGCACCATAACCACTCCCTTGAGTGAGTGTGTCTCTTTGCATGTACGAGGCTCGAGATTTATTCTGCTATCCTTAATTTTTTTTGACGCAATACCTTAAATTATTTATTATTCTATTTTCTTTCAATTTTTCAATTTATTTTTCTCATACCATTAATGAAAGACAATTTTATAAATCAACTCATAATTTCTTTTTTCCATAAAACATTAATTATATTTTTTAATTTGTATAATACGATCAAAATGAATGTATTTTAGTACGAACACTACAAGAAAAAAGGAAAAAAGGAAATTGTTTTAAAAAAAAAACGCATAGCGACGGTTCAAACCGTCGCAAACAACTTTAAAAAATTGCAAACTAATGACCAATAGGGGCGGTTTTAAACCGCCGCAAAAAATGACAGAACCGACGCTAACAACCTAGCGGCGGTTATTCCGACGGTTCACTCGAACCGCCGCTGATTGACCTAGCGACGCCGCATATAGCGACGCTTGCCAACCGCCGCACATTGCATTTAGCGGCGGTTTGAACCGCCGCTAAATGCTGCTTCGAACCGCCGCCGCTGGCCTGTTTCAGCGTAGTGGAAGGGAATATGATATTGGGTACTAATACTTTTGTATAAACATCTTGAGCTACTGTTTACCCCACTTTTCTAGAAAACCACACTTTTTAAAAAGTGAATTTTCGGTACGTAAATTTTGTTTGAAAGTATACTTTGGACTCTAATCTCGTATCTTAATCCAAGACTTAGTCTAGAAGTATGTTTTCCAAGGAATCTATCCCATGAGAATGGATGCAAAAGGGTGTATTGTTTGGAGCGTCGATATTTTAAAAATGGTCAATTATCATATCTGATATATATCTATTATTGATATTTGCCGATATCTTTTGATACTCGTATCAGAGAAGTTCAGACAATTAATATTATTCGAAAATAAATAATTGACCGATACGTGTCGGATACTTCTCCGATACGCGTATCAAAGAAGTACCAGGCAATTAATGTTTTTTTATGATGGAAACGAAGGAGAGGAGACTAATACAATTCGTGTTTCCTCTTAAGTAGTGGATATTAAAATATGATGTTCTTTATAGATAATCAACTATGTCTTTTTAGGATAGTACTAAGATGTTTTTTTTGAATAATACTAATTATGTTATTTTTGGGTAGTACCTAACTTAAGATATGTAATTACCAATTGTCACTTGTTTGATTATTTTGAGTAATTTGAATGTTAACTTATTATCATTATCGATTTTAATTATGTTATATATTGCATTTATATATTTAATTTTAAATTTAATTATTTAAATAACGTGTCGCGGCTGTACGTATCAAATCAGAAATTTTAAAAAAATTCTGATATCGCCGTATCGGTATCGTGTCACGTATTCGGGCTTCGGTGTATTGTTGAGCCTACTCAATTAATGTGAAAAGCAACACAAAATTTGTGTCTATTTTAATGTGTACATTCAAAACATATTTTGGGGGAGGAAATTTCCTCCCTAACATTTCTACTTTTTTGGTTTACGTAGTTTTTATTGTTGTCCATTTCATTAATTGTCTATATTTGTAAGAAAAACAATACACATACATAATCATAAATATAAGTTTTATAGCTTTCATAGAACTGAGGGTGAACTAGTGGTTATTATTATTAGATTAGATAATCAAATTGGGTGGAGGTTTGTTGAAGTTGTAAAATTTAAATTGATTGTTGGAGAGATTTAAATGAATAGTAACATTTTGTAATTGTAATTTAAAGATAAAACAACAAAAATTAGAATAAAATATATTCTCTCGAATCAAATAAACACCAGCAAGATTTAAGAGTTAAAATGACAAGGTTATTAATATTATCATGTGTTTTCTATAACTCATTATTCTGGTCTAAGGATTCTGCAACTCTAAAGAGAACAATTCACTCGAACATAAAGTGAGTAATTTTAGTCATCAATTAACAAATCAAAGATAGATATTATAACAAATTATAAATTTATCAAACTAAATTTTTATTTTTCTTTCTACATAACTATTAAAAAAAATGAAATTGTCAAAATAATTTTTTCTATATAACTACTATTAAACTCGAACCTAACAAGAGCCGCCCGGCCCAAATAGGATGGCTAGTAAAATTAGGGTTTGGCCTTCAACCTTTTAGTTCGTCATTTAGGCATCTAAATCTAAATATTTTGGTTATTTAAACTTATCAAGAAAAATAAATTAATTTCGTCAAAAGAATAATTTAAAACCATAAATTATAAAAAACAAGTTTATAAGTAGTTTTATACTAGAAATTTATAAGTAGTTGTATGTACATACACAAAAATTAGATAAAGTATTTAATTTCGCTAAAAAATATAAACTAACAAGATAAATCATTTTAGGCTTGATTCATCATTTGGTCTCTTATGGTTATTTTAGGTTTTAATTTGGTCCCTTATGTTTTAAAAGTTTCAATTTGGTCCCTTATGTTTCCACTGTTTGCATAAGTTGGTCATTTCTGTCAGTTTTGATGTTTCCACCGTTTCAATTGGACACATGTCCAAGTATCCAGGTGTCCATGTGTCTGTCCATGTATGCAAAACGTCTGCCACATGTGATCAAATTGATGGAAATGACCAAATTGAAACCTAAAATAAATATAAGGGACCAAATTAAAACTTTTAAAACATAAAGGACTAAGATGAAATCTAAAATAAACATAAGGGACCAAATGTTGAATTAAGCCATCATTTTAAATAAAATATGGTAAAATATATTTTTTCGTCCCTATAAAATTAGCGAATTTTGGTTTTCGTACCTATATAAAAAAGTACTTGTTTTTATCCCTATAAAAAAAATTCCTTTTGGTCCCTAATGCACAAAATTTTGACATTTTTTGACATAATATGAACTTAATTATATAGGTTTAACATGATATATAAATATAATATAGATACATTTTTAACATAAAATAGTTATAATATTGATATTAAAATGAACAAAAATTAGTCACTAGGGACTAAAAACAAAAAATATAAAATTATGTAGTGATGAAAACAAGTGTTTCTTTTGATAGGAACAAAAATCAAAATTCGTTAATTTTATAGGGACGAAAAATATATTTTACCTAATAAAATATTATCATAAATTTGAACCATATCTTGTTTCAAATTTTACTTTACGCCTAAAATATTATCATAAATTTGAAATATAGTATCTTATTTCAAATTTTACTTTACGCCTAATTTGAGTGTCTAATTTTGATATGCATAGTAGTAGACCAAATGTAAAAAAAAAAAAAAAAGGTCGGCCCGAAAGCCCGTTTTGGGCCGGGCTCGGGCCTTATTTTGTGGAGGCATGTTTTCCACCCGAACTTTTTAGTCCGGTCCAATGTGGTCGACGGCTTGACCGGACTGGCTCGAAACGGGTCAGACCGCCTGTTTTGACAGCTCTAATAGTATGTGCCTTGTTCTTTGAGAAGCAATTATTATTTTTTTTGAACAAGTAAAAATGAAATATATAAAACCACAGAACATGTAGACCCCCCTCAGCACAAGGTATGCCAAGGAAGGCTATCAAAGTTTACAAAAGGATCCAATAAGTAACAAGAGAAATAATAATCAGTCGATTCCCAAACAAGTCAAGGGACTCGACCACCAACAATGAATATTAGAAGCTAGAGTAATATTAGTCGTCCTCAACCATCAGTATAAGGCAGTTTAATTGCTTGCTTACCTTTAATTTATGTGTAATAATTATGTATTTAAAGATTGATTAAGCAAAAAAGTAAAATTAGATGTTTTGAATTTTTAGTGACAAATGCTGATGATAAACATGATCTTGAATTTGATGGGTCAACTAGGATTTTCGGTTTTTCTCCGAGTTTTATTTCTAATGCATAAATATTTTATTAATAATTATAGGAAGTTAAATATATTTTAATTCCAGCAAATATGACTCGTTTTGATATTGGCCCCTATAATTTATATTTATTTATATCCTTGTAAAATTACAAAAAAATTATAAAAGTTCCTAAGCCATATTTTATGCATACATAGCCAATTTGAGCATTTTTGTCAGTTATTGACTGTATAACTTATTTTAGCAATTGATATGATAAAATGTTAGTGATGCTTCTTAAAAAATGCTTAAATTTTAGCAATTTGACCAAATCATGAGAAATAAAAAAATGCTTAAATTTTAGTGATGCTTCTTAAAATTAAAGCTGGATAGAAATTGGTACTCCACATCTCACTTTTTTTTTTATAAGAACCACCTCACACTTTAGGAATGCCGTACAGTACAATATATAATAATTCCTTAAAACAAGCTTTTATATGCTTTATATTGGATAATAATAATTCCGTTAAAACAGTCTTGTGAGCTTAGCTCAATTGATAAGACAATTGCATTATATAAGCAGGGGGTTGAGATTCAAACCTCGGTCATCCTACTTATCGATCTTAAGATGGAATTTTTATATGGATAATATTTTCGTTAAAACAAGCTTTTATATGGATAATGGATTGCTCTTGTATAGCAATGACGTACGTAATTAGTGGTTAAACAATAAGCAGTCAAATATTGTATATAACTACTAAAGATCCGTTTGAATTTAACTTATTTTTGAGCTTATGAAAATAGTTTATGCAAATAAATAAATATTTATATTGATTCATAAGTTTTCATTAACAAAAATTGTTTTTTTATAAACTACCTTGAAAAGATTATAATAAAACATAAAAATTTATTTATTTACAAAGCTGTTTCGCATAAGCTCAAAAATAAGTCAATCTAAACGGAACCTAAATGTTATTATTGTTGGATTTCAAACTCCCCACCAATTATTGTATTACATAATATGCTTATTCTGTTTTTTTGTTGACAAAATAATATGCTAATTCCCGTATAATAATAATAATAATAATAATATTATGCTTCAATTGAAAAAGCTCATGACTGATAATTCAATAAATTTTTTTTTTCAATTTTAAAAAGTATTCAAATACAAATGAATTTTCCCTTTCAATTTAACTACTTGCATGACTTTAATACAATTACACCCATAAGAGGGGAAAACAAAAATTATTTTTGGCTATTTTGTTTTCCCTTTCTCTAAACATAGTATACTCTACCATCATGAAGTCAAACATTTGACCCAATATAGCAATATTGCACAATATTATATTCTATGTAATAATGGTTACAATATAATTGGCACATTACCTATTCATCTTTATTATATCACTCTAAACTTATTGCAAGAAAATTAATTAATTTTAAAAACTAAGAAGCAAATTTGAAGATAAAAGAAAAGTTAAGATTCAGGGCTAACATATCTTAATTAAGGATGATTGACACAAAATAATTAAACCGTATATAAAATATAAGAAATATTATTTAGCCAATAGCTAGCTAGTTATGATTGGTATTAATATTTTGTTCTGAAAGCTTCATTTGGAGCTGAGACATAAGGTCTTGATTCTCTTTATGTAGAAGCATAGCTTGTTTCCTTAACTTCTCATTCTCTTCTATGATTGTTTGATTGTCCATATACAATTTCAAGTTTTTCATCTTAATCTCTGCTTTCACCTCAATCATCTTTTTTCTTTGTTTTGCTTCTTTCAATTGTGTTCTCCTTCTACATCACCAATCATATATGTATATACATGTTAGTCTTAATATTGTTACACAAACAATACATGTATATTATTATTAAAATCATGTATATATTATAGACGAGTGTCGTAAACTCTGAGGTACTGAGTTCGGTTTTTACCGATAAAAAAAACTATATAGAAATAATAAAAAAAGTATAAGAGTACCTTTTTAGGTGGCTCAACCTAAGGTGCCTGCAGGGGTGTCTCTTGGAGAGAGGAGCATAGAGGGTGTCATGTTGTGAAGAGAAACAACACATTATGTTTCCCTTTTGAAAGATAAGGTTTCTCTTGCAAGAAAAAAAATGGGAAAGCTAAGAGATATTGATAGTTAGTTAGTGAGTGAGGTGTAACAATTAGGCAATTACAAGGGGTTTTTATAGGTGAGAAAAATTTGATATAAGAAAATAGGGTGAAAGAAAATTGATCAATATAGCTGTGATTTTGTGTTTGTATGTGAGAGAGAGAAGAGAGGGACTTATATGGTAATGATGGCATAAGGACTCATGATTACAAAGGGCAGTAATAGATGAGGAAAAGCAGAAGAGATGAAGAAAAAATGTCTCTCTTTACTTTCTTGGTCTTTTTATTTTAATTGGATTGTTTCAGAGTCCAAAAGCTCTAAGTAACTTTAGGAATTGATATTGGACATATCAAAATACAATTATGTTTTTAGACACAAAAATCTAGTAGTAGTGTATATGAATGAGTGTGGACATGGAATCTAAAGACAAAAAAAAAAAGAAAATGAGATGAAAAATTTAAAATGTATAAATATGTTGTGTTGATGTCCAATTTTATTCATAAGTATGTCACTTTTTAGTGAATTTGGTCATCAAACGTGTCTTTTACTAATCAATTTAGTATATAAAATTATATATATATAAAAAGTGAAATATTCTCATAAATTTTGTGTAATTAATTTGTAAAATGGTT
This sequence comes from Trifolium repens, assembly GCA_030408175.1. Taxonomy (NCBI): domain Eukaryota; kingdom Viridiplantae; phylum Streptophyta; class Magnoliopsida; order Fabales; family Fabaceae; genus Trifolium; species Trifolium repens. The sequence continues at coordinate 17,751,717 of CP125849.1, forward strand.
AAAAAAGTGAATTAAATGCACGAATTATTATAAAACATTTTCTTTTTTGAATTATTAACATCTCATAAAAAAAAATGCAAAAATATTTTTGTAAAGTAATTTCAATATACTAGTTAGAAATGACACCATCTCACACATTTGGGCAACAACTATGATTTTTCTCAAAAGTAAGTACAGTACCCATTCTTTAGAAGTTTCGCATTCAGTTTCAAGACCTTACAGTTGGGATTTGAGATCTTCAAAAGAGAACATAGTTATAAAGTCATGTCATGAGGTTGTAATCAAATTAGTTGTGCTAATTATGGTAATATAGAAGATAAGCATGCATTAATTCCAGGTTCATTTAAAATGGGCCACTTTGTTTGTTGCTTCTAGTTTCTATAGTTATTAATGCTACACCATTGCCTGCGCACTTTTTTCAGGTAGTCCCAAGTTACACAAAGTAAAAGAAATATTGCTAACTACTACCAATGTGTGTGTGTGTTTTCATAAAGGAAAAAACAACTGAATTTATTGTATATAAATCTCCAAATATTGAGGAAAAATAACACTAGCTTATAATTTTATGGGTCTTGTTAACATGTAGTATTCTTAGGGCATATATTTAAAACCTAAAAATAAAAAATCTTCATTAAATAAAATGATATTTTTAACTTGTAATAAATTAGATGTACAACTTTTTAGGTAGAAATTACTATATAAAGTTTTTTAACATGTGCTTTTACTACATATGTTAATATTCTCCTAATTTTATTTGAGATTGTTAGCTAAGCAAAAATGCACTTTCTAGGTTCATTATAGGAATAATGAATACTGCCTTATACTTCCACATTGGGTTTAAGAATAACTATACAAGTGGGTTGGACACCACACTTTAACCCAAAACCTTAAGGTGTTAGGTTTATGGGTCCTCTCACTTATAAAATGTTCAACTTCCACCATTCTAAGCAATGTGGGACTTATTCACTCACACTTGTCACAACAATCTCCCCCTCAACTCAAGTGTGAGTCCATCCATTCTTAGATATGTTCCCCCTCAAGGGAAGCTTTCTTTATCCATACACTTGCACCGCCGTTGCTGTTGGCCACACTCAACGGGACACATCGCCTAACCACCTTTGTTAGGAATACCTTCGATACAAGGAGCCGGTCGAATCTTTCGTCGAACCATCAACTCTAATACCACTTTTAAATAACCGATTATCCCAAAAGCTTAAACTGATATGATAGAGCTACATCAATGGCTTTATAGTTATTTCTAACATAATACAACTTTAATATTTTTACTTACGTAATCTAACTTTTACATCGTCAATTTTAACCCGACTATGATATTATGTTAAATGAATTTGAGTCAGATATATCATTATAAAAAATGTTTAACCACTTCTTTAATACTCCCTCGTTACATTGTTACATTACATAAATCTCTATAAAAAGTTATGAGTAATTGAGTACTAAGAAGTTATTAGTAATTTGCAATTTGCAATATTTAAGTGGGTAAGAAATGATTTGTTTGAAAATCAGTTAAAAATAACTATTTGTTTAATTTAATTGGCAATGTACTTAAGAACGTAAGAAATGTTTTGTTTGAAAAGCAGAACCAACCTTTTTAATCCTCTCTGTTTCTTTCACATTAGAAAATCCATAACATTGTCATGATGCATATAATTTTTTAACATTTTCTTGGAAAACATAACCCCCACTTTTTCATTCATTAAACGTCACCTGGTATGACTAGGTAAAATTTAATTAATTCTATAATTAGAAGAGACAAAGATGAGTACTATACGCAAGGCACTTGAGCGCAGTGTGTGCTCCAATGAAGTGATAGTAATAATAATAATAATGGAACAACAAAGTGCTACATTGAATTGAATTCTACTCACCCCAATCTAGAGTGCGTTTTGAATAACCTATGACTCACTTTAAATGGTGTGAGTTGAACCAACTACAGTATTTAGGATAGTTTACAACGAAGAAGAGGATCGAACTTACGATTACGTGGACATTATTTAAACTCTTCATCACTAGACCAACTTAGTAATTTTAATTATGTGATTATTAAATCATATATTTGATGCTATTATGATTTAAATACAAAGTGACGAGAACAACTCCAACATATTTCGTGATTAGAGATGGCGGCTGAAATCCGAGGTAGAGATGATGTCGATAGAGGAGATGTGTACATACGAATACTCTGACCCTTAAATTAGTAGTATAAAATTGAGATGGTGTTATGGTTAAAACAAGACATACACCGTTAGGATGTAAAGTGAGACTTACATAGTAGATCAATAACATACCAATGAATTTAAGTGTGAAATAGCACAAAAGTCCAGTTCATAATATAATTACAACATGAATCATTTTGATATTGATATGATATTCATAATTGTCTAGAAGTCCTAGCTCAACTGGCAAATGCCGAAATTGCTAGGCTGGACGTCATGACCCGGGTTCGAACCCGGGACCTCACAGTTGCGTGTGAATTTAATTTCAGTGGATTACCACTTCATCTAAGACCAAAAAAAAAAACATCGAGCTTCCCATAAGTAGACCAAAACCGATCTTATAATAAAATTTGTTTTAGGTCTCACTTAAGATTATTAATTGTTGGGCCGACCCTAACGATACATATAGCATTGAGTCTGATCTAGCACAAAAGTTCAGTCCAGAATATAGTTACAACATGAATCATTTTGATTCAATATGACCATCATAGTTGACGACCGAATCTTCCCTTTTTAAGATAAAAAACTAAATAAAAATTTATAATCAAGCTATTGCATTACTGCAGATGTAAAATAAATTAGGTTAAAATGAAAAATTATAACATAATTGTTCAACTATGATGGCAGATCGACTCCAACTAGTTGGAAGCGGACCCCAAATATAAAAAGTAGACCTCTTTTTTTTAAAAAAAAAAAGATTTCTTAATAAAAAATCAAAACAATTAAAACGAATAATCCTTATTTAATTTTTTTATAAAAATAAATAAGGATTAATAACATAAAAAATAGTCATCTTTATAACTAACATACAAAACATTCATATTTTAATTGATAACAACAAAATATCTTTAGCTACTTAAAAAAGTTTCCATTCTAAGAATTTTTGAAATAAACTCATCGATCAAGTCTTCATGTTATATATTTTTGTTCATTTTATATTTTTTTCTTAAGCCTAATCACTTTGAATTAGACGTTTCAATTTGGTTTTTAAAAAAGACATATTAAAACAACATTTGGCATTTTTATTTTTTTAGTGACTTACAACTATATAATTTTTTAAGACCATAAAATAGAGGCCTAACTACATACCGCACCTTGCACATGCTCAAAGCCGCCCTTAAAATTGGTCTATAGTAAAAATAATTCTACTCATTTATCTCAGTCATTGGTGAAAAAGGTACAAAAGAAAAATAGATTTTGTGTAGTCAGAACTTACTATACTTACTAAGTTACTAATATCAATTTTTGATAAAAAATATAATGGATTAAAACAATTGACCCCAACCAATCATTAGTTGGTTCAGTGGTGATTGAAGCTGAACTTGATAGGGAAAACCACTGTTTGATCCCCGCAACTGCGATCGGAAGGGGATTGGAACCACTTGATGTTAAAACTGACCCCCGAACCAGATTCAACTGGTGGCGTAAAAAAAAAAAATTGGCCCCATGATTTACTGACTAGACCTAGAGTGAATCCGGGTCCAACGCAAAAAGTTTACATTCAAATAGTAAAACCCTTAACAGATGCAATTAACAATCACTTATAATTAATTTTAGCTTAAGATAAGTAAGCTGCAACCAATTAAAATAATCTGGTCAAAAAAGGCCAATTAGAGACAGCTACATTACATAAGAAAGGAAGGTCACGTGGAAGTCACGTGAAGATAAGAAGAAGGAAACGGAAAAAATTATAGAGGTAATGAAGATGAAAGGGGTAACTAGTCAATGAGGTTAGGTCCCTTATTTTGTCCCTTTTCTTTATGTAATTGAGTACCAAAACCATGCTCATTTATTTGGAAAATGAACCCCATTTTGGCTTCATCTTCTTCCCTATCATCATGACCATCATACCCCCTTTCTCACATTCATTGGAGGGTTTTTGTTTATTTCATCATGATACATAGTGGAACCTTGTCCAACTTCGTCTCACCTATTTCACATGTTACTCTTAACTTGTTATTTTGCCTTGATATAGTGAGCAATATTTGTTTCTATCTTAATTAAATATTCGATTTTAAGAAGGAAAAAAATTCTGATAATCTAAAGTTTCAACTGAACAGTAAATAAAAAGAGTCTTGATAATTTGAATCTAATCATCTGATTAACTCACACTTAAATAATGTGTGACTCAAATGAAATAATATATTTTTATTTGTATATTCTTACATTGGAAATTTATTAGTCCGCGCTTGATTATTATACTAGTATATAGTTTGCCAATAACCAAGATGGTGAAATAAATTGATGGTTCTATATATTTTTACCATCACACAATTATTTCCCTACTAGATTTAGGATAAAAGCAACAATGAGACATATAGGTAGAGGTAATGTGGAGATGATGTAGCTAGGAAAGCGAAGTTACATACTATGGCAAAACGTGTGGGGTTATTTTGATATTAAAGTGAGTCATTTTCTTTAAGTAGATAATAAATAAATAAAAAAGCTAGAAATGAAATGCAAAGGGACAATAGATAAAAGCAATTTTGCATAAAACTTCATATATATTTTGATAGTGATTTGTATCTTTTTTCATGATAGTGTATATTATATAAATTTTTGTAAGTTTGATTTTTTACCAAAGATAAAATGTGAAGATGGATATATTTTTTTTCTTGAATCCCTCATCATATCCTTTTGAACAAGGAAGGTTGAGCTATTTGATGAGGACAAGGACCACAAGGGCTTCACTCATTTCTTGTATTACTACCGCCAAATTATACTTGGCACTATGGAGGATGGAAGATGTTTGTAGTCAACTATGATATCAAAGTTCCTCTCTATTTTCAAGATGATTTTATTGCCTATGTGTTTTTTATATGTATAATATTATGTGAGCTATAGCAACTTGTGTATCTATTTATATATATTTTTATCTAATTTTAGAGAAGATTCTTTTGGGTGCATGTGACATGTGTGGTATTTAAGATTATTTACATTTAAAGGAAGGAGATGAACATTTCTTTACTTTAAACAACAGTTCAATTGTACTTGCATTTATATCTTTTACTTGCATCTAGTGCTCTATACCTAAATTGTAAAAAGGCAATGTCACTCAATTGATTTCTCTTCCCACTTTTTTTTATCATGAACATATATAGGGTATTCATGAACATAAAGTCATGTATAATTGTTGTAATTAATCATTTGAGTTACAATGATCTATTTAAAGATATCTCTCCATTGATGCTGTTTTATACACACTAATCTAAAATCAAATCCCTAGCTACAAGTATAAGGACTTAATCTTCTACCAACCATCATCACTATATATATGTCGGTGACATCCCAAATTTATTTAATCATTAAATTCATATAAAAAATATATATAAATCCGCCATTAGCGGTAGTTTTTTTTTTAAGAAGCTAAAAAGGAAAAGGAAAAAACTTAAAGAAAAATTATTCACGAAGAAATAAGGTTCTTAGTGCATCGTTTTTGAGAATATCACGAACACCAGGAGGAGAAGCATGAGTCAAAAAGTCAGCATCGGAGGAGGCTCCAAGTTAAGCGAATAAATTTGCATATTGATTCTCCTCTCTAAAAGTGTGATAAAAAGAAACATTGGTTTGAGAGAGAATATCTTGGATTAACACAGCGTTGATATGATATTTAATTTGGGGATCTTTGATGAAATTGACACACTGTAAAGAATAGAGTAACAGACAAGTTCGTCAATATCCATGTCTCTGGACAACAAGAGACCATTGTAGATAACATACAGTTCAGTGAGTAGAATGTCAGATGACCCTTGAATGAAGCCTGCAAGATATTGGCCGAATGTATTTCTAATAATGCCGCCAAGTCCAGATGAAATAGGAGAACTGAGGCAACTTTCGTCCACATTAAGAATGACACAAGAATAATTGTTATTGTTCAACTTGATATATCTATCAACTAGCCCATCGTTAAAAGCAGGGGAGAAACAGCTTTTGAAGGTTTCAACCATAGTTCGGATGTTGAAGGAGAGTCGACTGAAGGACCAAGTCTTATTGTTCAGGCACATCAGGTTGCGGTGTCTCCAAGACCACCAAACACCATCCGAGAAAGTGAGAGCATGTGAACCTGTGACACCCAACTTGAGCCAATCTTACACATCCAGATTTGAGAAGAAATCTATATTATGAAAATCAATGTGATTCCAAAGGCTACACCCAAATGGGTTAGCGGTAGTATTTGGACAAGCCGTTGTTATTCCATGACATATTATTATTTGTTTTTTGTTAGATAGTCTAGTGACAAAAAAAATTACATTTAAGGTGAATAAGTAGAATGTCTAAATTTAAATCTTAACTCCTACATATAAAATGTGATGTCCTTATCACTTAAGTTAAATTTTCAGAAACATTAAATAAATAACATCTCTCATAACTAATCATGAGCGGATGTAAGTGCAAGTCATTGAGGGCTCAAGCCCCTACTAATTAGTTGGTCTCAGTGTGTGGAGAAGGGATGGTAGTGTCTCGGGGAATTTCTATCTTCTATGCTCTTGATCTTGGTACGAAGAAATTGGGGTATTCTTTTTCTTCAAAAATCGGGATACTTGTGGCATGACTAGAGATCTCTCATAGGTCCTACGATCTTCCTTCTTCCCTTTTGGTTGTATATTACCTAGACTGGTTATCCATCTGAGATTAAACACTTGTATTTTCATTTTAGGCATATATCTAGCTTCTTAAAAAAAAAAGACAATTTGTAATTTGGTTATAAAAAAATCAATACAAATTAAATCACATAAAATTGAATTAGATTGAATCAATTTTTTTAATTAACCATTCAAAACCGAACCATATCTCAATTTTTTTATCAAAGATCGGATAAAATTTTGTCTCAAAATTGATTCAAACTTAACCATAGACACCTCTATGATCTTCTATCCGCTGTAGCTGATCATTTTCATTTTCTTCTTTTGTACTTAAATAAAAACAAACTCTACCTCCTTTTTTTATTAAAAAAAGTATGATATATGAAACTCACATTTTTTCATTTAAATTAATGCATGATACATAATATTTATAGATGGAGATGGATTGAGATGTATATCGATCAACAATTATAATTAAGTAAAGTGAGAAGGAGAGGCAGTAGTTTCACATGCACTATTTATTATGAAATCAACTGATTTCTCATTCACCACTCACCATCAAAGTAACAACTATATATTATATATTATTGTGGTCCACCTCAACATCACCAATATATTTCACCTTATCTTACATTCAAATTAGAAATCTATGATTTTCTTCTCTGCCACACAATTATCCACTGCCATTCATTACCTTCAAAATTGGTACACATCTTCATCATAATCATCACTTTGCTTCGTCTTCTATTACCATCATCATAATCATTACATGCATTTTTAAACATGTACAATCATAGCTATATGAATTTTTACCACATTGTTACTGAGGATGGAATCTCATGCAGTGCAAGGGAACAGTAGCTGCCATCTCGTTACAATTAATTAATATCGTAGTATTTGCATATCCGTCAACTTATTACTCCCGACCCAAACGATCTAATTGTAGAAATATTTGTTTCAAAACAGATTATCCTTCTAAATTTTAAATTTTAATACAATATTCTTTTTAGAAGCCAAATGAGTATATATATAATAAATTTTAAGTATAATGTGTGTCTAAAAATAAAAAATAGTTATTACAGGCAAAAAGTAAATGGAATGTTGAGGGGTTCGTCATCCATTATTGATGTAAATCAAAATAAATCTTTTTTCTTCGTCTTCGGCCACCACCAAACTTGAATCTTAATGTTGAAATTAATCTGTCACGAGACGATATCTTATAATCAAACATTATCTGGTTTCTTTCTTTCCAAACGATACAAATTGTAGCTGACCAGATTGCTTCAAGACACAACATAGCTCCACAAAATTGATGAGAAAGAGAGATAACATTATTTGGGAGAGCGCAATGTATTGGCGCAGCGGAAGAACGTTTTGAGACTGTTCTTTTTTGACAAAAATAAAATGATATTCATTCATTCAAATTGATCAAATACATCAAATACAATCACATATTCAACATTCGCTAAAAACGTAAAGGATGAATCTGCGAACAAACTCACAACATCCAAGTTAATAGCATACAACGGCAAAATGCCTACAACAAATAATATGATAAAATTAAAGTCACCGAAGTATCCATGTCTCCGGATCTGCAACGTTGATGTCCAAATCATCGATTGAATCTGTAATTGTCTGAAGCCAATCTTTCAATAGGAATCAAATGAACACCGCAACAATACGGGAAATCAAATAGCGCCACACAAAACTACGAACAACACAACGTCGCACACAGACGACGAAATCACAAAAAACACACAAAAGAAAAAACTTAACGAATGTGAAAATCACTTATTTATATTAAAATAAGAAAGAAAAAACTGATGTATTGGGGTGATTTTAGGTCAAAAATGACCTAAAACCACCCCTCCTTGGTGAACAAAGAAGAAAGAGTACTTAGAAAAAGAAGAGAGAATTTTTTCTCAAGAGAGAAAATTAGGGCCGGCCACTTTAAATTATAACATTATCTATAAACCGTATTGTAGAGGTTTCGTTTTGAGACTGTTCTAACAAACACACAATGTGAGAACGATCTGAGAATGTTCTAGGAATTGGAGAAGATGAATAACAAACATACACAAATGGAATTAACAACAGAAAGCAATAGAGAGAAAGAGAAAGAAAGTAAATTGTGCTAATATGAAATTTTTATTGAGATGATTAAGAATTACATATTATAAGCACTTATTTATAGGCTTGGTTACAATGCCTTGTTATGCAAGTTACTCACATAGTAACTAACTAACAAACTTATCTAGTTGTAACTAACTCCCAACAAATCACAACTAACATCAACTAACTAAATAGTTATGAATTACACCTCAATCTAACACTCCTCCTTAATTCAAAACTGTTTTGAGACTAACAATCCCAAGTTGTTTCATAAGAAACTCAAATCTGTCAAGCTTCATAGCTTTAGTAAATCCATCAGCTAATTGTACTTCTGTTGGACAATATTGCACTTGAATCATCCCATCTGCCACTTTTTCTCTGATGAAATGAAATCTGGTGTCAATATGCTTACTCCTCCCATGAGATATTGGATTCTTAGTAAGACTTATGGCAGACTTGTTGTCAATCATAAGTGTCAAAGGCTTCACTGCTTCACACTTCAATTCTCTCATCACTGAATCAAGCCACAATGTTTGACATGCTGCAAATGTGCCTGCTATATACTCTGCTTCACAAGATGATAGAGCAGTCACTTCCTGTTTCTTAGTACACCATGAAATTGCAGCACCATTGAATTTGAAAATATACCCTGATGTGCTCTTTCTATCAGTTATATCTCCACACCAATCACTATCTGAATATCCTATTAAGACACTCCCATCACTGTTTGTGCCAACAGGAAAGAATAAACCAAAATCCATAGTCCCTTTGATATACCTAAAAATCCTCTTTGCAGCTACAAGATGAGGTTTCCTAGGATCATGCATGAATTTGCTAATCACACTTACAGAGTAGCAAATGTCCGGCCTACTATTGCACAAGTATCTCAGTGAACCAACCATTTGTCTAAACATAGTTGAATCCACACTGGCGCAACATGAGAATGTTATGAGAACGTTCCGAGAACGTTCTACCTGAACCATGGAACATGTATTATAAACATCAGGGTTCAATTTCACTTTGAACACCCACTTTAAATCAATTGTCTTCTTACCATTTGGTAGTTTCACTAACTCCCAGATCTGGTTCTTCTCAATTGAATTTAATTCATCTACTATAGCTGCTTTCCACACACTAGACTGCAGTTCATCTTTGACATTCACTGGTTCAGCATCAGCTAACAATGCAGTATGAATTAAGTCACCTTCTTCATTAACTGCACTATCTGGCAAAACTTCACAGTCACTCAATCTGTTTGGAATTTGCCTTGTTCTCTGTGGTATAGCTGGTGTTGCTTCAACTTGTGGAGCATGATCAATCACTTCAATATTCTCTTCTCCTTCTGAATCATCACTTGAATCAGAGTAGATATAGCTTTGTTGGTTTTCACTGCTGTACACAAGAACAGTTTCCCACTTCCAGCATTCATTCACACTAACATCTCTGCTAATATGAATCCTCTCAGCAATTCCACTGTGTTGTGGAGTGTATGGTGCAGTCACTTCATGCACAATACCTTGACTAACACAAAAAGCTTTAAATTCCTTTGATGTATACTCACTACTCCCATCAGTTCTTAAAATTTTAATTGATTTGTCACTCTCCTTCTCAATTAAAGTTTTGAACCTCTTGAATACATCAAACACTTCACTTTTGAGCTTAATAGTATACATCCACAACATTCTAGTAAACTCATCCACAAGAGTAATGAAGCACTTACTTTCACTTAGTGAAGATACTTCAAAAGAACCATAAATGTCAGAATGTACCACTTGTAAAGCAACTATAGCTCTCTTAGGTGCTTCTCTTACAAATGGTGATCTAATCTGCTTGTTCTTCACACAAACTTCACAGATAGAGTTCTTAACACTAATCTTAGGTAGACCATGCACTAAATTCTTAGAGTTCAAATCACTGAGACCTCTAAAATTTAAATGCTCATATCTTTTGTGCCACAACTTATTAACACCTTCACTTATGTTAGCAGTCATGCACATCATCTCATCACTTGTCATGCTCCATTTGTAAGTTCTGTTTGGAGATAGAGTTGACTTCAACACTAACCCTTTCTCTGGATCAAATAGCTTCAATGAATCTCCTGCTATTGCCACTGAGAATCCCTTTTCTGCTAATTGACCAATGCTTAACAAGTTACAATTCATCTCTAGAACATAGAACACATCTTTAATTATCACTTTAACTCCACTATTGCCTCTGATCACTATATTTCCAGTACCTTCTGCTGCAACCTTACTGCTGTTGGCTAGTTTGATGCTGCTTGTTCTGCTAGAATCAAAACTTGTCAACCATTCTCTATGTGCAGTCATGTGATTAGAACACCCTGTGTCAAGATACCACTCCTCATTCTTGACCTTCTCATCACATGTGGTAGCCATCATAAGCACTGAATTTGGATCTCTTCCTTGAGCAACATTTGCCTCACCATCATTCTGTTGATCTTTCTTGTACCAACATTCATCAGCAAAATGTCCAAATTTCTCACAATTATAGCATTGCACCTTACTCTTATCAAACTCCTTCTTTTTGTTGTTACCCTTGTCAAACCCTCCTCCTTTAGAAGATTCAGGTTTGTCATCAGGTTCAGTCTTTCCATTATTAGACCATGGTGCTTTACCTTTATCCTTCTTCTTGGAATTCTTGTTGTTGCCCTCTTTCTTGAAAAATTGTGCTTGTAATGCTTGTTGATTAGATCTTTCAGAACCTCTATCAATCACCATTAGTTCATGTGCCTCCAATGAACTATGCAACTCCTCTATTTTCATAGTTTTCACATCCTTTGCTTCTTGTATTGCAACAACTATGAAATCAAATTTTGGGGTTAAAGATCTCAATACCTTTTCAACCACCATCTGATCAGTCAATACTTCACCACATGTCTGCATTTGATTGACCAGAGAACATAGCTTTGAAAAATAATCTCCAATCTTTTGCTCATCCTCCATTTGCATCATCTCGTATTTCCTTCTCAGTGACTGAAGCTTCACTTGCTTGACTTTATCACCACCATCATGATATTTTTCAAGAATATCCCAGGCATCCTTTGATCTTGTTGCTTTGGCAATCTTCTCAAAATGGTAAGAATCTACATTCTGTTGAATATAGAATAGAGCTTTACAATCTTTCTTCTTTGATTCTTTGAATGCCACCCTTTGCGCATCTGTTGGATTTGCTCCCAAATCATCATATCTGTTCTGGACCAGATCACCCACTTCTTGAGCTCCAAAAAGCGATTTCATCAATGCACTCCATCTATCCCAGTTCTTGTTATCAAGAACCAAGATATTTGATCCAAAACTGTTCAAGACTCACACCTCACTCAAGTGTTTCCCTAATATGATTCCCCTCACAATCACTCGTGTTTCCCTTTGATTGAACCAGGCTCTCGATGCCAATTATTGGCGCAGTGGAAGAACGTTCTGAGACTGTTCTAACAAACACACAATGTGAGAACGATATGAGACTGTTCTAGGAATTGGAGAAGATGAATAACAAACACACACAAATGGAATTAACAGTAGAAAGCAATAGAGAGAAAAAGAAAGAAAGTAAATTGTGCTAATATGAAATTTTTATTGAGATGATTAAGAATTACATATTGTAAGCACTTATTTATAGGCTTAGTTACAATGCCTTGTTATGCAAGTTACACACATAGTAACTAACTAACAAACTTATCTAGTTGTAACTAACTCCCAACAAATCACAAGTAACATCAACTAACTAAACAATTATGAATTACACCTTAATCTAACACAATGCACACCCATCCAACTAATAATATCACCTCAAATCGATCCAAAAAAAAGCACAAGTAATTGATTATAAATTCTATAGAACTCAGTTGAGCACATAGCTGAGTCATTATGTAAACGACCAGGAAAATCTAAATTGGACTTAGTAGGTAGCCTATCACTAAGAAGACTCCAAGCAAAAGTATTAATTTTCAACGGAACAAAGTTGTTCCAAACCAACTCACTATCAGACGACAAGTCCCTCAGAACCAGATGACTCAACATGTAATATGCCCCTCCAACAGAATAACCTGCTTCTGAATCAGCTAACCACACCTAAGAATCCGATAAAGAATCATGCTAAACAATGTTAAAGAAAAACAACACATTCCAATAGCTCTTCCTCCACGCAAATAAACATCTACGCCACACCCATCGATTTCCACCAAAGATCCCAACCTGACTAACACATATCTTCCACTAGAATATCTTTATTTAACCTCAAATAAAAAAAGTATTCCAAACTAAGAATTTAGCGATCCCCCATCTAACTATTCATCCTTTTAAAATAAAGTACTCTCATCATCTCTTAATTGTATCATCTAATTAATACTACTTGCATTATACATAATTCAATTATCTTTTACTTTGCATTTAAGACAAAGAAAAACCATGCATCCAATGCATGATAATGGTATTTTTGTAAAAATAATATTCTTTTTTTCTATCTATATAATTTTTCTTAATCTATATTAGATCGGTTATTTTAGGATGGTGGGAATATAATATTGTGACAAATTTTAAAATTATGTATTATAGAGAAAGAGATCATAATGTACATTATATATCCATTACTCTGTAACCAAAAAATAATATATGTTACTCTCGAAGGCTTTTTTTTTTTTTCCTTTCTTTATGGATTCTCCAAGCTAAATTTATTTCTACTCTTTCACACTCGAGGTGTATAATAGAAAAGATGAAGATTTTATATATGCTCAAGGCAGAGCTCTTTGAGGGCTCAGGAGGGCCACGGCCCGCCCCAAAATTTTCATTTTTTAATAGGTATATATATATATATTGTTAAATAAAATTTTAATATATATTTATCATCGCAAAAGTACCATACAAATGTTCTTTGGTCTAGTGGTTGTCCTCCCCGCCTTTGCAGCCTTACACTACACCCACACGGCTGTACCAAATCACCAATACCACAAGAATGTTTGTTTTAGCAAACATTTATATTCTATTGTATAATTTATAAAATCATTTGATATATTATTTAAAATTATCAAAATAAAGAATTTATACAATTTTATTAAATGCCATTAATTTTAATGAGTCTTAATATAAATTATTTTAAATTTTATTTTAATTTTACATAAATTATCCATGAATTTCGACATTATTAAACGATGCAACATTTTTCAAATGTTAATAATATATGAAATTATTTTAGATTTCCTTTTAATTTTACATAAATTATCCATAAATTTCAGTGCTCGTGAATTTAGCTTAGTTAGTAGGGACATCATATATATTATGCAGAACTCAGGGTTTGAACTCCGAACAATTTATTTATTCACCTTAAGGTGAAATTTCTAGCTTAGTGGCTACCAGACAAAAAAAATTCAAGCTTTGCCCCCCCTCCCCCCAATATTTTCATCTAGCTCTGCCACTGTATACGCTACCCATAGAACAATTGAGATTTGTTTAACCACAATGATCTTTGAGCTTTATTTAACGTGATTAGCATTAAAAATATTGAAGAGGACATAAGATTGTTGTTGTTGTTGTTGTTATTATTATTAGCACTTTCCTTATTATTATTATTATTAATAAGTTTTTATATTGGATCTAATTATCTCACTTTATGAGTCTTTTCTATTTAATTTTTCAATAGTTTGCTAAACAAGTTCACATAGTTGATCTGCTCATATTTTGGGTGACAGCATTATATTAATTAGAATTTCTTGTGGCACCTCCTATGTTTCTCGCGCATCTTGTTCGTTTCTTATTTTACATTTTTACTACTTAAATAGCGGACATTATAAAAATGAATTATTTTTAAAAAAAATTCGAAAAACATCGTCTACTACTCACGTAGTAAACCGATCGATGGTCAAATCTTTTGCATCAGTCAAAGACCTGTTAAGTAGACAATTTTGATTGGCCACTTGAGTGGCCATGATATGGCATTGGCCAATAGGCAACCAAAATTTCTATCAATTCCCCCATTCTTTTTCCTTCTCTCATTCTCTTTTCTTCTAATCTATGAACTTCAACTTCAACACAATGAGAGAAACTCTTCTGCTATAGGGAGTGGTTATGTTGCATAAGCTTTTTCCTTATGCACCGTGCATAAATAATGAAAATTACTTAATGCACCCTCAGATTACTTAGCACACCCCCCAGATTACTTAGCGCACGCCCAGATTTCTGGCGCACCCCCCAAATTTCTAATGCACCCCCTAAAAAACTAGGGGGTGCGCTATGTAATTTGGGGGTGCACTAGAAATTTGGGGGGCGCGTTAAGCAATTTTGGGTATTTATGCACGGTGCATAAACATGACTTATGCACCATAACTTATGCCTAAACGGAAAATCAATTACACAACTGTAATGACAAATTCCTCAAAATCGAACTGAATAGGATCACATAAGAGAAAAATTCTTTCTCGAGTTATAACACCACTGCTGGATTCTCAGTACTTGGATTCAAACTCAAGCAACTCACTGATTATTTGCATTTGATGAAAATATTGGTTAAAAACCCCATTTGAATAATAAACATAATTACAATAACCTGCCCTAAATATTATTACAAGAGACAAATCAGTAAAGATACAGAGGAATTCCTGCAGTATCTACAACTTACATACCCATTTAGAACCCCTTACTATCCAAGAAAATCAATCTTCTTGTGTGTCTTCATCATCCTCATCCATGGAATCGTCCTGCTTTTGATCCTCCTCAACATGGTCGACGCCCTGAGTTTCTTCATCGGATATTGATTCACACTTTGCATTGACTCTATCACCATCGCCAGTGTCGCTACAACTCTCAGTATCTGAATCAGATGAACCACCATGGTCTTCTCCCTGTCGGCCACAATCATAAGCAGCACCCTCAAATTGCTCTTTCAAATCAGGAGCAACAATGCCAATCATCTCACTTAGTGCTCGTCGTTCATTCTTTCTGGCAGCAGCAGCATCAGAAGGAGTGCTTGGACTCTCCGCCACCACAATATTTGAATCAAGCAATGCCCCTGAACTTTCATTATTGTCTCGGCTTCTTGAAGATTCATTTTCCCCGTGTGCAGAAGGGGCGGTATTGTTAGCCCAGCTACCAGGGATTTCGGAAGCTATAAGGTCTTCGGTTCTGATTAGGAGGCACCCAGCTTCTGTGCCCTCAATAATCTTTTCAGTATCTACATGATTATTTGATTGTGAGTGTTGTGAATGTTCACGACAAGGTGTTTGATGTTCATGCTTCTCTGTTTCCATATCATCATCAATCTTCATAGTGTCCCCTTCTAAAGGACTATCCTTGTTCAAATCAAAATTCCGTACACCAATATTTGATTGACTTTCAGTTTCCAGAACTCGTTCTGTGCCTACAGCATCTTTTTCCATCATAACTGTTGTGCCAACACCATCAACATCAGAACCGAAGCAACCTCTAACACCGTGGTCATTATCAGCACTGGTGAATTCTGCCTCTTGTGTATTTTGGCATGCCTCTTGTGTATTTTGGCATCCTTCACTTCTTATATCACAGTCATGCTTCTCAGTGACACTTGCTTCATTGCTCGATGTTTCAATTTGTTCTTTGTTAAGCTTATGAGCAGAAGTGGTAGATCCTGCTTTGGCAGGATTGTTACTGTGGTATACTGCCCCAACTTTTTCTCTTCCTGACGTTCCACCTACAACTCCATCCATATCTAAAGAAGTATTATCATAATTCTCATCATCTTCTAGAGTTCTCTGCATAGCCTTCAACTGTTCCTGTTGCTTAGCAAACAATGATTGTATTTCCTCAGTAGTAGAATAAAATGACCGCAGCTGTGTTTCCCTGCATAAATCACTGAGCTTCAGCTGAAATATTGGAATTTACAAGCAACATGACGATTGAGTCAGGTGTACGTGTTGCATCACAAAACAAAACTGTAAAACAGCATTTCCCATACAAACAGTACAACACACAAGCACACTATCCAACATTAACTTGTAAACATACAGCTGGAATCAAATCAGCATAAATGACATGGCCTATTAAGGACATCAGGATCGCAAATTTTAATTTAAATGTGCTGTTGAGTAGTGTATCTCCTAAGAATTTTCAAAGCATCGGACAACCATGTCCTTGTTGTACATGTATGTCTCAAGTTTAAAAGTTAGTTATGATCCATGAAAGTAATATTAACAAAACCCTAGTATACATTGAAGGTTTCTATTATTTGTGTCAGAATGCCAAAAACCAAGGAACTGCACTAAAGTAGCTGGTCCAGCGTCCTCTGATATTCTATGCCAGCATCTCTGGCAGTCCATAGTCATTTCTTCGCAATTCGCTTTGATATGTGGTATCATATCAGTTCGGGTATGCGGTATGCAACTCTAAAAGTATTGAGTACATGGAGGGTATACATAGTCGGTACATTATTTGAGTTCGCGGTACGCTTATTTACATTTTAGTCGTCACATCAGAAATTTTGAAACAACATAGGGGAATATCTCCTATAAAAGATGGGCATATGTGAAGCACACTTAATCAGTGAAGCAATAAGCACTGCTTTCCTTGTCTGGTAACTGGTTTTAGCCGTTTTGTATCCTGAGTGATTTTCATGCATGGTATTTGGATTTCAGTGAATTTTATACGTATTTTGTTCAAACGAATTCACATAAGAACTGCAAATTGGTACCCGCGAACCAACTCGCAGTTCTCTTGTAGGTCCAGCAAATTATGTGACTGAGATGCAGTCTATTAGAAAATAAGATAATAAGGTTGATTCATTCTATATATATATATATTCCAAATTAGAGAGACACCCCATCCAATGATTCTAATTTACAATAAATCAAGCCTTACCGAAGCATGAGTCTTTCCCTGGCACCTTTTAACCTCCGCCTCTCAAAATCAAGATCTCGCATTGTAGCATCTATCTCAAGCTCAAGAACTGAAACTTTAGCCCATGCTTCTTCACGAGCTGCCTGCTAACAACAGCAATAAATATCTAAGTTTCAAATAAATAAACTTCGCCCAGAAAAACAAGAGCTTAAAAGAAGAAAGGATAAGATAGAAAACAAAGTAAAAGAATCAATCAGAAAGCCAAACAACAAGCTAATGATAAATCATAAATATAAGAATCTTCATTCTTTGGATCATGAGTACTAGTAAGATAAAATCATTAAAATTAAAATTGTTTCAATAAATTTTAATGCAGTCTCACTGAAATAACATTAGCAAGAAACCTGGGTGTAACTAGACTTAATTTTGATAAAGCACCTTCATATCAAAACATTTTTAGTATTTAATGCAATAAACTCCTCTTAACTACCTTTTCGCTCTCAAGCTCTTTTCTTAATCTTCTTGTTTCTTGTTCAAGTTCTTCTACTTTCTGGTCCAAGAATTAGCATTTAATTTCAGTTAGATATCAACTAAAATATGATAAAGCAACTTGATATTTAATACATTTAATACAAAATAGTCTGATTACCTTCATTCCATTTTCAGTGGTCTGCTTCTCTAGATCTACTTGAGTTTCCAACTGGCGAACCTTATTATCAGAGACAACCAACTTTTGTCTAGTATCCTCCTGCAACAGAAAAGGATTAAAGAGGAAAATCTCTATTTGAAGTAAATAATTTTTTTGGCCTGCCTTGGGCTAACAGAAGCAAAAACAGAACCATACCAGCTTGGACCTCAAGGTTTCAACCAGCAAACACAGTTCTCTCTCTGACTCCTACAACACATAATAAGAAAGACAGCTTGTGAGCTCTTAGCAAGAAGCAAACAGTTTCTTACTAATTTAGCATCAGAACTTTCAAACCTTTAGCTTATTTATTGCTTCTTGTAGCTCACTTTCTCTTCTTAAGGCAGCATCTGAGACTCGTTTTATTTCCTCTTGAGCCTCATACTGCGCTCTATGAACAGCAGCTTTTAGATCAGCTGCGGCCTTTTCTCGTTCTTCTTTTCTCTGAGTCCGCTCTTCATCTAATTGCTCCTTGAGTTCAGCGATACTTACCTTTTGACTGCAAGCAGGAGAAAGACACACAATTAATTGCCATAGTGTGGAACATAATTATTACTACTTCTAGAATTATCCATCTGAAATAAATTAGGAGAGAACATGCAACTAAAAAGGTACATCCTCCAATGACAGTTATATAGTACAAAGAAATTCAAAATTAACTTAAGTGTTTCACAACTCTGACATAGAAAGATGAGTGAAATTAATCCCAACTCCACCCGCATAGGTCACTTGTTACTGCAGACAATCAGGCCCAAGATAAATACATTTCTAGCTGAGCAAACAGCGATATGTGTGCGCACACAAATAATTTACCACTTGAGTTACCATCTAACTATACATTACATGGATTGTAAAGAAAACAGCAAAAAATAGTAATACCACCGCCAATTTATTTACTAGAGATAAATTGGAAAACCCAATAGAAAATTATGGAAAATGGTCTTGAACAAGAAATCCAATTCCATGAGTCTTGTATTAGTAGGAAAAGTAATAACACCCAACTCTGCCCGTTATACAACAGTTACCTCTAATTGATTGTGCAGATGTATTAGAACTTCAAAAGTATTTCATTTACCACTTCAATTAAAGAATATGAAAGGTTTGAGAAAATTTAATTATGTTGAATAATAAGAAAGATGATTCACAAAAGAAAAGAAACAAATAATCAAAAAAATAATTTATGCTCCATGAATGCAGTGCCTATGTATTCCTAAATGCAATGGATAAATCAAAGTCATGTAGTTTTTTGTAAAATGAGTACGAGTCATTATATAGCAACCAAGTTGAACTGGAGCCACTACACGCAGGCAGGGACGGATCCAGGAATTTCATTAAGTGGGGTCAAGATTGTTTATCATATATTTATATAAAAATATATAAATTCATAACCAATAAAATGATGACATCGATATCATTAAGCAAAAAATTGGTGATTACAAAATAAAATATACCATTATATATCTAAATACTAAAGACACCTTAATATCAAAGAACTACAATATACCATTTTTCCTTTTGCCTAAATCCCACCTTTTCATCTACCAAAAAAAAATCCCACCTTTTTAGAGCATTTCAGTTTTTTGTTTTAATTGTGTACGTGTAGAGAAACTGAGAAAGCTAAAGAAAGGCAAACGGATGGTCTTTTAGAAAGTCCAAATCTCAATCTTTTGTTTCCAATATAATAATATTAATTTAAAAATATATTATTGATTTTCTCTTAGTGCATTAGTGGTTATGGAGGCATGTGAGATCAGCATTAAACTTATTGTGGGGTCAGAATGTTAAAACATTACTATTATTAATTAAAAAATTAAGCAAGGAGTGGGGTCAGCTGACCCCAATTAACTCCACTTGCATCCGTCCCTGCACGCAGGGTCATTGAATCGTGAATCCAGCCTGTGCAGTTATCTCTCCTTTAGGCGTGATTTGGATTCTTGAGTTTGGCACGTGGTGTTTTGCTGGCTCGCATTGGTGCTGGTTCAATCTTGCGATCTCTACGGCTCACATTCCTGCTTGTGTGGGGGAAAGACAAATGGTAGAATTAGGCATGGCTTGACATTGATTTGTGTTGATATTTCAAGTTTGAGTAAGAGTCCCACATTGGATGGAAAAGTGGATGTTGAGCACAATATAAGTGAGAGGACCCATAAACCTAATGTATTAAGGTTTTAGGCAAAGATGTGGTGTCCAACTCACTTGTGCGGTTGCTCTTGGCCCAAAATGGATGATCCCCCAGGTTTCCCTCATGGCCCAACAGCGGTATCAGAGCATGGTTAAACCGACTCCTTGTGTCGAAAGCCTTCCTGACAATGGTAATCAAGCAGCATCCCGTTGATGGATCCCCAACGATGGTGCAAGTGGATGAAAAAGATTCCGTTTGAGGAGAAGCATACCTATAAAAGAATGGATAGACTGACACTTGAGGGGGAGATTGTTGATATTTCAAGTGAGTCCCACATTTGATGGAAAAGTGGATGTTGAGCACTATATAAGTGAGAGGACCCATAAATCTAATGTCTTTATGATTTGGCAATTTGTATGGAGGGCCATTTGGGGGTTCAGAAATCATTATGTTCTCTAAGGAGTCGAATCTCTAAGAGTCGGCGGGTCTCATAAAGGAGTAACCATGGAGAGGGTTCTTGGGTAGGGTGTCAGTGTCTAAAGGTACTTGTTTTTATTATGCATGGTGTGTGGACCATCTGTCCACCTTTAGTATTTCTCTAGAGGTAGTGGTCATTCAAGCAATGGTTGTAGCCTGTGATCTATTTTGATATGGGGGATCTAATACTAGTGTATCTTAGTAGTTGTTTTGGGTCTCTTTTCCTCCTTTTTTTGTTTCTTCTTGTAATTTGAGCTAGAGTACCCATTGTATTTCCATCTAATATAAGTTTTTGGTTTTCTGTTTAAAAAAGTTAAAGGTAAAACAAGGTTAATTTCTACTACCATACATAGAATGGATTCTTGCACCCCAAGATCTTTGATGCCACAGAGAAAATGTATGGATCAAAGTCCAAATTCAATGTAGTCTTAATAGACAACTATGATGGCAATAACTGTGGGGGTCATTTCCATACTTTTTCTATTCACGTGGTGAGATAAAAATCAATCAACCAAGGTAACGATGCAACTATATAAATATGAACAGCTTATCTCTATATTACCTAAATCAATGATAAATATAATAAAAGAAAACAATATCAAGTATTGAAGAAGTGAGGAATGAAACCATAAGAATCATACCTACTTATAAGTTCATTTGATTCGACACATGACTGCATAGAAGAACTAAGTCTTTCATTAAGGTCTTCCAGGGCATGTTTTTGTTCTGCAAATGCTCTGTTGACATCTCCTAGTTCCTTTTGTTTGAGATCCACGATTTGCTGTAAATCTTTTATTTGATCAAGGTAACATTTTGTGACAGACTCTTTGGCAGATTTTAATTCCTACAGAATGGATCATATTACAAATTATATGAGTACTTAAGATAAAATGTTAATTATTTCTTAGTTAATAAAAACCACATGTTCCCTTTCTTGCGAAACGAGGTTATAAATTCAGCATAGGGATAAAGTATCATGAATGCCATTAATTAGGATTTAGGAAGAAAGGGGGGTTTAAAAAATGACATGAAATTATGTGAGAGTTAAGTTTGAAATTTTTTGGCAGAGCCTCGGCTAACACTGGGTGCAGTCCCTGTAAATTCAAATGATTACATACACTTTCATGGCGCTCAATAGCTGCACGGTTGTCACTACGCAACGTATCAATTATAACAACCTGATTCTCCAATTGCTTTCTCAATTCCTGTCAAGATTCAAGATAATTGGATATAATTAAAGGTAAAAAATTTATTTAAAAATAATTAATACTGCAATCCTTCTAAATTAACACACCGAGTTAGATCTTTGAAGGCTTCGAAAATCATCAAGAGATATAGGACCCTCGGGAGCGCCAATGCCCAAACCTTTCAATCTCTTGTTTTCAGACACATAATCCTCTACACGTTCAAGAAAAGAGATGCAATGAGAGGAAAGCAAATATCTTATATCAGTATTAATATCAAAATACTGTATATCATAATTATCATTATCAGTGATATGCTTGTGTAAGCTGTAAGCCTTGACTAATTCTGTTCAGTAACTGTTTTATTCTTTGAAGTTTGTACTCTTTAAGGTTTCCTAGGCCATCTATAAATAGCTAACAGTTGTATCAGATTA
The DNA here is from genome assembly GCA_030408175.1 of Trifolium repens. NCBI lineage: Eukaryota > Viridiplantae > Streptophyta > Magnoliopsida > Fabales > Fabaceae > Trifolium > Trifolium repens. Next base: position 17,774,367 of record CP125849.1, read on the forward strand.
TATTATATTCAGTGAGAATAGCATTTGTTTTTCACTTTTGTCTCTGTTTTTGCGTTCTCTTCCCGATTCTTCCCACTGAAGAATTGTAATAGTCGATATATATGATGTAAATTGCAGAAGTAACTGTCTGGTGTACAAGAAGCTTGAATTTTACTTACCAGTATACATAAGAGTAAAATGCAAGAATGATTAAATTCAGTACATATTTGTGCTCTTCAACATGACATATACCTGCTTTTCGTTTAGCAACTGCATTGTCTGGCACTGGATTTGAAAAATGCACCTCTCGATATACAAAAGCAAATGCACTTTCTGCAAGATAAGACAAATGATAATTTTAATGTATTTTCTTCCTTGACCAAAATACGAAGTTTCTCAAATCTTAATGATCTTTTTTTCATATTTGTAATGCTTTTTACAGTTAAAGGATGTTGAATGAGCACATATAGTGAGTGAAGAATTAGTGCTCAGATCTACATCATTGACAAGTAAAATAGAAAAATCTACAAATTCTACAACGAAGGTGAGAAAAAAGTCGGATACTAATATAAATAAAATAAATAAGGACATTGGAAGGAATTCATATTACCATGCTGAGGAGGAGCAGCAAATGATATAATGTCACCATGGCAGACTTTGACAGCAGCACCATTCTTTTTCAACTTCTCCCAATTAAGGTAAGTTCCGTTTGTGCTGAAAAAGGCTTTACAAAAGTTAGAATATGAGGAGATTATAGAAAGAAAAAAAAGAAGCTCTTTTCTTCCTCTCTCAAGTAAGAGGAAGGATGAGGGAACCAAAACTCTAAAACAAACCCACAACCTAGTATCTTTCAAGAATATTGATGTGGTATTCTCCATATTTTCATTAGTAATCTTTGTCCTGTATATTCTGCAATGATTTGCACTAACGGAATTCGAATCAATCTGGAAACGCACATCCTCTACCAATCGTCCAATGCGGTGTTCATCAGCAGTTAGTAAGATATTAATTCCCTGGTTACAATAATTCAACGACATAAAAACTCAATAAGCAAGGAACACTTAAACCAAAAAACATAATTGTGCCTAAATTGAACATTTTCCTTATCATATATCTTATCTTAGAATTGAGTATTGGCCTAACTCAACCCTACAAAACTGGCGTCTAAGATGAGGATTGCCTCTTACTTATAAACATTTATCATATCCGATATGGGACTTCTTAACAATACAGAACTGAATTAACCTAATTTTGACTTAAATTGACGAACAGGAGTAAGGAAATGGGAAATTGAGGGAAATGAAAGTTACCTGATGCCTTTTGCGGGCATTATTGGATATGGCAGTGAGAACACCCCAAACGTTAGGATCGGAATTGTGAAGAGGTTGAGAAGCGAAATTGGAAGCAACAGAGACAATGCGATCTTTGGCTCCTAAATTGCATGATGGATTCTGCTGCTGCTTATTGGGAGAATTGCCGTTGGATCTAGGGGTTCCTCCGTTTCCACGGGCTTTCTCGTCCTCCACCACCATCGCCATTGCACAGTCACAGGAGAGAGAGAGAGAGAGAGAGATTTAGCGGGAATTGAAAACCCTAATTACCAAATTCGCGGGAGTATCGTTTTATATTGGGTGTGGAGTGTGGAAGTTAGTGAACTCTCAAGTGTCAATTCTTGTTTTTCGCCAGCTATTACAGCGTACCTCGGAAGCCTCGCAACTTCCCCCCTCTTTTTTTTCATTTTTTTTTGTGAATAACTCCCTTTTTTGGTCATTTTTTTTTTTACGATTACTAGTTTATTACCCGTGCGGGACGTTGCCGCTCCCTATAATTAGTGAATTAATCGAATCATGTAAGTAAAAAAAAATTCAAAAAAATAAAAATTGAAAAATTGAAATTTGTTGTATAAAAATAGCAACCATATAAATTTGTTTTGGGCCTGAAAATTGTTCTATTGGGCCTGAAAAAAAAAGTAATACTTGCAAAAAAAAAAATGTTATCATTAGGAAAAATTATTTTATTAAACAATGGAAATTTTCCTATATATACATGTGGTTGGCTCTAGTTGTTATGTGTGTTTTGGAGATGTATAAATCTAGTGAGAGGTAAAACTAAAATAATTGTGTCTTTTGTTATTATATTTTGTATTTTTCTGTTTTTAATATTTGAAAATTTCAGGAGTGTTGAAGGAACCTCAAATCAATCTGAAAACAATGGAGATAAAGTACCTGCTGTTTTTTGTTGGCAACAAACTCTGAAGAAATTGGAAGGGGATGTTTATAATGTCATAGTAAGTTTTTTTTTCCTATATATTTGTTTGGTATTCCAAAAATGTATTGATAAATGACTAAAAAAACATTTGTGTTTTTGTATTTTTAGGAAATTCCTGCTCGTGTTGTAGAAAATTGTTTGGCTAAGGATCAGCAGTCGATCAAGTTGGTTGACGAAGAAAATTCAAAGACATATGAATGTGATATTGAGACTCTTAATGGTGGGAATAATGAGAAATTCATTGGTAAGGGATGGTTCAAATGTGTGGAAGATATGGGATTGAAAGATGGTGCTGAATTGTTGTTCACAATTGATAATCCTCCAAAGGATATGTATGTTTATCGTATAGTATGGGATTGATTAGTAGTAAAAGATGGTTGTTATGTGGTGGGTTTCTTATATGTTTGCAGTTTATTTCTAAGTATTTAGTTTTAAGTTTTATTTAAGTATTTAAATTATGTGGTTTTAATGTTGTACTTTATATATTGAATGGAATATATATTATCGTTTTTATGTAGAGCTTGGTTAATATACATTATTATTTATTCTATAATATAAAGTAAATTACAAAATATATAATACATTAACGGGAAAACATGAAATACATTACAGAGATAAATTTAATGAAACACAAGATAGAAATATTTGAATACTGATAGGTAGCAACATGTAGAACTTAAATGCAAATTTTAAAAACATAGACTTAAAACATAGTCTTTAGGAGGATTTTACAGATCCAACTATTAAGAAAAAAACTAATTGGACAATTTGAAAACATGACACCTCTGGTCGGTGTCATCAAGATCAAATTTAAAGCGGATGTTGTCCCCGATTTTGAAGAAATTAGATTTACAAACATAGATCCATTCGTGTCCAAGTGCAGTTTTTGTTGTATCATTTGGATCAAGAACAGTAAGTGTTTCTTTATTTCTTCGATCGCCGCAAACAATTAGATAGTCAATTAGGTGGTCTTTTAGAAACTGTGCGAAATTTGGTGGCAAATTCTGCATAACACGATGAAAAAAATAGTTAGTGTTAATGATTATAAACTTAAGCTTAATTTATGAAGAAAAAAATTCAAAATAGAAGAAGTTAACCAATGTAGGTAGCTTAATATTCTCTGCGGTAAGAACAATGTCAAAATAACGTGTTTTTTCAACATCAAGACTTCGGCTATGGAATGAAGGAATTTCAATTTGAGTGTTTAATTTCTTGAAACTTTGGATGATGAAAACCTTTGGCGGATAATATGCGAACTTAACTTCAACATCATCGTGGAGCATATAAATTTTCTTGAGTTCATTTCATCCTTTAGTTATAGTTGGGTTTTCATAATCCATGTTGAATGTTAGTACACATGGAGTTTTGTCATCATTCATGATATACCATTCTTTTTTCAGTTGGTTGTAGTAGTGGTGAACAAAGTATGGTTCAAATTCCGGATAGAACTGTAAAACAAAGAATTAAATTAGAAAATTAAATAGTGCTTTATTAAACTCATATTAGTTGCTCCTAACATGAAATGCAATTAAAAAACTAACCAAGCCATTGTAATGAACAATTGAGAAAACTGTAGCCAGCTCTTCTTTGAGTTTTGCAGCACCATCTTCCATATTAATTAGTTTGTTGGAAACAATTTTTCTAGATATGTTTCAAAATGAAGGCTTCACCATTTTTATAAGCAAAAATTCCAAAATATTCTTTATTATAATCATTTATATTTAATTAATAGTCTGGTTTAAAATTAAAAAATTTATTGAAATTCATCGTTAATATGTTTAATTAATTTTATAAGTGTTAATTGAAATTTTTTGTGAAATTAATAATAAAAGTAAAATTGTCGATAGACATAAAATAATTATTTATTTATATTTATCTATAAAAAAATGTTTCTGAATTTTTGTAAAATTAATATAGAATGTGTATTTTGCTTATATATATTTTAATAGATGTAATATTAGTTTCTAAATATGTTACAGGTATCTAAATAAATTGTTATAATATACTTATATATATTTATGATTTGAAATGACAATTCTTTGCGGTGATTTGATTTTTGCGTGTACCGATAGCTATTGGTAAAGAACAGAGTGTTAGATAAAGCATTGAAAGCAGACATAAGATTCGCTGTGCATTTGTGTGTACAATCTTTACCCATGGCTTGGTTTTTGTCCTATATCCATGGTGATCATTTTAAAAACAATTATTTTAGGATAAATAGGTAACATTTTATTTTATTTAGTTGGAGAGAGAAAGATATGATTAAAATTAAAAAGCTAAATTTAATGATGATGATGATGATTACAATTTATGAATATGATGGGAAAAAAAGAAGTTAGAGGATCGATATTCCACTTAGTAGTATTTATCGGCGTTATTTATAAGTAAAAGTTGTTTTTTAGGTTCCTTTAATAAGCAATGTCTGTTGTTTAAATATAGATTTGATACATTACTTATAAAATTGTTTTTATAAAAAAGTAATATTTGCTTATAAATAAGGTCGGATACATGACTAAATACATCACTAGAATGATTATTACCAGAATGATATCTCCCTTATAAATTGTTTCTATATATATAAACAAGATACATGTGATAATCCTCAAATACCCTTGCTTGTAAACTTGACACATATGTGTTTTTAGGGTATTTTGTGTCTTTGTTCACCAAATCTTTCCTATTACAAGTTAAATAATAGTGTTATCTGTTGGTTATTTACATTATACGAAAAAAAAATTAAAAACTTGTACATAGATAAAATGATACTCCCTCTGTCCCAAAATAAATGACTTGTTTGACCACTGACACGTTTGCCAATGCACAACTTTAATCGTTAATATCTCTAATTATCTATTATTAAAAATTATAAAAATGATATATTTTGAAAGTACTCGTCGAGACAAATCAAACAACATCTCATTTGCTAATATTTGCATGTATATATTATTAGAAAAATAAGGTCAAAGTAGGTCAAATGAATAGTACACTAAGTCAAAAAAAGGTCATTTAAAATGGGACGGAGGGAGTACACTCTATTATTCATTGGGTAGTTTGCCAAAGTTTGACTTACACACTTTGGAAAGACAAATGTTTACTTTATCTTTCTGTCATCATACATACCCATACACTACTTCTCTAACTACTCTCACTTTTTTCTACCACCTTCTTTCACTACATACAACTTCTCTCATTCTATCACTTTGTCTACCACCTTCTTCACCAAAGAACTCAAGACTTCCGATACCAAGGTAACATTATTCGTATCCTTATTTCTTGTCATCATATTTGATTTTTTTCGTTACACAATATTTTCGAAACATCGTAATCGTTTCGTTTTTCAATCTTTATCGAACATTAACGCGATCGTTGCATGAAAATGACGTTATATGCCATCAAATGTTCTTTAGCCTCTGTTATTACTTTAGATCTTTCGGAATAAAGTTTTATTAGTTTCGATTTTTAAACAAAATCTGTTTGTTTAACATGTTATTCGCTTAAGTTGTATAAATCGTTTGTTATCCGTCATTTTTATAGGTTTCACGTTATCATTTCATGAAAAATAACTTCTTTTTGGCTAATATCTTTGTATGCACTCAAATGTTGTTTACTTTCTATTTTTTGTTTAGATCCTGAAATAATCAGCTTTATTACTTTTGATTTATGCACAAAATCTGTTTGTTTTAACATGTTCTTCGCTTACATTGTCCTATTCATTTGTTTTTCTTCATTTTAAATGGCTTGGCGTTATTATTTCATGAAAAACATGTTCGCTAATTTCTTGGTTCTCAAATTGTTTTTCCAGTTTTTTACAATGTCAAGAGCTGAAGATTTTATCAAGAACATTAATGATGGAAAAGAACTATTTGATAAAACATACAATCAAACATTATTAACAATTTGGTCATCAAGTGTAACTTTTGATGGTTAATTTAGTCCACCAAATTATTAACAAAAGAAGCATCAATGATGTGTTTGTAATTTTAATATATTTAAAGACCATACGACAACAATTTACATTTTAGGGACCAAAATAGTAATTTTTCGAAACAATACTATCAACATTTTATGAATCTTAATTTTCGCTACACTTAGCATTATTGTAAAATTATTAAAATTACCTGTTGCGAAAATCAAGCTGAATATCTTCATTTGCTTGTTCCTCAATTTCGCTCTTCTGAGAAATCAAAATTACAGGCATTGATAAAAATCAGTTGCAAAACATTATTATTTTATTTCAATTAAATTTATTCTCTTATATAATTTAAGACATAACCAATAAATTATATCATATTTAAATATATTATATCAAAATGAAAATAATAAAATGTTACATACATCGATCATAGGATACCATTTCTTAAACTTCCCTATCCTTCTTTTCAGCATGACATCATTAAGCTGAAATAGTTGAAACCAAGTAATTAACAAATAATAATAATAATAATAATAATAATAATAATAATAAACTTTTATGTATTGTAAAACAAACCTTTAGATCATGGTCACCATAAACCACGTTTATGCGCAAACGTCTCGCTACACGTTGTGCGGCTAGGAACTCGCTTGTAGGCTAAATTGATTAAAAAGAGAATTAAATATTGACATAACAATTAATCATCAAATTTTAAATTATAAACTATAAAAAAAAATTAAAACTTACAATCTTATAAGTCCGTTTGCTTTGTCATGGTCAAGCTCTAAAAATAGAGTGTCGGGCTTGAGAATCTCCACCATAGTTGTAGCATCTCTTCTAGATTCATACAATCAAAATAAAATGACTAAATTTCTTTTAAAAGACCAAATTTAAAAATTCACAATTTTATAAAGATTAAAAATAAACCGTTATACATACCTCAGTCCTATGAGTTGTTCCTAGTAGGAATACTCAGGACCGGTCACCATTGATGGTCCTCGGAGATAGGACCTCCAATCGGCCTCGCTGCAGTAGAGAAAGCATGTACTTCATGACTGTACATTAATAGCAAAAAATTTGAAATTAGCAAAAAAATTATGAAAGAAATGTCTTATATTCACTACAAGAAAACTCTTAACAAAAAGTTTACTAAATCTATTTGATGTGTTTATATAGAGAAAACATATACTTTGACATTACTGTACATTAATAGCATAAGAATTTGAAATCAGCAAAAAAAATATGAAAGAATTTTTTTTTTTTTTGACGAAGAAATAAATGTATTATGTTTATATTTATATTCAACATTTTGTTTGGACAATAGAAAATTATTAAACAATCCAACATCATAGATTTTTGAGATATGCTAGCAACATACGCTTAAACAAACGCGGAGCAACACACGCTACAATATCAAGCCACGTATTCTAACTTTCAAAATTGAAGACTTGATAACCGGCTCTGCCGGTTTAAACCATTTAATTTTTTTTTTAATTATTTAATTTAACATTGAAAACCCAAATCTTCTATCCACCGCCTCTTCAGCCATTTACCAGAAATTTTTACAGCATGCCTTTCTAACAATATAAATCCCTTTCTATTAATATTAGCATTATATGTGATGAAAAGAAATTCTAAGAAAATTCAACATGTTTTGATATTTTCCTATGTGAAGGAGACAACTGCTTTAATTAATTTTTTTGTTGTTTGAACGTTGTGTGTTGTTGTTAATCTTAGGTTGGCTTGTTGAGTCAAAGAACTTTAATTCTAGGTGTTTAAATGCTACTGTAAATCTTCAATTTGAACAAGTGGGTGGGTAGATCAAAAAATGTCATGAAGCTTGTGTCATACTATCACGTGGTTTGTCAAATAAAGTGGTGGCTTGCCGGTTTAGCAGAGGACGGTTGCGTTGTGGCCGGCAGTGAGAGATATAAGGTGGGTAAAGAACGATGGCGGCGACACGTGGTTTAAAAGGTTTTCCCTTTTGTACTTTGCGAGAGCGAAAAGAGGCAAAGAGAGAGAGAGAGAGATGGAGAGAGAATTTTTTGAGCCGGTTGCCTGTTATACTGTTTGATGAAAAGGGGACGTGACATTCTATATGAGCAAGTGTTGATTGGAGTGTGTCAAAGCGTTTGACACTAGCAGTGCTCTTTTTGAGTGGTGTGATACATTTTACTACTATTCACAGAAGCTTGTCTAATTGAGATTATCAAAATAAATAGAGAACACCTTTAAAAAGGACACACTGATCGATAACTCACTTTATGTGACGTTATTAGGTCATTGATATTTGATGTATTCACTGCCAAAATGGCGTGCATTCAATTAGAGTCATTTTAATATCTTTTTGAATCTAGTGATGTATTTAGGAACTTAATGTAATTCTCAACATGAAAAGATATCTCCCTTATAAATTGTTTCAATATTAAAAAGTAATATATATTGGATACATGACTTATTTAATTAACTAAAAAAGTAATTTTTGCTTATAAATAAAGTCGGATGAGTATTTAGTACTCGGTCAGTATTGTATTACTAATAAAATATAAATAATTATATAGTTCATTTTCAAAAATTTTGACATATAAGGATGACAATATGTCAGGAATCTCTGATAAGTTACTTAATGAGTATAATAGTGTGTAGGGATTTTTTCATTATTATTACATTGAGTGAAGTGTAAAATAAGTTTGACAGGCTGTAAAAAAAATATAAATTGTATATTCATACTCTTATAAGTCCTTGAATATATGTAAAAGTGGGTGAAAGAAACTTAATGTATTTTATTAGGAATTTGGAGCAAATACATTTATATTTATTGATCAAATTTTACTTATATTTAGAAATGGAAAAATAAAGTTAATTTTTTGTGATAGTACAAATGAAAAAAAATAAATCAATTTGGAGTATTAGGTATGGCCTACAATATTTAGAATTTGATTTTGTTGAAAGTAAAAATGATAAGGCAGTGTATATATTATATTAATTACTCGCTCCGTACCACAAATAAACTTAGTATTTGTGGTATGGGGTGAGTATTTTCTTTGTGAGAAAATATACTAAATTTAAAAGTTTATTGGTCAAGAATATGTTTTTTTTTGCTTGGTAGCGTAATGGCTTGAAATTATACCCTTAAATTTTAAAAAACAATACTGGTAATATGTTGGAGTTGTAGATTGTCTATAATTTTGTATTACCCCTTGTTCATCGTTTATTAAGTGAATTGGATATCATTTAATTTAATCAAATTATATGTACTGGAAAAAAATGATTTATTCTTGAGACACCTATGATGTGGGTAGGAATAAAGAAAATATGTTTCCAAGACCACACTGCTCAATGTAAAATTGTCATGAGTAAGTTAACTTAAGATAGTACTCTGCTGCACAATATTTTAATAGTTAGATTACAACTTTAGCTTAAGCCTTGTTTCAATAAATCAGTAGTTTGTTCTTGGATGGAAGACTTAGATTTGAATTTGATTAATAAGGAAATAGCATAACTGATCCCAGTCAAAATGGAAACCGAACTATAAAGTTATATTCCAAATAAAAAACTGATCTAGAAAGTTTCTTTGTAATAAATCAGTATGAACTTCTTGGATGGAAGACTTGGATTTGCGCAGAATTAATAAGGAAATAACATATGTTACTTTCTTCTATAATTCATACATCTTCAAATTTGAAAAACTAAATCATATATAATTGTTTGTCTTACATTCATGTAAACCGAAGTTAGATTAATTGCTTAGAATTTCATTGAAAATTGATTATAACACCATTCATACATTTAACTGTATTCGAGTTGCATTACTGACTTCTTATTGGTTTAGTCCTTATTAAAATACTCTACTTTTGATGCCGGTGTGTACAACCGTTAGCGTAGCAAAGTGATCATAAATAACATCTCCAAGTTCTATTCATATGAAGATAATTTCTAAGTAATTATACAGAGGATGTTAAAATAAGGAAAACATATAAATTTAAAATTCTTCACGTCCTAGATCATGAAATGTCTGAATATAGTGGAGTGGCGGCATTAGTTGGTGTTAATAGTAGAATTACAAACCAGTGTTACAAAAAGACATATTATAATAGACTAATGGATCTTCAAAAGACAATCAAAAGTGAAACTAAGATCTCCACAATATTGACCAGGGACACCAAAAAATAAGATAAACCCCCATCATAAGTTTGGTTAATCATCATGATCATTTACGCTTATCTTTCCCTTCAATTTTGATGTTTCTTATAGCTTTGTTTGATGAGAATTTCCCTTCATCGGGTGAAGAGTCAGTAACTGATCTTTTTCCTCCTTTTGAGCTAAACACATGGATTAGATCTGAATCAGCTGTAGCTGAAAGATCTTGCTACAAAATAAATGATACACTGTGAGCAATTGATATTAAAAGACCAATAACATACAACATAGGAATATATTAATTTGAACAAATGCATACAGTATGAAACTTTTCAATTTGTAGTTCGGTTTCAGTAGCAGATGCAGTTATTTGCTGAGAGTCCTGTTACAATAGGTCAATTTATCATGTTAAACAAATATAGTTTAGTCAGATTGAACACATTTTTATGATTGACTAAGCTTGTATATGTGTCTAACCTGCTGTGATGGTTCATCACTTGTAATCAGCTTGGATGTAGTCAATGAAGTTTAAAAAAATAGTTGTTAAATTTAGTGGCTACTCTAAGCTTCATTGTTAGTCAGAAGATATGTAATAGGAAGTACCTCTTGACTGGGAAATTGGTCTTTGATATGCTGAATGATTTCTGGATCAGTTTTGTGATTAAGTATTGAAACCATTTTGAAAGTGGACTGCGCTTTGACTTTGAGTGCAAATTCAGTATCCAGAAGCTTGTCAAGCAACATAGGATATTCACTTGATTCAAACAGGCCAGCCTAAAATGGTTATATATGTGTTAGATATCAGTTATAACAGTTAATAAATTTTACAAAGATTATATTTAAAATATAGGGATATCTACCTCAATCATAATGTCCTTCACCTCCGAAGCCGTTTTTCCGATTAACTACTCACATTCGCGGTCCCAGAAAACGGTTCTCATTTTATGATCTTCATAGCGAACTTCAACCTCAACTTTATATCTAATTTTCACACAATTAACGGGTAAGATTCAAATGTCTTTGAGGCAAAAAGAATTAAACTGTGAACTCCACAAACATTTTGACAGTATTTAAAGGCTTACTTCAACTTTGGATTAGGGGTGACATGCTTAGGATCAATGCAAGTGTATAGAGGCACCTTTGTGATAATGCTTTTTGAGCAGTGGTCACAACATTTTAAATACCAACCATGTTTAGCAGCCATAACATGATGAGGGGTTCCAATTGTTGTTACAATTTCATCCTAAAAAGTCCACACAAATAAGTATTTCAACTAATGAGTTTGCATTAGTATTTCAAACAATGACTAACCATTTTAGACAATCATTCAAAAAACTTACTTCTGCACAAGACATAAGCTCAGACAAATGCTTAGGGGGTGCATTAAAACAATATCGAGCTGGTATAGAATACTGCGAGGGTTGAGTGTTTTGTGATGACTGTCCACTACTTGTAACGGTTAGGAAACCAGCTTGTGTTGGAGATGTGAAATTTTCCGGCAAACTAAATCCAATGGAATATTAAATCATATAAGTAAGAGTTAATAGATACATATATATATATATATATATAATGTAGAGGTTAAATTAACTGATGTAGAATAATGTTGAAGTACCTGATAGTGAAATCCTTAATTTCTTTGAACTCAGGATTTACAATCAATTTGGTTCCAGTCCAAGCATTTGAAATAGTGAGATCAAACAGACCTATAATGAGTTAAAAAGACCACACATTATAGAAATAACAACACACTTGATATTCAAAAAAGTCCAACTCACGCACCTTTTGGTTCTCTGATTTGAGCATGTTTAATTATAATGACCATAGGTCCATCATCTGCCTTTGAATTGTAATGGTTCATGAATTGTCTACCAAGCTCACCCCACAATGCGCAAGGAATGATATTCATACTGAAAAAAATGTTATAGTACAAAGTTAAAAGACTAAGACATGCAGTTAAAGCAGGACAGTCATCACAAATAAGAGTTCAAAGAATCGGAAACTACGCTGCATCCTTCAAACTAAATGATGTGGGCCATTTTTTAGCAGCCATGGTTTGCTTTTGTGGTTTGATCTCATGAACAGCTCCAATAATATCTACCACAACAAAGGAAAACGATTCATACCATATATTGAATGTGTTATGCTATATCATTATGTAGATCAGTTAATAAAATTAAGGCATGTATATATATATTACCAACTAAAATTTCAGAATGATATCCCCCTTCTAAAATCTCTTCAAAGGGTTTGAAGGTTAAACGGTATTGAGGAATCTCAGGGATTAAAGTTGGTTTAAGAGTTGTTCCTCCATCTCCTCCAACAAAGACAAGCTTAAACGGGTGTAGACATGCCTTAAGGCTAAAGTCATTTGGATGGATTTTGAAGTTTTGCATGACATAAGTAGCACCTTCAGTGACTTTAGATTTCCACAAAGGACATAGTTCATTAGGTAGTAGAACCTGAATCTGGTCACCCTTTGGTTAAAAAAAACAAAGAAAAGTGAATATATATACATTAGTAAGAACTTTAAAGCAAAAACCAAACTTGTTGTGTCAAAAAGAAATAACATATGTATGAACATAAAATCGTAGAACCTGTTTGTCCAAGATAAGAAACTCCAAGTGTTCTTTTCCTCGGTTACTAACAGTCCAAAGATCTTCAACGCGAACAGCTAGTTTCCATAGTTCCTTTGAATCATTGATATCAAGAACAGAATCAAAACCCCGAGACATGGTTGCAGATGGGAAACTGCAATGAAAAAAATAGGTTACTAATCATTTAAAGCACTTACAAACAGATTAGAACATTTGATGAGAAACAAATAAACTTCAAACAAAATTGAAAGTAGTATCATTGAAGTAAGGGATTATTTGAAAGTAAGGGACAAAAACCAGCATAATGAAAGTAGTATTATTTGAAAGTAGTAACATTTACGGTGTTAACAAAGAAGAAGAAGAAGAAGAAGAAGAAGAAGATTTGAAAGGCAGAAGTTGGAAAACGAAAAAGATTTGTGAGGGAATAAGAATAAGAACATACATTGGTTATGGTTTGCTTCTTTTTGAACTCTGCTGCACAATAAAGATATGATTTGTTTGGTATTTGGTATAAAGTGACCAAAGGTATTATTTCAAAATACTTTTCTGACAGTGAACATACATTGATACATTGGATAATAAGTTTTCATACCGTGCAAATTGGCTTACTTAACAAAGTTGTACTATCAAATTAGATGGACCAAAATTACCCCTGAAAACATGAATATTTTCAAAAAATGAAGAAGGGGTAATAAAGAAATTACATATGTATCTTGTGAATATAATTTTAGTTAGATATATTTGGTCGATTTATTTTATGTTTTAAGTTGATCTTTTATGTTTACAGTCAAAGAAAAAAGTTGGTCTTCTATGTTTAAGAAAATTTAAGTTGGTTATTATTGATGTCAACCTCGCCATTTCCATTAAATTTTGAATTACTTTCGTCTAATTTTTTGTTAAATTTTGAGTTAATTTTATTTAAAATTGTCATGCGACACCTTCTAAATTGTAATCTATGCAAATATGTTAAACTACGTAGACGATTAAATTCAAAATTTGACTAAAATGACCAAAATAAAACTTTTTAAACGTAAGATATCAAATTGAAACTTAAAATAAATTTAAGGGACCAAACATAAAATTAAGTCATTTTTAGGTTTTTACCTTCTGCAAAATAAGTGGATTTTATTTTATCTCATTGTAATATTATTTTTTTGCGATTTCACCCTTATAATCTAAAGATTCTCTGTCTTTAGACCATGGTTGCACAATAGATGATTATATAGAATCTTGATGCGGCATACCTAGTGGCTTTACATATTTATTTTTAAAAAAGATTCAAAAGATTAAAAAGAAATTTAAAAAACAACAAAATCCATAAATTTGTTCATCATCTACATGAATTTGTTCATTATATTTATCACAAACCCATATATCAACAAAATCCAAAGAGAAAAAAAAAAGACAGAAATCAAATATCATTTCTGTAATTGAACCAATAGTTTGCGTATTTCTAGAAAAAATAAACGCAGTATCCAGAAACTTTATCATCTCCTTAAAATTTCTTCATCTCCCTCATAAACAACATCATCACCTTAAAATTTAAACCCAGAAAAACCCATTTAAAAAAAATGCATCAAAATGAGATCAATATGATTCTCAACACATATGCCTCTGATCACGAAACTCCAGTTTCTTTGAGATTATTATCCATGTGCTAAATAACACTTAAAGAAACATGTTAGATAACAAACACATTAGAATCATAAATGATTCCTAAGTTATAGAGTTTGTTATCATAAAACATCAAAGAGATTTTGGGATATTTTCTTAATAATCTTCTTTTTTATGATGACAAACTTTTAACGTAGGATGTCATTTTTTATTTTGATTAAAAACTTTTTGTAGGAATAAATATTGAGCATACATTTAATCAATTGAGAAATAAATATTGAACCATCAAACAGGTTTTCATTAATTAAATCAACATATCAAGTAAAAGATGATATTGTACAAAACATAGTTCATTAATTAGAAATATTAAACAAAAGCAAAGAAACATAAAAAACAACATCGAGCAATCCTAAACTTCAAGTGTTGATGCCAAAAGTCTTAATAAATGGATCCTAAAGATCATATATGACATTGCTAATTAGACTGACCCTAAGCACATCCTAAACACTAAAGCTCTCTTCTCCTTTTGCCATTAGCTAAAAAGGAACACAAGTACTTGGTTGACGAGGAATCATTTGATAATAATGAAATGGAAGATTTGAAGGAAAATTTTGATAGTTTAGCCATATATCAATCAGTAGACACCGATTATAGCATATTTATCTATGAGATAGAACCATAAACGGTGTACTTTCTATAGAGAGAAGAAGTTAAGGTTGAGAGTTCTTCTACCTCTCACCGATGAAGATGAGTAATTTTTTTTTTAGAATGTGTGTTAATCTGATGAGATAGTTAATATATATTTAACGGTGGAGGCAGAAACCTCTCAACGAGCTTATATATGAGAACAACCCAACTTATCACTAGGATTATTTCCAATTACAACCCAATTGACAAATATCCATTTATTTAATTAAAGGTTTGTGCATAATACAGTAATAATTAGAATTTAATAGTTGATGTAATCACTTATTATTTTAATTGTTGATTAAGGTTAATCCACAAAATAAATCCAACAAAATTTGGATAGCAGGGATTTCTGATAGGTTGATGCAGTACCCGAGCCATTAACTTGATTTTCCAGCACTTGCAAGAACAAAGCATGAATAATTTCCCGCCCAAAAAACAATTTCTTCAAGTTCTTCATTTTTCTCAAGGTCTTCTCCATATCATTAGTAAAATTCTGCTTTTATTCTCTTCTTAAAAACGGTTTTAAACAACTCAATAGCCAAACTTATTTTTTCATTTTCTCATCTCCACAACAATTTTTGAAATTTAGATCGCCCAACATATTTTGTTTTTTATTCTCTTCTCAAAAAGAGTTTTTAAAACTGATTCATAAAATAGATTTTAAAAACTATAAGTGATTCAAACAGTCCCTAACTCTTGGTTTTTTGCTTCTAAAAACAACAAAACCGGAAATAGTTTTCAAAAACAGTAAGAGAATTTTTATTTTCAGAACCCTTAGTCTGTAGTTAAAAAATTGAGAGAGGGTGAGAGAGAGAGAGAGACTTTCTACTCACTTTAAGACCGAACTTATAATAATTGGCATATATTTATAGGAAATGGGAGACTCTAGACAGCTAAAGAGAACATGCTTTTAAACAAAAAAAAAAGAACCACGCAGGAAACATCGGTGAGCATTTCAGAAGTCTATTATTTTTTCTTTCCCTTTTTTTCCAAACTAGTATAATAAACAAATGGATATTATGAGCAATGTTAACTTCCATAAAGAATTACGGAGTAATATTATAGGAATACATTGTCATCCATCTTCAAGGATCTCTTTGTGTACATGCATGCATGAAGTGCTGCAGTATTTGTAATTATACCGGTGGAAAGGAACTTTACCAGCAAGTGATGAATTACAACAGGAACATAATATGTCGCCGGCTAATCCACTTTTATTAGCCTCTGAAGTGGTTGAATTACTAGCTTGAATTTTGAGGGCAGCCATTCTTCTCTCTGCAGCAGCTGCTCTCTTTTCTCTTTCTGCATCCTGTGCTCTTTTCATTTCCTCCTGTTTATTTTTAAGATTGAACAAAATCCATAAATTTAAAATATTAAACAGTTCACGTAAATATAATAATGTAAATTGTAATTAGCAGTTACAGTAAAAAACTATACTCGGACAGAAAGGTGTGAAAATAGGAAATGTTTTCGGAAACCAGTGAAGACTCTAAATAGCATTCATTTCGGTTCCACTGAAAAGGGTGAAGTGAAACCAAAGAGAACCGAGTAAAACAGAATGCCTGTTTAGGTCTATTCGTGTGCCAAACAGTACAGTAGTATTTTTATATTTTCAGCCACCAAAAAACCAGTATTTACCTCTTTTGATAATTTGACGCCACTTTTTGGTTGAGATTGTCCGGTAGCAGATGTCGAAGCAATCTTTTGTTTTTCAGCAGCTTCAGCCTGAACACCACATTCAAGATTTGTCAGAACAACAAACAAAACAACAATAAGCATGATTGAAGCACAATATGGCAAATCAAAGTTTCTCAACAAAATTTCTTGAGTATCTGTAGCCAGCCTCACTCAAACTAAAGCCATAAGCATCAGAACCAAGTTTAACATTGAATTTGCACATCGGTTAAGTACGAGAGTGGAGAGTACCTCTCGTTTTTCATAATTCACAAGGTTTGTTTGTTCATGCACCCTCAAACTACACTCGATAACAAGTTAATTGTGTAATGTTTGGTAGCAAAAGGTGGGAAGAAAAACAAGTGAAATTTCAGCAATTGAAAAAAAAGTAATTTTGACCTGTTAAAAAGTAATTACAATTACAAGAACTAAAGCTTTAAATGCAGTAATAAGATACGATATATAATAAAACAATTTGATAAAAATTAATTCTGTTCGGAATTGCATAAATAAACAATTGTATAGTTACACACTTTTTCACCCTTTACGTAAAGCAGCATTCTCTCTCTTTATCTGTGTTTCTGTTTTGCTCTCTCCATGATCCATTTGCCCCAGACACATACAATGACCAAACATATGCCACCGGAAACAGAGCAGAAACAGGCTGCTGGTCGCCAGATGCTGGATTCCCGGTTGCTGGACGATGAGTCACCGGTTGCAGGGTCGGCGGAGGTGGGATGTGCAGAGCAGCTTCTCTGGTTCAATGTTTGAAGGTGAGATTGTGAGTTTTGTGAGTTCTATTAGAACTCTTGAGCCCTAATAGGAAGAGAAACGCCCCAAACAATCCCCCCCCCCCTACCCCCCAACACACACTCAGCAACATCCCATTTAAGGATTTTAGGGGTTTTGAAGTTCTAGCCCTGTAGCGCTGCCATTGGCCACACTTCTAAGATGCAGTTGCAGCCACGAAGGCTGCAGCACCAAACTGTGACACCACAACTGGCTGATAGCGGCCACAGGCTGCTCCGACACGATAGCGATGCTATTGACAAACCTATGCTAATATCCATCATAAACAAGTCCTAGAAAACTAATGTGAGGTAATCATACTACATAGAGTCCGAAAGAATAAAGATGTACCTGAGCCTTCTTTTCTTTTGCTTTACGTAATTTCTTTAATTCTTTTGCTCTAGCTTTTTTCTTGGCATCTTTTTCTGCCTGTACAAGCACAAAAGGAGGCAATAATTACTCTTCCACAGAAGTTCTTAGATTTGATTAATAAAAATTAAAACATTGATGTATCACATCTAGTGGGGACAGGTTCCGTAATATGAAGGCCAAGTGTTTTAACCAGCCATACTTATTCCCTAGTCTCCCTTTTACTGCCAATAACATATATCGGCAAGTTATCAAATATAAAGAGAAATTGAGAAAAGTATCGACAGTGGAAAACAATGTAATCATTTGATTTTAATTAAATCATAAAAAATAAAATAAAAAAATAAACTTATTCCTAGAAATATCAGAATAACCTGCTTAGCAGCTTGTGATTCTTCCAATTCTTTTGTCAATGCACTCGGAACTTTTGCAGCATTCCAATCCCACTTGTCAAGATTTGAAGCCATAAACCTTCTGAAAGTGTTCCTGACTTCCTTGTCAGGTGCCAACATATATGGAGTCCGTCCCCTTTCATCTTTAATGCATGGATCCAAGCCCTGTTCCAGAAGTTCCATAACCTTTTCAGAGTCACCAGACTGTGCTGCTTGATGTAAAGGAGTTGATTTAACAGGTAACTCATTCTCACTTTCTTCATTACTTGAAATAAGAGGTTCATCATTTTTGTTACTGGAATAAACTTCAGCTTTATCGTTTTCATTCATCCCAGCCATGTCCACTTTGCTGACAGGTGGGCCGCCATTTCTTTTAGCAATACGAGTTGGCACCACATCCTGCTCTTTGCTTTGTAAAATTTCCTTCTCGTCTGCTTCATAGGATACTAGGGTCAACTGGCTATATATGCGCTTGGCTTCCCTTAGAGTGGGCCTGCGGACAATCATAGCAATATTTCTAACACATTGCGGATTGGTAAAACATGGCTTTTCTCCATCATAAAGAAGTTGACGACTACTTGAAGGTGCGTGTATAAAAATGCAAACAGAAGCATCAAAATAAGGTCTCCAAGCAGCAAGCAGTTCGTGAACTTCCTACAATATGAGCATGAGAATAATCAGTCCAGATTTACATATCACTTTGTACAAATGTACAAGCACCCAAAATACAAAAACAAAGGTAATAAATAAAGGGTCATGCTAACCAGTTCCCCCAGGGGCACTAGTTAGCATTTTCCATACGTAAAATTAGAAGAGTTATCTAAAACTGGAAAAAAAATACACCAGTCCATTTGTCCATGACCCTATTGATCATGATTTTGTCCATGGCCCTTTTAACAGTTAAGCATTTTAAATAGTACCATTTTCAACATGGGAATAGCACAACAACAGATTATATAGCTGTTGCCCAATAAATTTAGAAAAAAATCAGCAGAGATAAATTTAGAAAAAAATCAGCAGAGTTTTCAGAAAAGACATTACTACACAAATTTCAAAGTAATTATATTAACATACACAACACCTTCCACTTCCCACCTCTTGAAAAAAAATATAGCATCACTGTTTATGCCACACATTTGTTAACCGCTATACAACTACATCCAATTCCACAATGCACAATAAATTGGCTAGCTCAATATGTTAATTTTAGAACACTGAAGGGCAAATTAAAAATTTGATAAAATGGAGATAAAATAAAATTAGCAAGCAAAGCAATATAGTTTTGATTTAAAAACCTTTTTTAATGCAAGTTCGTTGTAACGACGAAGTGAAGCACCAGCAGAATGTACAGTCCTGCCAGAAGCATCTTTAGATGACTGCTTTTTTCCAGCCTTGGCCCTCACAACATATCTGCATACGAATGCTACGAGTTTAAAATTACAAACAAATTTTGAAACTCCATTTACAAATAGAGCTAGTAATATTAAAAAAAAAAATACGACTATAGGTATTTGGTCAACAGTTATGAGGTACTCCCTCTAGTCCTTAATATAAGAAAGAGTTCACTTTTTAGATACATTGAAACATTGATGTATCTAGTCTATAATATAGTCTAGATACATCAATATTTCAATGTATCTAAAAAGTGAGCTTTTTCTTATACTAAGGACCTGATGGAGTATATCTATGTTATTATATAGATCACCCTATGATGTTAATAGTGGTGCTATAGCGGCGCTATAGCGGAATACCGTAGCGTTTGGCACCTCCCCGCTATGCTATAGGTCCGCTTTCTGCTATTTAGAGAAGCGGAAATAGCGGCCGCTATTTTCAGTTGAATAGCGGTGTCGTAGCGGTGCGGTAGCGTTTTCTGGCCGCTATTGTCTTTTGGGGGGAAAAAATTGATGAAAATCTTAATCTTGGAATTAAATCATAAAGTTAGGGGTATTTTAGGCTTTTCCGCACCCCTTTTTTGCCCTTAAGTTCTCATTACATGATTACTTTTTGTTTTTGCGCCGTTTCAACGCACTTCTTTTCTTCTCCAAATATTTCACGCTCTTCTTTTCTTCTCCTTCTCCAAACCGATTTGCTCTGTTCTTTTTCAGAATCGATTTGTTCTGTCTTCTTTCCAAATCGATTTGTTTTGTTTTTTCTCCAAATCAATTTGTTCTGTTCTCTTGTTACAAGGTTTGTTCCTTTCTCAACACTATTTGCAATGGCTTCATCTTCTGGCTCTGTAGCTGCAAATGGAACTGCTGAGAACAGAGGCTTTATTAAGACTACTGGGGACAACCTTGATATGGCTTGGAAGTGGAATTCTTATACAGACATGAGCAAGAAAATAATTGTTTGTGATTTAGTCTTTATTTAGAACCTATTTTGATGGTAAATGACAATATTTAGTGTAATTATTAAGTATGAAAGTCCCTTTATTTTTGTGTATTTTTCTATTTTTTTAGCATTTATGTATGTTGTTGGAATTTATGTTTAATTTATACATGGTTTTTTGCTCTTCACAATAGCGTTCATAGCGCTACCCGCTATACCGCTATAGCATTTTTTGGGGTCGGTGCTACGTGCCGCTATCCGCGATTAACAACATAGAGATCACCATGGGAACAAAACCTGGGGGTAGGAAAGAAAAGAACTGCTGAAAATCCAAACAACTATCTGGAGAAACTGAGGCATAAATGAATGATACAACGTTCCCCTCATTCTCGTTGTAAAATTTAGCAGAATAGAGTCAACAGATTACAAGAGAATGTATAGGTTATACACCTTCATTTTCATCTTGTGAGAATATAATTCTATGAAAAACATCTCATAAGATCAATACTTGTATCTTAAAACATTTTACAATATCGGCGGTGATATCATTGAATTGGTCATCATATTTCCTTATATCTCACTTTCTTTTTTCTTATTCAATTGAACTTGTGAGTCTCCAAGCACAAGTTTAAATAAGAAACGGTGTTTTGTCTATTGCAACACCACTGACATACCTCATATCGCGTAAATATACATTGCAGAGCATCTAGTCTTTTTATTATTACTTTCCTCCCACTATACATAAAAGACTAAAACTCTATATTTTCAACATTTTTGATAAAATATGATTGCACCTAAATCCTAATCACATATGTTTATTGCTCAGAATAGATAGCAAAAATGAGGATAACTAAAATCAGTAAAATTGATTAGAAGTAAATGGCATTACAATTCTACGAATACACCCATGGAGGTACACACAATCTTAACAAGGAATTGATAAACAGCATGCTTCACAGATATTTAAATATTAATATTTTAACATGGTATATATATCATGCATATATTGCTAATCTCCACCTCACACGGTATACGTAAATGAAACTCCAACTATATTTATTTCATAAAATCTCATAAAAAGTGCAAAACTATCACTCATTTTAAAATATTTAGCAACAAAAAGCATTTGCTAACCTGTGAAATGTCTTGGAAGCCACAACTGCGTCACCATCAAAGACACATCCTGCAAAGTGCCCACCGGATGCCAGCAGAACAATCCTTAATCGGGTGTTATCCCTGGGCTCAACAGTGAGAGATTTCAACCTCTCAACCAAATTTTTCTGCACTTGTTCATCCTCATACACCACATTTTCAGTCACATTCATAATCAAACACTTCCATAAAGAAACTCTCTGCCCTGTCTGAAGACAGACGAATAGCTTTTGTTTAAAGCTTTCACCAGATTTACCACGCACTTCAATTTGACCTCGAGACTCATTTTCACTGTCATCATCATCACTTTCTGATCCAGATATACTTGACACATCACAGTCTTTGACAAAATCAGTTGTCAGATCCTCAAAATCCTCTTCCTTCACAATATTTTTCCCAGCAATTGTCAGCTTCACCTATCATCAGTACATCCATATATGATATATCAGCTAATAAAAAAAAACCACTAGCATCCCTCTTTACATCCACAAACCAAAACGGCCATTTTGTTAGCATTTTGAACTCACAAACACGAGCATATCAAGCTTCTAATGCACAAAACCAATGGCAAGTCAAGAAACCAATGTTTTAAAGACCAAACAGGGCTGTGAACCGTCATTGTCTAAGGTTCCATTATTTGAGCAGTTCAACTACAGTTTTGCTCCAATTCAATTCATTTAAATCAGTTGAACCATGACCCAAAAGTCTCGCCGGTTCAATTGCTAGATTGAATTTACATTACATTGCTAGAAAATAAATCAGAAATAGGTTTGAATTTTTCAAATATAAAGCAAAATGAGTACCCTAAATTTTACTTAACTTCACTAATTAAAGGGAAACTTGAAAGCATTTCATTTCTTACACAAAAAAAGGGGGATAAAACATAATTAAAAAGGCTCAAAGTATTATCTTTAATACTAAAATGGGTATTCTAATAAACTACACAAATAATCACTAAAAACTTGATAAAATGAAAATCCCTAAAAAACTGAAAAGAGAACATTAACGGCGAAAGTGAAATTCGATAATTGAATAAATAAATATTGAAACAATGAATTAAATGGTGAATATGGAGAAGGGTTGATTGAATCTAACATTGAATCGATGAATATCCGATTTGAAGTGAGAGCGTTGGTCTTGAAGAGAATCAAACTGAGCCTTACAGGTATTGCATGTCAGCCTAGGACCCGAAACGACGGCGTTTTGAGTATCATCGACGTCGTGATTTGAGGGCGGTTGAAGAGTTTCGTTGTGGTGGTTGGAAAGTGAGGAATAAGGAGAAGGGAGAAGACGAGAAGAGTTGAAGTAGACAGATGGAAGTTCGAAGATGGAACGGTGGCGTTTTTCCTGAGATGAAGTCATCGTGGGTGGGAGAGGAGAGCAGTTTGCGCATACCACCATGAGTTGTAAACTATTGGGTTTTATTTTCTCGGCTTAATTACAATTTTGTTCTCATATTTTTACTATTTGGTATAATTGATTCTTTTATTTTAAAATTTGACAACTTTAGTCTGGATATTACTCCGTAAATACATAAAGAAAAGAGATATACAAAAAAGAGGAAACATATTTCCTGCTGTATTTTTCACACAGTTTTGACGCTGCAATGTTTTATAGCTGTCCGATTAAATATATACGACTCTGATTGTTTTAAGTGATTTTACAACTGCATTAATTTGAACCGTCTGATCTACAATAAATGGTGTAGAAAAGGACAGCAGGAAACCTGCATCCCAAAAAAGAGGGGTCAAACAAATCCCTAACAAATAACTAGTAAAATCTAAAAATAAGGTTATTCTGATTTCCAGCAAGCTCGGCCCAAATGCTAGAAGCGGCAAAATTCCATCAAGTGAAGTCATTTAAACTTTAAAGACAAACCTAGGTTAGCAAATTTGTCGGTCACAAAATTACTCTCTCTCAATACATGAGAAACTATGACCTGCATATTCCTAATCTTCATCAAACAATTGGACCATCTATTGTGAAGTTGCCAAGGGACAATTGTTGTAAATTTTGATTATATTTCAAAAGTTTATATTATATTGTGTCTAATAATTTTTAAATGAGAAATATAGAAATATAATTTTAATATAATATAAATTATTTTCTATTATATTTAGTAAATAACTTGATATAAACTCTAAATTGACTTGGTCTTTTTACATGGGATTCCATCATATTTAAGTTTTGTAACATTTTCTTTATTATGATAATTGCACTTTAATCTCTCTTCAATTATCATTTATTTTTTCTATAATGTAAATATGTAGTCATATTTTTGGTGGAACGGTTTTTGGTGCATTATGGCTATTAAAGAGATATATTATATATATGTCATATGCATATTGGTTTTTTGGAGATATATAGAAACTAATATTGACTAGTGTGGTTGATTTGGAGATAAAAACTTTCTTTCAAAACCACATAAAAGATATACCTAAATTATTTTTTTCAAGAGTGTCTGAGTTACCTGCCTGAGTTAACTACCTTGTGATATTCTCGTGTCTTGATAGCCTCGATATGTTTATCATCGAGAAGAACTGGTTGTACTCTGGGGGAGTTGCGCAATATTTGCGGATAATTCCTTAGTTCAGTGTCACGACACGCCTCCGGTTATTGGTTTCTAGCCATCCGCAACAACAATCTAAGGAATTATGGTTGGATATTATTCTGATCAACTATGGCAAAACAAGGTCGACGGTTTCCACTTCTTTTATTTTCTCTCTATTTTTTATGGTGCAAAAACGTGGGGGTTAGCCTGCTAAAGAGACAAGAGCATGATGACCGAATTCTTTGTAAGTTTAAATTATTTCCCTTTGAAATCATCCACAAGGGGTCAGGTACATATTCTATAACCTTTGAACCTCACAAGTTTAAATTTTTATGGTGAATTTGTGACCGAGTTGAATTTGTCTAGAAATATAGTGATTATTATATGTTATAATTGATAATTAATATTTCGGATGAGAATAGTGTGATTTATTTTTGTGATGATGATTAAAATCTTTTGTTAAGACATGTTATTTTGTTCTCTTAAGAAATATTTTTGTGGATAAAGATTTGTTTTGAGGAACCATTCTTCAATTTGATCATTGGTATTCTTAGTCGAATAGTTTTAATTTTCTTTACTCTCAATAATGAGATGATATGCCACGAAGTAGTTGATAATTGAAAATGATAATTTTTATTCATTCTTTTTAGAATGAGATTATTGTGTTTATCTTGATATGAATTTTTTAGTCCGATATACAAACTTGTATTCTCAGTGTGAGGATTTTATATTGAGTTAATTTCATAGCATTGCTGTGTTCAATTATTTATTTACTGCCGATACTTGTTTGGAGAAAATCAATAGGCTTATCTTATTGCCAATATTGAACTATCTTTTGAATCTTGAGCTAGTTGTGGTTTATATATATTTCGTTGATATATATACTTGAGAGATTGTGAATCATTATCTACTAAAGGACTTTTCAATTTCAAGAACTAATTGGTTTTACTTGTATGTAATACTCTATCCTGACTTGCTCGTATATAATTTAGAGTTGTTTATAATAACGCATAGAGATTGCAGTTATGAGAATTAATTTTTATGGAACTTAATTTGTTGAGATGAGAAAGTGATTGAATATCTAACTCTCGTATTAAGTTTAACAAGTGCAGTGAATTGTTACCTTCAAATATTTTGGTTGTATGTTACTAGTGCCAATAGTAATGGCTAACTTTTAAGAGTTAATTTTATGAGTATTTTAAGCTAAATTATTGAGCATTTTGTATGAGGCAGCTGACACTTATTTATCATAAGAATTTGAGACGTATAAATTACAGTGAAAATCTAAGAAAATCAAATGTGATTTGTAGCATATGATTATAAGGATTTGTGATAGTATAATTCTATCATAAGTATATTGGGAAGCTTGTTAGAAGTTTAAATATTTTTAAATTAAAATATTGGGTATCCCTTATGATCCTAATGCTACTTGAGTAAAGATATTTGAGAAATACCATAAAAGATTGTATGGTAGAATGTGGATTAGCCATTGTATCAGAACAATACAATGATGTATCATGAGATTTGTTTGCATAAAAATATATATTTGAGATTCACTTCTCTATTGTGATAGTGTTATCACTTGAAAAATTATTCAAGTAAGCTTGTGTGATAAATCCACAAATGAAGTCACATTTATCCAATGTGGGGGTGTCGCTTAGAAAGTATTCTAAGTAGACTTGTATAACAAATTAATAATTGAAGGGCTAGTGTAATATCCAATTAATCAGTTTATTGTAGAAATATTTTGTGACGTTTAAACTCGCGAAATATTTGAAGATATGATCATGTGTATTGTGATATTATTTTTAGAGGATAAACCATTGTATGTTTTTGATAATGCAATGATGATGATAATTGGATATTAACCAATGAGATAAATCTATAAGTAGATTTATTTTATTGATGAATAAGTTGTCGCTTAATAGCCATATAAGCAGACTTGTATAAACTTATTGTGAAAATCGAGTTTATTATATAGACTCAAGAAAATATGAGATTAATTGACTTTGAGACGTCTTAGTCAATATTTGTGAATTTAGCGGATCCGGATACTAACCCCTGGGAAGAAAAAATTGATAGGAATGGACTATGCCACCGGAAAAACGACAAGTAATGGTAACCCAACCTTTGTGATTGGAGACCCCATGAATAAGTTCAATGGAAAAAACAAGTTACTTGTTAGTTATGTTAGCACTAAAATTTTGTTCATTTCCTATGTGTTATAATAATGGCTATGAGAAGTGCTAAATTAAAATAAATTTGACGGGTAAGTCTTAATGACTTTTAATGATTACCATAAGCCCTTATGGGTGGTGTATGGTTGCAGCATACACTAGATGGAATCACCTATATGAGTGTCAAGTGGGGCCGCTTGCATGAGACCGTGACGGGTCTCTAGAGCACTCATGAATACCAGACACGCGCACGGCCTAAATGCGCCACACCGCGTAACACGAGAATTGTGGGGGTGTAATGTGATTGGTAGACCGCTAACACACATCAAGTGTCTTGGGTTCCATTGCTTGCAAAACCAATTCACTGTGTGTTAAGTCTATCAGTCTAGGGACAGGTTCCATAGCTTGCTACATTGTTCTGATGCATTACATCTACGATGTTTACTCAGACAATGTTTTAAAAACAATTTTATTTATTCATTGATTTAAACTTTTGAAATATGTGGGGGATTGTTGTAAATTTTGATTATATTTCAAAAGTTTATATTATATTGTGTCTAATAATTTTTAAATGAGAAATATAGAAATATAATTTTAATATAATATAAATCATTTTCTATTATATTTACTAAATAACTTGATATAAACTCTAAATTGACTTGGTCTTTTTACATGGGATTCCATCATATTTAAGTTTTGTAACATTTTCTTTATTATGATAATTGCACTTTAATCTCTCTTCAATTATCATTTATTTTTTCTATAATGTAAATATGTAGTCATATTTTTGGTGGAACGGTTTTTGGTGCATTATGGCTATTAAAGAGATATATTATATATATGTCATATGCATATTGGTTTTTTGGAGATATATAGAAACTAATATTGACTAGTGTGGTTGATTTGGAGATAAAATCTTTCTTTCAAAACCACATAAAAGATATACCTAAATTATTTTTTCAAGAGTGTCTGAGTTACCTGCCTGAGTTAACTACCTTGTGATATTCTCGTGTCTTGATAGCCTCGATATGTTTATCATCGAGAAGAACCGGTTGTACTCTGGGGGAGTTGCGCAATATTTGCGGATAATTCCTTAGTTCAGTGTCACGACACGCCTCCGGTTATTGGTTTCTAGCCATCCGCAACAACAACAATGCTCGAGTTCATGAAAGCTAAAGTAGCAAGTTTAAGTCACTTTCTATCTATAAATGAAGTCGGTTTCTGTCATATGCACACAATGATGATCCCCTGATTTCGGCATAAAGGGTAGTGGCATTGCCTATTTTATAAGCAAAGCTACTAAGATGAGCACCATGGTTGATTCTAAATTGCTAAACTACACATTTGGTCCCTTACGTTTATTTTAGTTTTCAATTTGGTCCCTTCCGTCAGTTTTTGCATATGTGGCAGACGGTTTGCTGACGTGGCGGACAGTTTGCACATGTGGATTGACACGTAGACACCTGGACACGTTGACACGTGTCCAATTGAAACAGTGGAACAGTGGAATCTGACGGAAGGGACCAACTAATGCAAACGTTGATAACGTAAGGGACCAAATTGAAACTTTTTAAACGTAAGGGACCAAATTGAAACCTAAAATAAACGTAAGGGACCAAATATGTAGTTTAGTCATTCTAAATATACGGCACAAACACTGAGCCAAAGGAGGAACGCCCAATTAACCCCAATAATCTTAGGAGCCTTAAGACTGTGGATGGTGACTTTAAAGAATTTCATGATGATAACAATTCTGAAACTAGAGGACCACTAGCATGGAAAGTGTAGTTGCCAACAATAAAGTTGCTTTGTGTGTTTTGTTTTGAGTTGTGAGATAAGGAGAGAAAAAAATGGAAATAAGGAGAAAAAGAATGACAAAAATCACGGAAGAATTAAACAACAAGAATGAATGGTCAGGTTAATATTAGGAATTTAGGATTGTTGAGTCACGTTTGTAATATAGTATAGTATAGGAATGGTCTCCTTGATTTACTATTGTGTTGAAATAAATTTCTGATCTAAATAATACATTCAAACTTAATATTAACTCAAACCATCCAAACAAGATGAATTGCTAAGAATTGATTTTATATCATTGTATCCAAAACATAAATCACTTTACATCAAACTAACTTTCAACCAAAATCAATTATGTCAAACTCGATCTGAAGGTGGAAAAACACAAGAAGAGGGGGGTTGAATTGTGTTTTAAAAAATTAAAACTTTTTACCAAATAACACTAAGTTTGCAGCGGATATAAACACAAAAATAAAAGGGGTGCTGAGAGAAAGAGAGAAAGACACAAAATTTATCCTGGTTCCTCTCACAAAACGAGAGTACTCCAGTCCCCTTGTTACTAACAAGAGATTTTCACTATAATCTACTTAAGATTACAAATTGCTCAAGCACACTTGCAAGAGACTTCTCAGGTGCTCAAGTTTCACTAAACAAGAGACTTCTCAAATGCTCAAGTTAAACTTAACAAGAGACTTATCAAACAAACTTAAGAATAAGAATGAATGTTAAGGAACACTTGATATACAATCAGAGGTGTTTACAAAATACAACGCAAATTGCTTTAAGACTTTGAATGACAGATGGAACAACAATGTCAGAATGCTTCAGAGCCTTAAACGCAGTAATAGAACAGTAGTCATTTCTTCCATTTGAGTCTTCTATTTATACTTGAAGGAAGATGATGACCGTTGTAGAGAGATAAGGTGTCAGCTGGAATTTGCTCGTACAATTGCTAGCTGTAAATTGCCTTCTTTAGCAAAGAAATCCAATTCCACTACCTTGCAATTCAAATTATCACTCATCCATTTTGAGTAATAATAGTACGATAGTACGATCCTCAAATGCGCTCCACTTATGGATAAGATTAACGTTGTACCAACGAATATTCCTTCCTGTGGATGTGACAGAGCCTTGAAGTATATTGTTCTTCAATCATTGGTTCTGATTATGTCTGTTCTTGAGTGACGTAAATTTCCTTTTGTTTCAGATGCTGTTGACATAGCTTCTTGAGGTCTTTTAGCTTCTGAGTCCTTCAGAGCCTTGTTTTATCCTCAGAGTCACTTTCTTCAACATGCAAAATTTAAGCTTCTGATGAACAGCGATACGCTTTCAGAGCTTCATAGCTTGGCTTCTCTCTTGTTATTCATAGTGCTTCTGAATGAATTTTAACTTATAATTCTGCACACTAGAATAATCATTAGTAATACCAATTGTAATTTTAATACTTTGTTATCATCAAAACCACTTAAAATTCTAGAGGTTCATGTCAGACCCACTTTTTTCCAACACGATCAATTCTCTTAAAATATTATATCCACTGCTAGTATCATAATTTTCCTAATTTCTACAAATGTTTGGCCTAAAAGCCTGTGTAGTGGTTATCTACATATCTTACTCCTTCCAAGATACTTTATAAGTAAAATTACATTTTTTATATTATTGTATATTTAATGTATCTGATCTATAAAATAGAACATATATATTAAATATACAATAAATCTAAAAGATGCAATTTTACTTATAAATAAAACGTCACGAAAGAAGTATTCCCCTTATTGCCTTTTATGCCTAAAATGACATATTACTTGCCTTATATGCCATAATTTTTCCGGTCATCTAAAGATGTCAACTTTGATTTAATAAACATGATTATATAAAATTAATTTAATAATAATTAAATAATATTTACATTTATTACGAAAACACTTACAAAAAAGAATAACTTTAAGAGTTGGACTTTCGGCTCTCTTTTATATAAAAAACACATGAATGATTGTCCTTGATTAGCACTTTAAAACTTGACCCTAATGTCAAAATTGTTAAGTTAGACATTAGAATTCAAACTATCCAACCCTTTATATGTGTTAATTTTTAATAATTTTTCATCTAATCTATTTATCTAACCTAACTTTTTAATTAGAATGACCATAATTAGCACTTTAAAGCTAGACCCTTCATTTGTAAAAAAAAAAAAAAAAAGCCCTTCAAATTGAAAAAGACAATGATGGTAAATGGATGTCAACACTCAACTCAACAATTTGTCAAGGCTTAAATAACCGATTTGTCCATGTAAGCTTGCGAGTTTTTGATTTTCGTCCTTGTATTTTATTTTATTTTTTTTCAAATATTTCTTTAATGTGCAAATCCTTTTTGGTTTTTGTCTCTAACGTTAAGTAACGTTTCAAAACGATGATGTGGCAAACGGAGACTGACGTGGCAGAGTGTGTCGTGGCAAATGAAGATGATGTGTCGAAGATGATGTTTAATCATCCATTTAGATGAACCTAATCCAAAAATAAAATTGCATAGAGAAATCAAATCCAAATAAATGAAATTGAACCCAAAAACATATTTTTATTCTTGTTTCTCTAAACTCAAATTGACTCATATTTCTGTAACCCAAAAATCTGTGTTGATGCCTTGATGGTACTAAAATGATATTTTCTTCTTGTTTTGATATTGAGATTGTTAGAATTCTCTTTCAATCTATAAATCAAAGGTGTTATTCTCTATCTTCACAATTTCTCTTCCTCTCTTTTTCTTCTTTTTCAATGGTATTAGATTCAACACAAGCCATTTTGTTGTTGACAAGTTCAACAACAAGCTTATATTTTTTCTTAGCTACCATTAATGGGAAAAAGAAACAATTTGTGTGTGCAAGGAGAGACAGGGAGATTCAAACGTTGCTATTGTTGTTGTTGTTATTTACATTCGTAAAAAGTAAGCCTCACATCCAAACGTGAAATCATCACCGACTTTCCATATTAAAAACACTAAAATACAATCCAATTTCTTTCAATTATCAGATGAAATTATTATCCACCACCAAAGCATCTTTTAGTGGGTGTGATTTGAGAGATTCAAAAGAAAAAAGAAATAAATTTATCTTAAAAGTTTGCGAATTTTTGGTTTGGAATTTGAGGATAATGAATGTCTGGTTCAGTTTCAAGGTGTACAATAGAGACTTTAATGGAGCTCAAATTTTGTAATATAAAAATTGGTTAGATTAAAAAATCATGTCAAATTTTGAAGATGTTGATTAGTAAATTAATATGGTCTTTTGATTAAATCAAAATAAATGGTATATCAATAAAATCAATTTTTTGTTGGTTAAAAAGTTTTATGGGATTTTAGGTTGGAGAGAAGAAAGAAAGTTGAAGTACGAAGCTTCTACGAAGGATGAAAAAGAAAATATAGTTAGATTTTGAATGTAGAGAGACTCAAGTTAATTTATAGGTTTAGAGAAACAAAAAGAAAAATATGTTTTTGGATTCAATTTCGTTTTTTTATTAGATCCCTATCTGCAATTTCATTTTTGAATTTGGCCCCTCTAAGTGGAAGACTGAACGTCATTTTTGACAAGTCATACTCGTTTGCCACATCATATGCTGCCACATCAGTATTTTCAAATGACACTAACACTATGTTTGGTTTGGATGAAATGAGAGAGAAGTTGAAGAGAAATGTCCAATTTCTCTTGTTTGGTTTGAAGAGAGATTGGAAAGAGAGAAATTTAAATGGTGGGACCCACATATTTTCTATTTCTCCCCAAAGGTGCGAAGAAAGAGAAGTGAAGTGGTCATTTTATGCGATTTTATATTTTTGCCCTTGTTTGTCTTCTTCATGGTTATACATCCTCAATACACCATTTCTCTCATTTAGAAAGGAGTGTGTTTATCATTTCAAAAAACAAAGACATTTCTCTCTCTTTTATTTCTCTTCTATAGTACCATTGTACCAAACCATACATCAAATTTAATGTAGGCTTAAATGCAGTTTTACCCTTCCTATTTTAATTGAATCAAAATTTTACCTCCCTATTTTAAAATTCGGAATTTTAACCCTTCTATTTTATAATTCTTTTGATTTTTCCCCTATAATATTTAACTCATACTTTATTATATGTAACTGATGAGGGAGCATCAGTATATTATAAGAAAGCACTCTTAGTAAAAGGTATACTATGGAGGCTAAATGGTTTACATAATACACAACATAAACCACCAAAAAGTGGAGGTTAAATTACATAACTCCACAAAAATAAAAATCTGCAATAGCATAGCTACATGCCAAAGTGAGAGGACAGCAGTAGCATGAATAAATAATAGACAGAAGCAACAATTTGTGCGAATGAATACTAATCCTTTGTTTGGATGAGTCTTTGAAGCTGGCCATTATCATTTGCTTAGGAGTATAGCTTATGTTTGTTGTTTAGAGCCTAGGAGTTTCATTTGGGTTCTTTGCAATTTTGAAGGCCTGCATTTTTTGACTTGTGTAGTGCAATTAGTTTAACTGATGTGCCTATTTAAACCAGTTCCAATTTTCTTAGTTATAGGAACTTAATTGTGATTGGTTTTTTAAATTTTGTTGGGGTGTAACATTTTTTATGCCATAGTTTTAATAAAAAATTCTCTTTCTTTTGTAAATTATTATGAAAAGCTTATTGAAAGTTTATGAACATATGTACGAAGCTTATTGAAATTGGGTTTATGAATATATGTACGAAGCTATTTTGTACTAACATTGGTACTTATAATATAAGATTAGTCTAGCTAAAGTTTCATAAGCAAATATGAGTCAAATATTATAGGGGGCAAAATCCAAAGAACTATAAAATAGAAGGGTTAAAATTCCGAATTTTAAAATAGGGGGATAAAATTCCTATTCAATTAAAATAGGGGGGATAAAACTGCATTTAAGCCTTTAATGTATTTCTTACATCTTTCTCTCTTCTCATAATATTTCTTACATATTTATCTCTTTACAACTTCTCTTCCACACCATTAACGCTAGGGATGAAAACCAAAAGAAAATGCATATTCAAAGAATATTTTTTTAAAAAAAAAATACAAGGCCAAAAATAAGAAATTCGCAAACTTCCCATGAACAAATCGGTTATCTAGTGTGTGTTTGATTTGAGAAAAAAATCAAAAAGAGAAAAAAATATAAAAATCGATGAATGAATTTGAACCAACTTTTAATAAATCATTTATTAATTTCCATTTTTCCCTCTTCTCTATCTCGAACCAAACACACATACTTGATTAACAAACATGTGTAAGTAGTTAAAAAATTGTTGGAAATTGGAAAACCATTCTCCGCACAGTCGTCAAAGCCAGATCTGAGTTCCTGCTACTTTAAACACAACAAAATGTGGTGGTCCTCACCATAGGTAACATGCATGACCCCACTCACATCCCCACCACGTGGCTTCCCCCTCACCTTCACCAATCACGCTCATACAACTCATAGTGTTCACAAACACCACAAAAAATAAATGACCCGTTTGACCACTAACAAGTTTGCCAATGCACAATTTTAATCGTTAATATCTCTAATTATCTATTATTAAAAATTATAAAAATGGTATATTTTAAAAGTACTCGTCGAGACAAATCAAACATCTCATATGCTAATATTTGCATGTATATATTAGTAGAGAAATAAGGTTAAAGCAAGTCAAATAAATAGTACACTAAGTCAAAAAAATGTCATTTAAAATGGGACGGAGGGAGTAATATCATAAAACGCACCACATCAGATAACACCACCATAAAACCCACTACACCCACTTACCAACACAAAAATTAAATAATAAATTAAGTATATTACAAAAACAATGTAAAAAAGCATCATTCACGTACAACGGTCCACACCTAAATTAATTTATAACATAAAAATAAATTAAGAAAAATTCTCCAATCCAATCACATGCAAAAAAGATGAAAAAATAATTAAAAAACTCAAATTTTAAAATTACAAAAATAAAAACAATCTAAAATTACAAATTAGGACATGAAAACAGAAGAAATGACAAAAGCAGACAAAGCAGTCACTGTAACAGTAAGAACAGTAGAAGCTTTCACGTGAACACCAGCAGATTTACCAGAACTGCTACGCTCCGCCGCAGTCGACGGCGCATCAGCCGGAGAACCATCGGGACTCTCACCAGCAGGAGCAGGTGGCGAGGCAGGGAATGGAGTAGGCGCATCAGCTGGTGATGGAGCAGAAGCAGGTGTCGGTGAAGGAGCACCAGCAGGTGTCGGTGCCGGAGCAGGTGACGGTGATGTAGCAAAAAGCTCCGGAGGTAGAAGCACACTATCAACAGAGTAAATTGAAAGCGGAGTAGCATCCAAAATAGTATCCGCAATTCTCGACGAATCAACGCCGGTATGAAGCGTAACGGAATCACCGGCAACGGAAACAGTGTAATCAAATTTTCCGGCACCGTTTGTAGCTAAACTACTAATAGGATCCTTACTAGTTTTCAAAGATCCAATAGGAAGATATTTAGCAGCAGCATGATACTGTAAGAGCGAAACCGTTTCAGCATTGGTGAGCTTGCTTAAATCTGGAACGCCATCTGCCTTAAAAGCTTCATCGTTCGGTGCAAAAATCGTTAAGCCTTTATCAGCCGTTGATTGAAAAGTTTTAATCAAACCGTTAGATAAGATTAACGACGCAAACGTTTTACATCCAGCTTTTTCAATTAAAGCGGTTATGTTAACGTCGCTAGACGGAGGAGGAGCGGTTAAGATTCCAGGAGCGATAATCGGAGCGTTGATTTCGAGAACGGAGATATTGTAAGGGATTTGTTTGACGGATTTTGTGTAAGATGAATCGAGTTTGGATCCCGGTGCGGCTGAACCGAAACCGACTTTACCACCTTTTAAGTCGGTGATGTTGACGGATCCGATGTTACCTTGAGCGTTACCGGTGGTTTGGAGGAGGGTGGTGGTGAGGGTGGTACCGTTGGTGATTTTGTGGAGTTTAGTGTTGTCGAAGTAATCGAGGAGGATTAAGAGGCTGAGGACTTTTTTGACAACGGCGAGAGGGTGGGTGGAGGTGATGGAAGAGAATGCGGCGTTGTTGAGGACTAAGACGGTGATGGTAGTGCGGGAGTTGATTTCGTCGGCAAGTTTGGTTTGGGTGAGGAAGTTGTTGTATTGAGAGTAGTCAGGGTTGTCAGAGAGGATTTCGGTGATGTTGTGGGCGGAGATGGTGGTGGCGATGGAGAGTATGAGGAGGAGGATGAGAGAGTAGTTACCCATTTTGGAGAAATGGGTAGTGGAAGTGAGAGAGAAGAGGGAGAGAGATATCGTTTGAGTGAGTGAGTGAGTGAGTGAGTGAGTGGAAGAGTAGGAGACTAGGAGTTGATGTACAGAACAGATGTTTGTTTGTATGGCATGTGTGGTTATGGGTTTGTTTGTTTAACCATGGTTAAGGGTAAGAAACTAGGAATATAAATTTTATAGGCAAAATGAATCCAAAAGTCCTTTAAATTTTACGTTTATAATAAATTGGTCCTTTAAGTTTTTTAAGTAACAAATAAATCCTTTAAGTTTTTCAAGTAACAAATAGGTCCTTTAAGTTTGTAATTTGTAACATCTAGGTCCTGTTTTTTTAAGTTTTTTAAGTGAATGGAGGGAGCTAAATGTTACAAATTACAAACTTAAAGGACCTATTTGTTACTTAAAAAACTTAAAGGACTTATTTGTTACTTAAAAAACTTAAAGGATCAATATGTTACAAACGTAAAACTTAAAGGAAAAATAGTCTCACAATTGAGGCAAATAATAATTTATATACAACACCTACATCTTTCAAACAACTAAGACGCATTTTCTACAAAGGAAAAACTGTGACGGGTCAATCCCAAAGCGGACAATCTCTCAGAGAAGTGAACTTGAGGTAGGATCAGAACATTGACACCGTCTGTGGGAAACGACCCCTTAGCCTCAACTGGGGGGTCTTCTGTTCTAGATACACAAAAAATAGTCACACATCGCTTGGTAATCGTGGCAAATGGTAGTTTATATACAACACCCACACCTTTTAAACTACTGAGGCGCCTTTTCTACAAAGGACAAAACCGTGACGAGTTAACCCTAAAACGGACAATCTCTCAGAGATGTGAACTTAAGCCGAATCAGAACAATATTTTTATTTCTAAGCCATAAAAAAATTATTATTTCTAAAAAAAATTAATATCATTAAATATCAATATTATTAGTTGAGTTAAAATTTACATGTAAGAGACAAACACAATACTTACATTAAAAAGGGATTTGATAAATCTAGAGTTTAATAGAAGAGTAGTGAAAATCTGTTTGTAAGTTAACATACAGAGATGCGTAATTGATAATTTTGTAAGACGTATGGGAAATTGTGGGCAAAAACAAAAATTCCAGCGGAAAAATAACAAAATCTCAAACTCATCTCCTTAAACCTAAGACATCTTAATAGATTAGTCCACCATAAAGATAAAGGATAATCAAGTTATTTTAATTTAACTTTAAACAGCCACACTTAAATTTTAATTTGATTTACTATCGATTCAATATGACATTCCTTTGAGTTTAAAAATAAGATTGATACGCGCATTCCAAATAATCCAAATTGTAGCCAATCAAATAACTTAAAAACAATTATGAGCAGGGTCGTCCCTGACTATTTGGAGGCCCTATTTAAATATTAAAAATCGGCCCTAATAAAAAATATAAAATTATTAAAATTTATTTTCTATTTAAATTATACATAAGAAACACATAAAGTAATTAACATTATATATAACGTCAAAAAGAGACATCCTAATTTAAGATTAAAATGTACTAAAACAATATTTATAAGTATAAATAACTAAACTATTGGTACTCATATGATATTTTATGAACATTAACAATATATAACTATTATTTTAGGGTTTTAAATTTAATTTGTTAATACACATCTAATATTTTATGAGTATAAATAATATATAACTAATATTATAAAACCTTAAAATTTTAAATTGAGGCTTAAAATTTTTGGAGGCCCAACACCGGCGCACACCCTGCACATGTGTGCAGGCCGGGCCTGATTATGAGGTTGTAAATAATAAACATATAACCCACAAAATTGTAAAGCATGGGATTAAGCGTTTATTGGTAAATGGTAACATACCTTTAACACCTAACCAATGCAAAACAAATGCACCAGAGTTTCACCAAACTGGTGAATGCTATCTTGGATTTATGAATTAAATTTAGAACCAGTGGATTTTGAACTTGACACAAAGTTGGTGATAGATGATTTCCATTTAAATAATTATGATGTTGCCGAGTTTGGAGAAATCATCTTATATTGTAGAAGATATACAATTCTTTTTATATTAACTCTAATGTTGAATTTATTGCAAATGAGGTTGTTCATAGTTTATGGGTTCGGTTAAATGTTTTTTCCGGTCGCATGGTAGCGGAAGAGTGTATTTTTCTAAGAATGAATTTAGAATAAAACCCCTTTTAGGTAGTGTTCGTTTTGGTATTTTTATTGGTGTTCTACATATATACGGCACCTTTATTTTGTAGCCCCTCTTTTACGGGTTTCTGTTCATCTTGTGCAGAAACTTAATTATTATTAATAATATATTTGCCGTTAAAAAAAAATATATATAATTAGTTCTCATTATCTCATATATTGTTTGACATACCAAATTGTACTTAACACTTATTAATTATAAATAAAATGCTATGAGCTTGTTGTCTTCGAATAAAAAACTTTAAGACAGATTCAAATTTCAAATTATACTAAGTCTCTTTATAGTAATGTAATTAAATTTAATTGTAGTTTTGTTTTTATTCAAAAGAATTTCAATTATTGATTGAACTTTTAAAGACATCTTCTCTTTAGGCAATTAGATTTAGACATGCATGAACATTATCTTTGGCATTACATATGCCATAATAGTAACCCAATCTGTGCATTACATATGCCATTATAGTAACCAAAAATTACAGCAGCGAAAACAACAAAATCTCAAACTCGTCTCCTTAAACCTAAGACCATCTCCAATGGTAGTACCTATTCTTATAAGAATCGGTACTTATCAAGTACTACCATTGGAGCAAAGCATATTTGAGTACTTAATAGGTACTACTTCTTATTTAAGCATTGGTATATATATGTGTTTGTGGGACCCATTTATATTAATGTAGTGTTATTATTGAGATGTAGAGTTATTAGTGGGACTCATTTAAAATAATTTAAGAGATGCTGAGTTGGAGGGGTTGAGTACTTATTAAGTACTATTATTAAAAAATTAAAAATTAGTGATATGTACACGTTGGACCCGGTTAAGTACTCAAAAATGGGTAGCTCTATTGTGGATGCTTTAAGATATCTTAATAGATTAGTCCACCATAAAGATAAAGAATAATCAAAATACTTTGACTTAATTTTAAACCACGACACTTAAATTTTAATTTGATTTACTACTAATTTAATATGACGTTCCTTTGAGTTTAAAAACAAGATTGATACGCGCCTTCCAATTAATCATGAGATTAGGCGTTTATTGAATTTGCACACCTAACCAACGCAAAATAAATGCACCAAATTTTCATCAACACCACATCTATTAGTGCACAATTGCTGACCAGACTACAAAATTCCTCTTGAGAGTAGGTTGCCCTTCATCAAAAACCAACAATCTCTACGAGAAAAGAGATACCTTCATCAGAACCATTTTATTCCGAACTATATTTTGGAATTCGAATGGTCTACATCAGTAGTCTCCCAAATGGTCAACATCAGCAACCATCTTGTAGTTTTTGTAGAATTTTATTATTTCTATTTACTCATCACTTTTAAAATTCAATGTAATATTTATCATTATTGTGTCAATAATATCCTTAAATATTTATTACAGTAAAAGATATAAATAAAATAAAAATTAATAAATGATTAAGAGTATTAGAAGAAAAAGAGAAATAGGTATTCAAAAGTAACAAAAAAATTTAGCTTCTCAAATAACTTTAAAAAAATTTACATTTACCTCCTCTAAATTTCTGGATTTTTGTCGGTGCTATCTTGGATTTATAAATTAAATTTAGGACCGGTGGATTTTGAACTTGACTCAAAGTTGGTGATAGATGGTTTCCATTCAAATAATTATGATGTTGGTGAGTTTGGAAAAATCATCTCACATTGTAGAAAATTTTACAATTTTTTTTTCTATTAATTCTAGTGTTGAATTTATTGCAAATGAGATTGCTCATAGTTTTGCTAAGACAATCACATGTATAATTAGTTCTCATATATTGATTGACATACCAAATTGTACTTAACAATTAACACTTATTAATAAATGAAATGCCATGAGCTTGTTTTCTTCAAATAAAAAACTTATGGTGGATTCAAATTTCAAATTATACTAGTCTCTTTGGAGTAATGTGTGATTTAAATGTAGTTTTCTTTTTATTCAAAAGAATGAAATTCTTTTGGTAATTATTGATTGAACTTAAAGACATTTTCTCTATATTTGGGCAATTAGATTTAGACATGCATGAACATTATCTTTGGCATTACATATGCCATTATAGTATCCCAATCTGTGTATTATTTACAAGGGTAAAAAGGAAAAGTGAGTGGTAGTTAAGGAAAGGATAACTAGAGTTATGAATAGCATGTGAGAGGGATAGAAGAGAAGGGCCAAGTAGGGAAACAAGGATGATTTGGTCACAGCTGGAAATGGAAAGAGAGATCGTGGCATTCGTTGGCTACATTGCTGATCTTTTTATGAAATGACTTCATTGCTAATCTTTTTTATGAAATGGCTTCATTGTCCTCTTCTCTTTCTTCTGTCCTATTCTCACTTTTAAAATTCTTGGACACTTTTGATATGGTGTCTTTGTTGTTTTATTGTGTTGTGTCCAATGGAAGCATATGAAATTTTTGCAATAAATAATTCATTGGTAATTTTGGTATCAAATAACAAGCAATATTTATACACAACTCAAATAAAAATTATTTGTGCACATGTTAAATTAAATGAGAAATAAAGTTAGTCAAATCATTAAATTTTTTTCTTACTAATTTTATTTATTTGTGTGCTAAAATATTTTTGATTTAAGGTTATGCAATAAGTATTTTACGATATCAGAAACATACAAAACCCGAGAAAATCTTGCATCGTCACAACTTATTATGTCAAATTATTTAAGCATACTCATGTATTTGAACAAATGTAGAAAGAAAAAAAGAATTAAATAACATGTATTTTTCATAAAATCCTCTCATCTTAGACATGATTGCATTTTAGATATAGTTTTCTATTGAAATGATGGTGGGATATTAATAATATTTTATTAAAAGGTTTAGGGTTAAATATGTGTTGGGTTCCTACAAAACGGTAACCTTCTAACTTTAGTTCTTATTTAATTTTTATTATATTTGTAGTCCGTGTAAAATTATTCTGCAATCAGTTTTGGACCCCTAATGTTTAAAAAATTCATATTGAATTCACCCCATGTTACTTTATATGATATTTTAAACATGCCTGTAAAAAATCATTCAAACGGAGTGGGATAATCATTACTTTGACCCTCGAGCTCCTAAGCATGTCTTATACGTAGAGACAATTACCAGGAAGCGCGAAAAACGAAGCATTGACGTTATAGGCGAGCAAGCGAAGCGAAAATATCGCAGTGGGGCTTCTCCAGATCGTCTATCATTAAAAAGCGCCACGCCCCACTTTGGGCCTAGTTCATGGGGGCTAGGGACCAAGCAAGTTCTCGGGATCTATCGGGCTCGCCATGCCTTGGGGCAGGAGGCCCACAAAGATTAGATCGCCGTCCAACAAGGATTCGTTGAGACATGTAAGAGGTCCTCCGTTGTATGGTTGCAGGCTTTCTGTACTAAGGTTTAGGCTGTTGAATAGTCCCTCATACATTATGTCCAATGAATTTCATTCGTCGACTAGTATCCTTGTTACGTCATGGTCTACTATGGTAACTATGATTAGCAGCGGAAATTCTTTGTTTTATACTTCGTCTACCATTTCATGATCTTCGAAGCATAGGATTGGTCCATCTTTAGTTTATTGTTATTTATCTCCATAGATTGTCGTGTGCTTTTCTCATGACTATGTATTTCTCTGGTTATGCTTCCTCCCATAATAGAGAGTATTTCTACCTTATGTGTGATTCTCTCCATTGGAATGGTTATAGATGAAAGGTTTATTGTGTAAAGTGAATTCAGAAGACTTATAAAGGATTTATAAATCCACAGACGGCGCCACTGCTTTAAACGGGCAGAACGAAACTACTCCAATGGTGAGAGTGAGTGGTTGAAGATAGTGGTTGTAAGCTTCAGGCCCAAAGGGGAAAGGTATCTGCAAACATGTTAGTATTCCGACACTCAAGTCAGTATTTGAATGAAAAGAAAAATGTTAAAAACTTGGGTCCAAATTGTGTACCTTAGGCGTTTGAGGTATATGAGCATATTTATAAGTCTAACTTTACATGGATATGCATGAAGAGTGACAATTCCACTACCTTAGTAGAGTCCGAAATAGTATAATTTTAGTACTACATTGAAATCCTTTATTGGCCGAGGCCATATGTGATGTGAAGAACATGTACATCCTCGTATTAAGGGAAATTATCAAGTATTTGATAACATGTATTGGAATTTTACGCAGTCATTCTATTATTGGGTTTTAGCTCATTGGACCGTGGATGTTAGTCCAATCCGAATGCAGATACATAATATTATATATGTAGGGAGTAAAGACTAAAATTTGAACTTTGAATGTCACATTTATTTATTTTAAAAGTGAAATTTCTAACTACTAATAGAAATAAATGAGGTACTTATATTTTTTTTTAATAGTGATAGTCTAATATTTATTTCGACAATATATGTTAGTAGAAAACATAGCTGGAAAGAACAATAAGTGGCTATTGTTGCCAAATGCCAACTTTAGTATTAATGTGGCGTTAAAAGATATGGAGGCCAAAAAAAAAGAGAAAGCTTAAAAAAAAAAGATATGGAGGCCAAAAATGGCTTAAAAAATAAAATATTGTGAATTGCCACGTTGATACTTGACCCCCTGTGTTTTTTTGGTAGAAAGCTTAACCTATAGTGTTTGGCATGATCCTTTTATTTATTTATTTATTTATTTGAGCAAGGAATGATCCTTTTATTTTTATTTTTATTTTTGACAAAAGAATGATCCTTTTATGAATAGTGGAAAGTGGATAGAATATCATAAAATCATAATATAACCATGATCATTTAGCAGCTGGAATAAACTTTTTCAAATGTGACCAACATATATAGCCATCACTCCTTCCTAATATAGTAATTATTTTGATTCATTTTCTTTTGTCCCAACCACACTATGGAACAAAATTACAAATCAAGCTCCTTTAATTTAGCTTTCTTTGGCTTCAAAAAAGCTTCACTCCCTTTGCTTGTAACTAGAGAAAATGCATGTCATAGTTCTCTTGTTACTTCACAACGTTATGAAAGAAATTGTTCCATGTATGTAGTCTAGCTATGTTAATAGATAGATTGAATTGATTTAATGTTTAATGAGAATTGAATTTAATTAATTTACTAAAGAATTTTT
Source organism: Trifolium repens (assembly GCA_030408175.1). Taxonomy (NCBI): domain Eukaryota; kingdom Viridiplantae; phylum Streptophyta; class Magnoliopsida; order Fabales; family Fabaceae; genus Trifolium; species Trifolium repens. Next base: position 17,817,408 of record CP125849.1, read on the forward strand.
AGTAAACTGTTATTAGATTAATGAATTTGTTTTGATTTATAAGTGAAGTTTCATTTTGGTCTTTAAGAAAAATTTAAGATTCAATTTAGTTCCTACGAAAAATAAATAAAAAGTGTAGTTCTTACTTAAATATAAGACTCTTTTAAGATTTTTATGGGTAGAAATTTTCAGGTAGAAAATCTAAAATAGAGACACGTATATTACTATATGATTGGAAATTAGGTTATCATACCACTAAAAAAAGTAAAATAAAAAATACAATCAATGTAAAAGTATAATAAAGCATTATTATTATATTGCCTTTTTTTTAATAATTAATTTCCTACTTTTTTATAATTTCTACTACTCATATATTAATATACAAGCCTATTTTTTTTACTATAATTTATAAGAATCTATATATTTACTCATATATTAATATGTGGGGCTACTTTTCTTATAATTTTTACGGGGACCTATATTTGTTCCCATATATTATTATGCGTGCCTATTTCTAATTTATAACTTCTACGAGAATCTATTTTTCTACTTATATAAATATGCGTGTCTATTTTTTTTTATCTATGTACGTTAATGAATAGTTTTTAGCAAATATGAAATTGCAAGAAACCCTTTCAAAAATTTGAATAAATATATTATATACGTCACTTAATTATATTGATGTGTCATATTTGTTCCTTTGGCGCACTCAATATAATCATTTACTTTTAGTAAGATCTGAAGGTGGTTGAGTTATTTTTTGTGAAATTCCTGGCACGATATGCACGATGCTCTACACGATGCTCTAAGCACTCTATCCGGTCTAGCGCGTAATAATGTAAACCAAGTAAAGAAAAACAAATAAAAGAGACAGAGTATTTGTTAACCCAGTTCAGCGCAAACAGCAACCTACTCTGGGGGATACCAATCCAGGAAGGAATATCACTATAATAGTCCTAGTTCTAAGTTCTCAGCAAACGCCCCGTTTACAACTTATAACCTAGACACTACCAATGATTCTTCAACCTAGGAACTCTTAGATTAGAGATCCCATCTCACTTCCCTACAACCTTACAGACAGCAAGGATTTCTAAAACACAATACAAAAAGGTTTTGGAGACACACTCCTAAAAACTACACACTCGTACCTAAAGGCTTAAAGTGATGCACAAGAACAATCATACTCCATGCTTAAAAGCTTTGGAGAACATACAGAGTTACAACTCAATAAAACAGTCATACAAAAGTATCAAGATGATACTAGAGAGGCTCACAAATAAAGCACAAGGCTTACAAAGACACGAAACCCTAAAAGTCTACATTTCGATATATTGGTTTCGGTGAAGAAACTAGGTTTAGCTCCTTCCTTTAAATAGCCACGAGTTAGCATGGGCTTCCTGAGCAATTCGGGCTTCAAACACAGCTGGTATGTTGTAAGATCCAGCAATAACTCCACATTAATTAAAATAGATTCTCTACAAATATATTCTTCAAGGAGATTCTCTTCAGAAATATTCTTGACAAGGATCTGAAGCATTAAATAATGATCCTCATAATTAGCCTGATTAAAAGCGCCATGCAAGATCCATGAGAGAGAAACCAAACATTCCATAAATAGAACATGTCACGAACACTCCTCGTGAGACGATACAATGCTTGAGGCATCGGATCACACATCCTGCTACAAGGTTTATTTTACCAAAAATGCAGTCAATACCAAAGACTCAACAAACTCCTCCTTTGGCAAATTTTTGGCTAAAACAAAATATGACCATACAGATACTACTTAAACAGATACTTCAACTACTTCGCCTTAAATGGTCAGGAAAATAAAAATTGATAGGATGTGGAATAGAATGCTTCAGCATTTCACAAAACTACTCCCCCTGCACATATGCATAGGATGTTGGAGCATCGTATCCAACATCTCCCCCTGCATAACACAAATCAGCTCCCCCTCAACAACAGATCTTCAAAAAGAAACATATTACTCATTACCTTCTTCCTTGTCCATAGTACCAGAAAATAACTTCCCTGGAGCTCACCCAAATATGTTAGGGTGCCTGCTCTGATGCCAATTGAAATTCCTGGCACGATATGCACGATGCTCTACACGATGCTCTAAGCACTCTATCCGGTCTAGCGCGTAATAATGTAAACCAAGTAAAGAAAAACAAATAAAAGAGACAGAGTATTTGTTAACCCAGTTCAGCGCAAACAGCAACCTACTCTAGGGGATACCAATCCGGGAAGGAATATCACTATAATAGTCCTAGTTCTAAGTTCTCAGCAAACGCCCCGTTTACAACTTATAACCTAGACACCACCAATGATTCTTCAACCTAGGAACTCCTAGATTAGAGATCCCATCTCACTTCCCTACAACCTTACAGACAACAAGGATTTCTAAAACACAATACAAAAAGGTTTTGGAGACACACTCCTAAAAACTACACACTCGTACCTAAAGGCTTAGAGTGATGCACAAGAACAATCATACTTCATGCTTAAAAGCTTTGGAGAACATACAGAGTTACAACTCAATAAAACAGTCCTACAAAAGTATCAAGATGATACTAGAGAGGCTCACAAATAAAGCACAAGGCTTACAAAGACACGAAACCCTAAAAGTCTACATTTTGATATATTGGTTTCGGTGAAGAAACTAGGTTTAGCTCATTCCTTTAAATAGCCACGAGTTAGCATGGGCTTCCTGAGCAATTCGGGCTTCAAACACAGCTGGTATGTTGTAAGATCCAGCAATAACTCCACATTAATTAAAATAGATTCTCTACAAATATATTCTTCAAGGAGATTCTCTCCAGAAATATTCTTGACAAGGATCTGAAGCATTAAATAATGATCCTCATAATTAGCCTGATTAAAAGCGCCATGCAAGATCCATGAGAGAGAAACCAAACATTCCATAAATAGAACATGTCACAAACACTCCTCGTGAGACGATACAATGCTTGAGGCAATGCTTGAGGCATCGGATCACACATCCTGCTACAAGGTTTATTTTACCAAAAATGCAGTCAATACCAAAGACTCAACATTTTGTTTTCTAAAAACTGTTTTAAGTGTTGAGAGAGAGAGGGAAATGAAGGTTACCTGATGCCTTTTGCGGCCATTATTGGAGATGGCAGTGAGAACACCCCAAACGTTAGGATCATAATTGTGAAGAGGTTGAGAAGCGAAATTGGAAGCAACAGAGACAATGCAATCATTTGCTCCTAAATTGGATGACGTATTCTGCTGCTGCTTATTGGGAGAATTGCCGTTGGATCTAGGCAATGGCGGAGCCAGGAATAATATTAAGCCTGGGCGCAATTTTAACCGTAAATGCACAAATGTTTATTGGTTTAAGATTTTTCGGATCAGGATTCAACTAGATCTGACAGTTTTTAACTAATAATATATGTATATTATTTATATATTGATACTATAATAAAAGTAATTAATTTTAAGAATTTAATCTAAATATTTGATTCATAATAACTAGATAAGTAAACGTCATAAACTCCCCACAATATGAAAGAAAGTAGAATTACAACATATTTGAGATTAACACAAAAGCAATTAAATGTATGTTTTTGGTATTTTGGGTTATATTTAAGCATGAGGTAAAAAATTAAAAACATATTTTTCCATATATATATTTTTAGAATTTTTAGATATTTTTAATAATGTATATAAAAAAAAATAAAAGAAAATGAAGTAAAGAAACAAAAATTTTAACAGAAAATGAGGAGAATGGGATTTGAACCCAGTACCTCTACATACTAGACGAAATGCATAACCACTGGGCCATCACATGATTGTTGATTTAAAAACTGCTTGACTAATATAAGTACTAAACACGCGCGCCTGGTTACTGTTCATCATCTTCAACCTCTCACAAACTCTTCAAAAAATCGTTTTTTCCATTTTTGCACCAAATTGAACATGTAAATGTACCATTTTGCTCAGAATTTCATCAGGATTATGAATATACACTTAAATTTCACTAATTATTACTCAAACATTCGAATTTTCATATTAAAATAAGAACCCTAAATATATATGAAAAAAAATTAGATTTGGTCGAGCCTGGGCACGTGCCCAGGCATGCTGGGCGGTGAATCCGCCCCTGGATCTAGGGGTTCCTCCGTTTCCACGAGCTTTCTCCTCCTCCACTGCCATCACCATTGTACAGTCACATCAGAGAGAGATATATTTAGCGGGAATTGAAAACCCTAATTACCAAATTCGTGTGAGTATCGTTTTATATTGAGTGTGGAAGTTAGTGAGAGAGAGAGAGAGAGAGAGATCAAGAGAGCAAAAAAATTTATACGGGTTCATCAAAACCTTAAAATCATTAAAGAGTTTGTCATAACCAATTTTGTTCCAACAAGATCTCACATACAATTATCATCGATAGTAACAAAAAAACATATTTTTTAATAATAATCACGGATAGGATAGATGTTTCACATTGATATATAAAAAAGTGACAAAAATATGTTAATCCTTGATAATTATAAACAAAAAATAGTAGATAAATATTTCTCATCGATACATAAAATAAATCACTAAGCAAATATTTATTATTTGATGAATATAAGAAAAAAAATTAGGATATACATTTGTTGTTGATGCATAAATAAGTAAATAACTACAACCAAATATTCATTGATAAATAGAAAAAATATGTAACAAATATTTTCCGTCAAAATACAAAAAAATCACGGGACATATATTTATCAACGATAAGAAATAGTTGTAAGACTGTACGATATAGTAAGAATCCATATTACTACTCCCTTTGTTTCAAAATAATAGAAAAATAATTTTCAAGCATATTATCACAAACAATCTTACATCACTATGAATTATAGTTTTCAAGCATTTTACTGTATTTTAATTTTTAAAATTTATAGTAAGTTTTAATTAATTAATTTATTTTTTATACTTTTATGTTTGTAGGACACATATATGATAAATGACTACTATATTAAAATTAGAAATATTATCCAATAAATTCAATATTATTCATATATAAACAAGGTATCACTGATAAATATTACAATTATAACAATCATACACGAGACAATAATTTTTACTTGCAACAATGTTGTACGGGACAAAATTTGCACTATACAATATTCGACTTATTATAATTGAGTTTTTGCACATGCTAAAACAACTAAAAGTGGAGTATACCAAAAAAAAAACTAAAAGTGGATTAACTTTTAACAACTATTTTTTTAAAAGTTATAAATTAAATATGAAATTAATGCACAACTTTCAATACTAACTTATTATTTTGAACTTATTCACATGTCTAAATTTGCACATGATAAAAAGCCTCGTTATAATTTACTCTATTAATATATGTTTTTTGCATCATTATATAATGCAACATTAATCATTTTTTTTTGGTAATCAACATTAATCATTATTTTAAGTTACGATAATATCACCTTACCCTACAAAGTTCACAGCAACCGCAACTGGTGCATATGCAATGGTAGTGATTAAATAATATGATACATCGTCGCTTTAATCAAAAGAGGGCACGAAAAAAACAATGATCATATATACAATACATTTTTTTTGGGTAAAAGATCATACAATACATTTAACTTGTGCATAAGTATGATTTTACCTCATTGTTACATTACTTCTAGATATAACTTTGCCATAACATAGTCCAATATTTTTTTTATCCTTTTATTATGATTAGACATTTTTTTACGTCTTTATTAAGTGTCTTAGAGGGACAAACATAACACAATAATTTACTTAAGGGATATCTAATAACATTGCTTTTCAATATTTAAGATGGGCGTTTTACTACTTCATAAGTGCAAAAACTTTTTAATTTTTTTAAGGATGCATGATATTTACATATTATAAAGGGTTAAACCTATTATTTTCTTTTGGTTTTTACGATCAGTTTAATCTGATTCGGAGCTCAGTTTTGGCATCAAGTGTTTTCAGTCCCCTTCCGATCGCAGTTGCAGGAATCGAACCGTGATCCTTTATATTTTGCCATAACAGTCCAATTAATTTTTATCCTTTTATTATGATTAGACATTTTTTTACGTCTTTATTAAGTGTCTTAGAGGGACAAACATAACACAATAATTTAGTTAGGCTTTGTTTGGGAGTTGGATTTTGGAGGGGAAGGGAGGAGAATGAAAGGTTTGGGAAGAGGTAAACTCTTGTTCGGGAGTTTTAAAAAAATAAGGAAAGGTTTTGGGGGGTTTTGAAGGGCTTATTTAATCCAATTTTAAAGTTTTCCCAAATTGAGGGATTTTGGAGGGTTAACTATATATAAATTGACTATTTTACCCTAACAATAATTTAAAATTCCAATTTTAGCCCTAACCTATGTATCAAAATTCCATTTTAAGAAACCAATTCTTCAAATGGTTAACTTAATTTTCTTATTATAAGATGTTTTTGGATTCGTCTCGAAGAGTATTTTTAAAATATTATTTTTTTATAATTTTTATTATCATACAATTAAAGATATTAATCGTCAAAGTTATGTATTTGAATTAGATCAGAATCTCCATTTCCTTATTATAAGATGTTTTTGGATTCGCCTCAAAGAGTATTTTCAAAATATCATTTTTTATAATTTTATTATCATACAATTGAAGATATTAATCGTTAAAGTTATGTATTTGAATTAAATCAGAATCTCTATTTCCTATTATAAGATGTTTTTGGATTCGTTTCAAAGAGTATTTCAAAAATATCATTTTTTTATAATTTTTATTATCATACAATTAAAGATGTTAATCGTCAAACTTATGTATTGAAAGTGAAAATATTGATAAAACATAAAAAATATTAATTTTTTTATTTTAAATAAAAACCAGTTCATAAATTCAAACTGATTTTAAACCGGTTATAAACTGAATTGTAATTGTTTTTAAAAAGTGGTTCAGTTCAAAATTGTATTAAATGGTTTAGATTTAGAAAAAATAATTTAAAAAAAGTTTTCATGATTTCAAGATTTTTTTATAAAATTGGTAAAAAAAAATTATAAAAAAAATTATAAAGTATAACGCAATGTATTGATTTTAAGAGAAAAAAAGACATAATAGTAAAATTATCACATAAGCTCTCTATCTCCTTCTTTGTTGGTTTTTCAACTCTCAAACAAGGGAAATCATTTCCCTCCTTTCTCCCTTCCATCGCTTTCCTTCCCTTCCCTCCTTAACCTTTCCTTTTCCTTCCCTTCAAAACTCCCAAACATAGCCTTAAGGGATATCTAATAACAATGCTTTTTAATATCTAAGATGGGCATTTTACTGCTTCATAAGTGCGAAAACTTTTTAATTTTTTTAACGATGCATGATATTTACATATTATAAAGGGTTAAACCTACTATTTTCTTTTGGTTTTCACGATCAGTTTAATCTGGTTCGGAGCTCAGTTTTGACATCAAGTGATTTCAATCTCCTTCCGGTCGCAGTTGCAGGGATCGAACCGTGATCATCATCAATCACTACTGAACCAACTAACAATTGGTAGAGTTAAACCTACACTACTCCTTGATAATTTTGGAATATAATTTTTTCAACAACGAATGAAATTAAGCCACATAAATAGATTTACAGGTAGTATCCACAAACTTTTATTTCACATGCGATTGGTTTATTTTAGTTGGTTGTTAGATAAATACTTCCAAATTATCAATAGGTAGTTTAAAAAAAACCATTATAAAGTGTGGAAAACATTTTAGTTTTTTTAACGAGGGCGTGAAATTTACATATCATAAAGTGATCAAATCTTATTTCATTTGTTACACAAGAAGAGAGGAAAATATGGTTGTGATTTTCAAGTTCATTTATACTTTGTTTCTATTTCTTTCTCTATTTTTTATTGCAATGAATGTTGACGGTAAGAAATTTACTTCTTTACTTCATTCGTTCATACAAAATATTTTGTCTCGGTTTAGTAACATTATTTTACTCTCTTTTAATTTATTTATTTTTTGACAAATTCTCTTTAATTTTTTTATTGCAGCATTTAATGGATGTCTTAACGACTTAGACTGTAAAGGTCGCGGTAAGTGCACTAATGAATGTATTATGAAGTGTATTGATTATAATTGTCGATGTATTGGATTTAATTTATGAACTAATTCTACGAGTACAAGAAGATAAAAAAGAATAACCAAGACCTTCAATGGAAGAATGAGTTATTGCACTACCAAATATGATCTACTCCTATGTATTATCTCTTCCACTATAATAATCCATGAGTTGTCATTAAATTATTATGGTGGAACCAAATAAATGTATTTTGTTTTGATTTTCCTAATTTTATAAACCTTTTAGTTATGGCTTTTGTACTCTAAAACGATGGTAATAAAATGAAGTAAGGTTGCACAAGATAATATTTATATGTTTCTTCTTCTTTTTGAAGTCTTGCTACCATGTGCTCCAATTATGTTTGTTTCTACTGTGATGATAATTGATTTTGTAAAATTGATTCTGGGCAAAACTGATTTTAAGTTAAAGTAGTTTATGTTTAGATATATTCATGCAAAAGTGAGTTGAACAAAAAATTTGAGTGTAAAAATCAATTCTAGAACCAGAAGCTACGATTTCTAGCTTCAAGTAGAATCAATTGTGAAGGCAGAATCAATTATACTTTTAAGAAACCAAACAAATCAGAATCAATTCTATACGTTCATAATCAATTCTGACTACTCCAGAATTGAATTTGAAACCAAACGTACACTAAATTTTGTTTCTGTTTTTTCTTTTAAGCAAAAATATGGGGGCAGAGGAGAACCTCCTACTGCAACACCTTAATCATCATCATCATATATTAAAAGAAAAAGGAAAGTACAAAAAAGAATGTTAAAGTGTAAAACTGTAAAAGTAATTTTTTTTTCAATTTTCCAATACAATTAAAACCTTTAAAATATAATATTTACAATCATGCTTAAATTAAAGAACAATTTTTTCTAAAACAACAATCTGAATTCAATGCACGCCTACTATTTTTTGTAGATTCTTTTTCAAATAAAAGTTTAAGAACAAGACTCAAATTAATATGTTGCCAAAAGTAACATATTCACATCATTTATTATAGCATCACACATATCACTAATCATGTTTAACATGCAATAGAGTAATAAATCAACATTTTTATGTTATATTTACAAGCCCAAAAGATCCAGATCAAATTAAACTCTCGCTATATTTAGTTATTAACAAGCCCAGAAGATCCAGATCAGATTATGATCCTCACTGTTTACATGTTTTGATTGAAGATTGTGTTAACATTATTATAAACAAGTATTCCTTATTGAAACAGAAGTCAAGGTGCTGACGATTTCCTGATTTCATGCCATAATTGGGTAGGTTCATATTTTCATCTTTAAAATCAATGAAACTTTAAAATGATTTATAAAATGAGATTCAAAGCTATACAACACTTACAAGTGACAATTAATTGCTCAACTAATTTTGTTTTAGTTTTTATTTAAAGTATTGAGAAGTTGAGATTAGTGTAAACAGTGGGGGAGCCAAAAAATAGTATTTGGATGAGTCACCGATAATTATAAGAAAAATGCTAAATAGTACCCCCGATTATAATATATAAATTAAATATGAATATTAGAGTGTATATAAAAATTTAAGTTATAATAAGCATAAAATTGATTATCTAAAACTTTAGTTAAATACCTTAAAATAATATTCTATATAAATCAAGTGACCTGAAATCATTAACAATTAACTTTGAACTAATATCCGCACAAAGTTGATGATAAAAAATGATTATATTACATGTATACAAAGATTTTTTTTTTCCTATCATTTAAAAAGTTATAATAACTAAATATTATTTACAAAAACTATCAAGAAAATAAAATTTGATTTTGTTAAAAAAATTATTACTTTTTTTAATCAACTTATAATAGTGAATATTGAAGTTTTTTTATGAAAAAATGAAAGAAAAAAAACTATAATGTTTTTAAATAGGAAATTATGTTTTTACTTATAAAATTAATTTCTCTTAAATAAAATAGTTGGCAAATATTATAGTATGTTTTTGCACATCTTATGCTAAGGAGACTAATCGATAAAAAAACTAATTATGTTTGTAAAAAAAAAAACTTTACCAACTATGTGTGTGTTTGGTTTAGCGGTGGCTAGAATTGAGTTTGGTATAATTGAGTTTGATAGAATTGATTTTAGTTAAAAGTGAGTTAAACTAAATTGATTTTTGTTTGGATAACTTTATGTACAAGTGATTCTTATAAATTTATGTTGTTTGGATTGTTTGGATCAAAATTACTTTTAGATGTGTAATTACCAAAATGGGTTTTAATTGTAATTAAAACTATATATTTCATTTATATTATAGATGATTATTCAGATTTAATTAAAAAAATTGAAGATTAGTAAAAAAAAAATATTCAATAAAATCTAATATTTATTATATTAAATATAATATATATTTATACACTTTTTATAGAAAATATTTATTTATATTTATTGAACCCATAATATTTTTTTATGTGCATTTTTTGACTAAAAATTAGGCCTATCAATTGGGTGTATAATTACTAAAATAGGTTTTAATATAGTCAACAGTAAACAAAAACATTAAAAAATAAAAATAACAATTTTTCCATCGCTCAATATATATATGTTTGAGACAAAAACCCAACCCATTGTAAAAGAAAAATCAACAAAAACCCAACCCAAGAGTAAAAAAAAGGTTAAAAAAACAAACAAAAAATCCTATTAAAACTCATCATAATACAGTCAATTTCTCTTCTCCAACACTCTCATTCTAAAAGGGTCCAGAATTTTCTACATTTGTGGAAATCAATCTCTCTTCTCATCTCTTACTCTTAGTACACTTCTAGCATGATTTCATCCCCATATTTCAATATTCTTCTCCCATTCTTTCAAGACCCTCTTTATATAATTAGTCCAGTGCCTCAAAATGTGTTAGACCAACACTAAATTCAGATAAATGTAGGTTGAACTGGGTCACTGAATTGAACGGATCACTCGTACTATAAACACCTTTGAGAGGTTTCTATTCATTTCCCACCTAGGTGTCAGCCTAATTGCCGTAGTTCGTTAAGATTAGCCCAACAAATTTCAATAAGACGGAAATGACTTCTTACACTCAAACAAAATCACCATTGAATAATTATTAGTGACTAATCAAAATTTGCTATATTAAATTATTTATTAGGAATTATCCCTGAACTTAGTTCAGTTGATTGAGATTTGCATTTTATATGCAGGGGATTAAAGTTCGAACATCAACCATTCCACTTAAATATGCAATTTTTAGCTACTTAACAAAAAAAATTATTCATTATAAACTAAAAACAATTATATTTAACATGTAAAAAAATTAAGGACAAAAATCACAATTTACTAATTTTTTTTTAAAAAAAAACATATTTTACTCTTACTTTTTTATACAGTGTCGTAAACATTAGTTAACATTTGCCTCTTTTTAAATTTGTAGTAAATAATAATTCGAGAAAAAGTTTCGAACTTGATCCGTGATTTTCCCGGGAAAATGATTTCATCAAACTATATATAAATAAATACTGTAAATGCCGCCACCGTATTCAATTTTTGAATTTTCGGTTAGTTACTATTACAGTTACACACTCGATTCAAAATTCCCTCGTTCAATCCCTTTTCCTCTGGCTTTTCTCTCTTCAACATACTGAAGAATCTACTGCATCTTCTTCCTCTCTCAGGTTACTCTTTCCTTCTGCATCTGGATCTACCTCTGAATCTTACGAATCCGATAGAATTCACCTTTTCATTATTTGTTTAGTGCATATTTTGTTTCTCATGTGTTAGTAATTTTTTCTTCGATGAATCTCTAATTCACGTTTTATATGTTCTATTTTCATCTCAGATTTGCCAAATCTAGTAATTGTGTGAAATTTTTTGCGTCGAAATGATTTTTATTTTTCTAACATTTTGCTGAAATTCGCAATTTATCTAGCATTTTGATTTTTTTCCCCTTCAGTTTTGTGGTATTTGCTATGAATTTAGTTGTATTTGATTGTTAGTGACCGATTTTTTGAAGATATTTTGTTTTTTTCACGAGTTATCATCTTCGAAATATATTTTCTAGCTTGAAATTTGGTGATACTTGTTTTGATTGATAATGCAAGTGAAAGTTAAATGTTGAATTAAGATTTAACAGAGATTTAGAAGTTCTAGGTTTCTTACTATTTCCAGCAGTATTTGATGGAATAATCTTTTCATTTTTTAATTTTATTTTTAGTTAAGTTTTTTGGCAAATTGGAAAATGTAATTTGAGGTGTTTACCAACTCGCTTATATGGGATTGTTAATCAATTGAAATTAATGAGTTATTTGATTTTTTAATCATGAAATTGACCTTCGTTCTCACTAGGATATTTAATGTTGACATTTTATTGTGTTACTGTGTAACTCTATTGTATGAAAATTACTTGGGATAAACAGTGATTGTTTATATTATATGCAATGTTGTATCTTATCTTATTTGCTTGATTTTGTTTTCTTTTATTTTGTTGATTTTGTTCATCTCGTACTTTAGAACTGATAATCTGTTTTCAACCAGTTGTTGTGCAGTTAATTCAGCATCCAAATTATGGATTCATATTCTTTGAAGTCCGTGTTTGATTTGCCTCAACCATTTCAATCATGTTTTAGTTTCAGGTATTATATTTTTCTTTTTTAATATGTGACAGATATAGTAGGTTGCTGCTACAGATAAATTTAGCTGCCGTGAAGCTTTAACCTGTATCATATTAGTTTCTATAACTTGTATTTTCGACATGCTTTGAACTAAGAGATGGTGGTTATTTATACTTTGTGACATAACATAAAATTGATGATTTTCTGTATAATTTCAAACCTCTGATAGTGTTGAGTTAGAAAAGAATGTGCACTGTCCACAAGTCCTAGCTCAACTGGCAAAAAGCCGAAATTGTTAGGCCGGACGTCATGACCGGGGTTCGGATCCCGGCTTCCTCAATTGTGTGTGTCTGAGTTTATGACGGCTTTGCCATTTAGTCTATGTACCAAAAACAAAAACAAAAACAAAAACAAAAACAAAAAAGAATGTGCACCTAAAGTGATCTTACATGGGCTCTTATTAGCATATTAATGAACTATCCATGTTTTGTGGCATACAGATATTTTAATTCACTTCAGAGTGAATGCTTTCCTACCTGTTACCACTCTGATGTAAACATGGTTATCTCTGCTCCAACTGGAAGTGGTAAAACAGTACTCTTTGAGCTTTGTATTTTGAGGCTTCTCTCCAAGTCCATATCATCTGAGGGAAGATTCATACATGTGAAGGGATCTCTTAAAACAGTAAGTAATTTCCCACAAGATTCTAGCACTGAAAACTATTCTCATAGTAATCTTCATGAGGAGTCGTATTGGTTTGTGTTCAAGAAAAGGTATAGCCTGTAGACAGGTTCTCATTCTTCCAGTGTCAGTGGTGTAAACCCGATACTTTTTGTCATTACTATTGTATTGGTGCATAAAAAACAACCCAAGCTTTTGTATGGTGTATAACTGAATCATTTGAAGCTTATAATTTGATATATATATTTTCATTATCATGTCTCATTACCTAATTATTGGTACGATGATCTTCTTAATTGCTGTTAAGATCTATATTGCCCCATCTAAGGCTTTAGTTCAAGAGAAGGTCCGTGATTGGAATCAGAAGTTTGGACCATGGGGGATATATTGCCTGGAGCTGACAGGTGACAATGAATCTTACACTCCAAGAAATATAAATGAAGCAGATATCATTCTAACTACTCCAGAGGTCAGTATTCAAATGAGAGTTATCTATACATAAGTAGATCAAGACACTTAATCTTTAGTGTACTTTGTTTTTTCTGCTTTCTTCTTTGAAATATTAAATGGACGTAAATTTAAATATAATCATGAATTATAATGTTTATGCACATATTCCCCAATCCAAAGAGACAAGAAACATTTATTTTTCCTGTCAGACTGACATGCACACTTGCACACGCTATGACTGATTTGTTGACACTATATGAGATGGCTAAACTTCACTTTTCAATGAATAGAAATTTGATGCAGTGTCACGATATGGTATAGAAAGCGGTGGTTTGAGTTTTTTCAGTGACATTGCGCTTCTACTAATTGATGAAGTTCATCTTCTGAATGATCCACGTGGAGCTGCGCTGGAAGCAATTGTTAGCAGAATAAAAATTGTTTCTGGAAATCCAAAAATGAAATTAAATCCTCTGGCTCAGGTCCGCTTCCTCGCTTTATCAGCAACAATTCCAAATATTGAGGATCTAGGTATTTTTCTATTTCACTTGATGTTGTCACAAGAGTTCAAATAACATTTAAACAACTGTGGGAAGATTTTCATGCAATATATGTACTATTGCAGCTAAATGGCTCCTGGTTCCTGACCAAGGGATCAAAAGGTAGTTTTCCACCTCCACGTTCATTATATGGCTTTGTCATATAATGCTGCTAGTCAATATCCCGAAATATATTTCCTTTTGAATGTTCACAGGTTTGGAGAAGAAATGAGGCCAGTAAAGCTGACAACCAAGGTTTTTGGTAAGCTGTAAATTTAACATATTCATAACCGAATCAGTTTCTTATCTTTTTCATTCATTGCACTAATAGAAATTATAAAGTCTACATAATCAATTTGTATGGGGTTTTCTCATCAGAAAAAGGATGATATCAACCAAACACGCCAAATTTGAATTTGTTAACTTTTTATTGTGTTAGTCAATGTCTTGAGCTTTGGCCTGTAATCCTAGCAGCCACTTCAAACCATTTATCATACTTTCACTACCAAATTTATGCAGGCTATGCTCCAGCCAAGAACGACTTTCTATTTGAGAAGGTTGGTTTGAAGCTGACTAACTCAGATAGTATCAATACTTTTAAGTAATCCATTCTATCATTTAATTTTATCTTACTTTCTGTTTTAAACTACCATGCAGCGCCTACAAAACTATATTTTTGGTAAGCAGTGTAATTCAGCGTTCGAGTTAACGGCTTTACTCTTTGTAACTTTTCTCTGCTATTAACATTTCTACATAAGAAGAAAGATCATCCTTCTATGTCTACAACGGATTTCAGATATTCTCATGCAATACTCTAAAGGGAAATCTGCACTTATATTTTGTTCAACAAGAAAAGGAGCACAAGAAGCAGCTCAGAGACTTGCTCAAATTGTCATGAATTTTGGTCAGTCAAATCCCTTCATTAAGAGCAGAGAACAACAAGATCAGCTGAGGGAGGCTTCTCTTTCACTTAGTGACAAACAAATGCAATCATATATTCTTTATGGTGGTATGATTTTTCTTGACTGGGAATTAGTTATTGTATTTCAATAATAACTACTTAAACAATACAAGGTGAAATACGATCAAAAGCTTTGCAACGAGGCTTAAATATGACCGCTTTAGCTCAAAAGGAACAACCATATTGGCTTGTCGTCTAATTAACTTAACAAAATATTTTGCTTGCAGTTGGTTATCACAATGGCGGACTTTGCCTCAAAGATCGCAATATTGTGGAAGGCCTTTTTCTCAAAGGTGACATCCAAGTACTATGCACTACGAATACACTAGCCCATGGAATCAACCTCCCAGCGCATACAGTGGTTATTAAATCAACACAACACTAGTATGTTTTATTTTTAAAATATTGTATGCACTTCATTGTAGTATATTGGAAAACAAATTTGATCCCTCTTCTTTTTTCAATCAACTTATTGTAATGTTTATTATTTCCAGCAACAAGGAAAAAGGTCTTTACATGGAATATGACCGCTCCACTATATTGCAGGTTTGCTTATTAAGACCTTATGATAGTCTTAGATTATATATAGACAGTATTGCAAAATGGCAAGTGATGAGTAATTATATATTTCATCTGTATAGTAATATTCTGATACATGTATCAGTTGTATATAAGTATGGCACAGAAAAAGGTTTTACTTAATTTGAAACTTGTGCCAATACATGTATCCATTGTATATATGTATGCCACAGAATGACTATCTCAAAAAGTAGTGACCAGGACCAACATGTTGGTACCACAATGCGCATGCAATATTCCAAGCTTGTTAAATTCTCCTTTTTTATGGAAACTTCAAAAAACTGTTTGGAAGTACATTTTATTTTGTTTAGAAGTAGTGCACTTCCTGACAATGTTTGAAATTGCATTTCTAAAAATTGGAAGAATTTTTAGGAGCAAAAAAGGGATGAAAAGTAGAGTTGTTTTTCCTTTTTTATTTTAATTGGTGTAGGCCTCACTTTTGGGGTAGTGACCCACCCAACAAATCAATGCTTGAGTATTTTTCCATGTTATTTAGTTGAACTATTTGATTGTTAATATATCATCTAGGCTAAAGTTTTTATGGTACAGATGTCTGGAAGGGCAGGCCGACCACCATTTGATGATACAGGCATGGTTATAATCATGACAAGGAGAGAAACGGTGAACTGTTCGGCAGAA
The DNA here is from genome assembly GCA_030408175.1 of Trifolium repens. Classification (NCBI taxonomy): domain Eukaryota; kingdom Viridiplantae; phylum Streptophyta; class Magnoliopsida; order Fabales; family Fabaceae; genus Trifolium; species Trifolium repens. Next base: position 17,833,921 of record CP125849.1, read on the forward strand.
TGCTTTTTAACTTCTACTCTCCCAAAGTGCTTCAATTTTAATCAAAAATCTGTTCTTTCACATGTGCTCTTATATTTCTCTCATACATGCTTGTATTCCAGGTTCATTTGTATGAGAATCTCTTAAGCGGGTGTGAAGTAGTGGAGTCGCAGTAAGACATCCTCTTTCTATGTTGCCAATGGATATAACATAGTTTAATCTTGCTCATATTCTGTAAACAACGGGATTTTATCCCGTTTAGCTAATTGATTTTTGTTTATCCTAGATTACTCTCATGTGTGACAGAGCATTTACTTGCGGAAATAGTTCAATTGACAGTATCTGATATTACAAAAGCAATTGAATGGATGAAATGCTCATATTTGTATGTTAGAATGAAAAGGGTAAGTGAGTACATACGTCTTTTAGTTTTGTCTTAGTTTCTACCATCCCATCTCATGAAATTTTTCATCCATGTGAAGAATCCTGAGAACTATGCAATTAAGAAAGGAATTCCTGACAATCGCTTAGAGAAGCATGTTCAAGGTACAACTGTCACCATCTGGTTATCTTTTATAGCTTTGTATTGCTTAGTATCTCCATTTCTCTTTCACCTAGATAGTTTTCCCCCAATTCCCGGCTATAAGTTACTAAACCGTGTTTTCGCAGATATTTGTGTTCAGAAAGTTAACGAGTTATCACAGTATCAAATGGTCTGGGTTGATGAAGATGGTTTCCTCTTGAGACCATTAGGTATTGATATTTCAACTATAATGATATCCCTTAAATATTTGTGAAAATTCAAACTGGTGGCTGATATTTTTCCTTTTCCTACCTTAGATCCTGGAAGGTTAATGACAAAGTACTATTTGAGATTTGACACCATGAAACAGATAATGCGGACTCCTGAAAATTGCAGTTTAGAAGATGCCCTCCGCGTTGTATGCTTTGCTGAAGAAATTTCATGTGCGGATATGTGTTTAAACTTTTTATATTAGGCCACATTGTTTTGGCATTAAACATTGACACAATTATTTACTTGAAAATGAAGGGATACAGCTCAGACGCAATGAAAAGAAGCTCTTGAATGAGATCAATGCAGACAAAGATGGCCGGCTTCGATTTCATATTCTTGAAAATAAAGGGAAAAAGAAAAAGCGCATTCAAACAAGAGAAGAGAAGATATTTATTTTAGCAAATGACTGCTTAACAGGTGATCCTTCTGTGCATGACCTATCTCTGATTCAGGTAAGCATTGCAACATCAGTATTTATTGCTACAGGTCAACATAGTTATGTCTTGGTGATTCAATAAACTCCTTTTACAGGACATGAATTCTATATGTTCGAATGGATGTAGAATTGCAAAATGCATGAAAGACTACTTTGTTTATAAAAGGAATTTCAAAGGAGCTGTGAATTCAGCTCTTTTAGCAAAATCCTTTAACCAGAAACTCTGGGATGATAGTCCATACCTTTTAAAACAGTTGCCTGGAATTGGCATGGTTACAGCAAAGGTGATATTAATTGATTTTATTAATGCATATAATAACTGTTAATACTTTATGCATTTGTTCTTTAATTTCTTGATATTCTTAATTTAATGTTCTTTACAGGCACTGCATTCAATGGGAGTTAAATCATTTGAAGCACTTGCTGAAGCTGATCCAAGGAAAATAGAGATAGTGACTGGTCGAAAATACCCATTTGGTAACCATATTAAGGATTCTCTTTTATCACTACCTCCAAAAGTTGATGTGAATCTTGTAGAAATCGAAAGCCATACACACGGAAAGTCCAAGCTAGTAGTAACACTGACTAGGATATCACAGTCAGGGCAGTCAGCAAAACGACATTATGCTGATATGGTGTGTTATCTGAATGTTTTATTAGAAGACTTTTAGAGATTTAATAATTTAAATAAGTTTCCCAAATTTCTTTCTCACAGATCATTGGTACGGAAGCAGACAACACTATTCTCTTTCATGAAAAAATCAGGTGATGATGACTAACAAATTCAGATTTTATGACTTGATTGTGTACATCAATTAAAAGAGTTTATGTCAAACATGATGGTATTGACTAATTAGAATTTAGTAATATTCACTCTATCCGTGCGAGCTGTTGTTTCCTCATCTAATCGCATTTTAATATTTCTCAAAATGTTGTTGCAGGGTTGATCAGTTCTCCAGGTACATGAATTAACTCTGGCTTTATATTTTCAGTAAAAACAATTTATGTTAGAACATATCTTCTGGACTGAATCAAGGGACATTGAAATATCTAGTATTCAAACCTTATAAACTAACATAATTACTAACTTACTAATATTTGTTAGAACAAAAATATTTTGACTGAAGCATGTTACAAAAATTTATTTGGAAAGTCACTGCATTTCATCCTATTATAATATTATGGCCTTTTTACTTACTTGTAAGTAAGCTTAAGAATTTGTTTGCATGGAAGTTGTAAAAATTTATGATATCTTTATGGATTGATGTGGATATTGTAAACAGTTACAATTACTACATATTACGTGTACCATTTGGGTCGCGTGTAAATGAATAAATCATATTACTTTTACTGTCCTAGAGTCGAATGCTTTTCTGCTGCCTATTTTTTTGTTTCCAACGCATATTTCAGGCTGAGATCATTATGTTTTCATATTACAGCCCATATAGCACAACAATTCTTGTGCCCATCTCACAAGGGAATCAGACTATCAAAGCCAATTTTATATTTGAGGAATACAGTAAGAAGTGGTTAATAACCTCTCCATAAAAGTTAGTCTACATTATAGAATTATGACTCAATTCTTCATTTTTTTTCTTCATACAGTTGGTATTGATGTCCACCAAAAGCTTTTCTTTATGAAAGAGAGCAATTCCAATGTGATTTTAAAAAGAAACAGGAAGCAAGCTTCTTTTCCTCCACCGGAAGAGATATTTGTAATAGAAGATGATGACATAAATCTAACTCATATACCGCAGGAAGAGACAAGCACTTTGAGCAAGGATGAGGATGAAAGTAATTCCATGTAAGTCATCTTTACTTGAAATGCCTGACATAAATATTTATCTTCTTGTTGCGAGTTAAAGTATAGCATTTTGAAGACATCAAATATTTACAGTTCTCTTTATTTGCAGTCCTACTTTCGACCTTTTGGATGAAATGTTTGAGGAAGGTAGCACTCATACTATGCTTTTACTAACTTCTAGGATTTTCATAAACATTCTCCTCTTCACCAACTAATTCTGTTATTTTGTGTGGAAGATGAGCGTGCTCTTGAGGTTGAAGAAGAGAAATTCAAAATTCTTAATGAGAAAACAGTATTTGATCACATACGGGAGAAAGCCAAAAACTTTTCTCTTCTGTCTTCATTTGAAAATATTCGCTGTCCATCAGTGGAGGTCCTTCTTGGAAGAAATCATGCCCGTGAGAAGTGGTCTAACCATGGTCGTGAGAAAAGGTCTTACGATGGGCATGAGATAGTTGTCTTGGATGATGATGACAACAAAGTTCCTGGACAAACTGATGTCAATTTTCCTGCTGATCTCAGAAAAGCTGTACACGAAGATATCAACCTTTCTCTGACTTTAAATGATCATAATATAGCTGAAAGCTCAGATAACATGAGCAGTGTAGTTGATACAGGTACACCTTTTCACTAGCAGTGTAGTTGATACAATCATTTTTATTTCTTTTTTAATGTCATTACTGTTTCTTTTTATTGCTGAAGGTATTTTCTTCCCTGAACCTAAAGCAAGAAGTTATGAAAATGCAACTGAAGAAACAGTATTCGACCATATAAAGAGAAAATCTAAGGATTTTCCCCAGATTAGTAAGCTTGATTGTGCAGACACAGAAATCAAGAAAACTAAATTCTTCTCAAAGAATTATCCCATTTCTTTGAATGCTGCTTTAGGTATGGTACCAGAGACAAATTTCTCAGACATGGTCACTGGTAGTATGCTTACTTCAGATACGGGAACTGCTGATGTGCAAAACTACTCATCTGGTTTTCAAGTTGGTACTTCTGCTAAACACAAGAAATCGGAAGATTCCTGTTGCACAGATGGAGTAGTTAATACTTCTAAGGGCATTTCAAGCACCAATTCTGTTCAATCGTCCAATTTTGTTCCAATTGTTAGTTTTCCAATGCCTAAAGAGAAAACTTGGCCATTAGATTTTGGAAGCTTTGAACAGAGCAGTAAGAAGCAGCGTTGTGCGGTGATAGAATCAAAAGAAGAGAAGTTAAATTCATGTGAAATAAGAAGACAGTGCTGCTCTTTGGAAACTACAGGCCAAATGAATCAAATAGAGCCATGTCTCGGATTTAAAAGTGTATTCTCTTTTCTGTGATTTTCTTTTACAAGGGGACAGCTGATAAGAACACCAAAGTGTCAACTGTTGATACACATTTACTACCGAGGACTTGTACTGCTTTGGTGAACAGGTAGAACTTGGCAATGCAGGATTGCAGTTATAGACATGCATGCCTAGGTAGTCTATAACATCTGAAATAAATTTACTATTTAGCAACATTAAAAATATACTTCTAATAAAATAAAGAGGTAAATACGACAACATTCCTTGACTATCACGATGTTATTGTTAGCGATTCGTTGACTTTTAGTATTATATATGCCTTTCAAAATATGTAGCGATTCCTGCATTCCTTGACTATCACGATGTTATTGTTAGCGATTCGTTTGGCTTGAATCTCCCTTTGCTTTCATCTGCTTGTTTGGCGCCTTGTTCCCTTTTGTAGATCACTTCACAGATCCAGTATTTCTATTTATTATTGAAAATTGTGAATCATACCCCTATGGTCGTGTAATCCTACATTTTTGCATGAAAGATGAAATACCGTCTTTTTTAAATAATCCATATTTTGCAAGAAGTTCAAAAACGAATTCTTTTTAATTACCGGATTATCTCAGAAATTATTATTTGCAAAATATCGAACTTCAAAGTTGCTGGGCATCACCACTATTTCTCCACTTCCATGCATGAAGACTAGGTCTCTGTTGGTCTCTAGACAGTAGACACATGTATGGACCCTATGGTAGCTGAAAAGTCTTAGAATGACACAGTTCCAAACTCAAGAATGAGTATGGAACAAATTTGGACAGTGGAAAACCATAAATTTGCCGTTGTTTAAAGACCAACACGATTTCTTTGGTTGTATGCAGTATGGACTGCTCGAAATAAGCTCAAATCAAGCACAAACGAGACCGTAAAAATGCTAACCGGATCGAGGTTATGCATGATTTGTTGAAAGAATGTTAAAGAGCATGAATCATACGGAACATAGGCGAGCCTTTGAAAAATGGAAAAGCTTCGGGAGCCAGGAGAAAGGAAAGACTAGTGACTTCCTTGGAGGAGGCATAGGTGATAGGAAGCTAATCAAGGACATGCTAAGAATTTGAAAAGTCCATCTGATCTTCAAAGAAGTTAGATAAGCTAGGATGCATGTGATAGAGTAACCCCTAGTGAGTATAAGTGGATCAACACTTCTTTCTTACCTAAGCATTTCGAGGATCGATATTGAGATAGCAGCTAGACAATGAAATATACCTCTAAGTTTTTATCAAAATGGCCTCATATGCTTCATGCTTGCATGCATGATCTTTGTAAAGAGAGGAGTTGAGCCTCTATGGCTCTATCCACAAGAACAAGCTACAAGGTATGGCGCTTGATTTGGATATAACATTGGCTAAGATATATGATGCTATTGCTAAAGAATACTTCATCTACAACGTAACATAAAGGATGTGTGTTTTGTTCGTTTGGACTTAAGTGTACATATAATAAATATTTATATTTAGAAAAGAGGATTAAATACAAGAAGTCAGGATGGCCGAGTGGTCTAAGGCGCCAGACTCAAGTTCTGGTCTTCGAGAGAGGGCGTGGGTTCAAATCCCACTTCTGACAATTTCTTTTTCTTCTTTCAGAATTATTATGAATTTTTATTTAACTAAGCCGGCGTCCATACATCTCACAATTAAGTGTTTACAAATTACAACTTTACATTGTACTCCTTTTTTTGACAAAAGTGTTTACATCGTACTTTTTTTTTTTTTACAAAGTGTTTACATGAATGAAGAATTCTCCCCGAAGTGTTAAACATTGAAAAACAAAGTTATTACGGGAGGGACAAAGTTTACATTAAGGCTCTATGTAATTATAATTCAGATTTTTTTGGATTTATGTTTTACGGTTTCTAGTTAAACTGAAATTGGGGATAAACCATGAATTATAATGCTCTATGTAAGTGAGGGGGTGCAGGTGCACCTCCTGGAATTTTAATTTTTTTACTAATATCTCTATGTTTTTTCACTTTGCACCCCTTGATTTTTTTGTTTTGAATCTCTTATTTAAAAAATCAAAATACTTTTTATTGCTCTCATACCAAACCAAATACGTACAATAGTGATAAATTCTCCAACATCCTTGAAACTTCATTAAGGTAATCAATAAAAAAATTTATGGTTTAGTGTTTTAAAAATTTGAGATTTTTTCTATAACGTCAATATTGATAGATTGGTTGATTGATCATTTAATTCAGGTTTTAATAACATATATGTGTGCTTTATTGGTTGTTTGTTTGTAGTTTGTAATTTAGTCCAAATGCATCTTTGGATTTATGTTTTACGGTTTCTAGTTAAACCATCCAAAAATTAGTTTCAATTTTAGGCATTTGAAAATCACTGTTTTCATGAATATAATTTTTGTGTTGGTTATTGATTTGTATATACTCAAGTGATAGATAGAAAGAATTGACGAACATCGAGCAATGAAAAAATTAACCATAAAATTGTGTATATTTATTGTTACTATATCAATACTTATGCACTATTTTATAGTTTGATTTCTTTTTATTTCATATATTTCTCATTTATTTTGACTAATTGATATATTTCTCATGTAACCGATATTTATGTTATTTTAAAAGCAATGTTTATGCCGAAAGATATTTGTTCAACAATATATATAAATAAATGATTAGTTAGTTATTAAGCGAATTAAAAATATGAAACTGTGTAACGAATATATTAATTAAAATTTTGCACCCCCTGAGCCAGGGTCCGAGCACCGCCACTGGATCCCACAGTTCTTGCGGATATCTTCTATTATTTTCAATCGAACTGATTCTAAAAAAATATTCAAGTTTAATTATAAAACAAATAAAAATATTAAGATATTATAAGCATCATATATAAACAAATGTATACACATATTGTGTGAAAATATAATTAAAAATAATTTATAAAGCACATAAATATAAATTTATAAATGTTATTTTAATAGGGTTCGGGGATGGAGTCTCCGCGGGCGGAGAGTGAAATACTATCCCCATCCCCAAACCTCTTTCGGGGGACTTTCACCTCCATACCCATCCCCACGGGGAAAAATTCTCCAATTTTAGATCTCCAAACAGGACAACTTCGCAGGGATCCCCATTTACGGATGAAATTGACATCCCTAATTATTAATCTATGAAAAAGTCCTTATAGATTTGTAACAATTGTCAGTATTAAAATTTAAAAATTAAGATGAAGAAATCGATATTTAGTAAATATTTAGAATATTTTGTAGATACTCATCCTGCATAAGATGCTCCTATAACTCCGTAAGGAAAGACTCTCTCCAGGAGAGAGAGTCTCCATTGTTATTGTTCTTTACTTCAAAATTCAAATGTTAACGCACAATATATTAAGCTCTTAATATAACTATAAGTTACAAAGAGTGTGTCTTGTTATAAGATTTATGTCACATTGTAAGGATCACACTATGGAGAACATAATACACACTCTTCTTCTCTCTATTCTTGTACATTTTAAAAAATTTCATTCTAAATTTAATTAATTTCATAACAAAATCAACTTATGAGTTAAATTTAATATATTTTACCTTGGTTCATTTTATTTTGTTGAGAAATATATCACATCTAACTCTGTTCAATATACTCAGACAAAGTTTATCTTAAAAATGCGTTGTTGAATAATTGAATTATACTCTCAGAGTTGATACATTTCTTGCTTTGAAGTTTCAAAATTCATATGATGTTCTCTTTACAAATTTTTCTTTCTCATTTCTAGTAACCAGTAAAATTTATCAACCATGAATTATCAACCCCCCTTAAGTTTGGATTTTAACAATCGTTGAAAAATACTTAAACATTTTTTTTAATAATAGATACGTAAATAATATATTGCAACCATACTATTATAAATTATTAAATCTTATAAAATCTTGATATCCTATGAAAATGCATATACTCTAACACATAAAAATAATGGAAGTTTCTAAAATTACTATACATAATTAATAATTTAATATACATATGTTTTTATAGTGGCAGCCATTCCATTCAAGGCTGTATTGTGCAGGTCTCTGAATTCAAAACAAAGCCTTCAAGCTACAGGATGACAGGATAGCCATCGATAAAGAGCTTCAACCCGACGCAATTTAGCCACGAACCTTGATGCCCTTGTCTTGCTTTATATTTCAGTTAATGTACATTTTTAGTTTGAATTTTAAGCGCATGTGAAAATCATAGTAGCATGTTCTCTGAATAAGACCTCAATTTGAGCCAAATTCTTCATTCCACTTCTCAAGCTCTTCCCATTTACTTTTGTTTAAACTTGGTCTGATCACAGCCATTGCTTTCTTGAAGTCCTCATACCTCAGTCCTCTTACCTGAGAAAACCGAAAAAAATTAACCTTAACAATAGACTAAGGTCTTCGCTTACCAGAATAATAATTATACGTATTGAAAATTAAAGCAATTCTGAAACCAGCATGCCTGATTTGCCTTGACAGTAAGAATGTTAGGACCCAGCTCTCTAATTGGCATCATTGCAGCTTCTTCACACAACGCTTGCAGATCACTTCCAGAGTATCCTGAAACCAAGCAAAACAAAAGTGATGGTCATATTTGGAGTCCAAATATTGGAAGAAAAAAAAATCAAAGAATATCTCAACACATTAATTTCCTTCCCATCATGACTCAAATCTATACTTACCTTCAGTTTCTTTTACAAGCATCTCTAGATCTCTATCTGTAAAATCAAAAGTTTTTAAAAAAAGAGCACTATGAGTAATTTAATATTACAATAATAAATTTTTTATCTTTAATTTTATGAAGAATGTCAACGTAGAAAGTTAAAAGCGTACAAAACAAAGTATAAATTCTCAATTAGTAATTCTTTGCATGTTTCGTTTCTCCGGTAGCCTCAAGAACACGCATATCAAAGGAAGTATCAAGGGACATAATAGCATGTTGCTTACTAGGTAAGGAGAATGCTTGACCCTTGAGTTTGTGTTTTAGCAGAAGTTTCCGAACATTTTCATTTGGTAAAGGTACGTATATTCTCTTAACCTAGCTCAGTAAAACAAGAAGAGAGTAGTTAGTAAGGAATCACAGCAACGAAAAAAACGATTATTATAAAATGAAGAATGTTAGCAACACACTCTCTAACACATTAGAACTAGTAAGATCATTTAATTCAAAGTGTTAAAACATTCTCCACTTAAAGTCACATTGGCCACATGACGTTTTGGAATTATATCATATTTTTAATCCCGTGAAGGGCAAAGAAGAAATTCTCACCAGTCTCCTGAGAACTGCATCATCCAGTTCCTGTGGCTTATTGGTCGCACCTAGATTAAGAAGGATAAGGAAATTTATACAACTTCAATGAGAATAATAGATACATGACTGGAAACACAATTTTATGAAATTTCAGATTTACATATATCTATCTCAAACAATATTAGCTAGCTTAACTGCTTAAGGCATTTTATGAAATTAAAAAACAAAAATTGACAAAGCAAGCAATTTCAGATTTACAATAGCCGCAATTTAGTTTTTCATCCATCAGCATGCAGAGGCCATATTATTGGGACTAGGAGGCAGATTACGATGGAAACCAGGCCCAAATAGGAGTTAACATTGTTCTGAATACACCACAAAATGCGAGATACAACTGAATTTAAAAGTGGAAACAATCTAGGATAAAAGAATCACTCTGAATGATCTTATATAGGTTTGACTCCTCTAAAGTGAATTTTATCTTTTTTAAAGTGCACTCCTATCTTCAAAATAGACGAATTCTTGTAGAATAGTCCCAAAGCCTTGTTTAATAATTATAATTGCACTGGACATCTTTAAAAGAAAAATAACATTACATCATTCATACGGAAGTTTTCAGAACATTCAAGTCATAATGCATATAAAAAAAAATCAAAATGTTTCCATGAGTATTTCAAATTCCATCATTCCCAAGAAGAGAAACTGCACTATCCCAAATAGATAAAAAAGAGCTCTGCTCATGGTAGACAGGCTGCAACTGTTACACTGAATCTAAACCAAAGCCCTCTTTGTGGTAGACAATATGATGTTCTTCCAATTACTAGCAGATTGGATCTAACATCTAAACCATGTTATTTCAGATTTCAGAAAGGGAATTATTAATATCATATATAATGCTTACCAATTACAATCACAATATCATCAGGATTGGATGTCACCCCATCAAACTGGATAAGGAATTCTGATTTTAATCGTCTGCTGGCCTCATTTTCATTTGTTGTCCTTGTTGACATTATACTATCAATCTGTTGTCAAATAAAAAAGAAAATTAATATCATTTGAATGAAGTGGTGAAACTTTAAACATGAAGCATTCAACATTTTATTTAATTAGTAATTTAGTAGTATGACTCCTATTGTCAAAAAAATAAAAACTAGTCCAGCTCCAGGAAGATAGCAGAACTTTAGAATGGAGCCATCATACATGACTAGAATTTAGGACAATAAATGATAGTTCTAGTAAAATTATGCTGGTCATTTAGAGAGGGTTAGAAACCTGGATAGACTTATTTGACAAAGAAATAATCTCTGACATTCAAAAAAAGACTCTAGAGTAGCTTACATGCATCATCAACATATTTTAAGTTGAGGATGAAAACACCCAATACAACGTTTATCAAAAGGGATACTTAGCCACCCCATTTTTAAATCTGCACTCTTGATTAAAAAGGATAATTGTCCAATAATAAAATAGAGTTGCACTTTGAACTAAGCATTAAACCACTTAATGCAAGGTTCCTGTTCAAAGAGTTATTGAAGAATGTCCTCAGAATTTGTTTTGAAATAGTCAATCAATTGCTCCTCAAGAAAGATAAAATAGTTGCATTGTCCCTAAAGATATTCTTTCATGACAATCCATCTTGTTGACATATTTAGTAGCAGGATAAGGGGGTCGAGGTCAGAGTCTATATAGATGAGAGAGATACCTCGTCAATGAAAATTACAGATGGCTGTCTCGATGTAGCTACCATGAATAGTGTCCGTACAAGCTTTTCAGCTTCGCCCACCTATTGAGTACAAGTTAACCATGGTGAAACTTCTTAAGTCTTAACGATTACTACCTCTGATCCTAAATCTAAGAAAAAGTTGAGTCAACAAAAGTTGGTGGATCTAGTTCAAAATTTAGACCAGATACATCAACTTTTGTTGAACCAACTTTTTCTTATATATAGGACCGAACGTAGTAACATAAACACATTAACATAAGAAATCAAATGAAACTCAGCACAAACAAGGGTTGATAAAAATGTACCCATTTTGACGTCAAGGAAGCTGCCGTGACATTAAAAAATGTTGCTTCTGATTCTGAAGCAACTGCTTTGGCAAGCATGGTCTTACCATTGCCAGGTGGACCAAAGAGAAGCAAACCTAGAATGAAAAGGTTCAGCAATTTCAAGATTTGGTAATTCCATTCTACAATTTACAGCATTATCTATTACACAACCCAAAGTGATGAGGTTCCAAGGAAATACCTCTAGCTGGCCTTCGAAGACCAGTGAACAAGTCTCTTCTCTTAGTTGGCAAAATGACCATCTCCATTAAAGCTTGTTTTGCCTTTTCAAGGCCACCTGCATTTCGATACTAAGAATCAAACAAACGGTAACACACAAAGATAAAAAAGCAAATGTGTGTAGACTCTTACCAACATCGTCCCACCGGACAGAAGGACTTCTATCTACAATGGCAGTGTTAATCATTTCAACCAGTTTTGTGTCATAATTTCCGCCAGATGTTTGACTAGATTTCGGGTTTTGAACTTTATTCACCTCATCTTTTCTTTGAGGATTCTTTTGTAATACTTTTTTTGTAGTATTTGATAGTTTAGTTGGAACTGCAGCAGTTGGTGCAAGGTTTGAGGTGCTCTGTAAACATTTTTGGATAAAGGGAAAGGAATATTAAAGGTTCATAAAATCAGTACCCAATTCCCAATGTTCAACGAACGAGACAGTAAATATTTAAGTACTATGGTTACAACACCATATGTTTTAAGAAGCCCCAACTGCATTGAAGCAAAAATGCCGAAAAGAAAAAACTCTGTACTTACAGTTTAGAGAGATCATAGCATACCTGATTGGCAACTGAGCTACCTGGAACCGTAAAAGAGGAGTAAAAAAAATGAAAAAACAATAAGAACCCATGGAAAAGTCATAATGGAAAGGGAAAAGGAGAAAGTTGCTGAAACAGATGCAAACCTGCTCGTCTATTGAGAGCCTGCAATCTCTCGGATACTTGTCCCTGCCATTTTGATATCTTTTGACGATACGATTGTACCTTTTGTTTCTCACTGCCACAGAATCATAAATTCCAGTAAGCAAACAATAAAATTTTAAGATCATAGGAACCATCCTTTGTCATCAAGTTACTAAGGAACAACATAAATGAAGTGAGTAGACTATATCTAAGCAGTTACACAGCCAAAGGCCATCCTTTAAGATTAAATCACTGAATTCTGGTGCAATATGAAAGCAGAAAAGATGCAGCAAAACAATAATGGGGGATAAAAGATACCAAATATCCGAAATCTGCTATTATCACCAAGACTAACATTGGATGAACTTTTATAAGAGCTTCTCAATTAAAATAAATCTATGGTTCTTCACTAATACTAATCAATGAAAATTGACTAAAAAATCGAAAATTCAGCATAAACACAACCTTCAAATTAAACTTTTTCGTCGATCAAATTGAAAAGCCATCATTAATATAGCAAACAACGATGATAAAAAGTGAACCTTGAAGTGATGAAGGAAGGAACAGGAGTTGAATTAGCTTCGAGAAGGATCCTATGGGCATTCCTGTAGTGAAGAATAGCGTCATCGATCAATCCCCATTCTTCAGCCCTAACAGCTTTATCGATCTCTTGAGTGGCTAAATCGTAGTAGCCTTTGAGCTTGTAAGCGACGCGTTCGTTGGAAACCGAAGAAGGAGAAGCTTCCATTGATGAAGAAGTTCTGGGATTGGTTTGAGAAGAAGAAGAATTTTGATCAATGGATTGTGGAGAGAAGACAGTGTTAAAGGAATCAATGATTCCCTGCAAGAAACTCATCCCTCACAGAAACAAACGCGATTTATCATCGTAAAAAGTTTTTACTGCTAAACTGATAGTATTATTAATAAATCAAGGTGAACCAGCATAAGGCATGCGGGTAAAACACCAAGTAGCGAATTACAAAAACTGCAAAGCAAAAACCAGAAGCAGAAGCAGCTAAAAATAATGCACAAAACTAGGCACTAACATCATAAAAAGTGATTATACAATGTTGCAAAAGGACAATTTCCATTTTGTAATTAAACTAATATTTAATTTAATATTTATATTTATTTCATATGAATTAAACTAAATTTGATAGATCTTTTTCATAAAATTAAATAAATTCATATATCTTTAATATATTTCATGTTCAAATACTTATAGATTGATTTATGATATATTTAATTAATACTCCTGTAAGAGGATTTTAGAAGATATTTTGTGTGGTTTTATTTTTAATTGAATGGAAGATTTTAGATAGATTATTCTTGGAACATTAGTTTCAGAAATAGCTACCAAGCAATATCACGCAATAGTATTATACTTTTGGCATTTTATGGGTCTTAAGTAAAATTTGGAAAAATAATTTCTTTCATACACTCCATGTCCATATGTTTCGAATATGTTTACACATATCGCACATCATACGCTTTCGTGTCCGACAAATGACGAGAATTTCATTATACTGTACTAACTAATCTTGGATGTCTCGTTCGGTCAATCAATATATATATATATATAATGCCATTACAAGCCGATAATATTTGCGATTATAAAATTAACCTTGTGTCTTACAATTAAATTTCATAAATGAATTTATTCCACGCCCCTAAAGTAAAAATTTAATGTCTAGCATTTTTTAAATCAAATGATCAATTTCGGAATTTAGTGTAGGAAGAGCACTAAAAACGAGAATAAATCATAAACATATAAACATATGAAAACATACTTCATATATAACTAGTTAGATCACATGTTTACATTAATATCATAAATAATTAACCCAATCCCAACACAAGTTTGGCTACTCGTATTTTTTAATTTTTTTTTTGACAAATGGCTACTCATATTTATGAGCATAACTTATAAATGAAAAATAAAGAAAACTCCAAAGCTCCCCAATAGTAGAAAATGACTCATTCAACCTCTCCCAAGTATATTTCGTTTCTCTTAGCAAAAATGAATGAAAAAAGAGTAAGTTTGAGCCTCTATTTATAGATGAAGAAAACCATGTCATTGCTGGGCTAGCGTAGGTTAACTAAGCGAACTAGTTTTCTTTAGTGGAGGGAAAAACTAGCTCACAACCAACTTGCCAACTTGCATCTTTGCCGCCCTCGGTCGCTGGACGAGGAGTTGTGTTTGGTGAGCAATGACCAGTGATTCCCAAACTTGGTTCGCATAATGGTCGTTGGAGCGAAGTTCTGGCAATCAAAATTAGGTATCTTTTAATTGTGAGAAACCTTACCAAATTGGTGGATTATGGGAATCAGGGTCGAAAGCACGTACAAGGATTCCTTCCTTTTTTTTTTTTGTTTTTCTGGTAAATCTTTATTTTTATTTGATAATAGGGAGCCTGTAAAAGAATTAAGCTACAATAAATTTAGGAGTTGCTATCTCATAACACCCGCTAACAATAAATAACTCAAATTTTTTTTGGTAGAGTATAAATAACTCAATTGAATCAGACAATGCTCATAAATCATCAATTCAAATTGATCTCATGCTGACACCCAAGATTAGCCAACGCATTCACACACTTGTTTTGTTCAAGTTAGAAATGACACACTTAGTCCACAAGTCCTAGTTCAACTCGCAAAAAATTGCCGAAATTGTTAGGCCGGACGTTATGACCGTGTTCGAACCCCAACTCTCTCACTTGTATATGAGTTTATATAATGACTTTGCTATTTCGTCTATGTAACAAAAAAAAATGACACACTTATTGATTTCAAAATAAGTCAATTATTTTTATAAAAATAAAAAAAGTAATTACGAAATAAATATAAATATTAATTTTAAATAGTGCATAAATGAAATGAGTCATGACTGGGTTGATAATAGGGATTTAACTTTGGGTCGACCCAAATGTATAATAAGTCCATTGGCCCAATATATAAACGCCCTTCCATTCTCAAACCCTAAATCTGTTTATTTTTGTTGCTGTCTGCCGCGCCTTCACACTAGACAGACAGAAATGGGTACTTGCTCTGTTCCTTCGATTCAATTCAATTCAATTATTCTTTTTCTTCGATTGAAGCAAATATGAATATTGATTCAATAATGTGTTTGTTATTTGAAAATAACAGGTGCTTACAAGTATATTTCTGAGCTATGGCGGAAGAAGCAATCGGATGTTATGCGATTCATGCAGCGTGTCAGGTGTTGGGAGTATCGTCAACAATCTTCCATTGTTCGTCTCACTAGACCTACTCGTCCTGACAAGGCTCGCCGTTTGGGCTACAAGGCCAAACAGGTATTCTTCTAGGGTTTCAATAATTATTCAATTATTTTAAGATAAATAAATTTGTTGATTATTTATATAGATTAGATTAGATCTACCTCATGTTACGATTTTTTGAATTGCTAGTGATGTCATTCGTTAGATTAAGTTGCAATGTATTCACAGATTAATATGATTTTTGAACATTTAATAAAAAATTGTATGCTTTGTTTTTATCTATTTTGACATTGCTATGAATCAGCAGCACCATTTTGTAATTTTGTAAGCGTCTTGCTTGTTGTTTTCAAATTGTTATACTAATAAGACAATTCAAATTTTTATCCATCTAAAACTATCATCATGTGATTGGCAAAAATGTTTTTTTTTTAGTTTTATAATACTGAAGAACCTATCTGCAAAATATTTGTAGTCATTTTGATCTAAAAATACACGACAGCATCCATCTTGGTTAATTAGAGTCACCCCAATATGTTGTGCAACTTTCATTTATTTATTTGCCAAAGTATGATATTCATATTTATTTATTTATTTATTTATTTGTGTTTTTGTTCATTAATTGTTTTTCATTTTGACCTATTATTTAGCTTTATGATGTGAATTTGACTGTGGTATTGTATTTGTTATACAATTTCAGGGCTATGTTGTTTACCGTGTTCGTGTCAGGAGAGGTGGAAGAAAGAGGCCCGTTTCCAAGGGTATTGTTTATGGGAAACCAACAAACCAGGGAGTTACACAACTCAAGTTTCAGAGGAGCAAGAGGTCAGTCGCTGAGGAGCGTGCTGGACGTAAACTTGGTGGCCTCAGGGTTCTAAATTCATACTGGGTCAATGAGGTAAGTTTTTTGTGTTCTTATTGCGAGTTAAACTTGTTCCCTATAAGCTGGCTGGTTGATATAACCGTTTTTTTCTTGTATAACAGGATTCAACCTTCAAATATTTCGAGGTCATTTTGGTCGATGTTGCTCACAGCGCCATAAGAAATGACCCAAGGATCAACTGGCTCACCAACCCCGTCCACAAACACAGGGAACTCCGTGGCCTCACTTCAGCTGGAAAAGAAAACAGAGGTTTGACTGGCAAGGGCCATCGTTACCACAAAGCTCGTCCATCCCGCAGGGCCAACTGGAAAAGAAACAACACCCTTTCTCTTCGTCGCTATCGTTGATTTTATTGCTGTTATTTTCTGTTTCTTCATTCTCTGGATATTTTGAGTTTGTTATATTTTGACTTTGGGAAATTAAATTATCAGTTTTGTATTTTCGACTTGTGTTTTCGCCCATAAAGTTCATTTTGGTGGTTAATTAGGAGAGATTGATGACAATAGTATTTCTCTTGTTGGATTGTTTTTTCTTTAATTTAATCGAAGTTATATCTCTGTTATTTAATAACTATTGCCATAACCAAAACACTAAATATGATGACACTTAAGTATACACAGATTTACTATTTATCACTCAATTGTGAATTAAGTCTAACGCTAAACAGATGATATAAGTGACACTTATAATCAGAGTTTCTATTGATTGTCTTAACTTAAAAGCTTTAGGCAGCGTGTAATTTCAAATTCGGCTGTGATTTTTCACTTAACCCATTTGCTGAAGATTTTAGTTTGACAAAACTCATTTATTATTGAAGATAGGTCCCCATAAGTCAATAACATAGTATATGTCAATACTCAATACTATTCAAACATGTTACCCACCCAAACTTGTGATTACTATTAAGAATTGTGAATTGTTATGATTTATGACTATAAATTATGATAAATCTCTAATTCTGTTAAAAGAAAAGAAGATAAATCTCTAATGTAGTCAATTACAGGTGTACCCTTTTCATTGAGGCATACCTTTGTACTAGTGACTGATATAATTATTTCCTAATCATGCATGTATATGACTTCCAAATTCTTCTATAACTAAACAATAATTTCGAGCTCATCAGTTGAGCAGTAGCCGATTATGACAAGGGACTTCTAATTCAGAATCTAGAAGATTACAAGATGAAGCAGCAGATAATGGTGCATTGACGATGACCGGATGTAGGATGAGTATGTATTAAGGCGCATCGAAAGACAAGGCAAGATAGCTGGTTGTGGCAGAGTTATTCTGGATTACAATTACAAATGGTTGCGCGGCTTTGCTAGATTCATAGGTGAAGGGACTGCCTTTGAAGCGGGACTATGGGGCATATTGGATGGGCTAATCCTTGCAAGGAGCAGAGTGTATCAACATGTAGAGCTACAAATTGATTATCAAGCTATAGTAAGTTGTTTGACCAACAACAATATGGAAAGAAATAACATGTGCATCTTGATCGGGAGAATTCGTAATTTTATGAAAGAGAATTGGAGGATGGTGATTAAGCATGTTTATCGAGAAGGGAATACGATTTTTGATGGCTTGCAATTGGCCTTATTGGCTTGTATAACGAAAGTGTCAATATCGCTTTATGAGCAAATGCATACTGAGGTTGCAAAATTGTATCACGATGATTTGAATGAAGTCTCTACTACTCGCTTAATTGTTTTATAGTTTGGGCTTATGCCCCTTTCATTCTCAAAAAAATAAAAACAATAATAGTACTTGATTAATGCCAGCATGAAAACTTCAAATAGAACAAACTAAGTTAGCTCAACATGTAAGCAGATCAAAGAAATTTCAGCTAAAACTTCTATACATATATTAACACTGGCGGAGTTAGAAAACATTTTTTGGGTAGGCTCTTTAAAAATTTATAAGAAAAGTGCATCTTGACATCAAGGAAAGACGAGACATTCCAACTATGTTGACACTTGTAGATGTCTCCATCTGATGCTTATAGCTCATTAATAATTAATATCTTAAAAAATATTTTGGTATCCTAAAACGTGTTTAACATAAAATTTAAATCAAAATTTAGTTATTTTTACTAAAATGCTTTTATGGACTTTAAAAAGTTCTTATCATAAAACTCTCTTTAGACCTCGTAATGTGTTGCGCCAGCACTACTTGATATAATCAAATTGAAACTTATAATGGTAAATAAAATTTCATTTATAGCACTACTTTTTCAATAGAATTCCACTTGCCAAATAACAACACAAGATGATATGAGGATGAACAATATACATGAAGGGAAAAACAAAATACACAAAGAGAAGAACAAAATCCGAATAATTAATGAGCATGGGATTGATGGTCGGCGGCTCAGGTGGTGGTCATGAGATTTGGGTGATAGAGGTTATGTGGTGGTGGTTGATGTTGATGTGAATGGTTTTATTTGATACTTGATTTTCTGACCGTTTTTTCAAATCTGTTGAGATTTGCAGGATTCTTTTGAGTAGCTGAAGGTTTCCAAATATGTTGAGATTTGCAGGTTTCTGGTATCTGGTTGAACTCTACCGCATCAGTGTTGACCGTTAGTTTTCTACCGGCGTCCACTAACTTTCGACTTAAAGAGCTGCTGTTTGGATTCTGATGGGCCGAGTAATTTTGATTTGAGTTCGGGAGTTAGGGTCTAGTGGCGTCTCTGTGGGTTGGGTTGGTGGTCATTGATTATTTTAATTGATGTACTGTAAGGGTTTGATCGGGTTGCTTGATGTACTTTTGATTTGCAGGGTTCATCATTTTACCTTTCGATGTATGTTTCAACAATTCCCTATACTTCTTGTTTGGGGAATTGTTCTTTAATAAAATTTAGCCGATTCAAAAAAAATCCGAATAATTAATGAATAAGGAAAAGAGCATTCAATTACCTCATCCGCCACATATATAGGAAGATAAATTAACACAAAATTACTCATTTAGATAAATTAATATTATTGTTTTTTTCTTTTAAGCAAAAGGAGAGTAGAGGAAACCCTCTACCCTATCTCAAATAGATTAAACATAAAAGAAAATAGATTACAAATAAAACTGGGGGACATCAACCTGACCCAGTATACCACACAAAAATGTAGCAAATAAAGATAAAACAATTAAAATCAACTACAAGTGGTTTTGGAGCCAACCTTAAAAGGTGAAAGAAAACCAAAGTCAACACAAACTCAACGGACACTACCCGGCGAACCCGCATACGGGTGCGAAATCAAATAGAAAAAAAGTGTTGAGTGAGCGTTTGCTAAGGTAGGAAACGGCGAATGAACCGACCGCCAACACAGACGAATTCACGTACCACAACCCCCCACGACAGAACACAGCAAACATAAACGGCTCTTTCGAGCCAAACAAACCAAAATTGCAGCAAGCTAGATCCGAAAGAACCCAAATCACAGCACAAGGTCTTATACAAGAACAAATCCAGGAAAAAACAACCCAGATTAGTGATGAAACAACCTCCACCATAGGGCGCTAAAAAAATGCCCTATGCACTAAATTAATATTATTGTTCATGAAATTCCTGGCACGCTATGCACGATGGGCTACACGATGCTCTAAGCACTGTGTCCGATCTAACACGTAATAATGCAACGCAAATAAAAGAGAACAAATAAAGAACACAAAGTATTTGTTAACCCAGTTCAGCGCAAACAACAACCTACTCTGGGGGATACCAATCCAGGAAGGAAATCCACTAAGTAAAGCTAGTTCAAAGCTAAACGCCCCGTTTACAACTTGTCACCTAGCAACTACCCGTCTAGACTTCTACCTAGGAACTCCTAGATACGAGAACCTCTGCTCACCTCCTCTCAGTTTGAAGACTTCCTGCATAAACAACCTCCGGTTTACTAATCTTCGCACTGGCTCAATATAATTAAAACGGAGACACACTCCTAGAAAACTAAACACTCGTACCTAAAGGCTTAGAGTGATGTAAACCTATGCTCCTTGCTTAAAAGCTTCAGAGCGCAAATACTTGAGATTACAACTCAATAAAAACGCAGTCCTTATACGTGCATCAAAGTGATACAAGCAAAGGCTCACAAAAAGAAACACACACGCAAAACCTAATTTCTTAGACAAAAACAAGACGGCGTGAACAACTGACTAAATTAGGTTTAGCTCCTTCCTTAAATAGCTGGTAACATGAGCTTCAGAAGATCTGATCCAAGAGAATATCCAACTCACAAAATAAAAACAAATCATATCTTAAAAGATTAGATATGTTTTGAAAATAAATCTTTTTCCAATCTTCACAATAATTTCCAAAGCAATCTTTTAAGCAAAAGATATGTTTAGAAAATAAAACCTTTCTTAAAGCACAAGATATGATTAATGAGAGAGAAATATAAATTCCACAAAATAGGAAACGCGCATGCTTGGCGCGCAAGTAACACTTCCAGTACCATGATACGATGCTTGAGGCAATGCTTGAGGCATCATGTCGCACATCCTGCTTCAAGGTTTATTTTACCAAAAATGCAGCCAACAACCAAAGACTCAACAAACTCCCCCTTTGGAAATTTTTTGGCTAAAACAAATTATGACAATATAAATACTACTTAAACAGATACTTCAACTAGACTTCTTTTTCTCAACATAAACACACAAGCATAAAGATGAATAGTAGCTATCCTTCAAAACAGTTTCCATACTACTCCTTCATGGAGAACAGTAGAAAAGAATAAGATGTATCTTTTAAGTTTATCAGAGAGGCATGCAACAGCGGAACACAAAACAACTACTTCGCCTTAAATGGTCAGGAAAATAAACATTGATAGGATGTGGAATAGAATGCTTCAACATTTCACAAAACATCTCCCCCTGCACATATGCATAGGATGTTGGAACATCGTATCCAACATCTCCCCCTGCAAAACACACATCAACTCCCCCTGAACACCTGCATATCTCAGCACATACATACACCACCATCCAAAGCACACATACCAGAACAGACACAGTTCACAGTCACAACACATATCAGAAGCTCATACCAGAAACAAGAGCAGGTAACCAAACAACAAATTAAACACTTACTCCCCCCTTTTGGCCACAAATTTGACAAACACACAACAGTAGAGAGACACACCAGGACCTTAAGACACACCAGCAGACGCATGTCAGACCATAACATCTTGGAACAAAAACACAAGATATAGATCAATAGTGGATTTTGATCTTCTATCTTCTATGACTGTGACCCTTCTTTCACTTTAGTACAAATACATACCAAAAACACCAGAGGCATGCAACAGCGGAATTGGGTTCACCCACCCTCACAAAGCACAATAACAGAGAGAAGTAAACTCTCACAAACGAGTCCGTTAGGAAAAATAAATTCTCAGTCACCATGATGTTTCAACATTTGATAGCACATCATATCACAACACATCCACATTCATCAAGAATAGAAACTAGCACACTTCTAATCAGAGCATAAGTTGCAAGATTATCAACAGGCTAACTATCATACAACTAGCACACACATATCATCACTACGCTCCCCCTTACTACCAGCATGCAGAAAAAAATAGATTCTCGCACATAAGGAGCACATACAAGAATAGTAGTAACCACCACCAACTACCACAAGAGTTACTCCTCCCCTTCACTACTCAATCTCATGCACATAGGCCAGACAGACTATATGCAAACACACCACAACTACAAATGCACATGGGGCAGACAAGCCATGTGTAAACATCATAACATACGCATGCTTCTATAGGCAAACATGCTACAACCGATCTACTACTGCCAACATCAGAACGATCATGCTTCAGTAGATAAATGCAAACATACAGATAACACACACCAGTTGTTAGGATATCTGATAGCACATACCATGTGTAATGGGAATAAATAATTTGATTTGATTCTCCTAGGATAGTGTGCAAACGTAAGTTGGAGAAGAGCAAAATGACAGTTGCACGCCTCAAGCTCATTAACTGCTATAACTCCTCAAAGAGGCAAATTCCTAGCTTGCCCCTTAACTTCTCAAATTGAACTGTATCTAGTGCCTTAGTGAAAATATCTGCAGCTTGTTCCTTTATGCCTACATGTTCCAGAGTTACAACCTTGTTCTCAACAAGATCTCTTATGTAGTGATGACGGATGTCAATATGCTTTGTCTTGCTATACTGAATTGGATTCTTTGAGATGTTTATGGCATTCATGTTGTCACAGTACAATGTTAGAGCATCCTGTTCAACATCGTATTCCTTCAGCATTTGTTTCATCCATACAAGTTGTGAGCAGCTACTCCCAGCTGCTATGTATTCTGCCTTAGCAGTAGATAGTGCCACACAATTCTGCTTTTTACTAAACCAAGATATTAAATTGTTTCCTAGGAAGAAGCAACCTCCTGAAGTACTCTTTCTATCATCTGCACTTCCATCCCAACCAGCATCACAATATCCATATAGGGCAGAGTCTTCACAATGGGAGTACATTATTCCATAGTCACAGGTTCCATTCACATGCTTCAAAATTCTCTTAACTTGAGTCAAGTGACTTACCTTAGGGTCTGCTTGATATCTAACACACACTCCAACAGCATAAGTGATGTCAGGTCTACTTGCAGTCAAGTACAACAAGCTACCAATCATGCTTCTATAGAGGCTTTGATAAACACTTATTCCATTTTCTCTTTGAATCTGGATACACAGCTCCTTGAAAACATCAAAGGCATCTGATTTTTCTCTAATGAAATTCACCCATGTGTATCTAGAATAATCATCTACTACCACAAGAACATACCTCTTTCCTTCCAAGCTTTCAACCTGTATGGGTCCCATGAGATCCATGTGTAACAATTCAAGAATCTTGGAGGTTGTCTGATGCTCCAACATTGGATGCGACATTCTGATTTGCTTTCCAATTTGGCATTCTCCACACACTTTGCCTTCAATGATCTTGAGTTTGGGCAATCCCCTAATAGCTTCAGCTGACATTGCTTTCTTCATCCCTTTCAGGTTGAGATGACCTAACTTTTGGTGCCACAATTGTACTTCATCTTCTGTGGTGATAAGACAAGTGGATGTGTGAGCTTCTTCCTGAGGCGTCCATAGGTAACAGTTGTCTTTAGATCTAGTTCCCTTCAACAGCAATTGTCCTTCTTCATTATTGACCAGACATTCAGATTTGGTGAAATTAACTTTCATGCCTTGATCACATAGTTGGCTTATACTAATCAGATTAGCTGTGAGCCCTTTAACCAACAACACATTCTCCAAGTTGGGCAAACCATGATTGATTAGATCCCCAATTCCTAATATTTCTCCTTTAGCACCATCTCCAAAAGTTACAAAGCTGGACTTGTAGGGTCTCATATTTGTAAGATACTTCTCTACACCAGTCATGTGTCTAGAGCATCCACTATCAAAATACCAATCTTCCCTTGATGATGCTCTAAGAGATGTGTGGGCAATTAAACCAACATTTTCTCCTTTAGGCTTCCACTCCTTCTTGATAACTTCCTCTTTCTGCACAACATTTGGTTGAGGTTTCTGGTCAGGATATCCATACAGCCTGTAGCAAAAAGGTCTAATGTGTCCTCTTTTCCCACAATGATGACATACCCACCTACGATATCTCCTCTGATTCTTGGGTCTTTGGTGAACACGAGGTGTTGGATCAAGCGCAAATTTTGGAACAGGATAAGCTTTAGAATGTTGAGTATGATGCTTCAACATCTTCTTTCCAGTACATGGGTCAAATACATCTTCACTGGATGTAAACTTGGTTTCAGGATTCTGTTGATACTGATTGAGACTTGAGTAGTTGTACCCAACAAACTTTAACTTTCCACTTGGTACATTATCAAGAATTTCTTCGAGGAGATTTGTTCCTGAGTTCAGCTGGCTTACACGTTTCCTTAGATCATCCATTTGAACATTAACTTGGATGACTTTTTCTTCTGCTCGTGTTGCCTTTTCAACCTGTATGTTTACTTCAGCTTGAAGTTTGTTGATAGTCTTTTTTTGCTTCTCAAGGATTCTACACACCTCTTCATACCTTGTGAGTAATTCTCTATAGGTGCTAACAAGTTCCTCATAAGATACATCACCATCTTCATCTGAGTCACAATCTGAAACGCAAGTTCCAGTTAAGGCAGCCATATGTCTTGCTGATTCACCTTGTTCATCACTGTCTTCATCTGACCAAGAAACAGTTAGCCCTTTCTTTTGTCTTTTCTGATAAGTACCACATTCTGACCTTATGTGTCCATAACCTTCACACTCATGACACTGAACACCCTTGCTTTGACTGCTCTCTTCTTCAGGCTTGTTTTTCTTGAAATTATTTGGCTGCTTGTTGATGTCGAATCTGATGCTTTGCCCATTCTGTCGATTCCTATGATCAACTCTTTTCAACACTTTGTTGAACTGTCTTCCAAGCATGGCAATAACATCTGCTATGCTATCTCCCTCTTCATCATCACTTTCAGCAACATCATCTTCAGTGTTTGTGACAAAGGCAATGCCCTTGTTCTTTTTGTCACCTCGGTCATTGAGAACAATTTCAAAGGTTTGAAGAGATCCAACCAATTCATCCATTTTCATGGTGGAGATATCGTGTGCTTCCTCAATAGCAGTAACCTTCATATCAAATCTCTTGGGAAGAGATCTAAGGAGCTTTCTTGACAGTTTCTCATCAGATATTTTTTCTCCCAGGGCTTCAAAAGAGTTTGCAATGTCTAGGAGACTCAAGTGAAAGTCCTGAATGCTCTCATCATCTTTCATTCTCAGGGCTTCGAACTTGGATGTGAGATGTTGAATCTTTGACTGTTTCACTTTGGTAGTTCCTTCATAGCATGTTTTCAATATTTTCCACGCTTCTTTGGCTGACACACAATTTTTGATGAGTTTAAAAACACTAGTGTCTACTCCATTAAACAAAGCATAGATAGCCTTGTGGTTATAGTGGGCTGCAGTTTCCTCTTCTGAAGTCCATTCTACTTCAGGTTTCTGCACCCCGTTGAGGTACCTTCCTTGCTTGCATAAGTGGGATGTTCCCATCCAGTTAACACAACTTTCCAAACTTTGTTATCAATAGATCTCAGAAAAGCAGTCATTTTAGATTTCCAATGGTCATAGTTGTTGGATCCATTGAGCAAAGGTGGTCTATTCATGTATCCTCCGTCCTTTTCCATGCTGCCAGAGATTTTAGGTCCTGAATCTCACCCTAGAAACAGGCAGGGTGCCTGCTCTGATGCAAATTGAAATTCGTGGCACGCTATGCACGATGGGCTACACGATGCTCTAAGCACTGTGTCCGATCTAACACGTAATAATGCAACACAAATAAAAGAGAACAAATAAAGAACACAGAGTATTTGTTAACCCAGTTCAGCGCAAACAACAACCTACTCTGGGGGATACCAATCCAGGAAGGAAATCCACTAAGTAAAGCTAGTTCAAAGCTAAACGCCCCGTTTACAACTTGTCACCTAGCAATTACCCGTCTAGACTTCTACCTAGGAACTCCTAGATACGAGAACCTCTGCTCACCTCCTCTCAGTTTGAAGACTTCCTGCATAAACAACCTCCGGTTTACTAATCTTCGCACCGGCTCAATATAATTAAAATGGAGACACACTCATAGAAAACTAAACACTCGTACCTAAAGGCTTAAAGTGATGTAAACCTATGCTCCTTGCTTAAAAGCTTCAGAGCGCAAATACTTGAGATTACAACTCAATAAAAACGCAGTCCTTATACGTGCATCAAAGTGATACAAGCAAAGGCTCACAAAAAGAAACACACACACAAAACCTAATTTCTTAGACAAAAACAAGACGGCGTGAACAACTGACTAAATTAGGTTTAGCTCCTTCCTTAAATAGCTGGTAACATGGGCTTCAGAAGATCTGATCCAAGAGAATATCCAACTCACAAAATAAAAACAAATCATATCTTAAAAGATTAGATATGTTTTGAAAATAAATCTTTTTCCAATCTTCACAATAATTTCCAAAGCAATCTTTTAAGCAAAAGATATGTTTAGAAAATAAAACTTTCTTAAAGCACAAGATATGATTCATGAGAGAGAAATATAAATTCCACAAAATAGGAAACGCGCATGCTTGGCGCGCAAGTAACACTTCCAGTACTATGATACGATGTTTGAGGCAATGCTTGAGGCATCATGTCGCACATCCTGCTTCAAGGTTTATTTTACAAAAAATGCAGCCAACAACCAAAGACTCAACAGTTCAATTGGTGAGGAAATTACTTCAAAAGCTATGCACTAATCACACAATTGAAGAAACATAAAAGGGTATTTTTTATCAAGAGTATTTAGATGCATGATGCTAATACACACTTTCTAAAATTATGGTGTAATGTTATATTCAAATTATTTTTAATTTTATCAAATTCAATTTTACGAAACTCAATTTTCACCGCTGTAGAATCGACAACTTCCACATCTACTAGATCAGATGTAGCCCAATTTTTTTAAGAAAATCCAATATCATGATCTAGATTCAAATACGTACTATTCTGTGTGTGTGGTGGGAAGTGGTCCAAGAGCAGCACCTCATTAGCAAGTTTACAACCTTACGTTTCTATTCACCTTTAGCACTTGTCAAACGTGTTATGTGTGTTTAATCCAACACTACATGCATGTTTTATAATTGACATTAGTGAGAATTGAACCTAAATTTTTTTTTTTTTGAAAAAGCTAAATTAGCCCATTCAAATTAGCATCAAAGAGAATCGAACCTGAAACCTTAGGAGCACACTCTCAGGCCCCAAGCCAATACTAGTAAACTAACCCAATTAAATTTTATTTTATAGATACATCATAGTAGATACATTATAACAAGAGATTTTTTTTTAGTTTACACTTTATTAATTTTAGAGGATCTAAATTCTAATTGTAGTTAAACATTAGTTGAATGTGAAGTGGTTTGCATTTAATTACATTTATGTAGAAGTGAGTTGAACAATAAAATTCAGTGTAAAAATTATGTTTAGACTAAAAAACTACAAATCCTAAATTTCATGATAGAACACAATAAATGAGAGATTTGAATTGTGTTCGTCATTTTTAACAACTTATTTTAAAATTGTTTTATCTATTAAATTAAAGGCTTAAATGAAATTTTGATTCTTCTATTTTGAAGTTTTGGTCCTCCTATTTTAAAAATCAACTTTTTAGTCCCCTAATTTAATTTTTCTTGAGTTTTGATTCCCCTCCCATTTTATGGTCAATTTTAATGATGTGTCACAAATACTAAACCCAAAAAAAAAGACAGTAAAACTTATTAATACAACAGTAATAACAAAATGTTTTGACTCTTCATCAACTCCCGTGGACCAAAACACTCACCATCGTTACCTTCTCCAACCTTACAACTCTTGGAATCTAAACCCCACCTTTGTCAATATTCCTGAAATGAATTATAATAAAAATTAACTCATGTTTTTTAGAATAAAATATAAATTAACTTCTCTCCTATTTAAGGATAGTATCTCCAAACTATCTCTTATTTCTCATTTAACTTTTTGTATTTTCAATAAATTAATTTATATTGAGATAAATCCAAATATAATAGATGCTTATCTCTCAAAGAAAATGGATGTTATATATTGTTGGGAATTAAATTAAGTAGTAATTCTTGACCAAAAAAAATTTAATTAGTAATTATGAAAGATTAGAGAAGAATGACTTATAATTTATTCTACTTTTTTTTATACGGTAAAACAAGTAATTTTATTAAAATATAAACAAAATAAGAAGCATGACTTAGACTACTTATACCCATGAAGATTAATATAGTTAGTAAAATTCATTTTGGTAAAGGAATTCTTTAGTGTGATACTCTTTGCCTTGATGACTAGCTCTAATTAATATATAACTCACCGGAACATTTTGTTATATAAAAATTTAAACCGAAAATATTAGTCCAATTGGTAGTGGGACACATGTACTTGAATTCCATGGTACATGGTTCAATTCCCACTGAATGCAAAAACTCTATTATAGAGGGAGTAGAGAAAATCGTAAGGTGACAATGTCAGGATCGTCTAAGTTGAGGCCGGCTGTTACATAACCAATATATAACTACATGGTTAACCAAATTATATGTTAACCATGTCACATTATGGTGGTTCTCTTCTCTTATAAATATGGATATCACAAAAAGAAAAGGCAAAGTAAAGAGCCATGGAGTACCCAACACTTCTACTAGGAATTACCTTTGTAAGTGCAACCATTCTCATTTTCATTTTTAGAAAACTATACCAAACCCAAAATTCTACAAAACTTCCACCAGGGCCACACCCACTTCCCATTCTAGGAAACATCTTAGAACTTGGCAAAAACCCACACAAGACACTCACAAAATTGTCTCAAATTTATGGACCAATCATGACACTAAAACTAGGAACAATAACAACCATAGTAATCTCATCAACACAACTAGCTAAACAAGTCTTACATGAAAATTCCCAAATCTTTTCTAATAGGACAATACCTCACTCTGTCTATGCATCTGAGCATTACAAATTCTCAATCACATGGCTTCACCACCAATCAACATCATGGAAAAAACTTAGGAGAGTTTGTGCTACAAAAATATTCTCTCCAAAACATCTTGACTCCACAAAAGTGATTAGACAACAAAAGTTGAAAGAATTGTTAGATTATGTGAATGAAAAAAGCAACAAAGGTGAGGTTTTTGACATTGGTAAAGCTGTTTTTATAACTATGCTTAATTTAATTTCAAACACTTTGTTCTCTAAGGATTTGGCTCATATCACACATGATGAAAAATCTCAAGAGTTTGAGAATATTGTTTGGGGTATCATGGAAGAAGCTGGTAAGCCTAATATTTCAGATTTCTTTCCAATTCTTCGTCCATTAGATCCACAAAGGGTACGTGCAAGGATGACTAATCATATGAAGAAGTTGTGTGAGATTATTGATGGAATTATTGAAGAAAGAATTAGTTTAAGAGCTTCCAAAGTTGATTATGAGGTTTGCAATGATGTGTTAGATTCACTTCTAAACAATATTGGAGACACTAGTTCTGAAATGAGCCGGAATGAAATGGTGCATTTGTTTATGGTTAGTGTTATTTTTTCAACAATTAATTTTATGTAAATCATAATCTAATAATTTTTTCTGGCTATTAGCTCAAATGATAGCTACCAGTACCAGAGACATTATTGGAGTGGCTGAGGTTCGAACTTCGAATTTCATATATCTCTACATTTAATTGTGCGAGTATAGCCACACTATGAAACAAAATTGAGTCTATGGATATATAAGATTAATTTACATATTTGGATGTTGTCAAGTAGATTTGAGTTTAACTCCCAAATTCATTTTAACTTAAAGGTGAGATATACATTATTCCTTGAAAAATAATGAATATTTTATTTAACAATTAATGAGAATTAGCCACACAAAAACAAATTTATAAGTGATAGTCAGAAATTAACTTTTACTATACTTACAAATTTATTTACCTGGCTAATTGTTGTTGATTGTTGGGTAAATTATCCATATTTCCTCAAGGGTAACCTAGAAAAAAGCTAACTTAAATAAAAAAATTGGGAAATTGTGCTTCTATGAACAACTTTTAGCATTTTGCTTCATTTTATGGTTTTGCTAACATGATATGTTATATATTTTACTGACTTTGAAAATATGATGTTTCATATATTAGGATTTATTTGTTGGTGGGATTGACACATCTTCAAATACAATTGAATGGATTATGGCTGAGTTATTACGTCACCCCGACAAA
Source organism: Trifolium repens (assembly GCA_030408175.1). NCBI lineage: Eukaryota > Viridiplantae > Streptophyta > Magnoliopsida > Fabales > Fabaceae > Trifolium > Trifolium repens. Next base: position 17,864,392 of record CP125849.1, read on the forward strand.
TTAACAAAAGCAAGAAAAGAATTATGTGAAGCAATTGGCAAAGATGAAACAATTGAAGAATCACATATTGCCAAGTTATCTTACTTACAAGCAGTTGTGAAGGAAACATTTCGATTGCACCCTACAGTTCCATTATTGATACCCCACAAATGTGATGAAATTGTGAACATATTAGGCTTCAATGTGCCAAAAAATGCACAAGTATTAGTCAATGTGTGGGCCATGGGAAGAGATCCAACCATTTGGAAAAATCCAAATGTGTTCATGCCTGAAAGATTTTTGGAGTGTGATGTAAATTATAAGGGTAACAATTTTGAGCTTATACCTTTTGGGACAGGCAAAAGAATTTGTCCAGGATTGCCGTTGGCTCATAGGATTGTGCATTTAATGGTGGCATCCCTTTTACGCAATTTTGAATGGACACTTGCTGATGGACTAATACCAGAAAATATGAATATGGATGAACAATTTGGATTATCCTTAAAGCGGGTCCAACCTCTTCGAGTTCAAGCTACATAAATCAAACATGGTTGATTATATATATGAGTAATGTCGATCATGCTTTATATATGTATGCATTCTAGTTTTACACACTGTTGCATGGAGAGAAAGTCGTTGAATAATGTAAAACGCATTATATAATTAAGAAATAGTAAATTTACCATATATTTAAGCATATATTTTTATATAGGTAGGTATGAGCGAAAAAATGTGGCGAGTATATTTATTAGGACATATAAACGCATTTTAGGACGTTCAAAATCGCCACAAAATGTGAATAAATTTTTTTTTTTTGACAATCAGAAACTTAAATAATTTCATTACTCAAAATAGTTGTAATACAAGTAGGTATACTGTTAAAAATACAGCGACGAGGCCAAGAACAAGCCACCCTAGCTAAGGTATGAGCGGCTAAATTCGCTTGTCGCTTCACAAACTTAACCAAAAAGTTTGGATTAGCTAACAACACGTTATTAATATTACGAACAATAAGACTAAATTCAGAAACTCCATCTTGAAGGTGATGAATTGCATCAACGAGGTTTTTAGAATCTGTTTCTACAATCACATGAGAGATGCCTCTTTGTACCAATTGTTGCAAAGCTTCAAGCAAGGCAATGGCCTCTCCTTCAATGATAGAACATGTACCTTCTATCCATGATGTTCCAGCTGATACAAACATACCTCTATGATCTCTCAAGCACCACCCGCCACTAGTTCGATTTGAGTCGCTAAAGAAACCCGCGTCCGTGTTGCATTTCAGCCACCCAAGAGATGGTTTTTGCCACTGCAGATCGGTCGGTTGCTGCATAATGATGTTGCGGCTTACCTGCTCTTGTTGGGCAGCATTCCAATTCTCCCACATCCTCTTCGCCTTGCATCCAAGCTCTCGACCAGGTTCCTTAGTGTTGTTCCACACAAAGTTGTTGCGATTATTCCACAATAGCCATACAATCGTAGCAAACAAACCTGCCGTGTTTTGATCAAGTTGCGAACAGATGCTAAGAAGTGCTTCTTTTGTTGTGTGGCTGTTTAGAATCCAAGGAGCAATTGTATGTTCCAGCCCTGCACTTTGTAGGCTTTGTCGACTAGTTTCACACACAAAAACAACATGCCAATCATCTTCCATATCATGATCACAAAGAGGACAAGACAAAGGGCAAGGTACACACCTATTGTGAAGACGAACTCGAGTCGGTAAGCAATCTTTACACATACGCCATAGTAAATGCTTTGCTTTTGGTGGTGCACGAATTTTCCATAAATTATTCCAAGCATCATGGTTGGCTACTCCTTCAAATCTCCCTGAAACATTCATCATCAAATTATAACCACTCCTCACACTATATTCACCATGTGTACTATCAACCCAAACCAACTTGTCTTCCTCAATTAAATTAAAAAGTGGAATATCTAGGATACTCTTGGCTACATGATCACTAAACATGGATTCTATTTTTGCTTGATCCCATGACTTCATGTCAGTGTGCATTAGATCAACAATCTTTAAATTATACACACCTTGCACTTGAGGTGAGGGGATCCATGCTTGCTCTTTATCTCTCAACCAAGGTTCTCCCATAACACTTATGTTATTTCCGGTTCCAATGCTCCACCTACAACCATGCATGAGAATTTGGCGGGCTTTCCAAATACCTCTCCAAGCATAACTCGGATTATGGCCAATTTTTGAGTCAAAGAGAGAGGAGTTAGGAAAATACCTTGCTTTGTACAATCTAGCCATTAGGGTGTGCGGCTTTGATATGATATTCCACCCTTGTTTTGCTATCATCGCCAAATTAAAAGTGCTTAAATCACGAAAACCCATACCTCCCAAACCTTTCGGACAAGTCATTCGATCCCAAGCAAGCCACCGTATACCTTTATGATTCGCTCCTCCACCCCACCAAAATGAATTCATCATCTTCTCTATGTCCTTGATTGTGGAGTCCGGGAGTAAATACACACCCATCACATAGGAAGGAATTGCCTGCAATACTGATTTGATCATGATTTCTTTCCCCGCTCTAGATAAAGCTCTCCCCCGCCATGAATTAATCCGACGCCAAATTCTATCTTTGATGTAAGAAAAAACGTCTTTCTTCTTTCTACCAATCATAGAAGGAAGGCCGAGATATTTTCCGGTCCCGAGTACATGCCTAACTCCCATAATTCTAGAAAGGTCCTCTTGGGCTGCTACACTCAAGTTCCTGCTGAAGAAAACTTCTGATTTGGTTAAATTAATCTCTTGCCCTGTCGCATCTTCATAGATTTTGAGAATAGTCATTAGATTATTAGCCTCAACTAAATTAGACCTGCAGAACAAAAAACAATCATCAGCAAAAAGAAGGTGAGACACCATCGGTGCCCCTCTGCATATGCGAATTCCATGTAAATCTCCTCTAGCCACCGCCTGTTTAACAAGTGCTGTCAAACCTTCTGTTACCAAGATAAAGAGATAAGGAGAGAGAGGATCTCCCTGCCTTAACCCCCTTCCCGGATAAATTGGTCCAACCTTTTCAAAATTCACTAACACATAATAATTTACAGAACTAACGCATAGCATCATCCAGTTAATCCACTGACTAGAAAAACCCAATCTTTCAAGCATACCGCGCAAGAAACCCCAGTCCACTTTGTCATATGCTTTACTAATATCAATTTTTAAGGCTAACTCCCCTTTCAAGCCTCTTGTTTTTCTCTTTAACGCATGAATAACCTCAATAGCAATCAATGCATTATCAAGGATGGATCGCCCTTCAATGAACGCCGACTGTTCTTCCGACACACATTTCTCAAGACAACTCTTCATTCTATTAGCCAACATTTTTGAAACCATTTTATAAAGAACATTGCAAAGTGAAATTGGTCTTAAGTCCTTCATGGAAAGTGGATTCTCACATTTAGGAATTAAGCATATGTTGGTTTCATTAAGAGAGGAAGGGAAAAAACCTCTTTCAAGCCATTCTTTAACTGCTGCAAAAATATCATCACCACAAAGATCCCAGAAATGTTGATAGAAAGCCGGGTTGAATCCGTCAGGGCCTGGTGCTTTATCCGGATGCATCTGGAAAAGAGCCGCTTTTAATTCTTCCTTGGTAATAGGCGCTGACAGCTTATCATTATCCTCTTGGGTAATTTTCGTCCCAATCAAGGATAAAATCGGTTCATGAGTTGTTGTATTGGTTTTGAAAAGTTGATCGAAATAGCTTCTAGCAACTTCACATAAGCCGGCCTGCCCTGTAACTTCCATGTTGCCCTCATCGACAAGCTTCACAATCTTCTTAGACCGTTGCCTTATTGATGCCGACATGTGAAAGAACTTAGTATTCAGGTTCCCCTCCTTTAGCCAATGCATCTTTGCCCTTTGCCTCCAATAGGTTTCTTCTTGAATTAACAACCTAGCATGCTGAGATTGAACTACTTTGTACCTGTCAGAATTGATAGCATCATGACATCCCCTTAACCTCTCCAATTCATCACTACAATCTTTAATATCCTGCTTGAATCTCATACGCTTCCTCCTACCCCACCCCTTAAGTTTCTCCGCACACCTATGTGTTTTTTGTATGATATCCGCACTCCTTTCTCTCCCCCAGCCTTCCTCCACAACATCATTAATATCATCCTCCTTCAGCCAAATGTTTTCGAAACGAAAAGAATAAGTTTTACCATTTCTGACCGTGGGCGAAGTCTGAAGCAAAATGGGGCTGTGGTCCGAGTGAGATGCTAGTAGATTCGTCAGCTGGGCATTAGGAAAGCGCGAAAGCCATTCTGTGGTAGCCATGGCACGGTCCAGGCGCTCTTCAATAACACGGGGAGAACCTTGGCTCTTAATCCAAGTGTACGGATAGCCCTCCAAAGGAATATCTGTTAAGTCACAGTCACTGACAGCACTACGAAACCCGTTACAAAGCCAATTCGGATGAGGATGAATTCCCCTCTTATCTGCTTGAGACAAAAGATCATTGAAATCTCCGATAATACACCAAGGAAGGTCAGACATATCCCGCAAATTGCGTAATAAGTCCCAAGCGTGACGTCTTCTTTCCCTTTCAGGAAAGCCGTAGTAACAAGTAAGTCTCCAATTTTCATTCTCCCTGTCCTCCACTATCAAGTTAATAAAATTCCGGGAATAATTCTCAATTCTGCAGTTAACCGAGTTTCTCCACATAACTGAAAGCCCACCACTTCTACCTTCAACATCAATAGATAGACAAGAATTAAAGTTCAAACCTACTCGTAATTTCTCCATAGCAGGCGCCTTAGACAATGTTTCAGACAAAAACAAAATATCTGGTTGGTTCCCTTGAGCAATACTGCGAAGGTTAGGAATTGCACTCGGGGTGCTCAATCCCCGGCAATTCCAACTGAGGATTTTCATTGGTCCCGGCAGTCCTGTCTGCCAGGACCTGCCGTTAAAAAAGACTGTGAATTTGTGGTAGCAATTGAAGAACTGTTTTCTTCTCTCCTGCGTTTCTTGTCACATTGAACCTCCATCTCCTGCTGTTCATCCTGGGTTTTTTTTGGTTCGTGTGGGTTACGGGTCAGGCAAGGTCTGGGCGGGTTATTTTTTAGTTTCTTGAGTTGGATGGGTCGGGCTGGGTTCGGGTCAGATTTGGCTTTGTGTTGGTTATGGATAGTCAACGTGCCAGGTGGCTTGCGCAGAGTTTGGACAGGTGGGATGGTTGGCTTGGCCGACATAGCATTTATTGTAGGCTGACTGTTGAAAGTGAAGGTTTGATTGGGTAATGATTTGGTGTGATGGATTTCCGTTTCTGGTTGGGTAATGATAATGGGGGAATTAATGTTTGTGTCAGGTGGAATATTAGAGTGGGGGACAGAGAGTTTAAGGTTGTCTGCTGCAATCATTGCCTGGGTGGGGTCGTTTGAGAAGCGTGCAAGGAGGGATTGAAAGGATTGGTGTATTTGAAAATCATTAACAGGCACATTAATGCTGGTTAATGCTTGAGTTGGCATGGGAATTGAAGTGGTATTATTGGCCAGTAAATGCTCTTGTCTGGTAATTATTGCAGAATGATGCGGATTGGACAGGTTTGCTTGAGCAGGAATCACAGTTGGTGACACGTCAGCACGTGCAGGTCCCGTGTTCAGGTTGACCACCGGAGATTCTGTCGGCGCCGCTGTGTTGCTACTTCCGGCCCCATCGCGATTCCCTTTTTCCTCCCGTAACCATCGCGATGTAATTTTTCCGCCTTGCCTTCTGCTATCTGCACGCAATTCTGATGACCATTCACGGACTCCGTTATCTTCTTCCATCTCAAAACGCACAGGGCATTTGTTCTCTGCATGTCCCATGATACCACAAACAAAGCAAAAAGTCCCCAATTTCTCATACTTAAATTTCACAGTGCACCATTCGCCTTGTTTATTCATAACCTTCGTAGCTTTCTTCAATGGTAGCCGGACATCAATTCTAACTCGAATTCGCATAAATTGACGCCAAAAACTCGTTTTGTTGTTCTTGTCATATTCAACGAATGCTCCAATGTAATTGGCCAGTTTGGTGCCAACTACTTCCTTCATCAACCCCATCGGTAGATCATGAACTTGTACCCACATCTCGATATGGAACAATGGTATGCGATCAATTTGCATACCCAAATGGACTTGTTCAAGAATCAGCAAGTTGTTGTCGAAGGTCCATGGTCCCCCCTTAATCACCGCCTCCATATCAAGTGGGTGAGCAAAATGGAACAAGAATTTGCCATCCGTTGCCTCTTTGATTGTAACACCTTTCACCGGTTTCCAAAGGTCGGCCATTCGAACCTTCATAGAATTGAAATGGATTGCACGGTCACATAGAAACCGTCCCACAAGGCACCAACGGAGATCCACTTGATCGTCTTCCTCCTCTTCAAAATCAAAGCGAAAACCCTCATCCCCTTCTTCTTGCATCGATAAACTCTCAATATTGGGTAAATCCATAGTATTTCACTGGATGGTAGCTATGCAAAGTTCTGTTAGGAAAGAAATTTAGTGAATTATAATGATTAAAAGCAAAACAAGCTTCTCACTTGGAGAAGAAAAGACCAAACCCTAGCAGAGCACTAGGCAAAACAATTTTTTCCTTGTTTTTTTTTTAATTGTTCGTTTTTCAACCAAAGAATTCTTAGCTTATAAATGTGAATAAAATTTAAAAGCCACAATATCAACATTCAATAAAAAAAATTAGAATATATATGGGATTTGCTATAAACAATCACTCTTTTTTTATGAAGGTGCATTAGCAACATATACCTTAGAGTGTATTTAACTACTTTTTAGTTAGCATTTGCTAACATACACATTCTAAAAAATAAGTAGGTTTATTATATCTGATTCTCAGACAATTTTGTCCCGGGTAGAGATATTTTGGACAACGCATTAACAACCTTTGAAGTTCTTCACCACATGAAGTTTAATAGTCGTGGCAAAGAAGGCATTGTTGCACTAAGGGTGTGTTTGGATCAGAAAAGAAAGTTGAAGGAAAGAAACTTGAAGGAAAGAATGTTAAAGGAAAGTTGATGGAAAGTTTGTAGAAAGTGAGATGGTTTTTAGGTTGTTTGATTTGAGTGAAAGTGAAAAGAAAGTGAGAGGAAAGAAAGATGTGTAAATTTAAAATGACAATTTTACCCTCAACTAAAAATAAATTGTGATTGGATAAAATTTTAGAATGTGTAATTTTTTTTTATCTTTTTGGACATTTGTGTCATTTCAACCAAAAAGCATGGATGACACTACTTTCCGTCCACTTTTGGGTGGATCACAATTTTTGTGGGTCCCACCAAAATACTTTCTTTCCTTCCTTATTTGATTGCAAACCAAACAATGGAAAGTAGAATATTATTTAATCTTTCTTTCCTTTCTCTTTCTTTCCTTCTACTTTCTCTTAAACCAAACATAGTGTAAAACTTGATGTTAGTAAAGCTTTTGATCGTGTCAAATGAAGCTATTTACAAGCGGTGATGTATAAGATGGGGTTTTCGAAGACTTGGGTCAAGTGGATTATGCAGTGCGTCACTATGGTTAATTACCATGGTCTTCTTAATAATGATCGGGCTGGCCCTATCACCCCACTCTGCGGTCCTCATCAAGGTGGTCCTCTTTCTCCCTACATATACATTATTTGCTCTGAAGGCCTTACTTCTTATATCTGCAACTTTGAGTCCAGAGGCCTTTTACATGGTGTTCGTATATGTAGAGAAAGTCCATATATTAGCTACCTTTTATTTGTAGATGATAATTTTTTATTCTGTAAAGCTTCTTCTTCAGAGGTCACCACTCTCAAACATATTATGGAAACTTATGAAGAAGTTAGTGGCCAAGCCATAAACTATAAAAAATCAGCCATCACCTACATTCGCAACACTAAGGCATCTTGTTGTATCCTCATTAATAATTGGTTGGGAGTTATTGAATCTATTGGTCATGACAAATATCTTGGCCTTCCTTTCATGATTGGTCGTGACAAGAAATCTATCATCTCTTTTATAAAAGAGCGCATATGAAAAAAAATTCAAAGTTGGAATTCAAGATCTCTCTCAAGAACCGGCAAAGAAGTTCTCATTAAATCAGTTGCTCAAGCGATCCCTTCACATTGTATGAGTGCTTTTCTCCTTCCCACCACCCTTGGGGAAGAGAGCACATGATGAATTCTTTCTTTTAATGGGGCACGAAGAAAATGGAGGATGCGGTATCAACTGGTTGAGATGAGACAAAATGACGGTAAGCAAAGATAATGGTGGACTTAATTTCTGAGACCTTGAAGGTGTCAACTTAGCCATGCTTGGCAATCAAGGATGGAAGCTCATTACTAACTCTTCCTCTAGTCTTACAAGAGTTCTCAAAGCTAAATATTTTTCTCGAAGTGGTTTTTTGGATGCCAATAACAATCCAAGTTATATATGGAGGAGTATACAGAGAACTATGCCTTTGCTATCTCTTGGCTATAGGTGGAAAATTGGTGACAGAAATAAAATTGACGCTTGGATTGATCCATGGATCCGTACACGCATTAATATGCAAACTACAACAACTCCTCATGGGCATCATGATGATTTGCGAGTATCTCAATTATTTGCGAGTATCTCAATTATTTGACCCTATCTCAAACACTTGGAATCATGCGCGCGCTGTTGAACATGCTATACAACGCGCAAGATGTAGCAGATATTTGTAAAATACCTATTCATTCTAGAGCTCCTAAAGATGCTATAATTTGGAAGGCCTATTCTAATGGTATGTATTCCGTCAAAACTGCTTATCGCCTATGTTTTAATATTGTGCCACATGATAACTACCTTAGTGTGATCACTGATCGGTAATTGGCGTAAATTATGGGATATGCAAATAACCCATAAATTGAAGCACTTTTATTGGAGATTGCTCTGTGGTTGCATTCTAAGTATGCTCTCCTTTTTGCCATGACAAAAGGTTTCGAGAGAGTAAATTTTGAAAGTGACTGTCAACATGTTGTGAATGCTTTGATTAATGATTACATGTTTGAGAAGAATTAGGAACTCTGTTAGCCACTTGTAGGTCTATTCTTTCTTCAAATTAATGCTAGCTATAACATAGCATTTATTTGGAGTCAAGCTAATAGAATCGCTCACAATCTTGCTAGAGCATCTTTATCTCAATCTATCCTCGTTGTTCATTATTATTATCCTCCTAATTGTATTTTCTCTATTATTATTGTAGAAATGGTGAGTTCCTTTTGCCTCAAAAAAGTGTTTGGGCCAATATATGTCGTATAAAGTGAAGACAATTTCTCTTTCCACCCCATATGTTTCTTTTTTCCCCTAACACGCAAAAATATGTCCCGAAGTTTTTTTTTAGTATAAATTTTAGTAAAATTTACAATAAAAAATTCGAAAAACATTTCCTGAAATTATTCAGAACACGCTAGGGGCGGGAAGAGAATCCGTCTAAAGGGAAAAATTCTTCCGCACACGCCCCCCTCAATTTTACTTTTTGGATTCTATAATCTGAACATTTTGTTTTCTTTTCATTTTCACTCACAAAAAACCTAAAATTCCAAAGATCCAACCTACAATCTTTCTTTTTCACTTAAAATAACCTCTAATCCATCTATATTCCCAAGTTTTGTACATCTAAGCAAGAAGTTTGTACAAATTTCTTCTAATATTTCACAACCACAGTTTGACGAACAAGAGCGGCAAGCACAACAGGAAGTGAAACATGGCCACTTTAATTAATAAAATTTCTCACTTTTTAAAATAAAAAAAAGTTATTAGATGGTCATAACACCATCCTTTATGGAGAAAAAACTAGGATGAGTTTCAAATTGTAGTATCCAACAATATAACTAAAGGTCTCAACAAACCACGATGCTGCAGCAATAAATTGTATATTTACTGCATTTATTTTCATTTTATCACAAAATAAACGTTTGAAATGTAATTGCAACTGTGAGTCCACGACCACAACTTCAATTTATAACAATGATAGTGACACATATGCTACTTATATTGATGAAGTAGCTTGAACTCGAAGAGATTGAAGCTTCTTTAGAGTTATCCCAAATTGCTCATCCATATTCATGTCTTCTGGCTTTAGCCCATCAGCAAGTGTCCATTCAAAGTTGCGTAGAAGGGATGCTACAATCAAATGCATAGTCCTATGGGCTAATGACAATCCTGGACAAATTCTTTTGCCAACCCCAAAGGGTATAAGCTCAAAATTAACACCCTTATAGTTAATATCACACTCCAAAAATCTTTCAGGCATGAACAAATTTGGATTTTCCCAAATGGTTGGATCTCTTCCCATTGCCCACACATTGACAAATACTTGTGCATTTTTTGGCACATTGAAGCCTGATATGTTCACATTTTCATCACATTTGTGTGGTAGCAATAATGGAGCAGGTGGATGCAATCTCAATGTTTCCTTAACCACAGCTTGTAAGAAAGGTAACTTAGAAATATGTGATTCTTCAATTATTTCATCTTTGCCAATTGCTTTACATAATTCTTTTCTTGCTTTTGTTAATGTTTTCGGGTCACGTAGTAGTTCCGCCATAATCCATTCAATGGTGTTTGATGTAGTGTCAATCCCAGCAACAAATAAATCCTACACAATTAAATATGCAATGCCAAATATAACCTATAGTATTAGAAAAACATATTAAATTTTCATAAGAATGAATCATTCAATAAAACCCTAGTTTATTTTTAGTATTAAAACAATATATTATGTTAAATTTTTACTTATCTTGGGACTAAATTTTATATGGTTTTGCTAATGTACATCCACTTATTTTTTAGAAGGAGCGTTTTAGCAAGTCATAACTAAAACGTAGTTAAATATATCTTAAAGTGTATCTTAACAATACACTTCTTCTGAAAAATAAATGGGTATAAGTTAGTAACTCGTATAGGCATTTGCTATCGTATACCCACTTATATTTTAAATGGTGTGCATTAACAAATGGTAACTAAAAAATAGTTAAATATACTTTAAAGTGCATGTTGCTAATGCACACTTTCATAAAAAATAGTAGGATGGGCATTAGCAAGACCCAATTTTATATGGGCACATGTTAACATTATCTAAATAAAGAAACTTAACATTAAATAATCCAAAAAAATTAATGTTCAAAAAGTGTATTACACAAGTACCAAGAAAAATATTTCTATATTAAACTCCTTAACATGTGTCCTTAAGACCCAAGTTAACATTTCCCATTTTATATTATTAAAGTTCATTCTTCTAAGAACTTACACAACAAAATTAATCCAAAAATAAATAATAAGTGGACCAAACCAAAATGTCGGATATCTAATTAGTCATATATCTCATAACAGTGGACATCGCATCATCAATAGTATCAAAATAATGTTCAAATTATTATACATCCAGTCCAGCCAAATGGACGGACATACTGCAGTTGGAAACATATAATCAACCCCAACATATCACATATTTATATAGAAGAAATTGCCTCCAGTACATTTTTTCCTCCTGTCAAATCTCAGCCATCCATTCTTTTTTTCAAGTTACTGTCCATGTCATTGAAAGGTCCAGATCAACACTGGACTGCCTCCAGTGGAAATTTGACTGGAGAGGATCCGGCCACTCTCCATATTTATAGCTTATTTGTAGAGGGACATATTTTTATTTGGAAAATGCTAAAGAGTGCCCATGGGGCACTGGTTAAGCTTATTAATATAGAAATTCTGTCTCGAAAATATAAAAAATTGTTTTATCACCATTAATTTTATTTTTTATTTCTATTTTTGGCATGCTTAACAAGTACCCCAGGGGCACTGTTTAGCATGACCCTTTTTATTTTGATTTTTCATTTTTATTGGAATTTTGCGGTATAGTGGTAAGTGGTTAGATTCACGTGCGAAGAATTTGGTGTTCAAATTTTGGACCTCTTAATAATATTTCTAATAATTACAGACCGATTACAAAATGAACAAAGCTTTGTTTAATTCATAAAGCTTAGTTTTTTTTTTGGTACATAGACGAAATGGCAAAGCCATTATAATAAACTCACACACACAAGTGAGGGAGCCGGGGTTCGAACCCCAGTCATAGCGTCCGGCCTAACAATTTCGGCAATATTTTGCCAGTTGAGCTAGGACTTCTATACAGTTTATAACCTCATAAAGCTTAGTTTAATTCATCATAAAAGTAATCAAAGTAAGGGTGTATTTGATAAAAATTGAAATTCTTATTTCTCAAATACAAATTGTTTAAAGTAAAAAAAAAAATATTTTTCTTTTAAGACCATAATTTGTCAAATACCTTAAAAAATTGAGATTTACTTCTACACTCTACCCCATTTTTCACGCACCCTACACAATTATTAAAATATTCTTATCCGCCACTTAAGTAATAGATTTTACGTTCAAAAACTTAAAAATTTCATGTTAGGAGGGTTTTTTTTTTTTTCTTCAAAATTCTCATTTTCATAACATTCGCTACTTAAGTAGCGAACAGAATCCGCTACTTAAGTAGCGGATGTTATAAAAATAAGAAATTTTCATGTTAGGAAGATTTTTTTTCCTCAAATTTCATATTTTTATAACATCCACTACTCAAGTAGCGGACAAATATTTCATGTAGGTTTTTTTTTTCCAGAAAATATACATTCTTACAACGTCCGCTAATTAATAGCGGAATGATTAAAAGAAAAAAAGGTAAAGCGTACGAGAAATTGATAGGATAACAAAGATAAAGCTCTATATGTTGGTCTGTCCTATATTGTTCGGTCCAATACTATCTGACCGTAAAAATAGTGTTTAAAAATTATCCAAAAAGTTGTAAGATTATAGATTATGATTTTATGAAATTCAATTATTGAAAAAACAATACTAACCAGAAATAGATGCACCATTTCATTGTGGCTCAATTCAGAAGTGGTTTCTCTAAGATTGTTGTTATTAAGAAGTGAATCTAACACATCATTGCACACCTCATAATCAGCTTTGGATTCTCTTGAACTAATTCTTTCTTCAATAATTCCATCAAAAATTTTACACAACTTCTTCATATGATTGGCCATCCTTGCTTGTACCCTTTGTGGATCTAATGGACGAAGAATTGGAAAGAAATCTGAAATATTAGGCCTACCAGCTTCTTCCATGTAACCCCAAATAATGTTCTTAAACTCTTGAGACTTTTCATCAGGTGTGGAATGAGCCAAATCCATAGAGAACAAAGTTTTTGAAATTGAATTAAGGACAGTTATAAAAACAATCTCACCAATATCAAAAACCTCACATTTCTTGGATTTTTCATTCACATAATCCAATAATTCTTGCAACTTTTGTTGGCGAAGTATTTTTGTTGAGTCGAGCATTTTTGCAGAAAATACTTTTGTAGCACAAATTTTTCTTAGTTTCTTCCATATAGCTAATGTTGGAACCCACGCAACTGAGAATTTGTTATGATCTACTGCACAAATTGCATGTGGGACAATTCTATTAGAAAAGATTTGCGAATTTTCATGTAAGACTTGTTTGGCTAGTTGTGGTGATGAGATTACTATGGTTGTTATTGTTCCTAGTTTTAGTGTCATGATTGGTCCATAGATTTTTGAGAGTTTTGTGAGTGTTTTGTGTGGATTTTTGCCAAGTTCTAAGATGTTTCCAATTATGGGAAACGGGTGTGGCCCTGGTGGAAGCTTGGTAGAATTTTGGGTTTGGTTTAATTTTCTAAGTAGGAAGATTAGAATGCTTGCACACATAAAGGTAATCACTAGTATAGGTGTTTGGTACTCCATGACTTACTTTGTTTGCCTTTCCTTTTTTGTGACATCCAATCCAATATCTTAACAAAGGATTAGTCTCAAATTTCACTGCTCATACCCAATGTCCTGTCAATTTCTTAAAATTGATTATAATATTCTTTAAAATTGATTGATTGTCTAATGCAAGCTGTAATACTCTTAAAAAAATAATATGCATCGATAGTGTAAAATAATTTTACATTGTTAATCAATCACGATCATATTTTCCGCCACACGACCCCATTTAATTCCACTTTCTTGATATGCATGACATGACACGATAAATCATTTTTATTTGTTGTCAGTGTAAAATTAAGTTACACTGACGGTGCATGTCCTTTACAATAGAAAAAAAAAACTTATGGACATTAGGCAAGCAAGCCGTAAAAAACAAACTTTACACCCAAATTTTTCCACCACCCATCGTCTTTTCAATTTTATTTGTACAACTAAAAATTGATAATTTTTGGGACAATTCCGTTTTTTCTTATTCTTCTATTGCATAAAAAACAATAAAGTGAGAGAGGAAGAGAGAGAGTAAGAATATAACGAGAATTTAAGAGAGAGTTGTCCTAAAGTTGTCAACTTTTGATTGTTCAAATATCATTTCTCCATATTGATAAATTAATTGATTGGACTTTTGTCTCTGAATAAACCGTGATGGATTGAGTCATTCAGTTAAGCTCAATGAGATGTCGCTACACTCAACCATTTGGCTATAAAAATGTTATCCCTTCAAACATTTCATGCGTGGCAAAAGGCTAATGCTCTCCGCTCAATGAGTGTAGTTCACATCTCCTCTCATGCTCTCCGCTCATGTGCGCATGAAACCTAAAGGTACACAACAAATTCATTCCTTAATCTATTTCAACATTTGATTTACTAAGCGAGACATTAGAAGTTACATTTATAATTGAACTTGCGTCGTTTGCTAGACCTAGAAACATGTGAGGAGAGATAAGTGTAATTATATTCGAAATATTTGGAGTTTATGATCGATCATATAAGTTATTTTAAGTGATTAAATAATGATATCTATCTCGACACAATTCTTTCCTTGCTATTTGTAAACTCTTCACATATTTTTTCATTACAAATAACTCTCTTGAATCGAGTTTAAAAATAATTAGAACTTGTTGAAATGATTGACCATTGTTCGCTATTTAATTTTTTGATAAAAATTAGTATACTTATTGCTATACTCAAGGCGGGATTGAAAATCTACACCTTCGTTCCTTGCAATAAAGGTGTTTCCTCTGTATTTGGTGCACTTCACCAATTTTACAAACAAAATCCAAACATATGTTGACGTGGCTTTATTGGAGTATTTTGGAGACCTTGATATGATTAATGAGTATGCATCAGGCATATTTGCTTCCCTACCATACTTGTATTGGGAGCTCAACAATTGTGAAAAATTCAAGGCGAGGTCATTGGCACGTTATTTGACACCGTTTTAGGTAACATATTTTATTTGATAAATTGTTTAAAATAGATCTTTTGAGATATGCATATGTTTTTCTTTATTAGACCAAAAACAATAATAAGTTATGTATGACTAAATTGAGGGTGCCCCATTTTATAGTATGTAAACATATTTAACCCTATTTAAAGTGCCTGGTTGGTTTGGCGGGGAAAACACCAAACATGCGTTTCCTATACGTCAAACATGAGTTTTTCATGTTTGGTTCTCAATTTCGTTTTCACCGTAGATGTGCGTCCTTCCTCACATTGTGCGTCTCAGTCAAGCTAGAATTCCTAGCTTTTCAATCCGAGAGAATCAATTTTCGTTACAACATCATACACCGATACACCACACACAATGTTTCTATTTTTCCCTTTGTAATTGTTTCCGTTGTAATTTATGCTTTCTTCTATTTTAAAGTTGCTATGGCATGAATAGAATGTGCATCACATTGATTTGTCTGTCTGCAATTTTGGGCAAAACAAGGTGAGACATGCCATGGTTGCTGACTTGCTGCTGCATTTTTTGGTGTGTGCTACAACGATATCTCCAAGGTTAGAGAAGATACTAGGAGAGGCTATATTGCGGGTTAAAAAAGAGAAGAGGTGGGCTCCAAAATCCAAAGACCCATTGTATTTTTTATGTGTTTGCATAAGTGATGATTCCGTGTCATTACTATGTTTCTAACTGCATTTCAGGGCATTTTAAGTAGTTTTATAACGTTTTCTGCAATGAAATAAAGAGAAAATAGCATGGTTACAAGTTTACTTCAAGCACAAGAAAAGAAAGAAAAAGAGGAAAAGGAAGACAGCTGGTACCAGTGCGCAGGAAGGTTGAGCCTGGCACAGACCCCTCAGATGGGTGCGCCATGGCGCAATCCTATCAGATGCGTGCGCAGTGGCGCAAATGATGCGGTGCATGGCGCAGACGCGCAAACTTAACCCTATAAATTCAAATCTAATTCAGAAAATGAGTCACGAAGTTTTGACGGTGAAGAACTATTTTTCAGAGGCGATTCAGAAGTGCTCAAGAGAGATTTCAAGTGTGGAAATACATTCAAATCTTACTTGTCATGAATTCTATTACTCTATTTTATGTTATTGATTTAATTATGAGTAGCTAAATTCTTATGGTTGGATCCTAGGAGATTCTAATTGCTATTACTCTTGAACCATGTAGTTTCATATGATATTTTAATGAATTACGAAGTTAGTTTCAGTTAATTATCCCTTGTTCTTAATGCTTTTCATAAATTCATCACTTGTGTGATGATTCCAATTGTTTATTTTACTATGAGAATAGGAATAAATCATCGATCTAGGGATAACTATTCAATTAACCGTTACTTAAGAGAGTTCGAATTGTTAATTGAGAATTCAAAGGTTAAAGTTCCAAAACCTCAATTGATCATAAATCACCTAAGAGATTAGGGAGGTGTGATCAAGGGATAGGATTATGTTACCAATAGATTGGGCATAATTACTTTTTTTAATCGAATCGTGAAACTAAATTTGTAATTTGTTAACATGCATGAACTACCGAGATATTAGTAATTAGACGAACCGAAAAGGTCCAATATTTGTCTTCTCTTTTTGAATCTAAACCTTATTTCTTTGCCGTTTATTTCTAAGAAACCTAAATCCTGATAAATTCCCCCTTTTACATTATTGCAATTAAATTACGTATGATTTCAACAAATTGCGTTTGTTTCACTACAATCCCTGTGAAAACGATCTTTTATATTACTACTTTACGGCTATTTAGTACACTTGCTAAATTTCCATCAATAAGAAATTGTTTGATCTTTTTAATTAGAAAATCATAATTATAATACAATATATGCATATTAATGTAAAAGAACATATAAAGAATTAAATCTAACAAATTTTTTTTTTGGTCTGTAATACAAAAAAAACTTAAATAATTATATAAAAAATTAAATGAAATATGATTTTAAATATGTGTAAGTCCATTTTGGTAATTATATATGCAAACATAATTTTGATTCAAAGTATCCAAACACAATGAAATATTGAGAATCACTTTTATATTAATGTATCCAAACATAAATCAACTTTTAACCCACCTCAATGGGGAATTCTTTGGTACACATATTATATGGACGTGTACTGGTACACCGCTGAGGTGGTTAACAAGTGGCAAGTATTTAATGCAGATTTTGTTTCTTTATTAAATTTTCTATTTTAAACATTTTTTTTAATATTTACAAATGTATCCTTCACATAAATATAATTATCAATCATGTTCTATAATAAATCAAAACATTCATTAAATCTTTCAACCTGAATTTTCATGTTTTTTTAATAAGATTCAAATACTTTTTTGTCAATAAAAACAGATTCAAAAATTTTAATTCATAAGCTACTAAAATGTGTACCATACTATTTTTTGTCGTTTGATTAAAATGTGTATCCTTCAAATATTTTAATTCATAAGTTATTCAAATGTGTATCCTTATTTCTGGCATAACAGCGGTGGAACATAAAAAAAATTGTATCCTTCAACTTTTTTAATATTATTAGTTTGTAAAGTTTAATATTTATTTATTGTTTAACCATTAATACATATAATTTTTTAAAATACATTTATTTTTTTTGTAAAAAAAACTTATAATTTTTAATATGTGTATATATTTTATTTTAACACTGTTAATTTAGAATGATTCATAATATTTTATAGGGTTAAATAAGTTTTTGTCTTTCCAAAATTACAAAATTTAATTTATTTATTCTTTTGGTATTCAACGGGGCCTAGACCAAAAAAGAAAAATTACACGGAAATTAATCAGGGGAAGAAAACACCCTAACATCATCCTTTATAATCTGCATCACCCTAGAGAGAGGGTTTACATAAAATTCAATTCCACTAACACCTTCACTACCCTGTCATGTTTTTATCCCTATTAATTTTTTTTGCATGCAATTTTAGTGTGTAATTATGATTGTAACGCCCGTTTATTTTATTTTTTGGTAGAGTTTAGAGTCCTATTTAATTGATTTATGTGATTATGTGATTTGTTTATTTAATTAAATGGTTTTATTAATAGTTAGTAAGAATAAGATATGAATTAGAATATTTTAGAATTAAGGGGGCAAATGTGTAATTAAGAGAAACCAAAAGAAATTAGTGGGAATTAATTAAAATTAATTAGAATGAAGGAGGTTAAGAAAAGGATAGTCAGAGAAAAGAAAAATCATTCACGTGAAAACAAAGAAGTTTGAGAAAAAGGGGAAAAACCAAGAGCAAGAGAGAAGGGGCAAGAGAAGCTAGGACCTTTGTAATTCAATCAAACCAGGTAAGGGTGGGGTTTCACTTCTCTAATTAAGGGCTTAATTCTTCATGTTTGATTAGTGGTTCATGAGAAAATGGGTAGAAATGAGTTTAGGGTTTAATTTGTGAATTCCCATGAAAATTGATGAATTGTGTGTTGTTACTGTTAATTTTAATGTATGAAATGCTGCTTGATTATTCTATAATGATTGGTGTCAGAATTGTTGAGAATGATAGAGTTTAGAAAGAATAGGGTTGTTGGTAAAAAGAATAATTGATGATGAATAGAACTAATGAATTGTGCATGAATTGGAGTTGGATTATTGTGTTTGTGTTGTATTAAGTTAGGTTATGTAAGAGTGAACTATAGGGTCGAGTTTGGTGAAAATCGGAGTTAAAACGAAGTTTTTGGGTGGAGAATGTCACTTTCCCGAGGGCTGCACAGTGACAGCATCCCCTGTTCCATGTTCTTGCGCTTTTTCAGACGTTTTCTGTTTTGAACTGGGTTTTGGTGTAAACATGAAAGTTGTAGATAATTATGTTAGCTTTTTAATGGCTTTGGTTTGACTTCAAAATCATTCTTAGAACTTGAGTTATGGTCAGATTACTACACGTAGGTCACAGTGAAATTTCAGTTTATGTACCCGAATTTGAAATAAACACTGGTATTGATCGGTACAGAATTAGCCTTAGTTGAAAACACGAAAGTTGTAGATAGTTGAATTGTCTTTCCAATGGCGTTGGTTTGACACAAAAATACCTTATGAGTAATTTTATATGAATTTATGAAGTTATGTGACGAATTGAGAATATTGTGGAGAGAAGTCCTTGTCAACGTCAAGGTCATCGAGTCGTAAGACATTGTTGTCTATGTTGTAAACCACGTTGGCCTAGTTTTGGGCATTGAGATGTTGTTGTAAAGTTGTTGTTAGTCGTCGTGTCGCATATTGGACGTTGGGGGCTTGATGCTCCGTATTCTAAGATGGGGGCTTGATGCTCCGTTTTTAAGATGGGGGCTTGATGCCCTGTAGCCGAATTAAGGCATTGGAAGTTGGGGGCTTGATGCTCCGTTTGGTACCACATGCATAAGAGTCTTGTATAGTCGAGTCGTGTCGTTGCATTTGTTGAGTCGAGTCGAGTCGTGTCATGAGACGAGAAGATGGATTTAATGAAGGATAAGATGATGAAGCTTAAAGCTAATTTTTTATGAATTTGTTGAATAATGAATTATGAATTATTGATGAGATGATGATTATGTTGTTAAGTTGATTTATATGTTGCATGATTTATTATGTTTTTAATTATTGAATTGTGATCTCACCCCTTCTGTTGGAATTGCCGCCTTGTGGGCAAGTGCAGATTTCCAGGACTAGCTGTTGATGTGAGTGGACTCCTCACGTGTCTAGGTGCTCTGATATGTAACGGGGCGGGCTTTGATTATTGGATTTTCCTTTTTACGTATTAGTTTTATGATTTTACGTTGAAAAACAATTATGTTGATTTTAATTACTACTATGAATCAAGTTGAGACCTTAGTGTCAAACTTTGATGGAACAATTGTTGAATAAATATTGTTATATTTCCGCTGCGATTTCAGTGAATATTGTTGACAGGATTGATTTAAATAAATAGAAATTTTCCTATTTATTACTTGAATGAAATAGTAGCGTAATACTCCTTTTTTTTTATGTTACTCTGATTTATCTTTCCGTTGCGTTTATTGGGAAACGGGGTGTTACAATGATTATTTTGCAAATATGTATAGAGCATTATAAAATGTTTGTCCCAAAATAAGAAACTCAAAATTTGATTTTTAGGTCAAAATATTTGTTACTTTTATATTGAAATTTTGATTTAGAAAGTTCATATTTAATTCATCCCATTTTGAAAAATACTAAAGTTGTGCAAATGAACTTTTTATATTGTTCTATACATGCTTGATTGTCGAAATTTAAATTTATAAGTTATTGTTAGGCCGATTAGGTGATATTGAACGACTTGATCGAGAAAATTTGAATTCCTTAATGAAAGTAAGTATAATTAGCTAAGTTTACATATGAACTATGTTTCAAGTTGAAGGGTTTGATTTTGAAATTTTGATTTCTTAAGTCATAATTGACATTATTAGTTGAGACTTAACATACATTTCATATGAACTAAGTTACTTAAGTCATAGTTAATCTAACTAGTAGAGGTTTAACCATCTGATTGTCGAAATTTGAATTTAAGTGTTTTCCATTTCAAAATTTGGTCAAGTTGAATGATTAGCTTGAAAATATTTGATCTCCTTAATCCCTTTCACTCTAGTTGGCTGTGACTTAACAATTTTTATTACGCAAAACTTATAAATTAATATAAAAGTATATTTATTTGTATAAAAAAAATTATAAGCTAATGAGTAAAAGCAAAATAAAATTTGGTCCATGAGAAATTCTTAACTAACTGTTAGTTCAGTTAGTTGAGATTTATTGTAAAAAAAGGTTAGTTGAGATTTAATCATTATTGATTTTTAATTGTAAGTTAATTTTTTTTAACTAAAAAATAAGTTAATCCATTATAAAAAAAATCAATCCAAAAAGGCCCTTAAAATATCGTAATTTTGAAAAGAATAAAAATTTATTAAAAAAAAGTAAAATAAAAATTGGCCCATGAGGGATTAGAACCCGTGACCATTACATTAATGAAACATTCATACAAAGGAGACAAAAAACATCTTGTTAATTGAATCTGTTTGTTATTATATTAATATTTTGTTTTATTTTGTTAAAAAAATAAACCTAATACTTAAATAACATCTTAACTTTATTCTCTAATGTCATTCCGCCGTGACGCATAGTAAACAAAAATCAACATCTTTCAACTCCGATTTTCTTCTGAACAAAAATTAACAACATATTTCAACTTTGATTTTCTCTAAATATACTACATTTCTAATTATACTTACTTTCATTAAGGAATTCAAATTTTCTCAATCAAGTCTTAATATCACCTAATTGGACAAACAATAACTTATGACTTTAAATTTCGATAATCAAGCATGTATAGAACAATATAAAAAGTTCATTTGCAAACATTTAGTATTTTTTTTTAAAATGAGATGAATTAAATATGAATTTTCTAAATCAAAATAACTGTAATGAATATTTTGACCTAAAAATCAAATTTTGAACTCCTTATTTTTGGACAAACTTTTTATAATGTTGTATACATATTTGCAAAACCATCATAAATACACATCTTAACAACATACTAAAATTGCATGCATAAATATTTTATAGGGATAAAAACATGACATTTTTTTATGAAGACGAAAAATGAAATTTGGTAATTTTACAGAGAAAAGACTTATTTAATCCAATAAAATATTACGAATCACAAAAAATTAACAGTATTACAATATAATATATACACATATTAAAAGTTATAAGTTTTTTTAAAAATAAATATATTTTAATAAGGCTAAATTACATATTTGGTCCCTTACGTTTATTTTAGGTTTCAATTTGGTCCCTTACGTTTAAAAAATTCCAATTTGGTCCCTTACGTTATCGACGTTTGCATTAGTTGGTCCCTTCCGTCAAATTCCACTGTTCCACTGTTTCAATTGGACACGTGTCAACGTGTCCAGGTGTCCACGTGTGCAAACCGTCTGCCACATGTGCAAAAACTGACGGAAGGAACCAAATTGAAACCTAAAATAAACGTAAGAGACCAAATTGAAACTTTTTAAACGTAAGGGACCAAATTGAAACCTAAAATAAACGTAAGGGACCAAATGTGTAGTTTAGTCTTTTAATAATTATATGGATTAATGGTTATACATTAAATATACATTAAACTTTATAAACTAATATTATTAAAAGAAATTGAAAGGTAGTAATATTGAAATATTAAAATCATAGTTGGATCGGACATGGATCGGACAATAATAATAATAATAATTATTATTATAATAAAAGGTATTAAAATCATACGTTTTTATTTTTAAAAAAATACCATATGTTATTAAAATACTAAAATTATATTATTTTATAGGATATTAGTAATAAAATATTTAAATCTTGTTAAAAAAAGTTTGCTTGAAAAAAATATGGAAATCTAGATTGAAAGATTTTATGCATGCTTTGAATTATTGTCGAATATGATTGATGATTATATTTATGTGAAGGATACATTTGAAATATTAAAATGTAGTGTTTAATATAAAAAGTTAAATAAAGAAACAAAACCAGCATTAAATGATTGCCACATATTAACCACATCAGCGGTGTATCGGTACACATCTACATAATATGTGTACCAAAGAGCTCAATTCTGTCAAAATTAATTCTTTCCATCGCAGAACCAAACACATACGTACTAAATATTTTTGGATAAATCACTAAAAATCAAACTTTGAAATAAATACTATTTGATCTAGTTCATTAATTATTGTTTAAATGTGTATCTACTATTTGCAAATATATGACTTTTTGTTTTTTTTAAGTACTCATAAATTTTGTTTTCTTCCTTGCAAATATATCTCTTTTGATTTTGACTTTGATGTTTTGATTTAGTTTTTTTTATTTTATTTTTATTTTTACTTTTACGTAGTAGTTTGATATTATAATCTTAAAATATAGGCAAAATTACATTTTTAGTCCTTTATCTTATTTTTTTGTAACATTTTGGTCCTTTATCTTTTATTTGTAACATTTTGGTCCTTTATTTTATATACGTGTAACCCTTTGGTCCTTTATCTTTTATTTGTAACATTTTGGTCCTTTATCTTTTATAACATTGATATATAAATCCTTTTTTTTCATATTTTTTTAATTAAAAAATGCTGAATTTTATTTTTTTAAAATATCGTTTAATTAAAATTAAATATAACTCATAATTTTGATGAATATGTTCATCGTCTTCATCAATTCTTTCATATTTTTATATTCTTTAAAGAACCAAAATGTTACAAAAAAAATAAGATAAAGAACCAAAGTGTTACAAATAAAGATAAAGGACCAAAGTGTTACAAAAAATATAAGATAAAGGACCAAAGTGTTACAAATAAAAGATAAAGGACCAAAATGTTACAAAAAAATAAGATAAAGGACCAATAATATAATTTTGCCTAAAATATATAATTCAAATCTATTCTAGATAGTTGTAAAATGATTATTGGTGCCACTTTAATTAACAAAATTTCCACTTTCTAAAATAAAAAAAAGTTCACAAATGGCTATAACTTCATCCTTTATTAAGAAATACAACGACACTACAAACATAATTGCATTCATATCAAATGCATCTATTTATTTATTTATTTATTTATTTATTTATTGCCTCCTGCATATATAATGCAATGTCCCAACCAAGTGAGCTAAACTCACGGGACGCATCAATTTTTATTTTATTACAACATAAAAGTGACACAAATATTAATTATTCATATTTTCCCTTCAAACATATCCACCTATGGTGATGAAGTAGCTTGAACTCGAAGAGAGTTGAACCTCTTTAGGGTTATCCCATATTGCTCATCCATATTCATGTCTTCTGCCATTAGCCCATCAGCAAGTGTCCATTCAAAGTTGCGTAGAAGGGATGCCACAATAAAATGTACAGTCCTATGAGCTAGTGGCAATCCTGGACAAATTCTTTTTCCAGCTCCAAACGGTATAAGCTCAAAATTATTACCCTTATAATTAATATCGCACTCCAAAAATCTTTCAGGCATGAAAATAGTTGGATTTTCCCAAATTGTTGGATCTCTTCCCATTGCCCACACATTGACAAATACTTGTGCATTTTTTGGTACATTGAAGCCTAATAAGTTCACATTTTCATCACATTTGTGTGGTAGCAATAATGGACCAGGTGGGTGCAATCTCAATGTTTCCTTCACCACGGCATGTAAGAAAGGTAACTTTGATATATGTGACTCTTCAATTGTTTCATCTTTGCCGATTACTTTACATAATTCTTTTCTTGCTTTTGTTAATTTTTCAGGGTTACGTAGTAGCTCTGCCATAATCCATTCAATGGTGCTTGACGTAGTGTCTACCCCAGCAGAAAGTAAATCCTACTCAATTAAATATGGAATGTCAGTTAAATATATCCTATAGTATAGGCAAAACCTTGCAATGAACATAAGAAAGTGAAAGAAAAAAAATAGTTAGTGTTAAATATGTTTTTTCCCTTATGAAATTATGAGTTTTCAAATTTAGTCCTATTTATAAATTTTAATTAAAAATTTTGTTGTCGCAATATTGATTTTTGTCCCTCTGTAATTTTGTTTAGTCTGGTAAGAATCGTTTTTGATTAAAACATATTTAATCACCATAAGAATGTTCGAGAGAATTTTGGTTGATTTTAGGATAAAAACAATATTATGTTAAGTTTTACTTATTTTTCGGTTAAATTTCAAAATATCGATGTCTCTTCTTTTAAGAATTGATTGATTAACACAACAAAGTATATATTTTTGTTCAGGAATACGACAAAATATTAATAAAAAATTAATAAATACTAAGTTTTATTGATATTAAAATCGTTAAACTAAATCTTTGATTCCCGTGAACATACCTCAATTTGTAAGAACATGACATGTAATATTATGTATACTGCCACATATTTCACTTTAAAAAAATAAAATTCCAACCACGAAATTATTTGACAATTTTTTTTTTAAACTTGTCCAAACCAAAGTATTGGATATCAAATAGTAATTCATAACCGTTGGTATCCCGCTATCAATCAATATAAGGACTTAAATAATGTTCAAATTATATTACATCCAACCAAATGTACGTATGTAGTGCAGTTGGAAACATATATAATCGAGAATGGATTCTCTAAAGTTGAAAATAAAATTGAGGAAATAATGTGCATTATAGACTATTAGATTATAGATATAAAACAATATTTAAATTTAAAAGAAATTGAAAAAAGTTGATTGATAGTTGAAATGTGAAAATTGAAGAAAATTGAGGAAAAACAAATTGAGAGGATCCATTCTCATATATAATCAATATATCACATATTTGTAGTGGGACAAAGGTTAATTTTCTTCTTATTTATTTATTTATTTATTGGATTTTGCAGCCTATAGTGGCTAGACCCGAACATTTTAAGTGTGGGGAATCGGACCCTCTTTGATACTCCTGTACCAAAATATAAATCGTTTTGACCATATTATATAAATTAAGAAATATAATTAATGTTATATGAAAAAAAAGAAATTATAAGTTAGTTTACCAAATTATCTTTCATTAATTGTATGAGAAAGATAAATCGAATAATTGAAATAAAAAAGATAAATAAATAGTTAAAGGTATAATAGTAAAAAGAGCAATAAATGTTTCATAGGTAATGTAAAACGACTTATAATTTAATAGATTTTTTTCTCAAAACGACTTATATTTTGATACGGAGGAAGTACTTAATAATTACCAACTAAACTATGCAAATAAGCTAGCTTATAGCTTTTAGCTTATAAGCTAAAAGCTCTGTTTGGTAACAGTTTTTAAAAAAGAGCTTATAACTTGTTTTACTAACTTATAGCTTATTTTTCAAATGCCATTTCAAGTAGCTTATGAGCTTATAGCTTATTATCTTTTCTTCCAATTTTACCCCTATCATCTTACTTAAAAAAAATAAAATATAATTAAACATATCTTTTTTATGTCATTTCATACTTATAAGCTAGTTCAACCGTTAATTTTACCAAACAATACAAATTTAATCAGCTAGCTTATTCGCTATAAGTTAAAAACTAACTTATAAGCTATCTGATATAAGCTATCTTATCAGTTATCCACTATTTTTTACCAAACAGAGCCAAAGTATAAACATATGCATGGAGCTTAGTTTGACTTCAAGTTATTAAAAGTAAGGGTGCGTTTTATATATTAAAAAATAAAGACTTGACATAACAATTTCAAGTGTATTATATTTGATTTTAAAATTGTTTTTACGGGTTATACAAGATAAAAAAATTATTAAATGCCTTAAATTTTATGTGTCATTGCGTACTATATTGTTTGGTCCAATTGTTATCTTTTAAAATCAAACTGCCCGTGTTTTAAAAATTATCCAAAAAGTTGGAAGGTTGTAGAGATATCTTAGGATCATAGACCCTTGAGCCGTTTAAACTACTCCTATAAAACCTAAAAAAGTACTCTCTGTATCCGATAATAACTGAGCTAGTTGACTGTTTGACATATATCAATATATAATTTTGAGGAATAATTTCTTTAATTGTATGACAGTAAAAATTATAAAAAGTTTATATTTTGAAAATATTTATCAAGAAGAATCCAACAACATATCTTATATTTTAATGTTTCTTTATATTTCTTAGTAGAAAAATATGGTCAAACAAAAATGTGTGAATAGTGCACAAAAGTCAACTGGCTCACCTAATGTGGGACGGACGAAGTAATTAGATTACAGAGTATAATTTATGAAATTCAAATATTGAAAAAATAATATTAACCTGAAATAGATGCAACATCTCATTACGGCTCAATTCAGAAGTGGTTTCTCCAAGATTGTTGGTATGAAGAACTGAATCTAACACATCATTCCACACCTCATAATCACCTTTGGAATTTCTTGAACTAATTCTTTCTTCAATAATTCCATCAAAAATCTCATACACCTTCTTCAGATGACTAGCCATCCTTGCTTGTGCCCTTTGTAGATCTAAATGACGAAGAATTGGAAAGAAATCTGAAACATTAGGCTTACCAGATTCTTCCATGATTCCCCAAATAATGTTTTTAAACTCTTGAGACTTTTCATTGGGTGTTAAATGAGTCAAATCCATAGAGAACAAAATGTTTGAAATTGAATTAAGGACAGTTGTAAAAACAATCTCACCAATATCAAAAACCTCACATTTCTTGGATTTTTCATTCACATAATCCAATAATTCTTGCAACTTTTGTTGGTTGAGAATTTTTGTTAAGTCAAGCATTTTTGTGGAAAATACATTTGTAGCACAAATTTTTCTTAGTTTCTTCCACAAAGCTAATGATGGAGTAAATCCAATTGAGACTTGGTCATGATCAAGTGCACAAAGTGCATGTGGGACAGTTCTACTAGAGAAGAATTGGGAATTTTCAAGTAAGGCTTGTTTGGCTAGTTGTGGTGATGAGATTACTATGGTTGTTATTGCTCCTAGTTTTAGTGTCATGATTGGTCCATAGATTTGTGAGAGTTTTGTGAGTGCTTTGTGTGGATTTTTGCCAAGTTCTAAGATGTTTCCAATGATGGGAAATGGGTATGGCCCTGGTGGAAGTTTTGAAGATTTTTGATTTTGGTTTAATTTTCTAAAAATGAAGATGAAAATGCTTGCACACATAAAAGTAATCAATATTAGAAATTTTTGGTACTCCATAGCTTGATTGATTTTGCCTTTATTTTTTCTGGGTATTGTTCTGTTTATATACACAATATCTAAAAGTCCTGTGGCACCCCATCCAAAAATGTATCGTGATACTTTTGTCTTCTTTTATTTTATGAAAAAACAAAAGTTAGATGAATTGAGTTTTGAATATTCATCATAGTTAGAATACTTATAATAGATTTTAAAGTTCAACGATTAATAGTAGAAATATTTATAAATGGGAGTTGAACTCACGCTTTTATCGGATATGAGTTAACTCTTACCAATTAAACTAATAATCCTAGTATGTTAACTCGTGCCGTGCATGGAAAAATTTTCTTTTTTATTATTACTAGCTGCCGTGCCCGTTTGTGTGATCGATATTTTCTTTTTTTTTATTTGTTGTGATCGAAATTCTCTATTGTGCAAATATAAATAATTACTTAATCTCCTTTTTTATTGGACTTAATTAATAACTACTTAACATCCTTTTTTTGTGGCTAGTTATTAAGAAGAAAAAAATATATTTTTTTTTCTATAAAAAAAATGAAAGCATACTTTTATGTGGAAGTTGTGCTTAGTTATTAAGAGAAAAAAAAATTATTTACTAAAAAAAACTGAAAATCTATTTTTATGTGGAAGTTATTTTTCAACATATACAAATATTTAGTTTTTTTTTTGGTAGTTTTTTTAAGGGTAAAATAGGTATAATGAAAAAGTCATCCCAAAAATATGTATCCTCTTTATAAATAGTAATAGATTTAATTTATGTGTTTGTTTCGAAATATTATTTGAGTAATTTGATTTAAAATTCTATGATAAAATTGAGATAATGTTTAAATTATATAGGTTCAAGGATGTTACAGGAAAGAACAGATGAAAAGTATTCATTCGTTTTCCATTCTACACTATTAGGAGATTTTTCTCTCTCATCTTCATCCTCGAGACTATATAAGGACTCTATAAATATAAAATAATTATAAATTTCATGGCCTTAAGATTTTTGGCAGCATAATTTTCTATAAAATTAAAATATACCAAGATTCTTTGATTGCGATAAATTCCCTCAAGAATGGTTGTCTGCTAAAACCGACTCTTTTTTTTCTTTTAAGGGTTGTCTATGTCCTTTTCATTTTATATTATTTAGAAGGTTGTCTATATTTTTTTGCAAATGTCTATGAGATTAATTTTATTTATTTTATTTGAGTATGAAAATACAATATATGTTTTAGAATGTTAGATGAGCATAGTGAGAGATGTGAAGTACTCCCTCGTTCCCCGTTCAACAATCCTGGTAAATTCTCTCTCTCTCTCTCTCTCTCTCTCTCTCTCTCTCTATCTATCTCTCTATCTATCTTCTAAGACTATGTAGGGACTCCATCAACATAAAATAATTGTAAATTATATATTATTTTTCAAATGAATATTAACATACTTTGACTTTGATCCTATTCTTAGACTTTTCTTGTCACAGTAACACAGAAGTAATCTTCACGTGTGAGCGTCAAATGGAAAAATATCAATGTGTAAATCTTCATTCACAATGATAAATTAACATCCCTGAAAGGCTTGAATGAAAGTTTATAGAAAGTTTAAAATTGGAATTATAATAAAATTTCAAAGATTATAAAAAACTAAAATTATATTAAATTATTTTAGTTTTTTCATAGATTCATCTGCTGAAAGTAATTCTAATATTGAAAGTGTGACAGACACAAAATATGGATAACTCCCACAATCAGAATTCCAATTAAAAACACTAAGAGATTCTCTCTCTCTCTCTCTCTCTCTCTCAAGACTTTGTAACGACCCCATCAACAAAAAATAATTGTAAATTCTATACTATTTTTCAAATTAATATTAACATATTTTGACCAAGATTTATAGAAAGTTTAAATTATTAAAAAAATTCTATAGATTATATAAAATAAAAAATTATATTAATTTATTTTATGGTTTCCATAGATTTCGTTAATTGGAGGTAATTACAATAATGAAAGCATGATGAACATAAAATATGAATATTTTCACAGTTGGATTTCAAATTTTAATTAGTCAAAGTGTATTTTTAATAGTGGATGGTGGGATGTGTTTTCCATTTCTCATTCTACACAACCGAAAGATTTCATATTATCAATTTATATAATATTAGAGTTTCTACAAAAAAAATATAATATTAAATAAGCTCTAATTGAGTGTTTCTTCAAAAAAATTTGACATAAAAAAAAACTCTTTTGGTTGATAAAAATATAAACTTTTGATTGTTGATTGAAGTAATAATAAGGTAGTTTTTTTTATTATAAAAAAGGTTGTTTTTTCTAAAAAAAAAGGATAGTAGCTTTCCATAAAATTAAAATATTATAAAAATTAGATTATTGTTGTCAATGATATTCTTTTTTTTTTTTTGGTTTTCACCACCAGTTGAATCTGGTTCGGGGGTCAGTTCTGGCATCAAGTGGTTCCAGCCCCCTCCCGATCGCAGTTGCGGGGGATCGAACCGTGGTCCTCCCTACCAAGTTCAGCGCCAATCACCACTGAACCAACTAACGATTGGTTGTTGTCAATGATATTCGAACAACAGACTTTATACTAATAATAAAGTAGTTTTCTCTAAAAACAAAAAAAAAGGTAGAATTCCATATAATATTATAAAAATTGAATTATTGTTGTCAATGAGATTCGAACCACAGACCTCGTGGTTGAATTATTGTTGTCAATGAGATTCGAACTACAGACCTCGTGGTAAAAGCTCCGCATAAGTAGAAGCTTTGTAATAAAGACACGTAAGATTTTTTTTATTGAGAATGCACAAGAGTGCTCCGTGGGAATCTCGTAATGTATATAATAGAGATTTATCAGCATTTTTGTTTGTGTTAACTCTTTAATTTCGGGGAGAAGGGATTCTGGTAACCTGAACGTAGCCGCAAAGTAAATTAAATTAAGAGTTAATAGACTTTTACCCCGTGCAAAGTATGTGAGTTTTGCGTTACCCCCTGTAATTTTTTTTATTAAGATTACCCCCTTATAATGTTGCAGATTTTTTTTCTAGTTCATTTTACCCCCCCCCCCCCCCCCCCCCCCCCCCCGCCCCCGAGGGTAACACAAAATAACATTACACGGGGGTAAAATCAACTAAAAAAAAATTCTACAAAATTACAAGGGGGTAATCTCAACAAAAAAATTACAGAGAGGAATTGCAAAACTCGCCTACTTTGCAGGGGATAAAAGCCTATTAACCTATAAATTAATAAAAAATATTCTTCTCACAATCAAACTCCAATTTTGTCAAATAATTCATTCTAAGAACCTGTTAACACTTGAACTCAAACATGTTTTTAATTGTCATGTTTTTCAAAGGCTTTAGTCATGTTTTTCAAAGGCTTTAGTCAAGTATGTATTAATTTTTGAGTGTCTATTTCAATTTTTTCTCTTCTTCCTCTATGTTTCTTCCAACCCTTTCGAAATTCCAATTTTGTCCTCCAAAAGTTTTTGGAAAATATTTTCCAAAATTCATATATTTTCGGATTCTATTTTCTGAAATAAAACTTAAACATAGTTTTTAGATTTACTTTTTCCAATAATATTCCAGTATTTCAGATTCCATTTTCCAAAAAGTTAACTTTTTTGGAAAATGTTTTTTGAAAATTCAAATATTTCGGAAAGCAGCATCCGAAATTACTTTGGAAAACATTTTCCAAAGTGATTTTGGAAAAAGTTTTCGGAAATTCTATTATATGTGATCATAACCGTAAATTTGTTATTCTAACCTGATTTTTCATGGTCTAAATCATTTTAACCCTATTTTTAACACTAGTCAGTATCCAAACGTAATCCAAAATATTTTTACCATGATTTTTCATAGCAATTGGAAAGTTATTTAAACAAATTTGTTCAAAATATTAATATTAAAAATATATTATAAGTCACATGGAGTTGTCATGAGATGTTTATATCTCACATCTATCAACGCTGTTATATTTTAGATTATATTTTGATACTGATTAGTATAAAAAACAAGGTAAAAAATGATTGAAACATATGAAAAATTAGATTAGAACAACAAATTTGTGGTTCTGATCACATATAACAGAAATTCGGAAAATGTTTTCCAAATCCAAAGCAATTTCGGATTCTGCGTTCCAAAATATTTGAATTTTCGGAAAACGTTTTCCGAAAAAGTTAACATTTTGGAAAATAGAATCCAAAAAAACTGGAATATGAATGGGAAAAAATAAATATAAAAACTGTAAGTTTAAGAGTGCAACATAAGAGAGGGGTGAATTAGGTTCTATAATTTTTTCGATTATTTTAGAGATGTTATAATAATTATTATTTTTCCGGAAATTTATGATGAATGTATGAACAATATGGAGAAAAATAAAAGGTGTAGGGAAGAGAAGAAGAACACAAAAGATTTACATTGGTTCTCCTTCTAACCTAAGGGTACGTCCAGTCCATTCACTCCTTGAAAGATTTCACTATGACCTTTACAAAGTGAAACAAGAGAACAATCCTCTGTTTTTCACTCTCTTGCTTCCAACAATCCTGGACAGCAAGGTGATTCCCCTACAAAGTGAAACAAGAGAACAATCATCTCTTTTTTCACTCTCTTGTTTTTAACAATCCTGGACAACAAGATATTCACAATAAACCGAATTTTGTACAAGAGTTTGAATACAATAGAATTTTGATATACAAAGTTCTAGACCTTGTCTTCTCTTTCAATATAACAATTTAGAAGTATAAGACTCTAAGTGCTCATGAAACTTTAACTTTGATATGAAAAATATGTAACAAAGTTTCAAAGAGTTTGTGATAATTTTGGCAAAAGAATTGTTATGAAAATTTAATTGAAAGAGGTAATTTAATATTAGAAATGTTCTAAATATATATAGAGACTTTTAGAATTGTCCATGAAGCAAAACAATTCTTTAAGAGAAGAAAACTCTTATGAAACAACATAATGTTTAAAAAAAAACGTTACTTCTTTTTTTTTTTATTCTGCCCAGACCTTTTAACATCTGTTGCTACGGATAGGCGGTGTAAAAAGTTCTGTTTTCAAATTTTTCCAAACATTGCACTGTTTGTAAAATGCCAACAGCAACAAACCTTTTACATCGGTTGGACGGAACCTCTGATGTACAATGTGCTGACATCTTTTCTTAAAAATCAAGTTTTTATATTTTTAAAAACTTGTTTCATATGGAATTTTATATTTAACTTAAAAATTTATTTGTAACTAATTATTAAAATAATTTATTAAAATGCTTTTGAAAGTGTTTTATGCACGAGTGTACAAATGATAGCTTTTAGCAAGATTTATATGATCATTTGTGAGCACCTAAAGCTTATAATAATGAATTATATATTGCACCTATGATAAAATATATCTTGATCAAGATTTTCATGAGATAAAATTGATTGCTTCAATCTTGAGCTCTTGAGCCATAATCCATCTTTATCTTCTTTTCATATATTGTCTTCATCAAAATAACTTCAATTTAAAAACTTGTATTCACAAAAACTAACTTTAAGTTTATTTTAGAAAATATATTCTGAAAAAATATGAATTTTAGAAAATATTTTCTGAAAATTATGAGGGCAAAATTGAAATTTCAAGAGTGTCGGAAGAAATATGGGGTGGGTGGGGAAGAAAAAAGTTCGTCTAGTCCAAGTGTACTAGTCTTAGGAGTGTACTAGTCTAAGTGTTGTTTTAGGAGTCTTATATAGAAATAGAATACGTGACTGCTTTGGATACCTTATTACTACTTTTTTTTTCTTCCTGTTTCTATATAGTAGTGATAGAAAATTGTTAAGTCTTAAATAGACCAACTAACATTAAAAGACAAAAAACAATAATGAATTTGTCAAATGGGTAAAAGATTTAGTTTCTTTAAGCATCTGGTTGGAGGTTCAATTACTGAATCATGAATATAAAAAAAATTCGGTGGAAACTTTGTACTAATATCATAATAATCCCAAAAAAAAACATTAAAACACAAACGAGAAGTAGAAAAGTTTTTATTTTTCTTTAAAAAAGGTAGAAAAAGTCTTTGTAGTAAACTAATTTTATCGGGAAAATAAAAAGAGTTTAAATATTTTTTTTCTATAAAATGGTAACCTTCAATGTTTGGTTTTTATTTAATTTTTATTATATTTTTATTTTCTTAAAATAATTTTTGCACCCAATTTTAGTTTCTACTATTAAGTCAATGTGTGTTTTTGAAGAATTTTTCCACAGTTATATTTAAAACATTATAAAAAATTGAAAATGCTAAAAAAATGTTTTTATTTTAATTATTAATCTTTAATAGTAAGAAGTAAAGATAAAAAATGGTCCCCGTGAACGTTGCTCAGTTTGTAGGGACATCACATATATTATGCAGGAGTCGGAGTTTGAACCTCAAAGACTCCACTTATTCACCTTAAGAAGCCCATCTGGGAAACTACTTTATCCAGTAATTACCCTCAGACCAAGATTTAATGATTTAAGTCTTTATAAAGCTCAAATTAGATGGTTTTTACATCTTCATTATTGGTTTAGAAATGGTGGAGAATATTTCTTAGCCAAAAAATATAAAGAATTAGCTGAAAATCTTCAGAAAAAATTACAGTCTATAGCAAGATGACTGAAGAAAGTATAACAAGCGTTTTACATAAAGTTTTAGATAACTTAGACAAACAAACGTCCTATTTAGAAAACTTACAATCCAAAGAAAGTAAGTATAAACCTCATGAAACATGGAATTTTCATGAAGAAAACTTTGTTTGCTATGAAGAAGATGAATCACATAAATATCCTCATCTTTTCCATACAGC
Source organism: Trifolium repens (assembly GCA_030408175.1). Lineage (NCBI taxonomy): Eukaryota > Viridiplantae > Streptophyta > Magnoliopsida > Fabales > Fabaceae > Trifolium > Trifolium repens. The sequence goes on from CP125849.1 coordinate 17,899,105, forward strand.
AAATCCGCAACTTAATAATATAGCTTGTATGCTAGCCTACATAATAAAAAATTGTTGCTATCAAAATCCTCACCAAAGAATGGATGAATTTCAAGAAGAGATGAGAAGAAATATAGAAAATATCTATATTAAATTAGAGGTTCTTCCAAAACTCTTAGAGAATAAGGAAGAATGTTTAACTCTGAATGAGTTATCTCAATTTCTTAAGAAGGGGGAAGATAAGGGAAAACAAATAGACATACCACAAAACCAACTTCAAGAAAAGACTTCTAAACTTGAAGAAACTTCTGAGTCCACACAATTAAGGATCAAACCACCGTCTAATTACTTCTAGATATGGATGATACAGAGGAAGCCCTTAATAGGCAATTAGAAAACTTAGAAAGACTAATGGTCTCTCTAGATATTAGTGGTAAAAGTCAGAAAGCGAATGATGACAAATCAGAGGATAATAATCAGATTATCTATGACTTTAGCTCAGAAGAAGAGGCTAACGAAAATGAGATAGAAAATCCTCATTATGTCAAAATAGAAGAACAAGGAGAAACTTCAGGAACTAAAAGACCTGCAGATTTTGAAAAAGAATTCACCAAACAAAAATTCCAGAAAGTACCTCATTATTATGTACCTTCACAAAATCCATTCCAAGGACAAGGGATTTTAGATATAGACTGCAGTGTTGATGCAGCAAAAGACCTTAGGGATTGGTATAATACAAATAGTGTGTTAATCCAATTAAACGAAGATCTTAAACATTTAGGAGCAGTTGAAGTTTTCAACTATCTTCAATATAAAACTAGAGGAAATGTTTACAAATACATTTCTACTCTACCATCAGAAGTTATGGGGGAAATGCCTCTAACAGGAACTTTAGTAGTAGATTGGGTCTATAGTTTACTAATAAAAGAATTCAAAGGATGGAAAAATTCCATTCAATCAAAAATAGCATTTTCCGACCAAAATCTTTGGAAAATCACCAACCTAAAGATCTGCAATATGTGCTATGTAGATAATTTTATTTGTGAATTTCAGGATTATTACTATAATATAGATAATAGTACTAGAATCTCTAGGAACTTGTTAGAACTATTTTATGACAAGTTACCAGAAAAAGTATCGGCTCAAGTTAAGGTGTTCTTTACCTCAGCGTTAGCAGAAGGAAAGGTAGACGATACTTTAGGAGGAAGAATAACATCCTTAAAAATTTGGCTTCAAGAAATGTGTAGTCAGAAGATAGCCAAAAGAGAAGCGCAAATATCCCTTTGTTGTAACAAACTACAAGACAAAGTAGGAAACTATGGTTGCAACTCTAGAAAGAAAACCAGAAAGGTAAGGTCACAAAAACCTTATAAAAGAAAGAAATTCAAGAAAGTCCCTTTTAGAAAATTCAGAAAAGGAGACAAAAAATTCTTTAGGAAAAAACAACCTTACTCTAAGAAGAAAACATGCCCACAGGGTAAGAAATCATGTACATGTTGGTTATGTCATGAAGAAGGTCACTATGCAAATGAGTGTCCTAAGAATAAGAATCCTAAGAAAAATGTCTTACATGCCATATATGCAATAGGATATGAACCTATAGAATCAGACATAGAATCTGATGAAGAAATTTATGAATACTGCACAGAAACAGATTCAGATGTCGAAGAAAGTACTTGGTAAAGGAAATCCCAGTGCTACATTTATTAAAATAGTACTAAAAAATAGAAATCTTTTAGCCTATGTAGATACAGGTGCAACTCTTTGTTTCGGGAAAAAATCTATTTCTAGAAATTTGGAAAGATTAGCCAAACCAAAAGAAATAATAGTTGCAGATAAATCAAAACATCAGATATGGTTTAACCTTAGAGATGTATCTATAGAAATTGAAGGATATAAGTTTTTTATCCCAACAATATACCTCCATGATTCAGGATTAGACCTAATTATAGGAAACAACTTTTTAAAGTTATATGAACCTTTCACTCAAAGAAAGGATACCATATCACTTCAATGGAAAGACTTGGGAAATCCTAAAAATAGCAAAATGGTAACCACCAAAATAGTTACTAGAAATGAGATCTTAAATCTTATTAAGGGAAACCTTAGAGAGTTAAGAACGATGTGGGAAGAAAGAAGCTTCCATATCAGTATAGAAGAAAGATTAGATGAAGTCTGTTCAGATAACCCTCTAGACAGCCTTAAAAACACTAATCATGAACTTATAGTCATTAAACTCAAGAACCCGAATGACGAGATAAATGTTCCAAATAGGATTCCATATTCTATTAGAGATGTTGAAGAATTTCAACAAGAATGTAAGGATCTACTTGATAAGGACCTTATTAGACCCTCATCAAGCCCACATTCTGCACCAGCTTTTTACGTTGAAAATCACAACGAAATAAAAAGAGGAAAAAGAAGAATGGTGATCAATTACAAGAAACTCAACCTAGCAACAATTGGAGATTCTTATAAATTACCAAGAAAAAATTTTATTTTAGAAAAAATAAAAGGATGCAATTGGTTTTCTTCCTTAGACGCAAAGTCTGGGTATTATCAACTAAGACTAGCCGAAGAAACAAAACCATTAACAGCTTTTTCATGTCCACCTCAAAAACATTACGAATGGAATGTTTTGCCTTTTGGGTTGAAACAGGCACCATCAATATACCAAAGATTTATGGATAAATCTCTTGAAGGTTTGAATCATATGTGTTTGGCATATATAGATGATATACTTATTTTCACAAAAGGAAATAAGGAACAACATCTTCAAGATGTAGAAACTGTTCTTTTAAGAATTAAAGAAAAAGGTATTGTAATTTCAAAAAAGAAATCAAAACTTTTACAAAAAGAAATAGAATACCTTGGTTTGATTCTAAAAGAAAATGGGGAACTGAGTCTAGCACCTCATACCCAAGAAAAGATACAGGCTTTTCCAAATGAGCTTTCTGATAGAAAACAAATCCAAAGATTTCTTGGATGTTTAAATTACATTGCTAATGAAGGATTTTTCAAAGACTTAGCAAAAGAAAGAAAACATTTGCAAAAGAAAATTTCAGAGAAAATTCCATGGTCTTGGACCAAAACAGATTCTGATATTGTTAAAACAATTAAAGAAAAAATTCAAGTTTTGCCTGAACTTTACAATCCAACAAAAGAAGATTTTTTAATCATAGAAACAGATGCATCACAAACAACCTGGGCAGGTTGTATGAGAGCCTTACCTAATGGTAAAGCAAAACTTTCTCTTAATGAGAAAGGATATAAAATTGAAGAATCTAAGGATCTTCAATCAAAAGAATCTGAAACTTCGAGGGAAGGGACAGATACTATAAAAAGCATTGATTACAGTGCTTCTAAAATCCTGATAAAGGATACTGAAAAATTACACTTATGTAAATATATTTCTGGTACATTTACAGATACAGAATCTAGATACCATATCCAGGAACTAGAAACTCTGGCATGTGTAAAGATATTAGAAAAATGGAAAATTGATTTACTACCATCAATATTTCTTCTTCGTACAGACTCTAAATATCTTACAGGATTTTGGAGATATAAAATTAAAGCTGACCATAAACAAGGCAGACTAATAAGATGGCAGATGAAGTTACAACAATTCGAGCCATATATTCAATACATAAAATCTGAACAAAACAGTTTTGCAGATACACTAACAAGAGAATGGAGCAAGCAATAAAGCTACTTCAAAACAACATAAAGCAGAAGGATGAGCAGCTCGCTGCCATTGATTCTAGAAGAAAAAAGATCTCCGACGAGAGGGGGGAGATGATTACAACACTCAAAAGTTTGCAAAACATGACAACAAATGCAGACCAGTCTTCAACACCAACAGCAAGCTTAGACAAAGTTCTCAAAGATAAAGAAAACTGGGACTTGCTAGGACAACCTTCTGGAAAGTATGATTACTATGTAAAATATACAGCCCCAGAAAGTTCAGAAATTCCAATTGAAGCAGTAACACCTGACGGATGGAAATCAAATTCAAATGAAGAACAGGAAGCTGAGTCCTCAGGAACAACTTCAAACAACAAGAAATCATGGGCTGAAGAAGTTGAGGAAGAAGATGAAGCCAGAAAAAATGGTTTATCAACAACCATCCAAATAAGCGATCCCGTAGACGATGAAATGGGAAAGTTTGAAGCCTATGTCATATTCGATGGTCCAATGAAAGGAATCTATAGAAAATGGGCGATAGCTAAACAACATGTCATTGGCAAGAATGTACGTCACAAAGGATACAAAACCATGAAGGAAGCGGAACAGGCACTCTATGGAGCCTACAAAGAAATTACAACAGCAAAAAACTTCTAAAGATCTCCCACAATGGAGTCGAAAAAGAAATTGTCAATTGACAAAATTCGCCAGCTTGAACATCAGAAAAATTTCCAGATAACTGATCCAACTTACATGGAATTCAGTCTCAGATGGAAATGGTTAAACCACTATGTAGAAGAATTCACCACTGAATGCTTCTATCCAGTTAACAGAATTGGCTGCACCAAGGCAGTCGTACTACCGGGAATAGACAGTACTTTATGTCTATCTTTCTTTCAAAATGGGTTGATCCATACTATATACTTGGAAGAACAAGCCGGAAAGACTTTTGGAGAACTCAAATTCCTTCCAAAGGAGTTACAAAATTTGGCACAAAGATTTAACAACTTGTTTGCCAAAGGAAAAGAAATTTTTATTCAAATTGAATCCACATATCCTTGGTACGATGAAATTACCCTAGAACTTACAACAAAACCTTTATACCTCATCAAGATTGGAATTTCAAATAAAGAATATCCAGTGATAAACAAAGAAAAAACTGAATGGCACCCTGCTATCTACCTTAAACAAATTAAGCACTTTCACCAGAAAGTCACTAGATTGTCCTCCCAGACAAATTACAGAGTTGTTTACGAAGATTCATCAATGGTTGTATACAGCGACTCTAGAAAACCTGCAAAAGACAAGGATATCAAAGCAATCAAGAACCTTGAAGAAAAGGTTGACCAATTGAAAGATGGTCACAAAAAATTACCCAAGGTAATTCAAGAAGAATGCTGTCAATACTTTTCACAGTATTACAAAGGGCATAATTGTGAAAACTGCCAAGAAAAATCGTCGGCACAAGAAGACAAGGAAGCTGCTAGCACAAATCCACACATCACAATGTAAACAATAATGTACAGTGGTATCTTATCACATCTGAGTCAGATGGGAACCACTTAGTAATAAACTTTGAAATAATGTAAATAACTGTTTGTCGTTTTTCCTTAGTGTGTATTACTTTAAGATAGTGCATGATGCTTTTCTGAGTGCATGTCACTATAGTGTGCTGTTATGGAAAGGGACGTCTTACCTATGTGAGCCCTTCTCCACTATAAATAAGAGCATTCAGCTCATTTGTAAACACAGTTGAAAAATATATAAAACTACTATCTAGTTTTCTGAAGAATTATTTCTTCTGTCCTTAGAATCACTTCTAAGAAGTAGCTCTTGAGGTAATACTCTGGAGGAGCTAGATCCTTGAGGTAATACTCTAGAGGGATCACCCATAACAATAATATAATCAACAGATTATATTCCAAAACACAAAACATCTTCAAGACGAAGATTTCATTAACATCAAGCAGAGAATCCAGCCAGGTATAATTATATCTCTTTTAAATTCAAAATTTACACTTCAATACCAAATTATCGGTATGATAATTTCAATTAAAAATAAGAGAAACTATTAAGACTTTTCTGGAAAATTATCATGACTGAAATTTCACCTTCTGAAGATAAATCCAGTTATTTTGCTGATGGCATATTAGACCATAAATTAGAAGATGCAGATTTATCTCTAACTGCAGAAGAAAACTTTAAACGAAAGTTTAATAAATTCAAAGAATTTTTCTCAAGAAAAAATATTTTGAAATTTGGAATAATGACTGGAGAAGAAGCAATTCCAGTTGATTCTACTTTTGGAAATATAGTCGTATCTACTATAGATAGAACACAAATTAGAAGAAGAATTGAAAATCTTTCTGAAAAAGAGAGAACTAAAATTGGTTATATTCATATATCAACCATTCAGATTTTGATTAAAAGTACTTTCATGAAAGGTATTGACTCACCCCTAGAAATAATCCTAGAAGATTCTAGGATTGTAGATAAAAGACAATCAATAATTGCACAAGGAAAATGTAATTTGAAATATGGAAAAATTAAGTTTGATATAAACTTACAAATAGGATTATCCTTAAAAGATAAAGATCTAGACAGATCTATAGTTTTTCACTATAAATTAGAAAACCCAAATCTTATGAAAAAGGGTAACCATCCCTTTACAATCTGCTATAGGATTAATTATGCTCTAAGCAATTCACATCACAGCATAGAATTTACAGGAAAAGATACAATTCATATTGATGAATTATTCACACCACTGATAACATTAGAATCACCTATATTTAGAACACCAGCAAGAAATAGTTGTTCTCTAATAGAAGTTGACAAAAATTTGTTTGAAGAAACAGAGGAAAGAATGTTATTTAAAAGCCAAAGCCTTAGAATAACACCACCTAAAAGAGATTTTGAGATCTCAGAACAAAAGGAATTACATAAGCTACAAAGCTCAGTAGCAGGACTATCTCTGCAGCTCGAAAAATTGGATAAAAGAATCTAGATTTATCTATAAAATATTTGATGAAATATTTGGAAAATTTCAACGCAAAGGACTATCTCTGCAGCTCGAAAAATTGGATAAAAGAATCTAGATTTATCTATAAAATATTTGATGAAATATTTGGAAAATTTCAACGCAAAACTCTGGTATCAGAGCCCGGAGATAAAAGTAAAAGAGAACATAAAATTCTCTAAAGCAACAGTGCATGAAAGTTGTAACACAGTTGTAGAAATATTTGTAAGAATATCACTACCCTATAGATAATGGCGTTGGGAAGTACTAGCTTGCTAGGATGTGGCTATTTAAACATCTCTGCATGGGGTTAAATAAGTTTTTGTTTTCTATAAATATTTTAAAAAATATCCAAAAAATTTAAAATTGCATAAGTTTCTGGGATTAAATCAGTTTTTGTTCCCTATAAATATTTTATAAAAGAAAAATTAATTTTGTTTTTAGTCCTATGAAAATTAAGAAAATTTTAGTCTCCAAAATATTTTTTGTTTCGATTTTTTATTTTGCTTTTTAGTCGATTCATAGTATATTGATCGATCTATTTGATTTAAGTTGTTTTTTTAATAAATAATTATTATTCTACAATAAAAAATTAAGTTGTTTTAATATGTGCAATATTGTACACGTACATGTTTGATAAACTCGTGTTTTAAATTCTTAACCTTGATGATTGTGATTGGCATTTAATTTATTAATTTTTTATATAAAAAAGGGGCCGAAGCCTTGAAGAAAAGAAACTACAGAGATATGACTATATAGGGGTAATTATCCCTATAACATCAACTAATAACAATGAACTTATGCTCGCAGGACATTGCTCATACACACGCATCTCAGGTTCATGGTCATACCTCAAATCCTAACTTCTTAAAGTATGACTAAATTTAGAGTGCCTTATTTTATAGTGTATAAATATATTTAATCCTTTTAAAATGGTACACTAAATATTTTTTGGGGAATTCTTCTGTGCACCTTTTGTTTAATGTATACCAGAACATTTGTTGATGAAATAAACTTTTAATATTCTTACAAAATAGCTTGGTCTTATAATATCAAAAAAAACATATAGCAACCCTCTTCGAGATAATTGTAAAATAATTATTGGTGTCACTTTCTATTTTTTTGGCACATGAAGAGGGAATTATTGGTGTCACTTTAATTAATAAAATTTCTCACTTTCTGAAATAAAAAAAAAAAAGTTATCAATGGCCATAATTAACACCATCCTTTATGAACGAAAAATTCGGGATGAGTTTCAAATTGTAGTATGCAACAATATAACAATTTTAAAGGTCTCAACAAACAATGACACTGCAACAATAAATTGCAACAACATAAACGTTTGAAATGTAATTTCCCCACAACTTCAATTTATAACCATGGTAGTCACACAAATGTTACTTATATTCACATTTTCCCTTCAAACATATCCACCAATATTGATGAAATAGCTTGAACTCAAAGAGATTGAAGCTTCTTTAGAGTTATCCCAAATTGTTCATCCATATTCATGTCTTCTGGCTTTAGCTCATAAGCAAGTATCCATTCAAAGTTGTGTAGAAGGGATGCTACAATCAAATGCACAGTCCTATGAGCTAATGGCAATCCTGGACAAATTCTTTTGCCAACCCCAAAGAGTATAAGCTCAAAATTAATACCCTTATAATTAATATCACACTCCAAAAAAATTTCGGGCATGAACAAATTTGGATTTTTCCAAATGGTCGGATCTATTCCCATTGCCCACACATTGACAAATACTTGTGCATTTTTTGGCACATTGAAGCTTGATATGTTCACATTTTCATCACATTTGTGTGGTAGCAATAATGGAGCAGGTGGGTGCAATCTCAATGTTTCCTTCATAAAGGTAACTTAGAAATATGTGATTCTTCAATTATTTCATCTTTACCAATTGCTTTACATAATTCTTTTCTTGCTTTTGTTAATGTTTTCGGGTCACGTAGTAGCTCCGACACAATCCATTCAATGGTGCTTGATGTAGTGTCAATTCCAGCAACAAAAAAATCATACACGATTAAATATGCAATGTCAAATATAACCTATAATATCATAAAAATATATTTAATTTTCATAAGAATAAATCGTTCGATAAAACCCTAGTTTATTTTTACTATTAAAACAATATTATGTTAATTTTTTATTTATCTGGGAACTAAATTTTAAATTATTAAAGTTCCTTCTTCTAAGAACTTACACAACAAAATATTAATCCAAAAATAAATAGTAAGTGGACCAACGTACTGCAATTGGAAACATAATCTACCCAATATGTCACATCTTTATAGCTTATTTGTCGTGGGACAGAGTTTTATTTTGATTTTTCATCTTTACTGGATTTTTGCGGTATAATGGCTATTGGCTAGATTCACGTGTGAAGAATTTATTTTTTTGACACAACGTGTGAGGAATTTGGTGTCAAACTTTGGACTTTTTAATAATATCTAATAATTACTGACCGATGTATACACTTACAAAATGAACAAAGTTTAGTTTAGTTCATCATAAAAGTAATCAAAGTTTTTGTCAAAAAAAAAAAAAAGTAATCAAAGTAAGGGTGTATTTGATAAAAATTGAAATTCTTATTTCTCAGATACAAATTGTCTACGATACAAAACTAATATTTTTCTTTTAAGATCATAAATTGTCAAATACCTTAAAAATATTCTTATCCGCTACTTAAATAACAAATTTTACATTCAAAATTTTAAAAATTTCATGTTAAAAGGATTTTTGTTTTCTTTCAAAATTCTCATTTTCATAACATCTGTTACTTAAGTAGCAAACATAATCCGCTACATAAGTATCCAGTGTTATAAAAATGTGAAATTTTTACGTTAGAGAGATTTGTTTTTCTCAAATTTTCATATTTTCATAACGTCCACTATTTAAGTAACGGACAAAAATTTCATATAAGTTTTTTTTTTCTTTAAAAAATTATACATTCTTACGATGTCCACTAATTAATAGCAGAAGGATAAAATGGAAAAAAAAGATAGAGCACGCGAGAAATCTGAAATCTGAAATATTAGGCCTTGCTTGTACCCTTTGTGGATCTAATGGACGAAGAATTGGAAAGAAATCTGAAATATTAGGCCTACCAGCTTCTTCCATGTAACCCCAAATTATGTTTTTAAACTCTTGAGACTTTTCATCAGGTGTGGAATGTGCCAAATCCATAGAGAATAAAATATTTGAAATTGAATTAAGCACAGTTGTAAAAAGAACCTCACCAATATAAAAAACCTCACATTTCTTGGATTTTTCATTTACATAATCCAATAATTCTTGCAACTTTTGTTTGCGAAGGATTTTTGCAAAGTTTTAAATAGCGGTCGCGGTCGCGTTAAGGATTTCGTGATTTCGGTTGTTACGGCTGTTGCGTTATGGATTATGGTCGTTGCGATGTGAATTTATCACAATATTTAATAAATTTTATTAAAATTATTTATATTATAATAATATATGTATAACAACTTAAATTTGAGATAAATGTAAAGTTTTGAATTAGGAACGAAAGAGTTAAAAAAGATAACATTTTATAATTTATGTTCATATTTGTACTAAAAAAGCGACTTTTATTTATTTCTATTAGAAAAAATGAAAGTCTCTATCTATTAGTATTTCGTCGCGGTCGTATTGCGTTTTGTTGCGGCTGTACCGGTGTTTTGTTGCGGCTGTACCGGTGTTTTGGCATGATTTCTTTTCACCATATAAAAACGGTGAAAAACAGTAACGTTAGGCTCTAAAACCTTTTTGTCGCGGCCTTTTTCGCGGTAACTGACCTTGATTTAAAACCTTGGATTTTTGTTGAGTGAAGCATTTTTGTAGAAAATACTTTTGTAGCACAAATTTTTCTTAGTTTCTTCCACAAAGCTAATGTTGGAACCCACGCAACTGAGAATTTGTTATGGATCTACTGCACAAATTGCATGTGGGACAATTCTATTAGAAAGGGAATTTTCATGTAAGACTTGTTTGGCTAGTTGTGGTGATGAGATTACTATGGTTGTTATTGTTCCTAGTTTTAGTGTCATGATTGGTCCATAAATTTGAGACAATTTTGTGAGTGTCTTGTGTGGGTTTTTGCCAAGTTCTAAGATGTTTCCAATGATGGGAAATTGGTATGGCCCTGGTGGAAGCTTGGTAGAATTTTGGGTTTGGTTTAATATTCTAATTATGAAGATGAGACTGCTTGCACTTACAAAGGTAATCACAAGTAAAATTATTTGGTACTCCATGAATTATTGTGTTTGCGTTATCCTTTTTTGTGACAATACATAAGTAATACATATACACACTTAAACATTGGTGCTCCTATAATCAATTGATTATAATATTACAAACAAGTGAAAAAATTTATATGGAATGTCCCACACAAAAATAAACTTATGGGCACTAGGCAGGCAAGCAAGCAGTAAATAACAAATTATTGACAAATTATTTGATTTGACGTTTGTCTCTGAATAGATCGTGATAGATTGAACAATTGAATTAAGTTCAATGAGATGTCACTGCACTCAACCATTTGGTTATAAAACTGTTATCCCATCAAACATTTCATGTGCGGCAAAAGGCTAAAAAAGGTACACATGCAGCAAATTAATTCCTTAATCTATTTCAATTTTTGATTAACTAAGTGAGACATTGGAAGTTACATTTATAACGTAAACTCGTGTCGTTTGCTAGACTTTGAAACGTACGAAGAGAGATAAGTGTAAATATATTCGAAACATATAAAGTTTATGATCGATCATATAAGTTATGTTAAGTGATTAAATAATTGATATCTAATCCTAACACAATTCTTTCCTTGCTATTTATAAACTCTTCACATATTTTTTTATTACAAATTAAACTCTTGAATCGAGTTTAAAAATAATTAGAACTTGTTGAAATGATTAACTATTACCAAGTCTCTGTGAATTCAATATTTTATTTCCTAATAAAAATCAGTATACTTATTGTTATACTCAACACGGGATTGAAAATCTAAACCAAATTTACAAACAAATTCCAAACATATGTTGATGTGGCTTTATTGGAATATTTTGGAGACCTTGATATGATTAATGAGTATGCATGAGGCATAGCATATTGCTTCCCTAACATACTTGTATTGGGAGCTCATCAATTGTGAAAAATTAAAGCCCAGGTCATTGGCCCGTTATTTGACACCATTTCAGGTAACATTTTATTTTATACGGTGTTTAAAATGGATCTTTTGAGATATGCATATGTTGTTCTTTATTGGGACCAAAAAGAATAAAAAGTTAAGTATGACTAAATTTAGAGTGCACCATTTTATAGTGTGTAAACATATGGGTCTTGCTAACTAGTGACATCGGGGCACTAGTTAAGGAACTAAAAAGAGAAAGAAAAGAAAAAATATGCATTGAAAAAACAAAATTTAAACATTTAAGATGTTGACTTACGCAAGTTCCAAGAAAATATTACTATCTTTAGTTACCTTAACTAGTGCCCCAGGGGCACAAGTTAGCATTTGCCTAGACATATTTAACCCTATTTAAAATGGTACATTAAATATTTTTGGATAGATCACTAAAAATCATAATATGGAATAAATACTACTACCTCATTCCTAATTATAAGATTCCATTAAGAAAATTGTAGAAATTAAGAAAGTCGATTTTTGTATTAAATTTGTTAATAATTGATATTATTTTTACAATTTTATCCTTCAAGAAAGAGTATGGATTTTTGTTTTTATAAAGTATTTATGACAGATTGTAGAAAAATATACACTTTGATTAGAGTACGTATGTTGATAAAAGTAATAATTAATACACTTGAAAATTTAAAGAGTCTAATAAAAAGGGACCAAGAAAAAATCTAAAGAGAGTCTTATATTTAGGGACATATGTAGTATTTGATCTTGTTCATTAATTATTGTTTAAATGTGTATCTATTATTTGCAAATATATGACTTTCACATATTTGTTTGTTTTGATTTCCCGTCTTTGTACGGTGTATTTGGTTTTCCCGTCTTTGTGCGGTGTTCATTTGTTCCATGTTGAAGGAGTAGATCCGATCTAGTGCATATCCAATTAATGTCGACTTTGGTGTCATCAACGCTACATATCCGGAGACATGGATATTCCGGACACTTCAATATAGTCATATTTGTATGCATATGTAATTTTCTGTTTTATGCTATTAACATGGATACTGTGAGTTTGTTCGCAGATTTATCCTTTTTATTTTTAGCGATTATGAATTTCTATTACATCGATGTACTCTTTTTATTTGAATGAATATTGTTTATTTTGTAAAAAAAAACTAAAAAAAAAGTACTCGTAGATTTTGTTTTCTTCTTTGCAAATATACCTCTTTTGATTTTTACCTTGTTGTTTTGTTTTTTATTTATTTATTATTCTTAAATAATAGTTTGGTCTTGTAATCTTGAAATATATAATTCAAATCTATTTCAACTAATTGTAAAATGATTATTGGTGTCACTTTAATTAATAAAATTTCCACTTTCTTTTTGACATACCAATGGCTCTAACATCATCCTTTAATAAGAAATTATTTTGACCAATTCTGAATTGTAGTATGTAACAATATAACAATTTTAAAGGTCTCAACAAAGACACTACAAATATAATTACATTGATATCAAATGCATCTATTTTCATTTTATCAAAACATACAAGTGACACAAATGTTAATTATATTCATATTTTCCCTTCAAACATATCCACTTATGGTGATGAAGTAGCTTGAACTCGAAGAGGTTTGATCCTCTTAAGGGTTATCCCAAATTGCTCATCCATATTCATGTCTTCTGGCTCTAGTCCACCAGCAAGTGTCCATTCAAAGTTGCGTAGAAGGGATGCCACAATCAAATGTACGGTCCTATGAGCTAATGGCAATCCTGGACAAATTCTTTTTCCAGCTCCAAACGGTATAAGCTCAAAATTATTACCCTTATAATTAATATCGCACTCCAAAAATCTTTCAGGCATGAAAATAGTTGGATTTTCCCAAATTGTTGGATCTTTTCCCATTGCCCACACATTGACAAATACTTGTGCATTTTTTGGCACATTGAAGCCTAATAAGTTCACATTTTCATCACATTTGTGTGGTAGCAATAATGGAACAGGCGGATGCAATCTCAATGTTTCCTTTACCACTGCTTGTAAGAAAGGTAACTTTGATATATGCGATTCTTCAATTGTTTCATCTTTGCCGATTACTTTACATAATTCTTTCCTTGCTTTTGTTAATTTTTCAGGGTTTCGTAGAAGCTCCGCCATAATCCATTCAATGGTGCTTGACGTAGTGTCTGTCCCAGCAACAAATAAATCCTACTCAATTAAATATGGAATGTCAGTTAAATATAACCTATATTATAGGCAAAACCTTGCAATGAACATAAGAAAGTGAAAGAAAAAAAATAGTTGGTGTTAAATATGTTTTTTCCCATATGAAATTATGAGTTTTCAAATTTAGTCTTTTTTATAAATTTTAATTAAAATTTTTGTTGTCGTAATATTGATTTTTGTCCCTATCCAGAATATTGTTTAGTCTGTTTAAGAATCTTTTTTGATAAAAAAATATATTTAATCACCATAAGAATATTCGAGAGAATTGTAGTTGATTAGGATAAAAACAATAGTATGTTTAGTTTTGCTTATCTTTCCGTTAAACTTCAAAATATCAATGTCTCTTCTTTTAAGAATTGATTGATTAACACAACAAAGTATATTTTTTTGTTAAGGAATACGACAAAGTATTAATAAAAATTAATAAATTCTAAGTTTTAATGGTATCAAAATCGATAAACTAAATCTCTAATTCCCGTAACCATACCTTAGTTTATAAGAACATGACATATAATATGTGTGACTGAAGTTCAAATTTTAATATTGCCACATATTTTATTTTAAGAAGGAAAAAAAAATTCTAGTGAATCACTAAATTATTTAACAAAAAATTTCTAAACCGGTCCACACCAAAGAATTAGATATCAAATACAATTCATAACCGTTGGTATCTCACTATAAATCATTACAAGGACTTAAATAATGTTCAAATTATGTACCCAAAAAAATGTTCAAATTATATTACATCCAACCAAATGTACGGACGTAGTGCAGTTGGAAACATATATAATCAATTCCCATGAAAATGGATTCTTTCAAGTGGGAATAAAAATTGAGAAAATAATATATATGGACAATAGACTATTAGATTGCAAATATAAAATAATATTTAAATTTAAAATAAAATGGAGAAAATTGATTGATGGTTGAGATATGAAAATTGAGGAATATTGAAGAATTTTTTTTGAAAGACCCATATTCTCAATTCTCATATATCACATATTTGTAAAGGGATGAGGTTAATTTTTATTTATTTATTGGATTTTGCATCCTATAGTGACTAGACCCAAACATTTTAAGTGTGGAGATTTTTTTTTTCACCGATTTCCAATCCATTAAAGATGGACGACTAATCCAGCTCGTACGTAGAGGCATGCGCACATACCAATTGTTGTTTCATCTGAGAATCGAACCCAATATTTCTCGAGTTCGTCCTTGGAAGGAGCTCCTTGACACTGGAGCCCAAACAACTTAGTTAAGTGTGGAGAATCTGACCCTCTTTAATAATTATCTTAATAATTATCAAGTGAGCTATACAAATACAAACTGTTAGAAATTATTAAGAAATAAGTATGAGCCTAACTCATTATTGTTCGATCCACGTTCCAGCTTGTTCAGTTCTGGACGTGGGGAGGGTGTGTTAAAAGTCTCACATCGGATATAAGATGGCTTTGACAAGTGTTTATAAGCAAGTGGTAATCCTTACCTTACAAGCTCCTTGACAAGTGTTTATAAGCAAGTGGTAATCCTCACCTTACAAGCCGATTTTGTGAGAATGAGTTAGACCCATACTTATTTCTTAATAATTTCTAACACAAACTATAAGCACATAGCTTAGTTTCACTCACAATCAAGTTAATAAAAGTAAGAGTGTGCTTTATATATTAAAAAATAAAGACCGGACATAACAATTTTAAGTGTATTATATTTGACTTTAAAATTGTTTTTGTATACCGGACAAATTAAGATGTGGATTGGATAAAAGTTGAAATTTATATCTCTCACTAAATCATATGTAAACTTTTTATCCTAGTTACATATATTCTAAAATATCAAAATAACGTTTTATTTACCAAATATTAAATGCCTTAAATTTTATGTCTCATTTGGTACTATATTGTTCGGTCCGATTGTTATCTTTTACAAATCTTAAAAAATATCCAAAATGTTGGAAGGTTGTAGTGATATCTTGGGATTATAGATCCTTGAGCAGTCTAAACTATTTACAACCTAAATATGTCTATAAACTCCTAAAATATTACTTCCTTCGTCTCACAATAAGTGAGTTAGTTGACTATTTCATGCATGTCAATGTATAATTTTAATGATTAATTTTTTAATTGTATGACAATAAAAATTATAAAAAGTCTATATTTTGAAAATAATCATCAGAACGAATCCAAAAACATCTTATGTATTAATATTTCTTTTTAATTTTTAGTAGAAAAAAATGTGTCATACAATTAAAAAATGTGTCAATAGAACACAAAAGTCAAGTGACTCACTCATTATAGGAAGGATGGAGTAATTAGATTATAATTTATGAAATTCAATTATTGAAAAAATAATACTAACCTGAAATAGATGGATCATCTCATTACGGCTCAATTCAGAAGTTGTTTCTCCAAGATTATTGCTATGAAGAAGTGAATCTAACACATCATTGCACACCTCATAATCAGCTTTGGAATTTCTTGAACTAATTCTTTCTTCAATAATTCCATAAAAAATCTTATACACCTTCTTCATATGACTAGCCATCCTTGCTTGTACCCTTTGTGGATCTAATGGACGAAGAATTGGAAAGAAATCTGAAACATTAGGCTTACCAGCTTCTTCCATGATACCCCAAATAATGTTCTTAAATTCTTGAGACTTTTCATCAGGTGTGGAATGAGCCAAATCCATAGAAAATAAAGTGTTTGAAATTGAATTAAGGACAGTTGTAAAAACAACCTCACCAATATCAAAAACCTCACATTTCTTGGATTTTTCATTCACATAATCCAATAATTCTTGCAACTTTTGTTGGTGGAGAATTTTTGTTGAGTCAAGCATTTTTGTGGAAAATACTTTTGTAGCACAAATTTTTCTTAGTTTCTTCCACAAATCTAATGTTGGAAGCATTCCAACTGAGACTTTGTCATGATCAAGTGCACAAAGTGCATGTGGGACAGTTCTATTAGAAAAGATTTGGGAATTTTCATGTAAGACTTGTTTGGCTAGTTGTGGTGATGAGATTACTATGGTTGTTATTGTTCCTAATTTTAGTGTCATGATTGGTCCATAGATTTGAGACAATTTTGTGAGTGTTTTGTGTGGATTTTTGCCAAGTTCTAAGATGTTTCCAATGATGGGAAATGGGTATGGCCCTGGTGGAAGTTTTGAAGATTTTTTAGTTTGGTTTAATTTTCTAAGAATGAAGATGAGAATGCTTGCACACATAAAAGTAATCAATATTGGAAATGTTTGGTACTCCATAGCTTTATTGATTTTGCCTTTATTTTTTGTGGGTATTGTTCTATTTATATACACATTATCTAAAAGTCCAGTGGCACCCCATCCAATATCGTACCAGATACTCATTAGATATTTTTTGTGGGTATTGTTCTATGTATAGTAACTAGTGTAAGACCCGTGCACAAGCACGGGATTAATATTCGGTGAATTAAATATATATATATATATATATATATATATATAGGGGATGGATCAAATTACACCGGTGTAACATTTGAATAATGTTACACCGCTCAATAACGCTTTAACGAATTCAAATTTTACAAAATCCACCGTTGGATTGAAAGTTTATATCATATAGATCATCTATGTTGAGTTTTACAAAAATCTAAAATCGTTTGACATATTTTTGAGACATATGAAGATTAACGGTATTCAATAAAAACGCATAAACCGTTAATCTTGATGTGTCTCAATAACATATCAAACGATTTTAGATTTTTGTAAAACTCAACATAGATGATCTATATAATATAAACTTTCAATCCAACGGTAGATTTTGTAAAATTTGAATTCGTTAAAGCGTTATTGAGCGGTGTAACATTACTCAAATGTTACACCGGTGTAATTTGATCCCTCCCCATATATATATATTGAAATTACATATTTGGTTATTTAATTTATCTTATTTTTTTTAATATTTTGATTTTTTATCTTTTATTTATGATAATTTGGTCATTTATCTTATTTTTTTTGTAACATTTTGGTTTTTTATCTTTATTTTGTAATACTTTGGTCCTTTAAAGAAGATGAAAATATGGAATAATTAATGAAGATGATGAACATATTGATCAAAATTATGAGTTTTATTTAATTTTAATAAAAAGGTAATTTAAAAAATAAAATTCAGCATTTTTTTAATAAAAAAATATGAGAAAAAAGGTTTATATATGAATGTTATAAAACATAAAGGACTAAAGTGTTACAAATAAAAGATAAAAGATTAAAGTGTTAAAAATAAATAAATTAAAGAACCAAAACATGTGATGTGTCTTTATAGTTGAATATTCTTCTTCACCACTAATTTATATATTCATTGTTTTCTTTATAGTTGAATATTGTTCCCAATAGTTTTGGCAGTATGCTTGGGACTTCATTTCCAGTGACTACATGTGATGTGTCCGTTGATATTTGTTGAAAATATACATGTTGGAAAATCTCACATTAATAAGATTTATGAAGATTACCTTAAAATATGTTTTTGCAAGATTTTATTTGTTTTTAAACTGGATATATTTAAAAATAAAGGTTTATATTTTTGACAAGATTCAGTTTGTTTTTAAAATAGATTTGTTTTCTATTTTGAAGGCTTGTATTTTTCTATAAATAGAGGTTGATTTATTCATAGAAAAATAAGAGAGCAACAAGGAGAGCAAGCAAGATGTAGGAATTTCAATTAGGATTTGTCGCCAACACAAAGGCTAGGGTTTTAGAGAAAAACAAGAGGGTTGTCTCTTGGTACGACTCTAGGGTTGAGCAAAGGGTTATTGAATACATCTTGGGTAGTCTAAATCATCGAGTCTCTTGGCCACCCGAAGAGATTCGGGATGAGGGTAGAGTTAGGTTTGAAACTAATTCTTGTAACCCTTATGGAAATCTTGTGTAAAGTTACTCTTTTTGATTTAGTGGAACGGAGAGTTGCTCTCTCCCCTAGACTAGGTTGTTTTGACCGAACTGAGTAAACAAATATTCTTGTTTTGTTGATTGTGTTCTTTTATTTTCTCTATGCCGGTTATTTTCCCAACAGTGTCTCTCTCAAAGGTTATTTTATTCTCTCAGAAATATTTTACTGTTATTATTTGAGACACTAATCATATTATATTTCTACCTATAGTAAGTTCCACAATAGTAAGTAATTTTTTATAAATAATAAATAGTAAGTATATGTTTGAAATTTATAGCTTTTGACATTATCAATTAATCATAATAATGAAATAAATCCAAATATTTGACTTTAATTATAACTATCTTTTTTAAGTTATGCATATGAGTGGTTAATTGCATAATAATAATAATAATAATAATAATAATAATCACTTATATGAGATTGGAGGGAGTGGTGAAGCAATTGTTAGTGCTAAATGAAATTTATTCCAAATATTTAATCTAAAACATTATGGGCTGCTTTGCGTTGGTTTTTTAAAATTTCAAAAAAAAAATGTGGCGCCTTAAATGCATTGTCAGCTTCACTCTATTCAAATATTTTTTTTGACACAGATTTAAATATTTGTATGTGTTGAAAAATAACTTTCAAAATAAAAGTTGGCTTTTCTCTATCAAAAAAAATAAAAGTTGGCTTTTAATTTTTTTAGTAAAAAAAATTATTTTTTTTAATAACTAAGTAAAACAATCCGCTAGTATAATTTAAATTCGTTGAATGATGGAGTCTCTCTCTTTGCTATAAAATAGAAAGGGAAACTTTCTCCATTGTTTGAAACAAAAAACTTGAAAAGACAAAACCCTAGCGATGGAGTTGAACCCTGAGACTCTTCAATTCCCTTCACTCGTCTCCAGTCTCCAGAAACTATCGGAGGCTTCCGATTACGCTTCCATTAACGGTATTCTCGGCACTGCTAATTCAATTTACAGGAAACTTGGTTTTCATGATCATACTGATGATCAATTGCTTGATTTGAAGTTTTGTCTTGACAATTTCACTACTCCTTTGCTTGAAATTTTCCTCAAGACTGCATCGTTGATTGACGACGCCGCTACACCTGCGACTGACCTGCGACCACTTTTTGAGTTTGTTAACTTCCTTTGCTGCAAACCCGGTGGAAAATTGGAAGGACAAGGACTGTGCTATATACTTGGTTGTCTCTCTTTCAACCAAGAGGGTTGGGACCAGTTTTGTCATTGTCTCCACAGGTCTTGTTGATCTTCAGAGCTTTTTTCAATCTGTGATTCTCCCTGAGTTGCAAAGTCCGGAGGATGTTAACGGCTATCCAATGCTCAAGGCAGATGCACTCAAATTCTTTACTATGTTCCTCTCTCAAGTATCCAAACATGTGGCTTTCAGGATTTTACCAGATTTGGTTCGTTTCCTTGCCGCCGAATCAAATGTTGTTCATTCTTATGCTGCAAGCTGTATTGAGAAACTCTTATCGGTAAAGGATGAGGGAGGTACTCAACGTTATAGTTCTGCGGATATCAGTCCAATTTTCACAATGCTAATGAACAATCTTTTCAGTGCCCTGAAGCTCCCAAAGTCCGGAGAGAATCAGTATGTAATGAAATGTATTATGAGAGTTCTCGGGGTTGCAGATATACAGCTTGATGCCGCTCAAATTTGCATTGAGGGGTTGGGGTCACTTCTCTCTGAAGCTTGCCAAAATCCAAAAAACCGCGTCTTCAATTATTATCTCTTCGAGTCAGTAGCCATTTTTGTGAAGCGAGCTTCTGAGAGGGACCCATCTATTGTGACTGTTTTTGAAACAAAGCTTTTTCCCAGGCTTGAAATAATACTGACCAACGATGGAAGTGAGTTTCAAAGGCAGATATTTGGGAATCTTTTGTCACCCCATTCTTGGAGAAGAGCCTCAAATGTTCCTGTCCTTGTGCATCTACTCCATACCTTCCTTCAAAAGGCCCCAAATAGGATCAGTCAAGTTGATAGGCTGACAAAAGTACTTGGCCTATTTGACAAACTAATACAATCTGTACAAGGATTTTATGTGCTTAACACTGTCTTTGAAAGTCTGGAGTATGGTGTTATTGAGCCTTATATTTCTCACATTTGGGCTTTCATTTTTAGAGAGCTCCAGAAAAGGCAGACAGTAAAGTTCCTTAAGTCCCTCTTGATATTCATTTCGCTCTTTCTGATTAAACATGGTTCTTCCAATGTAGTTGACACTATGAACACTGTCCAGCCTGATATATTTATTGGAATCTTGACCCACTTCTGGATTCCTAATCTTAAGCTGATTACTGGAGATATAGAGCTCAAACTGACTGCAGTTGCTTCTACCCGACTCATTTGCGAGTCTCCAGTCCTTTTAGATCCTGCAGCTTCTGTGTCCTGGGGTAAAATGGTGGACAGTATTGTGACACTTCTTTCCCGGCCAGAACAAGATACGGTTGAGGACAAAGTTGACATCCTAGATATTACAGTTTACAGTGCTGGAAGGAAAGAAGATCCAATTAAAGATATAAGAGATCCACGGGAATTTTTTGTTGCTTCATTGTCCCGACTTAGTGCAAAAACCCCTGGGAGGTACCCTAATGTCATCGGTGAAAATGTTACTCCTGTGAATCAAGCAGCATTGCTTCAACTTTGCAACACTTACAACCTCTCATTAGTTTGAGTAAGTCGGTACTTGAGTTATTTTCTTCTTTTTTTATTGTAATTATTGGTTTTCTGTCCACAACTTTTACTTTATCTACTCTTGATAGGTTTTGAGATAAAGAACAGTCCAATTTCTTTTCTTTCTTTTGTATATTATTGACCATTTTTGTGTGGTGGAGGGGTACTTAGGCTCTATTTTACGGTGTATGTTCTGTAAAGATAGCTAAGTTGGTATGTAGTTCAAATCTCGAATTTTTCATAGCTCAATGTGAGTCTGACCACTAAACTAGTAGTAGAACAATAGAGAAAAACACCTACTATTTATGAACATCTTCTCAATGTGACGAAACACCCCAATTCATCACAACTTTCGAATTGAGGAGTATCCTGTTGAATGTTGAAAGCAGCCGGAAATGTGTTTTCTCTGCTGCAGATTGCAGATTTGCAGCTGACTTTTATTTTTGCTATGTTTTGTCTGCTTAAGTATCCAATTCTCTAGGTCATGATTAATGAGTTAAACAAGTGATTTCGATTCCTCTAATAAGGCATTTATTTTACTTCTCAGGATCTTGTGCTGGAACCAAAGTTGGCTTTACTTTCCGGATCCTCCTCCGCCATTTGCCGCATTTGAGTGGTGTATTATCCCCAATCTTCTGTTAATTATATAGTACTTCTTGCATTACAATGAAGAGATCTTAGCAACTATTGTCATCATCCAAATTATGCCGAAGTTATGATTTTATACTGTGATGAAGTGAGATTTCTTGTTGTTCCATTTTGTATTATTTATAGGCATGTGTTTGAAGTGGTATTTGGTCTGTTGGGATTTAGTATATAGACTAGATATGCTTGTTTACATTGCATAATATAATTTTAACCTATTTAACTTTAATACTAGCAATTAGTAAGAGGCCCTTTTATTAATGTTGTCTTTTTGTTTTGATTGGTACATTTAAATTATATAAGTAATTCAGAGGTCATTTTTATTATAAATATAGAATAATTATATATGACTGAGAGGTAAACGGGCGATAAGTTGTTTGTCATATGACTAAGTTACAATTTGACTAAGTAATTGAATTAAATTTCATAATTTTTAAGTTACAATTTGTTTGTTACATTAGATATATTTTAATTCTTGATTTATCAATTAGAATTTTTCTCCTATGTTATGTCCAAATTTTTATCAATGATAATTTGTCTTATAAGTGATGATATATTTATATGTATTTTACTATAATATAAAAGTTTGCAGCATAGCTAAGCTAAAATGCGATATGCAAAAAATATAGAATAACTTTAAAGGTCTCAACAACGGCACCTTGTTCATAATTACACTAACGTATACTGAATTTATTTGCATTTTACCATAATATAAAGGTTTTCAGTATACCCATCTAAGCTAATGAAATAGCTTGAACTCGAAGAAATTGAACCCTTTTTAAAGTTAATCCAAATTGTTCATCCATGTTCATGTGTTGTGGCATTAGTCCATCAGCAAGATTCCATTCAAATTTGTGTAGAAGGGAGGCCACCATCAAATGTGCAGTCCTATGAGCTAATGGCAATCCTGGACAAATTCTTTTGCCAGCTCCAAAGGGTATAAGTTCAAAATTATTACCCTTATAATTAATGTCACACTCCAAAAATCTTTCGGGCATGAATATATTTGGATTTTCCCAAATGGTTGGATCTCTTCCCATCGCCCACACATTGACTAATACTTGTGCATTTTTTGGCACATTGAAACCTAATATGTTCACATTTTCATCACACTTGTGAGGTAGCAATAATGGAATTGGTGGGTGCAATCTCAATGTTTCCTTCACAACCGCTTGTAAGAAAGGTAACTTAGAAATATGTGATTCTTCAATTGTTTCATCTTTATCAATTATTTGACATAACTCCTTTCTTGCTTTTGTTAATTTATCAGGGTTGCGTAGTAGCTCTGCCAAAATCCATTCAATTATACTTGATGTTGTGTCAATCCCAGCAACAAATAAGTCCTAACAAAACATCGTTTCAAAATTCAATTAAATGTAGCCCTATGGTATTAGCAAAAGGTGATGATTAATGCTTAAACCGTGCACATGAATAGTAGAGTTTGTTGTTGCTGACTCTTTGTGAATAAATCAAAATTGAAAGTTATATGTACCACACAATATACAACAAATTCTAAAGTGGTCCAAACCAAAATGAAAAGACTAAATGAATGTTCAAATTACATTACATTGAACCAAATGGATGAGAAGTAGTAAGAGAAACCAATTAGAACACGTTAAGTAATTAAATAGTCAAAATATATACAACAAATTCTAAAGTTGTCCAAACTCTAAATACTCTAATATCAAATAAGTCAAAAATTCACATACATAATCAATGTAAAGACTAAATGAATGTTCAAATACATTGAACCAAACGTAAGTAAATTGTCAAAAATCCAATACGTGAGCCTTGTCTAAGGAAAAACTATAGTTTGGAGAGAATGTCTATAGTTTAGGACTCATAGATCTCCAATAATGATTAATAAATGTTAAATAATAGAGTGGATAAAAATTGATGAACTTCAACGTAGCTGTTTTTAGTAGTTTATCTAAAAAAATTATCATGGCTCGTCCAAGGATCAAGCAATCATTTTAGGTCTCAAATTTTTTTAATAATAAAGACCTAAATTTTTTTTAATTTAATTATAAATTAATGCTACATGATAAAAATATTTGACTTATATTTGTCTAGCTCAATTGGTTTAAAAGCAGGTATCAAATCCTAACCAAGGTTCAAACCTCAAACTAGTGATGTCAATTTGCATTCGTAAGTGGAGATCTGAGCTGAGATTACTCCATTCGGAGCACCGGGAACAAGAATTTTTCCCCGTGGGGACGGGAAATGGAATAGAGCGAAAAATTTCCCCGCGGACACTTCGGGACGGGGAACGAGGAAGAAGCACCCGACCCCGTGAATTACCCGAATCCACTATTATACTCTCTTTTTTATAATCGTACTTAAAGATATATATATATATATATACACACATTAAAGACCGATTGTTTTGGTCCTTTCATGTAATTTGAATGAAAATAATAATTAATATATTAACATAAATATAACGTAATTTTAGTAAATGAGGAGTCAAATGCTCATTATTTTCTCTTCTGATTGTTAAGAATTGTTTTTGGGATATGATTGTAAAAAATTTTGATTTAATCATTATCTACATTTTTTAGAGTTGAAGGGGCTGTTATTTTTCTTTTCTACTATGATTTAAAATATTTTGGCTATGAGTTTTTGTATGATTATTAGTAGCCAAATACTTTTGCATGGGTACGTGTTTGGTTATGAATGCATTATGTGTTGTTTTTATTTTTAAAAATAGAAAGATGCAAAATATTTGTTTCTTTTTTTGATAAAAAGGATAAAATAAAGTCAAACTAGTGTCATAATTTTGACCGAAAAGTATAATTTTTTTGCTAATATTCGATATCAGTGGATCTCCATAAAAACCGTGGAAATCTGTGGAAATGGGGATAAGGACAAATATTTCTCCGTGACAGGGATCGGGGACAAGGAATAATTTGGAGGGCGGGGCGGAGGGAAGCTTCCTCCGAACATTCTCCGCCTTGTTAACATCCCTACCTCAAACTTTACACAATTTAATATTTTTAATTTATTTTTATTAGCCTTGTGTTGCTTATAAGGCCTCACAAATTTTTTGTTCTAGGGCCCTAAATACCATTATTAAAACTTTTCTTTAAATGATTTTTATCACAGTAAACAAATACAAAATAATTTTTGCTTTTCTTAAAATTCTTTGAAAATTATTGAATATAAAATTATAATCAATAACAAATAGAGTCTTAATTATTGAAATACTAATACTAACCAGGAATAGATGCACCATCTCATTGCGACTCAATTTAAAAGTGGTTTCTTCAATATTGTTATTGTTATTAAGAAGTGAATCTAACACATCATTGCAATCCTCATAATCAACTTTGGAAGCTCTTGAACTAATTCTATCTTCAATAATTCCATCAAAAATCTCACACAACTTCTTCATATGATTGGTCATTCTTCCATACAAACCTTGTGGATCTAATGGACGAAGAATTGGAAAGAAATCTGAAATATTAGGCTTACCAGCTTCTTCCATGATACCCCAAATAATGTTCTTAAATTCTTGAGACTTTTCATCAGGTGTGGAATGAGCCAAATCCATAGAAAATAAAGTGTTTGAAATTGAATTAAGGACAGTTGTAAAAACAACCTCACCAATATCAAAAACCTCACATTTCTTGGATTTTTCATTCACATAATCCAATAATTCTTGCAACTTTTGTTGGCAAAGGATTTTTGTTGAGTCAAGCATTTTTGTAGAAAATACTTTTGTAGCACAAACTTTTCTTAGTTTCTTCCACAAAGCTAAAGTTGGAACCCACCCAACTGAAAATTTGTTATGATCCACTGCACAAATTGCATGTGGGACAGTTCTATTAGAAAATATTTGAGAATTTTCATGTAAGACTTGTTTGGCTAGTTGTGGTGATGAGATTACTATGGTTGTTATCGCTCCTAGTTTTAGTGTCATGATTGGTCCATAGATTTGAGAGAGTTTTGTGAGTGTCTTGTGTGGATTTTTGCCAAGTTCTAAGATGTTTCCAATGATGGGAAGTGGGTGTGGCCCTGGTGGAAGTTTTGTAGATTTTTTAGTTTGGTTTAAT
Source organism: Trifolium repens (assembly GCA_030408175.1). NCBI lineage: Eukaryota > Viridiplantae > Streptophyta > Magnoliopsida > Fabales > Fabaceae > Trifolium > Trifolium repens. The sequence goes on from CP125849.1 coordinate 17,925,466, forward strand.
TTTCTAAAAATGAAGATGAAAATGCTTGCACATATAATCACAATTAGAAGAATTTGGTACTCCATGACTTATTGTTTTTGCCTTTCCATTTTGTGATATACATATGTATTTATATAAGAGAAGAAAAGCACCGCCGTGGTTTGATATGAGTATTGAGTAGAATAAAAAAGACTTAAGTCAACTATGATTTTAATCGATTTAAATAAAAAAAATAAGTTAAAATTGATGGAGACTATTTACTCCTTTAGTCTTTTTTATAAAAGATATTTTACCTTTATAAATTTCTTGAATAATTAATATATCGATCTGATTAGATACTTTGATGATTAGATAAATATAAAAATGTAAAATATCTTTTATAAAAAAGATGACAAGGAGTTATATTTTTTATTTATGACATATAATACAGTTAGTCGATTCAGTGGCAGTGATCCGGATACTGGTAGTGACAATAACAAAAAAATTACTTTTAATTTAGAAAAACTTCTCTCAAAAGGTGTAATAAATAATAGGAATATCTTATTCTTGACCATAAATAATAGGAATATTTAAGATTGATATATACAAATTATCATGAACACTACCATACAGCATTTATCATAAATTCATATAGAGAAAGATATAAAATATGTGATGACATTTGAAAATACTATAAGTAGTCCCCGAAGCTAAACACAAACATATGACTATATGAGGATTAATTTATGATAAATTCTTTGGTATCTTTGTATTAGTAAAATTTGATTTTTTGATGCACTGGCTAAAATAATCACTTTTATATAGTCAACAAGGGGCTAGCAAATACAATAAGGTATAAATTTTAGGGGACAAAATTGAGCAATTGAAACTTAAGGGGTCAAAATTGCACAATTGTGAAACTTAGGGTGTCAAAACTGCATTTAAGCCTAAAATTATATTATTGACTAAATACATATTCTTTTTTCAATGAATCTAAAAAGTCAAATTTTACTTATACATAGAACTAAATAAAATACTTTATGTAATTTATCTTGAACAAAAGCTTATTCAACGGAGATTGTCATGATCTAGTAATCACTCCCAAACATGACTTTCATTGTCATGATCTAATAATCAATCCTCAAAACATCAATTTCAAAAGAATACACCAGTAATATAGTTGCTCTATACAAGACAAAAACAGAGAGAGACGTTGTTGTAGGAAAGAAAACACATCACATGATGATGATAGTTAAACATAACAAACGCCATTTATTTAATCAAACACTCGTCGATTAATCTTCCTATCTCTCACAATAACTGAATAACCAATCACTTATATATCACCATATATAAGTTCATGCTAACTTACTCTCTCCCCCTATAGAATATTTTCTCTGGATTTATATATAAATATTTTTATAAAACCTATATAAAAGTGATTATTTTTATTGAAAAAAATGATTTTTTTCTTAAAACAAAAAAAAGGTTAAGAAACAGTGTGTTTGATGCAGTGGCTAAAATTGATTTTGTAGAAATGGGTCAATCATATGCAGCCACCATAACATTTTTGTTGAAAAATCATATTATATCCTCCATCGGATACACCTAACTGTTCATTAGAAATTTCAATCACAAGTTATGACCATCAGCTACCTAACCAAAACAGATTTCATTTCTGCTCAACACAATTACATTAAACACATTGAGATAAGCATGGCACCATAATATCTCTCTTCAACCTATTATTATTACATAACCCTTCCACAGTTTGACCCCTAAAGGAGCAACCACGTCTAAGGAGTTCTGTAATATTGACAATTATAAAGGGCAAAACAGCCAATAACCATATCATAGAAAGGAGGATCGATTTTTTCAGAACAACAAGCTAGAAATACCAGCTCCATGTGAAACGAGAGTTAAGCAACAAACACAAGTCGACCAAAAGCAAACCAAACAAGTGAAACGCACAGCATAAATGGCAAGACATGAGTTTTGAGTAGTCCACTACCAAACCAAAGAGAGGCTAAGGCTATCTACACTTATTAGTCAAGTCAATTCATCAACCTAAAAAACTTTAATCAATTAATTTTTCAACTATAAGCTAGTTTATAATCTACTTTTGTCTTTGTCGATAAAAAAAAAACCTACTTTTGTCAAACAAAAGAGCTTAAATCTAACAAAAGTGAATAGCAGCAGAATAGAGCATAACTGAGGTGCACAATGGAGGGCAATTAGGACCCAATCCTCTGAATTCAATCAATTCACCATGTGGATATTATGAACACACTTTCTTATTAAAGTTTTACTAGTCAATTTAGTTTGATATATCATATTTTTCACTTCAAATTTCATGAGTCATTTCCAAAAACAATTTAAATAGCAGACCAAGGAAAACATAGGTTAATGAACATTTTAGAACGACAAAAATACAAGTAGCGATTTAATTGAGTCAATATTTTTCTCTATATTTGAACACAAGTTAGACATCCTAGTAGCTCGGCTATTGGCTTTTCATGGATCATACTTCGTATAAGAACCTTTAAGTTGCTTCTGAATGAAAAAAAATCCACCTCCAACGGGGAAAATATGAAAGAACCAATTTGAATTCCTCATATTTGTTCATGGAATGCATCTACTGACTATGCACGTTTCACAAGACTTACTCAGGTAAGAAGAGGATCCTTCAGAACATGCTGCAAATGACTTAAGGGTCTTCGGTAGTCACCGGAGGTGGGCGGTGATTTCCTGGCCTTGATGTCCATCCTTTGCGACTTCTATAATCCTCTATAGCTCGGAGTCTAAGTCTCTCATGAGAAGCATCCTGTGAAATCTTGAATGCCTGTACACAAGCAAAACATTTTCAACACAATAATAAGTATAGCATGATCCATTTGGTAAAGTTGAGAATTTCAAGTACTTACTTTTGGAATGTAAGATAACTTTGGTGGGGCTTGTACAATATCTCCAAATTTTATTTTTTCTTGTCCGGGGAAGTCCAAAATTTCATCTTCTTCGACCTTTTTGTGATTTTTCTTTTTCGCTTCATACCTGAAGAATTTACCATGATTAATATTAAAATAAATAGCTAATGTTATTCATTCAGTAAAGAATTTTGACAAGTTCAACTTCAAATTCCATATATGACACGACATAACAAAGGTAACAAAAAAGTATCGCCAAGTCTATGGTGCACAAGTGAGACAAGTTTTTCACCATGTACAAGTTTGCTTTAGCCATTGGATCAACAAGTCTCGCCGTTAGATCAAATGAGATGTGATGTGACATTTTGATCCAATTGTGAGACTTATTGATCCAGTAGTAGTGTATGGTGAATGACTTGTCTCACTTGTGCATGTTGGACAAAACCAAAAAGTATTTATATAATTTATGCACATTGGTGTATACAACAAGAATCAAAGCATTTTTTCACTAGGTAGCAAATTTGTACATGATCATCATAAACAATACAAGTAACAAACATGGATGTAATATCGACTTCGGCTGACTTTGAATACCCTCCCGACCGGTCATCTGGAGTAATCAAACGTCCTCCATATTATGCACTAGAAGTCATAACGCTTAATTTGAACTCCATATTATGACAAACTCGCTACGAAATCACGTCGGAAGTAAAAAGTGCATCCTTCTAAAGTCTAAACTCATTAAAATAGACAAATAAATAGGTTCTAAATCACTTACTTCTTTTTACGCTCCTTTTTTTTTAGCTGGGACTTCGACTTATCCTCTTCCATTGCAAACCTAAGATCTTTAACCTCTTTCCTCTTCCTTTTTTTCTTATTCTTATTATCATCGTTTGCATTAAGCTGTTCATCCCTATGTTCAGGTGCCTTCAATGGTTCACTAGTATCCCCCTGTTTCACATGAGCAATTCCTAACATTACCTCTGATTTAAAGCTGTTCTGCCCAAATTCAATACAATACATATCACTAGAAGAAAAAAAATTAATAATATTTATATATCAGTCAAATTTTTTAAATCTTTATACACCATCATATAAATACTCAGGTTAAAGGTTGCAATTTTTATTTTTTATCAAATACATTGAGAAAAATATTTATATCTTAATTTGCAATAAGAGCGAAGAGTTAACATAAACCTGAAGGAGTACATTTAAATAAATAAATAATAAAACACATATGTTCTAAACCAAGAAAGTACAAGCACTGATTATGCAAAGCACAACAAACCCCATACGAAAACTTCACATACCACCCTCATCCAACACAATAATCATCAATTTATTCATCATTAGTCATTACATCCTATAAAGCACAAACCCTTCTCTCAAATTAGGTATATCCCAGAGTCATACACACGTCGGAGTCTGACACCCGCACATACGATTACAACAAATTATGTTATTTATTTATTTCAAATTATTACAGATGTCGACGTGACAGGGTGATGTCGTGTCCTATGTCTCTATGTTTCATAGATTACATCAAAGAAACCAATGAGTTCATCATATGCTCACACTAACATATTTATAAGATACCATTAAGCAAAGTTAAATACAACAAGCAACATTATCAATCAGATAGCAGAAACAAACACAACTTCCAACAACCACAATTCAATCAACTTACTAAACTTCACAAACAAGCAAATTTCTTCTGTGTTTTTTTAATAGAAAAAACAGTAGTAATAAGTTTTAAAACCAAATTAATAAGAAAATAACAAAAAACTAGTAAAGCTTACATTTTGAGCATGACCATGATCTAATTTCTTGTCTTTTGATAAGGAAGGAGAATCTGAAAAGATGGGAATGCGATTAGAATGAGAAAAGTAGAAAGTGAAAGAGAGGAAGTGAAAGGGAAAGAGAAAGAACCATTTTGGTGTGTAGTGAAAGAGATGATTTGGCGAAGTTTGAAAGGCAAAGCATCGAGTTGAGAGGATTTAGGCGGTGGAGGGAGGGCGGTGGAGCCACCATGCGCAGCCCTGTAGTTCTTCTCTCTCCTTTTCCTTCCCTTACCGGCCATTCTCTCTCTCTCTCTCTCTCTCTCTCTCTCTGCTAAACCCTAATACAAGTTCATTGGGTTCTAGCAATTTTTCTTTAACGATGTCGTTTCAGGAGTTTTGAAATATCTCGTTTTTTTTTTTGGTAAGAAATATCTCGTATTTTATTTCTTGTTAAATTGACTCACCCATAAGGGGTATTATAAAAAAGAAAATAGGGGAAGAAAATACCAAACACTTTTTTGAAAAAATACTCATAAATAAAATTTGGTTTAATTAATTTGTATGTCCTGAATTATTTGAAAAATTTTAAATAGATCTTTAACTCTCTTTTTTTTGCAATCAAATCCTTAAACTATTATATATTTTTCAATTAAGGCATTTCGTTAAATGATCGTTAATTAACAATTAGTCAACACTAATGTGGCATATTATATTATATAAGTAGGCCCCTAAACTAATAGGTCCTTAAACTAATTTACATTTTGTATATGAGCTTTTAACTAATTAAATCATATAAAGCTTAGGTATTATATTTTTTTTTGGATACATTGTATTATATATAATTTTTTTATCTATTACTATATATAAAGAGGATACAAATTTTTGGGATGGCTTTTTCATTATACCTATTTTACCCTTAAAAAAACTACCAAAAAAAAACTAAATATTTGTATATGTTGAAAAATAACTTCCACATAAAAATAGATTTTCAGTTTTTTTTAGTAAATAATTTTTTTTTCTCTTAATAACTAAGCACAACTTCCACATAAAAGTATGTTTTCAGCTTTTTTATAGTAAAATTTTTTTTTCTTCTTAATAACTAGCCACAACAAAAAAGGATGTTAAGTAGTTATCAATTAACTAAGTCCAATAAAAAAGGAGATTAAGTAGTTATTTATATTTGCACAATAGAGAATTTCGATCACAGCAAATAAAAGAAAAGAGAATATCGATCACACAAACGGGCACGACCGTTTGGCGGCTAGTTATAATTAATTTTATAATATTTTTATTTTAAAAAAACTGAAAATATATGAATTAGTAAAAATAGGAAATATAATTATTTTTTTTAACATTTTAGCAAAAGTTTCAAGGTCCGCCGCAACATTTTTGCATAATAATGGACACAATAGCACACATTTTCCATCTTCAATACAAGCAATCAATTGAACATAAGGTGGAAAATTTTAGAAATAATGATTTAACACAAGAAAATGAGAATAACAACAATGTAATCAAAATTACAAACAACATTTTCCATCTTCAATACAAGCAATCAATTGAACATAAGGTGGAAAATTTTAGAAATGATGATTTAACACAAGAAAATGAGAATAACAACAATGTAATCAAAATGACAATAACAATAACAAAATCAGAAAATGAAACTGGCAACTCAAAATAGCAACAAACTCAATAATAATAATAAAATTACTAAAAAACAACATATTCATTACATTCTAGTAATTGATAGAGTATATTACAAATTCAACATCGCTAAAAATAAAAAGGAACAAACTCATAGCATCCAAACTAATAATAATAATAATAATAATAATAATAATAATAATAATAATAATAATAATAATAATAATAATAATAATAATAATAATAATAATAATAAGTGTTGATTGAAGTTGAATTGACAGGTAGTTCAAGCATACATTGCAAATTCATGTTAGACTCTTTCGGTCTTCCTAAATTTCCTTTTTGATGACATTTATGGAATTTGCATGCCTGAAAATATTCACTCTTATAAATTTATTTTACTACTACTGTGTTTTTTTTAATGATGTTTGATATTGTTTTTGAATATGTTTTTAATCTCAAAGAATCGACAATGAAATAATTAGCATTAAAGCAATATAAGAAATTCTACTTTTAAGGTAGATAAGTGGGATAACTGAGATTTGAATCCCAATCCCCTATATATGTAATATGTTCTATCAATTTGACATTCAAAATCTCAATAATTGTGTTCTTAATGAGCTATGACACCTTTAGTGAAAAAAATGAGCTATGACACCATATTACAATGTGCGATTTATTGTGATGTCAAAATATCACTTCTCTCTATAAAATAGCTAACATGTAGCGTATGATAGTAATAATTTTTTACAAATGCTCGCTAACAAATGCCCCAGAGGAGGGGCTGTGGATAAGAAACTGTTTTATGTAAACTTCACAAACAATTTTTAGTTTCAGATAGGTTCCCTTCCCCGAAATAATCTTATTTAAAAGACGTCGAACACTAAATGTATATACCTCTTCTAACCAGATTCGTACTGTCTCGTCGCAAATAAAAACATTTTTTTTTTGGTACAAAGATTATCACAAATAATAACTTTAATCACAAAGATTATCAACAAAGTGGAACCAAACAGTTTAGAATCAACATAATTTGATATTACTATCCGAGTCTATCCCCTTTACCAATATCAATATCTATTCGTCTGCTAAAAAATATCAATGTGTATTCATGAATCGGTTCTAGTTACAGAAATAAGTATATTAAACAACCTGTCAAAAAATAAAAAGAACAATAAAACAGATCTTTTTACAGAAAACAGACATAACAACTTATTTATTCATTACACTGACACAATAATAAACACTCAAACCTCAGCCAAATCTAATCAATCTAAACGTCTGAACATTAGCAGCGTTACAAGAAAGAGTAGCTACTACATTTTCATTCTCAAATCAAAAAAATTGTGGGACAAAAATGGCTCAAACCTCAGTAGGGACTGAAAAGCTTGTCCAATATCAACACTATTACACAACTGGAGGAGCAGGGAACCCTCCACTAAATCTATGAACCTAACACTGGTGATAACAATAGGAAGTGTCACATGACATCTCTGAATCATACACAAGGACGTAACCAAAATGCTAACAAAAGTGTGTCACAACCTCAATCTAACTTTCCTAATTGATATATGTATAGATGACCTGTAATTCACATATGTATAACCTAAAACCTATGATTTTATAAGAGGCTGAAGCCCGTTACCTTCCCAGCCAAGCTTGAGCATTTGATCTACCACTTTCAAGCTTAACTGCAAGAAAAATGTTGTATTAAATTACTAACAACCATGGAAAAGAAAAGGAATTAAGACATCATATGTTTAAGTCGTAATTGACAGATTAGAGGTACAAAATTTTAGTTTAAATACACACACACACACACACACGAGTCTCCTAATCAAACCCTGATTATCAACTAAAAAAGGAAAACCAATAACAAAATCAAGTTATAAAAACACAATATCCTAACCGATACTAATAATAATTATAATATCTCAACACATTTCATGCACAAAATTTACAACTCATCAAGTAGAGTGACCTATTGTTAAAATCTAAAATATCAATTATCAAAATGAAATATCATATTAATTAATTTAACGAAGAGAAGTGGATGTTCCAGACCAGTTAAGTCTCATCACTCTCAATATTACAGAATACATAAATTTCTTTGCTTGTCTCGGAGATACACAGAAATATCAAAATATGCCAGACAGCATAGATAACTTTCCGACAACACCTAACGTGCAACTTTATTTACTCATTTTAAGAAACAGGATTGCAAAGGAAATACATCAAGTTTATTCCTTCTACCACTTTACAAAATTAAAGAGGGGGAACAGCCAGCAGGGGGTGGTGGTCTGGAGTAGTATTTCACAAAGACACTGACAAGAAAGATTTAACTTATGGATATTTCACAAAGACACATAAAAAGAAAGATTTAACTTACAGATGGATCAGTGAAGATTATCAATTGTTTATCCGAAGTTGAAACCAAAAGATTCGTGTTATCCTGGTTTAGAGTCAGAGCTGTGATATCCTGCCCTTCTCCCAGTCTTAATACATGAAATACCTACAAAAATTAGAATGGAAGAATGATTAGTATCAAAGAACAGTTTGCTAAAGATGATAGTACAAGGTAATAGTGACTAAATATTGACTAATATGGCATGCTAAAATCGCCTTGCTGACTGTTGGTTTTTCCAGATATAATGTTTTCTCATGGTGTATTAACATGAGGAATATAATCTAGCAATTTGATGTGAGATTAATGTAAAATGGTAATTTTATCTTTAACATCTTAATCATGTACCTCCAGAGTGTGCATATCCAGGAAGCAAATTGATGGTGATGGAAGATCTGTTCTGTTGTTTTCATCAGTTTCTTCTGATTCAGAATCAAAATCAACACCTGACTTATTCAACTGTGAATTTAAACTGTTATTATAGGCTCTACCATTTTCTAGAGAATTAACTCCGATCAAAGCACTTGTCCCATCAATAGAAATTTGCATGCAGCTAATACTGCAAAAGAAGGAAAATTGTGCTCTTGCAATCGGAGTACCATTGAGAGTAAAGGTACTGAGAGTATGTTGCGATTCATTCCAAGTCATCACAACCCCTTCAGATGAAAGACAGACAATATGGGCCTCCACACCGTCCAATCTTCTAATCAAACGTCCTCTTCTAATGGAGTGCAAAAGGACATCTGATGAATGAGAGCAAGAAACAACTATTCCAAGATTTGAGTTAACACAACAACTGATTATTTCACTGCGGTGCCCCCGAAGCACCTGTATAGGACCCTCAATTCGACGTCTCCGATTCTTTTCAATCAAGTGTGATGAACTATTGCTGGTTGGAGAAAGTGTGCCTGTCCCAGTGGAATGTTCCGATACGACATTTGAGTGAGACACAAGAACCCTATGTATTCTCCAGAGTAATACTGTCGTATCTCGGGATCCTGTTACTAGGTAATTACTATCAGGTGAAAGACCAAGGCAAGATACAGGAGCACAATGTCCATAAGCTGTTTCTAAAGTCTTAGCTCCATCTGATGATATTAGTCTAATGCTATTATCAGCATGCCCACCTAATCAATCAGAAGCAAATATTTCAAATTAGATGTCAAATACACAGCTCAGAAAGCAAATACTACAAGATGAAGTGCAAATTTCTAAAAAAACGTGCAACAGATGAGAGGAAAAAAGGTTTTAGTAACAATACACATCTAAGGCATGGGACATATTGCAATTCAAGTTAGCAGTGGTACACCAATCAATTTTGAAACATTACAGTAAAGGCCAAGAAACATTAGATATTGCAATTCAAGTATGCATGAGGTCCTAGGTTCGATACTCATTGGCGCCATTGTAAACAAAAAAAAATAAAAAATTCTGATTGTGAATTTTTTCTCCTGATTTACTAATGCTTCTATAGTTGTAAATTTTCAATAGATGGCTAAATAAGCCAACTTGGACTCATTCGGAGCAAAAACTTTCAGCACAATTTATGCAACATTTAGCTTTAGGAGCTTCTCATACCTACATAAATGCTTTTCTCTGTGCCTATAGATTAAATATCACCATGTCTATAATTTCCGCGTTGAAGGAAATTTTCAGTAAATAATGGTCGAGCAGATGTCAAAAAACAAAATGCCTTCTGCAATTGAACTGAACTTCGAAATTAGGGTCAAATGTTATGGTATTTAAATACAAATATTTAGAAGGGTCGAAGGACAATGATTTTTCTATGTATTTCATGTATCCTACTTATTCTGATTCAAAAAAAAAAATGTATCCTTATTCTAGTAGTTGCATCTTGTAATTATCAATTTTCCTTTTTCATGTCTATTGAACAAAAATGTTGCATGTGCCTAAATGCTGTGACATCTAGATTTCTGTCTGTTTTTTCCTAACAAAAACTAGAGCAATAGCAAGTGCTACATAAAGTAAATGTTACAATGTACACATCTAAAAAGTCCCATGCTTATGGTTCACATCTGGGAGACACCCTCATAATTGATAATTAATTATCAATGTTGCAAGGCAAGAGTATAAATCAATCACAAGAACTCTTTTCATAAAATAAATACAAAGGCAGCATATGCAAATAATCTCAGTTCCTATAGATTTACCGGTTATAATTTCTTTGTCGCATGTTATAGAAACGATAGCCTGGCTTCTAATTCCAGAAACAGAAAATGCTACAGCTTGTGGGAATCGCCACTCATCACCAGATGCGGCTGTTGCTTTAAACATGCGCATAAGTGTACCACCAGCAGAGCCTGCTGTAACCTTTCTATGCTGAAAAAGAAAAGGAGTTCCGTGGCCATCAGGTGTATTGGGTTGCCACTTGTGTTGTGCAACATGCGCTGCTGGTGCATTCATATCAACAACCACAACCGTATCTGAAGATGCATGAATAGCAGCCGCAGGAAGATTGCAACGTTCAGGTGATGGAACAACATAGGGCTTGACTTCATTTGGGTTGCGGAATATTGTCTGATATGAAAAGAAATATATACATCAAGAATGAAGCAAATAGTAACAAATATTGTATTCACATGTTATAGAAACAACTGGAGGTCATCTCATCAGAAGTTCATACTGTATTCACATGTATTTTACCATTGAACATGGCCACACTTTCATGAACAATAATATTCACAACATTTCAAAGATTAATAGTAACAAATAGTATTGTCGGAAAAAAAATAGTAACAAATAGTATTTATTTTGTTTTATGAAAAAAAAATTCATTTAGATCTCATGTCTCAGTACTTCCAAAATCTAAACATATTCCTCAAAACATTACTGAGTAGGTTTTGTGAATAAACTTCACTTGATTAGGAATTGAAATATTACATCTATATTTGATTTTGTGGAAGAGACGTGAAAGGAACAGTTCAAACAGATTGGTAAAGTAGTGATAAACAAGCTGCTCAGCACATTGCGTCAAATTCAGTCTTCCATGAAAGAGCCAAGAATGTAAAAATTGATTGACACTTTAACTGGAAAAAAGTTCCTATGGAATTGCTATTAAACTTTGTCAACCCTAGTGATATATTCTCACTAGGTCTCTTTGATGTCCTCAGATTCGATTTATTTGTAACAAGCTTAGTGCACATGATTTATAAGCATCAACTTGAAGCGAAGTTTAGGGAAGTATTCCCTATTTAGGGAATAGGGAGAATATAACCCATTCATTACTGTATATAATTTATTTTTATTTGAGTAGATGTCATATAATTAGTTTCTTTAGTTTCCATATATTGTGAATTTACAGATTAGGCAGATTTTTTTGATATATAAGTTTCAGTCGTTACATAAAGACAAGTAAAACAGAAGGATAAGAAACAAAAGACAACTCAAGCATACATGCATGCTCAGTCAAGAACCCAAGAGTCAAGATGTAATTTGTTAAGAAAAAGCTTTCAAACCAATGAATAAACAGTTACCTGCAAATGCAGAACTTCTGCTAACGGCATTTTCTTCAAGTGGGGAACAGTTAAAAGTTGGGATGGTGTTTGTCCAAAATATGCAATTTGATCTTGTGTGGCACGCTGTTGAACCTTTACTTATCATGGAAAAAAGAAAATAGTAAGATACATAAACATGGAAAAGAATTCAAATAAAGGAGGTTCCTTGCAAATGTTTTCCAAAATCCAATTTTAAGGCAAGTATCTGATGCATAAAGAGTCTGCATATTTTTTCCATAAAATTATCCTCATTTGTTAATGGCATATATCAGAGATGTAACTTAAGACCATTCATGTACGTTCATCTAATAGTTTATATTTTGAGATAGTTGGTTAATGACATGATATTGGTCCCATATGACCCCAGTCTAGAGTTTAGCCAATTCTTCCTCCATTCTTTTGGTAAAAAGTTGAATTTCCACAAGGTAGGCCAGCCTATGCATTGTGAAAGTTTCATGCCATAAGGGCTCTTGCATGAGGGGTTGACTAAGAGATGTAATATAAATTTATCTGTGTCTTCCTTCAGCAAACAGTTTACGCTTTTGTGTTGGTTGTTCATGACGATATCAAAATGTCATGAACAACTAAAAAAAATGTCAACTAGATTTTAATGTAACCCCCACTCTACTTTGAAAGAAAGTTTGCGGAGAGGAAAGTTGACAACTCAAATTTCTTAAATTCACTATTGAAAGAAGGAAAATAATATCAAACTAATTAGATTTGGTCCATAAGAAAATAGGAGCAAAGGTGGACAAAAGAGCTCAATGGAACTTTTATCTTGTCTATAATGGGAAGATCATAATTATTGGTTTAAGTCAAAACGGGTCATGCTCCAAACACAAACCCTATTATTCAGTTTTCACAAAGTGTTTTAGATATTGTTTGATTCATGACAGGACATATTCAATAAAGTGTCATTTGATCGATATGGTTGACCCCACTTAATGAGAAAAGGCTTTGGCGGTGGTTGTTGTGTAATGCAGGTAAGTGGTGCAATAATATACTAAAAGATTTTGCTTCTTAATTTTTCCTCAACTTCCCCTAAAACTAGAATTTATGATAAATAAGGAAAAGTATTTTTCTGAACATGGATTGCTTTGCATTATTTTTTTTCGAACCATGGACCTTAAGGTGAAAGTGTATAACCTTTGACCATGAGATTGGGAGCAGGTGTTGCATTATTGGTATGCTCGTAGTAGGATACATACATAACATATGATTTAGTATCACTATCATGCGCTTCAAACACTTTCAGTTTCAGTGAGGGGAATCATAAATCTCAACTAATAAGAAATGTGCCACATTTTTAATGAGCATTCAAAGGGATTGGATTTAACTTAAAAATAAAATAAAATTGAGTTGACAATATTGCTAAGAAAAGGAGACATACTGGGTCAGAGATTTTATCAATATCCACTGTTCCTTCATAGGTAATATAAAAGAAAACATTATTTGCTGCAACAGCTTCTTTGCCACGTTGTTTATACCTGCATGGTCCAAACTAATTAATGTAACAACAATACAAAGGAACTATTATAAAATGCATATTTCATAGAAGTAGTTATAAAAATATTGGTGTGGCAAACTTAGGAAAAAGGGAAAAACAATGTAATGACAAGAGGAAGCGGTCCAGAGCGGAGGCAAACATCAACAACCTAAAAACAGGGGTGAAACTGAAAATAGTTAGAAACCTACCCAAATATAAGGTCAATCCACTCGTGTAGATGAGAAGATACGTATTCACTCTCCAGAGCCTTCCGATGCTTATGAATAAAATCAATTGGATTTTCAGCCCAAGCAGGAAGTTTTACAGTATCTGGTATGGCAGAAATAAGCTAGTAACCATGATATGCAATGGAGTATACAATGAAGTCAAACTACACAGAAAATCATAATAAATATACCAAGCTTTCCTCCCAATTGTGTTGTGCCAAAATCAATTGAATTTTCATTTGTGAGGACTTCAGGTTGGTAAAATAGTTCTGGAACCTAAAAAGGTATAAATAAATAAACTTCTTATGATATAAGTTAGAGGAATGAATATACATAAAACCTATACAATATTAAGAAGCTAGCCGAGCCATATCAACCAGTCATTTTATTGTAGAGGAATGAATATACATACCAGTTCCTTCACATCACTCATGTCCTCAAGAACTCCATTCCAAGTACCAGAAATATCAGAAAACATCCGGTCAGCATGGTCAAATTTTCCACCTTGCAGTTGGATAGCAAGGGTAGTGAATGGTTCAACCCTAACAAGATAATACAAAACCTATAAAAGAAGATAATAAACACTAGTTATTGCAGAATCAGCAACTAAAAACTTCATCAAAGACAACAGCATAACATTACTGGACAATTACTTTTGCTGTTCTGAAAACAAAAAATAATGTTAGAAATAATATAAAACCATTGATATGGCTCTATCCTAACAGCTTATGCTTTTGGGATAATCGGTTATTTGACATGGTATCAGAGCCTCTATGACTAAGTGTTCTAGAGTTCGATCCCCGCTCCCCTCACTTTCTAATTAAAAAGTGGATTTTAAGCATATGGTAGGTGGGCCTATGCATTATCCACGCTTTAAGCCCAAGTGGGCTCTTGCGTGAGGGGGCGTGTTAGAAATAATATAAAACCATTGATATGGCTCTATCCTAACAGCTTAAGCTTTTGGGATAATCGGTTATTTGACAAATAAGAAGAAAAAATCAGGCATCCGAAGTCATCGTAGTCCAATACACACAAAAAGGGAGGCTTGAATGCAATACTAAAAAGAAACTAAACAGACAGTAAATTATAAAGAAAGCATAAGCTCAAAGATGGTATTCTTCAGATGTTAAGTTTTCATTTTTGGCCTGATAAATTCCATAAACCTCACTAGATCTAATTTTTATGGTATTTGCTTAAGTTGTTAACTGTTATATCACTTATGTGTAAGTAATCGGATTTAAGTTGCTTAATGTTGCCATTCCTATTGAACCATTATTAGCAAGTGTATTTCTATACAGGATCAGACCTTTTCCTATATTTGAAAAATAAATTTATACGAGCTCTATTTAAAAGGATGTAATGCTTATTCCTTTAGTGAGAACTCTTACTATTTGGATTTCGGCTTACTCTACCCCAAAAACTAGCTCATGGGATGAGAGTAGATTGTTGGGAGGAAAGACAGAATGTGATGGATCAAATTCAAATCATCTAAGAAATTGCTTAGGCGGTCCTGTTTTTCCACCGCCTCTTTGATTTTGGGTTTGAAACTAACTCAACCCCAAAAGCTAGCTCATAGGATGCCGATTGCCTCACTGTCCACATGAGACTCTTAACAAGAATTGACGAATAAAAATGTATTTTAATAAGGACTGTTTCATGGCTATAATTCAGCAAAATGCTTTCAATTTTGTTGGATGATGCAATCAACCCAAGATATGTAAGGCCTGAGAAACCATAGATCAGTTTCTATTAAGATTCTTCTGAATCCAGTTTTTCATGAAATTACAGCCTTTATCGAGCTACAATATTGAGCAACAATCAAAACCTCAGTGGAATCTTCTTTGAATCTAGACCAGTAACCTTTAACTTTAAAATAAAAAATCTCCAGGTACTGTTCAAATAATCTACGCAGCCTCCACTTCCAATCAACTGTCTGTGTTATTCCTTTGCAAGCTAAAGTAAGACTCAGAACCACATATTTTCGAACATTAATTACTTATGAAACAAAACCTATGCCAATTAAATTCTATGTTTGAATATGGTCAACTAAAGGCTATTATTATAATAGTATGGTACAGTAGTGTTTTGAAAATCATTTGCCTCAAGGGCAACATATCCCAGTTTAGGGTCAGTTCATAACTATGAAGAAATTGTCTCTACTTTTTATATATGTTAGAAGTTAGCCAGCAGCAGCTGCACATACACTTTTCACATATATATAAACACAAACACCATCAAACATAAAATTTGCTCAAGTTAACAAGTTAAATATAACACCATGTGAATCAAACTATCTAGACAGCATTGATGTGACAAATGAAACTCAGTAAGCAAACTATTTGCCTATGACTCAAACATCACCAAAATACCAAAAGAACCTATCAGCTAGAATGCTAACAAACTATAATGTCAAAAAATGACTCCAAATATCGAAGAAAAAACTCACCGTTCCTGCACTCGAGTAGTGTGATCCATAGTGGAACTTAGGGATGACTGGATCATCGAAGCTGGCATATCTCTCTTGAAATCTTTTCAGACGATCTGGGTTCAGTGCCCCAACAGGCTGC
This sequence comes from Trifolium repens, assembly GCA_030408175.1. Taxonomy (NCBI): domain Eukaryota; kingdom Viridiplantae; phylum Streptophyta; class Magnoliopsida; order Fabales; family Fabaceae; genus Trifolium; species Trifolium repens. The sequence continues at coordinate 17,941,975 of CP125849.1, forward strand.
ATATCAAAAGATTAAATTATAAATTTACAAGTTACATGTAAATATAAATTCAACACATTTTTATATAATCTGATCAAAGTAATGGATTGCATAACACCTTTGAAAGGTCTCGAAAAGAGGAAGGATTAGAAATATCCAAGCTCTCTGAACTGTAATCAGAAAGAATCCAGGGGAACACCGGATACTGCCAAGATTAGGTAAAAGTAATGAATAAAAATTATGAAGATAGGATTAAAATGTTATGTGAGAGAGAGAGAGAGAGAGAGAGAGAGAGAGAGAGAGATCACCTGAGTAATATCATTATAACTACGCCCAGCCAGTGTATTGAGTTGCATTAGATATTCAAAATTGCTGATCTGCACAACGGAAGTACAAAACTCATATACATAAGAAATGAGCATGCTATTATAATACAACCTATTTTTCTTCATTAATTAAGAAACTTACCTCCCACCTAGCCCAGCGCTCCATAAGTTGAGTTCTTTTCAAAAGTTGATCAGGTCTCTGCAACAAGAAAACAGAAATATAACATGGACACACATGTCGAATTGCAGTAACCTCAAAATAAGTTGTCAAACTTCATTGACATTTACTTTAATCGTAAGCCCATATGCAGAGAAGTTAACACAAATAAGCAGTCAGAGAACCTGTATTACCTGAGTAGCCAAATATATATTGTTTAAATGAGGAGGTCGTGCTTGAACAATTGCTCGATATGCATTTCTTCGCCCTTCGCTACTCTGAAGAGAAATTGGAAGCGAAGCGTAAGAAATATATTAAACCATTATTAAACCTCCACCTACCAGTTTAAGATTTTGAAAAGTGAATCTCAAAACAATTTACAATAGGGCTGTGCATTACCCATACGTCGAGACCAAAAGGCTCTTGTAAGAAGGATCATGCTAGAGAAATATAATTGTTCTTGAGCCTTTAGTAATAGCTTTTTAAGAATGTGTTTAACAAGGATTATAACTATAAGTGTACAAGATTTATCAATCATCAGTGAAGCGTTCAAAATTATATCAAAGAATGGTCCCAAAACCAAAAGGACTTTTTCTTTAAAATAGAAGGAAAGAAACTAGCATATGCGAGAAATTATACCCCGAAATCAAAAAAGAAGTTTGAGCGGTCCACCATAAATAGCTCCAGAGCACTTCTTCTAAGGAGGTATCTGTAAAGGAACTCACACTTATAAACCCCTGTACCGTGTATGTTATTTTCAGAATTTGTACATTGCATATGAACAATAACTTTGCACAGTAATAAAAACAATAATGCAGAAAAAACTTGATGTAATTAATCAAAAAGGGAAGATGGAGCTTAAGAAACAAGGTATTAAATTCTTTCAAAACTATAGCACATAATACTATGAATGAAACTAAAAGCTCATAGACAAATATCAACTACATCAATGGCTCAATTCACATCCAACATATAATAAGGGGGAGGTGGTCGACCATCCACTCTCAAGATTCATATCAATATCGATCTCCGTGTCCATCCCGGAGTATACTACCATACGCAAAATAACAACAGAATGGAATGGATAGCAATTTAATCAACAAAATGAGCTCACCTCCGGCTATATATTTGATGAAGAGATGACATTAACCAGCTACGATTCTTTTCTTGGTTCCCGGCCTCAAAACTGGAATGCACGCCATCTGTTGTAGCACTCGTCTCATTGCTATAGTTATCCACTATAAAATTTATCCGCCTACTGGTTACCTATAACAAGAGCATATTGCTTCATATGAGTGAAATTATTATACCTAAGAAAAGAAAACTTATGAAACAATCAGGTTTGGGAAGGGAAGGTGATACAGAGAGAATATAGAGTACACCTAATATGATATCAAATGTATATGGTGTATTCTAATGCACTGTGAAAGAGAGTAAATTGTTGGAAAATCATATTTTCCAGGGTTGAATTGGGATCTCTTGTGATATGGGATTCAATCATGATATCCATGATTATTTCTTTCCTTTCTTTCCTTGTTTATAGTTTTGGGTAGCTTATGTTTAGGTGTAATCATTGTTTATATTTTCCTTGAATCACATCTCATTGACCTTTCTTGAGTTATTCATGTGTTTATTTTCTGGTTGAAATAAAAAGCATCAAAACTACTTTCAAAGCTCTGTTTCCATTAAATCAGCCAATAGTTCTATTTATACTAAAATAAAACACCTAGTGAAATTAAACAAGAAAAAATTACTTCCTAAATATAAGATCATATCAAGAAAAATTTGATAACATTCCCAAAAATATATTATCACTAAATAGCAAAAATTATCCTCATGGATTGGGTATCATTCTCTGCCTCGAAGGTATTTGTAGATATTATAACTGTTAGAATCTACAAGCAAAAAATCATCATACATCTTTCTCACATAATCACATTTTTCCAAGTGTTTATGAAATGCTAAAGATATATGCCGATACAGTACACACAAACTACAATTCACATAAGTAATACCATCGTGATAGTTTCAGTATCAATGGAAGCATTCACATTCTTAACTCCATACATCTTGGTCAAAATTATAATAATTCTAAATTAACCCATAAAACTTACTTGGAAGATTCCCCGTATGACCTTAAGTGGCCGGACCATTGATGTTGATAGCTCAAGAACAATTCTTTCATCAAGTTCGCTAGGAACATACCCAGGTGCAATGGCTGAAGGACTCTGAACAATGTGCTCATCACTTGCACGTTGAGAACCACTGGATTCTAAAGATTCCTGGACAGATTGCTCTGCTGATTCAGAAAGTCTAGGCTGATTGTCTCCTTTATTTTGAATATCATCAACCCTAGAAAGCAGATTCTCAGCATCCACCTGTTCTTCATCTTCATTGACAGCTTCCAGTGAGATAGCTTCGGCAGATAAAATTGGAGTGCTCTGGTCATTTTTCTCTCCAACGTATTCCTCATAATCAGCCGCAGAACCTAAATGATCAGATCCTCGATAGTTCCTCCTCAAACATCTTCTCATCCTGGAAGAACTTTCCATTAAATCTAGTTTCCAAAAAACCTACAAAATAAAAAAATAATAAGCATGATAAAGTGAACTCAGATACTTCTTCATTTGATTAAATTTTAGCATGAGTAATAGCTGGACAGATAATATATCCTCCAATTATGAGCAAAAGAATAATGAAAACAAAAACAAGAAAAAACAAGCCATCAGATTAATTGAACAGTTAAGTTGTTCAGCAAAACCAAAACCCCATACAAATGCTTATAAAAAAAAATGCTAGCAACACACCACAAAAATCTGGTTTTTCTGTCTTAAAATTCTTTGATTTTTTCTAAGAATAAACACAAAACAACTGTGAGCAACTAAATGCATATCACCCTGAAGACACATTCTTCGTATAAGAATTTGAATTTGGTAAAGACGATATGAATATTATAACATACTAGAGGCGGACTGTATAAACTATCTGCGAAAGGCCCAAAAAGACTTCTCATCTCTATTAACTGGTGAATAAGTTTGCGCCATGCATGGACTCCAGTACTGATTCGATGACGAGTAACTATATCCACATAGGCACGCCTGTCAACCTGGCAAAATTGAAATATTTAACAAGCAGCTTATTAAATAATCTGGATGTCGTAAAAACAAGTAGAAAACGAACCTCAGACCGTTGCATATTCCTTGCTAGTGCAAAACTGGCCACAAGAACAGCAATATATTTATATGAAAAAGCATTAAAATCTTTCCCATAAACCGACTTTGTACCAACTGGCTGCAAACATTCCATCCAGGCAACTCCCATTGCTTCAGAAATATTCCACCTCTTGACCCGCTCCATATCACTAGCACTCCTTCGTTGTGCAGATGTAGCCATTGCAACAGCACTAAGACCTCTTCCAGAACCAATTTTTGCAAATCGCTCAAGATCACGAGCAGCTGCCAAAGCAGCAGCTTTGGCAGCTGCTTTGTCCTTGGGAAGGGGTGGTGTTTTGTTAGAGACTTCTAAAGGTCTTTGAAAGCTTGAAAATGTCGTAAGCTTAGTCTGTTTGCGTTCGAGCAGTGAGGTATCACGTCTAAGATGAGAACTTGTTGCAGGAGCTTGGCTTTCGCCACCTGATGCACCAGCTGCAATCATTGCCAATGCCATTGCAGCAGGTGGAGATGCAAAAGCAGCAGCCCAGGCAGGAGATATCATTGCGAGCGCAGCCTGAAGAAAAGCAATTATCAATTACACATCTAAAATAATGCAGCAAAATCATGTCAGTGAGTACATGTGTGAAGCACATTTTGTTATTCACTCCTCATTACCAAAAAAAAACTAAGCCAAACCCTTATTATTACTCATTCCTTTTCAAAATGAGTGTCGTTTAAGGTTTTTGCACACATATTGAGAAAGGCAATGTTGTCAATATATATATATGATATTTTTACTAAACTAACCTTATTAACCATTGGTCAAAGTAGAATATAATACTTTGGAAAAAGTGTACAGTACACTGTATACAATAATCATTAGAGGGCAAAATTAGACCCAAAAAAAAATTAACCTACATTGAAAAGTGTAAATGACATTCATTTTGAAACAATGTTATTTGCTAAAGTGACACATTTTGAAATAGAGGGAGTACATATGTTTGTATTTATAGGAATGGACAATAAAGTACCTCAATTGGCAGGGAATCAGCAGCTAATGCACGGTCATCGGCAACAAGAGGATTCAAACCATCACCAGTAGCAAGTTCATGAATGCTAGCCAAAAGGGGACGCCACCTCCTTAAGACAGCAACAAATGGTGGTAATATAGCCTCAAGGTACTGTTTGCGAAGAGGTTTTTGGTCTCTGCTTACAGCATGATAAACCTGACAAAGAGTAGTACTATGTTAACTACATTGATGTATACAAAAAGAACAGAATTGGAAAAAGAATTAAAATGGACAAGCTGAAAATACAAACCTCAGCATATAGCACACAAGATGCAACCAAGACTCTTTGCCTCTTATTGTCAGAAATTGGCATGTTGAGAATAGGTGACAGAACACTGTTCAAATTTTTAAAAAATTAAATTAAACAAGACAAGATTGACCCATCTCATCCAGCAGATAATGAAAATAAAAAGGGGAATTATGCAATAACTGTTTTCTATAATCGTATGTCTTAATCTCTTTCAGAATCCCAAAGGTAGTCAATGAAGGAAGTTGAAATATTTTATTATGAACAAATAAAATTTCTCAAGACAGAAAGAACAAATTTTCAAGAATTTTGTAGGGTTAGGGATTCTCCAGAATGACAAAAACATAAGGGAAAACAGCAAAGAAAAAAAAGCAAAACAAAGTCCATAAATAAGAAGATTGCTCCAGCCTTTGAATTTGGCGTCAAAACATGTGGCTTTAGAAATTTCATTTACAATTACAGTCCTCTTCCATTTCTGCAGCAAATATAGTTTGCGTTGAAATGTGTGAATGGTGAAGTCTGCGAGCAAAACTACTCATGTGGCTTTCAGGGATTATATTTTCTTTTATAACTCTCTTCTCTCCTAAGAATGGGTGGTCTTCATATCAAATTTTGGGAGGATACTAATGTTTTGCATACAAATGCTTTTGCAAGGCTCTTTCAAACGTCATCTCTTCATTAGGCCATTATTTGTCTGTTTTACTATTGTTCATACAAAATCTCTTGGAACTGCCGTTTCTCTAGAAAAATTGTTTGACATAGAGGTGACTTAGTCTCTTTTACTTTTTCTTGATTTTGGTGATCTTCTTTTACTTCCTTAACTTAACTGTTAGGCATAGACACATAAATGATTATATATTATATTCCTAACACATACCCTCATGCAAGATCTATTGGGCTTGAAGTGCAGATAATGCAAACTCCCACTTACCTTGTGCTGAAATTTCAACTTTTTAGTTAGAAAAAAGGATTGGCAAGGACCAAACTCTAGGCCACTTGGTCATAGAAGCTATTACACTACGTCATGAACCAATTATCCCAAAAGATCTTGTTGTTAGGTGAAGAAACATGAATAGTTTTATACTCCTATTATAATTCTAATAATTAAGATTATGTATCCAATAAGAGTTTATGTAGGATTTTTAATTACTTTTTTAATATTTTTATTATCTTTGAGTTATTAATACTCTTTAAATGCCTTGCACGGTTAGACTTTGGAGTTTGGATAATTACCAAAAATGTGGCCTTAGCCTCTTCAAGAATATCTAAATCTTGAGTCAGAGGAACACTAGACACAGTACACAAGTATTGCGAGAATACCATGCCATGATTGCTCTTGGTTTGTTTATCAGAGGAGTACCTTTCCGAGAAGAGCACTATTGGGTCCTGCATTGATTTGGTATAAAAAGCATGATGGTTTTATCAAGGAGTAGGGTCGAGTTCAGCCGAACTGTAATTTTAAGATGGTATTAAAGCATAAAAACCCTGCTATTGGGCCACAAAGGTCAAACTCCAGATTTGGTCATGGATGTGAAGAGGTGTGTAAAGAGTCTCAAATTGATTGTAATATGGCCTGAAAAGTGTTTACAAGTGGGAGACATCCTTCACTTTAAAAGTCAGTTTTGTAGGGATGAGTTAGACTCGACTCAAATTCTAAGACTATAAAAAATCATATATTGAAGATATGTCATACTTGAATCGTGTTTCTGAATTATTTGCAGTAAAACTAGTACATGACTACATGCTAGGCTAATGAAGTTTTATCTGTTAGGGCCTAAATGCGCGTTCAAAATTTTAGATTGAAGGGATTGTTCTACCTCCATAAAAGTGCTGATCGTGGTTTTCTTCCTTCAGACGCCACATCCTCAATACTTGTATTTCTCATCAGCATATAATCTTCACCATCATCATCTTCTCTCATCGATAGAAGAACCATTCTAAGCATGCATAAGAACGGTTGGTCACTGTCTAATAGCTGGTACAGTGCAGCCATCCCTCCCATTCCAGTACCTGATCCTCCACCTATACCAAGACCACCACCAAGTCCAGACTCATCTAACAATAACGCTTGGAGCATTGCCACAGACTTCCTCACCAAAGGAAGCTCAATCCAGTTTCCATTGGCATCTTTCTCCAAAGTTGACTTCCAAAAATGCCATCCACTGCCTCCACCACCAAATGCAGCTGGATCCTGTGGAAGGCCAACGCCATACCATAAACGGCTCCGATATTTCCAGCCATCGGCTAAATCCTTTGCACAGGACCCGTGTGACACAAAAGCACAAGATACAGATTCATAAGGCTCGGCTGCTGCTGCAGCTGTAATCCTTTCCATCACTGATGTCGGGATCTGACCATTTCCATCAGCCATTGAAGAAATGGCCTTCAAAAATCATGAAAGGATGAGTTTCTCCAATATAGAAATATAAAAAACAAAAATGATATGAGGATGAATAGACAAATCAAATCGACAAGAATGCAAATGCAATGGTAATAAAGAAAAAATATAAAGTTTGCACATATTTTCTTAAATCTGAAAGACGGACACAAAGGTTAGAGACAAAAAGCAAGGTAATCAAAACCGAACTGGACATTGAACCGGTGTAGCTACCGGTTCAAGGTTTAAAGGTCTGACTAGGGTTCAATACCCTAGTCAGGATATCCCCTTTTGGTGAGTCTAACACCCTTGTGTTGGCCAGTTAAAAAAAAATTATAAAAAAGCCAAAATACTATTCAACCATGATAACAGTGTGCCCTACCAGTTTTCTGGTTTACTCCAGGCTTTTACCGGTTTTCCTGTTTCTTGCCCAGTTCTGTATCATAGTGGTTTTAGGTGTAGGTCCAGTTCCCGGTCCAACTGGTCAAACCGCCCGGTTTTGATTACATTGATAAAAAGTGTAAAATAGGGAGAAAAAAAAAATTAAAAAAATAAGATATTTGAAGAATAGAACAGTATCACCAATGCATAAATTTTGGAGGAATAACAGAAGTGCCATTGGAGATGCACAGATATAAAAAAACAAAATACTCATCTATTAATGACATGTAGTATGCATGTGTAGTTTTAGATTACAATAAGCATACATCTAGCGGGATTCCCCCTGAGCCACTGGATAGCGAACTTCGGTTGTCTGTGATTTCTTCTGTTGACTCGTCAATTGTTGACAATGAAGTCGAGTGATCGCTTATTGGATGCAAAGTAGAAAGTGGAGATGGAGATTTATCTGTAGTGCGTGAAGACGATTGTTTGCTCTGCAACCGTAGATGGTCTTCAACAAGCATAAGTATCACAATGGCATTCTCTACTAATGCCACAGACAACTGGGCAGCATTATCAGCCTCAGCCTTAGCATCTGTCGGGGACAAGCCCTCAGCTGCAACACCAGCCGCAGCTGCAGCAATAATTTGAGTCTGCAGCAGGGGAAAGTTGTATTTAGAGGTCATTACTGTTTTTTCTTCCACTCTTAACAAAAATGAGAAACATAGATAATTGTACATATCATTTTAGCAAAAGATTTTGTATGTAATGATTTTGTTTCCTAAGTGTGATAGACATTTCAAAACAAAAATAATTTGGGGGAGGGGTCAACAATAGCAGATTTAATATCATTACCATGGCATGGCAAATCAATGTCAAGGAAATAACTTTTAAAAGGAAAATCTGTAACAATAGAAAACAAGATTTACCTGAACCTGCAATTCTCTAGCGGCAAAGTCCAACAAGCCACCTAAGAGTCTCCTTTTAAATATAGGCAACGATTCTTCACGTCTTTAAAGAAATTGACCCAAAAAAGAATGAGTATTTAAATAGAATGAAACCAAAATTGGTAAACTGTTGCTAGAAACTTTCAATCAAGATGTAAGAGTAGTATAGTAGTATAAAAGAATTTATAAAACTCTTCTTCAAAATTCTTCATAATACGTAGACTGGGATTATTGCTCTAAATTTTATCTTTGGGTATGTTTTAGACGTAATTGTCCTCTTTGAATTACTGTCAACTGGTGTCAAACATATACCCACACAGCTTCTTTACAAGTTTCATCAAAACCAAGTGGTACATACAAATTTTCCTTGTATTCTTTTCCTTGGCTTCTACTTTTATAATCTGGAACTTATGATGGTATGAGCAGTTCTATGTATTCTTTTCCACATAACACCAGTGGCTAATACTTCATAAACAATTAAGAGAAAAGGAGGTCGCTTTAAATTTGTGATGATGTCAAAATATTCTGTCAAGGAATGGATGTCAACTAAAAGATTGTGTGGTCAAGCAAAAAATGATGAATGATTAATATACCTAACAAAACCCCCCAACTCAAGCCCTTTGAACTTAAAGCATGGACAGTGGAATGGCCTACCCAACCTTATGCTAAAATTCATGTTTTGGGAGTAGTTAGGATTAAACTCCTGACCACTTGATCATAGAAGCTCTGATAGCATGTCAAGGACTGACTCTGGTCTGATAAAGACTTAAGCTGTTAGGTCAGAGCTCATGAATGGTTTTTATATCCATACTATAAAGATAGTAAAACGTTCAGCTCAGAAACAATGACAACAGCATGTAAACCAAAAAGAATAAAATATTCAAAGATAAGAAGTGGGAAGTAAATGCTCAAAGAGCTCATAATGGATGTTTAAACTTACCTTACTCGCTGTTCTCCTGTGCTAGATCCACCTACAATAGAAAGCCACTCTGCACAATGGATTGTTGCTTCAATATCCTGGACAAAAAGAGTAACTCAGCCTGAATCAGCCTGATAAAATCAGAACTAATGCAAGCAGACAGATATGGATGTTGACAACAGAAGTTAAGTTCCATCAGAATGATGACTAAGAAGTTACACAATATCAGCAGTCAATTGCGGCTTCACATGCAAACTCCAAGAAAAAAATATACCTCTTGATGACCACTATTATGTGATTAGTAAATAGAATATTACAAAATGTATTACAACTCAATTTTAATACTTTTTTGACAAGTCATTGCTCAAAACCAACAAGTATGGTAAACATCTAAAATATTTTCTTTTAATCGCACATGCCAAGATATATGTTATCAATAGGATAATTCAGCTACATTTTTAAGCGTCATGGATTCCGGTATTCATTTGGTTTCTTTGAAATATGTTATGCAACCTAAGCCCCTCCCAAAAAGTTGTACTTTGTCTTTACTTGAAATGAAATTCTTTCTATACAATGAAAAGAAAAGCGGGAAGTAAAAAAATGCAGTTTTCTTCATATCTGCAAGCCTAAGAAACTCCTGTGAAGCAAAAAAGAAACAGATATTTTCAAATACATTGAAAGTTCAAGCCCACTTTAATGTTTAACGTTCAACGGTTGCAACCCCATACAAAAAACAGATTTAATAGAGAGAACAGAAAATGGAAAACAAACAATTGCATGTGATCGCTGTCATCAGCAACATCATGAATCATGAAAGAGCAAATTTGAAAAGAATTGGAAGTAAGATGAACAATTTCCACATGAAAGAAGTTAAAAATCCAAACAAATATCAAACCTTCCATCCATCCTTTTGGCGCATTGAGTGCTCTAGCATGATACTTAGGAAGTTATGAATCAGGTCTTCTACGTCTCCACCACTTGTTGAATCAGACAATTTATTTGGACCTACCTGTTAAAAAAGAGTATGCAATTAACACAGTCAAGGAATTTTCCACAGGAACCACACCCTAAACAAATATTATACAAGAAGTTGGCATTAATTTAGTATATGTGAAAACTGTAAAAGAGACAAAAAAATTACTCATTTATATGTTATTACCTCATAGTTTGAGATCAGGATTTCCAAAATCCATTCAGGCCATTCCTCCATATTTATCATACTGTTTCTATTTTCAGGATGACTGCAAGCCAAAAATAGAAGATCCTGAAAATATACACAAACAAGCAGCTTAAAGCTAAAAAAAATCACAAATAGGATTGTATGCATCATTGGAAGTGTTACTTCCAAAGACAAATTTTATAGAAAAGTTTTATATTGTTGTGTTGTATACATGGACATCTTGTTTAATTAATTATGACATAAAAAGGTACGTAAGGCAATAAGAAGAACAAAATTTATCACTAGTAGCAGAAACAAATTGAAAGGTTCTGCGGAACTTACGACACAATAACCTGATAGGACTCCAGTTCTCAAGAAACCTAGCAAAACCCCTTATTTTAATTGTTCAATTTGAAAAGGGTAGAGAATTGAACCCTGGGCTTAAAATAGAATTGAACCCTGGGCTTATAATTGTCCAAGTTCTCATGTGGTCAAAGAGAATTGAACCCTGGGCTTATAACATGTTTCACAGTTCTACCACTTGGCCATGTGAACTTGAATAACAATATTGCATCTAAATATCTTTATTAAGAAACATGATGATAGAAATGGTGAGGTGTACGTTAGGAAGGGCAGGGAGGTGCAGCAGGGGAACATGATCACTAGTGTGGTAACCAATTTGATGAGGTGGCAGAGGTGTTGTTAGTTGTGAGGAGAGAGAATATAGATATGATAGTATATGTAGTAGAAGGATATGTGAGTAGGGGGCAGACTGGAATTTGGGTTGTTACTCTTGGGAGAGCTTAGGCCTCTCTAAGTGCCTATTATCTTTACATTTCTGCATTTTATCTTCTTGTTCTTATCTTAATATATTGTACTATGGCTAGATCCCTTTTGAACTCTAGCACTATTTCATAAATAATACAATATATCTTCTTATTTCTGTTGAGTTTCGTATCGTTTTCTGTTGAAATCCTACTATTATCTAAGCTTGTACCAGTTGAATCCTATCACATGAGGTATTATATACTAAATTAGTAAACTCAAGTCATCACTTATATGGCCATATCTATCATACATTTATACATTACATTTTTTTTAAATAAAACATCGATAAAATACATCGTTAATTATTTTTCGTGGTGAATTTGATTTTGATATCTTTAAATAAATTATAATATTTGTCAAATAACCGATTATCCCAAAAGCTTAAGCTGTTAGGATTGGCCACATCAATGGTTTTATATTATTTCTTACACGCCCCCTCACGCAAGAGCCCATTTGGGCTTGAAGCGTGGATAATGCATAGGCCCACCTACCATATGCTTAAATTCCACTTTTTAATTAGAAAGTGAGGGGAGCAGGAATCAAACTCTAGACCACTTAGTCATAGAGGCTCTGATACCATGTCAAATAACCGATTATCCCGAAAGCTTAAGCTGTTAGGATTGGCCACATCAATGGTTTTATATTATTTCTAACAATATTATCTGCTACTTAATATATATGTGAATCCAAATGAAAACAATGATGGGAATGGGAAGATTGTATGAATTTATTGATTCTTTTTATGAAAGAACTTTTATTAAATTTTATAGTTAAGTAATTTAAGTCATAAATACTTTTTAAATTTTTTATATAGACCAGGTCAACAGTCGTGTGATCCGACCAGTGACCCAGTACCTTGACAGGTTTGATGACAGGTCCAGGTTTTAAAACATTGGTGTGAAGACAGATATAAAGGTTGAATAAGATGGTCTCCTCTCTGGTCTATGCCAGTGAGACACTATGAAAGAATCCAGTTTTGAACATCGCGAAGAAGCAACAATGAACTTCGGGTAAAGCAGGTCTTTCAAATACAGATTATACAAGACTTTATAGGCTTCCTTTTCAATAGAAAAATAACATCTCAATAGGTCAAAATAGGAAAGGAAAAATAAAAACACAGCAACTAATCATGAGTTAAAATAACAGTATAAGTGGGCAGAGTAACAACCTATCCTGTAGTTGGTGTCGGTGAGAGTGGGAAAAGTAGTAGTGTTTAACATGATATTGTGAAATTAGTTAAACGAAGTGACAGAATGAGAGTGGGAAGTGTAGTAGTGCTTAAAATAATATAGTGAAATGACCAAACAACAATACTTAAAACAAAAAATATCAGAAGGCAAACAAGTTATTGCGAACTGTTTCAAAAAAACAGGGCATTGAAACCCCTAACACAGATGCGGCCGTGAAACGTCTTCTCTGCCGCAATTTTTCCACGGTTAGCGGCCGCTTTTGCCACTACTGTTAGCCGCAGATAGCACTGGAGTTGCATCGCAGAAGACCCCTAAACTACTCCGCGAAACCACTACAGTGCATGATCACGGCACTATTGACGACATAGATGTCTTTTTTATATAAACATTGACGACATAGATGTAAATATGTAACAAAAAAACCAAAATGCTAAATTAAGCAGCCCACCCACGAATCAAGGAAGTAAAAAAGCATGTGATGCTGCAAACACCTCATTAATCATATAAAATGCATTATAGAAAACATTATATGCATATTGTAAGAAATGAGAGTAATGAGCTAATACCTGCAATGCCCTGTTCTGCAGTGACCTGGGTGCAAATGGAAGTGAACGTAGCAGCACCAGTAAAAGTTGTGAATGCTCAAAGCGATGACCAGAATCATAGAAATTAAGTCCATCCTCTGAAGAAGAAGCGTTAATCTGAAATGGAAAAAAACATGAAAACGAAAAAAATCAGCTAACGAGGATAGAATACTTATTTTGGAAATTTGATTACCAGATTTTTCAAGGAATTCTTCAATAGACATTCAAAGAGGCATGAATGCTTTCATGTTGTTTAGTTTTTTATGCAGTTTGTTGTAGTTAAAATGGGGAATTTTTGCAATTATATTAGCAAGTTTTTTTCTGCATTCAATCAATTTTATGAAGTCCCTGATTGACAACAATTTTTACAAAATCACGCATTACTTGACAATAGCAGTTTGTTAAAATTTTGCAACGCTATAGCCACTCTATTTGTCAACACTGCACAAGACAAGACAGGAAAGCAAAATTTGCTGATTTCATACATTGATTAAAAAATGCAGAATTCGGTTAGCATAGTTAACATATGTTGGCAGACCAATATAAACAATAATTTGGCCTAATCCAGTTAATGAGAACCATAAATTTTGCTGGTACAATATATAAATGTAAAGACATTCATATTTTGAATATTGATGCATATATGCTATTTATACATGATGAAAATATCAAGAACATATCAGCTGATAATGACCAAAAATGAAAAATAAGGCATACCGTGAATAAAACATGGTAATGACATTGAAAATATAAATTTCAAAGGGGAAAAAAAATTCCATTTGGGCAACGGTATAGGAGTAACTGATACTAATGTATTTCCATTGGTATATGCAGTGAGGATATGCTAGAGGAAGTTAGCCATACCGAGGCAGCCAACAAAGCTGTGTAAACATTGTTAGTCATTAGCCTGTTTGGTGCTGCTTGAAAAGCCTTTTGTAAAGCATAAAGTAGAAGAGAAACCTTGTCTTCAAACATAGTACCACCCTTGTCATGGAGTCCAACACCATAAAGGTTGCTTGTGGTATCAGGACCAGAATGTGAAACAAATCTCAGTTGTCCTGAAGCCACTAAAGCACCTAAGAGGCCTATGATCCCTACAACAACGCCATCACTTTTATCAATATTGTACACATTTCTCCTAGCACTGTCAGCACTAATGGATAGACTTATGCCTCCAAGATTCTTGGCAGAAGGAACTTCAGGGGTAAATGCCATCCGGTCGCTGTTAATATCTGGAGAACTAGGAACAGTGCTATTGCAACTATCAATAGATTGAGAGTGTCTATCGTTATCTAGTATGTTGGCTTCACTTTTATCCTCTGATCCTTCATCATCCTGACTTCTTTCAGTGTTTTCATTATTACCATCAATTTCTGTTTTTTCAAGTTCAGGATTCTTTGAGTATGATTCCACTACATCACTATCACCGTCTTTAGCTTCCCTCTGTAGGAGAACAAGAAGAGTTTCTATCCCACCACCTGCTAGAAATTCTTCTACAAATGTATTGGCCCTAGATGCATTAGGCTGGACAACCAACCTGTAGAAGAGATGCAACACCCTAGCAACCTGAAAATTGAAGCAAATAATAAATGATGAGCATAATTTTGTTTAGATGATAAAGAAAAAAAAGAATAAAATCAGACCAAAGTGTTTTGTAGAGTTGAGTTAGGCCCAACTCCCAATTCTAAGATGGTATCAGGGCCTCCCCCAAGATCTGTTGGGCCGCCCACCATTTATATACACACCAAGCCTAATAGTGTTGGGCTTGAGGGGGTGTGTGCTAAGAAGTCTCACATCGGATGTGAGATGACCTGGACATGAGGTAATCCTCTCCTTACAAGCCGGTTTTGTAAGGAGGAGTTAGGCCCAATATAAAAATCTAATACAAAGCATTATAAGTTCGGACTTTTTATTTAAATAACATATTTGAAAAAAAATCCCAAACTACCCTACTTTGAAGACTAATTCCTCAAATTCCTAGTTGTTGGTCTTAGTAGGACACATCCAATTGAATTGGCGAGGTTCTGAAGGACATGTTTTTTGGTTTTAGTAGGACCTCGCCATTTCATTTGGCGAGGTTTTTTGTTTGAGATTGCTCGGTTGGCATGGCGCCAAGGTCTTGAGTTATTTAAAAAGGAAGAAGAATATATAACATGAGACAATTGGAATCTTGTGCAGATTTAGGTGCAGCAGAATGGGGGTTTGATAGAACTGACTGGTACTTAAACCTATCAGGGTACGAGTACTGATTTCACTGCTTTATGTTGTACTGCTACTGCTAATGACATTGTGTTAACAATGGATTGTTGGCTTGGCTGAAGTGGGTGTAATTCTATTAGCATTGTTTTGGTGTATTTTTCTGTTTTAACTTGAGTTTGGGTTCCTATTTCTATTATCTCAGCAACTGGCTTGGTTGTATAGTGCATTGGTCTAGGTGCTAATTGTGCCTGGGACCTTTCTTATCTCATCTAATAATAAAAAAAAAATTGATCTGTGTAGCCAACTCTACCTTATAACAAAAGGCTATGGTGGTGTTTTTGTTGTGTCATTTTAGCGCATCATGACTAACTAATAACGCCTTCTTATTACCCCCTCGCCAAAAAAAAACACAGACAAAAAGAAAAAATAAAATAAATGACACTACTTTACCTGATTGGGTTGTGGACAGTCAACCATGAATCCAAGTAAACATCGGACATCATCTGAGACCAAAGAAGGAGGAGCTGCCACTATTAAGAGTTCAACTACCACTAAGAGCTCGTCAACCAATGCATTAATTTCCCCCACAGGACGCGTTGCCCCAGCTAGGGAAAAAGAATTCACCGAGTCAATTTCACGAACAATCCAATAACATCTTCTACAGCCATCAAGAAGCATTTGAATGGCATTGGCATCACGCATTACTGTTGACTCTGTGAAAACCATGTCTGCAAGTGATGATAGAAGCTTCTTTTGTATGCCATAACTACACAAACTCCAAATTTTTAAATCTAACACCAGTGTGGTGAAGAGCTGCACCTTAAGTGTATGGTTGATCTTCTGAGATTGACAAACAGAAACAACAGCAGCAACAAGTTCCTCATCTCTTACACCATCATGCTTTCCAACATCAAGTGAAGATAGAGTTTGGAGAAGATAATTCAAAATTTTTGACAAAACCTCGGGCCCTCTACCACGAGACAACTCTTCATTGTTCCTTGGATGTTGAATAGCGATGGATATAATTCTAAAAATTGGGGCAGCAAGAGATGTGGTGGCTGAAGAAAGCGGAAAATTCCCATGCAGTGGTTCCAGAGTCTCCTCGTCTACATTGCTTATCGTTATGGGAAGCAAAGACAAGGGACCACCATAGGCCAATGCCCACAAAGCATCTCCAGGTCGCATTCGTGTAGCAACATGGACTTGCCCAAGAACCTCAGCTGGACGTCGAAGCATTCCTGAATCATAATGAAGGGACCATGAGAAGAGCAGAGATTGATGCATTAAATTATTCATGCCTTGGTGCATAAAAAGAACTTTTTCTGAAGAAGCATAAAAAGAACTTTTGTATTGCTGACAGTAAAATAGGAAATACATGTAACTGTTGATCCCACAAATGGTTGGTTGTGCCATATTAAACACTGGAAATAGCTAACATTGTACACAGGAAATAGTTTATTGAGAAGATATGGAGAAGTAAAGAAACAACAAAGGAGGGGTGCATACATATAACTCACAGGCTTAGCAAACAATATATATATATCTGTAAAAATAAAAACCAAGAAAGAATGGGAAAAGCAGAATAAATTAAATAACTGTTGATATTTAATAATTATTGTAAATATACTTTAGAATATCCTAGATTATTCCTAGCATCACATATTCCATAAAACATATTCCTTTTGTAATTAATGCTCTTAATTGTAGAATCGGCTATATAATAGAATGTCCGTGATGCTCATAGACACACGGTTTTCACCATATGCTTCTTGTGTTCTCTTGTCATTTTCTCTTTCAACATGGTATCTAGAGCCTATTAAGAGGCAACCCTACACCTTGCTTACCCGGTGGACACTCTGTCCTTCGGTGAATTTATTTTTTTCCGACAAACTGTGTTAACTCCAGTTTTGCCTGTTATTCGTTGCCGTGACTCATTCCAGCATTTTTCCGGTAACAACTAGATATAATATCTTCTCAAGACAACTTGATCAAAGAAGGCCGGCCAAAGATAAATCTATTCCTTAATGAATTATATAATTTTATGGGTAAAAGGTACTTTTTGTCTCGGTAAAATTGGCAAATTTGGGTTTTGGTCCCTGTCAAAAAAAATCCACCCATTTTGCCCCTGTAAAATTTAAACCCATAGGTTTAGTCTCTCATTTGATATGTCAACAAAAAAAAAACGTTATGTGGCATGAGTTTAGTGACGTGGCAAACGCCACGTTGGAAAGGTTGACATTTCAGCAATATGACAAAAAATGGTGAAAAGAAAAAAATGCCCATGGACCAAAGTCAAAGTTAAAATTGCAATTTGTTTTCCTTCTTCTTCCATCGCAGCAAGAACAGCTCATTTCTTTCATCTTCTTCCATCTTCTTCCTTCTTCTCATTGTAGCAGCAGCAGCACGACAATGGGAGGAAGCAAATGCTCTCAAGTCGCCACATCAAGCCAAAGGAACATTTGAAATTGTTGTTGAATTTGAATAAACTACTCTGACTCTTAAATAATAGGGGAGCATAACACCCAGTAATAAAACAAATTCATCATATCTAAAAATTCTCATTTAAATAGTTCCATTTATGAAATGTGTTTTGTTTTTCTATGAGAAAATGGAAAAGTTAAAGACACGCATGTAGCATCTAAGCAGTATATGAGCAGAGGAAAAAACAGGTGTGTGTGTGTGTGTGTGTGTGTTACTCTTATGTCGGTTGGTCTGAAGATTGAAAAAAATATATTACTATTAATAAGAACTAGAAATGAAATTTCCTAAAGAGGTAATGAATGATATTATTGTTAGCGAGACCACAATAAGTATGAATACCTGTGAATGGGAAAGGGAGTGAGCATGTTCACCTGCTCTGCTGCTAATTGCAATTATTATATTATTATTAGCCATCATCATCACCCAACCAAATCTTATCCCTCTAAACAAATTGTTTCACACTTTATACACGTGATTATCTTTCAACTTTAGTTTCTTAATTTCTTTTTCATGCTTCTAATTATATAATTTTAAGTCATGGAAAGGCCGGTTCTTGCTGCGATGGAAGATGAAAGATGATGAAAGAAATGGGCTGTTCTTGCTGCTATGGAAGCAGAAGGAGGAAAAAAATTGCAATTTTAACTTTGATTTTGGTCCCTAGGCATTTTTGTCTTTTCGCTATTTTTTTGTCATTTTGTTGACATGTCAACCTTTCCAACGTGGCATTTGCCACATCATTAAACGCATGCCATGTAACGGTTTTTTTTGCTGACATCAAATGAGGGACTAAAACCTAAGGGTTTAAATTTTATAGGGGCAAAACGGGTGAATTTTTTTACGGGGACCAAATCCCAAATTCGCCAATTTTACAAGGACGAAAAGCACCTTTTACCCTAATTTTATTTATATACCAGTTAATTTAAAGTAATTAATAGTTATTTATTGCAATACTTTTTGTAAACCAGTTTACCACTCTTACCAAAAAAACCAGTTTGCCACTATCTATACATAGACAAATGAGCTTAATGAAAGTCCCTAAACGGTTTGTGAACCCCCCAAATTTACACAGTCATGTTTGTTTATGTAAAATAAATGGAAACAAACTTTCAAATAGGAGATGAAGAACCAAAGAAGACAATGAGCTACACTAGAAACCATACTATTAATAAATATGCAACTACAAAAAATTCAGTGCTAGAGAAACAACATTTTGGTGCTTATGAATTCCAACCCAAAATATAGTGAAACATTTTTTTTTCAATCACATAAACCTAAAAGCTAACCTTTACGAGATTATTTATCAGGCATCTTTCTGCACAAAAAATCCATATGCATTTATGCAGTGTATAAATATCCAAATATTATAACACAGAAAAAAGAAAGAAAAAATTGATCAAAATTTTCTAACCTGAAGCACCAGAAGGTGAAGCATCTGGACAGAAGCGCCCATTCAGCAAACTAGGATGATAGAGTAGATGAATGCAACCTCCAATTTCTGCATCTAGAAGCACACTCTCCTCTGCCTTGCTCTGTACATAGGCATTTGTTGCTAGCCATGGTAGCCCAGCTGCATTACCAAAAGAAGGCAATATATCCCCCCCTCTAGATGCCAGGCCTGCCATTCTTTCTGCGCCAATTGGTTCCTTGAAGATGTACACAGGGCCCATTTCAGCAAACAAAGGACATTGACGACGACGGCGTTGCAAACCAGCCATAGTAGGAGGAGGATTAGTTCCTATGCAGCAAAATGCCAGGGGTTTGGATATTCGAGGGAACTCAAAAGGACGACTTTCATATAAAGACCCATCTACATATAACCTGACTTCACTTTCAGCATTCCCAAGAATTCCGTGCTTGCCTATATGCTCAAGACCAATGAAGTACCAGCATTGTGGTTTGAAGGCATAGGTAAAATGCAAAGATGACTTTTTTCCCTTTCCACTGGCAGTTTCAACAACCAAAAATTGGGCATGAAAATAAGCCTCTATACCCTGATTATCACCGGATAAAAAACTGAATAGTCGTGGCATGTGCACTGTACCTTCACCAGCAAGTGCACTAGCTGCAGCAGCAGCTGACATGGCTGATGATTTACCTGACTTAGCCGATGCAGCTGCAGCAATGGCAGCAGCAACTGTAGCTGTATTCAATGTGTCTGCAAATGATTCAATGTAGATCCATGTTGCAAAAGCATATCCATTTACAAACGGCCAACGGCTCTCACCTGGACCAAGCAAACCAGAACTTTCACCATCAAACTCAAAAGTGCAAGCAGGTCCTCTTGACTCCTTTCCACTTATTGCTTTCTCCAATGCTAGTGTTAATCGTGGAGCCCAAATTGTGGTAAGCGTTTTAGTAATGACTTGAAACCATCTATAAAGATCGCTAACACTAAGAGAATGACCTGCTAAGTATTGTATACAGTGGCACAAAGGAGTTCCATCCCACCTCATTTGCCCATTTAAGCCAACATCCACAGTAAAAATCTTTTCAGCTGTTCTCAACAATACTCCCAACAGACCAGCCGATGAGCACATTGCTCTATTTCTAGTGCAAGCCCTTATTATGACAAGTAGTCCCCTGACCATCCTTGTCCTTGGGGACATGACATCATCAGTATCACCTATGTAAGGAAGCCAGGGAATAAGCTCACCTGACACAATGGCAGCCCGGGAGTTCAGCATTACACTAGGAGGATTATTATCCTCATCCTCCTCAAAACTTTCAACACCTCCCATTGTTGCAAGAAGTGAATCTACAATTAAGAAAGGTATACTCTCCATTTCTTCAACACTTTCAAAAATTTCTACACCGCTAGCAATATTCTTTAGCTTATCCATACCTTCAGGTTTCCCCATAATAGCAGAATCAACAAGATGCAGTAATTCTGGAGATACATTTGGCTTTGCATGTTTTTGCTTGGGCTTTGGTGGAGATTTAACAGGAGAAGAATACCCAGTAGAATCAAAACTAATTGATGGAGCAAACTGCTTGTTTGTATAACCGAAATTCCCCTCTGACCCGGGGCTATGAGAAAGATTATCAAGGTGTGGGTCAGCAACCACAGAAGAATCATACTCCATTGAGTACGACCCAGATGAGTATCGAGAATCCTCTGCATATCCATCATATGGGTGATGTATTTTATCCGAACCTGGTGATTGATTTGAATGCTCAGACTCGTTATTCTTGTCTTGATCGTTCAAACATACTTGCTCAAACTGGTCCTCACCCATAACTGTAGTTGCACAGTCAACATCTTGATCTGGCATGTGTACCCTCTCATCTACATGTTCTGCCTCAGAACTACTGCTACCATTTACATTTTCCTGATGAGGACTCTCAACAAACTGTTTTATATCACTATCTACTACTCCATGAGAATCTAATTCATTACCAGATATTTTCATCTCTTTTGGCTCTTCCTCCTCTTCCATTATGCTATTTCTGAAGAAACTAACAAATATTCATTTGAATTATGAAAGCCCAATCCACCTGCAAGTAATAAAGTAAATTCAGAGAGAGATTTGGATACCATAGTGATCTGTACAATTAAAGCACCCATGTGCTACGGTGGGGGAAAGATCGGATCAGATACAGTTGCCACAAGATCAATTTATAGAAAATAATGAACAGTGAATTTTACAACAAGCCTTTTGAAAGAACATATGCCGTTATTTCAAACAATAACACCATGGTCCATATGAGAAGACACCAAACAAAAAGATAGAAAAAGAGTATTGATATGTAAGCCCGTAGTGTATATATACATAAAATGAACCTAAAAGGGTATCACTCCAATGCCCAACTTTTTCTACATACGAGGAACTTGATGAGTAGTGAAACATTTAACAGTTTGGGTCAACTAAGAGAATCTCCAACAGGAGTGCCTTATTCTGCTGTTTAACTTCAATGGTTCCCTGCCGAGTTTCACCAATAGAGCATAAATATATGGCAGCCACGTGAAAGGACCGTTAGTTGCTTAAGAATAAAAAAAAATACGTAAGAACATGTGGGACCCATTTTATGTTCTTAATAAAAATGCACCATTGGAGTAGAAACGGATCATGATTCCCAACAGTATCCATGCATTCAAGACATCGGTAGACATTCGATCAAGATCGGACAGTTCAAATTTAAGATCTTATTTTAAATTATAAATGTAGAAGTAAAATCTGTTTTTTATTTAATTGTCACAGTGGAACGGTCACAAACAAATGTCCCAAATGCGTGAAAACCTCAACTGCAGGCGATTTAATTTCGAGTAGAAACATGATAAGCTGCTTAAAGTTGATATGGCATGATAAGACCCACCGAAAGTGAGTTAAGTAAAACAAGAGGCAAACCCTAAACATTTGACAATGACAACTCATCAAGGAGTAGTAACTTAAAAGTAACAAAAAAACAAGCTTCTGTATGACTGCACACACCATAATCATTATACAGCTGCGAAAGTCTACAGTACACTAAACAAATTCATTAACATACTCGGCAAGCTCGATCGACAAGTTCAATGCCTTAGATTTGAGAACAGATTCACAAGAAGTAAAGTTTCACAACTTGAAGCTCATAAATACTGACTAAGAAGTTACTCCATTATTAAACTAAGTTAATAAATAGTATTTGTGCCAAACACAGAATCTAAACATTCAAGTTCAATTCAACTATACTCCAAAGAAAATCAACGAGAATACAGTAAAATTACGCATAGCAACAATTCAAATCAAACAATGGAAAAAAGGAAAGAAAAAAAAAAGTCGTTGTTTAGTTGAAAGTTGAAAACGTCAAAAAAAGAAGTGACCGGATCTTGCTCGAACAAGAAACTAAGGAAATCAAAACGACATAGATCGTCTGGCATTGCAAGAAATGGATCGAGAAACAGCAGATCTCAAAAGATAATCGCGTGCATTATCGACCGATTCGAATCGGAGCTTGGAAAGTCCGAATAAGAAAATGCACAGATCGTAACAAAATCTTCATTGTTGCTTCGTTAAGACGTAAAACGAAGAATTAATGGAGAGATTTTAGAGTTTCGCTTACCTTCTAGAAGATTCTGGCACGGAGTTTCCTTCTGGTTTGATCGTGAGGCTCAGATCGAGGATTTGATGGTAATGAGAGAGAGAGAATCAGAGATGGAGAAGGTGAAGGAGAATTAGGGGAGAGAGAGGAAGAAAGAGGAGGAGGTTGGTGGTGATTCCGTTTAAGATAGTTGGTGGGAGGAAGCTATGTATACTGATGTCTGCAATTTGGCCCCATTTCTTAATTCTTACCCATATCGTACTCAGTTGTCAACTCCGGCTTTGGTCTTCTAAACAACTTCGTTTCTCATTTTCAATGTTTACATTACATCAGTGTTAATAATTATTTTAAGAAAAAATGCTAAACAATGCCCCGGGGCAATGGTTAAGCATATTAAAATAGAAAATTTATCTTGAAATGTGTACATTCAACACATAAAAAATGTAAAAAGTTATTTTTTTAATATTTAATTTTTTTTTATTTCCTTTTTTGGTATGTTTAACCATTGCCCCAGGGGCACTATTTAGCATGACCCTTATTTTAATTTTAATATTAAAAAAGTTAGATAAATCTTAAATTTTATTTTTAATGGAAATCTTATAGATTAAGAATATGCCTTTTTTCTTTTTGTTACAAGAAAATAATATGCCTATTTTGAATTGGTTTCTTTGACATTTTTAAATTTGTGAAATAACTTTTTGAAAATAGAAATAAAATAAAGGCAAAATTATATGTTTAGTCATTTATCTTATTTTTTGTAACACTTTAGTCTTTTATCTTTCATTTGTAACATTTTGATCATTTATCTTATCTTTTTGTAACATTCTGATCCTTTATCTTTTATTTGTAACATTTTGGTCCTTTAAAGAACATAAAAATATGAAATAATTGATAAAGATGATGAACATATTCATCAAAATCATGAGTTTTATTTAATTTTAATAAAAAGGTATCTTAACAAATAAAATTAAACATTTTTTTAATAAAAAAAATATGAAAAAAAGGGTTTATATGTGAATGTTATAAAAGATGAAGGACTAAAATGTTACAAATAAAAGATAAAGGACTAAAGTGTTACAAATATATAAGATAAAGGACCAAAGTGTTACAAATAAAAGATAAAGGATCAAAATGTTACAAAAAAATAAGATAAAGGACCAAACGTGTAATTTTGCCTAAAATAAAATTATAATTCACTAGATAAAATATGACTCAGTTGAGCTAAGTGGAAACTGAGGGTTTGCTTGGCAATTGCATGGCCAAAAAATTGATTTATAGTTTATAAGCTAAAAAAAATTGGTAATTGTCTTTTTATTACGAGTTTATAGAAGATCCTAAATACAAATAGAAAGAAAAAATACTATGCACAATCTGTTGTGAAGAAAATAATGACACAATCTGATATCTCTTATTTCCTAATACCCCTCAAGTTGGAGTGTGAAGATGAAGAACACCCAACTTGGAAAGAAGAGTGTCAAACTGTTGTTTTCCCAAAGCCTTCGTTATAATATCAGCAAGTTGTGTTGAAGTGTGGAAATACTTAGGTTGAATATTTCCTTTGGCAATTTCATCTCTCACAAAATGACAATCAATATGTTTTATATGTTCATAGAGCATCGGATTATTAGCAATGTGGAAAGCAAATTGACTATCACAGTAAAGGTGCATTGGATGAGAATGCTCAATGCCAAGAGAACTCAATAATTCTTTCAGCCACTTGAGCTCACAAGCAGCTGCATTCAGGGTTCAATGTTCAAGGTTCAATGGTCGGACCGTGGTCGGACCGTTTTTAATTAAATATATATTTTAATTAATATATAAATAAAAATAAATAAATAATGACTCAATATTCTATAGTTTCACACATAAAAAAAATGAAATTAAGTTAATATAAAATTAAATATATATTTTTTGACCGTTTTTAATTAAATATATTTTTTTTTTAACAATTTTGTGTTTAAAAAGGTAACTATGTAATATATTTTTTTGACAAAGATAACAGTGTAATTTTGGTTCCAAAAAAATGTAAATAAGGCCAATTCTTATCATATCATGGAGGAAATTTCTCTTCCGACCCCATGGTTCTTTTATACCCCCCTAAAATCTAATTTTGGCCCCAAAAACGGTATACTTTTTGCAACAATTGTCGTGGTTTATGCGAACCATGACATTTGTATATTACGGTTTCGCGGTTTATACAAACCATGACATATGTTTGTTTGTCATGGTTTCTGCGAACCATGAAGAGAGTTTACTGAAAATTTAACAAGGGGGAATACAAAGAGATCTGAGGGGGAAAAAAAGAAAGGTAGTCATTCAATGCATATTTTTAATATATCAGCAATACACCGACAATTTTTTTTTCTTCGGATGTTGCACCGACACTTTTTTTTGTGGTCGAGATTGCATCGAAACTCACATGTGGTTTAAATTGCACCCTCTACCTTTTTTTCTGTGGTTGAGATAACATCGGGAAATTTAGGTGGCTATAATTATTCGGATTCGTGTATAATTATTCAGATTCGTGTATCCATGTTTGTACGCTACTTTGATTGTTGCAAACTGATGAACAACTTGAATGTTCAAGCTAGTATTTAACGTTTGTATTAAGTTTTTATGCAATTGTCGTATTTTCAATTACGTTGTTGTGATTTCCAGTTAGTGTACGTGTTTAAAATCTCTGGAATTTAATAAACTTTGTTCTTTTTTTATGTGAGTGATTTTTTTTTTAATACGTTTTCACCTAACGCATTTATAACGGATAAACATCCAACAACCTAATTAAATTTCATCTACCACCATTTTATTGTTTCAATCAAGGAAGATGCTTCCAACTTTCACCATGTTTAATTTATGATGTTTCTAAATTAGTAGGGTACCATGGTTTCTGAGAACCATGACAAATAAAAGACTACCATGGTTTCTACAAACCGCGACGTCTTTAACATAAGAGAAGCAGTGTGTTACTATATTAACCCGTCGCGGTTTCTACGAACCGCGGAAACCTTAAATCGCGGTTTCTATAAACCACGATACCGTGCAAGGGCAAAAGGGTACCTTAGGGGGGTATAAAAGAACCAAGGGGGGGCGGAAAAGAAATTTTCTATCATGGATTATAACATAAGCCCAATTAAAAAAGTTGGACCTTCTTTTATTAAAGTTCACCCTTTTTATATAAATAAATGACAAGAAACCCTAGTATTATCTTTACTTGTGCCGCCGCTCCTGTTCATCATCATATGCTTCCACCATCTATATGTTGAAAAGTAGTATTATCCACAAGCACAACACATCAGCAACCATAACAAATGAGTCTCAACTCCTTTTTATTCTACATACAATATCATGCAATTAAAAAAAGTCATGCAATGGAAACAAATTCTTTGGAAGACCAAATAAAGTATATAACTTCATCATTTTCTTCTTCTTATTCTGATACTCAAAACTTCTGAGACCAAATAAATTGTTTCTTTTTTTATCTTTTCGTTTATTTTATTTGCTGCCTCTTCAAAATATTTTTTCCTGAATGGTTCGAGGGTTGTATGTAATATTCATTCTTCTTCTTTTTCTACCATGGAAGGCCGAGATTTAATGAAAAAAAGCTAATTTTGATCTGTTTCACTCTGATTCAAAGGGGAGGCAAAGAGTTTAAACCAACTATGTATTCGTTTTTTGATCTTTTGTTTCCTTTTTTATTTTATTTTGTTTATTTTATTATAAACCGTTCCAATTCCTTTTTTTAAAAAAAAAAAATTAATTGAACAACGTCGTTTTTGCTGTAACAAATTTTTTTTAAAAGTATGCAGACCGGAAAACCGGTTGGACCGGCCGGGTCACCGGTTTTTTTTTTCCGGTTTTAGACCGGTTTGGGCGGTTTGCTAGCGGTTCTCTTGCAGAACGGTTTTGCGAGCTAACCGGACCGGATGCAGGTCCGGTTCCCGGTTCGATCGGTCCGATCGGCCGGTCCGGTCCGGTTTTGACAACCTTGCTTTCAAGTACCGAACCACGCGTAGAGCTGCATTCCAATGCTCAAGTTTTGGGTTTTGCATGAATTGAGCTAGGATGTGAACACAATAAGACAACTCAGGATGATTAATGGTCAGATAGATGAGACGTCCAACGAGACTCCTATATTCAGTTGGATCTTTTAGATTCACTCCTTCAACGAGAGCCAACCAATGGTTTTGTTCAATGAGAATGGTTGCAGGTTTTGCTCCACTATGAAGGCCCGATACTCCAAAAATGGTCAAGTATCGTGTCTGATACGTATCTGATACTGATACTTGACGATACCTTTTGATACGCGTATCGGAGAAGTATCGGACAATTAAAATCATTTTTAAAAAAATAAACGACTGATACGTGTCGGATACTTCTCTGATACGCGTATCAGAGAAGTATCGGCCAATCAATGTTCTTTGATGGTGGAAACGAAGGAGAGAAAACTGATACAATTTGTGTTTCCTCTTAAGTAGTGAGTGTTAAAGTATGATGTTCTTTATGGATAATCAACTATGTCTTTTTTGGATAGTACACTAAGATGTTTTTTTAAAAAAAATTTGAATAATACTAATTATGTTATTTTGGGTAGTACTTAACTTAAGATATGTAATTGTCATTTGTTTGCTTATTTTGAGTAATTTGAATGTTAATTTAATTATTATCATTATCGATTCTAGTTATATTATATATTGTGTATTTATATATTTAATTTAAAATTAAATTTTTTAAATAACGTATCGTGGCAGTATCGTATCGGGAATTTTGAAAATTTTCTCGTATCGCCGTATCGGTATCGTATCTATCGATATCATATCACGTATCTGAGCTTCATAGGCTCCAACTAACCCACAATTAGAAATAAGATCCAAAGCATACTTTCGTTGCGAGAGAAAAATATCGGTGGCATTTCGCGCCACCTCAATACCAAGGAAATATTTCAACTTTCCAAGGTATTTCATGTCAAAACAATGACCCAAATAATTCTTGAATTCATCTATAGCATCACTGATTTCCATATTAACTATATCTTCGACAAAAACCAATACACATACATCTCTCTGTCATGACTATGCAGTGTGAAGAGGGAATAATCAGAATTTGATTGTTTATAACCATAAGCTTTCAGAGCTTCTGATAATTTAGCAAACTAACATCTAGGAGCCTGTTTTAAACCGTACAAAGATTTGCGGAGACGACATACCTTACCAGGCGAGCGTTTATCAAAGCTAGGAGGCAACTTCATATAGACTTCTTCATCCAAGTCCCCATGAAAGAACGCATTACAAACATCCATTTGATGTAGTTGAAAGTTCTTTGTTGCAGCAACAACCAAAAGAGTTCGAACTGTC
Organism: Trifolium repens; assembly: GCA_030408175.1. NCBI lineage: Eukaryota > Viridiplantae > Streptophyta > Magnoliopsida > Fabales > Fabaceae > Trifolium > Trifolium repens. The sequence goes on from CP125849.1 coordinate 17,970,341, forward strand.
ACCATCTTCGTCATGGGAGCAAATGTGTTAGACTACTTGGCTACCACTTAGAAGGGGGGGTTGAATAAGTGGCCCTTTTAAACACTTGTTAGACTACTTGGCTACCACTTAGAAGGGGGGTTGAATAAGTGGCCCTTTTAAACAATGTTGATTTTAAAAAATTTAGTTTAAAAGGTACGCGCGGAAGCACCACTGGATCGGTAGTCTCTTTGCACCCGATTGATCACTGAAAAAGTAGTATAGCCTTGAACGTATGATGATAAAGAACTAGAAACGATCGTGTGCAAAATATTCGAATTAAATGATCCAATAACACAGTCCAAGCAAGTTACAAAAATATAGAGCTAATCCAATCACAATCAAGATATATGTCAATTGAATTTTGGTGCACACGTACGAACACAAAAATTCAATCGAATCGAAAAATTAAAGCAATTGTGTAAAGTAAAAGATTAAGGGAGAAAGACACAAACGATTTATTAGGGAGTTCCCCGGCTTTCGTGTCGTCCTCGCGGTCGGCCGGGTACGTCTCCCCCAAAATAACCAAACGGGTTATTTGAGCGTATATTGATTAAAAACGATTGAACTATAGTGCACAATTTACAAAAGACTCCAATAATCCTATACCGAATCTAATGCAAACTATGCGTAATAACCTCAACAAGTAATGAAGCTTCTCCCTCTGATTCCAACGATCCTAACCGTGCGCAAATCCTCGCACCGATCGTCCAGCTGAGTACCTCGCTTCTTCGTTGTTGATCCTTCAAGATATCGCACAATCTTGAATCCTTAAGAAAAACCCAAACCTTATTCACAAATCAACTCGATCACGCCTCTGATTCACCGCAAGCCGTATCGAACGTTATCGACCAAATGTACAACCTTTATCCGAATGATCCCATACTCACTCTTCAATGAATTGCAATTTGATGGAAGATGATGATCTTGTGAAGAATAACCCTTTGATCCAAATTCTTCAACCAATTTGAATCCCAAAGAGTTTATCAAAGCTATTTCACTTTCTCACAGGTTTTTCTCTCTTTTTACAATAACAAAGCACATTGCTATTTATAGAGAAAATAGAATTGAGCAAATTTAGGCAAAACTTAACATACATGTATCGATACAAATGATGGTTTGTATCGATACAAGCCCTTTGACCAGCGTTCAAATATGAAAATTTGACCTATGTATCGATACAAACACGTATGTGTATCGATACATACATCAGTTTCTTGAAATCTTGACTGATATGTATCGAAGCATGCAAGCATGATTCGATACATCATGCACTCTCTGGTTTTCTGAGAGATATAGGTGTGTATCGATACATGCAAGCATGATTCGATACACAGGTGACTCTCTGCCTCTGAGAGATCACTTTTGTATCGATACAAGTGATATATGTATCGATACAAATTGCACAAAATCAGTCTGAAGTAATTTCAGGACATTTGTATCGATACACATGTTTATGTATCGATACATAATACCTAAAAATCAATTTTTCAAAGTTTAAAAATAGTTTTTCGCTGTCAAGTCATTTGTAATGTTGCCAAAATATGTTCTACTCTATTTTCATGTGTTTTGACAATTATTAAAACATGAGGATGAACTGGTGCACTTACATTCTCCCTCTTTTTGATAATTGTCAAAACTTTGCATAAGCTAACTAAGCATATACCTAATATGCAATAAAATAGCAATATGTATACAGACGCAATTACACCAAGGCTAAACAATAAGCACGCTCCCCCTGAGTTGATGCCATAATGCGTTTGATATTGTTGATAATATTCAAGAATTCTTAGCTATTCATCCTTAGCTTGTGCAATCCAAATCTCTCCCCCTTTGACAATATCAAAAAGAAGAAGAGAGCTCATTAGAAGTATTAAGTTCAAACAATTTTAACCATAGTCATATCGTGCACTTACATTTGTCGAAATGTACTATATGATGAAAGTTCCTAATCAAAATAATTACATACAAAGATATGCCAAAATATATCAATGACGAATACCAAATATCATGATAAACATGAAATGTAGAATAACAAACCAAAATCAACTCATGAATATTGTAACACTTCGACATTTTAAGCAAGTAACATATCCAAATATGGGACGAAATAAACAAAGCAATGCAACAAATGCATAAACATAACATGATTATCCATACAAACAAAAATTATCCAACATACCAAGTCATACAAAACCAAAATGGATGTTGTCCAAAAATGACAACACCAAAATTATCCGTACAACCATATCGAAAATAAACGAAGTCATAAGAAATAACGAGATAAAATTGTTCATGCGGAAAAAGAAAATAAAATGCAATAAAAACATCGTCAAGTATTATCATCATTCATCCATGTTGTCCAGGTTAGGAGGAGGGTTAGGTTGATAGTAGCCATGCATCTGAGCTTGCATCTCATCAAAGCGAGTAGTCACATAGGTTCGGAGATCATTGGTGTTGGTGTACAACTCTTCAATTCTAGCACTTTGAGTTTTGTAGTTCTGAGTGTACTCATTGTAGAAGGTGGTTTGTTGCATACTCATATTCCTTAGCATGCCCATCATTTCATTTCAGTTTCCGCCTTCTTCACCTTGACCTTCACCTTCACCTTGCCTAGCATTTCTTCTTTGTCTCCTACCTCTTGGAGCAGCAGCTTGATCCACATTTTCTTCCTCTTGACCATTGTAGACATAGACATTGTCAACATTCAAGGTCCAATTCATCTTTGCCATTTGAGTATCACTAAATTTTTGTAACCTTCCAAGGGTAGTATACTCAATGGGAAGGTTTTGTCCAACCTTGAACTTTCTCAAGATGCTAGCTATCAAACTACAATATCCAAAGCTTTGATCACGGCTAGAGTTCCTCAAGTCAAACATTCTACACACAATATAAAAAGGCCAATCAACTTTTCGGTCTTCCATTAGCAAAAACATGAGATCAATGTCTTTCCTATCCATTCTAGAACTTGCACTCTTAGGACGCAATATGTGACTTACAATCCAATAAATCACTCTAGCGTTCACAGTTAATTTTCCGGTTCCCATAGTTTCCGGAACATTGCCATTTCTAGTAATGGAGGTGATGAAAACATTAGAATCATAATCAACCTGGCTAGCTTCAGTATAGGCCAAAAGATCTTCTCCGGTTATCCTACTACCGGTACTCATTCCAAACAAATCAAACCACATAGTTGCACTAAACCTATACACCTTATGTCCCCAACAAAATTCAAACTCAGCACCATTTCTCTCCTGCAACCCAGCATAAAATATCCTAACCAAAGTATCATTATATTTGGTTTGCAAATCACAAAAAGTATCAAGTTGTTCGTTTTTAAGAATTTCTGCAATATCATTGAGACGCAGATTTCTAAGTGTTTCAGTATTAACAGATTTCTGAGGCAAAATGCTCCTAGTTCTACAATATTGCGTATAAGTAGTAATGCAATCCTTGTGAACAAATTCTTCTTCCCTAAGTCCAAAATTTGGAACATCATTGCTACTACTTCCTACTTCCTTTCCTTTTCTAGCTTTAGTTTTTGGTGCCATTTCTAGGAGAGTGAAAAATAGAACGAATTACCTTGAATTTTGATGGAGAACTTGAAGAAATTTCACAACCAAAATTGAAGAAACCCTTGTCTTGAATGTCGAGATTATGAATCTTGAACCACGAAATTGATGAAGGAATGTGAATGGGTAATGAATTTGAAGTGGTTTAGGGTCAAGTTTTGTGAGTTTTGGTTGAGTTTGAGGGAGATTGAAAATTTGGGAATGAGGGTTTTGAGTGTTTTGCTCGTGTAGAAGAAGAAGTTTTTGGTGTTTGATGAATGAATGAATGAAAATTGATCCATAAAAGGTGTTTTCACGCGTATGTATCGATACAAACTCGTGTTTGTATCGATACAAGTCAGTTTTCTGCAGCATGTATCGAAGCATGCGAGCATGTATCGATACATGAGACAGTGTCTGTCCAAGCTGAAGAGTTATGTATCAATACAATCATTATATGTATCGATATATATCAGTTCATTTTGAAAATTTGCAGAATAACTAACATGTATCCATACAATGTTTATTTGTATCGATCCAAAATGCATTATTTTCAATTTTTTTCTCAAAACACATGAACTTATAAGTTTTTTAAAAAATTTATGACTTCCAAATAATCATGTATGTATGAAACACATATAATCAACAAGGTACATACTTATGTATGTGAGCAAAAACAATACCAAGACACATTATAACATGAGAACACATGTTAAACCATATATGCATGATAAGGCATCCACATAAATGAATCAAAGTACCAAAATTAATCATATGAAAATGTATGTCTATGTATTCACACAAAGTCACATATAAGAACAAAAACAAACATATACAAACCAAGTATGAACTTAATATGGCAATTGTAATGATTTTTGTCAAATCCCCATTTTAAACGTATGAGTCTCAAAAACTTATTAATATTTTTGAGCAAAATTCTTGGAAATGGAGGATTAGACAACTATCAAAGCAAATATCATATTAAGGTGAAAGTTGTATGTATATGAAACAATGTACAAATGCTAAGTAAAAAAAATATAAAGGTAAAGGTAGAGAATAGAATCTTCCCTTGAGTGTTAGGTGGAGGAAGTGATCAATTTTCACACCATTGTAAGTGTTGAGTTGAAGCTTTTCTCATTGCTTTCCTTGTTCATAAGTCTTGAACTCCATTGTTGTCGGTGTCTTTTGTCAATGGTTTCAAGACGCCTTCCTACATACTTAGACATTTGAAATAGGTCCCCAACTCATGTTGGGTCCTAGTTGGTTAGTAGCACCATTATTGCCTAACTTAGGTAACCATTGCAATTTGCCTTTTGGTACCAAGATTTTTCGAGCATGGCATTTTGCAATAGTATGACCCTTGTCACAACAATAATGACAAACGATATGAGGATTACTTTTCTTAGGATCCTTTTCAACAAATTTATACTTTTTATTTCTAGGTTTTAATGATTTGTTGAATTTAGATGGATCAACCGCAAAAGTAATCTCCGGCTTGGATGGTTCTTTTAGCTTATCTTGTAACTTTCGCAAGTCTCTATATAAGTAAAAGCATCCATCACATCCGGTCTTATCGTTACCATAACTATCAAAAGTCACAAGAGGTTTTTGAATCATAGACTCTTTGAGGGCTTTCAACTCAAGCTCCGTTTCTGAAACTTTTGCCTCAAGGTATTTATTAACTTGCATCAAACCTTTTAGTCGTTGAAAAGCCTCTTTAGTTTCTTTGTGTAACTTTTCAAAAGCGACTTGCAACTCATGATATTCTAAAAGCGTATATGAGCTAGAGGGATTTTGATTTACCTTTTTGGGAGCAAGTTTCTTGCGATCATAGGATGTCAAACACACATTTGTCAATACATCTTCACCACTTGAGCTAGAGCTTGATGATGAAGAGGAAGATGAGCTTTGGCTTTCCCATGCAACATATGCTTTCTTTCCCTTGTCCTTGCTTCCCTTTTTGAATGACGGTGACTCCTTCTCTTTTCTCTTGAGCTTAGGGCAATCCGGTTTGAAATGACCAACTTGGCCACACTCATAGCATGCCCCTTTCTTGGAGTACCTAGCATCTTCATTCTTCCGACGGTAACCACTATCTTTCCGAAACTTCTTAAGATTGTCATCGGAATGTCTTATCACATTCTTTCTCACATATCTATTATAGCGTCGAACGAAGAGCCCCATTTCCTCATCATCGGAATCGTCTTCGCTTGAGCTACTCTCCACTTGCTCAACCTTTTTGGACTTGGATTTGAAGGCCTTTAGAGCAATGGACCTCTTATCCTTTTCTTTTTCCTTTTCGTTGTGTTTCTCCTTTTTCTCACCTTTCTCATGCTTTTCCAACAAATTAAGCACTTGTTCATGTTCCGTTAGCTTACCAAATAAGGTTGTGAGACTTAAAGTTGTAAGATCATTTGCTTCTTTGATTGCGGTGACCTTTGGTTGCCATGACCTATTAAGACATCTCAAAATCTTATTAGTAGCATCTTGATTAGTGATTGGTTTACCTAGACCATGTAACTTGTTGGTAATTTTTACAAACCTTTGTTGCATATCCGCAATGGTTTCACCATCTTGCATATGAAACAATTCGAACTCTTGAGTTAAGGTGTTTATCTTGGATATTTTGACTTCATTAGTACCCTCAAAATGAGTAACTAATGTACCCCACATTTCTTTGGCCGTTGAACAATGCGACACATGATAAAATTGTTCAATCCCAAGGGATGAAATAAGTATGTTTTGTGCCTTTGCATCGTAATTGACCTTTTTCTTATCATCATCCGTCCATTGTGCCATAAGCTTATTGGTGACAACGCCATTAGGATCGGTGTTTGTCGGAACAAACGGACCGTTCTCAATAGCATTCCACACTTCACCATCAAAAGAATTGATGTGTATGCGCATACTATTTTTCCAATAATCAAAATGATTTCCATTGAATATAGGTGCCCGATTATAAGCCCCTTTAGGTGCAAAAGCCATGTTTTCTAATAATTGGCACAATCCACCGAATTTTGTGAACAAAATTGAACCGGGATCGTGATACCACTTGTTAGACTACTTGGCTACCACTTAGAAGGGGGGGTTGAATAAGTGGCCCTTTTAAACACTTGTTAGACTACTTGGCTACCACTTAGAAGGGGGGTTGAATAAGTGGCCCTTTTAAACAATGTTGATTTTAAAAAATTTAGTTTAAAAGGTACGCGCGGAAGCACCACCGGATCGGTAGTCTCTTTGCACCCGATTGATCACTGAAAAAGTAGTATAGCCTTGAACGTATGATGATAAAGAACTAGAAACGATCGTGTGCAAAATATTCGAATTAAATGATCCAATAACACAGTCCAAGCAAGTTACAAAAATATAGAGCTAATCCAATCACAATCAAGATATATGTCAATTGAATTTTGGTGCACACGTACGAACACAAAAATTCAATCGAATCGAAAAATTAAAGCAATTGTGTAAAGTAAAAGATTAAGGGAGAAAGACACAAACGATTTATTAGGGAGTTCCCCGGCTTTCGTGTCGTCCTCGCGGTCGGCCGGGTACGTCTCCCCCAAAATAACCAAACGGGTTATTTGAGCGTATATTGATTAAAAACGATTGAACTATAGTGCACAATTTACAAAAGACTCCAATAATCCTATACCGAATCTAATGCAAACTATGCGTAATAACCTCAACAAGTAATGAAGCTTCTCCCTCTGATTCCAACGATCCTAACCGTGCGCAAATCCTCGCATCGATCGTCCAGCTGAGTACCTCGCTTCTTCGTTGTTGATCCTTCAAGATATCGCACAATCTTGAATCCTTAAGAAAAACCCAAACCTTCTTCACAAATCAACTTGATCACGCCTCTGATTCACCGCAAGCCGTATCGAACGTTATCGACCAAATGTACAACCTTTATCCGAATGATCCCATACTCACTCTTCAATGAATTGCAATTTGATGGAAGATGATGATCTTGTGAAGAATAACCTTTTGATCCAAATTCTTCAACCAATTTGAATCCCAAAGAGTTTATCAAAGCTATTTTACTTTCTCACAGGTTTTTCTCTCTTTTTACAATAACAAAGCACATTGCTATTTATAGAGAAAATAGAATTGAGCAAATTTAGGCAAAACTTAACATACATGTATCGATACAAATGATGGTTTGTATCGATACAGGCCCTTTGACCAGCGTTCAAATATGAAAATTTGACCTATGTATCGATACAAACACGTATGTGTATCGATACATATATCAGTTTCTTGAAATCTTGACTGATATGTATCGAAGCATGCAAGCATGATTCGATACATCATGCACTCTCTGGTTTTCTGAGAGATATAGGTGTGTATCGATACATGCAAGCATGATTCGATACACAGGTGACTCTCTGCCTCTGAGAGATCACTTTTGTATCGATACAAGTGATATATGTATCGATACAAATTGTACAAAATCAGTCTGAAGTAATTTCAGGACATTTGTATCGATACACATGTTTATGTATCGATACATAATACCTAAAAATCAATTTTTCAAAGTTTAAAAATAGTTTTTCGCTGTCAAGTCATTTGTAATGTTGCCAAAATATGTTCTACTCTATTTTCATGTGTTTTGACAATTATTAAAACATGAGGATGAACTGGTGCACTTACAAATGTCTCATTTTCATGGCGTTATGTTCCCCCTACAATTCCCTTTATTATCACGGTGGGTTAACATAATAGTGAAACGTGCTCTCGCATACTAAAATCACTCTATTGCAATTATTGCAATTAAAGACACTGATACTAAACCAAAGAAGGCTATGTTGTCACGCTTTTTACCTACACATGGTGTCACGTTCATTCTTACTTTAATTGAACAGTTGCAAAACATGCATAAATTAATTAAGTGAACGTTAATCCTATCAGCCTATAGCCTCAGTATACGACACTATCTCTCCTGCTCTTGCTAGATTAATTATCTCAGTTCCGGATTAGGGCCCTGTCACGACGTAACCTAATCCTAAGGACTATTCATAAATATGTGCGCATTCATATATGAAAGTACAGTAGCACAGTAGATAATTAAAGATAATAAACTGAATTGTAGATAACATAAGTTTTTTCAAACCAATTACATGAATCAAGTCATCATAGGGAAGTTCATCTACTTGACCTAACCTAATGGATTTAACTACTGATAAACTAATCAACATAACAAAAGACGTTAGAAGATTACACATAAAAATAATCTGATCCTTGTTGCCTTCCGAAGATAGGGTATACCCCCTATGATGGAAGGCGACCTTCCCTTGAGAGCCTATTGCTCTTTCTTGTGACTCCCCTTGTGGGTGGAGAGTTGCTTTGCTTTTTTCTTTTTTGAGGTGTGAAAAACAGTGAAGGTGAAAGGCTCTATTTATAGTCTTTTTGGGCTTGAATTTTACGCGTTATCGTGGCACGATGTACTTGATTTTCTCCCAAAATTCAGCATATTTGCTTCAATTAAGCGTGTGTTTGGTTCTGCGGCGAAAATAATTGAGTTTGGTTAAAAGTGAGTTAAACTGAATTGATTTATGTTTGTATATATTCAGGTAAAAGTGATTCTCCTCAATTCATGTTGTTTGGATACTTTAAATCAAAATTGCTTTTTAGTATGCAATTACCAAAATGGGTTTAATTATATTTAAAACTATATATTTCATTTATTTTATAGATAGTTATTTAAATTTAATAAATTTGAATTAAAATTAGTAAAATAATTATTCAACAAATTGTGATATTTATCATATTAAACATATTATATTTTAAATTTTATAATATTTTGCTTTATGTTCATTTGTTAACTTAAAATGGGCCTATTTTAATTGTGTGTAACAAAAAAAAGTCTTAACCCAATTCCTCATGTGTCATCTCTAATTTGAAGAAATAAGTTACTGTTCATCTATAACCCAGTATACATGATGGCTATAGAATCACCGCCATAGCCAACAAAACTCAAGTAACAATAATATTTTCTATAAAATTCTAGAATAATAACATGAAAATATAGTCTAAAATACTCAATAACAAAAAAAAGGTATTAAATTGGCACCGTCAAAAAGGAGAAAGAAAATAAAATCTCATTTCCATTGAAAAGCATGACCCTGGTTTATGCAAATGAAAGGGGTAAATGAGGAATGGCAAAATATAACTATCCAATAAAAAAAGGAAAAGAATGAGAGTTGATTCAAAATTTCAAATCACCGTAGAAGCTAGAAATTTCAACTTCAACTAAAATTGATTCTGGGAGTTAGAATCAATTCACTTTCTTCAAGCCAAACACCATCAATTTTAGTCAAACCACGTTCATTTGCCGCAGAGGTGTGTTTAAGGGTCCGAAAACGGGCAACCAAACATGTACTAAATAACCTTCATCGTCGCACGATGATTTGAGTTGATTTCTTTGTTTTTTGCTCCTTTTTGTATAATTTCTTCAACTTTTGCTTCTTGGTCAAGTAACTTAGCTTCCTTAGGTATTTGCATGCTTTTGATCTTGAAAACTACTAAAAATTACATAAAATAACCCTAAATATATACTAAAAATATCATATAAATTCTTGTCATCAACTATGCTCTTAGTTCGTGCAAGAACCGCTGCGAACCAGATCGTTGCTGTTTCGATCTCCAGCGCCACCGTCGTCGACGAACAACCCAACGGTGACGCCGCACCTCCATCTCCTTTGTTCTCTATTCGTGCAACACCACATCAAAGGCACACATTATCTATTTGAATGAACGAGTTAGGTGAAGAATCTCAAAAGTCAAAACATTCATAAGAATTTTTTTTGAAAGGATCTAAAAATCCTCAAACCCCAATTCAAAAACCTCATTGATTTTTCGTTGACAGTGGTTTCCATTAATTTATGTGGCTATAGTTGTAGAATCGGATAAATACCAAATACATCCGTTTGATTTTGAAGAGAGAAACTGGAATTTTGTAAGAAAAAAAAAAGAGAAGCTGAAATTTTTTGTTTAAGAAAAAAAAAAGAGAAGAAAAATCAGAAACATTACACAAGAAATATCTACCGGTGGTGGTGGTGGTCGCCGTCATTGGTGGTGGTCGCGTAAGTGGTGTGTGGTGTGGGCGTTCACTTGACGTTACTGGGTGATGAAAAAGATATATGATGAGATCATGTATCTACCGGTGGTAGTGGTGGTCGCCGTCGTTGGTGGTGGTCGCGTAAGTGGTGTGTGGTGTGGGCGTTCACTTGACGTTACTGGGCGATGAAAAAGATATATGATGAGATCATGTATAGACAATTGTACATTTTTTTTTATCTGAATGATTGAAAACCATTTTTCTTTCTCCTTCATCGGTGAGGGATCTATTTGCATCCTTCACCTTAGCATTCACTAATTTTTTTTATTTTTTTTTTGAACGGCAAATATATTATTAATAGAAACAGTCTATGCACAAAATGAACAAAGATCGGTAAACAAGTGGCTACAAAACAAAGGCGCCGTATATAAGCGGAATACCAATGAAAATACCAAAACATATCCAACCTAATAGAGGTCTACTACTAATCCCATACTTAGAGAGACACTCTACATGTTCCAATCCACCAGAGAAAACATCGACCCAACACATAAAGATGCCACTAGACACTAACTCCCGAACTCGAATCAAAAGTTTTCGGCCCATCAGAATCCAAAAAGCACCTCCGTGAGTCAAATTGATGGAACAACGGTAGAAAGAGAAGCTAGGTGGATAAGTCTCAGCTCGCAGACCACCTTTAAGCAGTTAACACCGATGCGGTAGAGGTCAACCAAATACACAAAAACCTGCAAATCTCAACAGATTTGGATACCAACAGAGACTCAAAAAGAATCCTGCAAATCTCAACAGATTTGAAAAACACGGTCAGAGAGTTCGGTATTATTGGAGAACCACTCACACAGGCATCAACAGCACACCGACGGCGCTAGCATTCACTAATTAATTATAAGTTTTTCTAAATAGTTTCTTCGAAGCATATAAAAAATAAGAAATAAAATTAATGTTAATAAGATAATTTTTTTACATTTTTAAAATATTGAATACATAAATTTAAAGAAAAATTTCTTTATTAGTATGATTAGTTAGTTTTTAGCATTTATGTTAAAAAAAAAACTAGTTTTAACATTTTCCATTAATTAAAAGTCTTTCAATATTCTTGTCTTAAGTCTAATCGCGGTATCCCCACACACACAAGTCACAACATTTCCTCACCATCAATGGCGTTGTATCTTACTATACTCGCACTATTCACCACCATCTCCGCTGCTTCCGCCGCAACCAGTTACAAAAACTACACCGTAGGTGGCACCGCCGGATGGTTTTTCAACTCCACTACCAACACTTCCGCCACAAATTACTCTTCTTGGGCGTCTACTCAAACTTTTAACCTCGGCGATTATCTCAGTAAGCCCAATCAATCACTCTCTCTTTATTCATTGTTGTAGCAATTAACATTAGATCAATTAATTTCAGATAGAAAACTCCAAGTTAATCTAATAATTTTATTTTTATGTGCTTTCTCAGTTTTCAACACGAATTCAAACCAGAGCGTGATTCTTACATACAACAAAACCGCTTACTTGAACTGCTCAGCCGATGATTCAGACAACGAAACATCGATATACAGCGGTGTACCCGATGATTCCGGCAAACCGTTGACTATTTCTGTTCCGTTGACTATTGTGGGATCCAACTACTTCTTCTCCGATTACAATGAAGGTCTTCAATGTCAACAAGGTTTAGCATTTCAGATCCAAGTCCAGCGTGGAATTGGCTTGCCACCGAGTCTCAACCAGCCTCCTCCTCCGCCGTATATTGAGCCGCCTGGTCCTGATAGTGCTGAATCTCCGTCGGTTACGGTGCCACAGACACCTAATAGTGGCGCGTTTGCTAACCGCGCCGACGTATGTGTGGCGGTTTACGGATTCGGTGTTGCACTGGTATTGCTGCAATTGCAATTTTGGTAAAGATAGACACAGTTTATTCATTGGAATAAGTTTTACTCAGGCTTATATTACAGTTTATCACAGTTTATTCATTGCAATTTTGGTAAAGATGAACACAATTTATTACATTATAATAAGTTTTGCTCAGGCTTATATTACAGTTTATTCATCTTCATATCATATCATATCATATGATTAAGGGAATCAGAATCACTTGGTTATTACTAGTAAACCATTAATTTTTCCTGAATTTTATTTTTGAAGTAATGTCCTGAATGTTTTATTTATCACAAATTTATTTCTATAGAAATTATTCTTATCATTGTTTATTATTAATCCATCAATTTTACATCTCAGTTTTTGTGGGACTGAGTTTTATTCTAAATGTCTAGATTATAATTTCTTGGTAATAAAATTATTCAAGTTAGTCATGTCTTCACTAAGGTGATAAAATCACAGTGATTAAGAATAATAGAAAAAGTAAAAAAAATAAAACATCAAAATTGTGCCTTAAAGAACAATCTTGTATGACAGCAATTGAATATTTTTTCAATTGGGTATCAGACTGGGATTGGTTATATGAATCATAGCACATGTCATGACCAAAAGAACAATAGTCCAATGATGAAATTAAATTAATTAAAAGGTCGATTAAGTTTATATGAAGAAATTCAACAGGTAAAGGTACTTACAAATAGCAATACCAATATACATTGGCTCTCATTAACCAATCATACGAAAAAAATTAACACCAATACTCGGATGGCTTCGGTCCAAGATCCTGCTTTGGTCGTGTTCTCGGTATTGCGAAGCTACTTTGGTGGCTTGGAACGAGATCCCAAGGCGAGGCCTGGTTCTCATCTTCCAGTTAAAACATTGTGAGTTTGCTGGTGTGAGTTTTATCAGGAAAGGGACAACAATGTGGTTAGTATAGGTATCAGTGAGTATGTTTGTGTTGTCTGGAACAGGTGTAGCAGAACTTTTTGTGTATTTATTTGGGCATGTTTTATGCCTTGATTTATTCAATTTCTTTGCCTTTGCAAAAAAAAAAAATGTAAAAGAAGACAAAACTAAGTTTAAAGTTTAAACCAATTGTTTGGGTGCTGTTTTACCATCTTTGCATGCCTCTTCCATCTTTGCTTCTCTGCTTTTCCCTTTCTGAAAGAGAAACAAAATCCCTATTCCAATTGTGGCTAGTAGCACATAGAAGTTCCTGTTAGTTTCGGTGATGTGAGAATTTTTATTTTTTTGAAATATGATTTTTCATTGTCAAGCAATGGTTATGTGTGATCAGTCTAATAATGCTCGATCAATGTCTTATATCCGGATTATACTTCTAAATTGTTTTACTGTATTTTCACTGGAGGATCGTTTTAGTTTTTGTTTTAAAACTCTAGTTTTTAGATATGCTCTCATGTTGATTTGAATGAATCATTCTTGTCACCGAAGTCATTGCCCGCTAGACAAGAGGATAACAAATTACAAATTCAGTGGAATTACCATTACGCTTTATTTTTTTTCTTAAGAAAATCTTTTTAACTTTGATAGTTTCTGTGTTTATTATAGATTTTTTTAAAAATCATTTTCTAAAAAAAATAATGGGTGCGTTTGTTTAAGCTTTAAAAAAAATAATTTTTTTGTAGAGATTTTGAAGAAAATCTAAAGCTACTTTGTGTTTGTTTACAACCATAAAAATCTATTTTTTTGAAAACAGAAGTTCATACACTTAGATTCCTTAGTTTTAAAAAAATAGATTCTTGAAAAGCTATTAGAAATAGCTTTTCATTTTGGGGCTAAAAATGATTTTTTTAAGAAAATAATTTTTAAAAAAATCTATAACAAACACTATCAACATAACAAAATGAATTTTTTTAAGAAAAAAATAGATTTTTTCTTAAAAAAATCCCAAACAAACGCACCCAATAAAATGCCCCCCAATGAGAACTTGGCTATTAGAGGTTGTCACTTACCTTCTATTTGTAACTTATGTAACAAACAAGCTGAATCTTCTTCTCATTTATTTTTATCATGTAACTTTGCTTATATCCGAAATTAACTAGTTCCAAGGAACGTACGTTCCGAAGTGGCATTTTTTTTATATTTCGGAAGTTACAATCTAAAATTAACTATTGTATCAAAAATCAAGGGTGCTATTGGGTTTTTGGGGAGTCTGTGAGCAATACGGGGGGCTAAAAACCAATTTTCTTAGAATATATATTAGTTGAGGTGTACAATTTTCTAAACATGTTGGAGTAAAAGGATAAATGTTGGGGTAAAAAAAAAGATAAAACGGAAAAATAAAAAATAATAAAATATAAAAAAGTAAGATAAGGGTAAAATAAGAATATATCAAAGGACAAAACTTACATGTATTGCTATATATGCAGTTTTTACTTTTCCTCTCACAAAGAGGTAATTATTTTAATTGAAAAATAGATTTTTATTAAATTACATGTGTGTACTATATAGTGGATAATTATTGGCATTGCTATTAAATTGTTGAAGGTTCTCCTCTTCTAAAAAAAAAAAAGGAATCTAATTAGTATTAACATTAATTATTAATAATTATTAATTAATATACTTTATAACATGAAACTTGTATGTACAAAAAAAAAAAATGAAAGTTGCAAAGGAAAAAAAGAGAAATAAAGAAATGAAAAGGCAACGGTGATTATTGATTCATGCTGATCGATTTCACTTTTGTTTCTCCTTTCCAATCTTGTCTCGTCGGAAGAGACAAAAGAACCTTTAAAAATCCTTCACATCGACGTAACAGTCAAGAAACACAAGATTACAGTTTCGAACCACATTCAGTTACAGAGTGAAATCACATTACTCATAAAAACACAAAATCAAACTTACATTTCTTCTTCTTCTTCTTCTTCTTCTTCTTCTTCTTCTTCTTCTTCTTCTTCTTCTTCTTCTTCTTCTTCTTCTTCTTCTTCTTCTTCTTCTTCTTCTTCTTCTTCTTCTTCTTCTTCTTCTTCTTCTTCTTCTTCTTCTTCTTCTTCTTCTTCTTCTTCTTCTTCTTCTTCTTCTTTCAGTTACACATTTTCACGATCCATTTCCTAATTAGCGTTCATTTGATTCTTTCTTACACGCCATTGTAAGTTTCTAATTTAGCTTCACCATTGTGTTGTTGATTTGCATGCCTGTGATCTTTTTCATCAACTTTAATTTTTTTGATGAATTTTTGCATTGAAGGTGTTTGTAAAATGGGTTTGTTTTTTGGGATTTTTCTTGGAGTACTATTCGGCATTGCATTGATGGCTGGATTGGAGCGAATGATGAGGTACAGAAGCGCCAAACGAATTGCAAAGGTACCATGCATAATAATTCTCATAAATTTTGGGTTTTGTTGATCAATGTTATTGATTTTCTTGGAACGAACAATGTGTAGATAAATTTGATGGATTAAGATAAGATCAGTGTGAGTGGTGATATCATAGTTCATGGAATGGAATAACTAGTAACTGGAAAATTATTAGATTTGAAAACCAATAAGATATTAGTGCAATTTGAGTTATTAGTGATGCATGTCATGTAGAAAAAGAATTATATAAGTTTGCAATATTATGACTTTGAATATGATTTACTGTGAGAATATGTGAAACATTATTGTAGCTCAAAAAAATCAATTGGATGCTTTAGGATTCTTTATCATTTTATGAGAATCTGTGGTCTTCTGGTAAAGGGCTGAGAGACCTTGTATTTGAAACTTTTCGCTAAGATAAATACAATTAACCATTACCTTCAACACACAGAAGGAACAATTTTTCAGGAGACTTCTATGAAGGTCGCAAAAATTGTAAAATCAAAATTAGGAACTAAAAAAAAAAAATTATCGATTTTTTCCACAATTCTTAATTTCCCTACAAATGCCCCCACTGTGTTATATTTTTGGTCTTTGACTGTTGCTATTCGAAAGCCACATTAGACCCGATTAATTCTGGTCAATTGAGGTGGACAGTTTAAGGTGAAAAGCTCTCCGTTGCCTATTCTGTTTTTCCATTCACTACACTCAAACTTGAGACATTGTTCAAGGGAATCCATTTAAATGAAGAAAGCCAAGAAAAACAGCACTCCTGCTATGTAAAATATTACAGCACACATATTGTTGTGGCCATCATTATATTTAACAAAATAATGCATTAATTTGTGGATGTATTTTTTCTTGTCGTAACATTATTAATTTTTCTCTGCAGGCAGTTGATATTAAACTCCTTGGATCCCTTAATAGAGATGAATTAAAGAAAATTTGTGGTGAAAATTTACCTGAATGGATATCATTCCCTGTATATGAGCAAGTGAGATAATCATATATTGTTGCAATACTTAGCTTCATATTATTAGGCATTGGCAGTGCATCAAATGATGGATTGCAAAAGCAGTTTATGACCCTTGTTGATGGACTTTTTCAGGTGAAATGGCTAAACAAGCTGCTGTCCAAATTGTGGCCATTTGTGGCAGATGTGAGTAAACTTGTTTGTATAATAAGTTAATAATATAGAACAGTTTTTGTGATGTTTGTTGATTTCTTAATAGATATATTTTCTAGGTTAGTTCTTGATGTTTCCCTTGTTTCTGTAGTATGTTATTTAATATATTTTATGCAATAATTAGAATTAGTTTGTTTATTTGTTATGGTATGAATTACATTGTTTCTAACACCCCAATTGTTCAGTTTGAATGAGAGAAATTCGATTATGGGTAGACACTAAATTCCGGATTCTTAATTGATAAACAATATAGTTTAGAAACTCAAAAATCAAACCACAAAAATTGGATTCTGATAAAATCTATGACGAACATAAACTAGTTCTGTTCATTGCAATATGCACTTTGCTTTCCTTAGACATAAATCCTCTTGTGCTCAAGCTCCATGAGACCTTTAAACTTTGGTTTTTGTTCCTAATCTTCCTCTGGGAGAGGTGTTCGTTGCTTAAATAACCGACTTTATCTTGATCTTGGTTATGTTTGCTTTTTTAGGCAGCAACTATGGTGATAAGAGAATCGGTTGAACCGCTATTAGAAGAGTATAGACCTCCTGGAATTTCTTCGTTGAAGTTCAGTAAGCTCTCCCTTGGAAATGTCGCACCAAAAATTGAAGGTACCAATCCACAGAGATTCCTTTCTTCATTCCTTTTCCTGTTTGCACATTATGGTGTTGATTGTTAAATTAAAAGGTGTTGGTTGTTAAATTAAAAGGTGTCGGTTGTTGTTGGTTTTATTCCTTTCCTTGCTGTAAGTACTAATGCTGTGTATAAATTCAGATAACGAGGTTGATATGTCATTTATTTCGACAACAGTTCTTTTAGGCTGCTCCATATGCAACAAAAGTTTCTCCGATGCAAGTTATCCAAAATTTTGTATCCATTTTTGTTTTATACTTCTTAACCGTGTTTATAACATTTTAAAGGGGGCAAAACATGACAATATTATTATGCATGATGTTTTTCTCTTCTCCCTTTGTTTCCTATAACTTAATATGGTTGGAGAGGAAAGCCCGTATATTTCTATTTGACCCTCCCTGTGGCCTTGTTATGTAATGTGATTAGGTTATACCCGTGGCTTCTCATTGGCACTCTTTCCATGGTTGCTTGAGGCACTTTGACTTGCTATGCTAAAGTTTACTGTCTGTTGTCTGAAGTTCATTGTTCATTTACTTTGTTTTAATACATTCAATGATCAATATATAATAATAGTTGATAAGAAAAAATTAGAGTTCTGTTTTCAAATTTGCAGAGGAATTCATGTAAACATATAACACAAAGTAGAACCAATGCACGACTATAACCTAAACTTCCTTGAGTTAAAAAAGTCCCTATCATCAATTGCAGTTCATAGTGAGAAGGAACCTCAGTCTTCTCTGAAGAAAACCTTCTGACGATCAACTGCTATGTGTCCTCTTATGATGGAAACTACTTTTTAATTTGTTTGAAAGAGGGGGGCCAGGATCTTTGTTAACTAACAAGTAACAACACATTTTGTATTTTTCTTGGTGTTAAAATGTCCAGTGAGGTCCAAGATCATGGCATGCCACAAGCCTAAGTCAATGGCTCAAAGTTTTACTTACATGTGACATATCAAGCTAGGACTGCCATTAGGAATCAAAATTTTGGAAATCAACTATTTTGTGAGATTCAAGATTTGATATGTCTTGAATAGTTAATTATATGAAACCGATCAATAAAATTTGGAGTTTGTAGTTTTATGAAAAAATACTTCAGGTTTGCCATATGCAACATAAGCCTTGTAACAACAATATTTCTTATTAGAATCTACAAATATATGAAAATGTGGACAGCATTGATGAGATTGTTATTAAATTGTTTGACTTATGGGTTATGCCTGTCAGTATTGTTCAATAAGGCGGAACAAAAAAGTCACGAAATGCTATTTTTATACTCCTTGCCTTTTCTGTCAATTTTTGTGTTGACTGTTGAGTCTCTTTTGTATATGAAGAAATAATACATGCAGAATTTGTTAATCCTTGCAGGTATTCGTGTTCAGAATCTTAAAAAAGGTCAAATAATAATGGACATTGATTTCCGTTGGGGCGGTGATCCCAATATTGTTTTGGCTGTTGAAGCCCTTGTTGCGTCAATTCCTATTCAGGTTGGACTAAGCTGTGTTTCTAGATTGAATTTCATGTCACTATGAGGATTTTTTGAAATTTTGATTGCTATTGTTTTTCGCTTCAGTTGAAGGATCTCCAGGTTTTCACCATTATCCGTGTTATATTCCAACTTGCTGATGAGATCCCCTGCATTTCTGCTGTTGTTGTTGCCCTACTTGCTGAGGTAACCATTCACGGAGGGGGTGTTTACAGTTTTATTTGTGCATGCCCTTTTGTGGGATCCAGAAATCAATTTAAAATTAGTGGACAGACCCCATTGACTTCATGATTGTGTGGCATCAATTACTTTGTTTTCCCACAAAATTAAATTGATTTAGGAACTATCACAATTATTTAAGCAAAAAACTGAAAGGGTTAGATAATTGATCCCTTCATATCGAACTTATGTTCACCGCATTTAACTATCAGCTTCAGCGGTTTACTGATTTATCATCATAGGAAGCTGTTAGGGCCAACACTAATAGGACAATGCCCTGCTTAGATTTTGAATTAAGTGGACTGCGACAAGATTTCACCATTAAATTCTGCATTACTTGTGGCACTGATTTTTAATTATCAGCCTTGGAGTTACTGACTTTTACATTAAACATTTAATCAGCCAAAGCCTAGAATTGATTACACTCTGAAGGCAGTTGGTGGAAGTTTGACTGCACTTCCTGGAGTTTCAGATATGATTGATGTAAGTTCTAATTTGTGAGCTTGTGTGAGCTTGCCCTACCATTTAATTCATTTTGAATTAATACTCATAATGCACTCTAATTTTACCCACCATTTCATAGGATACTGTGACCTCAATTGTTACCGATATGCTCCAATGGCCTCATAGGATTGTTGTTCCACTTGGTGGTATTCCTGTTGATACTAGGTAATGCGAACCTTATTTAGTTCTGTTTGTTACTTTTCTTCCCGAATGCAGATCAAAACGTATCTAGGCTTACTGCTAGATCTGATAATCAATATTTCAAATTGAATTTGAATTTCTCGTGGAAGTATTACACAAGAAAAATTTCTTGCCTTTCATTGTTTGTATCTTTCGTCATTTTGAAAGAAGGGAAAACAAATTGCGATTTGGGAGTATACCAATTTCAATGTTAATGATCAAATATTTTAAATTGCTTAAGCACCTTGTCTTTTGCAGTGAACTGGAGCTTAAACCCCAGGGAAGGCTTAACGTGACTGTAATAAAAGCAAATGATCTAAAGAATATGGAAATGATTGGGAAATCTGACCCTTATGTAGTTTTGCATATTCGACCATTGTTTAAAGTTAAAACAAAGGTTATTGATAACAACTTGAATCCAATTTGGAATGAGGAATTTGACTTGATCGCAGAAGACAAGGAGACCCAGTCACTCATTCTCGAGGTTTGAGAATTTGCTAACGAATGTTATTAAATCCAACTAATACTTTTTTTCCTCTTGTGTTACTTTATTCTGCATTGTTACAGACAATTTGCTTTCATTAGCTCAAGGAAAGTAGAACATATCCTCCTCACTTATGGAAGAAATAAGACATTTGTTAGGAATTAACTTTTCCAGATATATTTAGTATATTAACATGAAACTACTCTACATATAATCTGTTCAAATGTTTTGATTTGACAAAGTAATGGAAGTCATACAAAATTATCATTCAGTTATTATCACGTTATTGAGTTTTTCTCGTACAAGTTTTTGAAAAAATAAAAGTGGATACAATTTTATTTCCCAAAACTATACTATTATGAATAACAATCAAAATGTTTTTTTCTCAAACCAAATAGACACTTATCTTCTGCCCTTAACCTTTCATTGATTTGTTTTACACGTTAATATTTTGGTTTATTTTTCTCCATGTAAATGCACAGTTCTCGTTAAACCGTTTCTATGCCATGATTGATTTGATAAAATAAGAATACATGGTTTTCATGGCTCTGCAAATAGGTTTTTGATGAAGACATTGGGCAAGATAAACGACTGGGAATAGCAAAATTGCCACTTATTGACTTGGAAGCAGAAACTGAAAAGGAAATGGAAGTGAGGCTTCTGTCATCGCTCGATACACTGAAAGTGAAAGATAAAAAGGATCGAGGGACCTTGAGAATAAAGGTATAATAAATAGACATGCATTTATTGAGTAGAGATCCTCTCCGTTTCTCAAGAAATTTGGGACTCTATTACTTTATGATTTTGAGTGCATAAAAGCCTAATTACGTCACAAGTTCTTGAAATGCGTGGCTTTAATGCTTTATACATTCAAAACTACAGTAATGAAACCTTCTATTTCTTTTATGATATAGAGATCCATATTTGCATTTGTTTGTTTGTATATGGTGATGACATCATTACAAAATTTCTAAGGAAGAGTAACATTTATTTCGTCCTTTGTATTTCCCTCTAGCTATTCTATCATGAATTTAACAAGGAAGAGCAGAAGGCTGCACTAGAAGCAGAGAAAATGATACTAGAGCAAAGGAAGAAACTGAAAGAGGAAGGAGTTATAGGAAGTACAATGGACGCGCTAGACGGAGCAACAACAGTAGTTAGTTCTGGTGTTGGACTGGTTGGTTCTGGTGTTACTGCTGGTGCTGGACTTGTAGGAAGTGGAATTGGTGCTGGAGCTGGACTTGTAGGAAGTGGAGTTGGCGCTGGAGCTGGACTTGTTGGCAGTGGATTCGGCGCTGTTGGCAGTGGACTTGGTGCCGTTGGCAGTGGATTGAGCAGAGCAGGAAAGTTCATGGGCAGGACAATCACAGGGCATTCTGGTGCCAGCAGAAGGAGTGCCAGCGGTTCAACTACTCCTGTCAGTAATTTTGAGGAAAGTGGTGGTGGTGCAAAGCCGCGGTAATTTTTCTGCATGGCCACTTCAAGAGAGTAATGATATATGACATGAACCATTTAGTTTTTGAGATTTTACAGTAGATAGGTTAGTTACTTTTGTTGCTTGTTCTCTTGAATCATAATACGAGTTTTTGTTTTCATTGAAAATAGATTGAATACTAATAGCAGGAATTTCAATTTAGTTTTAGTTTTACCACGTCTTTTAACTGTAAAGTATTGTTAACCTGGATGTGTAATAAAAGTTAATAAATTGTAAAAATTAATCTTATTTATTGGAAGTGAAAGTGATTCAAAACAAAAAGATGGTATTAGGCAAACTATTGCAAACAAAAAAAAAAGCTTAACTGGATCAGTCGGTGATGGAAAAATATAAATCATTTGATGTCATTAAAGTTGCAAATAGACGAATTTACTATACGTACTTATAAAAAGTACAAACGGATAGAGGTTGGGTTTAGTTGAGAATGAATCCTCTAAAATTTTTTTCCTATTTTTTTACTCCTCTCTTTCTCTCTCCAAATCAAGGGTTAATTTTTTCTTTTTACCCTCATGTTAATGGATAGAATCCTCTCTCGGTGTAGTTGAAGAAGCTATATTTCAACGGCGTGACAAATCGGTGCTCATATTAATTAAGAGGTGCTCACATTTAGTGTATGATACGTCTTAAATATGATTATATCTAGAAACACCATTATGCTCGCCTTTTAACTACTTTGAAGTATATACACGGCTTAAATAACCAATTCGTCCTTGTAAGAAAATTTTTAAGTAGCGGATGAGTAAAAATATGGCACCTGAAATACTTGTAGAACGGCAAAAGAAACCCTCATATCATCTTTATATATGAAATGTCTTTATTTTCTTATTTTACTTGTCCTTTATTTATACTTTCTTTATCTTTCTAGCAAATTAATTTTAGCTTTCTAATAAAATGTGAATGACAATAATTTTTTTTGGATGTCAACTTGAGACGGGAAAATAGATTCTAGGGACGAAACCGATAGAATCAAGTCTCAAAGTAGGAATTCTAATGAATTGAATAGAATTCGGTACAAATGAGATAAGATTATGCAAGCATAATATTGAATGAGAGAGTTTGAGAGAAGAAGATAATTTGTTGAATATTGATTCATTTCCAAATGAGGCATCAAGCCTTCTTAAATACAATCATAAGGGTTAAAAAGATAAATGACATAAAGTAAACTATTATTTAAAATAAACCAATTACTTAATATAACCTAATACTTATCATACTTATTTCCTGTCACACAACTCTCCAAAAGGAGGGGTGAGAGTTTCAACTTCACCACTCAGGTTGGTATATCCAACTTTTAACAGTTTAATCACAGGGCAGACCAAAGTTCTAATTCCATTCGAGAGAGGTTCCATTGTTTTAGTGTGCAGTCGTGCGTCAAATATTTTTACCTTCAATGGAGGGAACATATGAGGGAAAAAAAATTCAGGTGCTATTGGTGCACTGCTTAATAAAGATGCAAACTTAATCAAAAGTTGATTATTGACGAAAAGATAAAAGAAAATCAAAATTTTCCTCTAATTTTATCATTAAGGTGCTTAAGAAACCAAAATTGAAAACAAAATTCATTTTTTTTCATGACATTGTGGTTTCAGCTACATGGAAAGCGAGTTGGAATTGTTCCATTAGGAAGCATTGGCATGGAAGTAGCCAAAAGGTTAGAGGGATTTGGATGCATTATTTTGTATCTCTCAAGGAAGAGAAAGCCCTTCGTTACATACCCTTTTTATTAAAACATGCTTGTACTTGAATCTACTAGTAAAATTGGAATGAATAACTTAGGCATCTGAATAAAATTTAGAAGATAATCCCTTACTACTTGGGAAGATAATCTAGAAGCCTTCTTCTCCAATAAGCCCCTACTGACACTAGTAAAATTGGAATGAATAACTTAGGCATTTGAATAAAATTTAGTACTAAAAATGCACTACAATCATGTTTCATTGTTGTGCTACCATGTTTTATTGCCTTCAATTGAGTTTTTTCTTTTATTACTTCAATTGATTTACATTGTAGTCTATTCCTCTAATTGATTGTTGAGTTGATGCATTGCCTATTTATGATTAATATGTAAGATTTGAAAATTCAATACAATATGTAAACATTCAAATAATTTAAAAACCATACATGAAAGCTACATCTGAAAGAATACATAAAATTATAATATAATTCAATTTCTAGTTCATTCTTGGCATTAAAGTGTACAATGAAGGATCTTTATAATAAACAAGGTATACTATTTATTGTACCTTGTTTCAAATTAGTGAGAATGGTGTAAACAAATTAAATGAATGAAAAGCAAAAATCAATGACGGCGGCGTGGGAAAGAGATGATGAAGTAGGGGCAGATAGAACACAAGGATGGACTCTATCATTTGGACAATTTAATCATACTCTAACAAGGAACTTCACTTGAAATTGCCAAGTTGAAAAGGAGAGAGAAGGTTGAGGGTATATTCTGGAGGAAAAAGAGTGTTCTTTGTTTGTACTTAGGATTTGGTATTATGAAGACCATTCACTTAACTTACAGTTCCTAAGATAAGGATGGTTATACTTGACATATTTGCTCCAGTAAGGGCGATACTTTGTCATGGCTATCTCTAACCATGGTTTCATGTTGCCATTGTAGTGTACAACTGCTGCATTCTCAATCTCGGTACGGTCTATACTTGGACTGTAACCCAAACCAAGTACATGCCATGATTTATTCAGAGGATGTGTTAATCCATAGAATGTCATTAGCCCTGGAGGTAATGTCCCTAATTTCCACAGTACCCTGTCTTCGTTCTGAAATCAAACAAGAAAAAAATGGTCAGTGAAAGATCATAATTTGTTTTTGTTTACGTCTATTTATGTGAAGATGGACGAAGCATGATTCTCTACAGTTAGGACAGGCACACAGTCATGAAATCAACGAATCTAGACTGTTGGATGAGGATCAGACGGCTCACATTCCGACTTCTTCAAATTAGTTTTAAAATACAATGTAGAATATGAGTCATCTGATGATAGGCAGCGGCCATGATTCTTGGCTGCATGCATGACTATGTGACTGCAGAGAATCCAATTCCGAGAATAGACACATGATGTAAATCAAATGTTGTGTTCAATTGCTTACCAAATTCTGCCACCTGTGATATATGCCAGTAATGTCCTTCTTTTTCCACACCTTCAAATCAAATATGTTCATTCCATATGCCCAACCACATGCATTGGGATCAAAGTTTTTCGCAATATGTGGATTTGAAAAGTTAAGATACTTGTCAAATCGGTGAAAGCTCTCACCACATGTTTCAACTGCACCGTTTACTTTTCCATGAAGATCCACAGCCCATAATCCAGTCAAATCCTTCTGGACAACAATGTCATCATCAAGGAAAAGAATCTTATCCAATTTTGGATAGACTTGTGGAAGATAGAACCTCAGGTGGTTGAGCATTGAAAGATATTTTGGATTTCTGTACTTGAGATTAGAAGCACCAGTGGTGGATGGGTGGCCTGCCTTGAAATAATACTCTTTCATTGTCGCAGATTCAAGTTGTCTCAGGACTGGGCAGTAGGATGAGTTCAACCACTTAAATTCATCAACATTTTCAACATTGATTGTAGCTTTTCCAGGAGGATTCAATAAAAACCACATGTTCATAGCTCCAAAATTTAGTTTATCCGTAACAAGGTGAAACACATGCTTTGAAGGATCCTGCAATGTCAAAGACAACAACATAAGATAATGAAGGGTTGGATTTTTATTTTTATTTTTTTAGGTGATGATGAAAGGTTGGATTTAATAATACTATTTATCAAATAATAGATGGACTATTGCAAGCAAAATACGCGTGTCCAAGCTCAAATTATTCATCATCTGTAAAAAGGAATGTGCTTGAACTTGAAAAACATAAACAAGCACACATGTATGATAAAAGAATGTTAGTCCTTTACCTTTGCATTTAAAACAGTTGAGTTGACAACAACAGATGCAGCCAATACGTTGTCTGAGAATAGGGCGTAATGATAAAGATTGGGATTAACCAAATTCTCAGTCTTAGGGAACTTTCTTTTTTCAGGTGGAAGGAGGTAGTAATCTATGGTAAGGCGCATCGATAAGCAGTGAATTCCATTTGGTATGGTCTTGGCAGCCAACTGACTAAGGAATGTGCTTTGTTTCTTCAAGCCTCTAACCTGCTCATCAGCAGTTTGTAGCATTGCCCTCAATTTCCCAGTAACCAACTTGCAGTCATACAATTGATCTTTTACCTTAGAAAGAACTTGGCCCATAGCTTTGATTTTTTCATGTTCACTAAAGATAATTAATTAGGTCAGTACATAAAACCCAAATGCAGATATTCATACACTTACAGAAAATTGCACATACCTGTGGTGTAGGTCAGCATCAGAAGTTGCCTCACCTAAAGCACGCTGACTCTCTTTAAGCCGTGTTTGCAGTTCTTGGTACAAATCAAGCTTGTTCTTCATCTTTGCAATACTCAAGTATACCCTACCCATAATAATCTGATCTCGCATCAACCGAACAGTAGAATCAGCATTCTCATTTTCATTTTCTTTCCTCCAAATGTTGTATTTACCTAGAACTGCTGAATCAACTGATTTTGAACGTTCAATAGCTAAATCTTCAAGTTTCACAATAACTTCATCATCCTGTTTTACTAACTCAGCAGCACGCTTTGCCATCCTTTTCTCTATTAATTGCTGCAGAAGATATTTGCAAAGAAAACAAAAGTTTATTTCAAGAATATTTTCGTTGCTCTGTAAATAAAGTATCAAAATGATATTCAGGATTTTTCATTGTTCTCAATAAATCATGCTTGGAGTATGATTATATGATTATCTATATATGTGGTTTAGGCTTTTTAGATTACTCTGTATTACACACATAATTTTGTTAGCGGCATCCAAAAAGCTATGCAAGTCAAAAAATGAAAAATATCCAAGCATGATGCTCACCCTTCTGGCTAGCTTTACAGGACTATCTATCCACCGAGGAAGACCAACTGCAGTTATAAACAAAAATTAATGAGAAAGTAAAATAAAATAAAATAAAACATGGGCATATTAACTGATAGTATGTGATACAACCTGAAGATTTTCCTTCCTTCTCCTTTTGTTTTTCTTGTCTAAGATGCGTTTCTGGTTGGTTTAGCTTAATTTGAAAAATAACAAAAAGGATTAACATTTAGTAGCAATAAGACAATAATGCATTTTTCAGCAAATCAAATTTGAAAAATAACCCTTATGCAAAAGAATTTTTTTATTGAAAAATAACCTGATATGTAGCGTTTGAAGTCTCTAACCCAACAACTCTCCATGAGGCAGAAAGATTATTTCTGAAATTTTCAAGACTCAAAGGTCCCATATCACTTGTGCTCGACATAATCATATCAAGAACCTAAAATATAACATTCATTAGACAGCAGGGAAGAAAGAGAACTCTTGCATGAAAATATTACGAGATACAAAAGAAGAGTAATGTCAGCTTGTGTGCTTGCCTCTTTTGGAAAAAGAGATTTAAGGTCGTGTAGGGCCTTTTGTTCTCTCCATTTGGAAGCCTACAACAGCCAACAGCATAGGGTAAAAAAAATGTCTCAAAGCTGTATGCATTTTAGTTCTAGAAGTAACAAATGAACCTGAAAACGTATAAAACGGGATACCTGTTGGCTTGCAACATCTGAATTATCATTGCGATCTGCATAATGTATTCAAAGTAATTACTATAACATTTATGTGCGCATAAGAGAAATCCATAGGGATGTCAATCATATTATTACAATGTTAATATACTATTTCTTCCTCCTCAAATCAAGAACATCAAACTAAACCTTAATTTTCATAATTCAAAAGACCCTAACAAAACAAAAAAATGAGGATTTGCAAACAAACAAAGCCATATTTGTTCTTCCTTAAACAGGATAGGGTCAATAATTTCTAGAGCATCCATATAATAGAATAACTAGATGTTTGAAACACAATATTGATTCAGTTAAAAGCACCAATTAGTTAATTAGTTATACACCGAGGATCGGAAGCACATGTGCAAAACAGCAACAGGGGAATAAGCATTAGCAAAGTGAGAAACATTTCATGAAAAGCATTATCCGTGATATGTTAGTATCAAAGGTTAAGAAGACTTATCATATCAACCGTAGCATCATTCGCTATCGTCCATTTTTATTTAATACAATGCACTGATGCAGAATCGCTAATTGTTAACACAGTCATCAAAGTGCACCTCTCTCTCTCTCTCTCTCTCTCTCTCTCTCTCTATATATATATATATATATATATATATATATATATATACACACGCTAATCTCACGAAGCCCTAGGGTCTCAAAGGAAAAGTGCAAAGAAGAAATATATTAACCAATTTCCATAGTATACTTTTTCTCTACCACAAGTTCTTAATCTACAAACATTGCTGTCTAAAATTACAAAATAATAATGATAATGATGCACCAGTATACCGGCGCTATACCGGATATTTAACAATATTGCGATGCACCAAACCAATGATCTTAAGCTAGCTAAGATATACACTTGCAACCATTCGATTCAACCAAGTAAATGTTTTTTTGTTTCATGATCACTAGACTAGAACCTTAAACTCATTTCCTCCTTAGTGAACTTAACACCACACTTATTCAAATTCAATACAATAGCAAAATTGAGTAATTTGACAAATAAAAAGACACACAGTCACACTATTATCAAGCATCACCTATCACCATCACTCCAAATCTGACTAACATAAAGAACCCATATAAAAAAAACAGATAATTTATATCTCAATCCACAAAGAACATCTAGATAACGAAATTGCGGAATTAATAAAGCGAAGAATAAAGCCAATTGCAACACTTAACACTTCTTCCATAACAAACATAGATCTAATAACCCCAAATTTTTCAGTACAGTTACAAATTGAATAAAAAAACAACGAAAAATGAAAATAAAAACACAGTTAGAAACAATTAATCTATATCCATTTGTGATTATAAATCAAGGATCTGCATAACATTGATGATGATGATGATGATGATGATTAAAAAAAAACAATAAATGAATTGAACCAATGAGAGAGAGAGGGTACCTGAAGAAGTGTGAAGGGTGAAGAAGAAAAGGAGGGGTGCGAGAAGGAAGAGAAGAACGAAAGCGAGAAGAGGAAAAGGAGATCCCTTGCTTCTATTGTTAAGCGGCATTGTGGATTGATCAGAGAGAAAGATGCATTTAGAGAGAGAGAAAGAGATCTGAATGGAATGAAACAAAATTGTGTGAGGGTTTATGCGTAAATGTTAGTAGAAATTCGAATCCACCATCGACGCAGAAAGAAAGAAAGAAAGAAAAAGAAAGTGTGTGAATCTAAATTGTAATAATGTACTGTATTATGTATGTATCTGTTTTGTTTAAGATGTGATGTTTGTAAGTAATTTTAGTTTTTGTTTGGGTGGTGGGTGGGTCACTTTCCTTTTATATTTACATCAAAAATAAATAAATAATTTCTTTTCTTTTCTTTCTTCACTTGCTCTAGGAGCTGTCATCTTCCTGGCTATTAGTGCTAAATTGCTACTCTTAGTCTCTTACATTTCACATTAGTTTTCATACACGGTTGTTTATAAAAACACATAATATCAAATTTTAATACTAACTAGCGGATAGAACTGTCAAAACGGACGAACTGACTCATTTCAGGCCGGCTCAAATGGGTTATG
Organism: Trifolium repens; assembly: GCA_030408175.1. NCBI lineage: Eukaryota > Viridiplantae > Streptophyta > Magnoliopsida > Fabales > Fabaceae > Trifolium > Trifolium repens. The sequence continues at coordinate 18,000,097 of CP125849.1, forward strand.
AGCTGTATCGGGTCAGGTCAAAAAATAGGGAAAATTCTCTTCCCTCCCTAATTTTCCAATTTTACCTTTGAATGAAAAGTTCGGAACACGTTTTCCGAAGTTTTCCTAGTGCAAATTCGGCAAAATTTCGGAAAATACGTTCCGAAGTTTGTATTCAAGGCAAAAAAAAGTTCGGAAAACGCGTTATGAACTTTTTAACCAAGGGCAAAATCGGAATATTGGGGGGAGAGAAGTTTCCAAAAAATAGGGGTGAAAACGGGCCTCCAAGAATAGTGTCTGAGTCTGATCCGATTTGGTCTTTCGGGCTTCCAAGTCGGCCCGATTTTTTCCTCTACTTTTTTAAATTTTTTTTTTAACTCTTGTTCTACTACTATGCATACTAAAATTGGACACTCAAATTAATATAAAGCATTGCAAGCGTCAAACACATGAGAAATCGTTAAACAATTTGTCTATTTTTTTTATCACGAAGGTAAAGCACATGAGAAATCAACAAACCAACCAAACTGTTATATGATCAAACAACCGAAACAAAGAAAATACAAGTCACTTGCCTAATAATACAAACGAAGTTCAAATTATCGAAATTCCTTTAGTAAAAAAAATTATCAAAATTCCTACAAATCCACCAATATAACATAAACTTAATTTAAATTTTTCAAAGCAAAATTCAATTTTTTTGAAAAGGTAATCTCAGTTAGCACTCTGACGCTCAAGTCAGTATTTGAATGAGAGAAAAATGCTAAGAAATTAGATGAAAAATGGTGTACCTTAGGGTTTAGAGATGCACTAGTATTTATAGTCGCAACCTTGCATGAGCATGCATGGAGAGTGACAATTCCACAATGTTAGTGGAGCCAAGAATAGTACTATGTTGGATTCTTATTGGTTGAGGTCATGTTCCCCCAAGGACGTGTGTCCAGTGGTGGAACCAGGAAATAAAATTCGGTGGCGCCGCTAAAAAATTATAATATATAAATTAAACAAAAAATTATATTTCATACAAAAATTGAAGTAATTAAAAATACAAATTTGATCATAAAAAAAATTAAATTGCATACCCTAAATAATATTCTATGTATGCTAAGTGATTTGAAATTATCAATGATTTACTTTAAACTATTATCAATGATTAGGAAATGTGCATTTTTTTTATTGAGACATACATATAAAAATTAACTTTATTGATCCTTGTCTTGGAGTAGTTATCATATGCTTGGCGATATGTATTGGATTTAGCACTATTGAGCCTTCAAAGTATTGGGATTTAGTCCAGTTCGGAACAGTTGCCCCTCAAATACTTGCTATGAATTGCAGCAATGATTTGAATCCCCTATGATTGTAGGGATCCGCCAACAACTCCTAGTACGGAACTTCACTTGCTTCAATACGTAAACTCTGAAAAGTAAAGTGGATAGTAATATGACATAAACAAAATGGTATCATAAATAAATGTGATTTCAACGAGTACTTATCTTTATCTGTGACAAAGCTTTGGTTGTGGTGATGATGTTCGTGGTTAAGATGAAATTTGGTGTTTAACTTATTAGTCTATTTTTTGTCAAAAATAAAACAACTTATTAGTATGTTCTATTGTGAATAAGTTCCATCAAGAATTGTTGGGAATGCGTTGTGAATGTGACCCAAGTGTTCGTCTTGAAGTATTTCGTTCTCGTAGCTATCTGTCATGCCCAAAGACGCTAAATTTACCTTAGTATCTCAAAGTAACAGGTGTCCTGTGACGTGAAACCTTTGCTTGCAAGGAGATATTTATGTGCGCATTTATTGAGCTTGCCTCACACTCATGCGTAGGTACACAGTGACGCGCTTATGCTTACTCGAGTACTTCTGTATTATATAAATAAGCGGGAAGTTATGAAGTTAAATTTTTACACTTCCTTTCTCTTGCTATGAATATAACATGAATATCAAACTATTTTCTTATCCTATCTTGTTGGTAATGGTAACTCAGCTCAAATTCAGGATACATTTTTTAACTAGAGAGACATGATATGATAGGTTTCAGTATTTGTTGCTTACCAGAGTGAAGTTGTGCAAGTATACACAATCCTCTTGTAGCTTAGTAATAAAATAGAGTATTGTACCCACATGGATTGTGAAGGGAACTTTGTTCCAATTCTTTCATACATTTAATTGTTAGCTTACAAGCAAAAAGGTAACCAAATAACATTTAGGGTTTTCAAATATCAAAAGGAAAATAGCTAAAAACAGTAAAGGGTTGATGAAATAGTGAGTTGAATATGTTGGAATTAAGATCCATCTAACTACTACGCTTAATGTCTATGAGTGATAATTGCAGTCAAGACTATGGTGAACAAAGCATGCCTGAAGGTGTATTTCTACAACACTATAATGTGAAACGGCGGATAAGACGAGCCTATGTCTAGGTTATACTTAGTTCGTTCTAGTTCAGAAAATAATGCTTCGATTTATCTTCACTATGGCCTTAAGGCTTATGTGTAAGTTCTTAAGAAAGAGTTACGTGTCCATTCTTTATTTAACCATATTAAACCTTTAAATCCATTCACTATTAGATGTCTCATAACAATGAACTTGCATTTATAACTAAGTTGATCAATCTCAAAATAAATATATAGAGTGAAAATCAAAGGAATAACAAAGCATGAAAAACAATCATCACATCACATAAACGACATTTAAAATTTCATTAAACTTCACATAATTCCAACACAAAGAGTTTTAGCTCATGGTGAGTGTCGCGCCGCGAAAAATGCCTGAGCGTATTGACACTCGGAATGACTACAGAGTCGCCACCGAAGTTTTTTATTAAAAGGGAAACGTCGATAAAACCCTTGAAGGATGGAAAGGAAAGGTCATCGCGACCATATCCGAGTTCGGGTGTTGGTTATGCAAGGGGAAGGTATTAGCACCCCTCACATCCGTTGTACTCAACGGGAACCTCCTAATTAGTTAAGGGTTAAAAGTGTATTTTTGAAGATTGCTTGCTTTTTATTAATTATTAGAGTTATTTACAAGAGAGGAAAAAAGTTAGTTTTTTATTAGTGTGCTTGACGGTTGTTGGATCCCGCTCCTACGTATTCCCAAGTGCAATGGGAAACTCAAAGCATACGTAGTTCTTTGTAAAAAATGTTTGATTTTATTTATTAAAAAGATATGTTTTGATTTGGATTGCACGGGGGCAAAAAAATGATTTTATGAGTTGAGTTGATTTTATTTATGAAAATAATTTGTTTTGGTTTGAATTGCACGGGGGCAAGAAAAAAGTTGATTTTAATGACTTGGGAAGACGAACGATTGCTTGACAAAGTGTACACTAAGCCCTCAATCTTTCGGGAGACATGCGAATGTACATTCGCCGATCTCTTTTTCATTCCAATTTGTTATGAAAAAAGTTGTTAATTAAATTAAGGGAATTAGAAATAATATTTTTGTGGTTTTGTTTTATTTTATTATTTTTGACATTCGTATTAAAAGCCTCAATTAAATAAACAAGGCAAAAATAGATTAAAGCAAATAAATAAATAAAAAACTTAATCAGAAAAGGAGTGCAAAAGTAATACAGGGAGTGCATTCAGTAAACACTACAGGCCCAACAGGGAGGCCCAAAACCAAGTCTGTCATCCAGTGATATGCTAAAACAGAGAGCACCATAAGTAGGTAGGACCAGGATCGCTGGATCCGAATACTCTCCCAGTCAAAGATCAAGTGGCCCTGATTGATTTGATTATGGCCAATACCATTCTGACACGTGGCATCTCAATAAAATAACAAATAAATAAATAAAAAGAAAGAAGAATGAAAGCATTTAAGAAGAAGCAGAACGCGTACCCCTTCCTTTTTCAAAACAACACGTCTTCTTCTTCCTCTCACTCTCGGCAGTCCTTCTTCGCCGGCGGTTCGTGGCGGCTATGCAGTAGTGATCGCGGTGGTTGCAAGTGGACGTTGGTAACGGTTGTTCCCGGTGGTGCGGTTCGACGGGAAGTGGCGGCGACGAGAGTTGTGATTTCTTTGTTTTGTTTTCTGTTTCTCAATTTATGATATGTGTTAGAAGTTTGCTTTTGTTTTGGTGAATTGGAGGAGGTTGTTAATGGTGTTTTGTGTGGTTGTGAATTTTGGAGTTTTTTATGGTGGTTTTCAATGGTGTTAGTGATGATGTTGTTATTGTTTGGTAGTTTGGATGGAGGTTGAGGTTGGATTTGAATATGGTGGCTTGAACATGGTGGTTATGTGGATGAATAAATTTTGATAGTTTGTGGTGATGAGTGGTGGTGGCTTATGGTGGTAGTGGTTTGTAGAGATAATGGGGTTGTTGAAAATGATGGAGATTGTGGTTTATGAATGAAAGTGGTGAAGGTTTTAGGGTGGTGGTTATGTGATGAAGGGATGGTGATTATGATTGGTGTTGTTGTTGTTGTCGTATGGAGATGGTAATGGTGATTGAGAAGATGATAATGGGTTATAAGAATGATGCTAAATGATTGTTAGTGAATGTGAGAGATTTGTGAGAGATGGAATGGAGGTTTTCAAAAGTGGCGTAGCCACTGTTTTTGTTGTTTCTTGTTCTTTTTGTTTTTTGTTTTTTTTGGTTTATGGGTTGGTGTTTGTATGTGTGTGAGTCCTCATTTTTCTCCCTCTCCCTTTGTGTGTAAAGACCATGGGTTATATAGCAATAGAATTAGGTTTTAGAAATTGAATGTGATTGTTTAATTTTGGAAGGAGATTATGTGAATTGAGTGTGGTTTATGAGTGAATGAGGATCTTCCTCTTTGAGTTTGATTTGCCTTTAATTGTTTGATTCTTTCTCTTTTGCACTTGTTGACTTTTTTATGATTTTTTTGTTTTTTTATGATTTTAGGACAAAAATAGAAAATAATGATAATAGAAAAAAAAATAGTAATAATAACAATAAAAAGCAAAATTGGTGAAAACAAACAAAAATGATGAAAGTGGGATTCGAACCCTTGACCATGCACGCGTCATTCTTTGAATTCTCTCCTCACTACCAAATAGGCTAATTCACATATTCGAAAGAAAATGCAACAAAAGTCAATAAAAAGTGCAGGCAAAATTTAGGGTACGACAGCTGCCCCTATTTAATTAGCTTTCACCCGAGGGCATGTATGACAACAGTCTTCATGTATTCGTTGTGAAAGATAATTAAATAATAAAGGACCCAAAATTTTGTCTGAGGAGGTGAGAAGCTAAAAGATAGACCAATTGTCACCGGGGCCAGGGCTTAAATCAGGAGATAAACATCCTCGGGGGGCTTAGATCGGAAGATAAATAGATCATCACCTCAGAGGGTGCTTAGACTAAAAGAGATGAGCAGTTTCAGGCACTAATGCTTAGTTTGAAAAAAGAAGCAGACTAGGGCGTCGTTTGCTTGGAAAAAATAAGCAGACTCGGACATCGTTGCTTTTATTGGAAAGAGAAAGCAGACTCGGGCGTCTTTGTTTATATTGGAAAGAAAAGCAGACTCGGGCGTCGTTGCTTATATTGAAAAGAGAAGCAGACTCGGGCGTCGTTGCTTATATTGGAAAGAGAAGCAGACTCGGGCGTCGTTGCTTACTAGGAGAGAGAAGCATACTCGGGCGTCGTTGCTTATAATGAGATTGGGAAATAGCCGCTGGCTCGGGGGCCAGAACAAGGATAGAATGCCGTAGGCTCGGGGGCCAGACAAAGGATAGAATGCCGCATGCGTAAGAGCCGGACGAATTTTCGCAGGTGTAAGAACCAGACAAATTGTCATAGGTGTAAGAACCAGACAAAGCTCGAAAGATGGATTGCCATAGGCGTAAGTATCGGGTAAGTGCCATAGGTGTAAGAACCTGACATAGGCGTAAGAGCTAGAAAAATTGCCACGGTATAAGAACCAGACGAAATTGGAAAGATAAATTTCCATAGGTATAAGAACCTTGACACAACTTGATTGATAAATTGCCGCAGGTATAAGAACCTGGACAAAACTGGATTGATAAATTGTCGCATAAGACCGACTTTTGATCGCCACATAAGATTGGACTTTCGAGTTCCACATAAGATTGGACCTTTGGTTTGCCACATAAGATTGGACTTTTGGTTTGCCACATAAGATTGGACTTTTGGTTTGCCACATAAGATTGGACTTTCGAGTTCCACATAAGATTGGACCTTTGGTTTGCCACATAAGATTGGACTTTTGGTTTGCCACATAAGATTGGACTTTCGAGTTCCACATAAGATTGGACCTTTGGTTTGCCACATAAGATTGGACCTTTGGTTTGCCACATAAGATTGGACTTTTGGTTTGCCACATAAGATTGGACTTTTGGTTTGCCACATAAGATTGGACTTTCGAGTTCCACATAAGATTGGACCTTTGATTTGCCACATAAGATTGGACTTTCGAGTTCCACATAAGATTGGACTTTTGGTTTGCCACATAAGATTTGACTTTTGGTTTGCCACATAAGATTGGACTTTTGAGTGTCAATGAAGATTTGGCTTTGATTTGGTTTAGATCGCTTAAGACGACCACCAATAGGGAAGATTCCTAAAAGATCTTACTGAGGAGTAAACTGGCTGGGGAGAGTTGACAAATAAGACTCCGCGAGGGGAATTATCTAATGGGGAGACTAATGAGTCATCATGTTGGGGTAAATTAGATTGTAGCTTGTTTAGCTGGGGATTTATTTGGACCTCATGAGTAGCCACAAAAGTTTGATTATGCTATGTATGCATGCTTTGTGCGGTTGCATAATATTTTTTATGTTGATGCATTTGATGATGCGTGATGTGCATGATATGCCCCTGGTGCTGGGCGTAGTGTATGATATGTGATGAGTGTGTACTGATGCATGATATGAAATGCATGTAATGTATGTAAAGAATGCATGCCAATGGAAATTGGGATTCGAGATGAATATGTTAAACGTGTCTTGGTCTTCTTTTGATGGGAATGGACCAAGCAGAGTCGAGGTTTGAAATGCTAGTGACGGCTGGACCTTGGGGATGTAAATAAAAATTGGGCTTTGAGTGTGAATGAATACTGGACTCAGAATTCATTGGTATGAGTTGGATGGTATTGAATGATGGATGTAGGGGAATGCCAATGGATTTTGGGCTTTGTGGATGATATTGAACATTGGGATTAGGAGGATGTCAATGGATTTTGGGCTTTGGGCGTAAGCAATTTCTCTTTTATTGGAGGATGTGGAGATCTCGACAGACAGGTATGATGCACGATGCATGAATGATATGTTATGATATGCCATAATGGATGAGTATGATGTGAAAGTGGCGCAAGTATGATTGATGCAAGATGCATGGTTATGATTTGCAATGATGGATACAATAAGATGCATAGTTTGATGATAGAGCAAAGCGACATGATTAATGCATGACAGTAACTTGTTGGATCGCTTGAATGGTTCTGAAAGTTCCTTTGTGGTGGGCAATGAAATGGTTATGACTAGAAAGTGTTTTTTGCATCAAGGCTTCCGGTTAACAGGTTATAGGATGTTTTGCTAGCATGGTCTCCCGACACTCAAGTTGAACTCGACTATTGTTGATATGTAGCAGAATTTGCTTGAGCAACTTGAAAGGACGAAGAAGACTTGCCCCGATTGTAGCTCACTTTGCCCCTTGTCTGTTAGGTCTTTGAAGGAGTTGCCTGAAGAGGATAACATGGTTTATCTCTTTCGTCTCAATTTGTCATAAGCTCGTGTGGCGCAGTCGTTTTGCCTTTTTGTTTTGAAAATCCCTAACTTTTGCCTGGACTGCTCTTTCGAGTTTTCAGTCCACCGGGAGTATACCCTTTTTTGCCTAGGCCGCCCTTTCGAGTTTTCAGCCTAGCGGGCTTTATTCCTTTTTTGGTGCCCCTAATTTTTGCCTGGACCGCCTTTTTAGGTTTTCGATCCACCGGGACGCTCTCTATTGCCTAAGTCGCCCTTTTCGAGTTTTCGACCTAGCGAGCTCTTTTTATTTCTCTTTTTCTTTAGGCATAATAATCCTTGACTGCGCCGGAGTTCTCTGAGAGAGAAAAATCATTTCGATCCATGGTGGTGATATGACCTTAACACGGACTGCCCTGATATTTGAATCCTTGTAAGGTATGCCCCTAGTCAACAAGATCTTTAGGTGATCTGCCCCTGATTATAAGGACTTGCTCTCGATTGGCAGGATCCCTAGGTGATTTTCCCCTAGTGAAGAGTGTCTTGGATTGATTTGTCTTTGATTAGGCCTTTGTTGAAATTTCCTCGATGTCAAGTGTTGATTTGTTAGTGAAATTATTTCCTTTTGAAAAGTAATTCTGTTGCGATACACATGCAAGTTTTAAAATAAGAAACTGTTATGGTATGTACAATGAATGATACTTGGCCAAGAGGTTGGCGCATATGAAGGTGTGAAAGAGTGATAGAAGAAAAAAAGTTTAGTGATGATTCACAAACATGCGGAGTCAGTTTAACAACAAATTTGCTGAATATGCTTTCATAGTTAACCTAGCTTCAATTAGGTCTTTTGAATGTTGTAACGTGGCCTGGTTCACGGTTTTTGAAAAAAAGAGTATAAGGCTCAAAATTTATTTTAACCCACCCATTCTCCTTTGATGATCTTCATTCCTAGATTAACTCAACGGTTGCATTCGATCGGCAAGAGAGTTTTGGCAGTTATGATGATTGAGGTAGTTACCGTGATCGAAGCATTGATGAGATTTTTGAGATGGCAGTCACTTCTTTTCGTTTACAAGTTTGTTTTTGTATTTAATCCCTTATTTTTGCATGGACAAATTCTTTTGAATTTGAGGTCCATCGGGATGCCCTAATTTTTGCCTAAGTTAGGTTTACTTAGCGGGCTCTTTTTTTTTTTTTTGAACAATTCTTGTGAGATTTTGCTTTTAGTTCTGAAAGGTTGTGACTGCCATGTTGACTATTGAGAGTCTTGTCTTTTGATTGCTCCCTCCATGTTGGATGACGTGTGCGAGGAAGATGATGTGCTGCGACCTCTTGATGGGCTAATTAGATGGGCTGATTGCCTTGCATTAGGATGCATCAATGAGTTAACTGAAAGACTACCCTGCTCCGGGTTGAGATTAAGGGGTTTTTTTTGAAAAAGAGAAAGAACACCGACTTCTGGCTCGAAGGGGTTGATTACGGGTTATCTCCTTATATCTCCAGTGTTTGGGAAGTGAAACAATGCCTTACATCATCAGCTTTGTTTTACCAATAAAAGCATATGTCAACAAATTCAGTTATTTTATTTACATCATCCTCCCCCAAGTTTGTTAACATGCGAAAAGAGAAATGGAGAAGCGAGTGATGGAATGGAAAAGAGTGAGTACGAAAGGATGAATTCCAAAAACATGCATGCTAATTTTATTAAAATCACTAGTCAAAAGGTACAACTTTAAGAACAAACAATACTTAGCAAGAAGGAAATTACAACATGGAAGTGAAAATCCTAATGATCCTAGGGACGAGCTCCTTTGTCGATCCACCGACTTTAAGAGATGCTTTTTGACGCTCTTGTGTTTGTCAAGGCATGGGTGGTAGTTTTATGAATGTGATTCCTCCTTCAAAAGTCATGTTCTTTCAGGCATACTATTCTGCTGGTAAGGCTGTTACTGCCGCTGAAAATGTTGTTGTTGATGTAGGGAAATCACCCATGGTTATGGCATCTGAGGCGCTGGGTAGGCCTATGGTTGGTACCACAAAGGGTTGCCCTTTCTTCTCAATAGGACTTGTGCGGTCAAGTGCATTTGGGCCTTCAACTGATTGACTTCCCATTTAAACAATTTCTAGCTTCTCCTGATTTTCTTTGCAGTTTCTTGAGGCAGGCTTGAATTTTGTCTACGAGTATCGGAAAACTTGCTAGCGGTTTGCGGTTGGAGGAGGGTGAAGGTGGAAGAGATTGAGTTTCACGTTTTTTGAAAATGCAGGTGCATGTATGCGGATGCATGAGAATGCATGGGTATGCAAAAAGTTTTTTTTTAAAGGTATGCTAAAAGGATTTAATGTCATGTCATGATGTGATGAAACTAAAGAAGGTCTAGGTGTGACCTCGAAGACGGATTCGAAGGGTAATTGAAAATTGACAATACATAACCTAAATAGGGGGCTCCCTACGATAGGTCGGTTCTAAATTTTACTACCCAATCCCCTCACATGTAGGATCTATGGTTTTTGTTTTTTTAAGGGTGACAACTAAGGTCACATACACATGAAATTTTCCACCAGATTGGGCTAGCCACCTCTTGGTGAAATCTCCCAAGGGTCTCCCTTATATGGGATTATTGGGTTCTAAAAAGGTCCCTAGAGTCATCGACCACATTCCAAAATTTCGTCAAGCGTATGGGCTAGCCAATTCCGGACGAACTTTTGGACAGATCTACTCTAGGCGGAGTCTTCGTATACCACTCATTGGGATGTACATCCCATAAGTCCATACTAGAAACCCCTTACTTATGCTTATGTTCTTCTCAAGCTCGGGTGTAAAGCTTCACTCAAGTAGCAACCCACAATTGATATGCATAAATAAATTAAAGCAGATTAACAAAGTGTAAAAGAAAGAAACAATTAACAATAAAATAAAAATAAAAAACAAGAAAAGCGAGCAAGCAAAAAGAAAACATTCAAACCCTAAAACTAATATGGATAGGCTTAACTCTCTTAGTTTCTCCCCAGCAGAGTCGCCAGCTGTCGCGCCGCGAAAAATGCCCGAGCGTATTGACACTCGGAATGACTACAGAGTCGCCACCAGAGTTTTTTATTAAAAGGGAAACGTCGATAAAACCCTTGAAGGATGGAAAGGAAAGGCCATCGCGACCATATCCGAGTTCGGGAGTTGGTTATGCAAGGGGAAGGTATTAGCACCCCTCACATCCGTTGTACTCAACGGGAACCTCCTAATTAGTTAAGGGTTAAAAGTGTATTTTTGAAGATTGCTTGCTTTTTATTAATTATTAGAGTTATTTACAAGAGAGGAAAAAAGTTAGTTTTTTATTAGTGTGCTTGACGGTTGTTGGATCCCGCTCCTACGTATTCCCAAGTGCAATGGGAAACTCAAAGCATACGTAGTTCTTTGTAAAAAATGTTTGATTTTATTTATTAAAAAGATATGTTTTGATTTGGATTGCACGGGGGCAAAAAAATGATTTTATGAGTTGAGTTGATTTTATTTATGAAAATAATTTGTTTTGGTTTGAATTGCACGGGGGCAAGAAAAAAGTTGATTTTAATGACTTGGGAAGACGAACGATTGCTTGACAAAGTGTACACTAAGCCCTCAATCTTTCGGGAGACATGCGAATGTACATTCGCCGATCTCTTTTTCATTCCAATTTGTTATGAAAAAAGTTGTTAATTAAATTAAGGGAATTAGAAATAATATTTTTGTGGTTTTGTTTTATTTTATTATTTTTGACATTCGTATTAAAAGCCTCAATTAAATAAACAAGGCAAAAATAGATTAAAGCAAATAAATAAATAAAAAACTTAATCAGAAAAGGAGTGCAAAAGTAATACAGGGAGTGCATTCAGTAAACACTACAGGCCCAACAGGGAGGCCCAAAACCAAGTCTGTCATCCAGTGATATGCTAAAACAGAGAGCACCATAAGTAGGTAGGACCAGGATCGCTGGATCCGAATACTCTCCCAGTCAAAGATCAAGTGGCCCTGATTGATTTGATTATGGCCAATACCATTCTGACACGTGGCATCTCAATAAAATAACAAATAAATAAATAAAAAGAAAGAAGAATGAAAGCATTTAAGAAGAAGCAGAACGCGTACCCCTTCCTTTTTCAAAACAACACGTCTTCTTCTTCCTCTCACTCTCGGCAGTCCTTCTTCGCCGGCGGTTCGTGGCGGCTATGCAGTAGTGATCGCGGTGGTTGCAAGTGGACGTTGGTAACGGTTGTTCCCGGTGGTGCGGTTCGACGGGAAGTGGCGGCGACGAGAGTTGTGATTTCTTTGTTTTGTTTTCTGTTTCTCAATTTATGATATGTGTTAGAAGTTTGCTTTTGTTTTGGTGAATTTGAGGAGGTTGTTAATGGTGTTTTGTGTGGTTGTGAATTTTGGAGTTTTTTATGGTGGTTTTCAATGGTGTTAGTGATGATGTTGTTATTGTTTGGTAGTTTGGATGGAGGTTGAGGTTGGGTTTGAATATGGTGGCTTGAACATGGTGGTTATGTGGATGAATAAATTTTGATAGTTTGTGGTGATGAGTGGTGGTGGCTTATGGTGGTAGTGGTTTGTAGAGATAATGGGGTTGTTGAAAATGATGGAGATTGTGGTTTATGAATGAAAGTGGTGAAGGTTTTAGGGTGGTGGTTATGTGATGAAGGGATGGTGATTATGATTGGTGTTGTTGTTGTTGTCGTATGGAGATGGTGATTGAGAAGATGATGATGGGTTATAAGAATGATGCTAAATGATTGTTAGTGAATGTGAGAGATTTGTGAGAGATGGAATGGAGGTTTTCAAAAGTGGCGTAGCCACTGTTTTTGTTGTTTCTTGTTCTTTTTCTTTTTTCTCTTTTTTTTTTTTGGTTTATGGGTTGGTGTTTGTATGTGTGTGAGTCCTCATTTTTCTCCCTCTTCCTTTGTGAGTAAAGACCATGGGTTATATAGCAATAGAATTAGGTTTTAGAAATTGAATGTGATTGTTTAATTTTGGAAGGAGATTATGTGAATTGAGTGTGGTTTATGAGTGAATGAGGATCTTCCTCTTTGAATTTGATTTTCCTTTAATTGTTTGATTCTTTCCCTTTTGCACTTTTTGACTTTTTTATGATTTTTTTGTTTTTTTTATGATTTTTGGACAAAAATAGAAAATAATGATAATAGAAAAAAAAATAGTAATAATAACAATAAAAAGCAAAATTGGTGAAAACAAACAAAAATGATGAAAGTGGGATTCGAACCCTTGACCTTGCACGCATCATTCTTTGAATTCTCTCCTCACTACCAAATAGGCTAATTCACATATTCGAAAGAAAATGCAACAAAAGTCAATAAAAAGTGCGGGCAAAATTTAGGGTACGACAGCTGCCCCTATTTAATTAGCTTTCACCCGAGGGCATGTATGACAACAGTCTTCATGTATTCGTTGTGAAAGATAATTAAATAATAAAGGACCCAAAATTTTGTCCGAGGAGGTGAGAAGCTAAAAGATAGACCAATTGTCACCAACTCGGGGTCAGGGCTTAAATCAGGAGATAAACATCCTCGGGGGGCTTAGATCGGAAGATAAATAGATCATCACCTCAGAGGGTGCTTAGACTAAAAGAGATGAGCAGTTTCAGGCACCAATGCTTAGTTTGAAAAAAGAAGCAGACTAGGGCGTCGTTTGCTTGGATTGGAAAAAATAAGCAGACTCGGACATCGTTGCTTTTATTGGAAAGAGAAAGCAGACTCGGGCATCTTTGTTTATATTGGAAAGAAAAGCAGACTCGGGCGTCGTTGCTTATATTGAAAAGAGAAGCAGACTCGGGCGTCGTTGCTTATATTGGAAAGAGAAGCAGACTCGGGCGTCGTTGCTTACTAGGAGAGAGAAGCAGACTCGGGCGTCGTTGCTTATAATGAGATTGGGAAATAGCCGCTGGCTCAGGGGCCAGAACAAGGATAGAATGCCGTAGGCTCGGGGGCCAGACAAAGGATAGAATGCCGCATGCGTAAGAGCCGGACGAATTTTGGCAGGTGTAAGAACCAAACAAATTGTCATTGGTTTGCCACATAAGATTGGACTTTTGGTTTGCCACATAAGATTGGACTTTTGGTTTGCCACATAAGATTGGACTTTCGAGTTCCACATAAGATTGGACCTTTGATTTGCCACATAAGATTGGACTTTCGAGTTCCACATAAGATTGGACTTTTGGAATGCGCTGTGAATGTGACCTAAGTGTTCGTCTTGAAGTATTTCGTTCTCGTAGCTATCTGTCATGCCCAAAGATGCTAAATTTACCTTAGTATCTCAAAGTAACAGGTGTCCTGTGACGTGAAACCTTTGCTTGCAAGGAGATATTTATGTGCGCATTTATTACGCTTGCCTCACACTCGTGCGTAGGTACACAGTGACGCGCTTAGGCTTACTCGAGTACTTCTGTATTATATAAATAAGCGGGAAGTTATGAAGTTAAATTTTTACACTTCCTCTCTCTTGCTATGAATATAACATGAATATCAAACAATTTTCTTTTTTGTATTGTATTAATTTTCAATTTTTTAATTTAAAATATATTTTATAGAATAAATCAGTAAATTATTTTCTTATCCTATCTTGTTGGTAACTCAGCTCAAATTCAGGATACATTTTTTAACTAGAGAGACATGATATGATAGGTTTCAGTATTTGTTGCTTACCAGAGTAAAGTTGTGCAAGTATACACAATCCTCTTGTAGCTTAGTAATAAGATAGAGTATTGTACCCACAGGGATTGTGAAGGGAACTTTGTTCCAATTCTTTCATACTTTTAATTGTTAGCTTACAAGCAAAAAGGTAACCAAATAACATTTAGGGTTTTCAAATATCAAAAGGAAAATAGCTAAAAACAGTAAAGGGTTGATAAAATAGTGAGTTGAATATGTTGGAATTAAGATCCATCTAACTACTACGCTTAATGTCTATGAGTGATAATTGCAGTCAAGACTATGGTGAACAAAGCATGCCTGAAGGTGTATTTCTACAACACTATAATGTGAAATGGCGGATAAGACGAGCCTATGTCTAGGTTATACTTAGTTCGTTCCAGTTCAGAAAATAATGCTTCGTTTTATCTTCACTATGGCCTTAAGGCTTATGTGTAAGTCCTTAAGAAAGAGTTATGTGTCCATTCTCTATTTAACCATATTAAACCTTTAATCCATTCATTATTAGATGTCTCATAACAATGAACTTGCATTTATAACTAAGTTGATCAATCTCAAAATAAATAGAGTGAAAATCAAAGGAATAACAAAGCATGAAAAACAATCATCACATCACATAAACGACATTTAAAATTTCATTAAACTTCACATAATTCCAACACAAAGAGTTTTAGCTCATGGTGAGCTTAACAACAACAATAACCAGTCAGATAGATCAACACATTCCTATGAAGTAAAAATATATAAACCTATAAGCACACCACTTGAAGACGATGTCTCAACCTTCAAGCTTTAGCAACGACGTGCCTCTGATTATCAGAATCGCAACAGAGTGGTAAAACAGCGCACAAAGTAGCTCTTCAACTCTCCTCAATTTTACTCCAAAGTGTCTCACTGCTTCATCTAGGGTTTTAGGCTCCTTTAAATAAGAATCACCATCGGGTATTGGGCCAACCCTAGGAATAAGGCATATTCTTCAGCGCTCCTCTTCATTCTTGGTCTACGTGGAGTTTTTGACTGCGCGTTTGACTCTTCACAAGTTCCAGTTGATTTAGCAAACAATGCATTCGACACTGATTATCTCAATAAAGCTCCTGAGACCTTTTTCTTGGCTCAATAGTCTGTCTTGACACTTGTTGACACTAGAACTAACTATTTTTCATGAAGAATTACATTTGACTCCTAAATACAGAACTAAACATAAAATGACTCAAAAAATAGTAGATTACCATATTGGATGGTATAATCCAAGCATTAGAGGCCTAAATATCCTCACAAAATGTGAGTCATCACACCCCCAAACTTGAATCATTGCTTGTCCTCAGGTAATGTTGTAGAAGGCAAAGAACTTACTAAGATACTCACTATATTAATATTTCTGCATGTCAGCTATCAATGATAATCATGCGTGTGTGTGTATGCACTGCCTCCTACTGCTAACCAGAGTCATGCCAAGATCCTTCTCTAAAACTACACAGTCAGGATGTTAAGCTACCATTTTCTTTTCTATAACCTAGGGTCTGGGTTATAGAAAGTTGTTTAATCTGGGTTATAGATCCTACTGCTTGTGCCTGGGGCGAAAGTTGTTTAATCTGAAGCTGTCACGCCATTTAATGAGTTGCGCTTGGGTCGAAAAGGGAAGCGCTTGGGGGGAGAAAATCAGTTATGAGCTCTGTTTTTGAAACTGTATAAAAGGGGATCTCAGTTTTGGGAAAAAGGTTCGAAAATTCTTAGAGAGAAGTTCACCTATCCACCATTGTTGCACCTTGGAAGCTCATGCTCAAGCATCTTGGAAGCAAGATTCATCAATTCTCACCATAGATCATCAACTCTTTCACTCTTCCATTGTATTTTCTCTTTTTGATAAATGTCTAGGTAAATTCCCTTGATTGGATCTTGTGAGGAATTTCATTCTCATGTAATTCGAACTATCTAATTAAGATAAGCTATGGATTTGAATTAATTTATGAATTAGTGTTATATAATTGATCTTTGTGTTTAATGTTTTTCGCTTCTTGATCAAATTTGAATTGATCCCAAAATTTACTTGCTATGAAAATAGGAATTGAATTTAGCTCTAGGATTGGTTGCTCAATAATTGATTTCATAGACATATCAAATTGATTATTGATATTTTGGGATTAACGCTCTTAAAATCTCAATTATGCATAATCATCCTAAAAAATTAGGGATTTATGAATAATTGAGAGGATGATATTCAAGAAATTGGAAATCAGATCTCCTTGTTAGTCTATCATAACACCAAGGAAGTAGTTTGTTTAAATCCAACTAGATACCAAATTGCATAAGGTCCAATCGTTTTAATCATTTGTTTGGAAATCATAATTTGACTTTTCTCTTGTTTGAATCATATAATTTCATATCAAAATCCCCCAAGTTATGTCTTTATTTTTGTACCTAAGTAGTGGTTCAATTTGGTTGTTATCATTTACTCACTATATTCTTATATTCGACAATTTTACTTTTGATACGATTAGTGCACTTGCTAAAAAAATATCAACAACCAGAGCAAACACTCCTCTAGAATCAATACCCCAATCCAAACCACAAAATAGAAGTTTTCAAAATTACAATTGAAAAATAAAACGACAAGGGTATTTAATAATGTTGCACATGATATATATGCAGTGTCATGAGAGCATCTTTTAAAGCTCAACGCTCAATGATGGTGATAGGATACTATCATGCTTCTTTCTCATTCTTACCCATGCTTTCTGCAGATATACATTTTTCACAACTACTGCAATTGCTAAATTTAGAAGAAAAAACTAAATTAAACATTATAAAAAAAATTAAATTAGCAATAATAACATTTTTTAAATAAAAATAAAATATGTATGTAATTCTCTAATTTTGATAATTAAAATGAAATGAATTTTAAATAGAGACAAAATATCTATTAAGTCCAAAAGTTACATACGTATCATCCAAAAAATTATGTACGATGAGAAGTTTTAAAAGGCTTAGCCGATGCTTGACACTATAGTGGACATGTTAATTAGAACTATGATGATTTATCGTGATTTTTTTAAAATTATACTCTATATTTTTTTAAAATTATGTAGGATCATCACAATTCTATATTTTATGATGGTTATTGGTTACTGTATATCGTGAGGGCCACACACCCAGAAAAGGAAATTGATATTAATACACCTTGTACACTCAGGAAAACTTTCTCTATTTGGTAACCCCCAACATCCCCACTATGGCCTAGAATTGGACACTAGAGAAATGTAGACACTGTTTTAGCATAAATTGGACCCCACTTAATTTGTAGAGAAAAAATAATTAAAAAATTTTATGAATGACTTTATGTCACGTGACAACTCACTTTGTTTACCCTTGGTGTTCTTTTTCAACTCTTCCTATTTAACACTCTTTGTGGTAAATATTTATTATTTTGTTCATGGCAATTTTGATTTGCAAACAAGGCACTACAAATATTTGAGGTAGAACTACACCCACTTTTGTTAAAAGTATAATCTTAATTTTGTTAATGTATTAAAGTATAACTTTTATCAAAATTACCATTACTCACTCCAATTCAATTAATCTCAAATATAATTCAAATATGCATATAATGCATAAAGGTGCACCTTACTCTTGGAGGGGATACATTGGCTACATCAACAAGTTTAATATTCCTAAATCAGAAGTATTCGAAATAGAATCTCTTTACCAAGATATACTACACACTATTATGTTGACCAATAAATCGTCTCACTTTAGAGAGAATGTCATATTGTACTTATGTTTATGCTATGGTATTTACTTTTCTCTTTTTAAATGGCAAATAGAATACTATTTGACCATATTAAAGAAAGTAGATTATAGGTAGTTGATGAGCTTTCCATATGATGAATTATCCGGAAAGGAAAAAAAAAATCCTTTTCCATGAAAATCTGAGATTTACTATAAAAGAAAGAGTTTCGTATAATGTGTTGACTGTTGAATGTAAATTTTGGTTAACAAGAATTATTTTAAGCTTCTTTCAAAAAAAGAATTATTTAAGAAAAGATCAATAGTGTGATATTAGTTTTAGAAATTAGATGAGTGAATTAATGTAAATTTCAGTGTTATTTTATTTGTTTTTATATGAGATGTTTATTGCACGACGTTTATTGCTTTCTATATTATCTACAAAATATATCTAACAAAATATATAAAGAATTGAAAGATTGATATAGAGATTTTAGAATGAGAGAACTGATATTCTATCTTAAAAGGTGAAATTCTAAACATTATACTATTTGAAATTTTATTTTTTTTGAACTGCTATACTATTTGAAAATGAATTAAATTAATTTATGATACGGGAGTAATAATCATAGATGACTTATAGCATCTCCAATAAGGGTATTAAAGAGAGTATCATAGACTAATGATCCGTACCTTATTTTTTTTATCATTGGAGTTCCATGACGTGGCACAGAGGGTATCAAAATTGATGATACCGGTACCTTATTTAAGGTACCGTATCATCAATTTAATATTACCTTTTTTTGTATATAAAATTAAATAGAATTAAAAACTTGTTAATAATGTATGATACTTATAGTGATATCACCATTGAAACAAAATATGTATGAGTTGCATAAATATTATATGACATTGTAGGGACCACTTTTTAATAATGTATAATACCTAAAGTGGTATCACCATTGAAGATGCTCTTATAAGATGAAGAAGTGTTTCATACGATCTAAGTAGATTAACATTAGAAAATCATTTGAAACTCTAACTACAATTGATAAGCTTTCCCTAATTATAGATACCAATCAACATTATTCCTCATCTATATATGAGACGATATACTAACCCAGTTTCCACTAAAAACAAAGAATATTAATAAGTATTTATGCTAATTATTTATTTTATCTAATATCATTTTTTTTCTTCGTATTTTTATTGAATCAACATCAATCATATCCAATAATGTAAAAATACGAAGAAAAAAAATACTTATTATTTTCTTTGTTTTTTATGGAAACTAATTTTCTTTCACATTTTCATTATTAGAATTTTCATCAATTTTTAATCATTGGTACACCAATATATAACATTTTTTCATCCTAACAAATTCAAAACATTTTTTTGTCTATAGACAAAATGACAAATATTACTAAAATTCATACACGCAACCGTAAGAATCAGAATGAAAGTGCTACTTTTCCTTGCTAGCAAAACCCATAATTCTAACCTCAAAGATAAAAAAAAAAATTAACCATGATTTCAACAAACTTCACTTTATGGTTCTGAAAACAATGATGATCAAATCCCAGTGATTTTCTCCAATTTCATGGTCAACCTGCAAAGCTTTCATAATGGCCTGTACTCATCAATTTTGGGCTAAACCGTTTCAGCAGCTAGTGGGTATGTGATTTTCCAAAAATAATGCTCTATTGTGTAGAGTGTAGACCCCTTCCACATGGAAAGTGAAACTTCTCTTTTCCTCACACTTCTAAAGTGAAACCAATTCACAACATTTTGTAAGTAAGAATAAGGTGAAAAAAAGAAAAAAGTAGGGGCCAACAATACCTACCAAAATTAAAATTGAAAAAGAGAATGAAATTAAAATAAGAATAAATGGGTTTCCATTTTTTTGTTAAAGAAGATCAAATATACCCCCTACTCCTTGTTTCATTGTCTATTTCTATATGATTAAACTCTAACTTCCACAATTGACCATAAAAATATAAAAATTCTAACTTCCACTTCTAGGAGACAAACCATTTATTTCTTTCTCTAGCTATTTTTCTTTTTTCATTATAGTAGTATAAAGTACAAAATTTGACCACTTAAACCTTAATGTTACTCAAGGTTTTGAAAATGTTTACTTGCAAGAATGGTGGCACCAATAATTGTGTAGACACAATTTTGAACGTACATATACTAAAAAGAAAAAGAAGTATAGTAAAATAATTGAGTACTATGTTATTTTTATTTTTTTGACTAGAATAGTTAAATAATGTCTATTTTATTGTGTTTTGTCCACACAAAAATCACTCCGGTTTACACACTCACATAGTAATTTTTAATATTACACAGAATCATAGTAAATGTAAAAAACATTTTACTTTGGTAATTTATTTTTTTTTTCTAAAATGAATTATAAGAAATATGAGGTGTACTCAATCCTTACAATACACAAGTTATTAGATGCTTTGGAAACACGCTAACAGATTATTACATTGATGTTGTCCACTAGATCGTCATTGTCGATTTTTTTAAAAGAAATTACTAGTAATTCACTAATAACTAGTAGAGAGTAACTACTTAACGCAAATTTGAATTGACGCCAAAATCAATGAAATTAAACTATTAAAATTTTAGTAAAATATAGTAGTATATTTTAGAACTTTTAGAAAGCACCAATATTGACATATTGATATCGATAATAATTTTAAAAAAAATAAAACAATTGAATGTAAGCAATATTATACATAAAACACATTTAGTTTCTAAATGAATTTATCAAAATCACAAAATCACAGTGAGTTAATATAATTTTCAAAAAACTACACTCGATATGTTTTTTTATTTCAAAATCCTAATAACTCGCCGTAATTCCGCCCAAGTTTTATTGTGCTGCTGTAATTTATTTGAAGTGAAAAAAGTGAATCCAAACATACACCATACAATACACACTAAGATTAGATAACATTTCAATTCAATCATTATAAATACTATAAACTTTTTGAGTTATTCATTTTTCTATTCACAAACTCAAAAGAAAAAGAGAGAGAATAATCAGAACTAAGAATAATGGGTAGAGGGAGAGTTGAGCTGAAGAGGATAGAAAACAAAATCAACCGCCAAGTTACTTTCTCAAAAAGAAGAAATGGCTTATTGAAAAAAGCTTATGAACTTTCAGTTCTATGTGATGCTGAAATTGCCCTAATCATTTTCTCAAGCCGTGGCAAACTCTCTGAGTTTGGAAGCTCAACTTCTGGGTATACCCTTTTATCTCTCTTTCATCAATCTATATAAAAATCTAAACTTTAATTAATTTTCTTGCAGTAGTATAGTACTTGTAGAAGTTTCTGTTCATATTTTTTTAATATTATAGGGGGGGTGCAAATCCCAATAGAAACTAAAAACCTTTATAGATCTTTTGATTTTCTGATACTTTTACTTTCTTCTCTTCTCTCTGAAAAACACTTTTTACATTGATTCAGTTTCTTACACCAAAATGGTTACTGGTTTCTGCATTTGATGTCTTTAAGATTTTACTTTTCACACCCCCAAATTTTCATTTTTTTTTAAAAAATTTCCTGTATTTTTGGGGGTTCCACACATTTGCACACACTGATGGAAGAAGGTTTCAGAATTCAGAGATCAGAGAGAAGAGAAACATGATATCATATATTACCCCACAAACTCTCTTATGCATATATTCTGAGATAAAGGTTTCAGCTTTGTTCCCTTCTTGATGGAACAGTACAATCTATTTTTCCTGTTCACACATGTAAGGTAAAGTACTAGGATATATATATGTTCACTTTCTTGTACCATTGTGCAAGATCTAGGGTTTCTTTCACTTTAATTACTCTCTAAATGAAGAATGGAAATGATTAATCATATTTAACACTAGAGATTAACACTTCATGGTGTGTGTGTGTGTGGAATTCTTGACCCTTTTTTTAGTCCTTTTCAAAAAAACTTTGATTTTTTTTTTTTTTTTAATTTTATTTTATGGTTTCTTCTCATATCTTCATGAAGGTTCTCTATGTATCTTAAAAATAATTGCTATCCCCATCTGGGGTAGGGGGAATTAACAATCAAAGTATTTTATTTTTTATTTTTTTTGGAATAATTAACAAACAATGTTTTGGTTTTCTTTTTATCAATGTTTAATTATATTGATCCCTTTTCCAATAAATATTAAAGAATAACAAGTTTAATCCAATTTTTTATTAAAAAAATATAATTTAATACAACATTCAGTTTATACAGTTTATTTACTATTTATTCCAAAAGATGATGAAGCAATGAAGCATTACACTCAGTTGTTCATTAGGTCTTTTGGGGTTTTCATTTTTTACTCTCTCTCTCTCTGTCTCTCTCTTCCCTTGTTGTAACTTTTTTCTTTTGGATTAAGTTTTGTACTTGATGATAGATTGAAACTTGAGAGGGTTTATTAACAAAAAAATTCCTTAAAATTGATATACATGAATATGTTCTTTTTGATAGTTTTTTTTTTTGGACATTCTTTTTTAGTTATTATCATGAAAAAAAAAAAGAATATGTATAAATAGTGTAAAATAATTTTATACTATCAATCAATCATAAACATGTTTTCTGCCACATTATTTTATTTAACTTCACTTTTTTAATATAATATGGAAGGTTGAAGCATTCTTATTGGTTGTTAGTGTAAAATTAATTTAGACTGACGGTGCATGTCCTTTAGACTCTATTATCATTGATAAAACATCTCATATTGTTATATTTCACACTTTAGTGCAATTGAAATGCTATATAAGTATATGTTATGTTATGTACAAAATTAAAATAACATTAGAAATGTGTGTGAGTGTTTTGATTTTTTAAGCCATTTTAGTATTATTTTGTTATTTCAAAACTTAATAAAGTAGTAAACCATGGTCTTGGTCACATACATGAATTAGATAAGCTAAAATAGTCACATTATAATTTTATCAATCTCTCCCACACTTTCCTTGACAAATTATTTATGACGTCCAGGGTGTGATTTAGCATGTGTACGTTTGCTAATTTACATGTGAACACATGTTTCAAATGATCCAAATGCATAGAGGTTAGGTTGAACATCATATTTTTATTTTTATTTTTTATTATCATGTGGTTGTCAGTCATATATATTTGGATGGTGAACACACACACATTAACTTTAATTTATTGCCTTTTATATATTTTTTACGAGTTTAATTATTATATACTCGTGATTATTTTTTTGACTCATAATATTAATATACATATGATTAATAGTTCTATAAAAAAATGACACATATCCTTAGAAAATTTTGCACTGTCCTTCTTACTTTTCGATCATTTTTTTTTATACAATATTTAACCATCTTATAATTTACTTTTTATTTCTTTCAATTTTACCGTCATATAGATGTATATTATATAGCTCTCATTTCTTATTTTGAATGTGAGAAAGTATTTCTATATTTTTATTTACCAAACAAACATACATTTTTATTTACCAAACAAATAAAGGAAGTGTTTTATTTCCTTTTTATCTTTGGTCAGTATTGTAAGTTGTAACAATCATTGAGGTAAATAGATATTTTTCCTTTTTATCCTTTATACTGTGAAGTCAGAAATAACATGTTTTAACTTAGGAAAAAAATGAAAAATAAAATGTTATTTATATTTTCTTTTACTATCATTTATTTTGAGTAGAAATGGAATCAATATCCTAAAATTGTCGTCATTTAATTATCATAGCAAAAAACATTTCCATTTTTTTTGTGTTGTTGAAAAAACTAAAGGCTGCAAAATATTATTACTGAATCCTTGAAGTAATTTATTTTTTCTTCTTTACAAATTAAAGTTATGATAATTACAATTTCATTTTAGATAATTAAAATGATAATAATCATTGAATATTCACAAACTCAAAATTTCTACATTTTTACTAGTTGAGTTAGGATATGGGCACATATTTTGTAGTTTGCTTTAATTATAGTTTTGTTATATGTGCCTCAGTTTAAGTTGTACACTGTACTTATATGAGGACTCTTGTGTTCATTGTTACAGCATGTTCGAATTATTTTTTGTAAGGTTCTACTGTCCTTGTGTAAAGCATATTGAACGGTTCAGATATTTTTTTTTTTGTAAAAGCATAAAAATTCTTTTTATGAAAAAAATTATAGGACGGTTTATATTTTCTTAAATTTATTTTGAAGCAAAACTAAGGATAGATTCTTACAAAAAAAAAACTAAGGATAGATTCAAATAAAATTAAGTACCTTTTTTTGGTTTAAATACCTATTTAGTAATACTTGAATTGACATTTAATTATTTTTTGAATATTATAACTAAATACATAAAAATTATGTAAATATTGTAATAATTGATTAAATTTTGTATTTAATAGCATAAATATTATTTTAATAAATACTTAAGTTCTTAAACGAGTTTTGTGATAAAAAAGTTAAATATTTTTTTTATCCTTACAAAATTATCAAATTTTGTTTTTTGTCCCTATAAAAAAAAGTGACATATGTTTTAGTCCATACAAATTTGTTATTCATGCAGTTTTAATCCCTACTATTTTGCAAAATTTTAAAAATTGTTTTATTATCCTTATTTTGAGGCATGTTTCAAATACTATAAAATGTTTAATCTATAACACTTTAGAATATGTTAAAATGAGAAAAAATCAAATTTTACTTTTAAAATTTTATAAAATAAAGATAAGACGAGTAACCAAAATTTTGACTTAGAAATCGAATTTTAAGTTCCTTTTTATTTAAACCAAAATATTACAAATTTAAATAAATCTATATTTTTTACATTAACACTACAAGAAAATCTGGGGTTTGCTATGACACGATTTGTAGCTAATTCGTAACTAATCTCTAGTAAAACAGAGTTAGCTACAGATTTGTTGTGAACTAGCTGTGGTATAGGTCCTAGCATGGATTGAGCGGCAAATTATCCACCAAAATATTTCCTAGCTAATTTGCAACTAATATATTGCAAATCCTAGTTAATTCCCAATTAATACATAGTTAAATATTGTTGAGAATTTTAGGTTTCCTAACTAAATCGCTAGGATATTGTCACAACAATTTCACAATAAATCTCTAGCTACATATTCCTAGCAATTTCACAGCTAAATTCAAGCTTTTAAGAGAAAAATTTATAATTATAAACTGCTAATTATGAAGCCATGCCCAAAACCAAGAAAATTATATATTAATTGTAATCCATTAAAAAATATAATATAAAACTAAATTAAATGTGCATGATAACACTCATTTCAACTAAAAATTCATAATTATATTCCTAAAATGATAATGAAATCTATTTGTGGACATAAAAGGACAAAAGAATGACCTTTAAAGATTATAAGTATTGATTAAAGATGAATAAAATCAATAAGAAAAGAAAGCATATATACTAACAATCAGAATGATACATTTTCTAGTCCTTAGAACACATGAAACTGTGTTCTTATTTGAACTAAGTAAAAGTAAGAATCACATGAGACTTGTTTTGATTGGCGGCAGATTTGGCGTCTTAAAGTTCCTGAGCGTGTTAGAGCTTTCATTTGGCTCGTGAAGCATGGTAGATTATTGACGAATGAAAGGAAGCACCGTATGGGATTGGGCACGGATCAATGTGATTATTGTCGGGATAGTATAGACACGGTGCTGCATGCCTTGCGTGACTGTCCACTTATTCGCCCCTTGTGGATTACCGTTGTGGATAGTTCACGAAGAAATCAGTTCTTTTCTTGTAACCTTCAGGAGTGGATTTCTTTGAATGTCTCCAATAGAAGCGGCATTAGTGGGCATGATGATTGGAGTTGCTTTTGGGCAATGGGGTGTCATCTTGCTTGGATTTGGAGGAATAAAGAAAGGTATGATGAAGATTTTATCCGCCCAATTAAACAAACCGAGTTTGTTAGGCAGAGATTGGATAACTACAAGGTAGCGGATCGAGTTATGCAAGCTAGTTGTTATCAACCTCGTAGTACTGTTGATATTGGTTGGAAGCCACCTATCGCGGGATGGGTTTGTTTGAATATTGATGGAGCTTGCAATAATGGGAGCATTGGTTGTGGTGGTGTCATACGAGGCAATGAAGGGGAATGGCTTCATGGTTTTTCTAAATTTATTGGAAGAGGAGATGCCTATATAGCTGAATTGTGGGGAGTGCTTGAAGGAATTAAATTGGCGAGACGGTTGAATTTTTCTAAAGTGGAAGTTAGAACAGATTCATTAGGAGTTGTGAGAGATATTACCAACAAGAAAGCCTCTCAAATTAATGGAAGGGCCCTGATTAGTAGAATTGGGCAAATGATGGATCATGATTGGGAAGTTGTTGTCAAACATGTTTACCGTGAAGCTAATCAATTAGCGGATGCTTTAGCTAAGCATAGTTTTATTGTGAAGGATGTTTGTTGTTTCTTCCGTGTGTGTCCGGATTTTTGTAAGCATGTGTTAGATGCTGATGAGAAGGGGAGTACTACTCCTAGGAGTGTGTTTGTTTAGTTGTTTTCTTTCCGGGCGTTAAGCCCTCTTTGTAATCAAAAAAAAAAAAAAAGAATGATACATTTTCTAGTCCTTAGAACACATGAAACTGTGTTCTTATTTGAACTAAGTAAAAGTAAGAATCACAGCAGTTTTCACTCATGGCAGAAAAAATAGAATGTTTATGGGCTTGATCTTACCCCATCCTCGTAGACTTTAGAGTTTATATCCTTGATCTTGCGTCACACTCCAATATTCCTTACTCGCTCACTGTTCAAAGAAAAAACAATCACAACCAAAGTTCAAAGAAAAGAACTACCAAACTAAAAACCACAACACATTGGAAAATCAATCCAATTCATTCAATGGATTTCAAAGCATCATAGTTGAAGAAAACAAAACCACACTGAACTGAACTACTGAAATCCAATGTTACTGAAATCACAATGCTTCAATTGAAAACCTAAACTTTACAACAAGAGAGATGATCCTCAACAATTTCATATTTTGACAGATTCAAAACTAACAAGTCCATTTCAGAAAAAACATTAGCAAAACTAAATTTCAAATTGCACACACATTATCACAAATAAGACGAACGCATAACTCGTTACCTTCACTGCAACGGCATGAAAAACGGTGTGCACAGCATCCTCAACAAACTTTAACCATTCTACAGGTGAAACTTGAAGCAATTGAAAACTAGCGGATTTGATTTCGAGAGAGATCAATTCTGCCTGCTCCTAAAAGCCTCATCTCTGATGCAAACTGACCTGCAACAAATTAACATCATGTTCAGATGAAGCATCGGACAAAAGGACAAAACTGTCAAATTACTGCTCCTCAATTTTTACAGCTTCAATGCTGAAACAAACTTCCTCAATGGTAATGATCACAACTAATAAATAAACAGTCACCAAACCAAAGAGAATAAACAACTAATAAGTTCTTATACATTTCCTAAAACAGGATATGCAAATAACTTATAAAATACAAGTGTGGATAGATCTTTGATTTACCTCTGGTCTTGAATTAAGGACTCCACTAGACATTCCAAGTTCTAACATCTACAGGCCATATCGTACAATTGTATTTACTGTAAGAAACAGAGAACTGATTTCAATGAATTCAACAACATCTATACCCTAACAACTCACAAAATATTAGGCATCAACAACATCTATATCTTGCAACAACAATAAAATAGTTAAAGGGGAGACAGCAAATATTGCAACCTTCATGAGAAAATTTCACATACAATCATCTCCCCTAAAAGTCTAAAACCCATTTCAGATGAACTAATATCATAAACAGTCAAAGCCAAACAAATAATAAGAAAAATTCATGAGAAAAGAATCTGAAAACAATGAGTGAAGAAAACTTACAAGCTTAATTGCAACCTCCTTGTTAGTTTGAATATTAGTACCTGCAACACAGGCAACAAAATAATCGAAAATAGAAAACAAATTACTTTATTTAATAATCAAATGCTTCTATATATATAAGTACTTTATAAGAAAACCCTATAAGTACTTAAGTAGATAGATATTAGTTTCATGAATTTCAACTTTAATCCCACCTTATCCAAACCACTATTATAAGAAAATTTTAATCTAAAATAACAACCATGACAAATTTTGATCAAATTCCACCACTATTTCTGATATTCTTATTGTCTAATCTACAATGAACCTAAATTACAGGCCAAACAACCAAGGCAGAAACTAATACAAAACTAATATAAAGTTTCAACCCAAAACAAACTAATACATAAATTTCCAATTTTCCTTTGCCCTTACACAGTCACATTCTTCATTCAATGGAATGTTCTTGGCACTTTTCTTTACCAATGGAGTCCACTCAAATGTAAACAAAAATTTGTAAGTCATTAAAACATGCCACTAACAAATATTGAAATAATGTTAACAATGATAATAGTCAAAATATAAAATTTGAAACAAATATTAACAGTTAACACAATTAACACTAAAACACCAAAACATTTATTTATGGCGGTTACTTGAGAACTATGCAAAAAACTAACTACGTCGGTGACAGAAACGGTTTCATATATCTCTACGGCGACCTCGACTTAACAATCGTAGCTGCTCGCTGGTTACCTAACATGGATATCGTTTCAGAGCATTTTTCGCCACTGTGTAACCGCTTGTGATACTATTAAATACAGTTCAACAAATTGACTCTAAGTAGTTTATAAGAAAACAAATTGACTCTAATTTGCCTTGTCAAACAAAAATAGCTTATCTAGCACAAACAATAAACTTTTAAAATGCATCATAAAACCAATATCAACAATCAACAACAGCAGAAACATATAACATCAATAAAAAAATTCACTCAATTCGATGTAGCATCAATCAATTAATCAATCAATCGACTACACTTCCTAGATTTTCAATCTTGAAAAATCTTGTAAAGAACCTAACAAGTGTTGAAATATAATAAGCACATATAATCAAATATTCAAACCCTAACTAACGCCAAATCCATCCAAAATTCAATACAGTTCAATTGAAAATAGAATCGATCAATCGACGACAAATCAGAATAATTGAAACAAAATCGGATCGAATCTGAAACAAAAAATATGTAACAAAATGGATACGAGAGACCTGAATCCAGAGCTTCTTCTTCCAACACGAAAACGTAATTCTCTCTCTCGAGTCAGCTATGAGGAAGTGATTCAGATGCTAATCAGATAACTCCACAACCTCTAGGTTTTGAGGAAGCGATTCAGATGAGAGATCGACGAAGCGATGATGAGATTATGTGAGAAAGTTATTTTGAGCGATGATGAGAAAGCGATTTTGAATTCACATAATCGGAAACGATTATGTGAGAAAGCGATTTTGAGAAGTGAGAAATCAATTATAAGAGAAGTGATTTTGAGAAGTGTGAGAAGTGAGAAAGCGATTATGTGAGAAGTGATTTTGAGAAGAGCTTTTGTGGAAAGTGATTTTGAGATATGAAGTAGATGAAACTGGTTCTTCAAAATTTTGACTTATCAAAATAAATCTTTTTCTAATTTGTTAAAAGTAGTAAGTTGTAATAATTTATTAAAAAAAAATTCTGTAAAAAAATTGAAAAATAATTAGTCAAACATAAAAAAATAAAAAAGTAATTGAAAAGTGACTTGAGTGAGTTAAACAGAAGGCTTTTTAATTGAGATTAACTACCAATTCATTTTGTAGCAAACTTTTTGTAGCAAATGCTACATTTTCTTGTAGTGTAACATCTTAATTGATTTCAAAAAAGATAGTTAGTTGGGGTGAGGTGGGTAGCTCAATTGGTTTGAGCTAATGATGAAAGGATTAAGGAGTAAATGTTCAGAGTTTAAGTCCTGGCGAGGTGAAAAATATTAACACTAACGAGTTGATATATATCTCTCTAAACACCAAAGAAAATTAGAGATTCAATTGTTTTTGCTGAATTTCAATTGAATGGTTGACATTGTTTTAACCAAAAAACACAATTTTCAATCTAAACCGCCCGATTTAAAATTAACATTTGAAATTAAAAAAATGTATGTTAATTAATGCGTGTATTAATTACAGCAACAAATCCTGATCCAAATAAAAGTAGTTTCTTTGAACTCCTAAGTCCTAACGAGTTTGTTTCAATTTGTAGCATTGGCAAAACTCTTGAACGATATCAGAGATGCTCTTTTACTTCTCAAAATGATAATGATAATGAACATGAAACTCAGGTATGGTGTGTACATTTGCTAAAATCATATGCAAGTGATCAATTATAATTTGGATCTTATTATAAAATCATTAATTTAATGAATTTCTATTTTGTCAAACAGAATTGGTACCAAGAAATGTCAAAACTAAAGGCAAAGTATGAGTCACTTCAAAAGTCACAAAGGTAATAAGTGTGCTCCTTCTACATTATTGTTTTCTAAGTAACAATCTTTTAATTTACACACATTTTATTGAAATCATAAATATAATCTGGTAATTAATTATTAATAGAGATTAAGATATACGTATTGTCACTATCACCACATGTAATGTAACAATTTCTTTGCATTATCATATTTTAATGTTAATTATTTCAGGCAATTGCTAGGGGAAGATCTTGGACCACTGAATATAAAAGAGCTACAAAATCTTGAGAAGCAACTTGAAGGAGCTTTAGCACAAGCTAGGCAGAGGAAGGTACCTTCAAATTATCACAACAATCCTCTTTATATATTTTTCTATCCTCTAATATCTACGAGTGATACTTTTAAAGCCACTAGATTTGATCTAGTGGTGAGGGGTTTAGTTGTATGTTAGAGGTTCTAAACTCGATCCTTAGCGCTATTGCAAACAAAAGAAAATATATGTGATACTTTTAATTTTATTTTTGCTTTACATTTCCACAAGATCTAAAAAACACACATATTATATATGAAATTTTATTTCATTTGCTTGCAGACACAAATTATGATCGAACAAATGGAAGAGTTTAGGAAAAAGGTAAGAAATGTTACCTCAATTTTTTTTTTCATATACATTACTTTTTATACTCTTCAATTGAACAATTTTTTCAGTTCCAAATTATGTGCTAAGGTTGTATTGTTGAAATTAAATGAGATTTTGAAAACATAAATGTTTTTTGTTTATTTTTATTTTCTCTTCGAGTTACATCAATAGTTGCATTTGAGTGTAATTTTATAGCGTCCATGTGCGATGTCATATGTGTGATGTCATATGTGTGATGATGCTCAAGTAAAACTTCTCGATTGTATGTTAACAATTAATCGACCTTGCAGGAACTCCACCTTGGAGAAATAAATAAGCAACTTCGATTCAAGGTATAACATTATTGCAACAAACATGTCTAGAACATCTCGGGGTTAACCCCATTTTCGTCATAAAAAAAAAGTCTAGAACTTCCAAATTTTTAATTTACTAAATTAATGAAAACTTATTTTCAGCTTGAATCAGATGGATTTAATCTGAAAGCATATGATAGCATGTGGAACTCTAATAATTCTGCTACTGTTGCTGGAGGAAGCAACTTTCCTTTTCAGCATTCTGAAAACAATCCCATGGATTGCCAAGCTGAACCTTTCTTGCAAATAGGTCATTCCAAATTTCCTTCTTTTATATGTTATGTTAATATTACCACAAAATTTTAATCACATAATTATATTATATGGTTAAAACATTAAGGTAGTTACTTATTTCTTGCAGGTACCAAAACTATGTTCAAGCTGAACAATCCAGTGCTCCAAAGAATATGGTTGGTGAGACTAGCTTTATCCAAGGATGGATGCTTTGATTGACTTAATAGAGAGTACATAGGTTTATTACCTTATTATTGATTATATTACTTTTTAGATTCCAGTTAATTATTTTTTCTCCTTATGCTATTATTATTAATTAACAAAATGTATCTTAATGACATTTGTTGGAAGTTTACAGATGCATATTGTCTGTAATGGGATACAGTAGACCTTTATTTTACTCTTTGAACCAATTGACTAATGTTTGAAAATTAAATGTTGGGACAGATTTTAATGCATGCATAATGAAGGTAAGTAAAAATTTCAGAGCAAATGGTCTTATAGTCCCCCATCTTTATAAAAAAAAATTAAAAATTCAGAACAAACAAAACATTGACAATTTTATTTTAATTTGTTCACTTAGTCAAGTTATTTAGTACACTCAAAAATATTATTTAGTTCTTAATTTATAACTAATCAAACTTCACTAAATAAACCCAAAATTTTCTACTATAAAATTTCCAAACCTTTTTAATTAAAATTTAAAATCTATAAAATATCAAAAGTTAAATACTTTCAACTATATATATTTGGACATTATTTATAGATACCAATGAATATTTAAAGTAGGGTAAAATTTGTTTTAAATCCTTACTTTCATAGTAAGTTTTGGTGTCCCTGTAAAATAAAATCACTTATTTTCACTCCTTTAAAAAAATTTCCTTTGTTTATAGCTCCTAATGATTAATTTTTGTTCATTTTAATTAATGTCAATATTATGACATTTTTATGTTCAAAATGTGTTTATATATTATGTTTATATATCATGTTAAACCTATATAAATCCATATATGTTATGTTAAAAAAGTAAAAAAATTTCCCATTAGAAACTAAAAATAAAAGAAATTTTTTTGTAGGGATGAAAACCAAAATTCACTATAAAAGTAGGAACTAAAAATATATTTTACCCTTTAAAGTATATCTCATATACATATTCTTTTAAATATTTACACGATATGATTTTTTTCTCCCTTTTTCTGGATAAAATTATCTTCTGTTTTTGTCAAATGGATATTATTCTCCTACAATTTTCTTAGTTAACTTTGTTGGAATTAATTTAATATATTAATTATAGGCATGCTCTCAATAATAAAGATTAAATCTATAATCTTGTAACCGTATAACCGTAGTGCGAAAGCCAAATACTATATGAGCATGTATATAATTATAGGATCTACAACATGTTGATTTATTAAGATTATAGGATTATAGGAATACCTTGATAGATGAATGTGAACAAACCGTAGTCTCTCCGATAGTAATTGATGGAATATTTCGCAAGTATACGATTATCCGCAAGTAGTAAAAAGAATATCGATCCACAGGGACTGTCTTAACCGAATTTAAAGGTAATTGAAACTATATTACTATTATCTAACATAAACATAATTGGGGGTTTTTCAAATATCAAGTTTAAAATGCAATTATCAACGAAATTTTCAAATACAAAGTTAGAACCGATTGAACCTCTATGCTTCTATGAACTCGATCATTAAGGCGTAGTAGCTAAATTCACAAGTATTGAATACATTTCATGCAAGATTGATTAACCTAAGATGCAACTACAAATCTCTTTGATAGTCACACTCTCTAAATAATGTCAATTACCTAATCTCTTAACTAATTCAACATTAATAGAGGATTAAGAACAGTTAATCATGCAATCACACATATTCATACAAAATCTCTTAAGCATAAACATGTGTTCTATCAATCTAGATCCATAATTCAAGTGCTATTCTCATAGAAACTTAATTACTAGATTCAAATCTAACTAGATCAAGGAAAGATAAGCATTAAACTCAAGATTAATAGATGCATAAAATATGAATTCAATACAAGAAACTTAGCTACAACATGATAGAGTTCAAGTTACATAGAGATTCAATCCAATGGAGGTTTAGCCAATAGTCATGGTGGATTGGAAGTGGAATTCTTCATCTCCATTCATGATTATCAATCTTCTCTTCAAACCTTCTTAGATCTGGTTCTTGGAGGTAGAAAATCCTCAATCCTAAGCTTCAAATCTTCAAAATCCGAACCTGGACAAAGTGTTTCAGCTTGGCTTTTATAATTTTCCTCTGTTCCGCGCAAGTCCCGCGCACGCGAGGCCTGATGTCGCGCATCCTTCGCGCACGCTAGCCCTTGACCGCGCACGCTAAAGTAGCAGAATGTTTTCCAGTTTTCAACCCATTCTTCGCGCACGCTAACAAGCTTCCGCGCACGCTAGCTCTATTCCGCGCACGCTAACTCTGGTTTCGCGCAAGCTAAGAGAGCAGAATGCTTTCAACTTTCTCTTTTAAACACTTTTTGGCCATGCTTTCCCTCCTTTTTGCCTTTGACTTGTATTTCAAGTAATCTCTTGAAACCTTCATTTTTCATAACTTGTAGCCAACTTTATTAGCAAAAACACACTAAAAGTGCTTGAAATGATCCTTGGTTTAGAGGAATGATGAGATATCATCACAACCCCAAACTTATCTCGTTCCTTGTCCTCAAGGAACACTTTTATCAAATGAAAAACCACAAAACTTTGACAACTTCCTTAAATCACTTCAACACACAATTCATTTGATCTTTTCATCAAACACTTCAATTGATCAAACTTTCCATGCAACATTTTCCTACAATGACTTTAATTCACACAACCATGGAAACATTCACAATATTTGATAAACAATGATCACTTCACACCACTCACATTCACTCAATTTTATAGTGGCTAATCACTCAATCAACACATACCTAACTCTTCTACCATAAGCTTGCAAGCACTCTAAAGATAAATCAAATAGCATATGAAACACACACATTATAGGACTTTCAAGGTTATAATGGGGCTTGAGGTAAGGTGGATGTTTTTGGGAAGTGAGTTAAAAACTTGGAGTTAAGGACAAACTTTTCACACAATTTTCAACACAACACTTCCCTTTTTCAAGGCTATACTAGAGAGCATTTCATTTCCACAAATATCCACAATCATAAACCATTCTTTTTCAAATTTTCAAAGATTTTCTTTTCACAATCTTTTTGAAGAAGTCATTTTTTTTTCACATTTTCAATTTTTTTGACTTCTTACTTTTTCACAACTTGTCACAATTTTTTTTTTTTCTTTCTCACTTTCAACCTTTTCTTTATCATTCTTTTTCAACAATTTTCATAACATATATTGCTCTAGTATACCCACCCCAAACTTAATTTGTTGCTAGTTCCAAAAGCAACCCCAAACTTATGCATTTGCCATAAGAACAAACAAAAACAATCAACTTAACTCCAAGAAAACAATTTTTTTAGAAAAAACAAGGGTTACGAAGACAATCAACCAAGAAAATTTGTTTTTACGGCTCAAAAGTGGGTTAGCAAAGGATATAACATGATAAGGTAGGCTACAAAGGCTCTAGGTACCAACAAACTTGCCTCGTGTGCTAATCAATGCTACTCAATAAATCTAGAGAATGA
The DNA here is from genome assembly GCA_030408175.1 of Trifolium repens. Classification (NCBI taxonomy): domain Eukaryota; kingdom Viridiplantae; phylum Streptophyta; class Magnoliopsida; order Fabales; family Fabaceae; genus Trifolium; species Trifolium repens. The sequence continues at coordinate 18,035,424 of CP125849.1, forward strand.
AAGCAAGTTCTAGAGTCGAGAGAGATAGTGGACTCACATATTCAAGCAAATAGAGTGTATAGGCTCAAATCCTCACGGTTTAAAGGCTCGGATCATTAGATCATCAAATACGTGAATGTCCCCTAGCTTGTGCTTCAATCCATACATTGCAAAAATCCGTTGCACTTCAAGCATCATAAATCCATGCCTAAGGTCAAAACCAAACAAACCATACATCAAAGCAATTCAAAAATGATATCAAAAGTTTGAGATATTCCAAAAGATAAATTTGTGCCTAGACAACAATTAACAAAACAAATTTAAGAGTCATGGTTCATCTAACATCATTCAATTTATTGAAGGCAAGAGGGATAAAGATACCAAACCCATGGGTTGCCTCCCATGAAGCGCTTGTTGTTGACGTCTCAAGCTTGACGTATCATCACAATGTTAGGGAGGATACTTCATCTTTGACTCCCGGCTCCTCTTGAGCTTCTCCACACGGATCACCTCTTGAGCAACACGCAAAACTTTTTCAAGAACCGGAGGACTCATGAATGCTTCCCACTTCTTCTCCCCTTTGTTTCTATTTGTCTTCTTAGCTTTGGGAAGAACCTTTTTGGACTTTTTCACAACATTTTTCTTCTTTTGGACAACTTGAGCCGGATCAAGCATTCCGGACTCAACAAGCTTCATTACCTTTTTCCGCACCAATTCCTCCAAGGATGGGTTAGGAGGCTCAACCTCTTCATTCTTGACCGGGGTCACTCAAAGAACCGGGATAACACCATTCAAATCAAAACCTAGGCCACCTTGACCTTCCTTGAATTTCTTCAACAATACCTCTTCGTCCAAGGGAGTGAGAGAGCTACTAACGATAACCGGATCCTTGGAATCTTCATTCAAGAACACATACTTCCAATTGGGTGGAAGTTCTTTCAATTCCGGAACGGTAGGCATAGGTGCCTCGTCACTAGAGCTATCCTTCACAACTTCTTCACTTGCCTCCACTTGGAAACATTTAGGCTTCTCTTTTTTATAGGGCTCCATTCCTTCAAAGACTTTGAAGCTCACACTCTCCTCTTCCAACCTTAACATCAATTCACCCATGGCAACATCAATTAGCGCACGACCGGTTGCTAAAAATGGCCTTCCCAACAAAACCGGTGTATCCACACACTCATCCATGTCAAGAATCACAAAGTCGACCGGAAATACAAATTCGGCACATCTCACCAATACATCTTGGAGTATCCCATAAGGGTGTGTGATGGATCGATCGGCAAGGGTGATTTGCATCTTAATTGGCTTGACCACGACACCGGGAATGCGCCTCATCAAACTAAGAGGCATCAAATTAATGCTAGCTCCCAAATCACAAATGGCTCTTCCTACATGCAAATTTCCAATTGAGATAGGAATTGTGAAGCTACCGGGATCCTTTTTCTTTTGAGGTAGTTTGGATTGGATAGTAGCACTACACTCTTCATTCAACAACACCGGCTCATCTTCTTTGAGCTTTCTCTTCTTCGTCAATACTTCCTTCATGAATTTGGCAAACAACGGCATTTGCTCCAATACGTCGGCAAAAGGAATATCAACTTGTAGGCTATGGTACATTTTCATGAATTTCCCGAAAGCTTCCTCTTGGTTCTTTTCCTTCTTCGGTGCACGAGGGTAAGGTAACTTATCATATGGAGACACTTCTTGAGCACCGGAGTCATTCATGAGGTCCCTCTTCTTTTGCGTTCTTCGTTTTTCAATCTCCTTCCTCAAGACTTTTCTCTCATTTTCAACTTCTCCCTCATTCTCCTCATCACACTCATTTTCAACCTCTACCTCAAGCTCACTTTTTTTCTCATTTTCTACTTCTCCCTCTTTTTCTTTACCTTTCTCCTTTTTTTCAACTTTTTCTTCTATACTCACTTCTTTTTCAACTTCTCCCCCAACCTTTCTTTTCACTCTTGGCTCTCTTACCGGTGGTGTAGGAACCACTCTAGATCTTAACTCAATAGCATTGCAACTCTCCTTTCTAGGATTTTCACAAGTGTTCCCTACCAAGCCTCCACTAGATGACGAAGCCATTTGCTTTGAAAGTTGACCAATTTGTACCTCCAAGTTCTTTATAGATGCTTTGTGATTCTCGTTGGAGGTCTCTTGGTTAATCCTCATAGTCTCAAAATTGCTTTGCGTCATTTTAATGAATTGAGTGAGAGTGTCTTCCAATGGTGAGGCACGACTTTGTTGAGGTAAGTTCGGGGATTGATTTTGGTTTTCACCCCACCCTTGATTGTAGGGGTTACTCTTCCTAAAATTTGCCATATACTTTGCCTCTTCGGACCCCTTAGGCATGCATTCCCCATTCTCATGGGCTTGTTTACAAAAATCACATCGGAGTCCTTGCGCTTGACTAGCTTGGGCATTTGAGTTGTGTTGAGCGGAAGAAGCTTTGGTGAAGTGTTGGAGCAATGTTTCCATCTTAGTGTTCATCAACTTAGACTCGGCTAACAAAGCGGAATTTTCTTCAAGTTGAAGCATTCCCGGCTTTTTCTTGGCTCCGCGATCATTGTTGGCCCTATATTCATTTTGAGCCATAGATTCAATCAATTCCATTGCTTCTTGCTCATTCTTATTTTTCAAAGATCCACCCGCCGAAGCATCCAACAACATTCTTGTTTGAGCTCTCAATCCTTGAGTGAAATGTTGCATTTGAGCGTGTGTATCAATGCCATGCTTGGGACATTTCTTCAAACACAATTTGAATCGCTCCCATGCATCATATAGTGACTCGGCATCCCCTTGCTCAAAATTAACTATGTCGGCCCTCCTTTCAAGGAACTTGTGAATCGGGAAATACCGCTCAAGGAACTTTCTCTCTAGTTCTTGCCATGTGTTGATGGTACCACTTGGCAAAGTATCCAACCAATCCTTGGCTCTTCCGGTGAGTGAGAACTTGAATAACCTCAATCTCTTTTGAGACTCGGTAACACCCGGTGGGTCCGTATAGTCGCAAGCCTCATAAAACCGTCCTAGATGGAGATTCGGACATTGGCTTTCCACCCCCGAGTATTGGTCTTCTTTCAAAGCATTGATCACGGAGTTCTTGATGTCAAAATTAACCGGATTTGCCGGTTGGAACCCCAAGTTTGCTAATTGCCCATCATTCCATTGACCATAATCGCCTAGAGTCCTCCTAGGTGGAGGTGGTGGTGGTGGATTATCCCCCATCTAAAAGTGCTCCTCTTCCAATTCTTGAGAACTAATAGAGGTGGTATCAATGTTCTCTTGTTCAACCCGTGCTAATCTCTCCGCTTCTTTGGCAAATCGAGCTTCTTTACGGTTAGCCTTTGCAAACTTTTCGATTTCCGGCACGAATAGTAATTCACCTCCTCTCCTACCTTGCATACACAACACAAACACGAAAAGGTAATTCCGAACAAGCAAACAATTGAAATAGAAAATTAAACGCTGTAATTCCTGGCACACTGAGCACGATGCTCTACACGATGCTCTAACACTGTGTCCGGTCTAACGCGTAGCAGTTCAAAGCATATAAAGAAAAACAAATAAAGAAGACAAGTATTTGTTAACCCAGTTCGGCGAACCTACGTCTGGGGGATACCAATCCAGGAAGGAATATCACTATAATAGTCCTAGTTACTAAGTCTACAGCAAACGCCCCGTTTACAACTTATAACCTAGGCACTACCAATGACTCTTCTACCTAGGAACTTCTAGATATGAGATCCCATCTCACTCCCTTACAACCTTACAGCCAGCAAGGATTTCACTAACACAAGAACAAAACGTTTTGGAGACACACTCCTAAAACTACACACTCGTGCCTAAAGGCTTTGAGTGTTAAACACACCAAAAGTCCTAACTCCGTACTTCAAAGCTTAGGAGAAGGATCACACAATACAACTCAAGAACACACGTCCTAAGCTTGCATCAAGGTGACACAAGAAAGGCTCACATTAACAAAACACACGCAAAACCTAGTTCTAGATTCTAACACAATAACGGCGTGAACAACTACTGAATTAGGGTTTTGCAGCTCCTTTAAATACTTCAGACAATTACACATGCATGGGCTTGGTTTGTTTGACCCAAGCAATTACTCCACATTAATTAAAAGAGATTCTTTAAAAATATGTTCTTCAAAGAGATACTCTTCAGAAATATTCTTGACCAGGATCTGAAGCATTAAACAACCTTCCTTATATAAAACCTTATAAAACGCGCCATGCAAGATTCATGAGAGAGAAACCAACATTCCATAAATGGAACTTGTCATGAGCGCTCCTCCTGAGACGTTACAATGCTCTATGCAATGCCTGAGGCATCGGATCGCACATCTTGCACAAAGTTTATTTTACCAAAAATGCAGCCAATACCAAAGACTCAACAAACTCCCCATTTGGCAAATTTTTGGCTAAAATAAATTATGACCATACAGATACTACTTAAATAGATACTTCAACTACATTTCTTTTTCTCAACATAAACACACAAGCATAACGATCTGTAGAGGCTATCCTTCAAAACAGTTACCATACTACTCCTTCATGGAGAACAGTAGAAAATAATAAGATGTATCTTTTAAGATTATCAGAGAGGCATGCAACAGCGGAACACAAAATAACTATTTCGCCTTAAATGGTCAGGAAAATAAACTTGATAGGATGTGGGATAGAATGTTTCAGCATTTTCACAAAACTACTCCCCCTGCACACATGCATGGGAGGTTGGAGCATCGAATCCAACATCTCCCCCTGCATAATACAAATCAGCTCCCCCTCAACACCTGCATATCAGATCACAGCCACATAGCTACATACTCCTACATACTCCATTCAAGATAGACTAGCTACACTATACTACAGACATAGCATAACAAGAGCATATGCAGATAATACCACCAGAGCAGAGCAGATCATAATTAAAACAACCAAGTTTTTACTCCCCCTTTTTTTTGCCACAAATTTGACAAAAGATACTTCAACTAAACAGAACAGAACAGTACAGTACATCAACTAAAAGGAACCACTGGAATCAGATACTTCCAGCTCCTCTGTGTCACCTCCCTCTTCTTCATTCCCAGCTGCATCACCATCAGCAGCATCAACACCATCACCAGCATCATTCACACCAGCATTCTCAGCTACCAATCCTTCTTCCTCAGCTTCCTCTTGCTTCAGGGCAAGAATGACCTTTTCAAGCTCAATTTTCTGCTCATTCAATGCCTTAACAACAGCTTCCATGGAGATGATCATAGCTTTCCTGTTCATGGAGGTTGATACAATATTCTCCTGAGGAACCACTTTCTTTGGAGGCACAATGATATCAGCAGCATGTTTTCCCTCAAAAAGCTTATAGGAGAGAGTCATGGGTGAATCTCTCTTACAGGGCACATCCTCAGGAAGTAGGAAGTTGGGGTGTTGATCCAAGATAATACCACATATGATTGTTGGAAAAGCAATTACCAGTTTCACAGCCCATGATTTTCCATGTTCAACAATTTGATCAAATATTAGGGATCCAAAGTCAGCATCAGCACCAGTTCCAATGGCATAGATAAACTTAGCCAAACTAGTAGCTATAGTAGAAGAGTGGGTAGTGGGAACCCAATTGATAGCACCTATTCTATTCAGTATAACATACTTCACAGAAAGCATCACAGAGGGAACCTTACCTTTTAGAGGCCAAACCTTGACTTGATTTGCAGTGATTGTCTTGCAAATTTGGTTATTAGTTGGCTCAAACTCAGAATATCCTTCCTTTTTTCTTCCAAGAAATCTATTAATTACAGCAGGTGAAAAATCAACACACTTACCTCTGACAAAAACTTGATGAAACTCTTTGCTCAGTCGATTGCCACAGTCTTCACCAATGTTGACAGTAAACTCCTTCACCAGCTTTTCATAACATTTTCCTAGCCCACTCACAGTCTTCATTAAACCAGCTTGATGAATCAGGTCTATTACTTCCTTACACTCGAGGGCTTCATCAGACAGTTCCCTTTCTAAAGCCAATCTCCTATGATAAACAAACTTCCATTTAGCAGCACTAGCACTGAAATGGAATGACACATTGTCCATTGACACATCAGGGACATTTTGTGGAATTGATCTCCCAGCTTTCTTCTTCTTTGCAGACACAATGCTTGGAGCATTCTCCTCAGCATCGTCAACAGCTGCATCAACAACAGTCTTTCTCCTCTTTGGTGTCTTTTGCTTGGAAGCTGTAGGGATAGGTGGAGCATCCTCCTCGGCATCAACTTCTGAGTCACTCAACTCAATTGTCTTTCTCTTTGAAGCCTTCTTCTTTTGTTTAGCTGGTATCTCAACTCTGCTTGATCGCCTAATAGGACCATACATCTTATTCTTAGTAGATGTGGTAGCCTCAGCTGCTACCTTCTTTTTCTTAGGAGATTTTGTTGCTTCAGCTGCAACTTTCTTCTTCTTAGTTGACTTAGGTTCTTCAACCACAACCTCAGTCACTTTCTCCTTTCTTGTTCTCAGTCTATTACCAACACCAGTCTTTCCACTCCTCTTCTTAGATTCACCAACAATCTCCAAGATTGTTACATCCTCATCAGTACTGTCATCTTCATTAACACCTTCTTCTTCAGTATCATCAACCTGATCAGTATCTTTAGCCAATACATCATCAGCAACAATCTCATCTGGTTGTACACTAGGATCACCAGTCACATCAGTAGCAATATCATCGTTTTGCTGCACATTAGAATCATCCATCACATCATCTTGTGGTTGATCTTGTGCCAAGGATGTTGGAACATCCGGCACAACCTTCACACCAGAAACAGAGTCCACTAGCGATTTGAGAGCATCTTCATCATCTCCTTCATCACTAGGAGTATTAGGAACATATTGTTCGCCCATCTTAGCAGTTTCCCCCTTTTTAGGACTTAGGGTTTGAGTAGAATCTTCCTTGTTTGCTTCAATCTGAGCATCAGGGCACGGTGTTGCAACATCAGATGCAACATTGGTCCTTGCATTACCCAAATCACTAAGATACAACTGCTGCATGTCAAGGTCAGATGAATATCGAGACTTGGATTTTTGAGACTTGGGTTTTCTGGTAGTTACGGATTTGGTGTTCTTTGTGGGTTTAGATTTGGGTGAAGGTGAAGGGTTTGATGGTGTGGGATTAAGAATAGAGTTGAATGAAGGGTGAATCATGGTGAGAGGAGTAGCGTTGGTGATGACATCAGAAGGTTGGGGTAAGGGAACAGAAGGATTTTCAGTGATGTTGGGAGTGGTGGTGGTTGATTTTGACGGTGAAGGTTTTTGTGGTGAGGTTTTGGTTGGAGAGGTTTGAGTGGATGGTTGAGACATTGTAGAGAGGAGAGTATTGAGAGAATAGGATTCACAGAGAGGAGTGAGACTGGGTTTGATGAAAGGGTTTGGAGAAGAAGTTGGGAAGTTGTAAGAAGGATTATTTGGAAAGAAAATATTTGGTAAAGATTTGAAAATAATATAGCCAGTATTTGCGGTTGGCGTGTTTGTAGGGTGTTTAAGCCCATGATTACCTTGATCAACGTGCACTAATGAACAAAGAGAAACTGCAATAACTGCTGCACGCCACGCCTTTACCAACGGTAATTGCTATAACTCCTCATAGAGGCAAATTCCTAACTTGCCCCTTAACTTCTCAAACTGTACAGCATCGAGAGCCTTGGTGAAAATATCTGCTATTTGTTCCTTTGTACCCAAATGCTCCAAAATCATAATTTTGTTTTCCACCAAATCCCTTATGTAGTGATGACGAATATCAATATGCTTTGTTTTGTTTTGCTATGCTGAACTGGATTCTTTGAGATGTTTATGGCACTCATGTTGTCACAATACAGTGTTAGAGCATTCTGTTCGACATCGTATTCCTTCAGCATCTGTTTCATCCACACCAATTGTGAGCAGCTACTCCCAGCTGCTATGTACTCTGCCTCAGCAGTAGACAGAGCCACACAATTCTGCTTTTTACTAAACCAAGATATTAGATTAGTGCCCAGAAAGAAACATCCTCCAGAAGTGCTCTTTCTATCATCTGCACTCCCAGCCCAATCAGCATCACAATATCCATATAGAGTAGAATTTTCACAATGAGAATACATTATCCCATACTCACTAGTACCATTCACATACTTCAAGATTCTCTTAACTTGAGTTAAGTGACTTACTTTAGGGTCTGCTTGATATCTAGCACACACTCCAACAGCATAAGTTATGTCAGGTCTACTTGCAGTCAAATACAACAAGCTCCCAATCATGCTTCTATAGAGACTTTGGTCAACACTTATTCCCTTCTCATCTTTGGTAAGTTTCAAATGAGTAGGTGCTGGTGTTCTTTTGTGTGTAGCATTGTCCATCCCAAATTTTTTGACGATGTTTCTGACATACTTGCTTTGAGATATGAAGATGGTGTCTTCCATTTGTTTAATCTGAAGACCAAGAAAGTAAGTCAATTCTCCAACAAGACTCATCTCAAACTCTGACTGCATTTGCTTGACAAAATGCTGGACCATCGAGTCCGACATTCCACCAAACACAATGTCATCAACATAGATTTGGGCTATTATAAATTTTCCTCTTTCTTCTTTTACAAACAGGGTTTTGTCTGATCCTCCCTTTCTGTAACCTTGCTCTTCCAAGAATTGAGTCAACCTTTCATACCAGGCCCTAGGTGCTTGTTTTAGACCATATAGGGCTTTCTTCAGTTTGTAGACATAGTTAGGATGTTCTGGGTTCACAAACCCTTTGGGTTGCTCAACACACACCTCTTCCTGTAGGTATCCATTTAGAAATGCACTCTTTACGTCCATTTGGTATAACTTGAACTTGAGAATGCAAGCCACTCCTAGAAGTAATCTGATGGATTCTAGTCTGGCCACAGGTGCAAATGTTTCATCAAAGTCAAGTCCTTCAATCTGAGTATATCCTTGAGCCACAAGTCTTGCTTTATTTCTGGTAACAGTACCATTCTCATCTGACTTGTTTTTATACACCCATTTTGTTCCAATTACATTTACGTCTTCAGGCCTTGGAACCAAGTCCCATACTTCACTTCTCTCAAATTGGTTTAGCTCTTCTTGCATAGCCTCAATCCAAGCTTCATCAGTCAAAGCTTCCTTGACATTCTTTGGCTCAAACACGGACACAAAGCAAGAATTTGCAACTACATCATTTGTTCTTCTTGTAGTTATCCCTTGTTCAGGGTTCCCTATAACCAGATCTAAGGGATGATTTTCTGGACACGAACAGAGGGACCTTTGCTTTGTGCTTGAGGTCTAGCACTTTCCTCACCTTCCTCTTCAAGAGTGTCTTCATCATATTTTGCAGTAGTGGGTTGTTCGGATGCTTCAACATCTTGTTCAGCATTCACAATAACAGGAGTACCTTGATGTATCCCTTCATTATCTTTCAAGGGAGAGTCATTTACAACAACATTCACAGATTCCATTACAACTTGAGTCTTTGCATTGTAAACCCTATAAGCTCTACTGTTTGTGGAGTACCCAAGGAAGATTCCCTCATCACTTTTAGGATCAAGTTTCCTTCTAGGTTCTCTATCAGCTAGAATATAACACTTACTTCCAAAGATATGGAAGTGTTTGACAGTTGGCTTTCTATCTTTCCACAGTTCATATAGAGTAGAATTTGTACCTTTTCTCAGGGTGACTCTGTTGTGTATATAGCATGCAGTGTTCATGGCTTCAGCCCAAAAGTGATAAGGAATGTTTTTGGCATGAAGCATGACTCTAGCTGATTCTTGAATCGTTCTGTTCTTCCTTTCTACTATGCCATTCTGTTGAGGGGTTATTGGAGAAGAGTACTCATGCTTAATTCCTTCAGTGGAACAGAATTCATTAAACTTGGAGTTCTCGAACTCTCTACATTGATCACTCCTTATTCTTACAACATTGCTTCCCTTTTCTCTTTGGATCTGAATGCACAACTCTTTGAAAACATCAAAAGCATCTGATTTTTCTCTAATGAAATTCACCCATGTGTACCTAGAGTAATCATCCACCACTACAAGAGCACACCTTTTTCCTCCCAAGCTTTCAACCTGCATGGGTCCCATGAGATCCATGTGTAGTAATTCAAGAACCTTGGAGGTTGTCTGATGCTCCAGCATTGGGTGCGACATCCTGATTTGCTTTCCAATTTGACATTCACCACACACCTTTCCTTCAACGATATTGAGTTTGGGAAGGCCTCTAATGGCTTCAACTGATATAGCTTTCTTCATTCCTTTCAAATTGAGGTGTCCCAGTTTCTGGTGCCATAGTTGAACTTCATCTTCTGTGGTGATTAGGCAGGTGGATGTGAGAGCTTCTTCTTGAGGCATCCACAAGTAACAATTGTCTTTAGATCTAGTACCTCTCAGTATTAGTTGTCCTTCCTCATTGTTAACTAGACATTCAGATTTAGTGAAGTTAACTTTCATGCCTTGATCACACAGCTGGCTAATGCTAATCAGATTTGCTGTAAGGCCTTTAACTAAAAGTACATTCTCCAGGTTGGGCAATCCATGGCTGATCAGATCCCCAATCCCTACTATTTCTCCTTTTGCACCATCTCCAAAAGTTACAAAGCTGGCCTTGTAGGATCTTACATTTCTGAGATACTTTTCTTCACCAGTCATATGTCTAGAGCACCCACTATCAAAATACCAATCTTCCCTAGAAGAAGCTCTGAGGGATGTGTGAGCAATCAACCCAACATTTTCTTCTATAGGAAGCTCAACATTTTCTTCTTTAGGCCTCCACACCTTCTTCACAGCACTCTCTTCCTGTACCACATTTGGTTTATGCTCCTGGTTGGGGTATCCATACAACTTGTAGCAAAAAGGTCTAATGTGTCCCCTTTTTCCACAATGGTGACACACCCACCTACGATATCTCCTTTGGTTTTTAGGCCTTTGATGAACGAAAGATCTTGGTCTTTGCTGAACTGAAGATTTGGGATCAAGAGCAAACTTTGGAACTGGGTAGGCTTTAGAATGTTGAGTCTGATGCTCCAGCATTACCTTTCCAGTACAGGGGTCAAATACTTCTTCACTGGATGTAAACTTGGTTTCAGGATTCTGTTGATACTGATTAAGACTAGAGTAGTTGTATCCAACAAACTTTAACTTTCCACTTGGTACATTATCCAGAATTTCTTCAAGAAGATTTGCTCCTGAGTTCAGCTGGCTAACACGCTTCCTTAGATCATCCATTTGAGCATTCACTTGGATGACTTTTTCTTCTGCCTGTGTAGCCTTTTCAACTTGCATGTTCACTTCAGCTTGAAGTTTGTTGATGGACTTCTTTTGTTTCTCAAGAATCCTACACATCTCTTCATATCTAGTGACCAATTCTTTGTAGGTGCTGGCAAGTTCTTCATAAGACACATCCCCATCTTCATCAGATTCCCAATCCTCAACATTAACACATGTTCCAGTGAGGGCAGTCACATGTCTTGCTGATTCATTTTCTTCATCAGTGTCTTCATCTGACCAAAAAACAGTTAGCCCTTTCTTTTGTCTTTTCTGATATGTTCCACATTCTGACCTTATGTGTCCATAACCTTCACACTCATGACACTGAACACCCTTGCCTTGACTGCTATTTTCTTCAGACTTGGTTTTCTTCAGACTATTCTGCTGCTTGTTGATGTCGAACCGGATGCTCTGCCCATTCTGTCGATTCCTACCTCCAACTCTTTCCAACACTTTGTTGAATTGTCTACCAAGCATGTCAATAGCATCAGCTATGCTATCTTCCTCTTCATCCTCACTTTGGTCATTGCTATCATCAGTGTTTGAAACAAAGGCAATGCTTTTGTTCTTCTTGTCACCACGTTCATTCAAAACAATTTCAAAGGTTTGGAGGGATCCAACAAGTTCATCCATCTTCATAGTGGAGATGTCATGTGCTTCCTCAATTGCCGTTACCTTCATATCGAACCTTTTGGGAAGGGACCTGAGAAGTTTCCTTGATAATTTTTCATCAGAAATTTTTTCCCCTAAGGCTTCAAAAGAATTTGCAATGTCTAGAAGACTCAAATGAAAATCTTGGATGCTCTCATCATCTTTCATTCTTAAAGATTCAAACTTGGATGTGAGATGTTGAATCTTTGACTGTTTTACTTTGGTAGTCCCTTCATAGCACTTTTCTAATATCTCCCATGCTTCTTTGGCTGACACACAGTTTTTGATAAGTTTGAAAACACTAGCGTCTACTCCATTAAAGAGAGCATAGATGGCTTTGTGATTGTAATGAGCTGCAGTTTCCTCTTCTGGAGTCCATTCTACTTCAGGTTTTTTCACCCCCGTTGAGGTACCTTCCTTGCTAGTATAGGTAGGGCATTCCCATCCAGTTAGCACACCTTTCCACACTTTACTATCAATCGATCGCAAAAAGGCCGTCATTTTGGATTTCCACTGGTCATAGTTGCTGGATCCATTGAGCAACAGTGGTCTGTTCATGTAGCCTCCATCTTTTTCCATGATGCCAGAGAATTCAGGTCCTGAATCTCACCCTAGGAACAGGCAGGGTGCCTGCTCTGATGCCAATTGTAATTCCTGGCACGCTGAGCACGATGCTCTACACAATGCTCTAACACTGTGTCCGGTCTAACGCGTAGCAGTTCAAAGCATATAAAGAAAAACAAATAAATAAGACAAGTATTTGTTAACCCAGTTCGGCGAACCTACGTCTGGGGGATACCAATCCAGGAAGGAATATCACTATAATAGGCCTAGTTACTAAGTCTACAGCAAACGCCCCGTTTACAACTTATAACCTAGGCACTACCAATGACTCTTCTACCTAGGAACTCCTAGATATGAGATCCCATCTCACTCCCTTACAACCTTACAGCCAGCAAGGATTTCACTAACACAAGAACAAAACGTTTTGGAGACACACTCCTAAAACTACACACTCGTGCCTAAAGGCTTTGAGTGTTAAACACACCAAAAGTCCTAACTCCGTACTTCAAAGCTTAGGAGAAGGATCACACAATACAACTCAAGAACACACGTCCTAAGCTTGCATCAAGGTGACACAAGAAAGGCTCACATTAACAAAACACACGCAAAACCTAGTTCTAGATTCTAACACAATAACGGCGTGAACAACTACTGAATTAAGGTTTTGTAGCTCCTTTAAATACTTCAGACAATTACACATGCATGGGCTTGGTTTGTTTGACCCAAGCAATTACTCCACATTAATTAATAGAGATTCTTTAAAAATATGTTCTTCAAAGAGATACTCTTCAGAAATATTCTTGACCAGGATCTGAAGCATTAAACAACCTTCCTTATATAAAACCTTATAAAACGCGCCATGCAAGATTCATGAGAGAGAAACCAACATTCCATAAATGGAACTTGTCATGAGCGCTCCTCCTGAGACGTTACAATGCTCTATGCAATGCCTGAGGCATCGGATCGCACATCTTGCACAAAGTTTATTTTACCAAAAATGCAGCCAATACCAAAGACTCAACAAACGCTATCCTAATTTTTTTTGGTTTTGGTTTTTAAATGAAAATTACAACTACAACTAAAAACAGAAAAGTAAAACTATAATACGGTTCCAATTGCCTTGTCGATTGAACGACACTCCCCGGCAACGGCGCCAAAAACTTGATGGAATATTTCGCAAGTATACGATTATCCGCAAGTAGTAAAAAGAATATCGATCCACAGGGACTGTCTTAACCGAATTTAAAGGTAATTGAAACTATATTACTATTATCTAACATAAACATAATTGGGGGTTTTTCAAATATCAAGTTTAAAATGCAATTATCAACGAAATTTTCAAATACAAAGTTAGAACCGATTGAACCTCTATGCTTCTATGAACTCATTAAGGCGTAGTAGCTAAATTCACAAGTATTGAATACATTTCATGCAAGATTGATTAACCTAAGATGCAACTACAAATCTCTTTGATAGTCACACTCTCTAAATAATGTCAATTACCTAATCTCTTAACGAATTCAACATTAATAGAGGATTAAGAACAGTTAATCATGCAATCACACATATTCATACAAAATCTCTTAAGCATAAACATGTGTTCTATCAATCTAGATCCATAATTCAAGTGCTATTCTCATAGAAACTCAATTACTAGATTCAAATCTAACTAGATCAAGGAAAGATAAGCATTAAACTCAAGATTAATAGATGCATAAAATCTGAATTCAATACAAGAAACTTAGCTACAACATGATAGAGTTCAAGTTACATAGAGATTCAATCCAATGAAGGTTTAGCCAATAGTCATGGTGGATTGGAAGTGGAATTCTTCATCTCCATTCATGATTATCAATCTTCTCTTCAAACCTTCTTAGATCTGGTTCTTGGAGGTAGAAAATCCTCAATCCTAAGCTTCAAATCTTCAAAATCCGAACCTAGACAAAGTGTTTCAGCTTGGCTTTTATAATTTTCCCCTGTTCCGCGCAAGTCTCGCGCACGCGAGGCCTGATGTCGCGCATCCTTCGCACACGCTAGCCCTTGACCGCGCACGCTAAAGTAGCAGAATGTTTTCCAGTTTTCAACCCATTCTTCGCGCACGCTAACAAGCTTCCGCGCACGCTAGCTCTATTCCGCGCACGCTAACTCTGGTTTCGCGCAAGCTAAGAGAGCAGAATGCTTTCAACTTTCTCTTTTAAACACTTTTTGGCCATGCTTTCCCTCCTTTTTGCCTTTGACTTGTATTTCAAGTAATCTCTTGAAACCTTCATTTTTCATAACTTGTAGCCAACTTTATTAGCAAAAACACACTAAAAGTGCTTGAAATGATCCTTGGTTTAGAGGAATGATGAGATATCATCAGTAATCCTGAAACGTAAAGAAAGACGGACGACGAATATACGTTAGCTTGTGGTTCTTCCTCAACCGGTACCCTAATGCCCTGAATTCTCTTCAAATGGGGAGAAGAGATTATTTGCAGTGTGTCCGGTATATTGGGGACCATAGCCTATATAGTGTGATGACCCATTAGGGTTCCCATTATTCCTAAATGGGTCATCCCGACATCCACTCATATTGAGCCCATATCCAATTAATTAATTAATTACCCAAATAAAAATCTAATTAGCCTTTTTACTTAATTTGATCACTAATCAATTAAGGCTCCGAATTGATAAATAGCTAACATAATTAATAAAGATATTTGCCCACCTAATATTATTGGAATATAATAAAATATTCCAACAAACTTTTCTAAAAATATACAACAAATGAAATGATAAACCTCAAATTTATGAGCTTCATATGTTCAATATGAAGGTGGAAAAACACAAGAAAGGGGGGGGGGGGGGGGGGGTTGAATTGTGTTTTAAAAATTAAAACTTTTTACCAAATAAAACTAAGTTTGCAGCGGAAATAAACACAAGATAGAAAAGGGGTGCTGAGAGAGAGAGAAAGACACAAAATTTATCCTGGTTCCTCTCACAAATCGAGAGTACTCCAGTCCCCTTGTTACTAACAAGAGATTTTTACTATAATCTACTTAAGATTACAAATTGCTCAAGCACACTTGCAAGAGACTTCTCAGGTGCTCAAGTTTCACTAAACAAGAGACTTCTCAAATGCTCAAGTTACACTTAACAAGAGACTTCTCAAACAAACTTAAGAATAAGAATGAATGTTAAGGAACACTTGATATACTATCAGAGGTGTTTACAAAATACAACGCAAATTGCTTTAAGACTTGAATGACAGATAGAACAATAATGTCAGAATGCTTCAGAGTCTTAAACGCAGTAATGGAATAATAGAACAGTAGTCATTTCTTCCATTTGAGTCTTCTATTTATACTTGAAGGAAGATGATGACCGTTGTAGAGAGATAAGGTGCCAGCTGGAATTTGCTCGTACAATTGCTAGCTGTAGATTGCCTTCTTTAGCAAAGAAATCCAATTCCACTACCTTGCAATTCAAATTATCACTCATCCATTTTGAGTAATAATAGTACGATAGTACGATCCTCAAATGCGCTCCACTTATGGATAAAATTAACGTTGTACCAACGAATATTCCTTCCTGTGGATGTGACACAGCCTTGAAGTAGATTGTTCTTCAAACATTGATTCTGGTTCTGTCATTTCTTGAGTGACGTAAATTCCTTTTGCTTCAGATGCTGTTGTCGTAGCTTCTTAGGGTCTTTAGCTTCTGAACTCCTCAGAGTCTAGCTTTGGTCCTCAGAAGCATTATCTTCAGCACGCAAAATTTAAGCTTCTGATGAACAGCGATACCCTTTCAGAGCTTCATAGCTTGGCTTCTCTCTTGTTATTCATAGTGCTTCTGAATGAATTTTAACTTATAATTCTGCTCACTAGAATAATCATTAGTAATACCAATTGCAGTTTTAATACTTTGTTATTGAAGTGCCGCGAAAAATGCCCGAGCGTAATGACGCTCGAAATGACACAGAGTCGCCACCGAACTTTATTTATTCCCAAAGGAAAAGGAAAATATCGATAAAACCTTGAAAGTAATGGAAAGATGGTCATCGCGACCATTTCCGGGTTCGGGAGTCTATTATGCGAGGGGAAGGTATTAACACCCCTCACATCCGTTGTACTCAACGGGAACCTTCTTATTAGCTTAGGGTTAAAAAAATGTTATTTAATTTGTTTGCATGCTTTTCATTAATTATTAAAATATTTACAAGAGGGGAAAAATTAGTTTTTTATTATTGTGTTTGACGGTTGTTGGATCCCGCTCCTACGTATCTCCTAGTGCAATGGAGAAATCAAAGCTACGTAGTTCTTTGGGTAGAAAATGTATGTGTGTTGATTGATTTTATTTGTGAAAATGATTTGGTCGCGTTTGGGCGAAAAAGTTTGCTTGATTGAAAAAAGAGCGGACTCGCACTTGGGCGATGATATCCGTTTTGAGAAGAAAAAGTGAACGCACATGGGCGTGAAAAAGTTTGTTTGGTGGGTTGGAATTGATTTTAAATGGAGGACGAATATCCGAAGAAAACGAGATGTCTACCTCGTTTCCGAATATTTGGGGAAGCGTCGGGTGTCTACCCAATTTTTCCTTTTTTACTCGCATGGAAAATGTTTTATTATTTTTTGATATTTTTAACAATTTAATTGTTTGAGATATTTTTTTGTATTTTTGAGTTATATTTAAACATAATATGAACAAGAAATTAAAATCAAAGGAGAAAAAGATAATACAATTTTTTTTTTAATATTTTAACTTTTTACAAGAAGCAAGGTTGATATTTTTGGTATTTTGATTAAAAGAAACAAAGAGACATATTTTTGGAATTTTTAATAATATATGAGAAAATAAAAATCAACATACTTTTTTTTTTTTTGGGATTTTTAGATATTTTGAGAAAAATAAAGAAACATATTTTTTTGGAATTTTTAGATATTTTTAATAATGTATAAAACAAATAAAATAAAAACAAAAAGGGTAAAGGTAAAAATTAGGGTGGCTGAGTATTGAACCCAGGTCCCCAGCATAACAAACAAACTACACAGCCACTGCACCAACACGCGTTTCATGTCATAAACACGATTGAAATTAAATTTCGTACATGAACAGTTAAGGCACAAAACGTTAGGGCTATTATTCCTCACATCGAAAAAAGTATGAATTGAACAACAACGAATTCAAATGAGGCTCAAATGATGGATTTCAAAATTTCAAGAAACTTACCTATTGGAGAAAGTCCAATGCTTCTTCTCAGGGTGTTTCAAGATGTAAAAATGATCCCTTTAGCTTCCTTGAGTCCCCGGGAATGTAATGGAATGGTTATTTTGGCTTGAAAGATTCTGAAACGTTCTAACCAATTCAAGTTGAAAGTGATAAAAAGTGGGAGTTGGGAGATGGTGATGATGATGTTACAGTAAGTTTTTTATGCATACAGAAGCTTTTTATGATTTATGGGTGATGTTGCAATGGAAAAAACTCATAGTTACTCAAGGGTTTTTAGATTTCGAAAATATGATATTTTGAGCTTCTTTAATGGAGTTTTTGAGAGATTTTTTTTGTGTTGTTGTTGATGTCATTGTTCTGAGGCTTGAGGGGCTTTTATAGAGGTTGGATTTGGCCTTCAGAAGTGAACAAGATTGTCTTTGGATGCTTTTCAATGATGGTTTGTCTTTTCAAGTTGCAAAAGTGATTATGGTTCCAAGGTGAGATGTAGTGAACCAAGGGGGAATAGGGATGCTTTTTCTGAGTTTAGAGGCATGCTTCTGAGCTTTGAGATATATTTTGATCAGAAGATAATATTACAAGGCTCAATGCAAGTGTTGTGGGAAAAAACAATATCAATGACGCTTTATGCAAAAGTGCCCCATAGAGAACTTTTAATTGGAACATGCTTATGACACTTGTGTAAAGCAGAAATTTTGGTGAGATTTGGAACAGCATAGGCCTGTAAGCAATGATTACAAGATTTGGATTTGGTTTGTCATGAAAATGTGACCTCTAATCTGATCCATAAATCAGCTCTACCATGGCCACTTTGCCTCTTCGAAACTTGGTTCTCGAGCGTAAGAAATTCATGATCTTGGTATCAACGGAAAGAGGACATAACGTAGTACAACTTTGATGTTGAACACTTGAGCTGAATAAACTTGCATCATGTAGAAAACTGGCCATCAAAAATCAAAATAGTAACTGAAAAACACTTAGAAAAATTTCTAAGTTCCTGGTCATTTTCACAACTTTGAAACCTCAATTTTGGCACTTCATAACTTCAAATTATAATGAGATTTTGATTCCCTATTTCCACAATAATGAATTATGCAAGGTCATCTCTAAGAACATCCATCTAGCATAAAAAATGATTGCTTGGATTGATCAAAAATTGGCCATAAAGTTAGGTATATGGTAAGGTCAAAACTCTTAAAATTTCTAAGTGTTTGAGAATTTCTAGAGTAATGAGACATTGACTTTCCACTTTGATTTCTTCCACTTCGTGAAACTTTTTGGCCTCACATTTTTCATCAACTTGTAGTATCAAATGTACTCTATATGATCAGCCATCAAGCATCTCAAATGGATTTGTAGATTGCTCAAAATTGTCTTGTAAAGTTGGATAGATGATCATGAAGATTTGTACTTAGAAAATATTTCAAAATCCCAATCTTTGACTTTTTGAACCTTTTCCTGACTTTCTTGATTCTTGATGATCAAACTTGATAATCTCACATGTCTTTTCTCGACTCTTTGCTAACAATTGATCCACACATCTTCTACTATCAACAATTTCATCTTCTTCAATATTTTTGAGTCACACAATTAGGTCATAAGGATGCATTTGAAAAAAAAAAGTTGGGACAAAATTGGGGTACTACAGCTGCCCCTACTTAATTATCACTTAACGTAGAGGATGTGAATACTAGGGGTATTCGCGAACTCTTTGTGAAGGGTAATTAAGTATGAAGGACCCAAATTTTGTCCATAGAGAAAAAAGACATGAAACAAGCGTGAGATGCCTTCACCCGGGAAGGGTTGATCGTATCCAGCCGCTTTTGCCGGAGGTAGATCTCCAAAGATGAAAGTGATCTTTTCCAGCCGCATATGCTGGAGGTAGATCCCAAAAGAAGAAGGTGATCTTTTCTAGCCGCTTATGCCAGAGGTAGATCCCAAAAGATGAAGGTGATCTTATTCAGCCGCCTGCACTGAAGGTCAATCCATTAAGGAAAAGGTGATCTTATTCAGCCGCTTGCACTGAAGGTCAATCTGTGAGGATAAAAGATGATCTTATTCAGCCGCTTGCACTGAAGGTCGATCCTTGGGGAAAAAGGTGATTTTATTCAGCCGCCTGCACTGAAGGTCAATCTGTGAGGATAAATGTGATCTTATTCAGCCGCTTGCACTGAAGGTCAATCTGTGAGGATAAAAGTGATCTTATTCAGCCGCTTGCACTGAAGGTCAATCTGTGAGGATAAAAGATGATCTTATTCAGCCGCTTGCACTGAAGGTCAATCCATTAAGGTAAAAGTGATCTTATTCAGCCACTTGCACTGAATGCCGCACCTTGAAGAAAAAAGATGATCTTATTCAGCCGCTTGCACTGAAGGTCGATCCTTGAGAAAAAAAAGATGATCTTATTCAGCCGCTTGCACTGAAGGTCGATCCTTGAGAAAAAAATATGATCTTATTCAGCCGCTTGCACTGAAGGTCGATCCTTGAGAAAAAAAGATGATCTTATTCAGCTGCTTGCACTGAAGGTCGATCCTTGAGGAAAAAAGATGATCTTATTCAGCCGCTTGCACTAAAGGTTGATCATTGGAGATAAAGATGATCTTATTCAGCCGCCTACACTGAAGGTCGATCTGTGAGGATAAATGTGATCTTATTCAGCCGCTTGCACTGAAGGTCGATCCTTGAGGAAAAATGTGATCTTATTCAGCCGCTTGCACTGAAGGTCGATTCACTGGGAAATGTTATATGATACGATCTTCGCCAGTCTAACGCTGGTGAAACGATAAATGATAAAAATTATATGAAATGATCGTCGCCAGTCTGACGCTGGTGAAACGATAAATGATATGAGATGATCGTCGCCAGTCTGACGCTGGTGAAACGATAAATGATATAAGATGATCGTCGCCAGTCTGACGCTGGTGAAACGATAAATGATATAAATGATATGAGATGATCGTCGCCAGTCTGACGCTGGTGAAACGATAAATGATAAAAATGAATGATCGTCGCCAGTCTGACGCGGTGAAACGATAAAAGGTATGAGATGATCGTCGCCAGTCTGATGCTGGTGAAACGATAAATGATGTGAAAGGATCGTCGTCAGTCTGACGCTGGTTAAACGATAAAAGGTATGATATGTTACTGGGTAGACTCACTGGGGGAGTTTTAACTGGAGAATTTTGGTGGTTATGAGTAAATCCACTGGGGATTGGTACAATTTGGAAAGAGATCCACTGAAAGATTCTCAAGAAAAATTTGTTGGGGAAGTTCTTGGATGAAGTTCATTGGGGAACATGGCTTGTCGCTGGGGGAACTATTTTTTGGGATTTTGAATGCAGTTCACCGCGGGAACTAAGAGTGCTTTGGGTTTTTGAATACAGTTCACTGGGGGAACTAAGGGATAACTTGCTGTGCAATGTATGATTTGAGGTTCATTTGGGAAGACTGGGATAACTTTCTGAGGAGTGTTTGATTGAGGTTGATTGGGGAACACAGATAACTCGCTAGGGAGTATATGAAACTTAACTAGTGGAGGATTACATGGGAAAAGGATGATACAATGTGAGATGCATGCTTATGAATATGAACAATATGATGCAGGCAGTATGCTGACTCTTGGAATATGCCAATGATATGTTGGGCTTATGTTGTGATTGGGTGCCGAGCATGGTCGGGCTTTTAGTTTGCTGCATAAGATCGGACTTTGAATTTGCCGCATAAGATCGGACTTTTGTGAAATGCCAACAAAGATTGGGCTTTATTGGAGTGCTTATCTACCGTGGAAACTGAATAGTCTTCCTGATGTGATAGACTCACTTGTGGATCGCAATTGGTTTAGCTTGGGATGGATGTGGACTTCTACGAGTGGTCACAAAGTCCTTGCATATGCTATGCATGTATGTTTTGTGCAAGTGTGCATTTGTTTATGCATGATTTGTTTGGGTTGATGAATGATATGCCTTTGGTGTGTTAATGCATGCTATGCGAAATGCATGGTTGATGCATGAAGTGCAAGTAAAGACTTGTGCGTTGGATGTTTTTTTGGATGCCAATGCATACTGAGCTTTTGGGTGCTAATGGATATTGGGCTTTTGGAGGGGATAACAATGGATATTGGGCTTTGACGGGTGTCAATGATGGTTGGGCTTTGACATGTGCCGATGGATATTGGGCCTTTTGAGGGGATGACACTCAATATTGGGCTTTGACGGGTGCCAATAGATATTGGGTTTTTTGAGGGGTGCCAATGAAGATTGGGCTTTTTGAGGGGATGACAATGGATATTGGGCTTTGGATTTCAATGGAAGTGAATCTTGGATGATGCCAATGAATATTGGGCTTTGGGTGAAAGAAAACTTTTATTAGAAGATTTGGAGACCTTGAAACATAAGTACGATGCATGATGCATGACTGATTTGTTAGGATGTGCTCTAATGGATGCAATATGATGCTGGTGTGATGCATGCAAGATGCATGATTTGAATGCATGAAACGTGGTGATTGATGGATGCAATGTATAGTTTTGTTGATAGAGCAAAGCGACATGATTAATGCAGGACAATGACTCATTTGATGGTTTGAATGTTTCCAAAAGTTTCCTTGTGGTGGGCAATGGAATGAAGTGTTTTTGGTGACAAGGCTTCTTGTCTGGGGGTTTGAGGATGTTTTTCTTGCATGATCTCCCGATACCCATATTGAACTCAACGGTCGTTGATGCATAGCAGAGTTAACTTTAGCAGCTTGAAAGGATGAAGAGGACTTGTATCTATCATAGCTCATTTTGCCTCAGTATCTTGGGTCTTTGAAGGAGTTACCTGAAGAGGAAAACTGGGTTGATCTTTTCATCTAAGTTTTTGTTACAGGCTCATGTGCCGCAGTCAACTTGCCTCTTTCTTGTTTTGGAAATCCCTAACATTTGTTTGGACCGCTCTTTCGAGTTTTCAGCCCACCGGGAGTATACCCATTTTTGCCTAGGCCTGCTCTTTGGATTTTTTAGCCTAGCGGGTTTTTATTTCCTTTTTAATGCCCCTAATTTTTGCCTGGACCGCCATTTCAGGTTTTCAGTCCACCGGGACGCTCTCTATTGCCTAAGTCACAATTTCAGGTTTTAGACTTAGCGAGCTTCTTTTTATTTCCTTTTTTAGCCATAATACTTCTTGACTGCGCAAGAGTTTTATGAGAGAGAAAGATCATTTCCATCCTTGGTGGCGATATGACTTTAATACGAACTGCCCTCGTATTTGAATTTTGAAAGGTATGCCCCCGATCCGCAGGATCTTCAGATGATTTGCCCCTTTATTGTAAGGATTTGATCTTGACTAGCAGGTGCCATATGTGATTTCCCCTTGTTAGGAGTGCCTTGAAATGATTCACCTTTTGATCAAGCCCTTGTTGGAATTTCCTCGATGCCAAGTATTGATTTGCGAGTGAAATTGTTTCTTTTGAAAAGTAGTTTTGAAGTAATGCACATGCAAGTTTTGAAATCGAAATCTGTTTAGCTGTGTAGAATGGATGATATTTGGCTAGGAGATTGGCGCAATTTTGAAAGTGTAAAGAAGTGATAAAACATTTAGCGATGATTTACAAACATGAGGAGTTAGTTTAACAATAATTTTGCTGAATATGTTTTCATAGTTAACCTAGCTTCAATTAGGTCTTTTGAAGGTTGTAACGTGGCTTGGTTCACGGTTTTTTGAAAAAATGATTATAAGGCTCAAATTTTGATTTTAACCCACCCATTCTCCTTTGATGTTCTCCATTCCTAAATTCAATTAACTCAACGGATGCACCCTGTTGGCAAGAGAATTTTGGTTGTTATGATGATGGAGGTAGACACAATGGTCGAAGCATTGATGAAATTGTTTGAGGTGGCAGTCACCTCTTATTATCTACAAGTTTGTTTCCATTTTTTTTGCTTTTTATCCCTTATTTTTGCATGGACAGATTCTTTTGAGTTCTTGGTCCATCGGGATGCCCTAATTTTTGCATAAGTCAAATTTACTTAGCGGGCCTTTTTTTTGTGACACAATTCTTGCCAAGTTTTGCTTTTGGTTCAGAAAGGTTATGACTGCCATATTAACAATTATGGGTTTCATCTTTACATTGCTTCCTCAATGTTGGATGATGTGTGCAAGGAAGATGATGTGCTTCAACCTCTTGATGAGGTGGCTAGATGGAATGATTCTCTTGCATTAAGATGTTTCATCAAGTTAATTGAAAGACTACCCTGTCCCTGGTTAAGATTAAGGTTTTTTTTTAAAAGTAGAAAGAACACCGACTTCAGGCTCGAAGGGGTTAACTACGGATTATCTCCTTATATCTCCAGTGTTTGGGAAGTAAAACAATGCCTTACATCGTCAGCTCGGTCTTACTATCAAAAGCATATACATTCAATTATTTATTTACATCATCCTCCCCCAAGTTTGTTAACATGCGGAAGATGAAATGGAAAAGTGGTGACATTTATATGATGAGTAATGACATAAGAAAAGAGTGAATACAAATGGATGTGTTTCAAAAAGATGCATGTTGATTTCATTAAAAAGTACTGGTCAAAAGGTACAATTTCACAAACAAACGATACTTAGTAAGAAATGAACCACAACTGAAAATGGAAAACCTAATGATCCTGAGGATGAGCTTCTTTGTTGGTCCACTGAATTTTAAAAGATGCTCTTTGGCGTTCTTGCACTTGTCAAGGTAGGGGTGACCATTTACAAATGAGGTTCCTCTTTCAAAAGTCCTCTTCTTCAAGACTTACTTATTCTGCTGATAGGGCCGTTGTGGCTTCTAAAAAATGCCGCTATTGATCTGGGAGTCACACATGGTTGTGGCATATAATGCGTTGGGTAAGCCTATGGCTGATACCACAAAGGGTTGCCTTCTCTTATCAAGAGGACATGCATGATCAAGTTCATGAGTCTTCAACTAGTTGCCCCCCTTTTTTCAACAGTTTCTGACCTTTGTTGAGTTACTCAAGTTTCTTGAGGCTTGCTTCAAATTTGTTTCTGAGTATCAGGAAACCAACTAGCGAGATTATGGTTGAAAGAAGGTGAAGGTGGAAAGGATATGAGTTTGGGGAGATTGAAGAGGAATGATATAAGGTTTTATTTTTTGACATGGGATGCAAATGTTTGAAGATGCATGTATGCAAATGTGTGAAAATGCATGGGTATGTAAAAAGATTTTTCTTTTGTTTTTTTTCAAGGCATGCTAAAATGTTTTAATGCAATGATGCAAAAAGAAGGTCTGAGTGTGTCCTCATAGACAAGTTTGAAGGTCTGAGTGTGTCCCCAAGGACAGGTTTGAAAGTTGATAACACATAACCTAAATAGGGAGCTTCATACGAGAGGCCAGTTCAAAGTTTTACTACCCAATCCCCTCACATGTAGGCTTTAGGGTTTTTTGAATTAGGAGCACCAAGAGTCATGGATGCATCTCAGAATTTTGCCATAATAACGGGTTAACCATTATACGACAACCGTTCATGAGAGCAAATCTTCTAGGCGAGGTTTGCACCAACTAAACAAGGTGTCTACCTCGAAAGTCAATACAAAACACCAATATTTGAAGAGGTTCTAAGAAGAAGGTCCTTAGAGTTAGGGGTCCAATTCAGAATTTCGTCATTATAACGGGTTAACCATTATATGACGACCTTTCACGAAGAGGACCATCTCTAAGCGGGGTCTTCATGTTGACTAAACGAGATGTCTATCTCGAAAGCCAACACTACGCGAACCACCATCCTAAACCTAGGTTTTTTCAAGCTCGGGTGTAGAGCTCCACTCAAAAGTGTTTTGAACAACACTGTCAAAGCATGATAATATATAGGCGAAAAAATAAATAAAGCATAAATAAAATAAAGCAAATAAAATAAAAGATAAACAAACATGAAAGACAAATGAATTAACACCAAAAGGTAAACTAACTAACTAGGTTTGACTCACTACTTCCCCAGTGAAGTCGCCAGCTGAAGCGCCGCGAAAAATGCCCGAGCGTAATGACGCTCGAAATGACACAGAGTCGCCACCGAACTTTATTTATTCCCAAAGGAAAAGGAAAATATCGATAAAACCTTGAAAGTAATGGAAAGATGGTCATCGCGACCATTTCCGGGTTCGGGAGTCTATTATGCGAGGGGAAGGTATTAGCACCCCTCACATCCGTTGTACTCAACGGGAACCTTCTTATTAGCTTAGGGTTAAAAAAATGTTATTTAATTTGTTTGCATGCTTTTCATTAATTATTAAAATATTTACAAGAGGGGAAAAATTAGTTTTTTATTATTGTGCTTGACGGTTGTTGGATCCCGCTCCTACGTATCTCCTAGTGCAATGGAGAAATCAAAGCTACGTAGTTCTTTGGGTAGAAAATGTATGTGTGTTGATTGATTTTATTTGTGAAAATGATTTGGTCGCGTTTGGGCGAAAAAGTTTGCTTGATTGAAAAAAGAGCGGACTCGCACTTGGGCGATGATATCCGTTTTGAGAAGAAAAAGTGAACGCACATGGGCGTGAAAAAGTTTGTTTGGTGGGTTGGAATTGATTTTAAATGGAGGACGAATATCCGAAGAAAACGAGATGTCTACCTCGTTTCCGAATATTTGGGGAAGCGTCGGGTGTCTACCCAATTTTTCCTTTTTTACTCGCATGGAAAATGTTTTATTATTTTTTGATATTTTTAACAATTTAATTGTTTGAGATATTTTTTTGTATTTTTGAGTTATATTTAAACATAATATGAACAAGAAATTAAAATCAAAGGAGAAAAAGATAATACAATTTTTTTTTTAATATTTTAACTTTTTACAAGAAGCAAGGTTGATATTTTTGGTATTTTGATTAAAAGAAACAAAGAGACATATTTTTGGAATTTTTAATAATATATGAGAAAATAAAAATCAACATACTTTTTTTTTTTGGGATTTTTAGATATTTTGAGAAAAATAAAGAAACATATTTTTTTGGAATTTTTAAATATTTTTAATAATGTATAAAACAAATAAAATAAAAACAAAAAGGGTAAAGGTAAAAATTAGGGTGGCTGGGTATTGAACCCAGGTCCCCAGCATAACAAACAAACTACACAGCGACTGCACCAACACGCGTTTCATGTCATAAACACGATTGAAATAGTATATGTATTAAAACAACTGTTTGAATTGAAGAAAACGCGCGTACGGTCGTCTTCAACCTCCAGCCAAATTCAAAATCTTCAAAAATCATCTTTCTTATTTGTACACCAAATGAGACATGTGAATATACCATCTTGCTCAGAATTTCACAAGGAATCCAACCATGTCATTTATTATAACTGTAATAAACTGTAAAATTCATAATTCATCAAAAACCATAAGAACCCTAAAGCTTAAGTTTGAAATTAAATTTCGTACATGAACAGTTAAGGCACAAAACGTTAGGGCTATTATTCCTCACATCGAAAAAAGTATGAATTGAACAACAATGAATTCAAATGAGGCTCAAATGATGGATTTCAAAATTGCAAGAAACTTACCTATTGGAGAAAGTCCAATGCTTCTTCTCAGGGTGTTTCAAGATGTAAAAATGATCCCTTTAGCTTCCTTGAGTCCCCGGGAATGTAATGGAATGGTTATTTTGGCTTGAAAGATTCTGAAACGTTCTAACCAATTCAAGTTGAAAGTGATAAAAAGTGGGAGTTGGGAGATGGTGATGATGATGTTACAGTAAGTTTTTTATGCATACAGAAGCTTTTTATGATTTATGGGTGATGTTGCAATGGAAAAAACTCATAGTTACTCAAGGGTTTTTAGATTTCGAAAATATGATATTTTGAGCTTCTTTAATGGAGTTTTTGAGAGATTTTTTTTGTGTTGTTGTTGATGTCATTGTTCTGAGGCTTGAGGGGCTTTTATAGAGGTTGGATTTGGCCTTCAGAAGTGAACAAGATTGTCTTTGGATGCTTTTCAATGATGGTTTGTCTTTTCAAGTTGCAAAAGTGATTATGGTTCCAAGGTGAGATGTAGTGAACCAAGGGGGAATAGGGATGCTTTTTCTGAGTTTAGAGGCATGCTTCTGAGCTTTGAGATATATTTTGATCAGAAGATAATATTACAAGGCTCAATGCAAGTGTTGTGGGAAAAAGCAATATCAATGAAGCTTTATGCAAAAGTGCCCCATAGAGAACTTTTAATTGGAACATGCTTATGACACTTGTGTAAAGCAGAAATTTTGGTGAGATTTGGAACAACATAGGCCTGTAAGCAATGATTACAAGATTTGGATTTGGTTTGTCATGAAAATGTGACCTCTAATCTGATCCATAAATCAGCTCTACCATGGCCACTTTGCCTCTTCGAAACTTGGTTCTCGAGCGTAAGAAATTCATGATCTTGGTATCAATGGAAAGAGGACATAATGTACTACAACTTTGATGTTGAACACTTGAGCTGAATAAACTTGCATCATGTAGAAAACTGGCCATCAAAAATCAAAATAGTAACTGAAAAACACTTAGAAAAATTTCTAAGTTCCTGGTCATTTTCACAACTTTGAAACCTCAATTTTGGCACTTCATAACTTCAAATTATAATGAGATTTTGATTCCCTATTTCCACAATAATGAAGTATGCAAGGTCATCTCTAAGAACATCCATCTAGCATAAAAAATGATTGCTTGGATTGATCAAAAATTGGCCATAAAGTTAGGTATATGGTAAGGTCAAAACTCTTGAAAAATTTCTAAGTGTTTGTGAATTTCAAGAGTAATGAGACATTGACTTTCCACTTTGATTTCTTCCACTTCGTGAAACTTTTTGGCCTCACATTTTTCATCAACTTGTAGTATCAAATGTACTCTATATGATCAGCCATCAAGCATCTCAAATGGATTTGTAGATTGCTCAAAATTGTCTTGTAAAGTTGGATAGATGATCATGAAGATTTGTACTTAGAAAATATTTCAAAATCCCAATCTTTGACTTTTTGAACCTTTTCTTGACTTTCTTGATTCTTGATGATCAAACTTGATAATCTCACATGTCTTTTCTTGACTCTTTGTTAACAATTGATCCACACATCTTCTACTATCAACAATTTCATCTTCTTCAATATTTTTGAGTCACACAATTAGGTCATAAGGATGCATTTGAAAAAAAAAAGTTGGGACAAAATTAGGGTACTACAGTTATCATCAAAACCACTTAAAATCTTAGAGGTTCATGTCAGACCCACTTTGTTCCAACAATCTCCCCCTTTTTGATGATGACAAACTAAAGCATTAAAATTCAATTGTTGTTGATTTAATTTAATTATGTTGATTTCAGGTTTCAAAGGTTTGCAATCTCCCCCTGAGTCTGATAATCCATAGGGTTAGGTTTGTAAGCTCCCCCTAAGTCTTA
The DNA here is from genome assembly GCA_030408175.1 of Trifolium repens. Classification (NCBI taxonomy): domain Eukaryota; kingdom Viridiplantae; phylum Streptophyta; class Magnoliopsida; order Fabales; family Fabaceae; genus Trifolium; species Trifolium repens. The sequence continues at coordinate 18,064,500 of CP125849.1, forward strand.
TCCATAATTAATTAAAACAGTTTAAGAGTTAATTTATCAACTTAAATTAGATTTTCATATTTGACTCTCAGAAGCATAGTTTTGTAAGCTTTGCTTCTTAGAGTCAGATAATGTTCAGAGGAGGTTTGCAAGCTTCTCTTATATTATCTATGGAAATCAATTTTAGGTTCTTAAATTTTCTCCCCTTTCAATAATTGTTCAGAATGAAACACATAACGATAGTTCAGAAGGGATAGAAATTGATATGAGTATAACAGTTTCAGTTCTTTAGCAGTAAAAGAAATCAATTATCATTAATTTTAACGCTGTTCTTACTCCCCCTTTTGTCATCAGTCAAAAAGCGCAGAAAACAAAACATTCAAGTCAAAAATTGGTTACAACTATATTCATTAAATGAACTATGTTGATTCCCAGGTAGACAAGAAAGTTTGAGAGCACTATAAAAAGAGATGATTCTTCTCATTTTATTCATACAGAATAATCAAAGAACATTAAAAGAAACACACAATGGAAAAGCAAGCTACGAAGGATGCTTCAGGATCTAAAGAAGTGATCAAGAAGGAAGCAGAGCCCTGGCGCTGCGAAGAAAACAGGCATCTCTATGAAAGAAACAAGCGAGAATTGGTTCTGACAGAGTCAGAGCTTGAAGAAATAGGCTCTGACCTGGAAGAATTCTTATGGACATATGATGATGACAAGCCATACGAAGAGTATCAAGCTGAAGCTCAGCAAGCCCTGCGTGACCTACTTTCTTATGTTGATGAGAAGCATAAGAAGAATAAGCCAGAGGCTGCTGACGTTGATTCTAAGTAGGATCTCATTATCTTATGTAATAAAGAATTTCTTCAATAAATTTAATAAAGAGTTCCTGCTATAAATTTCTTTCTTTTGAGCGTGTTTCTTTTATATACTCTTTTCAAACGTCAGAAAACCAGTTACCAGACACGCCTCATTCGGTATTGTTGCCCCGCTTATAAACAGGCTATAATACTAAGAAGCTATTTCATGAGTAAACAGGAATACTGATGTGGGGGAACCTTAGGTTTTTAAAATCCTATATAAGTTTAAAAACAAGATGTTCTCCAACATCTTACACTAGGTTCAGAATCCACAAGAGTATCAGACATTATCAGAGTATATGATTTTCATTTTGAAAAACAAAATAAAATAAACACACATTCAGATACACATACACAAGTAAGGATAATAAGAAGTTTAATTAATCAAGAAGAAAATATCCAAACGAATTACAAAAGAATTAATACAAGCAAGTGCTCAAACATAAGGTTATGGTTTGGGTTGTTGTTAAGTAAGCTTCAGAAGTAGTTCCATCATTGCATCTATTTTCTTGTTAGTAGCTTCACCAGATCTGTTCATGTCTTCTCTTATATCGGCCCTGAACTCATCCATTTCATTTCTTAGCTCCTCTCTTAAGTCATTCTTGATTACATCCAGAGCTTCTTGCATAGCTGAAGGTATAGCAGATGAAGAAGAGCCTTGGACAAGTACAGCTGGAGATCTAGGAGGAGTTGGAGCAACAATGGGAGCTTTACCTTTATCAGAATCTGGTTCACTGAGGTTCTGATCATGCATGATAATATCCTCTGCAGCTGCTTGATTCTCAATAATCTTATTAGTCTCAATAACAGCAATGTGAACAGCTCTATCAACCAACAACTTGAAGGCTTCTTGTTCAGCAAGCCTCTGACATTCCATTTCAGCAGCTATCCTAGCCTGCTCAGCATCAACTACTACTCTTGCATAAGTAGCTTCTTCTTCATTTAGCCTTATAGCTGCTTCGAGAGATCTTCTTATACTTTCATTCATAGCAGCTAAAAATGCTAACCTCTGACATTCTTCTTCATGATTGAAAAATGTAAGTCTCAGAGCATGAGAGCGATCAGCAGCACTCATTATTTGAGACAAAACTTCCATTCCTCTTCCTTCAATCTTCCTTTTCACATAACCTCCTAAGATCCTCAGAGACTGACTGAATTTATGTTCCAATTCCCTGATCTTAGCATCAACATCTGAGGGAAATATCAGTACTTCTTCTTCCATGCTCTTAAATTTCTTCAGACTAATACTAATAGCATTATCTAGCAGCTCAAGGTTTGGTTCAGAGTTGTGATTGAAGAAGGGCTGGTTTCTGTTGAAGGGAATGGTGGGTTCAGGTATTTTTCTTTTAAGAGGGATGATTTTGATTTTTCTGATTTCATCAAAGGGGTCTTTGGGGGTTGTTATTAAATCATCATCAACATTAATTTCTGCTTTTAGCAGATCCTCCAGAATGGGTAGGGCGAAGTCAGAAGGTAGACTAAGTTCATCTATGGTTAAGGGTTTGTGAGATGGACCATAGATGGGTTCAGATTGTGGTGTTTGTGGTTCAGGTGATGGTTCAGGTGTGGAAGGTTCAGGTTGTGGTGTGGATAGTTCAACAGTGATATGTTCAGAATGATTCATAACTTCATCCTGAGCTGGTGTGAAGGTGGGTGGATCTTCTTGTTCAATGTCAGCAAGGGAGGAGGGTGATGTTTGAATTGGTGGTTCTGGAATTAGTGGATCAATAGGTAAATCAGAAGATGTATTTACAAAGTGAAATTGATCAGGTGAGTTTGTGTTGGAGTAGGTAAAGGCATCACCTGATAAGTGAGTGGAGATGTGTTCTAGAATTGTAGGTGATTTTCTTGTTGTGCTGGTGGGTTGGTCAAGAATAGAAGTGTCAATGAAAATATTTTCCTCTTCTGGTGAGTTGTGTTTGGGTTTCTTGAGGGTTCTTTTGGCAGGGATCTTTTTCTTAGATTGTTCCTTCTGAATTTTATCTAATTTTTCAATAAGCTCTGAAGAATCAGTGCTTGCATCAGAGGAAGTCCCTTCAGATGAGGATGATGAGGGTGAGGAGGGTTGTGGAGATGGTGGAATCATGCGTATAGGCTGTGTATAGTCTATAGGAGGTGATTGGTTAGAAGGTTGAGCACTAGAAACGCTATCAGTATTAGGCTTAGAATTTTTACCTTTGGAAGAGTCAGAAGCTTTCTCTTTCTGTTTGGAAACAACTGTCTTTTTCCTTTTTGGGGCTCTGACATGTTGATCCTCTTCTGCAATATCAGGCCTCTCATTCCTCTTCTTTGACCTTCTCTCCTTCTGAACAGCTTTTCTTTGAGCACTAGAAGGTTGAGCACTAGAAACGCTATCAGTATTAGGCTTAGAATTTTTACCTTTGGAAGAGTCAGAAGCTTTCTCTTTCTGTTTGGAAACAACTGTCTTTTTCCTTTTTGGGGCTCTGACATGTTGATCCTCTTCTGCAATATCAGGCCTCTCATTCCTCTTCTTTGACCTTCTCTCCTTCTGAACAGCTTTTCTCTGAGCTATCTTAGTCACTTGCTCTTCAGTGACTCCTTCAATTTCTTCAGTGGCCAGTCTTTCAGCACCACTTTCTGCTTGATCAGTAACCTCAGCAGCATCATTCTTATCTCCAGACTGTAACAACCCGTTTTTCAAAGGCCTGAAAAGGCAGTATATTTTTTTTTTCTTTTTCAACTAACACTCAGAGTGCGCATAGAATATTTTTCAATGAGCCGGCATTCAAATATACAAAAAGACTCATTACCATAAGGTGCTTCGACAAGCAAAGTGTATTCCTGAATAATTACAATCCAAGTCTAAGTATACAAATACTTACAACAAAACAAAGTTAGAAACCCTATGCTAACCAAAAAGCACGGTGCACAAAACACACCGGCGCATAGTCTAACTAAACTAAAACTCCAGCGTCTCACTGGGGCCTGGAACAGCCACCGTTGTCACCACGACCTAACCCATCATCTGGGTGGGATGAGCCCGCAAATGAAAGAAAGGGTCACCACAAAATAAAAGTATATATATATATATAACCGGTGCGAAAGATTGTACACATAACAATAATTCCACATACACAAGAGAAAGCTCTTTAACACAAAAGCACTTCCCACCAACGGGCTTATATATATAATGCACACATAGCCTACCAATGCAGACTCTACATGATCGTGACACCAATCACTGGCTGCCACATGCATGAATTCCGGAATTACCCTCTCCGCAGAGAGTCGTAGGTCCATCCCCTACTAAACCCCGCAGGGCAGGTGAAGTCTCCATCTGACAAACACCAACTCAATAAAATGCCGCAGGATTAGGTGGTCCCATCTGACACACCCCGTGCAGTCCCATCTGACTTACACGACTATGAAATGCATGAGCATAATATATTCTATTTCAACATATATAGGGTAGTCTCAATCTGACATACCCCGGGCAGTCCCATCTGACACACCCCGTGCAGTCCCATCTGACATACACGTTCATATATGCTCATGCAATTATTTACATATCATACAAGCATATGTAATCACACCACATGTCAACACATATATTTCGCTAAATCATATGTAAGACAATCACACACATACATATATTCTCCATCATATGTAATCCAATCACAGCATACATAGATTCTCAATCAGATGTAAACAACGCACGTATTGTAAACACTCTTTCTCATCACGAGAATACATAACACATACATGCCAAACACACAAACACGCATCACCGAAGATAACCAACAAACATGTTATAACTCAGTGAAAAGACAGAAATAAAGTGATGCCCTTACCTCGGCAAGCTTCCGTTAACTTTTCTCACGAAATTCTACAACTCGCGCTTCCTAAAATATAAGCAGCGTACAATCAATAAAATACTCTCAACGTATCCTATCGAAACGAAACTCATTCTCTAAGTTCTAGAGAGGCTTAAGGTACTTTCTAACACTCTCGGATAGTGATTACGAGTCCCCCTTGTAGCAATTAAAAATTCCCAAAGTTAATTGCACTATTTCTCGCTACGCGAAAATATTTTCGTTTCAAAACAAACTAAGAAACACTTTGATTCCTAACTCCAAGGCAATCAATTTTCACATACTAAAACCATTTGAAAACAAACCAAAAACTCTTTGAAAATTTTCACAAAAATAAAAGTTTACTTGCGCCACAAGTCAAACACACTATTTTTGCCATAAGAAATGCATTTTGTGTTCAAAGCATACTAAGAACCAATATTGTTTTCAACCCTAAACAAATCATTTTCACACAACAAACTCATTTGAAAACAAACGAGAAACTATTCAAAAATATTCAACAAAAATCAGAGTTTTCTTGCATTACAAGTTACCCATCTTTTTTCTTCCTAACAACCTTTCTTATACTCATTTTTCTTCAAAACTAAGATTATCCAACACATACAAAATTTTCACACAATTGTGGACTTAGAAATTTTTTTTGGAATTTCTCCCTTGCCACAAGGAAAGGCCACGGCCATTTTTTTCCAAAACACCCTTCCACTCAAAAATTTTCACTTCTAAAAGCATGGTAATATCCCATAATACCTAACTAGCACTTATCAAAACGATTTAGAAATTATAGAGTCGAATCGCCAATTTTCGAGAAATCTCAAATAAGGTTTTTCTTAAGGCAAGTGATCATTTTTCTTTTCAAAACATCCCATAACCAATCAAACAATTAAACAATGATCATGGGAAGCTATTTGCCTCTAAACAATTTTCGAAATTCGATTTCTCGAACCCTATATGTGTGCCACGGCCATTTGAGGCAAAAGGCAACCCTACACATTTTTTTTTCATTTGAAACCCTAGTCCACATTCATTAGTTCGTAATGCTATTCGATCGTGTATCCGACTCCTTTTGAAACTCGAAATAAACTTTTTCTAAATTGTGTTCTTCGAGTCGCTCAAGAACACGAGAATAATTTTTTTCTCATTTTTCGAAACGAATTCCATATTCACCAATCCATTTTGTCACAAAGCTTGAAACTAACTTCAAAAACCAAAATCATACAACACACTCAAAGATATGATCATTTTAAGGAATTTTCTTCAAAACCTCACCAACAAAATTGTGAAATTTGAAATCACCATGAGAATCACTTACATGTTTCACTAATGTTTCCTACATAACACTCTTAAACACTACTATGGAAACAAAACTAATTAAAACTAAATTCTCAAATTTTTCTCTCAAAAACATAATCATAAAACTCAAGAATTCATGAGGTTTTCATGGAGAAATAAGGAAGAGAAGTGTTAGTTACCTTAAGTGAAGAAGATTCCTTGCAAGTCCTATGATCCAACAAGCCTAAAATCCAAGCTTTTGGTGAGCAAATGGAAAAGTTCATGGATGAAGCACAAGGGTGGAAATGCCACGGCAATGAGAAGAGAAGAATGAGTCTTGTGCAATTTTTTTTTTTAAGTCTCCAAAGTGTTAAACCTCCTTACTATTTAAAAAAACTCTTGTGCAATCTAGGCCATTGGATCAAAATAACTTTTGCAAGACTAAACCCTAGCCTTTGGATCCAATTAACTCATGATTGCTTTTTGCACAAATATCCACTTTACGCTACTCAGCTCATCGCGTTTGCTCTCGGCGAGTCGCACCTCGCTAACGGACGGAAATCTCAAAAACAGAAAACCTACGGAAAGAACGTCTATCGTTTTTCCATTCCAAAACTTATCGCCGAATCTTTTTCCGCGACTGTAATTTTCTTCCATACCTTAGAAAATTAATCTCAGGACATATCCTAACTCGCACAGATATATAAAACTTCCACCCGAAACCTCACTTAAAACAGACGCAGTAAGATTTTCCATCAGCGGGTAAAATCCTACTCGTTTTTCCAAAAACAAGAATAATCCAAAACTCGTCATTCTGACTTCACAGAAATCTCCTCATACTTAAAAGAAGACTACAACCCAAAAGTCTGTGTCTTTCCAGTGCACGAGCACAAAACAGGCTCCGTTTCAGCAAAAATCTCATTTATGCGACGATACTCACAAAAACAGCTTCACCAAAAACCCTAAAACTCGTAGCCATTACTTATTTTATTCACCAAAAGGTACAGTGGAATTACGGGTCTTACATTACTACCCTCCAAAAAGAAGTTTCGTCCTCGAAACTAAAGTTAAGGATAACGACTCAACCAGTCATTACCATCACCAACACAACAAAATCCCACAGGATTTGGTGCAGCCACACAGATGCTAACACCGGGTGAAGTCACACAGATACTCTCACCAACACACTGGCACAACCGTGCACCAACCGCAACTCTCAACGAGTTCACCACTCAAAAATTAATCCTCACAACAGAGGTTCACAACCTCTAGTTCCCAAAGATCCTCGTGCCCACACACAAAAATTTCCAAAGTCACCTCTTTCGACTCCGCGACATAGCCAGTTTCCCTAGGTTCACGCGAAGCAGTTACTGGCTACCCTCCAAAAAGAAACACTGAAGTTCTCTGTGCACCACCAAAGCTAGCAAAACTAGTCAATTCCAATCAACACGATTCTCGTCTACCATCAACAATAAATTAAGGACGGCCAGTCCCTCAATTTGTCAATAGACAGTCGACAATCTTGATGGTGGTTTAGACCCTCTTTACCCAACTTAAGTGATACTTCATTCCACTTGTGCTCAAGGTCCTCCGAGTCACAAGGGTTCCACAAATCTTTCGAGGTTTTTCTCAATGTTTTCCTCGATCTCTTACGAATACAAGGTCGAAGTCGTAAGACACAACTCTCAAACACGTCGCTCAAGCTCTCATGATTCCACTCATGAAACATCTGTTGAACATCACTCAACAGTAACATAATGCCACCACGGCAATTACCACCAAAACTATTACATTCCGAACAAGTTGTCTTCTCTATAGAAGAATTTTCCCACTTTACCAATATCCATCAGTCCGTGACTCAATGAATATGCCGAACCGTCTGTTCACATTCGAATCTCGTTCCAAACACGACTTAAATAATACCATCCCAACCTCCGGTTGGTGATTACAGCTCCTTATAGTATTGTCACTTGCCAAACTATACCATCTCTTTCTCTTGTACTCCCTTTATCCAAATCCCCAATTCTCCAGAATCGGTCCCTTACATGTTCACATTACTTCCAAAACGACACTTAGATGAAACTCGCGTGCCTTAAACAAACGTTTATCCTCGTCGACGGCCATCGTCGGCGCACATCCTCTTTACAACGTACTCTCATTCTATTCCTGAACTCTCCTGAGTTCCTTTTTCTCTTACAATTAAATCCTCTCTTACTCAAAAGAGCTTGTCACCCTGACCATTCTTAATTATTCCCAACATCACCATTTCTGTCGAGATACCTACTTCCAAGATAAATCTTAAGGTACTCATCACATCACTATTGTTCCACTGCCCATGTAGACCGTATCCGCATTCCTTTACTTACTCAATACAGATTTCCATTACGCTACGTCCCTCTTCATTGTAACCACTACAATGAATCAAAGCTCTACAAGCTTCCATCAACTTGCCATTAGACAATTTCTTATCCTTCTTATTTCCAAAATTAGGTGTGAGACAAATCCCTTCGCCAATCTTCAATTGGCATAAGCCACATCTTCATGGGCTTCTCTCTAAATTCTCATTCTTTTCTAGACCCAGAAACAGATCCACAAACCATTTCATCTCCATCACTTTTTCTCCTCTTTGAAGATGAATCATCAAGTGAAAGACAACCAAACAATGGAACATTTTCTCTACGAGTTCGGCCAGAAACACCACTAGCCACATTTATTGTTAGCACATTCTTTCCATGGCTAACCTCCCTTTACGACTAACTCATCGATGTCATAACCTCTACAAAACTCAATCTACTACTGTGCAACTTTCTAGTTCAACAACTGTCTAGAGTTGGTTCCCAAACCACCATGACCAATAACTTGTTAAATCAAAACAACATCTTTAATTCGCCGCACACAAGCCAATTACTCTCGTCCCACATTAACTTGTTTCCAAACAAGTACACTCTTCTCCCATTCGATTGATCTTTCATCACCGTGACTATTCTAAGGTCATAAAGTTTGTTCCCACTGGGGAATCAATTCCCAGATCTCAAGTTCTGGCCAATCATGTTCTTACATCTATTCCCTCATCGTTTTCTTATTCACTTCTAACTCGTCCTTAAAAGGTCACTGCAATTCACCTACCAATCGACTCGTCTTACTCATCCATCAAGCCATTAAACATTCATCTTAAATCTTAATGCTCGACTTATCAAAAATATCTACCAACGCACGACACTTCGCTATGATTTTATCCTTAGTACGTTCGATATCCAAATCAAACTCTTGAATCTAATCTTCAAGAACTCTAAAAACTCGTCGTACCATCCATTTAATCCTAATACACAATAAAAGTTCTTCCAACTATCGACTTTCATTGTCTTAGTATTCTTACTAACGAACTCCTTTTCTACTCAACCACGACATTCTTAGAAAATATCCAAAAATTCTCGTCCATAACTTGAATTTATTCAAATCTTGCCTACCTCGATTCTCATGGTATCATAAATTCAAGATGCCACTTAGTCCTTCAACCCTCTTGGTCGATCAAAATTGTTAACTTAAACTCACATCCACACAGGATCTCTACTCAAATCTTGACTAATCTCTTCAACTACTCAAAATGTTTACTTTCTCTTATGGTTTACCTGCCAATAACTGACAATTCCAGCTTCTACTACTACAATTCTCGAGGCATTTCCCATACTACACACCTCCGGTATCACCCGTCATCGACATACAACTCACTTTCCAAGGTTGAACTCCTCGTTCTTACCTAAACATCTCTCCAAATCCACCTTTTATCCAATAATCAATCACCTATAATTTCGTTTCGCACCGACATCTATACTTACTATCTCTCCGAACTATGTATAGATTGTCACTTATCAATGTGATACTTGGTCTCCTACCTTTAATCATTACGAGATTCATCCTTACAAATCATAGTTTCGAATCTAATTCATCTCGCACACTTAAATTAAACCCTTAAGTTATCCACCATTTGCATAAATGTCGTCTAACACCACCAGGCTTCCTCACTCTGGACGTACAACGTCCTTTAATTCCAATTCAAAGTGCCTCAATTATTGTCCAATTGTCGCAATTAAATCCAATTGACATCTCGCATGCTCCACCATTCCATAGTGGCTGCGTTCTCTTGAAAACTAATGACTTCATCAAGTCGCACCCTAACTCACCAGAGCAGATATTCAATATCTTCTTCAAAAGGTCGTCCCAATCTGATCCTTACTTATAATCCTTTATCCATACGACGCCCACTCGTCGACACTCAGCACCTCCGAGCGACAACAACCAACGCCACTTCCCATCCATTATATTACTACCAAGAATCCATTGTAGTTCTTATTCGCCTCAAGTCCATCCTCCTCAGACCACTCCGTCTAAGGAATTCAAACACACTGGTCGACCAAATTCGACCAATGCTCGGGGGTTTCAACTATTCCACTCACTGAAGCATCGCTCCCGATGGTACTTCAGTAAGAACGATCCAGTGTCTAAGCGTATCTCATGCTAGACTCAAAACAACCAACCACATAATCCACAACACAACAAAAACAACCGCTAGAACTAACACAACTCTAGCTATGTTCTAACCGACTCTGGACTAACGACTCAAGTATACACTTTCCCTTTGAAGATTTAAAGCCGTGCTCTGATACCAATTGTAACAACCCGTTTTTCAAAGGCCTGAAAAGGCAGTATATTTTTTTTTTCTTTTTCAACTAACACTCAGAGTGCGCATAGAATATTTTTCAATGAGCCGGCATTCAAATATACAAAAAGACTCATTACCATAAGGTGCTTCGACAAGCAAAGTGTATTCCTGAATAATTACAATCCAAGTCTAAGTATACAAATACTTACAACAAAACAAAGTTAGAAACCCTATGCTAACCAAAAAGCACGGTGCACAAAACACACCGGCGCATAGTCTAACTAAACTAAAACTCCAGCCTCTCACTGGGGCCTGGAACAGCCACCGTCGTCACCACGACCTAACCCATCATCTGGGTGGGATGAGCCCGCAAATGAAAGAAAGGGTCACCACAAAATAAAAGTATATATATATATAACCGGTGCGAAAGATTGTACACATAACAATAATTCCACATACACAAGAGAAAGCTCTTTAACACAAAAGCACTTCCCACCAACGGGCTTATATATATAATGCACACATAGCCTACCAATGCAGACTCTACATGATCGTGACACCAATCACTGGCTGCCACATGCATGAATTCCGGAATTAACCTCTCCGCAGAGAGTCGTAGGTCCATCCCCTACTAAACCCCGCAGGGCAGGTGAAGTCTCCATCTGACAAACACCAACTCAATAAAATCCCGTAGGATTAGGTGGTCCCATCTGACACACCCCGTGCAGTCCCATCTGACTTACACGACTATGAAATGCATGAGCATAATATATTCTATTTCAACATATATAGGGTAGTCTCAATCTGACATACCCCGGGCAGTCCCATCTGACACACCCCGTGCAGTCCCATCTGACATACACGTTCATATATGCTCATGCAATTATTTACATATCATACAAGCATATGTAATCACACCACATGTCAACACATATATTTCGCTAAATCATATGTAAGACAATCACACACATACATATATTCTCCATCATATGTAATCCAATCACAGCATACATAGATTCTCAATCAGATGTAAACAACGCACGTATTGTAAACACTCTTTCTCATCACGAGAATACATAACACATACATGCCAAACACACAAACACGCATCACCGAAGATAACCAACAAACATGTTATAACTCAGTGAAAAGACAGAAATAAAGTGATGCCCTTACCTCGGCAAGCTTCCGTTAACTTTTCTCACGAAATTCTACAACTCGCGCTTCCTAAAATATAAGCAGCGTACAATCAATAAAATACTCTCAACGTATCCTATCGAAACGAAACTCATTCTCTAAGTTCTAGAGAGGCTTAAGGTACTTTCTAACACTCTCGGATAGTGATTACGAGTCCCCCTTGTAGCAATTAAAAATTCCCAAAGTTAATTGCACTATTTCTCGCTACGCGAAAATATTTTCGTTTCAAAACAAACTAAGAAACACTTTGATTCCTAACTCCAAGGCAATCAATTTTCACATACTAAAACCATTTGAAAACAAACCAAAAACTCTTTGAAAATTTTCACAAAAATAAAAGTTTACTTGCGCCACAAGTCAAACACACTATTTTTGCCATAAGAAATGCATTTTGTGTTCAAAGCATACTAAGAACCAATATTGTTTTCAACCCTAAACAAATCATTTTCACACAACAAACTCATTTGAAAACAAACGAGAAACTCTTCAAAAATATTCAACAAAAATCAGAGTTTTCTTGAATTACAAGTTACCCATCTTTTTTCTTCCTAACAACCTTTCTTATACTCATTTTCTTCAAAACTAAGATTATCCAACACATACAAAATTTTCACACAATTGTGGACTTAGAAATTTTTTTTGGAATTTCTCCCTTGCCACAAGGAAAGGCCACGGCCATTTTTTTCCAAAACACCCTTCCACTCAAAATTTTTCCCATAATACCTAACTAGCACTTATCAAAACGATTTAGAAATTATAGAGTCGAATCGCCAATTTTCGAGAAATCTCAAATAAGGTTTTTCTTAAGGCAAGTGATCATTTTTCTTTTCAAAACATCCCATAACCAATCAAACAATTAAACAATGATCATGGGAAGCTATTTGCCTCTAAACAATTTTCGAAATTCGATTTCTCGAACCCTATATGTGTGCCACGGCCATTTGAGGCAAAAGGCAACCCTACACATTTTTTTTTCATTTGAAACCCTAGTCCACATTCATTAGTTCGTAATGCTATTCGATCGTGTATCCGACTCCTTTTGAAACTCGAAATAAACTTTTTCTAAATTGTGTTCTTCGAGTCGCTCAAGAACACGAGAATAATTTTTTTCTCATTTTTCGAAACGAATTCCATATTCACCAATCCATTTTGTCACAAAGCTTGAAACTAACTTCAAAAACCAAAATCATACAACACACTCAAAGATATGATCATTTTAAGGAATTTTCTTCAAAACCTCACCAACAAAATTGTGAAATTTGAAATCACCATGAGAATCACTTACATGTTTCACTAATGTTTCCTACATAACACTCTTAAACACTACTATGGAAACAAAACTAATTAAAACTAAATTCTCAAATTTTTCTCTCAAGAACATAATCATAAAACTCAAGAATTCATGAGGTTTTCATGGAGAAATAAGGAAGAGAAGTGTTAGTTACCTTAAGTGAAGAAGATTCCTTGCAAGTCCTATGATCCAACAAGCCTAAAATCCAAGCTTTTGGTGAGCAAATGGAAAAGTTCATGGATGAAGCACAAGGGTGGAAATGCCACGGCAATGAGAAGAGAAGAATGAGTCTTGTGCAATTTTTTTTTTTAAGTCTCCAAAGTGTTAAACCTCCTTACTATTTAAAAAAACTCTTGTGCAATCTAGGCCATTGGATCAAAATAACTTTTGCAAGACTAAACCATAGCCTTTGGATCCAATTAACTCATGATTGCTTTTTGCACAAATATCCACTTTACGCTACTCAGCTCATCGCGTTTGCTCTCGGCGAGTCGCACCTCGCTAACGGACGGAAATCTCAAAAACAGAAAACCTACGGAAAGAACGTCTATCGTTTTTCCATTCCAAAACTTATCGCCGAATCTTTTTCCGCGACTGTAATTTTCTTCCATACCTTAGAAAATTAATCTCAGGACATATCCTAACTCGCACAGATATATAAAACTTCCACCCGAAACCTCACTTAAAACAGACGCAGTAAGATTTTCCATCAGCGGGTAAAATCCTACTCGTTTTTCCAAAAACAAGAATAATCCAAAACTCGTCATTCTGACTTCACAGAAATCTCCTCATACTTAAAAGAAGACTACAACCCAAAAGTCTGTGCCTTTCCAGCGCACGAGCACAAAACAGGCTCCGTTTCAGCAAAAGTCTCATTTATGCGACGATACTCACAAAAACAGCTTCACCAAAAACCCTAAAACTCGTAGCCATTACTTATTTTATTCACCAAAAGGTACAGTGGAATTACGGGTCTTACACAGACTGTTCTTTGGAGCTTTCCTCAACAATTTCTTGTTCAATTGGTTGAGGTTTTCTCTTAGACTTGGTGATCTGCTTTGGTCCTTTGAAGATATCCCAGTTTGGTACACCAACTACCATACTCCTGGGCACTCTTACTCCAGAATCTAATCTGACCAACTCCAAGAAGTTCTTGATAACATCATCATTATCAAATTCTGATATGGTTGGAAAACCATCACACCAGAAGTACTTTTCATAAACCTGCTCCAGAGGGCTCTTGGCTGTCTTCAGCTCTTCTTTTGTCTTCAGCTTCATATTTACCAGAACACTTGCATCATACTTAGCAGTATTGAAAACTCTAAGTTTCTCCTTGGTACTGACAATCTGAATAAGCTTTGTTTGGCGAATGATTTCTGAAATCAACCTTGGATGATGGATAATGGAAGGTGATTTGGTTCTGCTCTTAGATATAGTGAAGCATAGGTGATCAAACAGAAGCTTTGCCAGATTTACTTTTACCTTCTTGTACATAAACCAGATGAAGTGTCTGTGTGGTAGAGAAATAGTATTATATCCTCCTTCTCTAGTGATGATGGAGGCCAGAAACACTTTGAAAGCAAAGATGAAGTTTTGCTTCATGAATTTTGCTTTGCCAAAATCATTGTTTGCACAACCAGGAAGAAATAAATCCTTCTTAATGGATTCAATATGCTTACTCTTCTCACCATATTCATCCACGTTTTCTCCTTCATTGTCCAGACCCAAAATTTTGGCAATATGTTCTTGAGTGATAAGAACATTGATTCCCATGATGTTTAACCTAATCTCTTTTCCTTTATAGGGTCTCAAACCCAGTTGACTCCTTGTTTTTCCTTTCAAGGAACTATCCTTCTCAACCATCTTTCTAACCTCTTCATCAGCACAGAACTTGTCAAAGATGGTTGCTTTTTGCCAGAAGTATTTGACAATATCATAGTAAACAAACCCGTTTAGCATCTCAAAGTAATTCTTCCATTGTTGATCGTAGAATAAACTTTGAATGTCAATCCCGTTTACTTTGAAACTCTCAAAATCAACAAATTTCTCCGTAACGAACTCAAACGATTCCGGACCAGCGTCGGTTACATTATCTTTGAAGACTAGTCTTGCTTGAGACGAAAGATCAATAACCGGTGGTAGAACAGGGTTGAACGGACGTTGAACAATTTCGTTTGAAGGACGAGCAGCCATGATTACAAAAGATTAAGAAGCAGGGAGATTTGGGAATATCTGAGGTTTAGGGTTTGTGTAGGAAGTGATTATGTGAAAAAGTTGTGCTTTGTGAGTGAAGTGACAATTTATATCAAATAGAATAAACACTCAGAAAATAGGCACAAAGGAGGGAGCGCGAACAGTTTAAAATTAATTTTAAATTGTATAACTGCATTTTCATCATTAACTGTTCTCTACCCATCAGGATCTAGACACGTGCAGGAGAGGCTTAATCAAGCTGACGCGTGTACAGACAACTGTTGTACACTAACTAGTACTGAACGTTTCATTTTCGTCTAGTTCAGAGCCAAACTCATTAATATCTGTCACCTCATCAGAACCTGTTACTCTTCAGAACCCATTTATTCAGAACTTCCCACAGGAGACTCTGAATTATTAGTGGTTCTGATAGAGCTTCAGACCCTAATTCTATTTTGCATCTCAGAGCTAGTTTTCTTCAGAGATAAAATGCATGTTCAAATTCTTTTTAATAAAGTCAAATCTTTCAATAGCTAAAGGCTTAGTAAATATATCAGCTCATTGATGATCCGTATCAATGAATTGAATATTTATTGTCCCTTTTTGAACATGATCCCTTATAAAATGATGCTTAATTTCAATATGCTTAGCTCTGGAATGCAAAATTGAATTCTTAGATAAATGAATAGCAGCAGTATTATCACAATATAGTGGAATACTACTTTCAGTTATGTTATAGTCCTCTAACTGATATTTCATCCAGAGAAGCTGTGTGCAACATTTAGCAGCTGAAATGTATTCTGCTTCTGCTGTAGACAAAGCAATAGTTGTTTGTCTCTTGCTGGCCCAAGATATGAGATTTTCACCAATAAATTGGCAATTTCCACTAGTGGATTTTCTCTCTATCTTGTCTCCAGCATAGTCAGCATCACAGAATCCAACTAGCTTACTATCTAGGGATTTTTTATAAAGAAGTCCTAGATTAGTAGTTCCTTTCAGATATCTAAAGATCCTCTTAACTGCAGTTAAGTGTGGTTCTCTAGGATCTGACTGGAATCTTGCACACAAGCATACACTATATAAAATATCAGGTCTAGAAGTTGTTATATAGAGCAAGGAACCAATCATACCTCTATACAGCTTCTGATCTACTTTGCTTCCAATTTCTTCCTTGCTTAAGCTGCTTGAAGGATGCATGGGAGTTGACATTATCTTACAGTCTTCAAGATTAAACTTCTTCAGAAGCTCTTTTGTATACTTGCTTTGATGAATGTAAGTGCCATCTTTTCCTTGATTGATTTGAATTCCAAGGAAAAACTTTAGTTCACCCATCATGCTCATTTCAAATTCATCCTGCATCAACTTTGAAAAACTCTTGCACAAGGAAGCATTAGTAGAACCAAATATTATATCATCCACATATATTTGAATAATTAAGATGTCTTTCTTAGTTGTCTTTCTGAATAATGTATTGTCAATTTGACCTTTTTGAAACCCATTTTCTAAAAGGAAATTACTCAGTCTTTCATACCAAGCTCTTGGAGCTTGTTTGAGACCGTAGAGTGATTTCTTAAGTTTATAAACATAATCAGGATTTTTCAAATCCTCAAAACCTAACATATACTTCTTCATAAATGACACCATTTAGAAAGGCACTCTTAACATCCATTTGGTATAAGGTTATTCCATTATTAACTGCATATGATAACAATAACCTGATTGCTTCCAGTCTTGCCACTGGAGCAAATGTTTCAGTGAAGTCAATGCCTTCTTGCTGACTGTAGCCTTGTGCTACTAGTCTAGCTTTGTTTCTCACCACTTCACCTTGTTCATTCAGTTTGTTCCTAAATACCCACTTGGATCCAATGATGTTCTTGTGTGTTGGTCTTGGTACCAAATCCCACACATCATTTCTTTGAAACTGATTGAGCTCATCTTGCATTGCTACAATCCATCAATCATCAGAAAGAGCTTCATCAACATTCTTAGGTTCTATCATAGATATGAGTCCTAGAAGTGAATCATGTTGTTAATAATCTGATCTTGTTTTTCTTGGACTCTCTTTGTTTCCAAGAATAAGATCTTCTGGATGTGATGATCTGTATTTGAATTTTCTCTTTGGAGCTTCATTAGTTTCAGCACTTGTTTGGGTATCATCTTCTGAGATATCATCATGTTCTTCAGATGCTTCTATTGGGGATGCTTCTTCAGAGACTTCTTCCAATACAGCTTATGAAGTTTCATTTGCATCTGATGCCTTCTCAGGTTCTGGATTGTTATATGTATATGGAACACCTGCATAGCTATCATCTTGCTCTGACTTTTTACTGTCAGGCTCTTTGTCATCAAATCTAACATGTATAGATTCTTCCACTGTGTTAGTTTCAGAATTATATACTCTGTATGCCTTTGAGCGTTCAGAGTAACCTATAAAGATTACCTTACAAGCTTTGGCATCAAATTTTCTTTTGTAGGCCTTATTGTTCAGAATGTAACAGGTACATCCAAACTGATGAAAATAAGAGATGTTGGGCTTTCTTCCTTTAAAGAGTTCATATGTTGTTTTATTCAATATAGGTCTGATATAGATCCTATTTTGAATATAACAAGCTGTGTTCACAGCTTCTGCCCAGAAAAGCTTAGCAAGTTTAGTCTCATGCATCATGGTTCTTGCCATCTCTTGTAAAGACATGTTCTTTCTCTCTACAACACCATTTTGCTGTGGTGTTCTAGGAGCTGAGAACTCATGGACAATTCCATGGTCTTCACAATAAGTTGCAAAGGGTTCGTTTTCAAACTCACCCCCATGATCACTTCTGATCTTTAAGATCTTGAGACTTTTCTCACTTTGCACTTGTGTGCAGAAGATGGTAAACACATCATATGCATCATCTTTCACTCTAAGAAATTTGACCCAAGTCCATCTACTGTAATCATCAACAATAACAAGTCCATATTTCTTTCCATTGATTGAAGCTGTACTTACAGGACCAAACAAATCAATGTGAAGCAATTCAAGAGGTCTTGAGGTAGAGACAATGTTTTTAGGTTTAAAAGAGGTTTTTGAAATCTTTCCAATCTGACAAGGACCACACAGAGCATCTGAATGATAGTTAAGATTGGGTAGTCCTTTAACCAAGCTTAGTTTGCTAAGCTTAGAGATTAATCTCCAGTTAGCATGACCTAAGCGTTGGTGCCAGACCCATTTCTCATCATTCAAAGATAGAAGACAAACTATCTTTTGCTCTGAGAGTTCTGACAAATTGATTTTATAAACATTGCCTTTCCTTAAGCCTCTGAACACTACAGACTCATCAGACTCTTTGATTACAGTACATGCATCTTTATTAAACTTAACAACAAATCCACTATCACAAAATTGGCTAATGCTTAGTAGATTATGTTTGAGGCCATCAACTAACCAAACATCTTTAATAGAGAGAGAAGAATTACCAACTGTACTAGTACCAGTGATCTTCCCTTTTTGGTTTCCTCCAAATCCCACAGTTCCTCCCTCTTTCAGAGTCAGGGTTTGGAACATATGCTTGTCTCCTGTCATATGACGCGAGCAGCCACTGTCCAGGTACCAAGAATGCTGCTCTGGCCTTCTTTGAGTGCAGATCTGCTGCAAAGACAATCTCAGACTTTGGTACCCATACCTTTATGGGTCCTTTAGAGTTAGTCCTCATTACCTTAGATTGTTTTTGTTTATAAGGCCTATCAGGAGCTCTAGAGTTATTGAAGCATTTTGAAGAACTTTTAGGCTTTGTATAACTCTTGTGCTTAGCTTTAGAATATACCAGAGTTTTATTTATTTTGACATTGGTCTGAGGTTTGGAAACCTTAGGCTCTGAAGGTTTCAGAGTCTGAGGCTTCTTGGCCTCTGACACAATTATTTTTTCAGGTTCTGGTATACCTATTGCTTCTGATTGGCTTTTAACAAATACAGCCTTAGGTTTTGAATTATCACTCTTGGAGGGTTTAGAAAATAATGGATTATCTTTAAAACGTGAAAATCCAAGACCTTCACCTCTGTTTCTACTAACATGGTATATTAAGGAAGCTATCTTACTTCTCTTCATGCCATTGATAAGAAATTCTTGCAGAGCAAATTCATGCTCTGGAGGAACCTTATCATCATAAACATAATGAGTTTCCATAAATGAGTTTCTACTACTTAGAGACTCATTTTCTTCAACTATTATGTTCATTTTCTCAGTTAGGTTATTGTAGGCCTTTTTCAGGACCTTACATTCACCTGCCTTTTTAGTGAGCATTTTTAAGGCATCTTTAAGAGAGTCTACTAATTCAGTTCTAGATAGTTTAGCAATTACCTCTTCCTCATCTTCAGAGTCTGAACCTGCTTCAGAGTCTTCTCTGTCAGAGGTAGTTGCCATCAGTGCTAGATTTGCTTCCTCATCACCCTCTGAGTCTGAGTCTTTGTCAAGATCTTCCCATGTTGCCAGAAGGCTCTTCTTGACTTTACTCTTATATCTTTCCTTGCTAGAGCTTTGCTTTGATGATCTACTTTTGTTTTCTGGACAATCAGCAATGAAATGACCAGGCTTGTTGCATTTGAAACACTTGCTTTGATCTTCCTTCTTGTCTTTAGCAGTACTAAGTCTCTTGGAAGATCCTCCAAATTTACCTGCATATTTCTTGCTTCGTTTTGCCCATTGTGAAACCTTAGCAGCCATCAGCACCATCTCTTCTTCATCATCAGACCCAACTTCTTGACCCTCTTCAGAAGCCTCATCTTCAGATTCTACAATTTTAGCTTTCAGAGCCTTTGATGAACTTTTACACTATGCTTGGTTGTAGGGAGAAAGTGAAAAGAGAGAAAAAAGGTGAGAGAGAATATGAGAAGAGAGAAAGATGTGAGAAATAGAAGTGATTTTATGAATTGCTTGGTATAAGAGAGAAAGAGAAGAAATTGAGAAGAAAGAAGTGTTGATAGTTTATGAAAGTACAAAAATAACCTTTAATTTAAAAATCTCCATCAAAATTAATTTACTTTTTTATTTGAACACAAATAATTAATCTATTAAACTTCCAAGTTTATTTTTATCATTTAATTAATTCTATAAATTTTGTTAAATTTTTTAAGCTAATTATAACTTAATTATATTTTTTGGATTCATTTTATTATTGTACTATTATGAATATTGGATGTTGTTATCAATACAAGGGCATGCATGGAAATTGGCCAAAAAAGTGCATGTACAGGGAGTTTCTTCGCTGCATAGAAGAGAGTAAAAAAGTTGTGGGTCCCACGTTTAATTTAATCACTCTCTCCTATTTCACTGCCCTGCCAACCAAGAGAAATGGTCATTTCTCTTCTAACTCTCTCGTCCCTTACTCTCTCTCTCCTTTTTCTACTTAACCAAGCACACCCTTAGAGCTTAAGGCTATCCCTTTCATTTTCTTTGTTGATTCATCAGTCATTAGTTCCATCTCATGACTCTTTAATGAACTAATCAAGCTTTCAAGGGATACAGTATCCAAATCCTTAGATTCTTGAAAAGCAGTCACCTTGGGTCTCCATTTTGGTGGTAGGCTTCTGAGTACCTTTCTCACATGATCAGCTTCAGTATAACTCTTGTCTAATACTTGAAGTCCAGATACTAGAATTTGAAACCGTGAAAACATAGTTTCAATGTCCTCTTCGTCCTTCATCTTAAACAGCTCATACTGATGCACCAACAAGTTAGCCTTTGCCTCCTTAACTTGTTTGTTGCCCTCATACTTGGATTTTAAGGAATCCCAAATAGATTTTGCAGTTCTTTTATCTCCAATTTTAAGGTACTCATCATGTGAGATAGCATTAGTCATCATTCCTTTTACAGAGTGATGCTTCTTGTACTCTAGCTTTTGAGTAGGTGTAAAGGCTTTCCTGTTCTGAGAACTGACAACACCTTCTAAGTCAATGTTTTCAAAGTTAACTTCATCCCCTACCATGTCCCATAAATCACAATCAATACTCATGATATAGCTGTACATATTTGTTTTCCAGAAAGGGTAGCTAGTCTCAGTTCCATTGAAGAAAGGAACTTTATCAGATGACCTTCTTTGTCGAGAGTTTGAGTCATAGTCAAAAGGAACTTCATTGAGATTCTTCTCAGCAGACATGTTTTTCCTCCTGGATCTTTACTGTTTCACTGTAAGGTGAGTTAGGCAACAGACCTAGCTCCTGATACCAATTGAAGGTGGAAAAACACAAGAAGGGTGGGTTGAATTGTGTTTTAAAAATTAAAACTTTTTACCAAATAAAACTAAGTTTGCAGCGGAAATAAACACAAGATAGAAAAGGGGTGCTGAGAGAGAGAGAAAGACACAAAATTTATCCTGGTTCCTCTCACAAATCGAGAGTACTCCAGTCCCCTTGTTACTAACAAGAGATTTTCACTATAATCTACTTAAGATTACAAATTGCTCAAGCACACTTGCAAGAGACTTCTCAGGTGCTCAAGTTTCACTAAACAAGAGACTTCTCAAATGTTCAAGTTACACTTAACAAGAGACTTCTCAAACAAACTTAAGAATAAGAATGAATGTTAAGGAACACTTGATATACTATCAGAGGTGTTTACAAAATACAACGCAAATTGCTTTAAGACTTGAATGACAGATAGAACAATAATGTCAGAATGCTTCAGAGTCTTAAACGCAGTAATTGAATAATAGAACAGTAGTCATTTCTTCCATTTGAGTCTTCTATTTATACTTGAAGGAAGATGATGACCGTTGTAGAGAGATAAGGTGCCAGTTGGAATTTGCTCGTACAATTGCTAGATGTAGATTGCCTTCTTTAACAAAGAAATCCAATTCCACTACCTTGCAATTCAAATTATCACTCATCCATTTTGAGTAATAATAGTACGATAGTACGATCCTCAAATGCGCTCCACTTATGGATAAGATTAACGTTGTACCAACGAATATTCCTTCCTGTGGATGTGACAGAGCCTTGAAGTAGATTGTTCTTCAAACATTGATTCTGGTTCTGTCAGTTCTTGAGTGACGTAAATTCCTTTTGCTTCAGATGCTGTTGTCGTAGCTTCTTAAGGTCTTTAGCTTCTGAACTCCTCATAGTCTAGCTTTGGTCCTCAGAAGCATTATCTTCAGTACGCAAAATTTAAGCTTCTGATGAACAGCGATACACTTTCAGAACTTCATAGCTTGGCTTCTCTCTTGTTATTCATAGTGCTTCTGAATGAATTTTAACTTATAATTCTGCTCATTAGAATAATCATTAGTAATACCAATTGCAGTTTTAATACTTTGTTATCATCAAAACCACTTAAAATCTTAGAGGTTCATGTCAGACCCACTTTGTTCCAACACAATATATATTTTTAAAGTTAAATATGTTCTTGATCTCTAAATTTTGTATGCTTTTGAACAATAGTTCTTACATTAAAAAATGTTTTTAAAACATCTATATTTTATATTTGTTATTGAATTTAATCTTTCTGTCTATTTTGTATGATTTGGATTTGGATATTTTGTTTCGAATATTTTGTATGATTTGGATTTGTTTTTTTAGTCATGTATAATATTATCACGTGTTTTAATTTAATTTTGAAATGCGTTGATAAAATGTTTTGTTGTGTATTGCAAATAGATGTAGTATGTTGAAAATCAAGGTAAAATTTCAAATATGTGTGATTTCTATACAAATATGCATGTTTTTTGTGGTAAAATTCGAATTATATAATCCAAACACATATTTTATTTTTACGTAATCAATTTATATAATCTGAAATGTGCCAATATAATGACTATCAACCTTGTTAAAAATTGATCCGATGGGGGTTTGATACATTTTAGATTTATGTGTTTCGAAAATTCAAAAACACACTTTGAATTATATAAGAGAGTTGGTAGTTCACCTAGTTATATAAAAAGTTGATGGAGTTAAAAATCTATTGTAGTACTTAATGTTATTGTTTGTTGATTTGCATCACAAAATTGAAGATGAAGTTTAGAAAAATTGATTTTATTTTATTTTTTTTTAAGAAAATAACCTGTGAAGATGAAAGAGATGAAGAAATTAACATGTCAGATTATTTATATTGAAAGAGAAATTGCTTGCAACTATCGGATAAGAGACTATTAGTTGAACTTGACTTTTGTTTTGAGGCATCCACAGATAACACTTCTTGATCTTTGTTAGAAATAATGCATTATGAGTTGTTGAAGTACATATCTAGACCTTGATCACATAGTTGATTTGTTAAGTTTGTAGTCAACTCTTCAACTAGTTGATTAGTTTAACTATGTCTTTGATTCTACCTTTTGCTTCATTACCAAAAGTAACATAACTATTGGAATAAGACTTTACCTCTTTAAGATATGTCTTTTTATCAGACATGTGTTTTGAACATTTACTATAAAAATACAATCTTCTTTTGAGGAGACTCTGAGAGAAGTATGAGCTATCAGACTTGAGGTTGTAGCTTTTGATTTCCGTATTTTTTGAGTTTGAATATCCTTGGCCTTGAATTTCCTCAATTTCTTTGCATATATTAGTTTTCTTTTGGTTGTGCCGTTATGGATTAAACTTCTGACTTCTGAGGAAGGACATAAAGATTAAAGCATGGGCCTAATAGTCCATATCTTCCACACTAATGGCATCTTCTTGTTGGATTGATCTTATAACCTTTGTGTTGGGGGGGGGGGGGGGACATATGATGAACATGATGCTGGGACATGTTGTCTTACTTTTGGTACTTATGTGAAACATGATGTTGGGACATGTGGTTAGACATTTGTTCCTGAGTTTTCTTCTTTGCGGGAACTATTGTAACAGCCCGGCGACCAGCCACACAGATGCTGAAGCCCCGCTGCTCGTTACCAGCTTAATCACTACCCCCCTTGTAGTGTTTTTGCCTCCGTAGTGATTCGAACCATGCACCCTGGGGATAAATACATGTTCAATGCAATCACTACTACCAATTGAGCTACTAGCTCAATTGGTAGTAGTGATTGCATTGAACATGTATTTATCCCCAGGGTGCATGGTTCGAATCACTACGGAGGCAAAAACACTACAAGGGGGGTAGTGATTAAGCTGGTAACGAGCAGCGGGGCTTCAGCATCTGTGTGGCTGGTCGCCGGGCTGTTACATTAAAAGGCGCATTTTTCTGTAACAGCCCTGGACCCCACCTCTCTGGTGGTCCCAGGCCTGGGTCACCCCCATAACTGTTACTCACGGCCTTCTCCACCCCCCTTGTGGAGTTTTTGCCCTCGTGGTGAATCGAACCATGTACCTGGAGCATAAGTACATGTTCAATGCATTCACCACTACCAATTGAGCTAGTAGCTCAATTGGTAGTAGTGATTGCATTGAACATGTATTTATCCCCAGGGTGCATGGTTCGAATCACTACGGAGGCAAAAACACTACAAGGGGGGTAGTGATACCAAAATTGTAACACCCCGTTTTCATTACGCAAAAAGGGCATTATTTTTTTTTATTTTTTTTTCAACAAACGCTCAAAGTGCGCAAAACATTTTTAATTGAGCCGACATTAAATATTACAAACGAACCATATATATATCGTATTCGAAAATGCTAAGTGTAAACCTGAATAATTACAATCCATAAGTCTTTGTGCTTACAAGCACTAACTAACCAAAAGAAGTTAGAATGTCCTATGCTAAACAAAAAGCACAGTGCACAAACACACCGGCGCATAGTCTAACTAAAACTACCACTCCAGCTTCAACACGAGCTCACTAAGGCCTAGAGCTGCCAACACCATCCTCTCGACCTACATCGTCATCTGGGGTGGGATGAGCCCGCAAATGAAAGAAAGGGTCACCACAAAATAAAAGTATATATATATATAACCGGTGCAAAAGAATTTTACACATAACAAATATTTCCACAAAGCACAGGAGAAAGCTCTTAGGACATTCAACAGCACCCACCAACGGGCTTATATATATAATGCACAACAAGCCTAATGCAGACTTCTACAATGAGTGTGGTACTACCAGAGCTACCACATGCAAATGAATTCCGGAATTACTAATCATAACCAATAAAACCGCAAAGGGTTAGGGTGGATCCACTCACGCAATCACACCCCGTGGTCCACTCACGCAACCACTTATTGTACTCAATAAGATCCCGTAGGATTTTGGGTGGGCCCACTCACGCAACCAACACCCCGTAGTCCACTCACGCAACTACGCACAATGAATGCATGAGCATACGATTCCCTACATATGCTAATGCCACACATACATACCTCTCAAGCATATGTAACTAAATCATAGCAATTCATACATATATTTTCCAAATCATATGTAAATTGCACAAGTAATGTAAACACGTTCTCATCAACGAGCATACATAACACAACCATGTCAACACACAAACAATTGCATACACAGCAAAACAAAGCATGTTTACCAAACCGTTTGAAAAGACGGAAATAAAGTGGAGCCCTTACCTCGGCAAGCTTCCGTCAACAACACACGCTCAAACAACACAACGCGCTTCCTAAAACAAGCAGCGTAACAATCAATACATTGTTCTCTAACCAATAGTATTGAAACTACACCAAAACCCCAAAAACCCAATGGTTCCTAAGGAAAATCCACTCTTTCGGATATCATACCAAAATCTATCGTATTGATCAACCACCATGAGTTATTTGTACTATTTTTAGGACCCAAAACAATTGCCAAAAGTCTTAAATAATTTGAATTGCAAAATGGCTATTTTCTTGCGTTATAAGTTACGTACTTTCCGAGTACCCGAAAACTCGTTTCCAATCCCCACCACTTCCATAAATTAATAAAAAGGGATTAGAATGTTAAAAACCAAGTCTAGAGATCAAAATCCAAAATCTCAACTCCCAGAGCTCGCCCTGGCGAGTTGGTGGCGAGTGAAGGCAGGGAGTACTGGTCTTACTCGCCCTGGAGCTCGCCCTGGCGAGTTGTCAGGACCTGTGACGCTCGCCCTGGCGAGTAACCACTCGCCCAGCGAGTTTCAACTGTCATGACAGCAAAAGACAGCAACTCACACCACCTTTTTCCACCCCAAGCCTAGTTTGATTCTATTAGTTCCCAACACTTTTTCAAGGCACGAAAGCAAACCATTTTCATAAGCAAGCAATTCATTTTCCGAAAGCTTGTTGGTTGCTTCGAGTGCAAGTTATTTGATTTTCATTCCCAAAATCAAAACCAAATCCAAGCACAAGTTTTATTACGGGCCTTAACCGTCCGGTAATCATTTTCAAACATGTTTTCAAGGTAAATAGCGACACCACATGTCACAATAGTTTTAAACCATTTTGACCCCAAAAACACTACCCAAAACACTTAGGAAATATTTTCATAAACCTCAAAATATTTTTCATCGGATTTTTCTAAAACAAAACCATACAACGCATTTCCCTTTCGCCCGAAGGTTCAAAGACAACTTTTCTTTTCAAAACCTTACAACATAGCCTCATGTTATTGATCAATACATAACCAAACCAAAACCCTAACTTTTCTCATGAGATTCTCACAAACTCATGGAAAACAAAAACAACAAAGCCTAGCATGCTTCCTAAGCTCTCATGAACAACTTTCATGAAACAAAAACTAGCAAGAACAACATTTCTCACCAAACCCTCTTAAGAACATAAACCCAAAAACCTCACAACTCTAAAAATCTACCAACCTAGGAGATGAGAAGAGAGGGTTACCTTAAGAAAGTGATTCTCTACAACTTTCCACTAAGCTTCCAAGCTTGAAATGGAGTGAAATGGTGAGAAATGGAAAATTTAGTGAAGGTTAGGGTTGAGTAATGGAGTTCCACGTACAAGAGAGGAAGAATGGAGTGAAATTTATGATTTTCTTAAGTCCACAAGTCATAAACCTCCTTACTATTGGAGTTTTTGCCTTCCGTGGGAATCGAACCCATGTACCTGGGGATAAGTACATGTCCAATCCATTCCCACTACCAATTGGGCTAGTAGCTCAATTGGTAGTGGTGAATGCATTGAACATGTACTTATGCTCCAGGTACATGGTTCGATTCACCACGAGGGCAAAAACTCCACAAGGGGGGTGGAGAAGGCCGTGAGTAACAGTTATGGGGGTGACCCAGGCCTGGGACCACCAGAGAGGTGGGGTCCAGGGCTGTTACAGAAAAAGGCGCCTTTTAATGTAACAGCCCGGCGACCAGCCACACAGATGCTGAAGCCCCGCTGCTCGTTACCAGCTTAATCACTACCCCCCTTGTAGTGTTTTTGCCTCCCGTGGGATTCGAACCTAGTACCTTGGGGATAAGTACTAGTCCATGCAATCACCACTACCAATTGAGCTAGTAGCTCAATTGGTAGTGGTGATTGCATGGACTAGTACTTATCCCCAAGGTACTAGGTTCGAATCCCACGGGAGGCAAAAACACTACAAGGGGGGTAGTGATTAAGCTGGTAACGAGCAGCGGGGCTTCAGCATCTGTGTGGCTGGTCGCCGGGCTGTTACAACTATCTTCTTAGGAATACTTTTGTTTTCCTCGACGATGTTGTCTAAATCTATCCCCTTCATATCTCTAGACATCTCATCCAATACTTTAGATCCCTTCTTTTAAATTAGTAACAGTAGATGTCAATACCTCCTTATCTTGAGTTAGTGATTTTATAGTCTTCTTCCGTTCTTCCACCAGTAGGCAAGATTTCTTCCTACTTAGCAAGCAAGTGTTTGTATGCTTTTGCTTTGTTAGATGTTTCCCCTTCATTCGCATCATCAGACTCAGACCAAGTGATTGACATTCTATTTTTCTGTTTCTTGAGGTAGGTGGGACATTCAATTTTGATATGGCCAAAACCTTGACATTCATAGCATCTTACCCCTTTGCCTTGGTCAGATTTGTCTTCATCTCAGACTTTGTTTGAGGAACTGATATTGGACATTTTGTCTAAGAAACTTTTCCTCCAAAATGAATGCCAATGAATGCTATAGCTTCTGATTGATTTTCTTCTCTTTGATAATTTTTTGCCAATGAATGCTATGGCTTCTGATTGATTTTCTTCTCTTTGATAATTTTTTCTATCTTGAACAAAATTATTCTCTCTGGAGCTCACCCAAATAGAACATGGTGTCTGCTCTGATACCACTTGAAAATTTTGTTCTTCAGAGGACATATGTTGTAAGTGATGTCTAGCCTAACGTGTACGACAATATGAAGTAGCAAGATAAACGTTAAAGGAAAGAAATAACGACACAGATAATTGTTTACCCAACTCGGTGATAATCACACCTACTCTGAGGATACCAACCCGAGAAAGAAAAAACGCTACTTTGGAATTAGTACTTAGTCTTACAAGTAACAACAAAGTTACAAATCCCTATGTTTTTCTATGCCGTTTCTTAATCCTAGTGCACTTTCTACGAAAGGGCTTACAAGTATGAGAACCCACTCACTTTCCTTATCATTAGCCCAAGTGATTTTAGCTGTCAATAATAACAATGATTTGTTGAAAAACCATTCAACAATAACCTGACTCTAAATCTTAGCACCTAAGTTCTAAAGACGGTATGGTATAACTCGTGTAACAACACAAATAATAACTAAAATCCTATCATTATGCACCTAAGTAGTTGTTTTAGGAATCTGCCTTAATTTTTGGATCTTTGGCATCTGTAATAAGTCTTCAAGGCCTTTCTCCTATCTAGTGCTTTTTGAATATATTTTTTTAAAATATTTTTTTTTACAATGATTTCTTGTCACTACCTTCACTTGTAGTTTTATATTGCATAAATTAGTTAAGAACTTCCGTTTGCATCCGGTGCATAAATTAGTTAAGTTTTATATTTCTGTTGGGCCAAGCGCAGAGAATAGGCTACCTAATTTGAAGCTCACATACACACTTGAAAATGAAGAAATTGAATCTGGGGAAAACTAAGAGATGAAGAGAGAATACAAGTAACTATCCATCTAACTACTAACTAACTTTTATAACAACTAACTACTTATTAGGATAGGTTTGAAATTACAAAACAACAATTTCAAGTCATTGTGATTCCACTGTTTTACAAAGATGCTGATACTCAAGGAATCAACGACACTTGCAAAGCAACTTTGAGTATGTTGTGTGAAGCAAAAATTCATGCCAAGTTAGATTCAATGCTTGGCTTTCTATTGCTTGTGTCCATTGAAAAGTGATTTATTCTCTCTACTTTGTAAAATTCTTTTTTAATTGACTATAATAATCAAGTAGTATAATCTTAAATTGGGCGGGGTTGAACTAATATAGCCTGGTGTAGATACAATGCTTGTTTCAGTGATGTCTAGATATGTGGCAAAATAAAGTGACTTGCACAACAAGTTACTGCTTTAACAAACTTTAATCAAAATAAGTTAGCTTGTGGTGGTAAATAAAGGGAACGTTAGAAATGATTATTCACCAAGCTGAGGTAACCATAATGTTGTAAATGCAACCTTTTGACCTTTAGTTTTTTTTTTTTTCTTTTCCGAAAAGTAATGATCCCTCAAGTCTTATATATAAGAGAAAATTGGGTCAAAAAAAGTTGAAGTATTCGGTCCAATTTTCAGATCAATACATCAATTTTTGTTGACCAAACTTTCTCTTATATATAGAAAAAAATCTTGAGGCTGAGATGATATTGCCAAACTCTTTGTGGTCGTTTTGGAGTCGAGCACTAAGCCTTCCACGATTTGTAATCCGGAAACTGATCAAACAAAGGAGTCCGTTCCAATTTTAATTATCTTGTTTAGGACTTGATACACAGATAAACATTTTACATGAAAGTACTATTTATCATTGCATTACATTTCATATGTTTAAGACCAGTTATAAATATTAAAATGATATATAGACTACATTTGTACCCAACATATATGTTATATCCAGTGAATCAGTTTGATCAATACATACAATAGAGACATTTGGGCTTTCCCCTTTACTTTATAATTGCATATATGTAAACAAAGGATTAAGGATATTCTTAAGCTCAACAAATTTCAATACAATAAAGAAGAATTTTGTTGCTTAGTTGAAAGTGTTGATTTAGATGCATGAAATTTAAAACCAAACATACACTACTATTATATAACTAAATTATCTTCAATTAGACCTATGTAGTCCAATGAACAATTCAGTCACCACATCTGAGCTTGGACTGCTTTCAGCATAAGCTTGATTTTCTCTCTGATGATCTTTTGCTGCTGCTTCTGCCTGTGGTTGTGCTTGTGCTTGTGGCTGCACACCATAACCATGTTAATTAGTATTAGATTTTCAATCTAACTAAAGAATTTATAAACTTAAACAAAAAAATTAATATAATGACTATAGTTTATTTTTACCTGCTTAGAGAGCCTGGAATTTTCAGCAAGTAGGGCTTTTTCCTGAATATTGGATTCAAAACATAGAGAAGTAAGTATATTTTTCTAATGTACTCCTAGGCCCTACCTTCTATTTTTTCTTTTCATTTTCAATAAAGATATAGTAAAAAGAAGTTTCACTTTCTCTACAATAAATAAAATAAAATTAAAGAAACAGATCAACCATAAGGCATTTTTATCATGGCTCTGTATGAAAGATTCTGAATCATAGCACAATAGTTTCAAGATTTCTGCTAGTTACACTACATCATCCTAGTTACACCCCTGACACAATTTAATCACCAAAACTCTCAAAATAGTCCTAATTAAGATCATACACCTTATCCACTATTATAAGCAAAAAAATCATTTTTTTTATTCATTGAATAACCGAATGTATCTGATCTATATTATAGACGAGATAGATCATCAGTTATTTAATAGTAACCAGAGGGTTATGTAATTTTCAAAACCCTCTTTTCTTCTTCACTTTACATAACAATCCATGTTCAAATAGAGAGGAAAATGCATCAAAGATTGAAGAAACTTGCACAATGTCTTCAAATAGAGGGGAAAATCCAGTTTGCATATCACACATTGATATTTTATTCATCCACAGTTGAGAACTATATGAACAACATACCTTTTCTTTTAGTTGCTCAATTTGATTCTTGTAAACCTGATTCTGAAAAATAGAAAGTTGGGATTCAAATTATTATCTAAGTTCAAAATATTACATTTACATGTGACAAATTCAATGGATTTGTTAAGCTAACCTTTCTTGCTCGAACAACGCTTACACTCTTTTCCAACTGTTGTTCTATCTGTTGTAGCTCTTCCATGGAGCATGACCCCAAACCTTCTCCCATGAGTTTCCTGAAAGATGAATAGCATAGTAAACATTCAAATATATCATTTTTTTGTGAATGTATATAAATTGTTTTTGAAAATGAGTAAAAATTCAAGATGTTGAAACCGTTTCGAAGCTTCAAGAAGTTCAATCTTCTTCATCAAACTTGCTGTTTCCTGCTTCATATTCTGCCATACAAATATCAGCCTTTAGGATTTCCCTTTAATAAATCTTTATCATAAGAGATTACAAAAAGCAAATAGAGATAAATGGAATACCAATACATTTTTTGTATGTGGCATGCAGAATATAATTTCTTGTTGGCTATAATATAATTCCTAAGTGAAGAACTATGAAGTTTCACATTAGATAGAACAAGACATATATCTAATATTTTAAGATTGAGTAATATTTGGTGTTCAAACCACTTATATTGTTACTCTCGACCAAATTTGGAGATCTATTGTGTTTTAGACTCCTCTTGTGACCCAATAGCGCGATTAGAGTAAATGATAAATAAAAATGACTGACTACTTGTATTGAAAGTCTTCTGTATAATATGGTGACCAGACAATGTATTTGGTTGACTGATGTGTGGTTGGATGTACTCACTTCACGCAGAGATTGTTAAAATGTCAAAAGTGAGTTAAAAGTATAAAATTAGATAGAATTCGTTACAAGTCCCACATTGGCAAGAGATATGGCATATATAGCCTTTGTAAGGATAGTGCAAACCTCAACTCTCAAGCTAGCTTTTGTGGTTGAGCATAAGCCTCCCAAATTCTAATAGAAATATATAGACATGTTGAGAAAGGAGAACTAGGAGTTGAAAAGACATTTGCTATAGTTGTAAATTTAAATATGGCTAAACTACACATTTGGTCCCTTACGTTTATTTTAGTTTCAATTTGGTCCCTTATGTCAGTTTTTGCACATGTGGCAGACAGTTTGCTTACGTGGCAGACGGTTTACACACGTGGATTGACACGTGGACACCTGGACAGTTGACACGTGTCCAATTGAAACAGTGGAATAGTGGAATCTGACGGAAGGGACCAACTAATGCAAACGTTGTTGCTCATTTAGCTTGCTTGCGTTTGGGTTGTGTGTGAACGGAGAGAAATCACAGGTTGTTCTGAGCCTCAACAAACACTACTCATCAGTTGTTGGACAAGATCAAGCTATTTTCTTTCAGGTGGTTGAAGGCGACGAGTGTTACTTTAACTTCTAACTGCCATAGCTGGTGGTCTAGTCCTTTGCTCTGCTTGGGCCTTGTATGAACTGTTTTTTGTTTAACTCTCTGTAATATTTTGTGATTCTTTGTAAACATTGGTAGTCTACCTTGGCACATCTTGTGCTAGGGATACCGTGTTCTTTAATATATATCTCATTTTGTCTTGTTGAAAAAAAAACTTTTAGAAAGGTTCTAATAACAAAATGATGAAATGCTTCAATAAGTGGTGAGAAGTTTGGGTATAATGCAAGAGGTCTTGGGTTCATTTTCAACTCCATTGTAACAAAAAAAAAATGAATTGCTTCAAAAATAATTTTTTTAAAAAGTTGTAACAATTAACGTGTTTAATATAGAAATTCTACATAGTTTATGAAAAACAAAACCTAAGTAGTTCTATATTTCTTTAAAACCACGATTTTCGTTCTCAGACGATATGTAATTCGATGTTACATTAATTATTGAACGTAACAAAATTTCAAATAGATCCCCAACTGTTTCTTTTATAAGTCATATTGATCCTTTGATGGTTTTATGTAATCAATTTAGTCCTTAAATGTATTTTTTGTTGGTCAATTTAGTTCATAAAACTATTATCAAATAAGATGTTGTTGATGTATTTGTAATTTCGATACGCTTAGCGACCAATATAACAATGAGTTACACTTTCAAAAACCAAAATGGTGATTTGCCTATTTCTTTAATTTCAAATTATTAATAACTAGATGTGGCCAAATATCTATGATCTAATTAAAGGAAATATTTTATTTCAAATTATTAATAACACTTTTTATGTTGGAGTCCATATAAAAAAAATTCCAACTTTAAAAGGATTTCCTGCTAATTAATGGTGAGATTGATATCCCTCGCATTAGTAAGTTCTTGAGCTAGACGTTCAAATTTTAAATAAAAATAAAATTAAATGAAAGGAAAGAGTGAGATTTTATAAGTTACAAGTTTAGGTTGCGTGCACTAGTTTTAAGTCACTTAAAGGGGGGCTGAAGTTCAATGAAGAGTTAGTGCTTAAAAGGGACCACGAAGGAATTTTTTTTTCCTTCCAAAAACACATGGAAAATAAAATTATGGACAAAGAAAAAGCATGTCTAGTTATACTTTAAAGCGTTTAATTTGTGGATCCAGAGAATATCTCATACATAACATCATAATTAGAATGCCTAAACAATGAATATCTAATACCATTTCAATGAATAGGAATGCCTAAACAATGAAAAATATGGGGGTGTAAAAAGAAAACCTGCATATTTTGTTCATCTGATCTTTGCATTGGTTGAGCACTCCTGGTATTCCTGCGGTAGCGTTCAATTGTGTCCTGCATGCTGTTACATTAAACCCACTATTAAATACTACAGTCAACGGTTCTGAATTGCATACAAAATTTGCTATTTCAGTACTCCCTTTTTCTCAATATATATATATATATATATATATATATATATATATATATATATATATATATATATATATATATATATATATATATATATATATATAAGTCAATCTTAGCAAAAGACACAAATTAAGGAACATGGTTAATTTTGTTGATTTGATGCAAACTATGATATATTTTACAAGATTATCCATTATTAATGGTATGAGAAAAAATTACAACGTTTGAAAACAAAATACTTAACATGAGAATTTGATCAGTCGAAAAGAGAAGAGGTTCAATTAATTTTTTTTGCGGTACTGATAATTCAGAGAAAGAAGTACTGATAATTCAGAGTTCAACCCCGAGATAAATAAAACTACTTGAATTCAATCACTATTCAAGGATGGTAGGTGATATGTGGTATCTGTTTGCTTGCTTTGTACGTAAAATTAGACACATCCGATCAACATTTGGTGATATTATAAATGTTAGGCTTAAATAATCGATTCATTCCCGTAAGTTTGCGAGTTTTTGGTTTTCGTCACTGTATTTTTTTTTGTTTTAATATAATCCCCAAATGTGCAAATCATTTTGGTTTTGGTCCTTGACGTCAATGTCTGTTTAAAAAATACATATGTGACAAATGGAGGCTGACATGACAAAGTGTGGTGTGGCAAGCAATGATGATGTGTCAAAGATGATACGTAGTCATCCACTTAGAGGGACCAAAACCAAAATATGCTTTTGCATTTGATCCATGTCTACAATTTTATTTTTAGATTTGGTCCCTATCTGAAAAAGATTCTTAAATTAAGCGGGTCAGTGTGTGCAAACCTAAGAATGAAAATGGGTTGGCGGTGAAAGATCTCACATTGATGAACCTAAGTTTGCTAGCAAAGTGGAGGTTATGGTTATTGATAGTGTCGAATAACTAAGCCATAATAACCTTGTCTAGTTGATTAGAGTAGTTAACGTACGATTAGTGTTTTAGGTAGTTAAGTAGTTTGTTGAGATTACTTGACCAACAATTCATTGTGTATTGCTTATAAATATGTGTTGTAATCATTTGAGTTTCATATCTAATGACTAAGTGAATTACAACTATCATCATCTCTCTTCCATTCTCACAATTTCATTAGTTTTAGTGTGTGTTCATCATTGCGCAAGAAACTCTTGTTGTGCCTATTCTAGGGCATGTGCAATGAGCCAGTGCAACTGCACCTATCTTGTTTTCATTTACTGATATGCAGGCTTGCGCCTATTCTTGCGCCTACTTTCTATATGTGTGCATTGGTCCTATCTTGCACCAACAATTTACACAGAGAGCTTGGGTTACGTTTTCAGGGAAACAAGAGTGATATAGTGAGGGGAAATCAACTTGGGAAACACTAAGAGAGTATGCGATTTCATTTTCTTGCTTTGCAATCATGAACACAAATGGTGGTTTTTTATCAAATATTTTGTTCTTGATGGGAAGAACGGATATAGATAGAGTGCTTTGATGAAATCCCTCTTTGGAGCTCAAAGTGATTGAACTGGTGCATAATGGCTATGAGGATTGAGGGGCAAATCCTACTTAAACACAAAGACCAACATTGAAAGTAGCAAATAAGAAAGATTGCAAGGCAATGTTCTACATTCAGTAGAATATAGATTCTCATCACTTTGACAAGATTGCAAAGGATACCGAATCAAAGGATGGATGAAATATTTTAGAAAAATATCATGATGGTGGTGAATAGGTAAAACAAGTGATGAGTCATTCATTTAACAGAAAGTATTAATTGATGTAGATGGAAGGTGGTCAAAAGATAGGTGATTACTTCTCAAAGTTAATTGCCTTGGTGAATCAAATGTAAACATGCGGTGAGGTCATTACTGATTAGATGGTGGTAGAGAAGGTAATGAGATCTTTAACTTCAAAATTCGATTTCATTGCTGTAGAAATTCAAGAGGCACAAGATGTGAAAACTATGAAGATTGAGGAACTGCAAAGTTCATTAGAGGCACATGAGCTTATGGTGATTGATAGAGGCACAAAAGAGACCAGTTCAACAAGCATTGCAATCACAAACCTTCCAGAAATATGGTAACAACAAGAATTCAAAGAAAAATGGTAAAGGCAAAGGAAATTGGTCTAACAATGGAAAGTCCAAGATTGATGACATAGTTGAATATTCCAAGAAAGGAAGAGGTTCCGGCAACAATCACTCAAAGAAGAAGGATTTTGATAAGAATAAGGTGCGGTGCTACAATTGTGAGAAATTTGGGCATTTTGCAAATGAATGTTGGCTCAAGAAAGGTCAAAAGAATGATGAAGTAGTTAACTGATTACAGGAATTTATAATGTAATTTTAGTATTAATTTAGTATGTATTTAGTAGTAGTCTAGGACTTTGAAGACCAGAAACAAGCAAAAACCCCAAGATGTCAAGCTACTTGCAAAAGAAGACAAGAATATAAGAAAATGCCAAAAAGAGAGCAAAAATCAGATTTGCAAGATACGCGCTCCATCGTGGCCACGATGGGAACTACTTAGCGCCCAAGAAACCAGATCGTATCTTCTGAATTTTTGAAGTAAATCTGACTCCATCGTGGCACGATGAGATCCATCGTGGCCACAATGGGAGCGAAGCTCATTAAGGAAAACTATAAATAGAGCTCTCCTCCTTCACAACTATTCATTCAGAAGTTGAGAAACCTAAAGTACTCACTAGTGCTTAAGGAGGAGGAGCAAGGAGGGCAGAAGAACTCTCTACGGGAAGAACTTTCCCCCTTCAACGGGAAAGGTAACTTCCTCAACAAGGCATCTACGCCATTGGTATGCATAATTTTATATTCTTGTAATATTTATTATGTAATTAATAGCTTGAAACCTTAGGGTAGGAGGAGAGATGAACTCCCCAATGAATGTTCCTCAGCAAGGCATCTACGTCATTGGTATGCATAATTTTATATTCTTGTAATATTTATTATGTAATTAATAGCTAGAAACCTTAGGGTAGGAGGAGAGATGAACTCCCCAATGAATGTTTGGGACATATATCTGGTACAATAAAATTTATAATAGACACTTATTTTGGAATGAATTGTTTTCTATTTATTTACGCTTTAATTCCGTATTTTTAATGTCTGGCCGGATAGAGAGAATACGCCTTTAGGATTTAGTCCCGAACAATAAATAATAGGGTTGGCCCCGAGAGACGGCAACATCCGACATTGCTCGCGACAGCCTGTAAAGACGAAAACACCAGACACTGCTCGCGACAGCCTGTAGAGACTGGAACAGCTGACACTAGGACATTAGTGGCTAAGATTAATTGCGCGATCATGACTATTGTAGATTGGTTCGACGCATAGCTAGGGTACATGACAACACTGAATTAGGCCGATGTGGGTGTCCTAGTTATTCGGAAGTCCATAGCAATCTATAGTATTTAGGGTAGTTTAACAACTATCAATTAATAAAGATAATTAATCGCCGAACAATTGAAAGTTCACTACTAGAAAAAGTTGAAATACCGACGGAATTTAGAGACGGAATATATTTCTTCTCTAATAGAGATGGAATTAGAGACAGAAAAAGTAGTTAGAGACATATATATTTATTTTAGAGACAGATATTTTCATTTTAGAGATAGATTTTGTCCGTCTCTAATAGTTCAGAGACGAGGAAATTACCGACGGCATCAAATCCGTCTCTAGCATGCTTAATGACAGAATATTTACATTTTAGAGACATATTTTGTCCATCGGTATTTAAAAGTTTTCTAGTAGTGAATGCAGTGAATGATAAAGGTGATCTCATTCACTTTGCATTACTAGTTGATGTTGAGCCTATTGATTACAAAGATGCACTGGAGAGTAGTGTATATGAAAGAAGGCTATGATTGATGAAATTCAATCAATTGAGAAAAAACGCACTTAGGAATTAGTAGAATTACCAAAGAAGAATAAAACCATTGATGTGAAATGGATTTTCAAAGTGAAGTTGACCCTGATGACACTATTTCAAAACATAAGGCAAGATTGGTTACTAGATGTTTCTTGCAGAAATTTGATGTTGATTATACTGAAGTATTTGCTCCAATTGCAAGAATTGAAACTGTGAGGATAATCGTCTTCTGTTTATGTGTTCTAGTATTCGAGAAGATAACAATACTAAACCCTTGGGCTTTCCATGATACTCCCTCCGTTTCTTTTTAATTGTCTTTTTAGAAAGATAACACCAAATTAAGGAAGTATATTTTTGCACGTTATCTTCCTGTTATACCCTCGTTTTAATCCCCCAATAAATTCCTATTTTTTTTGCCCACACTTTCTCTTTCCAATAAATTTAATATATTATATACAAAAAAAACAAAATTTAATATGTTATGTACCAACAAAAAAAGATTTAAAAAAAACAAGATTTAGTTTTCCAAATATATAGCATTAATTGGTTTTATAGAAAAAGATAAGAGCAATTGACAAAGGGTATAATTGACAAATCATACCCATAAAATACAAAAAGAACAATTAAATAGAAACGCTAAATATGATAATAAAAGACAATTAAAAAGAAACGGAGTATAAATTAATTTTTCTTTTTCCCTCTCTTACTCTTTGGCTCTTTATGAGTATGTATAGGAGCAGGGATTCCAGTGATGTGTGGAGAGAGGAGATTTGAGATGAAAGAAGAAAGGAAAGAATAAAAAGAAAGAGAAGTTTGGCGCATGCATTGTGGTTTTGTGTGTGTGTGAGAGAGAGAGAAATAAAATAAAGAAGTTTGGATATCTTACGAAGATGTTATTATTTTGACAAAAAAAAAAAAATTGGTGTTTGGATGTGTTATGTAAAAAAGAATAATCATGTTAGCATTTTAGAAAGAACCAAAATAGAAAATAAAAAACTGAATTGTTATTTTAAATTAAGTTAAGAGCCTGCGGCAATAATTTTGTCTATTTTATATAAAAAAATTGGAGCCTTTGGCCCTTGTGAAAATTAAAATCTTAAGACATGATTTTAAGTTTGAATGGAGGGGTTCAGATTCTATTTTAAAATTGGTGTGATTATCCTTGTAAACAATTTTGAATTTTCTTGTGCTCTTTCATTAAATTTGCAAATAAAGTCATGCAAATATTATAATATCTAAAATATTGATCAATTTTAGCCAAAAATATGTCAGGATAAAAAACTATACAAGCTGAAACAGTAGGGTGAGAGAAAACAAAGATTTGTAACAAGTAGATATGCGAAAACATGCATGCAACATAAAAGCAAAACAATGTCGTGCTATGCTTCAAGTATTCACTCATATTCATTACATTTGAAATTTTATCTCCTATATACTTTACTTTGAGAATTTATTTAACACACATAATTTATGTTAGAAAAACAAATCCGACCCTAAGAAAACACACACAAAAACACGTGATTGATCATTGTCCTGAGTTCGGTAAATTGTCTCCAACAACATAGTAGTTGTTTTGATTTTTTATTATTCAAGCTTAATGTTACATATTACAACTTTAAATTAGATACTATGATGCATTTTTTTTTAGATAAACGAAAATGACAAAGTCATTAGAAACTCACACACACAAAGTGAAAAGACTGGAGTTCGAATTCCGGTCATGGTGTCCGAAACTAGAAATTCACACATATGGGTTAGATACTATGATTCACTTTATAAGTGTTAATTTTAAATTTTTAAGCCAAATTATTTATGATGAGTACAAGGAGTACTTGAACCCAAACACACCAACAAATTAAAAAGGTTATATACTTTTTGTTTTAAATGCACTTTTCGTCTTTCTATTTTAATTGAAAAAAGATTTCAGTCGCTTTCTAAATTTGAAATTTTAGTCTAATTTCACTAGTTTTAGAACTTTTCCCTAAATCCAATTTATGGCTTATGTTTTATGATGTGTTATTTTCATTAATAATTACATTTGATAACGTGACATTGTTAAATTAGACCACAAATCTAATACCAACCTCTCTTTTTAAATTTCATTGATTAAATGTAAACCTATTCGTCATACATCCACTATTTTTGGGCTAAAATAGCAATGTCACGTCATGAAATGTAATTGAACATCATTAATCAATATGACACGTAATAAAAGATAAGGTCTAAACTTGATTGTGGGGAATAACCTGATACTTGTAGAACAAGGAGACTAAAATCCCAAATTTAGAAAGAGTGGGGCTAATATCTTGTTTTAGATAAAATAGAGAAACTAAAAGTGTATTTAAGCATACAATTTTATAGAGTACAACGGATACTCCAACTCGAACGCACTTTAAAACATTATCCCTTAATTATACAGCGAGAGGCCACTACATAAGGACTACTAGGGGTGGACATCGGTCGGTTATGGGTGGGTTCGGGTCCAAAATGCCAAATCCGATTCAATCCGTGGGTGAGAAACCAAGGCCCAATTAAGCTAACGGTTTGATCGGATTTCGGTTATACGGTTTAATCGGATAAAGCGGTTGGGTTCATTCGGTTTGAGCCAATAATGAGCCAACATAGATTTTTTATATCCAATAAATTTTTTCAATATACAAAAATCTCGGCATAAAACTTCAAGTAATGAAATAAACAAATTAGGGATATTTACTTGTCAGAACATACAAGGCTAAATTGCTTAAAAAAACCTAAATATGTATATCGTTCATGATATTAAGTTGACTTATAATCTAAATACATCATTTGATCACCCATGTAAGATCAGACATATATATTACATTTCTATGTCTTAATATGAAAGTAGAAAGGTGTTGTGCTTCAAATTTTTAAAGTATATATATGACAGTATGGTTATCTCTTATGCGGAAAAAATATACATGTGGTAGAAAAATAAATAAATAAATAATAATAATGAAAATTAATATGGATTGGGCTCGGTCGGTTTCGGATTTCGTTGGGTCTAAAAAATGAATCCGAGCCCGTCCATTCCTATCCATTAAAACCTGATCTTTTTCATCCGGTTAACCCGTAACCCGACCCACTACCACCCAACAATCAAATTTTTTTTCAGTTTCGTCGGATTTGGATCGGTTCGGTAATTTCTGTCCACCCCTAAGGACTACCCACGCTTATATAAGTAAATACGAGTCATGTTCAAAAACCATAGAAATAATAAATGAAAATATAACGGGAAATAAGTATTAGGTTATTAGTTTATTTTAAATATTAGTTTTATATTATGTTATTATAGTTTATAATAAATGAAAATATAACGGGAAATAAGTATTACCTTTTTATTATAGTTTCAATCGTAGTTTAAAAGAAACTCAATAAGAAAGAGGGAGAGGAAAAGAGATGATATATATATATATATATATATATATATATATATATATATATATATATATATATATATATATATATATATATATATAGATGAGATAGTTATGCTTTTCATATTACATATGTTTTGAAAGTAGTTAAGGCTGCGAGAAATTCTACTATGGGCACAACCCCAAATATATTTTATATAGGCACACACACATAAAATCTAAAAATTAAATTATAAATAAATTAGTCACATCAATTCAATCAATTAATTCTTTTATCATTTAATTTTATTTAAGCTTTGTATGTGTGCCTAAATTGAATAGTTTGTAGTTGTGCCTATGGAAGTGTTTCTCACCACTCACATATCATACTCATATTGATACATACTAGATCTTTCATATTGTTACTATGCGGATGCTACGGTGAGAGAGTAAGTGATGTCTCTCACCGGTGGAATGAATGTTATAACCGTTTGATGATGAGGTTACATAGATCAAATCATATACTATCCACACACGATTATTTTTTGTTGCTATTTTTTTTTCTATTTCTCTCTCAAGCTTTCTCCCAAATTAATTTTCTGTGACAAATTACCATCCAATTTAAATGAAGATACATAGTTCTTTTTAATCATGGAAAAAAAGTATTCGGTCTTTTTTCGGAAAAAAAATTAAGATATTTTATTCAGAAAAAAAATTCTTGTTTTTTCCGGAAAAATGTTTTTTTATATTTTCTTGCGAAAAAGTTTTCGATTTTTTTCAAAAAATGTTCCCGATTATTTTTGGGAATAAAGTTTTGATTTCGGATAGAAAACAATTTTGGAGTTTTTGCCGAAAAAAAATTCCGATCTTAAGATTTGATATTTTATTCGGAAAAAAAGTTCCTGATTTTTTCCAAAAAAAAAGTTTCCGATCTTTTGTCGGGAAAAGTTTCCGATATTTTATTTGGAAAAAAGTTCCCAATTTTTCCGGAAAAAAGTTTCCGATTTTTTTTTTGGGAAAAGTTTTTCGATTTTTTATCGAAAAAAATGTTCCCGATTATTTCGGGGAAAAAAGTTTCGTCTTTAGATAAAAACAATTCCGGAGTTTTTCTGGAAAGAAAGTTTTCTGTCTTTTTTCAAGAAAAATGTTCCGATATTTTATTCGAAATAAAAGTTTCGGATATTTTCCAGAAAAAAGTTTCCGATCTTTTTTTTAAAAAAATTGATTTGGTTGAACAATAAAAATTTGTGTTTCTTTGACAAAGAACAAAGTGTAAAAAGAGACCGAGGTTGGGTGTGTGGTTGTGTTGGTTCTTTAGAAAAAAAAATAATCAAGTGTATGAAAGAACACATGTAAAATATCAATCCAACGGTTCCCATGATTTATAGTATCAACCCACCGCTGAGAGACCTCACTTGCTCTCACCGTAGCATCCACCCATGAAGAAGATGCTGATACACGAGGATATACTAATGTAAAACCCTTTCTTCTA
Organism: Trifolium repens; assembly: GCA_030408175.1. Lineage (NCBI taxonomy): Eukaryota > Viridiplantae > Streptophyta > Magnoliopsida > Fabales > Fabaceae > Trifolium > Trifolium repens. The sequence goes on from CP125849.1 coordinate 18,107,365, forward strand.
TGTCTCTCATGAATATTATGTCATTGTTTTTGTACATATGATACTATAACCCATTACTCAAGAAAACAAGTACAACTCCTTTTCACTAATATATAGTTTTCTTTATTTATTTTTTGTTGCTTATGTAATGTAATGAGTAATGTTAGGATGGGAAAGCCCACCCCCTTGACTTAATTTCAACGTAGAAACCCTTAACCCCACCCTAATAAAGAATTTAAGCCCACAAATGCCCTCGTCCTATATATCCACTAAATATGAATCTACTCAAGTTCAAAAAGCAAAAGCCAACCATAAGCTAGCATATAATCATAGAATATTCATGTATATTCAATGCAGGTCTAAAACACAGTTATATTGAATAGTTGAAGTATTTATGTCATCTAAGTAATAGTGATATTCAATAATAAAGTTAAGATATTATATATCAAAAAAAAATTTAAGATTTTAATATATAGTTGAGTTAGTTTGAACTAAGAGTTGAAGTAGTTAGCATAAATTTCATGATATCACACTTTTTAAATAAAAACTTTGATTATAGTTTATGGGCTAGGGTAAAGCTTATTCTCCCATTTTTTGGCCTAATAGTCTAGTGGTTAGAAATTTCACCCTTAAGGTGGATATGTGGGATGATCGAGGTTCAAACCCTGACCCCCTACATATATAATGCAATGTTCTGTCAATTGAACTAAACTCACGGGACGCTTATTCTCCCTTTAATAATATGTCTTGTTTATGGAATTGTTATCCATTAATAAAATTTAGCCGATTAAAAAAAATTAATATTAAGGATTTAACCAACAAAAAAACAAATCACAAAATGATCACGTTTTATCCCCATGGGCCATGTAGCCTAGCATATTTAGCTGCTATGACGCACCCCCATATTGTGCTTTTGAGGTTACAGGAAAAGGGGGAAAAATCATAACATCAAACAAACCATCAAATCAACCACTGTAACTTCTGTGGTTATTATGATAAATATCTTCAAAATACTTAAATATCTCTCTCTCTCTCCATGTATGTAATGTATATGGTGTAAAAGCAGTCATAAATATGAGTGCATGAAATCACTTAGCAAACAATATATTCATCATGTAAGTTAATTAAGAAGATGCATATATGTCCTAATAACAAACACTATATATGTAATACATAATGTAATAATTAATTTTTATCATATTATAAAAAAAAACATTATAAAGAAAAAATTATTTGAGAAAAATAATAAAGGAAAATAATTTAGGGTCTTTAAGTAAATACTTACCAGGAGCTAGAAAACTCATAAAGTTTTCCTCTTGGAGAAAAAATGATAAGAGCAACTTCAGCATCACAAAGAACAGATAATTCAAAAGCTTTCTTCAGCAAACCATTACGCCGCTTTGAGAATGTCACCTGCCTACTTGTTGCATTCTCGATACGTTTCATTTGAGTTTTTCCTCTCACCATTTTCTCTGCTATCAAAATCACAAAATTATAAAAAATATCATCACCAACCCAGAAGAAAAATAAAATGTAAAAAAATAAACAGAAATTAAAATTATTAAAAATGAGTCCTAGCTAAACAAGATCAAATTTAACCATAGATACTAACCTTTTTGCACCAAAAATTGAGTCTTTCAAATCCAAAATAAAGCTGAAAAATACAAGAAGTTAATTATGGAAAGTCAACAACAATTTGAAACACAAAATTAGTACTTGAGAAAAAATATTCAAAACGCCAGATGTATTTAGTTCGATTTTGGACTAAATACATCTGACTTTTTGAATGAGTAGTAGATGAAGTTTAATTAAAACAAAAGCAAAACAAAATCAAGAACAAGAACAAAGATTATTATCAAAAGTATTAATCTTCAAAATAAAGGATCTAATCTAAGTAACAATGAAATAATTTAATTTTGTTACTTATTTTGGAAAGATAAATGATTGATTCTTATCTTACCACAACAGAAAGAAAAGCAAGAAGTAGTGGTTGGTTATGAATAAGGAAAAGAAAAGGGTTTAAATTTGAAAAAATCTGAGAAATCTATGATTGTGAATAGAAAAGGGAAGAAAGAGAAGCAATTAATAAGGATTGTGAGGAAGATATAAGAAAGAAGCACCCAAAAAGAGAGAAAAACAAAGAGCTTGGCAGACACAGACTTAGCTTTCCTTATTCAACCACCTATCAGGCCTTTAGTTTCATTCAGCCCCACCATTTTAAGAAACTATTTTTATGCTAAAAAGATTTTTCAAACCTCATTTTTTTTCTTGTTTTGGTAATATCCCAACTTCATGGGCCCCCAAAATATATATATATATATTTTTTTTTTTTTAAGTTTAAAGGGATCTCAATTTACTTTGAAACAAAACAAGATCAATTTCTTTTCTTCTCTGTTAGATATTTTAGTTTACCCAAAACAGATAGTTTTTTTTTTTATTAGTTTTTCTTCAGTAAAATATTAATTAAATGACTATATTTTTTATTAGATTTTTAGAGATTTGATTTTCTTCTCGCTTAAGTCAATTTAATTATTGTTGATCGTTAATTATTACTCCCTCCGTTTCTTTTTAATTGTCTTTTTAGAATGATAACACCAAATTAAAGAAGTGTATTTTTGCATGTTATCTTCCTATTATACCCTCGTTTTAATCCACCGATAAATTCCTATTTTTTTGCCCACACTTTTTCTTTCCAATAAATTTAATATATTATGTAAAAAAAACAAAATTTAATATGTTATGTACCAACAAAAATTTAAAAAAAGATTTAGTTTTCCAAATATATAGTATTAATTGGTTTTATGGAAAAAGATATGAGCAATTGACAAAGGCTATAATTGACAAATCATACCCATAAAATACATAAAGGACAATTAAATAGAAACGCTAAATATGATAATAAAAGACAATTAAAAAGAAACGGAGGGAGTATTATTTATTTTAAATCAATAAAATATCTAATATTGAATAGGAGAATATAATATTAATACTCTAGTCTATATAGAAAATATTCTATTATTCTAATTAGGATAATGTAAATACATAATACTATATAATATATATTTATATTACACACACCGACTCTAAATATACAAGTTTTTCAAGAAATTTTATGTCCTTTCTATAAAATCTCTTTTGAGATTTCAAATATATTAATCATTTCTTCATCTACCTCACAAAATATACACACATAGATATGTATCGTTGAGAACATAGAAATACTCTACTCTCTTATTCAAAAGATAAACTAGTTTTTTTAATTTTCACGATTTAATCATCAAAATCCTATATTTTTTCTTTATCTAATATTTAGTGACTCTTTAAATCATAATGCATCACCACATCATTAAATACACATAAATATGAAATCTAATAATACTAGTAGTACATATTTTTTGGAGATATTTTTGCAGATATTTGATGAATATAAAGTTTTTATAAAATATATTATCTTTGACTTTTTGTTTTGAACTATGTTCCACTGTATATATAATGCAATGTCTTTGCCAATTGAGCTAAGTTCACGGGAATTATTCTCCTCGACTTTAATTATAAATAAATTTTTTTTTTTATATTAATGAAATAATAAATTAATGTATTTGATCTTTATTAAAAATTATATACATCAGTTATTCAATTAATATAAAAATGAAATATTGATTTATAATTTAAGGGCAAAAATAATATAACATATTGAATTTGTTCAATTAGTATGAGATTTAGACCCGTTAAACAAATAGTTAGATCCTTAACTATTGTGTAGTGAATATGTGATTGAGATAGAAGAATTAAAGTTGGCTTAATATTAAACGAGACCTAAATCAAACTTCAAATTGAGCATGTTTGTTTTAAAAATAACAATATTTTATTAAAATTATTTTATTTATATTTAAATTTTATTATTTGAAAGAAAATTGTTTAGTGTGAATTGAATACGTTATAAAGTTAGATGGTCATATTTGCAAACGATCAATTGATCTAAGTTGTAAGAATTTTGATACTCTAAACATGTGATCGAAAATTTAATTCATGATTCATACATGTGAAGAAAATTCGATTGGAGGGAAGTGTGTCTCACAAGTTTTTTGAGATAAATTAATCATCACCAATAACATTGAAAATTTCATATCAATATCATGACAACCAGAAAGAGAAAAAAGAATATGCACCGACAGTGTAAAATAATTTACATTGTCAACCAATAAAATCATGTTTTCCGCCACATCATTCCACTTAACCCCACTTTTTTAATATGTAATGGCACACTGAGCCATTTTTATTGGTTGTCAGTGTAAAATTAATTCACATTGACGATGCGTGTCTTTTAAACTCAATAGGGACCTGAATTTTCTACTGTAAGAACTCTACGTACTCCGTACAATGTTTCACACAGTACCAAATCATAACCATCCATTTCAGATCAGACGGTTCTGATTTAACACACAGTTTTATATATTAAAATAACCTCGGCCACTAATTATTGATCGGACAGCTCAAATCAACCAATGTGTGTGCAGTACTCCCTCCGGTCCTATATATAAGAGAAATTTTACTTTTTAGGTTAATTGTAAAATGAATGTATCTAGACAATATTATAGTCTAAATACATTCATTTCACAATGAATCTAAAAAGTAAAACTTCTTTTATATATAAGACCGGAGGAAGTAACTGCATAAAATTCTGCTTCAAAAAATAATCATATTTTCAACATGATAATAAAATAATAGTAAAAATAATAAGGTTAGATATGGACTAAAGAGAGAGAGAGAGGGAGGGGGAGTAGCATTGATTTGATTCATTGATTGATGAAAGAAGATAGGGGAGTTGGAAGCATGAGAGGGAGGGAGGGAGAGAGTGGGGTAGAAATTGCAAGTGTGCGTGACAAGTGGGGTACAAAGAACAGAAACGTAGCAAAAGTGAGTGAAGTATTACCATTACATAAACTAATCCGTACAATAACGTACACCAGGAACCAATCACAAATCGAAAACGCAACATATTGTCATCATAACCTTTATGCTACAGTACAGTTTTTATTTCCAACTTTTCATATTATTTTATTCATTATTTTCCTTTTTTGAATTTAATAAACACTATGTCCTTTTCTGCTTATACAGTCACTTTGGCATGCCAGGATACGTTTGTTATCGAATAGAGAGTAATCACATTTTCATTTTGTTTGTATACGAGTAATACATTACATGGCATGGGTACCACCATTTTCGTCTAAAGAGATTTATGGATGAATTAAAATTGTATAATTTAGAGGTATTTATTTAACAATTAATAAAAATAAATTATATAAATATATTTATAGATGATATTTACAAATAATTTGCAACAAATATTTAGTTTTACATGTATATAATTTGTTTTTATTGATTGTTATGTAAATACTTTTAAATTATCAAGGGATAATATAAAAGGAAAAAAAAAACCTTGTAAATATATTTATATTTGTTTTTCTATTATGTTGGTTGTTGAATTTATTTTTAGGTTGTTAATTTAAAGAAAATGTTAATTAGTGTTTTTAGAATATTAGTTAGGAAAATTAAAAGTAATAGTTGTTTTAAAATTTGTGTAGGCAATAATTTTAAAATATAAAAAATTATGCTTTCAATATAAAATTTATCCTTTTTTATTTTCTTAACTAATATCCCGAAAACATTAGTTAGTATGACACTTAATTTAATTGTCAAGTGTGTGTGTTTGATGATCGATTTAGTCCAAATGTTAAATACTACTATACTATTGAAACTCACACAGTGCGAAAGTATCGGATTTAAATTTGAATGAAGATGTTCAATCTAATAATTTCAATATTATTAACTTAGCTTAGATATTTAGCCACCTCATTTTTTTCTTCTCTGATTTGAGTATATAGAATCAAATATTTATCATAATTATAGTTCATTATTTGGTCTAATAAATGTTTGTATCTCGAAAATGTTTTTTTACCCGAGATAGTCATGTTTGAAATGCTATGAGATATTAAAGTGTTAAATAAGTAAATGGTCCCTATAGTTTTTCAAAAATTTATTTTTAGTTCTAAAGATTTTTTTTCGCATTTTTTAGTCCTTGAAGATTTTTCTGCCATGGTTTTTGGTCCCTACTTTTCATTCAACTTGTGCATATCATTTAAAATTTTAAAATTATTTATGCGGTCATGTTTAGTACATTGTACGACCCTCTCTTGTAAAAGTTTAAATTTTTTTTTATAAGAGATGAATTTTTTTAGTTTTTTGCACATAAAATTCATAAATAATGCATCTTATGTTAATAATTCTAAATTTTTATCAGAGATGTTCTTATAATGTTATAAACATGAATATAAAAAATCATTAAAACTTGTGAAAGTATACAAAAGTTTGATTAAAAGTATGGACCAAAAGTTGTGATAGAAAATTTTCAGGGACCAAAAAGTGCAAAAAAAATGTTTAAGAACTAAAAACGAAATTCTGAAAAACCATAGGAATTATTTACTTATTTAACACAATATTAAATATGGACATCAAATTCTTTCATTTGAATTTAAATATTGAATAAGCCACTAAGTTTGGTGTGAGGAAGGATTTAGACCAAATTTAAATATGAATCATCATATTGTAAGTGTATTACACTCGCAATTAGGATCCTCTCCATTTTTATCGCAATTTATTCTTTATATTACTTCTCTATTTCAAAATAATTGACATACTTTTATTATGTGTATTATTCACATAATCTATTTTTACTATATTTTTTATTTATATATAAATATAAATTTAGCATATAAGACATTTGATTTGTTTCGGTAAATATTTTAAAGAAATACAAATTTTATAATTTTTAATAATAAATTGCTAAAAATATTAATGATCAAAGTTGTCTATTGGCAAATATAAACTAGTCAATTGTGTTATTTATTTTAGGACAGAGAAAGTACTATAGTTTTGAAGAGCATGAGGAAGTTATGAAATCATTGAAATGTATAAAAATTAAGTTGATCACATTATTATGTTTATATTTTAAAAAAATTAATAATAAAAGAAATCTACTTACAATATATTAAAAGAAACTACTATTAAAATACCAAATTTGTCCAATCAAGTTTAATAATATTTCAGAGTTTATGCCCTTAAATGTAATTTTAACTCTAAACTAAAAAAAAATACAAAACAAAAAGAGGAATAAAAAAAAAGATAAGTGTTCTGGTGAACAAATAAGGGGGGTGATAAATGATTGGACCGTATCTAAGAGATAAATAATTCTCCACAATTGTGCAGCATTTCTGTATATTGGAAAATATGATCTGATCCCTTTACAACGAAATATGTTCTCCTATTTATAGATTTCACTAGGTAACAGTTATGGGATTCTACGATCATGGGAACCCCATGATCGTGGCGGTTTCTTTCTTCTCCTCCGCCTCATACACGATGATGATGGGCGGTTTCTTCCTGTTTTGGTGATGATCATGGAGGTATGGGGTGGTTATCCCTCTCCACGTGTTGACTTGTTGGAGAAGTTTCTATGAATACGGTTACACCTGGGGCGAGGGTGCCTCCCCCATGCAACCTCGCCGCTGAGTACCTTTGCCGCCAAGTTATTTCTTGAATTCCATGGGTTGAATAATTGGGCCATCTTGCTATTGGGCCTATGCTTATTTATTCTTGGGCCTTGCCCCAGTCCACAGCCCCCCAAGCACGAGGCTTAATGAGGCGAAGTGGTGATAGTGGGAGTTAGGCCAGTCGTGATGATCGTGGGGGTAACTACCTGTTTGTTTCCCTTGACATGCGTCGCCCCTCTCCTATAAATAGACCTCATGATGGTTTTGCTTTTTGTCCACATTTTCCAGATTTCTTTCTAACTCGTTGTATTCTTTTTCGTTTCTTATGGCCATGGATCGGTCCATTCCTGCGTTGGAGTCGCCTGCTATGCCTGCTATTAGGCGTGTAAGGGACAAAGTGGAGGAAAACATAGACGAACTCATAGACAATGTGGGGGAATTCCAGCTTTACGTCGAGGAACTCAATGATTACAAGTGGCGCCTGATTAATGACCAGAGGATCTTCTTGGATTTGGCTTTAGAGTTGTCTCGACGCTTGGAGAAGGATGTCGCTTTCAATGAGACCACCAATGCGGTTTTCAAATGTTATAACGAACTTGAAGACACGTTGGAGCAAAAGATATCTGTTACCAAAGACAGTATTGACCTGCAGGAGGAATCGCTATATCTCAATCTGTCTGCCGAGGAGGCCGTTGAGAATCGCATCGAAGTGTTGGAGAAGGAACTCCGTCCCCTGATGAAGAGGAAAAAGAACCTTCAACTGGACATTGAATATGACGTCGCGAGGCTCATCAGGACTCGTTCTTCACTTACTTGCCTCAAGGAGAAGATGGAGAGGTTGCAGGATGATCAGGATAGAATTAGCCCTGACCTCACAATTGCTAAGAAATATAAGGAGGAAATTGAGGAATTGCAGGCCGATGTTGTCGCGGCCGCCTACGTCGTTGCTTAAGTAGTTTCCCTTTCAGTACCTTAGGACTTCTTGTTTGTAATATGCTTTGATGTCTCTGTATTTGGTGTTTGTTATTTCCTTCATGTTGTACTCTTCGGTTTCGTAATTAATGAAGTTTTTGTTTTCCTCGTGATTTTGCATTTTTTGTTCTCCACGCATCGCCTTTGGGCGTGCCCTTATAAATGGCGAGATAATAGATCGCCTCAGGACACGCGTCAATCATCGCAACGTTTCACTTTTTTTCTTTCCAAAATGTTTCGACTTTTCAAACAGTTCTCTTCAACCGGTGCCATAGGTTCTATATATACGTTACTCCCTTCATCTTGCATTCTTTATTCCAATCGAAAACTCTTGGTTATTTTTCTTGCGCTAATTTCTGATTTCGCTTACCGACGAGGTTGCCCGTTCATAACCACTCTCTATACACTTCCCGCGCGATTTTCGCTAGCCACGTTCTTCAAATTTCAAGTGGTAACCGCTCCTTTAAACCAGGTACAAACCGCTATTTCTACCCTTTTTCCTTTTTTGTTTCCATTTCGCGATTTAGGGTTTCTAGGGTTTTTCTGTGAAAATGGTCGTTTTGAGAGATCTTAGTGATGTTAATGAGGGAGATCCTTCTCGTCCTCTCCCTGTTGGTTGTCCTTTAGAACGCCAAGTTCATGATCATTTCACTAGGCCTGACGGATCGTTGAACTATTCTGGTTATTTCACTGAACTTTTGGGGGTTCCTATTACTCATAGCGATCTTGAGAGCGGTAGTGGCGATGATAGTAGTAGTGGTAGTAGTAGTTGTGTAATAATTTCTCCTTCGTCTTTCACAGGAAAACGAAGAGACGAATCGCTTGCCCTAGTTGCTGTAGGCTCTGAAGTCGCAACCATGAACGTGTACTCATCGTATGATAGTGCTGAGAGAGTGGCGAAGTTCAGGGAGAAGTTTGATGTCTCTGGGGATTTTGAGGAAGCTGATGTTGTGTTAGAGCCGGTGGACGAGGGCGAGTACGTGACCGGCGTGCCTTCTTCTGGCCCAACCTCCTTTTACATGTATACCAAATTTATAGAGGATTTTCACCTTTACTTCCCTTTCACTGAGTTCCAACAATCCATGCTCAGGGTTCTCAATGTTGCTCTTACTCAACTTAGCGCCAACAGTTGGTCGTTCATTAAGGCCTTTGAACTGATTTGTTTTGGCCTAGATATCCTTGACCCTTCAGTGGCCGTCTTCTTCTCTTTTTATCATATAAAGAACCTGAGTCCCAATTCTCTTGTCTCTCTGAGTGCTCAGCCCAATAGGGGTTTGTTTAGTTTGTATAGCTCTAACTATAAAAATTATAAGGAGATCTTCTTGCGTGTTCGTGGCGCTGAGGGGATTCAAAACCTTATGTATTCGCCTGAGGGTGAATCTCTCTTTCCTTTCCACTGAACCTCTAACCCTAGGTTAATTAAAGGCGCCATCTACGAGAGCCTAAGTGAGTTTGAGAGGGACACTGTGGCTTATCTGGAGTCTTGTAACCAGATGAGTCCCAGGGACCTTATGGATGCTGATGGCGCCCCTGGCGTTATGAATAAATATCTTAGTAAGTTTACCTTTCGAGTCCATTCACCTTTTGTATGTTTTTCTTTTATCTCCATGGCTAACCCCTTTTTTGTTTCCTTACAGAAGATATGTCGACGCTCACTCCCGCCCAGAGAGCACAGTTCTTAGAAAAGGCGAGGGCGCGCAAGGCCCAGATTGAGAAGGGGCAGGTCGACGACAAGGTGGAGGTCCTTAGCCAGTTGGAGATTGGCGAGGTGGAAGAGAAAAAGAAGAAGAGGAAAGGAGGCGAAGGTCGCATTACTGTTGCGGTGAAGACTTCTAGTCCTAAGGTTGAGGGGGAAGTCAAGTCTCCTGCCAAGAAGAGATCCAAGACCCTGTCTCGGAAATCAAAGAGAGATGACAGTTTGGCGGAGGAGTACGAGGATTTGGTCGAGACCGAGGACCCGCCCAAAGAAGGCATTCCTGCCACTGATGAGGCTGTGGCTGGGGCGAGTCACACTGGAGGGACTTCGCCATGGGATCCCCTTTTTGACCCTGAGGCTTTCTTGGCGAGGTCGGTGGACATGGCGGGGAGCTCTGCTCGTTTCGATAACACCGGCTCTGATGAACTAATGAGGATGGCTCTTGGGTACGAGCTCAAGGGTTTGCTTCTGAACTATGCCCTGGCGTCTCGTCAAAGGGCGGAGCTTGCCGGTGCTAAGGAGAATGAAGCTCATGTGGAAAAGAACTTGGCTACCCTTGAGGATGATGTCAGAGCTGCCAAACTTAGGTGTGAGGGTGACGTGAAGGCCCTGAGGGAGAAACATGGAGAGGAGATTGCTCGGTTGACCAAGGAGTATGAAGGGAGACTGGCGATAGCTCAACGGGATCGTGAGGCCGCCCTTAAGACCGTGACTGCCAAGGATGAGCGCATCAAAACTCTGGCTAAGGATAATGAGGCGACCCTTGCTGCCCTGGCCTCTTTGAGGGAGGAAAAGATCAAGTGGGAATCTGACAAGGATACCCTGGAGGCGACCATTGGGGAGCCGTTCGAGGAGGGTTTCCAGCTTGCCTTGGATCAGGTGAAGGTCCTCTTTCCTGAGATTGACAGAGACCAACTTGGAAAGGCGGATGCCATGCTGATGGTTGAGGGCGACAAGTTGGTATCTTCCGCTGATGGACAGATAGTGCAAGACACGCCGAATGCTGAGGCGTCACCTAAGGCATTGCCTGATGAAGAGTCTCCTGCTGCTGAATAGTTTCCTTCTTTTCTTTGCTGTTCGCCTTTTGTTGTTTCGTTGTCTTGTTGATTAGACTTTATGGTCGCCCCTGCGAGGGTTTGGCATATTTTTGTGGTTGCTCCTGCGTGGGCTTATTATATTTTGTAATGACAATATTTTGGTGCCCTTCTGAGGCTTTTTCTAATTTGGTGGATATTATCTTTGCTTTCGTCGTTTTCCGTCTCGTCTTGATTTGACGTTAACTGCTATCCCTGTTGTTTTAAATGTGTGTGAATCTTCTACTTTATGCCGAAAGGCGAGATGAAGTGTGATTTCTATGGCGTTGTATGGTATGACGCCCTCTGTGGCGTGATTTCCTATGTTTTGACCGGTCAGGATTTTCTGTTAGGTCTTCCTTGATTTTCGCGCGCCTATTGAAACGGCCAATCCTTCTGTATTGCGGTGGTTGTAACTATCTTCCCCATTAATTTCGGGTGCAGTTACTTAGGTCTAGTTTCTACCATCCCTGTTTATAAATAGCGTTTGCCTTCTTTCCTTTCCATTCATCATCTTTCAATCGATACTTCTCTTCCTCCCTATTCACTGATTTGAGATGAATAGAAAAAATCCTAAGAAAATTGTCGCTAAGGGGTCTAAATCCCAGAAAGGGAAGAAGACATTAGAGGCTTCTGCTTCCTTATCTAGACGCACCACTCTGTCCAGAAAGGTTAAGGCGAAACACCCTTCGGTTTCGCCAAGTTCTTCGAGTTCTGATGATATTGACGAAGATTATGCTGAGTTCTTGAAGACCTACGTTCCTAAGGAGTTCTACGTTTATGGGCCCTCTCCACTTAAAGATGAGGGTTCCCAAATCACTGTAGAACCTGCGGCGAGGACGCCGAAATCTTCGAAGGTGAAAACCTCCAAGTGACGTCCCTTGTGGACAAGGATGATGGATCGGTGTCCCCTGCTCTGGCTTGTCAAAGTGGAAATATAATGCCAGGGGTTCCGATTCTTCTTAGAGTTATGCGAGTGTTGATGCTTATTGTAGTAATAGGTTAAGCACTCGTACACTTTTCAATAATCGGGTGATAAACAAGTTGTTTATGCGAGTGTTGATGAGTGTAGTATTAACACTTTGTACACCCTTTTGAATTTGATGTAATTTCCTTTGAATTTGTATCCAAATCTGATGTAGTTTTCTTTGAATTTGTATGCGAATTTGATGTAGTTTTCTTTGAATTTGTATCATATGCTCAATGAATGAAATCAGATTTTGGAGTACTTTGTTATTGCTTTCGTTGTCTTTCAATCTTTATTTTGAATGATCGTCTGAGTAGTGCTTCTGCCTGTTTTTTAATGGTGAAACAACTGAATATAATAACATATGCTAAAGTTACCTTTATTCTTCCTTTATGACGTTTGCTTTGGGCGTCACCCCTTTGATAGGTTGCGCCCTGATGGTTTGATACGTTTTTCTATTGTATTTTCCTCGTTCCCGACTCGTGAGTTTTATGGGTAACGTTTTGGACTTTCAACCATGCTTTAGTATTCTGGACGCCCCCCACTGAAAAGTTTAAAGGGTAGCGCCTAGGGATTTCAACCTGATTTTTAATTTTTTGTCAATCACATGCATAAAAGCGAGGAGGCATAGTGTTTCAGCTCGTTTCCGTCGTATCCGAATCGTAAGATTTATGGATAGCGCCGTGTCTTTTTTAGACGTTCCCTACTCGTAAGAATCACGGGTAACGCCTTGGAATTTCAACTCGTTTCCGTCGTATCCAACTCGTAAGATTTAAGGATAGCGCCGTGTCTTTTTTAGACGTTCCCTACTCGTAAGATTTACGGGTAACGCCTTGGGATTTCAACTCATTTCCGTCGTATCCAACTCGTAAGATTTAAGGATAGCGCCGTGTCTTTTTTAGACGTTCCCTACTCGTAAGATTCACGGGTAACGCCTTGGAATTTCAACTCGTTTCCGTCGTATCCAACTCGTAAGATTTAAGGATAGCGCCGTGTCTTTTTTAGATGTTCCCTACTCGTAAGATTTACGGGTAACGCCTTGGAATTTCAACTCGTTTCCGTCGTATCCAACTCGTAAGATTTAAGGATAGCGCCGTGTCTTTTTTAGACGTTCCCTACTCGTAAGATTTACGGGTAACGCCTTGGAATTTCAACTCGTTTCTTGGACGTGTCATCAGCATATATGTTAGTTCTTCACAAACCCAAAGAATTTAAAACGGTGGGCCTCAATAAAAACTCCTATTTTCATAGGAGAAAAGAGTGTCCCATCGCTATTTATTAATTGGAAGGGAAAGATTTCAGTACATTTTGTGATAAACATGCAATAACTTGTAAAAAATTTAAAAAAAAAAAAAAAGTTATACGCCGTGGCGTTGCTTTCCTCGTTTCATGTGGCAGTTTTAACTGTAGTAGAACCTGAGATTGGCCACATTCCACGTTCTGTGCAGGACTTCTCCTTCCATTGTTTCCAGCCTGTAAGCTCCCCCTTCAAATGCTTCATTGATCCTGAAGGGGCCTTCCCAATTTGGTGCTAATTTTCCTCCTTTATCTTTTCCCATGGGTCGTTTGAGGACTAAGTCTCCTTCTTTGAATCTTCTTGCTATAACTCTAGTATTGTATCTTCTTGCCGCTCTCTGTTTTGATACGAACTCCCTAAAGTGGGCTTTGTCTCTTAGTTCTTGTATTAAATCTAGATTCTCTTCCAATGCTCCTGAATTCTCCTCTAGCGTAAGGGTGTCTCTTCGCCAGCTTGGCGGATTAATCTCTGCGGGAATCATTGCATCTGTGCCATATACCATGGTGAAGGGTGTCTCGCCTGTTGAAGATTGGGGCGTGGTGTGGTATGACCATAAGATTGGTAAGAGGTGGGCGACCCATCCTTCGCCTTTGCTTGCGATTCTCCTCTTGATTGCTCTTAAGATTACTTTGTTAGCTGACTCTGCTTGTCCATTAGCCTGGGGGTGCTCTACAGAGATGAAAGTGTTTTGTATACCTTTTTGTTTGCAGAATTGGACCACCTTTTCACTGGCGAACTGGGTTCCGTTATCGGATACGATGTATTTGGGTAGTTCGAATCTGCAGATGATCTTCCTCCAGTAAAACTTCTTAACCTGGTCCGCTGAGATGTTTGAAAGAGCTTCTGCCTCTATCCATTTGGTGAAGTAGTCGATTGCCACTATGATCCACTTTGCTTGTCCTACTGAGGCGGGGAAAGGTCCTAGGATATCTGTCCCCCACATGAAGAAAGGCCATGGGGACAGAACGGATTTCAGTGGCTCTCCTGGAGCGTAGTGTAAGTTTGCGAACCTCTGACACTTGTCACACGTCTTGACGTATCTGGCGGCGTCACTGTGTAATTTCGGCCAATAAAAACCTGCCCTGAGAATTTTGCCTGCTAGGGCTCTCGCCCCGATGTGGCTTCCACATGATCCTTCGTGTATTTCCTCCAATATTCCCTTGGCTTCCTCCTGACTTACGCAAAGTAGGATTGGGCCTGAAAATCCTCTCTTGTAGAGCTTGTCGCCTAGCATGGAGTACCATGCCGCCGCTCTCTTTAGCCTATACGCTTCTTCTTTTGCTGCTGGTAATTCGTCTTTTTGGAGGTATCTTATGATTGGCGATCTCCAATCTTCCGCTTCAATGACCATCATGACTGCTTCTTCCGTGATGCTGGGATTTGCAATTGTTTCCTGAATGAAGGTTCTGCTGCTTCCTGGTTTTTTGGTGCTTGATAACTTTGACAACAAATCTGCTCTTGCGTTCTGCTCTCGTGGTACGTACACCAATTCAAATGATTTGAAATGGTTCGCCAGGTTGCGTACTTTTTCCAAGTATTTGACTAACTGTGGGTCTTTCGCCTGGAACTCTCCTGATACTTGGTTCGTTACCAATTGCGAGTCGCTTTTCGCTTTAAGGTTCGTGATGTCCATCTCATTTGCCAGCTTCATTCCGGCGAGCAAAGCTTCGTATTCCGCCTGATTGTTGCTCGCCTTGAACGCGAATCTTAGTGATTGTTCAATGAGGACTCCGTCTGGGCCTTCTAACACTATTCCTGCTCCGCTTCCTCTAATGTTTGAAGCTCCATCAACCGATAAGGTCCAAGGTTGTTCCGTGCTTTCTTCTGCAGGTGTCGTAAGCTCTAGCACAAAGTCTGCTAGTATTTGCGATTTGATCGCGCCTCTTGGGGAAAAAGTTATGTCAAATTCTGACAATTCTACTGACCATGCCACCATTCTTCCTGCCAGGTCTGGTTTTCTTAATACATTTTTTATGGGGTAATCAGTTTTGATCACGATTTTGTGGCTTTGAAAGTACTGTCTCAGCTTCCTTGCCGTCGCAATTACTGCCAATGAGAGTTTTTCAATCTTTTGATACTTAGCCTCCGCTCCTTTGAATGTCCTGCTGACAAAATATATGGGTTTCTCCTCTCCCTTTATCTCCTGTACCAACGCAGAACTGAGGGCTTTGTCAGAAACGGCGAGGTACAGGTATAAGGTGTTATCTTTCTCCGGGCGAGTCAAGATCGGAGGCGAGGCGAGGAAAACTTTTAAGTTTTGGAAAGCTTCCTCGCACTGAGGGCTCCAAACAAACCTCTCACTTTTCCTAAGCGTGGAGAAAAAATGAAATGTTTTTTCCCCTGCGCAGGATAAAAACCTTGATAGCGCCGCAATCCTTCCCGTCAGCTGCTGAACTTCTTTGATTGATGTAGGGCTCCTCATGTCAATGATTGCTTGGCATTTATCCGGGTTCGCCTCTATTCCTCTGTTAGTTAACATGAACCCTAAGAACTTGCCAGATTGTACTCCGAACGAGCATTTGGAAGGATTTAGGCGCATGTTGTATTTCCTTACTAAGGCGAGGATGTCACTTAAATCTTGGTCATGCTCGCCTGCTTCCGTTGTCTTCACTACCATATCATCGATATAGACTTCCAGGTTTTTCCCTATCTGTTCCGAAAATACTCTGTCCATTAACCTCTGATAAGTGGCTCCTGCATTTTTTAGTCCAAACGGCATGACGTTGTAGAAGTAGTTACAAGTATTGGTCATAAATGCCGTGTGGGGAGCGTCGGCGGGATTCATCTTGATCTGGTTGTATCCTGAGTATGCGTCCATGAAATTGAGCGTTTTGTATCCTGATGCTCCGTCTATCAATCTGTCGATGTTGGGTAAGGGGTGGGGATCTTTTGGACATGCTTTGTTCAAGTCTGTGAAGTCGACGCACATTCTCCATTTTCCGTTTGCCTTTTCACCATCACCACGTTCGCTAGCCACGATGGGTATTTAATTTCCTCTATGAATCCTGCTTCTTTTAGCTTTGTTACTTCCTCCGTGATGGCCGCTCTTCTTTCTTCGCCGACTTTCCTTTTCTTTTGTGAGACGGGTTTAGTCTCGGGGGAGATGGATAGTTTGTGGGTGATGATCGTCTGGTCTATCCCTGGCATATCGGAAGGGTGCCATGCGAATAGATCGATGTTCTTCTTGAGTGTCGCCAGGATCCTTTCTCTTTCTTCAGGCTGTAAAGATGTGCCAATGTTGGTTGTTTGGTGTGTCGCCTCGCCAATTTGGACTTTCTCTAGTTCTTCTATGGGACTCACTCTCCTATCTTGGAATTCTTCTCTTGGATCTAAATCTAGAGGGCTGATCACATTGACTCCGCCCCTTTGAGAGATAGGGCGAGCGAGATCTGGGGGGTTGGTTGCTCTGTGCTTTATTTTCAAGCTTGACTCGTAACAACGCCTTGCCAGGGCTTGATCTCCTTTGATGGTTCCTACTCTCCCATCATCAAGTGGATACTTTATTGATAAGTAGAGCGTTGACATGGCTGCCTCTAAAGTGTTGAAAGCTGGTCGTCCAATGATGATGTTGTATGACGTGAAAGGTGTCTTTACTACCAGGTATCGCACTTTGATAGTCTTGGCTTGGTCTTTTTCTCCGAACGTTGTAAGCAACGTGGTGTAGCCCATGACTTCCACCTGTTCGCCTGCAAAGCCCACTAGCGTGTCGTTGTAGGGTAGTAGGTGTTCATTTGATAGTTGCATGGCCTTGAAGGCTTCCCAGTACATTATGTCCGCTGAACTTCCTGAGTCAGTAAGCACTCTTTTCACGTCGCAGTTTAGGATTTGGACTTGAATTACCAATGGGTCGTCGTCATGGGGCATGACTTCCCTCTTGTCTTCTTTGGTGAAAGATAGGTCTGGAGTGGGTGAGATAGAAGTGTGCCCTGCAAATTTTGCTTCGAAAACCGAGCGACGCACATATCGTTTACGGGCGTTACTTGATTCGCCTCCACCCGCGAAACCTCCGGCAATGGTGTTAACTGCTATTCTTACTTTCTCTCCTTCTGGGTTCTCTTCTTGGTTTCATTGAGGGTCTCTCCGTACTTTCTTACTTTCAGCGGCGTCCTCTAAAAACTTCCTTAGATGGCCACTTTTTATTAGCTCCTCTATAAGGTCTCTTAATCTGAAGCATTTCTCGGTGTCATGTCCCTTGCACCTGTGGTAGGCGCACCATGCATTCGTGTTTTGTCCCAACTGATATTCTTTTCCTCTCTTCTGGGGTAGCCTGGTGAGTCCTGCTTGGAGTATTTCGTCTAGAATGTAAACCCGCGCTCTGTTCAGGGGCGTGTATTCTTTCTCTGGGAACCTGACCATGTCTCGCCTTCCTTGCTGATGGTATGGTTTCCTGTGGGGCTCCTGTCCTCTGTGATCTGGCTGACGTCGCCTCTGTGAATAAAAATCTGGGCCTTTGTGGCTCTTGTTGGGTGGTTCCCTTTCCCTCGCATCTCTAGATCTTTTCGCGGCGTTGCTCTCTTCGCCCTTGATGTAACATTCTGCCCTCTTGAAGTTGCTGGTTTTTGTGCTAAGGATTCGTTGAAATGACCGGCTTTTAAGCCGTTATGGAATGCTGCTACGAACATCTCCTGGTTGGGGTTGGATACTTTGAAGGTAGCCTCACAGAACCTTGCCAGATACTCGCGCAAAGTTTCAGCGGGGTTCTGGTGAATGGTGAAGAGGCTAGTGGCCGTGACCTTGATGTGTTTTGATCCTGAAAACTGTTGGATGAATTTTCGTTGGAAATCTGTCCAACTTTCGATGGAATTCTTTGGTAAGTTCATGTACCATCTTAACGCTGCTTCCTTCAAGGTACCTGAGAGTAGTTTACATTTCAGGTGGTCAGCGGCGCCTATGATGGCGGTTTGAGTTCCTACTGCCATCAGGTGCTCTGACGGGTCGGTTTTTCCATCGAATGTTGGAAGATGAGGGGTTTTGAAGTTTTCTGGGACTCTGGAGTCCCATAGGATTTGTGACAAGGGTTGGGAGTCGTTGATTTCATCCTCGTCCTTGTCGTTTTCTTTGTTGGCTTTTTCTTGGTCCATGGTCGTTACCTTGTCTTGAAGCCGCCTCAATTCGGTGACAGCCTCTGTTAAGGTCATATCAGGGCCTGAACCAGTGCCGTGGTTGGGTGTTCCTCTCGTCATGTTGGGAGATATCCCTCTCTGAGAAGTGGTAGGCTGGGAATCGTTTTACCGTAGCCCCACAGTGGGCGCCAAAATGTTCTGGTGAACAAATAAGGGGGTGATAAATGATTGGACCGTATCTAAGAGATAAATAATTCTCCACAATTGTGCAGCATTTCTGTATATTGGAAAATATGATCCGATCCCTTTACAACGAAATATGCTCTCCTATTTATAGATTTCACTAGGTAACAGTTATGGGATTCTACGATCATGGGAACCCCATGATCGTGGCGGTTTCTTTCTTCTCCTCCGCCTCATACACGATGATGATGGGCGGTTTCTTCCTGTTTTGGTGATGATCATGGAGGTATGGGGTGGTTATCCCTCTCCACGTGTTGACTTGTTGGAGAAGTTTCTATGAATACGGTTACACCTGGGGCGAGGGCGCCTCCCCCATGCAACCTCGCCGCTGAGTACCTTTGCCGCCAAGTTATTTCTTGAATTCCATGGGTTGAATAATTGGGCTATCTTGCTATTGGGCCTATGCTTATTTATTCTTGGGCCTTGCCCCAGTCCAATAAGCATAAATAAATCTTCCCATAAAATAGCATCGGAAACCACCTCTAAAAAAATATATTAATCAAATATATTTAACAAAAATAATTAATTAAAAAAAATTTAGGCATAAAAATAGTAACAAAAATCAATATAAAAGATACACATAAAAAATAGTGCAAATTTTTTAATGAAAAAATAGTAATTTTATTTTTGAATGATGAATGATAACTCAATCTAACATTTAACAACTTATATATAAAAAATAAAAATAGAACAACCTAATAAAAGAAAAGAAGATACTTATTTATGAACTTAAAAATAAAAGAACATAAAAATTGAAATAAAAACACAATGAACCCATTTGGATTGACTTATTATAAGTTTTATAAGGTAGTTTATGAAAAAAAAATTATAAAGATAAAATTTTTGTTAGTGAAAAAATATGAATTAATATGCTTAAAAAAAAACTTATGAATTTACACGGGACAATTGCTTTGATAAAAAATGTTAATTATACACGGGACAATTGATTTAATAAAAAAAAGGAATTGAATAATAAATATTTATTAATTTTAATTTATTACACAAAATGAACCCATTTGGATTGACTTATTATAAGTTTTATAAAGTAGTTTATGAAAAAAATTTATAAAGATATAATTTTTGTTAGTGAAAATTTATGAATTAACATGCGTCAAAAAAGCTTACGAATTAACACGGGACAATTGCTTTAATAATTTTTTTTAATCATACATGGGACAATTGATTTAATAAAAATGAGGAATTGAATAATAAATATTTATTCATTTTAATTTATTATACAAAAATCATACACGGGACAATTGCTTTAATCAAGAAATATTAACTTAATAAATTTTACAAGAATGAGCACAATGACGTCAACAAAAATTTAATCATACGGGATAGTTGCTTTAATAAAAAAGGAATTGAATAATAAATATTTGTTATTATTAATTATAATTTATTACAAAAAAAATCATACACGGGACAATTACTTTAATAAAAAAATTATTAATTTAATAAATTTTACAAAAAAGAACACAATTACTTAACTTATATTTTAACAATATTTTAATAATAAAAATCAATAGACCCGTGTGATGCACGGGTCTAAAAACTAGTAAAAAATTAAAGTGAAAAATAGATATTTATTTTTAACTTATCATAGCCGACCTTATTGGTGTATTTGGTCATTCTTTATTGTATTTTAGCGTATATTCTCGTCGGCTGGTATTGCAACATCTCTTCTGAAATCTAAATTCCAGCCACAAGTTCGTTACTATTCGTCGTTGTTTCTTTTGTCTTTATGATGATGTTGACGTTTATGTCAACCTTTCTTCTACGTATTTGTGAATTATTATTATTACCATACCATTGCTATAATTGCTAATTTAGGCACAAAGTAATTCACGGGTAGTTTTATTATCTTTGCCTAAAATCAAAACTATGCATATTTTTTATAATGTTATACTCCTCCCTTAATTAGAAAATTTTTGGTTTCTGTATTCATAACTAGAATGATCGATGTATTTGGTCTATTTTTTAAAGCAAAGACATCAATTATTGTATGAATCTAAAAAGTAACATTTTTCTTATATTAAAGATCGGAAAAAGTATTTTATTTGTATTATACATAAATGAGATAACTTTTTCATCAAGCACATTTTATTATTGAATTGATAAATTTTATTATTGGACCATGTAAGGCATGATAAAACATACACATGTTATTGCATAAGTTAATTTTATTATTGATGGACCTTATATCATGGGATGGAGAAACACTTATAATCACCTGTATACAATTCAGCGTGCTTATGTTTTGCAACATGGAGAGACCACACCCCGAAGAGAATAGGAAGTCTTTATGGAACTAAAAAAAGACTTCACCATATTTAAATTTTCATCTGGTTGGTAGTTCAAAAGCGCATCCTTAACTAATTTCATATAGAAGCAATTAAGTTGGAAGTGGGCATATTCCCTATATGCACTAGATGTGAGAGAGGCAGTGAGACTACGATCCATGTGCTTCGTGACCCAGGTATGACCACATTTAGTTCCATATAATTTTATAACTATTTTTTTTATACTTTTGATAGCACTAGTAATAACATCCACAAGCTCGGGATTGAGGCTATTATCGCTAGCTGGAAGACAACTTTCATGACCACGTGCTGGTTCTTGTGGAAGCGGAGAAACAAGTATTTTTTATGATGATTTCCATCTGCCAAATAACCCTATTTTGGCAATATAAATTTTTACTAGAGGGATGAATTTGCGGTCAACCCAATTGCCTCATAGTGATCTATTAACGTTACAATCTACATAGGCTCCAAAAATAATTGAAGGTTGGATAAAGCTCAATTGTGACAGTGCTTGCAAAGGAGCTGATGAAGAGTCTTCAGGTTGTTACAACCTTTTCCGCAACTCGGATGGGAGATGGATGAAAGGCAACATCAAGAAGTCAGTGTGTGTGACACCTTTTACGTTGAGTTGGGGAGGCATCTATCTAGGCTTGTATATGGCTTGGAGGGAGCGTATTCCACAATTCGTTGTGGAAAGTGACTCCAAAATTCTGATTAATATGATTATAAATAATTGCAAGTTCAACGTGATGGTTACCACTTTAGTGCAGCCTATTCGAAATTTGTGTGCTTTGAATTGGCGTGACTAATTTTGTCATACTTGGAGAGAGAGAGAGAGAGAAATTGTTGTGCTGATTGACTTGTTAACTTTAGTCTCTCATTACATTCTTTGGTTTATGTTATAATAGACTTCCTAGTGAGCTCCGTAAATTTATTTTTAATGATTTTTCTGCGACTTACATGTCTAGGAATGTTTGTTTAGTTGCTTAGCTTCTTTTTAGGCATTCGGCCCTCTTTTATACAAAATAAAACACTATAGTAAGACCAAGTCTATGGTGCGCGCAAGATCAATATTTTATTATGCATAAATTTGTTTTAACTACTGGATCAATAAGTGTCACTATTTGATCAAATGAGATGTGATATTATCCTATTGACAAGACTTATTAATTCAATAATAAAAATAAATTCGTGTATGGTAAAAATTTTGTATCATTTATAATTGAGGCCTCCAAAATGTTGAGGCCTTAGGCCGTAGGTCTGTTTGCTCTGCCTCTGGGCCGGTTCCGGTGATATTTTGTGACTATATTCATTAAAAATATACACTAAGAGAAAAATTATTGTCAAGTGCTTATATTATTAGTATTGTCAGGAGTTTGATATATGGTTCTTGCGTATTTTTTTTTTATAAAAATGTATTAAATACTTTTGTTAATCATAAAAATAAATTATCGTGTTTATAAATATTAGCTAACTTTGTACCAAAAAAATAATATTAGCTAACTGACAATGTCAACATTGTTAAATTTGATGCCTTCACCGAATATGAACCTGAAATCGTGCAATATGTGCAAGTTTAAGTGATATTTGTAACTTCGATTAATTTTTTTTATCACATATCTTTAATAATAATAACAAGCGCCGGGTATAAATTAATACCACATTTTTTGTGAGATAAATTAATACCACCGAGTATATATATATATATATATATATATATATATATATATATATATATATATATATATATATATTGTATATCAAAATAATTATACATTAATAAAAAAAAAGATGGATAATAAGTTGTTTTGCTAATTCTTTTTAGATGGCAAAATCAATTATCCTAAAAATTACTTTCACAATTCTAAGAGAAATAACATTGCTATGTACGACCCTTTAAATTCTTTTTAAAAGATCCACGGTATCGAATGTTAGGAAGCCTAAAATATCAAATGTAATTGATATAAAAACATTTTAATCATATATATTAAACAAAAAGAAATTATAAATTGCAAAATGGCTTCACAAAAATTGCTCAAATCCTTGATCATACTTTTCTTTCTCTAAGCGCTCTAACACTGTGTTTGTTTAGGTAGATTTATAAAAGAGAGAAATAAGAAAGAGCGAGATAGCAAAGAAATTGGTTATTTCTATAGTTTGGATGAGAAGAGAAATAAAATGGTTAGTAACCGCCAAAAAAAGATCTCTCCATATTAGGAGAGATTTGTGTATCAAGAAGTGAAATAAAGAATTTTACAACAATACCCTCATTGAACTAATATATTTTCTTATAAAAAAGGATAAATTTGTTATTTTACCATTTTTATTAATTTCTCTCTTCTCACTTTTCTATTCATCCAAACCATATAAACTTTCTACTCAATTTCTTTTCTATCTCTCTTCTCTCTTATTTCTCTCTTCACTATTTCTTTGGCATCCAAAGATAGTGTAAACTCTCAATGTATGTACAAGATAAAGAAAACGACTTCATCCTTCGACTCCCTCAAAGCCCAAACTATCGTGGTTTAAAACGAATATACATTTGAAGAAATTTTAGATAGTTATAAATTTTTTAAGTAAAGAACAACATCAAACAAAAATGCACATGTCTTAAAAAAGAAGAAGAGAAAATGCATCTAAATTTTGTCTAAAAATATAACAACCAAAACTGATTATTATTTAGAGAAGAAAACCAGGATTTACTATCTTGAGAATTAGTGTTTGTATCATCTTATTGTGTTATAAATAATAAAAAAAAATCTTGTCAAAAAAAATAAAATAAATCAAAGTTTATTAAGAAACCTTTTGAATTTTATCCCAAAAAACTATGTTAAAGCAAGCATTCATCATATATAATCTAAAGAATAATTTGGACATCATTCCAAATTTAATTTGTCTTATAAAATCGGAACAAAATTTCATGTTATTGAAATCCACACAGTTATCACACTGTTTTAGATCAGAACTGTCTGATATAAAACGTGTGGCTGAGATTGTTTGGATCAACTTTATTATTATATTAAGGAAAATGCTAACGAGTGCCCCCGGGGCACTCTTTAAGCACTTTAAATAGTAAGTTTTAATAAATTTTTTATGGGAATGCGTGAAATCAATACATTGAAAATTGAAATGGTTTACTTTTTGAATAAATAATTTCTTTAAATAGAAAGCTTAAAGAGTGCCTCGGGGGCACTCGTTAGCAAGACCCTTATATTAATTTGAATCGTCTGATCTATGATTAACGGTGGTAATTCAAAACTGCGTGAAAATTGTGTGAATTTTCGCTACAGTAAATCTCAATCCTATAAAATCTATTACTGAGTTCAAATGGTTAAGTTACTACTCCAAGAAAGACTACAAAATTACCACTTCCAATTCAAAGGCATGCTCTAAGATTCTGTGAATATACTACTGCCACATGACAAACATGGTGCTGGACTTTGAACTGTTACCCCCTGAAGTCTTTTAGTTTTAACTGTTACCTCCAGAAGTCATAACTGAGCCTCTCATCTACATAACACTCATCTACAATAAATGCATAGCTAAATTTTCACTAGCTCTGTCAAAACTGACATCACTTCCGGTTAGTGGATAGGGTGAAGAATAATTAGATTACTTGCAAAGCAAGTTAGTTAGTGATTAGTTCGTTCATAAACTAACCTTCTAGCTGTGACCAACTTGGGAATTAGTTAGGATATGTTAGTTGATCTATAGTGATGAACATTTCCTATGTAAAATGGCAATGTAAGATTAAGATTTGTGTATGATAAATTTGAGCTTGCTTGCGCCTATTCTACGCCCATTTTCAGTGAGTGCCTATCGTGATCCTATTTTCATGGCTTCTCTTTTCTAGCTTTCACACTTCCAAGCAAGGTTGTTAAAATCGCGATTTAAAACGTAAAAACCATAGTTTTTACGTTTCTATGTAGCAAAAACGAGTTAAATCGTTGGTAGAATCGTTTTCTGGTAAAATCGTGATCTGGAACGATTTTACACGATTTAACTCGTAGTAAAATCTCTAAAATCGTGTAAAATCGTAGCGAAATCGTGTAAAATTCTTGGTTTTAACTCTTTGAGACGATTTTACCTTTTTTAAAAAAAAATAAAAAATTGACAATTTCTTTAAAAAAACCCAATTTTTATGAATATTACATTTTATTACGGTGATTTAGTATATTTTAACTTTGAAATTTTAAATTACTAATGCATTATAGTATTATATAAGTATATATACATGTTATGTATATAAAATTAATATTATTTTAATATGAGGTAAAATCGACGATTTTACGTTTCGATTTTACCTAGCCAAAAAGAGTTAAGGTAAAATCTCGATTCTGAGAACCTTGCTTCCAAGCATGATTGTGTCAGTGAAACATTAAGTGATTCCAAATTGGCTTTTGTGAATGTGGCAAGATAATGGATTCAACTCATGCTAAACAGTTTCAATCTGATTCCAACTAGAAAAGCTGTGTGCAAGTGCAAGTGCAAAATTTGCAGATCAAGAAAAATGTGAAGACTCCCAAGCTAAATTATCTGCACTTTTCACTATAAATTACCACTAAGATATAAACATAGGGAATGCTTTTGTAAGGTTAAACTGAATCCTAGGAAAAGAATAGTTTGGGGATATCCTATCATCCAAATGTAAACAATTTAGGGATGTTAATTTACCGCCGTGAGTGGAGATCCTGATAGGGACGGAAGGAAAATAGAATCTTTTCATAAATATACAAATGTGTTACAAATACGATCTCTTGTGGTCATTTTAACATCTTTTTTAAATACAACATAATTTAAGACAATGAAAAAATATCGAGTAGATTGAAGACCTTATTAAAAATTATATATAATTTACAATTTTTTATTATTAATGAGTCCTCCCAGTGGCGATGGGGACTTGTGAGAAAATCTCCCTATGGTGGAGAATGGAGACCGAGGATGGGGATGGGGACGGAGGACATTTTGAGGTCTGGGAAGCACTAACACAACAATCAAATCTTCAAGCAACTTCTGATTTAACTTTTAAGGCTGAAATTTGAGCAAAGAAATTTTTTACTAGATCATCACAGTTGATTGCAGTGTTAGTCTCATAAGCTGGTGTTATTAAACTGATCAATAAGCATGTCACCGCCATCATCGTCATCAAATGATTCTTGATCTTTAAGAAAGTATCTATCCTTCACATGCTTATAATCCTTTCCTCTCCAAACTACAATTTGTTCTTTATCAAAAGTCACCAGAATACAGGGGACTAAGTCCTGCATCAACACATGAGAGTTAAAAGGCAGCAACTTAATTAACGTGCCAAGCCCAATGGAAACCAGAAATCATGCAATCTGTCTAAAAAGTTTGAAAGGTAGAACAGAATGCCACTGTTGCTGTATTGCCACAACCACTATTATCATTATTCATTTCACATTATTAAAAGGGTAAATCAAACTTTACCCTCTTGGTTTGACCCACTCATCATGTGTCATAAAATCTGACACATTATTCTCATGTGGTTTGTTTTGTTATTCCATAGCCAGCATGTGTGTGCTATTTTCAATCAATTTTTCATTGGAATATATTTGTAAAAATAGCTAAAATATTTTATAAAAATATGACATTCAATAACTTCTTTCTAATTTCCTGTGTAATCAACAATAAGTATGTGAATTTCAAATAAAAAGTGAAACATACAAGTAGAAATGAGAGCAAAATGACTAACAATGATACTTGTTCCATGGCAGAAGTTTTTCCCAATAAACTACAGTGATAATTGTTCATACAAGTAACTAAAAAGAACTGGTGGACCAGTCCTAGCTTATTTCATATAGTGAAAGTGGTTTTGTTCAAAGAAGAAACAGAAATTGAATTGAGAGTTAATTTTTTAAATATTTGACAATTTTATTGTGTATACTCTGTCAAAAAAGATGGCTTTAAAATAATCAAAATATCACAAGGTGGCTGGCTATATATAAACGAGCGAACATCAGGAAGGTATGTGTCAAATTTTACATGCCATAAACTCTTCCTATTGAGTCAACCAAGGGTAGTAAGGTATCATTTGACCCGACTTTTTTAGGTCTTAAAAGCTATCTGAAAGCTAAAAGCGAAAATAAGAGCTTTCAGAAAAAAGCTAAAGCTATTTGGTAATTATTACTTTTTTTAGTTTCAAAAGTCTGTTCAGCCTAGCTTAAGAAACTTTTTTCTATCAAGAACTTCTTGAAAATCTGTTTGGCCTAGCTTCTTCTTTTATTGAGTAGAAAAGTTGGAAATAAGCTAGGCCAAACGGTACCTAAGTTGTAAATTGCCCTTATTACGATAACCAGGTGAGACACTGGTATGAAGACCTTCAATTCAGCTCTCATAAATTAGAAGGGAAAGTAACAAATGGTGCAGGGTGCTGATGGTGGTCCGGCTATCAACATAAAGATTATAACCATATTTTGCAGAAATAGAATATATATATATATATATATATATATATATATATATATATATATATATATATATATATATATATATAGTACATTGATAAATGTCAAACACAGAAAAAGCAGAACAAGTTACATCAATTATCAACCAACGGAAGCATCACGTTGCACACAATTCCAGGTAAACATAAGAAATATTCTCGTCAACTGAAGATATATCACTCATATCACAAATAAAGTTCTTAGCCAGTTTCTTTTGTATTCTTTTTTTCTAGTATTTAGTGTATCATATTGTGTAGGGTCTATAATCACATTTGGCCCTCAAGAATTCAGTTTTTCAAAATAAATTCTAAAAAGTTTATATGTTGTAAAGCTAGTAATTAAAATAGCCTGATTCAAAAAGCAAAATAGATTTGTCTTTAGTCGTTACCCTGAGTTTGCAGCCAATTTTCTTGTAATCACTCCTTTCGAGACCCTGGCAGTCTATCCGAACAAGTTCACACAACAGGAAAGCATCTCTGACCATGGTTACCAAATGAGCATAATATCCATTTTTTGCTGCAAGACAAATTATTAGTCAATAACATTTAAGAAACGTAAACTGGCAACTGAAATTAGGAAGTATAATATCAAGCATACCAAGTTTTGTTAAAGCGGGAACAGCCAATCCTCTTTTCCTCATTGCTTTCGTTTCCTCAATACTTAAGCCATCGATTGTTGTTTTGATCAGTCTCGGATATACAGGTTCATGAGGTTTCCACAACATGATAGGAATTGCAGGCCTCTTTTTTGGATTATAATTCCTACCTCTGTATAATATAAGTGTACCCCCATGTCTGAAAATGATCTTTCCAAATGTTTTGTCCTACAACAAGAACACGAGAATTACCGATGCTTGTGTTATTGGATAAGTTTAGACAAAAGAATGACACATAATTCAAGCAGGGTTCACTTTAGAATAGAAGGTAGTCCGTAGTTAGATGTGAAAGAATCGAAAGAGTATAAATAGTTGGTATGTATGAACCTCAAGCTGAGTGCAAACATTTTTCATATCAACAGTTGGAACACCAATGCATTTGATCCTAACAGCTTCAGTATATTTCCAATGGTTATGAATTTCACTCAACATGTTGTGAGTTAAACCGTCCCTCCCTGCAACCGTACCAAACCAAAGTCAATCATGAACACAGAGTCACAAACCTCACATGTACTTAACACATAGACACACATAAATATGCATTAAGGATCTTCACTTACTTTAGAAGTAATTCTTGTTGTATACATTATATTTCATCAATCAACAAGATGACTTACACTATATCATCACAATGATCGTGAACATCAAATTCAAAATAAATCAGACATTTCTAGTTATGTTTAAAAAAGACTATTAAAAGTTAAACTGAATTTGTGATATTTATAAAGCGTCAAATAATTTTTAAAACTTCGTAAGAAATTAGCAGAGTTAATCTACACAACAATAATTTATAATTTAACAGTTGAAATGATCAAATTAACAGATTACAATCAACACTCTAACATAAAGGTCCACAACCAAGATCTTGGTCACAACATCCACGTTTTTTATGTCTCCACGATCACAATTGAGACCGCATCAGCTACAATTTAACCACATTTCTCTCTAGTATCAAGAATCACAATGCAGCAACAATTTGAAACATTGATTACAAATAGTTTTTTTTTGTCAAGTAGTCACTTGTGTGGAGAAGTAAGGAATCAGGGTTCGAATCTCGGCCCCTCCAATAATATCCCTTGTAGCTACCAACTGAGCTACACTTACGGGACAACAAATAGTTGTGAAACAGAATAAAACAATAATATAGAAGCAAGCTACATTTTACGGCATGTTTGGATTTACTTACTCGAGATTATATACTAGCATAAGCACTTATGAGATGTGTATAAGCTCTTTTCAACTTAATTTCCACAAGCTATCCAGCATAGTTTATGAAATCAACTAATAACTTATACGAAAACATATTGACTTCATTTTATCTTAACTTATACAAAAGCAATTATATCATAAGTGCTTAATTAAGTTGTTCATGTCAAATTTAAGAAAAGTAACAAAACTGTTAAATTTTGATACCCATATTAACTTGGCGCTTAGTTTTGCCTCTTTCACATTGCAAAACAATGGCTTTTCTTTCAGCATTGGTAAGAGGATCCCCTTGAACATGCTCTCTCTTCTTCTTCCTCTCTTCTTCCAACTTCGGGTCTTCATCTCCATCTAAAGACTTCACCTTAGGGTCCACCGCCGGTGCACAAACTCCGGTCCATTTCCGGTCGATCCGGTCCGGTCCAAATGGAGAGTATTTAGGTTCTCTAAGTCCGATTGGTCGCACCGTTTGGCTGCTCTCCGTGTAGCTGAACCGGAAATCGAAGGGTAAACTGGAACGAATCGGTTTTTTTCCGGTTCGGTCGAGGGATGACGGGGGTTGGTATTTGGGTTTGGGTTTATTTCTGTGGGGTTTAGTTGGTGGTTCATTGGGGTTTTGAGGAGAGGGGGAGAGGGAAGGTGGTGGTTCGAAATTATAACGATTGTGGAGTTTGGATGCGGCGGTTGCGGTGGCGATGGAGAGGTGGCGCGTGAGGAAGAGTACGGTGGGTGAATTTTGGCGGGTGATGTGTTTGAAGATGGACATTAGGGTTTAAGGTTTTGCATGTAGTTTTTGCACGGTGCTGCTTCAAACTCCATTTATTTTATATGAACACAAAAGGGAAGAGGAATATTTTATTTTCTTTAATTTCTTTTTGGTACAAATATTTTTTGCTTTTTATTTGTCTATAAATTTGTTTATTTTTTACATTGCAAAGAAAAAGTAAGAAAAAAAAATTAGATTATAGTGCGAATTACGACGAGGTACTCTTAAGACATGAGAATAAACTGCGTGAAATATGTTATAGTTAAGATAAGACCGGTAATAGTTTAAGAATCTGAATGGTATAGAATTCTGCATATCTTTCATGATAAATTGCCATAAATTCAGTAAAAGTATTATTTATAATAAACAACTAAAATCGACGATCTAACTGTCGTCTTTTTTTTTTTGGTCAAGTGGTTGTCGTCTCTTTATTAAATGTTATAATAAGCTTGTAAAAGAATCAAGATTTTAATGGACTAATTAGAATTTTTTGTGATAAAACTGTAAATATATACCGATAAGTGTTAAAAATTGAGAATTTTTTTTTAAAAAATTGAATTTTAATGATAAAAATGCCTTCAACAAGGAATTATACTATATATAGCCAAACAAGCATGATGATGATTGAGTAAAAAAATATGTTGCAGTTTGGTATAGGAGTAACTAACATTGTACCCATTTATAAATCCCACTTATGTATTCTCTTTAATTATTCCCTCATATTACTAATCAGAAGATGAGCATTGCTATTTAGCAAGAAATTTTTAAATAAAAAATGCAAGAATTAACACATGGCAAAATTTTAAAGGATGATGTTATTTAATCTCCTTATTTTGTGGAAATCATGGGTGGTGATGGATGTAAACAAGAGTGGAGATTTATTCTTGCAGTTCTTCTCCTTAAATTTTCTTGCCAAAAAGTTTTTCCCGATTGCATTCTATTCAAAGTAAAATATCACAATTTTAATCCCCTAATGAGTGTTTTTATACTTAAAGCTAAAACCATGATTAAACCTAAGTAATCAGTATATTGTACGGTTAAAACGCTTGCATTGGAATTCAAGGAATACGGTGTTCATAATACCAAGAGCTCTTTGTTTTAAAGCAATATCATATCTCTACTATACTTGACAATGATATGTGCATTATAAATTGTAACAATGAAACTTGTATAATTTTGTTACTTATCTTATCAACATTTCTTGCCATTGTAACAATGAAACTACCTAGTGATATTATCAACATTTCTTAATGTAAGAGGATAACAACAAACACAAAGAAAAATGAAAATGTTAATGTTAATGTAAGTTTCACTTGAAGAAGCAATCATAGGCTCCATATGTGACATTGACTTATGCTATAGATAGACTCAGAAATTATTAATCTTTCTTACAAGCTTTCCCCTACCAAAGCCTTAATTATTTGTATGTTAGAAGCAAAGAACAAGTTGCTAGTAGTAGCTTCTAACTTTCAAATGTATATAAACTTGTTCTTAGTGTCTTTTTTTGGCATGTTAAAAATCCAACAATGTCACTACTAAAAATGGTTTTACAAAAACTCACCAA
The DNA here is from genome assembly GCA_030408175.1 of Trifolium repens. NCBI lineage: Eukaryota > Viridiplantae > Streptophyta > Magnoliopsida > Fabales > Fabaceae > Trifolium > Trifolium repens. The sequence continues at coordinate 18,139,160 of CP125849.1, forward strand.
ATCCTTTCCTTTTCTTTGCCTTCAATTACTTCTCATCTTCATAAACATTGCTTCTTCAGTTAATGGAGTTGAACAAAAGGCATTGATTTTTTTTTTCTTCCCTTTTCATTCTTCAATACCTAAAGATCTACATTTTTTTTTCTTTAAATTTTTCAGCTAGTATCAAAGTTATTATTTTTTTTTAATATGAACTTGACCATATCATTTGACTTGTCTACAGAATTTTTACATTGTTTTCTTGGGAGATCATACTCTAAGCAAAGACATTAAACTTGAGACTCATTTAAATGTTCTAACTTCTGTGAAGGGGAGGTAACATTATTAACTTAAACATTTCTTGATCATCTTTCTTCTTTGAGCAAAAAACCATAAAATAAGAATAAATTTTAACTATGTGCATAGCTCAATGTTTTGAAAAATCCTTCCAAACCGGCCGGTTGAACCAGGAATCAACATGTTCGGCTGCTTGGTTTGATTCTAGTTACATTGTAGTCTAGTTGAACCGGTTGAATCGCAGTTACATTGCGTTGGTTCATCCGGTTCTCATTTTTTACATCTTACGATTTTTATTTATTTTTTATTAATTTTAAATATTTTGTACTTATTTATTTATTATCGGGTTCAACCATAGTTGAACCAATTAAACCATGACCTGGAAGTCTCACTGATTCGATCTTTGGTCTGGTTTTTCAAACATTGATAACGATAAAATAGTCCTATCATACCAAGTTTATTTCTTATTCTTTTAGATATATGAAGCAATTTGTATCTATGCTTGTGTTTTTACTTAGTTATGATGAAGCCAAAGAATCCATTGTATATAGCTACACAAAGAGCTTCAATGCATTTGCTGCAAAACTATCTGAAGATGAAGCGAATAAGTTATCTGGTGTGAATCAATTTTCTCTAGCTTCATATATGTTTAAACAATATATATAGTTTTTTCAAATTATTTTTTAATATGTGTAGCCATGGATGAAGTGATTTTGGTGTTTAAAAATCGGTATCGTAAATTACACACAACAAGATCATGGAACTTCATTGGTTTACCTCTGACTGCTAAGAGAAGATTGAAATATGAACGTGACATAGTTGTTGCTCTTTTGGACACAGGTTTATCTTAGCTTCATTTTCTTCTTTGTATATTATTCTAGTACTTAAGTATGATAATAATGTGATAGTTGTGTGTAGGGATCACGCCGGAGTCGAAAAGCTTCAAGGATGATGGGTTAGGTCCTCCACCAGCAAGATGGAAAGGAGCTTGTGGTCACTATGCTAATTTCTCAGGCTGCAACAAGTAAACTATCTTTGTTTACATTTTGTCACTACATTCTTGGTGTTTTAATTAGAAATCACATGTACGGATACACCACTGAGGTGGATAATTCTGATAGATTCACAAATAGTATTTATTAATATTTAGAACCATCAGAATTATCCTCCTCATCGGTGTACCAGTACATATCCAAATCAGATTTGCACCAGAGTTTTCACCATTGATTAATATTGATTGATAGCATTTATTTTAACATAAACTATACAATTCCTAATGTATGGATTAATCTCTAAATTATGTATTACTTCTGCATGAAAACTTTTAATGGAAAACTTGAAGCAAGATCATAGGAGCCAAATACTTCAAGGCTGATGGAAACCCTGATCCATCTGACATATTATCGCCGATAGATGTTGACGGTCATGGAACTCACACAGCATCAACAGCAGCAGGAGATTTAGTTCCAAATGCAAGTCTCTTTGGATTGGCCAGCGGAACTTCACGTGGCGCCGTGCCATCGGCTAGGTTGGCAATTTACAAAGTCTGCTGGTCATCAACTGGATGTGCAGACATGGACATACTTGCTGCATTTGAAGCTGCTATACATGATGGTGTAGATGTCATATCAGTTTCCATAGGTGGAGGAAGTCCTGATTATGCTCATGACTCTATATCAATTGGTTCATTCCATGCCATGAAGAAAGGTATAATCACTGTTGCATCGGCTGGAAATGATGGTCCGAGTATTGGAAGCGTTACAAATACCGCACCGTGGATTGTGACAGTCGCTGCTAGTGGCATTGACAGAGCTTTCAAGAGCACTGTTCAGTTAGGAAGTGGAAAAAATATTTCTGTAAGTTAAATTCTTGGATTAAATATGTTTAGTTTCAGTAAACTTTATATATATTTTTTTTATATTCGTCTCCGTGTCCGTGCACACTTTTAGTATTTCTGTAGGGTCTAAAAACATTTTTGTACATTGAACTATGTTGGTATTGCAGGGTGTAGGAATTAGCTGTTTCAATCCAAAACAAAAACAGTACCCTATTATTAATGCGATTGATGCCGCGAAAGACTCGAAAAGCAAAGAAGATGCTAAGTAATTTTCCCTTTGTTTTCCGATAAAAGAGCGCGTTGATAGCATCATTTTTAATTAGAAAATAACAAAAGAACAATTGAATGCATTGACAGATTCTGCAACTCAGGCTCTTTACAGGCAAATAAAGTGAAGGGAAAAGTTGTTTACTGCTTAGGATCATGGGGCACTGAAGCTACGGTTAAAGAAATCGGAGGCATAGGAACTATAATAGAATATGACAATTATCCTGATGTTGCTCAAATTTCCATTGCTCCTGCTACTGTTGTAAATCATAGCATAGGTGAAACTGTTACCAATTATATCAAATCTACAAGGTATATAAACATGCTTTTGATTGTTCTTTTAATGACTACTCAGATTAATAATAGTTACTTACGAACTATTTTGATCGACTAGTTTGAGTTTATCTACTGACATAAGTACATGCGACTATGCGAGACTGTTTGAGAGAGGTTATGGAAACGACTTATGAAAACAGCATGTAGCTTATATGAAATAGCTTGAATTTATATTATCTTTTGTTATAGAAATAGTTTATACATAAGTAGTTATATGATAAACACTTATGCTACAAGCGCTTATTTAAATTTGTTGACTTGAAAATCTCATACCATCAATTTTTTTTACATGAATTTCTTTGTTCAACTAAGATCACCATCAGCAGTGATATACAAGAGCCACGAAGAAAAAGTTCCAGCTCCATTTGCGGCTACATTCTCATCTAGAGGACCAAATCCAGGATCCAAAAATGTCCTCAAGGTACTAATATGTACTACTTCGAACTCAATTATAATCAAAAAGTTGCCTAAATTTATTGATTTCGGATATAAGAAAATGTCAACTAATCTATCCACGTTTAATGAAATTATTCCAAAAATACCCTTATATTAAGATTTATAATTGATTTTATAATCTGTATGATGCAGCCTGACATTGCAGCTCCTGGCATTGACATCTTGGCATCTTATACTCTTAGGAAATCACTCACCGGCTTGGATGGTGATACGCAATTTTCAGAATTTTCTCTAATATCTGGAACTTCCATGGCATGTCCTCATGTTGCTGGCGTAGCAGCATATGTGAAATCATTTCATCCCAATTGGACTCCTGCTGCAATTAGATCAGCAATTATCACCACTGGTGAGATTAACATGTTTGATTCATAATTATTTTATAATATAATCACTTCAAAGAGGAAAATCACATCTTTAATTCATCAACATAACGTCTAAATTACATCGTCATGATTGTTACAATATTTAATTTAATCCATAAAAATTAACAATACTAACCTGATCTTTTGTGCAGCCAAACCAATGAGCAGAAGAATTAACAATGAAGCAGAATTTGCCTATGGTTCTGGTCAACTAAACCCAAGAAAAGCTCTAAATCCCGGTTTAGTCTATGACATGGATGAATTTGGTTATATCCAATTTTTATGCCATGAAGGTTATAAAAGTTCAAGATTATCAGCACTAGTTGGTTCACCTATAAACTGTTCCTCTTTACTTCCTGGATTTGGACATGATGCTATCAACTATCCAACCATACAACTTAGCTTGGAAAGCAAGAAAGACACAAAAATTGGCATATTTAGAAGAACAGTTACAAATGTAGGTCCTGTTCCAGTTATCTATAATGCTACTATTAGATCACCAAAAGGAGTTGAAATTATAGTGAAGCCAAGTATACTTTGTTTTGATAGAAAAATGCAGAAGAGAAGCTTTGAAGTAGTTGTGAAAGTTAAATCTATTGTAAGTATGGAGATTCTATCAGGTTCACTTATATGGAGAAGTCCACGTTACATTGTTAGGAGTCCTATAGTTATTTACAAGCCATAAATTTTTAGTATAATCTTGTTTTGTAAAATGTTAACATTTTGTTTATAGAATGATTAGGCACATCTCATGATCGATGAGATGGGTGGATGTATCTAATGCAATTATCAAATAAAAATGTTGGTCCAAGTTTATGAAATTCAGACCATACTTAAATCATACTATATTATTTGAAATGCATATATTATTTGAAAATTCATACTATACCTAAATCAGGACCGTTCAATTTTGATCGGACGATCACAAACATCTGATTGAACAACTGCAGACACTTTATGTCTGCGTGCAATCCTGGTCCATCATTTCTTCTTTCAACAAGAAACATCTCCTTCATAAATAATTTTTACTTTATATAATTAAGCATATATATGGGAGCAAAGAAAACACAATATATTAACCATATGATTTCAAACAAAGGTATGTGACCAAGATTTGAGATATACACAACAAAATTATATTCGTAAAGTGACAACAGACAAATATTATTGAAACTCACGTATTATTATTTATTATTTCAGATTTAATATAGAGTAAAGACGTTCAATATAACAATATCGGTGTTAATTATTAATTGAGTTTAGACTTATATGAACAAGATTAGTCATGAATTTATTCTTGCATTTTGTGTGACTTTTGTTCCATAAAATATGTTCTTGTTGGTTCTTGGCTTCATGAATCCACATCGAAAGATTTAGATTTGTTGAAAAGGAACCAAGAAATCATATGTGATCTAATTGGAGTGTGATACATTGATGTTCACGGATCTTATTGGTGAAAATATCTTGTTCCGGTCCTTCACATGATAAGGTTGATTATATTTAAATTTTCTCATACTACATACAAGGCCGTATACGAGACAGGGCGAAGAGGACGACTGTTCTAGGTCTTTATAAATTAAGAGTCCAAAATAAAAATGTTAGGAATATATTATACATGCCAAAAAAAAAAAAATACCAAAATTCTTAGATGTTAAAAATAATATATCTAAATATCTTCTAAAGATTTTAAATTTAAATATATTTTAGATTTAGATTTATATTTAACAATAATATATTGTAAGAAATTGCAATCTAAATCAACACACATTGAAATTATAATGAAAGAAGTGGAAGATATAATGTTGTACTTTGAGAAATATAGAAATGAAGGTGTTGTTACCAGAGTTAAAAAAACCTTTAAGTAAAATTTGCAGCCACTGAAGAGATTACTGAGTTGAGTTGCAAATTAGGTTTCTCTTTAAGACGTTTCGCGATACTGCCCAAATTTCGTGCAAGGCAGACGATCAACCATGCAGACCCCATGATAAAACAACTAAGTTTTACTGATACCGATAACTATTACACTGCAGATATCGCGAGCAAGAATTACGTAAATATTTCATCATGTATATTATGAATTATGAATGTTATTTAATTAACTTACTCCAAATCCTCTAAAGTTAAGGTCATTTACGTATATAAAAATACTTAAGTAGCATACGTTAAAATGGTAAGATGTTTTTAAGTATATATCCACTACTTAAATAGTAAACAAAAGTATTTTGTAAAATTGTAGGACGCGCGAGAAAATAGGTAAGCTGACAAAATGAGAACTCAAAATTCAATATCAAGTGCATATTCTAAATTATACTACCTAAATGCCTGCACACCTTAAACTATACCTAGATCTGCCTATGTAGGCAATCTTACTAAGTATATAAAAATTATAAAAACATTTGATCGAATGAGTCATTCGTATGTCGGTTTGATCTAAGCATATGTCTATCATTACTCACTTTGGCCCTTTTAAAAGAATGCATACTAAAAAAATACTTTTATAATTTTAACACATTCAGAACTATGGTGATAGTGAAATCTTTCACATATTTGGAGATTTAAAATAATTATTTACCCATCTAGACAATTACAATAATGGTATAAAATTTATGGACTCAGAAAAGTTCAAATGAATAAAAGCATACATATCTAGAGATATAATAGGAGTGCCTTAAATTTGACTCAAAGTACAAAGGTTTTAGATCTCACAAGTCACACTGTAATGATCATAGTATGTGCACAAATGTGGTCTCAAAATCTCAATGAGTGTAGAAAATTGTTGCCATATCCATACCTTATCAACCAGGTGGCATTTAGCATGGGACAGTATAGTTTTTTCCCATCATGGACAAGTTAAAATTTTACTATTAGATTAAGCAAAGAATACATCTTTATCATACTCTCTCCACACTAGATCTACAACCCATCTCCTTCCTTGTCTCTCACCAACCACCTACTTTCTACAACCCATCTCTTCCTTACCCCAGTCCATCTCATCGGACCTCTCTCTTCATCTCTATCAATACCTCCGACAGACATTAATGGAAAACACAAATCCACCATTCATCGATTTCTGTTGTTGTAATTGAAGATTTCCATGGTCGTGGATCGTTAGACTCGTGTTCATAGTCTCCATAAGAGGCTTGATGAAACCTTAAAACTACTAATTCATAAATCATCCTTTAATGTTTCACCTTAAATTTTGTTCAGTTTAATTAATTTTAAATTGTTAAGAAAAAAATTGATGTTCGGCTGTTACAAAAATTTGAAGATGTTTGTGGGTTCTTAAAGGATTGAAGCAAAGGAAAAGGAATCTTGCAACTGTCACCAAATTATTACCAGATTTTGTTGATTTTTCTCATTTCTAGTTTTGCCACCATGGATTGCACTTGCAATACAATGGAGGGAATAGAAAGAAGGTCCGATGAGAGGTGGTGACTGGTGAGAGACAAGGAAGGAGATGGGTTGTAGATCTAGTATTGAGAGAGTATGATAAAGATGTATTCTTTGCTTAATCTGTTGGTAAAATTTTAACTTGTCCATGGTGGGAAAAAACTATAGTGTCCCATACTAAATGCCACCTATCAACCACTTGAATCATTCAATGTCTCAAATCCGTGGTTCCTTAACAACAACGCTTCTTTCAAAAGAAAGCTCCTAAAACATTAGCATTAATGTGATGTGAATATATATTCATTTTATTGAATAACTGATATATTTATTATAAAATAAGAAAAAAGAATAATTAATGTATTAGGCATCTAATTGATTGATTATTCAATAAACTCAAAAAATTAATTGTTTGTTATAAAGAACTGAATAAAGTATATTACTTCCTCCGTCCCTATTTATAAGAGCTAGTTTGATAAAATACGAGTATTAAGAAAGTAAGTTTTGGTATTAAATTGATTTTACATGTTTATCCTTACAATTAATTGTAGTGTTTTGTATCAAACAAAAGAGAATTTAATGCTATTAAAAAAACTATGTAAAATAAATAAGGGTAAGTTTGGAAAAAGAATAATTTATGTCATTGATAATTGTAAAAGGGTCTTATAAAAAGGGACAAATTTTATTATCCAACTAGCTCTTATAAAAAGGGACGGAGGGAGTATAATGTGAACATTAATTTTTAGTTAGTTCAGTGGTGATTGACGCTGAATTTGGTAAAGAGGACCACAGTTTGATCCCGCAACTGGGATCTGAAGGGGGCTGAAACCATTTGATATCAGAACTGACCCCGAACCAAATTAACGGGTGGTGAAAGAAAGAAACAAAAAGTATTATAATGTGAACACTAGTAGTGACATTGGCATTTGGCAACAATATTAATAAACACTACTAGTAGTAGCTATAGTGCAGTGATAGAAATGTGAACATTTTAATGAGAAAATATAAAAAATTTCAATTATGTTATCTTCCAATCCACAAGTCCTTTAAGCTCTTTGGGCCTACACCCCTTAGTTTGTTACAAACTCCCACGTGATTCAACTAACTTTGAATAAATTGGCAAAGCTTGTCATATGAAAGTTTATTCATCCGTTACCATCCCATACTGTTAAAATGAATGTCCATTGAAATTATTTCTGTCTATACACATTAGTCTATGACATTTTATATAGATTTAGGGTGTGCTTGGATTCGAATAATCTATTCACAATTTATCTTATGGTATTTGTATAAAAATAGCTTATATGTCGACTTATTTTAATAAGCTTTTTAGAATAATTTTTTTAATGAAAAAAATGATGATCAAAAGTTTATACTAAGTAAAAAGATTTAGTCAATAATGACAAAAATGCCACTTTACTAGTCATAACCTCATAGAGCATTAAGGGACCCAGCCAATTAAACCAAAACAAGATGCTGACCACATAAATTAAATCTTACAAGTAGGATGGAACGACATCTAGTTGTGGAGATGATTAACTATACACTAAATAGCAAATATTTTGAATGACATAATTCTCATTGTTATCTCACGGGACACATCTATATTTTAATTAATCTTTTAGGTGTGTACTCTAGTCAAAATCAAAACAATCTTCTTCTTCTTTTTTTCTTACAAAAACAAAACAATGCACGTTCATTCAAATGGATGTAATACATCATACAACCACAGATTCAATATCACTAAAAATATAAAGGATAAATCTGTGAACATACTCACATCATTCAAGTTAATAGCATACAACGGCAAAATACATACTACAAATAATATTATAACATTAAAATAACTGGAATATCTATGCATCCAGATCTACAACGTTGATGTTCAAATCATTGATTGAATATGTAATTGACTGACGTCGATTTTCAATAGGAATTAAACGAACACCGCAACAATACAAGAAATCAAATAGCGCCGCATAAGACGACGAACAAACGCAACGCTGCACTCAGACGATGAGAAATCACGAAAAAAACACAAAGAAAAAAATTTGATCTATGTGAAAAATGACTTATTTATATTAAAAGAATGGAAAAAAAAAGATATAGATGGATGATTCTTGATAAAAAAAAAAATGACTTAAAACCATCTCTCTTGAACAAACGAAGAAGAAAGAACTTACAAAGAGAAGAAAAAATTTCCCCCAATGGAAAAATAGGGCCGACATTGACATCAAAACAATCTTCTAATTACAACAATGTCATGAATTTGAAAAGTGTTCTCAAAAAGGAAGCGTGCTATAAAAGTAAAACTTGAAACAAGTGATTACTATAATTATTAAGTACAGACTGGAGAAAGGGTATTGCACTATTTCTATATTTTGATGATAGCCAATGCCATTATGCCACATAGTTAGACTTTCCATTTACATACATTTAAAGATCTTTGAGTTGCTGATAAATGCAATCTTGAAGTAGAAGAAAAGTAAAGAGAAGGTAACAAACAACTGTTTTCTTTAATAGCAATGAGCATTAATAAAAAGTTTAGTCCTTCACTTTTTGTGCTTATTTAAGATTTGATGTTAGATGTGTTTATTTCTTATCCTCAAAACATTTTTTCCTTGTCTTGTGCTAAGTCCAACATAGGTACTAACCACTACTTCAATCTTTCTATAGTCTCTCTATATCTCTTTTGCCTTGCATAGCTTGTTTAATTTGCATAATTATACATGTAAGAAGAAAAATTAACTTCTTAATTATTTGTATTTCTAGAGTTCACTATTTACCGACTGATTTAGTGACCGATTTAGCAACTTATTTTCCAAACCAGTCGCTAAATTGGTCTATGAATCTGCTTCTAATTAAATGAGTTTGCGACTGATTTGGAAAATGTAGTTAAAGCACTAGGTACTAGTGCTAGTGATTGATGTGACATTATTTTGTCTCTAAATCGATCACTATATCACGTTTTTTTTGTAGTGAGAGTTATATATGTTTCTACGAAATATAAGCAAAAATTGATAAAGAAAAAAAAGTAGTCGGTAGAAGTTTTGATATCTAATATACTAGTACATTTTCCTATTTTATTTTTGTTGCATTAAAAGATTAATTCTTGAGCATATATATTTAGATCCTAATACAAGTAATGAATTGTTCTCTTCATTTTTTGCAGGCACCATGATGTTTAGTTTTCTATTTCTTGCTCTTTTGGCGACAAATTCAATGGCTCTTGCGGCGCAGCAAACATATATAGTACACATGGACAAAACCAAAATTGAAGCCTCAATTCATTCTCAAGACAGCACAAAACCATGGTCTGAATCAATCATTGATTTCATTTCTCAAGCTTCAAAAGAAGAAGAACAAGAAGAAGCTGAGATTTTATCACCTCAGCTTTTATATGCTTATGAAACCAACATGTTTGGTTTTGCAGCCACACTTTCTGAGAAACAACTTAAACACTTAAACCAAGTTGATGGTTTCCTTTCAGCTATACCTGATGAACTTTTAACCCTTCACACAACATACACACCACATTTTCTTGGCCTAACTAGGGGAAAAGGACTTTGGAGTGCTCCGAATTTGGCCTCTGATGTTATCATCGGTGTCCTTGATTCCGGAATATGGCCTGAACACGTCAGTTTCAAAGACTCCGGCTTTTCTCCGATACCTCCTAAATGGAAAGGTATTTGTGAAAATGGCACCAAATTCTCGTCCTCAAACTGTAACAAGAAACTCATTGGTGCAAGATACTATTTTAGAGGGTACGAAAAAGTCATCGGAAAAATCAATGAAACAACTGAATATCGTTCTGCTAGAGACTCTCAAGGTCATGGAACACACACTGCCTCGACTGCAGCCGGTAATGTGGTTCAAAAAGCAAGCATTTTTGGACTTGCTAAAGGCTCAGCAAGTGGAATGAGGTATACTTCAAGAATTGCGGCGTATAAAGTGTGTTGGCTTTCTGGCTGTGCAAATTCGGACGTATTAGCAGCGATGGACCAAGCAGTTTCTGATGGTGTTGATGTACTTTCACTCTCTTTAGGAAGTATTCCAAAACCATTTTTTAATGATAGTATTGCTATAGCTTCATTTGGAGCAACAAAAAACGGCGTCTTTGTTTCTTGCTCCGCAGGCAACTCAGGCCCTTTTGCATCAACAGTTGGAAACGGCTCGCCATGGATCATGACAGTTGCTGCTAGCTACATTGACAGAACTTTTCCAACAAAAGTCAAACTCGGAAACTCAAAAACTTTTGAAGGCACATCTTTGTACCAAGGTAAAAATCAAACAAACCAACAATTTCAACTTGTGTATGGAAAAACAGCAGGTAAAAAGAGAGAAGCAGTGTTTTGCACAAAAAACTCACTTGATAAAAAACTTGTTTTCGGAAAAATCGTTGTTTGCGAAAGAGGAATCAATAGCAGAACAGAAAAAGGAGAGGAAGTGAAAAAATCAGGTGGATATGGAATGATACTACTTAACTCGGAAAATCAAGGTGAAGAGCTTCTTTCTGATGCTCATGTTTTACCAGCTACTTCATTAGGTGCTTCAGCAGGTAAAATCATTAGAACCTACATTAACACTGTTAAAAAACCAACAGCTTCATTTTCATTTCTCGGAACAAGATACGGTAACGTTGCGCCAGTAATGGCCGCATTTTCATCTAGAGGACCGAGTATAGTAGGACAAGACGTTATCAAACCCGATATAACTGCACCCGGTGTTAACATCTTAGCTGCATGGCCATCAAACACTAGTCCAACTATGGTCAAAAGTGACAAAAGAAGAGTCCTATTTAACATTGTTTCAGGTACTTCAATGTCTTGTCCTCATGTTAGCGGCATAGCCGCGTTGATTAAATCTGTTCACAAAGATTGGTCACCTGCAATGATCAAATCATCTCTTATGACAACAGCTTACACATTGAACAATAAAAACCTTCCGATTTCAGACCTTGCTTCGAATAACTCGGCTTCTGCTAAACCTTTTTCATTTGGTTCAGGACATGTTAATCCAGAAAGTGCTTCTGATCCTGGACTAGTCTATGATATTAACACTAATGACTATTTGAATTACTTTTGCAGCCTTAATTTTACTTCTTCAGAGATTACAATATTGACAAAAACCAACTTCAAATGTTCTAAGAAACCACTTTTCCAAGTTGGTGACTTAAACTATCCTTCATTTTCTGTTTTGCTTAGTAGAAAAGTACATAATGTGACATACAAAAGAGTTGTTACAAATGTTGGTAAATCAAAAAGTGCTTATTATGATGTTAAAGTTGAACAACCTAATGGTGTTTTAGTTAATGTTGAACCAAGGAAATTGAAGTTTGAAAAATTGGGTCAGAAATTAAGCTATAAAGTTACATTTTTAGCAGTTGGAAAAACAAGAGTTATTGGCACTTCATCATTTGGATCACTCATTTGGGTATCTGGCAAATATAAGGTTAGAAGTCCTATTGCAGTGACATGGCAATAGTGCAAATATTTATATTAAGAGAAGAAGGAAATAACTTTATTTGATCTTACATTATTACATTATATTATTGTTGAAATTTATGTGCAAGAAGCCAGTTGTAACTTGTAACATTAGGTTAATTTGTAACTTTTTTTTCTTTCTAATTGTTTTCATTGTTGTTTGGAATGATTCATTTGTACACCTTATATTTATCATTTTATAAATATATTTTTATTCAGAAAATCAGATTACAATATAGTATAAATTTTGTTATCATCTATTAACATTTTCTGTATTTAAAGAAATGATATTCTTACGCACTTTATTTTACACAATACATAATACACAGGGATATTTTTTCATTTTACTAACAAAAAGGATGGGCAATTTTGTTAAACCAAAATCTAATTGGAATCATGTCGTGGGTTCGATTCACGTTTGCACCATTTTGTGAATTATTTTTCATACCAAAAATAAAAAAATTGTTAAACCAAAATCTTTATTTTCCACTTTTCTGCATGAAAGTGTTTGTGTTATATTTGTATACACAAAATTGTGTCATAATAACATTGTTCTTGTATTTAATAATTATTGTAAGACTTGCACGAACATTTATAGTAGTTTTTTTTCTTTCACTAATCTTTCTTGTAAAATGTTTATTCAAATTTTTTAATATAGAAAAAAAACACTATAACAAAAGATCAATTTTAAGGAACATGAGAGCAATATATTCTAGAATCTAACAAAATCCGTTACCAAAAGGTTACCTTATCATATTATTGATGAACCTAAATGAAATATTCATTTTCGTGATTTATATGTGTTCAGATCCGACCTCAAGTCCACATCTCCGAGAGATTGTCCGCTTTGGATTGATCCGTCACAGTTTTGTCTTTTGTAGAAAAGGCGCATTGGTTGGTTTGAAAGGTGTGGATGTTGTATATAAACTACCATTTGCCTCGTGTACCAAGTGATGTGGGACTATTTTGGTGTATCCAGAACAGAAGCCCCCAAGTCGAGGCTAAGGGGCTGAAGGGAGTCGTTTCCCACAGACGACGCCACTGTTCAGATCTAACCTCAAGTCCACATCTCCGAAAGATTGTCCGCTTTGGGGTTGACCCGTCACGGTTTTGTCCTTTGTAGAAAAGGCGTCTCAGTTGGTTTGAAAGATGTGGGTGTTGTATATAAACTACCAACCGATGCGCCTTTTCTACAAAGGACAAAACCGTGACTGGTCAACTCAAAACGGACAATCTCTCGGAGATGTGTAGACTTGAGGTCGGATCTGAATAATATGCTTTGTTTATTGTAAAAAAGATTAAAAAGGAGTATGAAAGTTGAATAAAATATTGAAACTTATTTGTAAGACATTAGTTTTTTTATCTTTTTTTATCATTTGAGTAATTTATCTATCAATGTATACATAGATTAATCTTTTTTATCATTTTTTTAACTAAAAAATGCCGAAAGAATAATTTTAATTTTTAAAATACTTTTTTAATCAATAAAAGAAAGAAATTCACAAGTCATATAAACATTTTCTTAGGGCCCGTTTGGCCTAGCTTATTTTTAAGCTTATGCAAACAGCTTATGCTATATAAATTAGGTTTTATGCTATTTTATAGGTTCAAACTAGTGAAAATTGAATTTTTATAAGCTATTTTATCATAAACTACCTTGAAAAACTTATAATAATACATAAAAATTGCATAAATTGTTTGCATAAACTCAAAAGTAAGCTAGGCCAAACGGGCCCACTCTTGTTCACCATCTTCATCATATTATTTCATAAATTAAAAAAAAAAAAAAAAAGGTTAACTCGAATACATTTTTAAATTGCTTTCATATTTTCACTATTATTTTCTTCTAAAATCAAAATTTGAAATCCACAAATCTTAATGAACCTTAAATTTACCAAACACAAATCTTCTTTTATGCAAAGCCTACAATGTTGATGCTTTATGGGTTTTGTAAAATTAGGAGATTTTTCTTGAGGATGATAAATTTAGGGTTTATTGAAATTTTAAATATTTAATTTAGATATGTAGTTGAAAGTGAAGATATTCAAACAATTGTATTTGAGCAAACATTTCTTCGATTTTAGAAAGATGGAGAAGATGATAAAGATTAAAATGAAGTTGATGAAAAAGTACATACAGATCATGAATTTCTTTTTCTTAATAAAAAATTGTCTTAAAAAATATAGTCATTAATCTTTTAATTAAAAATTGATGAAAATAATTATCTTGTGCATGCTTTGATGATAAATATCTTAAATAAAAAAGAAGATAAAGAATGAATTTTATATAAATAAATAAGATAAAGTATGTAAATAAGAGTTTAAAAGACATGTATTGTCGGTGTAAATTAATTTTACATTAACAATCAATAAAAATGGTTCAATGTGTCATATCATATTAAGAATATGAAGTGATGTGGTGTAAAACGTGATTATAATTGATTGGCAATGTAAAATTACTTTATACTATTAATACATATTCTTAAGTAAAATTAATCTTCTTTTTTTTTGACAAAAAGTAAAATTTAATCTTAAGTAAAATATTTAATGTAACGTGTCACGCGGGTTATTCCACGCGGGACATTGTCCACATCGTCAACTACAGACGACGCTGTTTCTTCTTTGTTTCGATCATTCTCTGAATCAACGAATCTTGTTCTTTCATTCATCTCAAAATCACAGGTAAATAAATATCTCATCTTTCAGCTAAATTCCTTCATTTTATTCAACACCCACTTTTTCAATCTTCCAAATTTCCCATATATTGTGTGTAGTATATTATCATCATCATCATCATCATCAAGGGTTGAATGAAAAAATAGTGTTCAATTCAAATCCAATTAACATGATTCTTGCTTCTATTGTTCCAATTTGATCATGTTTTACATAACCCTTTTCTATTGAATATCAAAATTTCATTTTTTTTTATACTACATTTTATGATCAAGGGTTGAGAATAGTGTTTAATGGATAATAACTATGGTTCATCATCATCTTCTCCATATCGATATCCAAACCCTTATATGTATCCCCCTAACCCTAACCCTAACCCTAACCCTCATCAACCATATCCACCTCAAGATCCCTATGCACATTCTCATGCTCCTCCTTATCCATATCCTTACATTTCTTCACATTCATTCAACTATTCCTATCCTAGACCATACCCTCCTCCTCCTCCTCCTCAATTAGTACCCTCTTATCCTTATCCTCCATACCATGTTCCTCAAGGAACTCATAATCCTACTCAACCTTCCCTTTCACACCATGCTAGCTTATTACAGCATGGATCATCCTCTCATCATTATTATTATCAACAAAATACAACTTCTCATGAAGATCGTCCCGATGCTCATTCGCGACATAATAGCTTCTCTGGTCCTTATTGGCATGAGACATCAAGTTCAACAGGTGGTGGTGGTGGTGGAGTATCACAAACTAGTGGTGCTGGTGGTGGTGATAATTCCAGGCCTTCTGCTTATCCGCGTTTGGATGATCTAATGAACAATGTTAGGTTGTCTGATAGTCAGGCAACTTCTCCTGCGGCGCCTCCTGCTGTTGCAGCTCAACCTTTTATGCATTCGATATCGGTACCGAAGATGCAACAGAAGAAGGATGATTTTTATGGATATTCGAATAACTCGTTCTCGGGTTATGGGTCCTCGTACCAGAATCGGGTTAACTCGGGTAGATTTTCGGATTTTTCTGGTTCGTTTAATGACTCGATGTATAATCAGAGCTTGCAGGTTGTTCCAGTGCAGAATAAAGGGTCATTGAGAGTTTTGCTCCTTCATGGAAATTTAGATATATGGGTTCATGAAGCCAAAAATCTTCCGAATATGGACATGTTCCACAAAACATTGGGGGATATGTTTGGTAAATTACCTGGTAGTGTGAGCAATAAAATTGAAGGAACAATGCATAAGAAGATTACCAGTGATCCTTATGTTTCGATTTCAGTGTCAAATGCCGTAATTGGGAGGACTTTTGTCATTAGCAACTCTGAAAATCCTGTTTGGAGTCAGCATTTTTATGTTCCTGTTGCACATTACGCCGCTGAAGTGCACTTTGTTGTTAAAGACAGTGATGTTGTGGGTTCACAGCTCATTGGTATTGTAGCGATTCCAGTGGAACAAATATACTCAGGAGAGATAGTTGAAGGAGCTTACTCTGTCCTGAATAGTAATGGGAAACCTTGTAAGCAAGGTGCTGTACTGAGCCTATCCATTCAGTACATCCCAATGGAGAAACTAAGCTTTTATCATCAAGGAGTTGGAGCAGGGCCTGAATATATCGGAGTTCCTGCCACTTATTTTCCTTTGAGGAAAGGTGGAAATGTTACTCTATATCAAGATGCTCATGTTCCTGATGGAAGCCTCCCTAATGTTTTGCTTGATAGTGGGATGTTTTATGTGCATGGAAAGTGTTGGCATGACATCTTTGATGCCATAAGTCAAGCTCGGCGCTTGATTTATATTACAGGTTGGTCAGTGTGGCACAAAGTTAGGTTGGTAAGAGATGGCGGTTATGCATCAGATTATACCTTGGGTGATCTCCTGAAGACAAAGTCACAAGAAGGAGTAAGAGTGCTTCTCCTTATTTGGGATGATCCAACATCAAGAAGTATTTTGGGTTATAAAACAGTAAGTAATACAATTTTTCTGTTTCACATCCTTTCGTTTATGTGCTTGGAATGGCTGGTTGGCAATTTCATGCAATGTGCTCATCTATGCTTCATATTGTCATCATCAGAACATTGTTTTATGTCTTTTTGAACTTTGTTGATCTTATTGGTAGTGTCCTTACTAAATCTGAGTTGAATATCTTCAAAACCTGTTGACATTTGGATTCGGGGCAATTAATAACTTGTCTTTTGATATTCTTAAACTAGGATCATCCGTTGCATAAACATAACCATTCACTTGTTCTTGCCCTTATCTAATTGGCAATAGAGAAAAATAAGTGAGCAAGCAATTCCATTCTTTTATTATGCATAATAATCTTTGCTCCTGTGTGACAACTAATGTTTACTTTATTTCGTGTAAGATCTATATGATTGTTTGCTTCTTTTAGTTTTTTTAACATAAGTATACTATTTATGAATTTCCCTTTCAGTTCTAATTATGTGAAAACCTTTGTATATATTAAGGATGGTGTCATGGCAACTCACGATGAGGAAACTAGACGGTTTTTCAAGCACTCGTCAGTCCATGTACTGCTTTGTCCCCGCATAGCTGGAAAACGACATAGCTGGATCAAGCAAAGGGTTAGATTTGACAGCTACTTGATATTATAAATTATGCTCATTGGTCAACAATTTTTTCTGAAATGTTGGTTTTTGATGTTATTCAGGCATTCTTTAAAACCTTGCATTATTGGGATTAAACCTGTAAATTATCATTTATATTTAGCAATTTGAATATGTTCATCATGCATTTTTAGTATTGTCACCGTAAGAATAATGATTGCACTCCATGTAATTTTTTATGACACGACAAAAATGTATACAAATTTAGTTATAAATTCTGACTTCTAGGTTTATATTAATGTAAATGTGTGTCCATGCATTCACAAACATGCACATTATGTCTACTACTTAAGAGTGAAATTTCTGAAGTCTAATCGATCTATTCCTGCTTCCTAGGAGCTATACTGCTTATATAAAATTTGCGTTTTGCAAATTAACATGTCCTTAATTTCGTTTCATGAAGAAAAGCAAAACTTTTATTTCATATTTCAGGATTTTTAACAAGGTTAGTTTTACTAGCTGTTACATTTGAATTTCTTTGTTTTGTCAGGAAGTTGGAACTATATACACACATCATCAGAAAACTGTAATTGTGGATGCGGATGCTGGAAATAACAGAAGAAAAATTATAGCATTTGTTGGTGGACTTGATTTATGTGATGGCCGATATGATACTCCTCACCACCCTCTCTTTAAGACATTACAGACAATACATAAGGATGATTATCACAACCCCACTTTCACGGTAATCTCTTATTTCAGACTCCACTTTATAGCACGATCAAGAGTAATTACAGATATCCATCAAGGTTTAAATTCAAGCAATTTAAATCATGGTTAAATATGTATCTCGGAACCAACAAGCAGAAACTTCTGAATACAATTTTTAAGACAAGAAGACCAATTATTCTATTGATATGAGTTATTTCATGACAGGGTAACACGGGTGGTTGTCCAAGGGAGCCGTGGCATGATTTGCATTCTAAAATTGATGGTCCAGCAGCTTATGATGTCTTAACAAACTTTGAGGAGCGGTGGTTAAAAGCTTCAAAACCGCATGGGATAAAGAAGTTGAAAATTTCATATGATGATGCTTTACTTAGACTGGAAAGAATTCCAGATGTTATTGGCATTAATGACACTCCTAGTGGTGACGATGATCCTGAATCATGGCATGTTCAGGTAATTAATTTTCTAGAAGTAATAATTTCCTCTTTTTCTCGAAAATGAACTTATTGATTCTGTTTACTTTGGAATATAGATATTTCGTTCAATTGATTCAAGTTCTGTTAAGAGATTTCCAAAAGATCCAAGAGAGGCAACTGGCAAGGTAAGCAAAAGCTTTTCGTTTCAATTTTTCTTTTCCGTGTTTGATTTCAATTCATCAAACATCAACCACTTGTGTATGTGAATGTAAATTATTATTGTATGTATAATTACAGAACCTTGTATGCGGGAAGAATGTGCTGATTGACATGAGCATACATACAGCATACGTGAAGGCTATTCGTGCTGCACAGCATTACATTTATATCGAGAATCAATATTTCATCGGCTCTTCTTACAATTGGAGTCAACATAAAGACCTCGGTATGATACTCCTATTTTTGTATACTAAAGCTGCATATACTTCACTAATTGCATTTGGTGCTATACTAATATTTTGTAAAAGTATGTGAGCTTTGGTATGGATAAATAATCCAAAGCTGGAATCTAATAAGATTCATTTATGCTGGATTTTGTTTTGGCAGGTGCTAATAATTTAATACCGATGGAAATTGCTCTAAAGATTGCGGAAAAGATTAAAGCAAATGAGAGGTTTGCAGTGTATATAGTTATTCCAATGTGGCCAGAAGGTGTTCCAACAGGTGCTGCCACACAAAGGATTCTCTTTTGGCAGGTATGGTTCAAATTGAAATCCCAATATGAATGTCAAAAATTAGGCAAGGATTTTATTGAACTTTTGAATTGTTTGGCATTTGGTATTGGTATTGTTCACTCTGACATCAAATTGCATATCAAGCTCTATCGTTGTCATGTTAGATCATTTTCCTACTTTATCCTGCATTTTTTTCTGCTGTTGAGCTGTTTTACTGAAAAAGTATCATATTTAGGTAGCAAAATATCCCTTTGAACATCATAATTTTAAAGAGAAATAACTTACTTTTCATCTGATTATTATGTCATCATTCCAAACTACTGTTCAGTATGGAAGGAAAATGAAGTTAAACTCAATTTTCATAAACCATCTTTCTGGCGTGTCAAATGAGTGGTAGGGCTTAATTTTTCAAAACTTTTGGATGCATAATGTCAAAGAAAAGTTACACTGCTACTGAGTATTTGGTCAGTAATGCATGTGTTAATCTGGTATTATTTTAAAATTTTTGCAGAATAAAACAATGCAAATGATGTATGAGACAATTTACAAGGCTTTGGTTGAGGCTGGGCTTGAAGCAGCATTCTCTCCACAAGACTATTTGAACTTTTTCTGTCTTGGTAATCGGGAGGCCATAAATCTGTACGAAAATGTCAATGTGTCAGGGAATCCTCCCCAAGCAAATACTCCACAAGTATGTTACTAACACCCCAGAAAATATTGCGGACACTCTTTATGAAATCATGATTTTGTTTTTCAATGCATATCAACTGGTAATTGTTTTGTATGGTGGTGCTTTCTTTCCAGGCAAATAGTCGAAATAGCCGACGTTTCATGATTTATGTTCATTCAAAAGGCATGATAGTTGATGATGAATATGTGATCGTGGGATCCGCAAACATTAACCAACGGTCTATGGAAGGAACAAGGGACAGTGAGATTGCTATGGGAGCATACCAACCTCATCATACCTGGGCAAGAAAACAGTCTTGTCCACATGGACAAGTAAGAACATTTTTTACATCACATGCCACTAATATTTGCTTTCTTGAACGACCAATTTAATGTTTCCCTTGTGGCCATTCACGCAGAAAAGATGAAGTTGCAAAACATAATTAAATATTTATTAGTCGTGTGAAAAATATCAGTTTGAATTTCCCTTCATTAAATTCCAAGAGTCAACAAGTTAGGGGGATAACTCACTGCCATCAAAATCATGTTATGTTTTTATTAGTCCATCGGTGTCTCTCTCTGCCTTTTAAAATGATAATTGATTGATTTTCGGTTTTCTCCATTTTTTTGTTGATTTCTCCTTATATGTTTTGAGGTTTGAATTCATCAACTTGTATTATAACCTGACAACAATTCTTTATGAACTATACTATGTAGATACATGGATATAGGATGTCACTTTGGGCAGAACATACTGGAACAATTAATGACTGCTTCTTGCAACCTGAGAGCCTTGAATGCGTGCGAAGGGTTAGAGCAATTGGTGAAATGAACTGGAAACAATTTGCAGAAAATGAAGTAACAGAAATGAGAGGGCATCTACTAAAATACCCTGTAGATGTAGATCGAAAGGGGAAAGTCAGATCACTTCCCGGTCATGAAGAGTTCCCTGATGTAGGAGGAAAAATTGTTGGATCTTTTCTTGCCATGAAGGAGAATCTTACCATTTGATGAACTGATGATTACTTTGAGTCTGTCACATTAGGATGAAATGTATGTAAATTACAAATTAGAAGTTCAACAATTTTGAAATGGTTGATAGTTACAGAAACACATACACTGTATAGTCAAAACACCTTTACAGGTTATTCTTTTTCCTTTCATAGGACTAACTCACAAACCTATAGACCAATTCTTGATTATTATACAAGCAAACTTTTGCTAGAAATAAGTGTTGTTTTTGTGTATATATACTTTACTTCATGTTGAATGCTTTTTGTTTTGTAATTCATGGTGCTACCAAGTATGATATGATTATATGACAACATAGTTGCCTTGCCAATTTGGTAAGGTTATGTTCTGTTACATTATTATGGAGATTGTGTCTATCATTTTATCTATTTTTTCTCCTCCATTCGAGGTTGTTTGATAAATTGTTGCAAGAAATTGAAACGAATAAAAACTACTATTATGAAATCTAAAATTTTCTATTCTAAATATGACTTTTCTTTAAGCTTTCATTGACAAAAGAAACAGCAGTTTCGATTTGAAATGGGGTAAAAAAAATCCTAAACTGAAATCCAACCAAGTAAAGACTAAAGACAGACCAAGTAAAAATGTATGTAACAATAACATACTTGTACATCCAAGTTATACTTTTATGGAACATTTACTAGCTTTGCGCGTCTAGTTTTTGGATCAACTTCTACTCGAAGACCAAGTGCAGAAATTTGAGGCACATCAGCAGATCCCTGCAGCTGCAACTCATCAACTACCTTTTGATTCTCCTCATTGCCCTCCAATATATTCCTAACAGACCATATGCCCCATTCTCTCAAGTAAGGATTATCGTCATCAGTAACACATTGCTGCAATAGCAGTAGAATTCCATTCCTACTCCTGATTTCATCTTGTACATGTTTTCTTCTATATGCACAATTGCCAATAAGTGCAACTATGTCTCTCCTAAATCCCTTGTAAGGGCATGGTTTCGAGGAACAACTAGCGCCGACTTGATTATCAGATTGTTTGGTTCCGTTCCTGATTATTGCTGGAGGTTCAAGGTCCCCAAGCAGAATCAACAGCAACTCAACGAGGCCATGTGACAATAACACTTTGACAACATCGTTTGCATCCTCTTCATTAACTCTCACACTATCATCAGCACAAATGTCCCTCAATATAGTAAGAGAGTAGCCAAGAACATCAACTGCAGTAATGCCACTGGGAAGACCAGACTTGCCTCTAACTGCTTGCTCAAGAACCCCGATAGATTTCTTGAATATTCCATAAACAAACAATGCAACATCCTTTGAAATAGTAACATCTCCGATTCTCTCATTCAAAATTTCTGATAGTATTTGTAGAAGAAACGCTTGCTCAGATGAAAACTTATCATCTCTTGACTTGGTATCTTCATCGTCAAGAATATCCATAAACTGTAATTTAGAAAACAATACGGGCAATTGAGACTCTTCAAGGCAAATTCTTGAAAGAAGCAACTTTATCCAATCCTCGCCAAAACTAGCTGGTTTCGGTTGAAGAAGAAGTCAGTGTTACAACTTAAGAAACCAATATGGCACTCATGTCATGAAACATGGCAGCATAGCAAATTACAGAAGAACTCATAATTCATAACAGCATAGCAAAATATAGAAGCATTCTGCAGCATGGTTCTCAGGGGAAAGGGTGCATTGGAAATTTAGATATCAGCCGGGATGTAAGTAAAATCTGGCCAAGGACTCTTCCAATCAATGTAATTCGGGTATAATAAATTGAACTAACCCGAAGCATATTGTTCTTTTCTATACTTTTTCTATCCTCATTTTACAAAAAGCCTAAATATTTTATATCTCAACCTTGGTTTTCATTATTGGGTTATAAACTTTTGAAAATTCTCCTAAATTCATATATTCTTATTATCAAAGGAACTTAGAGTAGCATAAGTGATCGTAAAACTTTTCCTTACTTTGTACCCCTTTCAATTTTGTATCACTTAATCAAAATGGTTACATCAATCATCCAACTCTCACCACCTCAGAATTTTAAGAATGCCAATAGTTCAGAATCAACTGGTTTAATTAAGGAACAAGATGGAGATGCTTCTAAATCAGTAAAGTTACACCTAAAGTGATTGCCATTTAGGCATGGAAATGAGCCTAGAACACATGTATTGGACTCTACAATCAAGGATTTAGTTAGAATTCAGACTCTACAAATATAAATAAATAGAATCATAGCATAGATGAAACAAACATAGAAAAGTCCACAAGAAAAAAACATTAAGGCCAAATGCATTCAGGGGTCCTTTAAATTTCGCGTTTGTAACAAATAGGTTTTAAGTTTTTTAGAAGTCTTTTAAGTTTCTAATTTATTGCACCGTTACCCTTCAAGTTATCATCCGTTACAAAAACGTCGATGTAACTTAGTGAGGTGACAATGAGCACTACTTTTTGGCTTCCAAATAACAAGACACAAAGTTCAGTACCACCTCACTAAGTTAATAGTTATGTCACCGGCTATTAAGTTAACAGTTACGTCAATTACCTAAAAAACTTAAAAGACTTATTTGTTACCTAAAAATCTTAAAAAGACTTATCTTTTACAAACGCGAAACTTAAATAACCTGGGAATGCATTTGGACAAATATAAACTACAAACTTACCAGAAGAAGCAGTTCTCAATATTTCTACCACTACAGGCGAACCACTGTCACTATAAAGCTCTCCAAACCATTCAGGGTTTCCATCACAGCATGTATAAATCATCATACACAATGGATCAGAAACCTCTTTTTTCCCAACTCTCGCAAAAGACAAAATACCAAGTGGAAACAACTCTTCCCAAATAGCCCTCTGATGTTTTTTCCCAGCCAAACAAACATTTGCCAAAACCTGCAGACCCCACCTTACCAACATATGATCAGAACAAATCTCTGACCTTAAAATACACGAAACAACAGCAACAACCCCATTAAACTCAAGAAACAAATTCTGGTTAAGAATTTCACCAGCACACAAGTTTCTAAGAAGCTTGAAACACAAAGAGAGAACATGATGATTTAAAAGAAGGGTTTGTGAATGAAGTATAGTGAGAACTGCAGGGAGAATTGTTTTGGAAGCAAGATTGGAACGACCAGAATCAGATTTTGATGTGTGAATGAGAATCTCTAAGGAGTTTTCTAAGCTAGTGGAATTGGAAGCATCAAAGAGTAACTTGAGGGCATCATCATCACCACCAACCATTGTTGTGTTGAAAAGGTTGAATTTTTAAATGAAAAATAGGATTTTGATTAAAGAGAGAAATAACCCAGATGAAATATTAAACTGTAGCAACCAAATTGAATCAAAAATTGAAGCTGGGAAAAAAATTGGAGAATCAAGGTTTGTTCGTCACTCCACCGATACTCTTTTGGGGTTAAGGTAGGTTCAAGGGAGAAACACTTGTATAGGCACAGACACAAACTATTTAAATTTGGTTGTATGCATTTCGTTTTTGTTTTTTTGTTAAATAAGTAAATAATTCTTACTTCCTCTATTCCTTTCTACTCGTCTTTTTTCATTTAGACAAAATTACATATTTGGTTTTTATCTTATTTTTTGGTAATATTTTGATCATTTATCTTTCATTTGTAACATTTTGGTCATTTATTTTATTTTTTTGTAACACTCTATTTCTTTATCTTTTATTTATAACACTTTGGTCCTTTAAAGAACATGAAGATATGAAAGAATTGATGAAGATGATGAACATATTCATCAAAATTATGAGTTTTATTTATTTTTAATAAAAATGTATCTTAACAAATAAAATTCAGTATTTTTTAATTTAAAAAAAAAAGGATTTATATGTGAATGTTATAAAAGATAAATGACAAAAGTGTTACAAATAAAATATAAAAGACAAAAGTGTTACAAATATATAAGATAAAAGACCAAAATGTTACAAATAAAAGATAAATGACCAAAATGTTACAAAAAAATAAGATAAAGAACTAAACGTGTAATTTTGTCTTTCATTTAATGTTACTATTTAATTTTTTTTTGTATTTTAATGGTACGATTTGTCGGTTACTCTTATATTTTTCAATAAAACTAATTAATACTATTTATTTGGAAAACTATTTTTTTTTGGGTACTTAACATATTAAATTTTGTTTTTTTTTTACATAATATAATAAATTTATTGGAAAGAGAAAATGTGTGCAAAAAAATAAGAATTTATTGGTGTATTAAAATTAGGGTGTAATAGGAAGATAATGTGCAAAATTACACTTTCTTAATTTAGTGTTACTATTCTAAAAAGACAAATAAAAAGGGACGGAGAGAGTGTAATTTTTCAGAATTTTGTTTTTAATTCTTACAAATTTTATTTAGCACTTTTTAATCCTTGAAATATTTCCTATTATGATTTTTGGTCCTACTTTTCATTCAACTTGTATATTTCATTTTAAATTTTAAATTTTTTTATGCAGTTATGTTTAGTACAGTATATTATATAAACCTCTCTTGCAAATGTTTAAATTTTTTAACAAAAGATGAATTAAATATGAATTTTTTAGTTTTTTGCACATAAAATTCATAAATAATTCATCTTATGTTAAAATATTCTAAGTTTTAGTCGGAGATATTCTTATAATATTATAAACATAAATACAAAAAATCATTCAAAAGTGTGAAAGTAAGAGTTTGATTTAGGGCTGACAATGACCCGAGTCAACTCGTGAATAGTTCGAAATTCGATTCGATAATTGACTCATAAACCTAATTCATAAACCAAATGAACTGAACTTGAACAACTCGTGAATTTGTATTACTTCTTGGGCGAATCGCTTTTATGAAGACCTTTTGCACTTATAAGAATAACTTCAAGCATTCCATGAGGCATCTTGACTGCACTATAAAAAAAAAGTTATTAGAAATTGAAGTAACTAAAAAATAAAAAAAGTTATTAGAAATTGAAGTAAATCTTTGATGGGAATATACCAAAACTCCTCAAGCAATTTAATGCTTCTAATTAAAACATTTACTAAAATGTTATAACATTTGATTCTGACTATATATATATATATATATATATAAGTTAATTTTGATATGTACTCCGTAATTTTTAATTCTTAGTATAGTACTCCGTAATTTTTTGTATAATTCTTATAAGAAAGTACGGAGAAAATAATTGTGCAACATGAATTTTGGTGCTGCTATTTTTTTTTTTTGACTAAGCTGCATGCAGCTATGTTTTGAGAGCCCCAAAGTCTGCCGGTTGACTTGGTTATGAAATTTAGGATTTAAATTTCTTTCCAAATGGAACTTACTCAGCATTGGGATTTTGGAACAAATTAACCACTCCCAACTGAAATGAATTTTCCAAGTAACTTCAAAACCACAAACAAGTCCAAACAAATACTCCATAGCTCATTTTTCTAACCCCTTATCACAGCTCAAAATGTGAATATGAATTTTCCATGCTCCTTCACAAACTGGACCATTCCCTCATTAATTTAATTGCTTCTTATCAAACTTTTCCAAAACACTAAGTAAATCAACATTAAGAAACAACCTTTCTCTTTCTCTCTTATTTCCCTCATTTTTCCTTCAAAACCCTTCACTTGCCAAAATTCCTCTACCCCAAAAGTATCCTATATATACATCTCTATATCCATTTTTCTAAACAGTTTTTTAAAAACGGTGTACATACCGCAATTAATTTTGAGTCACGACATTAAAATTGAGGTCGCATCAGACTGTGATTCTCTATAATATCAAAAATCGCGGCACATTTGTGTTCAGAATTTAAAACGTGGCTAGTTATCTATCTTACAAGTGATGTCTCGCACTCTAGAAATCACCATTTTGAATGCTGAAAACATTTGTGCGAATAAAAACTCCATAAAGAAAAATGCAGTTGTTTCTCTTCAGTGTGATTCTAGCAATGAAATTTGTTACTCAACCAAAGAAAATTCAGAAGAATGTGGTGGTGGAAGCTACCTTTCATGGAATGAGAAGCTTATAATGGAGGTACCATTCAATGCAAGGTTTATAATAGCTGAAGTGAAATGCAAAACATCATGGGGGAATATTAAGAGTGTTGGAATGGCCAAAATACCAGTATCAGATTTGTATGTGCAAGATAATCAAGTGCAATTTCTGAGTTATAGGCTATGGGATAGTAAGGTTAGGAGAAATGGTGTTATCAATATTTCGGCGAAGGTTAAAAATTTGGAATATACTTTTCCGGTGACGGGGATTCCAGTGACTGGAATTGGTTTGAATGAGATTGTAACTGGGATTCCAATTTGGTTAAGCAATCTTCAAAGGAATTGTTAACTTGTTAGTTATTGTGCATGTTTGGTATCGTAATTTTGTTGAAACTTCAAAGTGTCAAAATCAGCGTTACTCCAAACATACACATATAATGTACTAAAATGGAGCAACAAAGAAAAAGTAAACATGTTTTTTCTGCTTTGTCTTTCTTGAAACAAGCATAATAAAGCGCAAACCAAATATTCACCAAGGTGAAAATTAAAATGACTACTGAATCAAGTGTTTCTAAATCATGATTTAGTAAAGATTTTGTATGTATTTTCTTAGTCCAACTTTCTAGTTTATGATAGTGTGAAACCTTTGCAACTCATCGTAGTAGAAGACATGTCAAGTTTCTCACTGTGATGTTGGGTTTAGACGTTATTAATAGAAAAAATTATTTATCAGGAAAAAAAGTACCAAACCCAACAACAGAATGCAAGAAAGTTTTTAATTTAGCTAACAATAACGATCCTTGGAAAAGGATCTGAATTCTATGTAGTCAAAAATCAGTGAATTCTATGCAGTCAGCAATTTTGTAACCGTACGATTAAAATTGAACACTCATGATTTTAGCATGAGAATTTAATATTAAACAAAAACTAAAAACTGTCTTCAAATAGGAACCGTCTCCGATCTTAATCGGACAGTCCTGATATAACCGACTGCAGCAAATCAACGACGGCGCTTAATCCAAATCTTGAAAAAACAACCAGATACATAACCTCCCTATGTATCCCAGAATTGACAGGCCAAAATTAACAAGTGCAAAGTATTTTGAATGTAGCACTTATATTTTGCAACTGTGAAATTACAAAATCAATATTATTGATACACAGGGATTTTGATATTTTCATTCCAGATTTATGACCTTGTCATTTAAGACATATACAGTAATAAACAATTGGTGAGACCTTGAACAAGAAATCTGATTCCTATTGTAGGCAATCCGTACCTAGTCAAGTTATGATTATAAAGGATTCAAATTTTTCATATCTACCCATGGAAACAAATTGTTCCCAATATGGTTAGGTGGTAACAGCTGATCATAGACATCGGGATAAAGCAAGTAGAAATCACCGACACGACAAAAATAAGTAACGAAAAAATGAAATTGGTAAAACATTTAGCGATGAAAAATAGAGACGAAAAAATGAAATCGGTATACCTTAGAAATGGATTTCATTTTTTCTGTCTCTAAATTTTTGTTGGTAATTATATTCTAGTGTACATGAACCAAAGTAAATCCGAAATTGTTGTGAAAAAGGTTGTCTTTGTCGGTGCAACTAGTTCAAACTTCTTCATGGAGGTTATCGGTGCTCAAAATATTAAATTTGCAGAGAGGACAGGTAGCGTTGATTAGCAGCCATTTATCAATGCATGTGCAATGAAAATGATGATTGCAAGGAAGTTCTCTAAGTTCAGCCCCGTCGTCATAGGCAGAAAGGCAGATACAGCATTCCTGTAATTTATCATCCATCCGAACAATGACATATTAGGATAGTTGGCATTTGGCAGGCATAGCATTAAACAAAAAAACAAGTATAATATCCCAAACCTTTAGAACAAAAGTTAAATTTGCAACCAAATCCGTTTGGCCCGACTTATTTTTTACTTTTTATTTCAGCTTAAACGAAATAGAGAAGTATAAAATTATATTTGACACTATTTCTCCTTAAAAGTATTAGAGAAATAAAGTAAAGAAGTAAAAAATAAAGAAAAGTGAAGTCAAACACAATTTTTTTCTTCTTTACTATTTTTAAGGAGAAGAAAAAAAGTAGAAAATAAGCCGGCCAAACGGGGCCATAACTTACATAGTTTATCATATCACTATTTAGATATGATTATGTAGGTGTTAAAAAAATATATTGTCTTGTCTTAACACTCCGGTGCCATGGCAATTTGCCATTCGACTGGGAGGTAAGTAAAATCTGACTAAGGATTGTTTGAGTTAAGATTCGAACTCGATTCGACCTTAACTGAAGCTCCCTAACCACTTGGAAGCTCCCTAACCACTTGGTTATTGCATGTGTTAAATGAGAAAGATTTACATTATAGCTTAGAAGTATGTAGTTAATAGGTAGCAACATGATGTAAATAACTGTTTCATAGGCGAGCAAGGTTTTAAGACAATGCAATGAATAAATTGTTAAATATTATATAAAATACTATGTTTCTTAACATTTTTGAATAAAAAGATAATTCATATTTAACAAATAGGAACTTACTGCATCTTCTAAGGCAATGACATGCTCAGACGCTGGATCGCTGTCAGTGTCAGTGTCGCATTCTGTCATCACTCCTCTGGATGATTCTTCGGTATCGCCTTCTTGCTTAAACTCCTTTATCATTCGGAACCTATATTTTGGCAACTGGTCAATCTCTTCCTTCGTTGCCCCTTCCTGTTCCCACATTAAAATTCAAATTAAGTCTGATAAAGTTGAAAAAAGAACATGATAAATGCAAGAAATGGAGAGATATAATTATAAATAAATTTACGATTTTGTTCAAATTGTAAGAACTTAGGAGGCAGAGGAGGAGAGAGAGATAGATAGAACAAATTCTGAATAACAGAACATATTTTTAATATATGGTGTCTAAAGATTAAAATATGTATTCCAAAATACGATATGCACCCTCGTTTATACTACACTATTAGACTCTCAATCTTAATCAAATAAGGAAATGAATCTTGAATATGGAAGTCACTCCTAAGAAATCGTCTAAAATGCTATAAAATGTTCTATGATACAAATAATGATATTATGAAATATTCTCTAGAGATTCTAAAGGAATCACGTTAGTGTAACAGCACATAAATAAAACCTTAAAAAATATATTCTAGCTCGCAATGAAAATATCAGCCAACATATAGCATAAATTTAACATGAAACCATAGTCAATTTAATCTTGAATGAATTTCAAAATGCACACTTACTAACAACAGATATCAATATACATATAGTCCTCCACATATCACTT
Source organism: Trifolium repens (assembly GCA_030408175.1). Lineage (NCBI taxonomy): Eukaryota > Viridiplantae > Streptophyta > Magnoliopsida > Fabales > Fabaceae > Trifolium > Trifolium repens. Next base: position 18,169,639 of record CP125849.1, read on the forward strand.
AAAGCATTAATTGTTCCTTATCACTAATATGCCCTAGGTACACAATATTTTCAATTATACTGCCCTTTCCCCTTAACAAATTCCAGTGCAAAGTAACAAAAAAATTTATATGGCAATACAAAATTTGGAAGCATCGACCGCAACTTTCTAGATCCCCGATGAAAAATAAAATAAAATAAGAAAGGTGAAATTTTACATTGTTGTTGCTGCAGCTATGAGTATTATTATTATGAGGTGCAAGGTCATTAGTGTCACTGTTATTAATAAAAATTTCCCCCATAAGATTAAAAAAACAGTATAGGAAAATAAGTTCAATTCTAACTACATTCATAACTACATTATATAACAAATTTCTAGAAATATATTATAGGATAAAAATAATTTCCAAATTTTATAACCACTTTAGTACACCAAAAGTAAAATAATTTCCATTTAATTGGTTTTGTTCAAAACATCACCCACCTAAGCCCTGTTTAAATCGGTGTTGTCAACTGCAGATTGCAGAAAATAGTGGTTTCTTCGTGTATAGCGCTGCTGCCTTAGCCACTATATGACAAGAATTTCTAACAAATAGCATATCGCAGAACAATAGCGATTTGTTCAAACTCTGCAGTTTTATAACGCTGCTATAGCCACTATTTGACAACACTGATTAAAATTGAACTGGTTTTCACTCAATCTACCGATGTAGGACAGATGATAACAACCAATAGGACAAAAAATAAAATAAGGGAAAAAAAACTATTTACCTGATCTGCCACTGCATACAAAATCGCTAGTATGCATGGAAGACAACAGCAAACAGCAATTCCGATGAGACATGCAACAGCAACACAAATCACTACAATCACAACGTCAAAAGCAAGAAATGTGATACAGAGCCTGCAAAACACAACATGCATGATGGTTACATAAATGCAACGCAGAAACATGGTACAAAAGCATAGAAAGAACTTATATTTAGGGATGGAAGTAGTAATAGATATTATTCAAAGTTCTAACTAACCAGTAAAGCAGCGGTGAATCCTTTGTCAAACTCTGACCACCAGCAGTTACCCAGTAGAACCCAAGAACCCACCATATGAATGATAGAATGGTATTTGCAGACTCTATGTGCTTCATGATACTGATAATTTAATGAATAGTACAGTTAAAAACTTGTATAAGGCCAAAAACAAAGCTAAATGTAGAAAAGTTAAATGGCAGTCAGACAAGATATTCTGAATTATGAACTGAATTTAGTAGGCAATGAAAAATTTGAACTGCATAAGCAATGATGCAATGCATATGCTGAATGATTGAAGCATTAGTTCTACCCACTCTACTGATTCCATCATTTGGTACTTTAATAACGTGCACTTCAGAGTAACACGTCACCACAGCACACAACTCCTTTAGGTGGTAAAATTAGAGTATGGCAAGCAGAAAACAAGGTGAAACCAGCTCTATTTAACCGATGGCAATTGAATATAAGTGAAGTAATGTGCACTGAAGTGCATACAGCATTACTCCAACTTCATTTTCTCATAATACAGTGTACTCTCTAATTAATAATTACCCAAAAATAACAAGTTTCTATCAATTAAATAAGTTTTCTGTCCATATAATCAAAATGGCGTTGCTAGGATGCAGAAGTGTCTAATGTCGTGTACAATGGACCGATACTTGGAAATTGTTCAAATTTTGACGACAGCGGACATTGTCAACTTAAGTTTATGGTTTTCCACGTCCGACAGTGACGTAATTGGTGTTGATTCAACAAAAATAGAAGACAACGAATATCAGTTCAGTTTTGAGGCACTAATATTTGTTTTTCTTTTTTTACCGAACCGGCATCAATTGGGCCAATGTTTCAACTGTGAACAAAGTAATACTACGATATTCTACTTACAGGTAGTAATGCCAGTCATTGTTAGCACTTAAAACCATTTTCACACATTTCGACCAAAAAAAAACCAAAACCATAAAAACCATTTTCACGTATTAGTCCAAAGTAGACCATATGCGACACTTCTCCAGAATCTCCACACCTTATAAACCACCATGAACAAAATCAAAAAATTATTCCTACAAATATTTTGTTAAGTTTGAAAACCTAAAAATACAAAAATTGAGTGTTTTAGTCGCACTTGGAAATGATGGGGACTAAATGTATACTCCTATAAACTAGAATAAAAAATAAATATAAACTAATAGGGATTTGGATCGTCTAAAATGACTAAGATATAAAGAGAAAAAATCAAGATTTTTTATTTTAACAAGCTCATGATTTCTTATAATATACCTACAATATCTATCATTTATTTAGCCGCACTTAGAAATGGCGAGACTAAGCAGATGTTTGGTTCTCCTGTGATTAAAATTGATTTTGATTGAATTTATTCTGGCAAAGAATTAGTTGAAGGTAAAGTGATATATATATTTGAATACATTCATATCAAAGTAAGTTGCACAATAAATTGTAGTGTAAAAATCAATTCTAAAATTTGAAGCTACAATTTCTAGCTTCCAGTAGAATCAATTATACTCGATAGAAACCAAATATGTTAAAATTAATTCTACACCTCTAAAATCAATTTTGCTTCCTTCAAAAGTGGAACCAAACATATACACAAAATGTATATAAACTAATATCAACTAGAACAAAAAATATATAAATATATAAACTAATATATAATTTATTTAGAGATAAGAATAAGCATATTTTCAATTTCTAGTGACTAGAAATGTATTTATTTAATCCAATAAAAATATTAAAAAAAACAACTAAATATATAAAAAGGACAAGAAGATTGAAATTGAAAGAATTGTTTGTAGTACCTATTTTCCTGATTCTCCAAAAAGTGCTGAGAATCAAAATCAACATCAGAATCAGTCTCAGAACTCAAACTCCACCTTGGACCACTCTCTAAATCATGAGAAGAATCTTCTAGAACACTATCCCTTCTCCTTCTTCTAAATTCCGAAACAACACACAACGAATGAACCAATCCTTGCAACAAGTACCCCAAAATCCACACCCTAAGAGGAACACAAGGTTCCTCTTTATTACTCAAACCCAAAACGACAACACTAACAACAAGAAACGACAAGTTCCATGCTATGTCAAGTGCTACGACTGGTTTCGAATAAGCCCATTCCCTCTGCCGCTCTTCTACCTCAACTGCCGCCCTCTCTCGAACACGTACGGATGGTTCATTGAGCATCATATGCTGTGAGCTTGCTCGACGGATGAAACGAGAAGCGGTACGGAGTGGTGGTGGTGGTGGTGTTGGTGTGCGGTGGAGGGAACGGCGAGTTCGGTGGAGAAATGGTTCGGTGTCGTCGGCGGTGGATTCCGGTGGAGATGATGGTGTTGGATTTGAAGTGTTCATTTTTTATTTATTTTTTTGGATTTGTGAGATTTGATGAGAAAAAATGAGAGAGAGTGAATTGAATCAGTTCTTGTAGTAATTTAGAATGAGAAGAACAAAAATGGTTTTTATTGTTGAACATCGTTGTTGACCAAAATGTTTCCTTTTGAAAATATTTGACCAATAATTACTTTTTCTTTTTTTTTTAATTAATTTGACCAATAATTCCTTAAAAAGATTTTAAGAGATTTTTTTTTAGTAAGCGATTTTAAGAGATTAAAACAACGTTAGAAGTAAAATCAATACCTATCTATAAATGGGATACACCATTTTGGTGTAGATTTTTCCCTATTCCAAATTTACCCTTTGTTAATTCCAAATCAGAAATGTTATTGATACAAATTTAATTACAACTCTACTACAACTTATACAACTGTTCCCTAATACACCAAAACATACATAAGGCTACTTTTGTAATTTTCTACAATCATTTTTCCTTTTTGACAAGAACTTTTGTTGACTTTAATTAATTTCTAATGGGAAAGACTAGGATACACCCACTTGAAAATTAGAAGGAGTATTTTAGCACTCTACACCTATTGGTAAAAAACCAATACTATAGTTTTGGTAGCTAAATTAATGGAAGTAGAACGATACGGAAAAAGGTTCTTAAGAAGCCCATCTGGGAAACTACTTTATCCAGTAATTACCCTGATACCAAGATTTAATAATTTAAGTCTTTATAAAACTCAAATTAGATGGTTTATACGTCTTCATTATTGGTTTAGAAATTCTGGAGATAATTTCTTATCCAAAAAATATAAAGAATTAGCTGAAAATCTTCAGAAAAAATTACAGTCTATAGCAAGATGACTGAAGAAAGTATAACAAGTGTTTTACAAAAAGTTTTAGATAACTTAGACAAACAAACATCCTATTTAGAAAACTTACAATCCAAAGAAAGTAAGTATAAACCCCATGAAACATGGAATTTTCATGAAGAAAACTTTGTTTGCTATGAAGAAGATGAATCACATAAATATCCTCATCTTTTCCATACAGCAAATCCGCAACTAAATAATATAGCTTGTATGCTAGCCTACATAATAAAAAATTGTTGCTATCAAAATCCTCACCAAAGAATGGATGAATTTCAAGAAGAACAAAAAAGAAATATAGAGAATATCTATATTAAATTAGAGGTTATTTCAAAACTCTTAGAAAATAAGGAAGAATATCTAACTCTGAATGAGTTATCTCAATTTCTTAAGAAGGGGGAAGATAAGGGAAAACAAATAGACATACCACAAAACCAACCTCAAGAAGAGACTTCTAAACTCGAAGAAACTTCTGAGTCCACACAATTAAGAATCAAACCACCATCTAATTACTTTTAGATATGGATGATACAGAAGAAGCCCTTATTAGGCAATTAGAAAATTTAGAAAGACTAATGGTCTCTCTAGATATTAGTGGTAAAAGTCAGGAAACTTATGATGACAAATCAGAGGATAATAATCAGATTATTTATGACTTTAGCTCAGAAGAAGAGGCTAACGAAAATGAGATTGAAAATCCTCATTATGTAAAAATAGAAGAACAAGGAGAAACTTCAGGAACTAAAAGACCTGCAGATTTTGAAAGAGAATTCACCAAACAAAAATTCCAGAAAGTACCTCATTATTATGTACCTTCACAAAATCCATTCCAAGGACAAGGGATTTTAGATATAGACTGCAGTGTTGATGCAGCAAAAGACCTTAGGGATTGATATAATACAAATAGTGTGTTAATCCAGTTAAACGAGGATCTTAAACATTTAGGAGCAGTTGAAGTTTTCAACTATCTTCAATATAAAACTAGAGGAAATGCATATAAATACATTTCTACCTTACCACCAGAGGTTATGAGAGAATTACCTCTAACAGGAACCTTAGTAGTAGATTGGGTCTATGGATTACTAATAAAAGAATTCAAAGGATGGAAAAGCTCTATTCAATCAAAAATAGCATTTTCTGACCAAAACCTTTGGAAAATCACCAACCTAAAAATCTGCAATATGTGCTATGTAGATAATTTCATTTGTGAATTTCAGGATTTTTACTATAATATAGATAATAGTACTAGAATCTCTAGGAACTTGTTAGAACTATTTTATGACAAGTTACCAGAAAAAGTATCGGCTCAAGTTAAGGTGTTCTTCACCTCAGCGTTAGCAGAAGGAAAGGTAGACGATACTTTAGGAGGAAGAATAACTTCCTTAAAAATTTGGCTTCAAGAAATGTGTAGTCAGAAGATAGCCAAAAGAGAAGCTCAAGTATCCCTTTGTTGTAACAAACTACAAGACAAAATATGAAACTATGGTTGTAACTCTAGAAAGAAAACCAGAAAAGTAAGATCACAAAAACCTTATAAAAGAAAGAAATTCAAGAAAGTCCCTTTTAGAAAATTCAGAAAAGGAGACAAAAAATTCTTTAGGAAAAAACAACCTTACCCTAAGAAGAAAACATGCCCACAGGGTAAAAAATCATGTACATGTTGGTTATGTCATGAAGAAGGTCACTATGCAAATGAGTGTCCTAAGAAGAAGAATCCTAAGAAAAATGTCTTACATGCAATATATGCAATAGGATATGAACCTATAGAATCAGACATAGAATCTGATGAAGAAATTTATGAATACTGCACAGAAACAGATTCAGATGTCGAAGAAAGTACTTGGTAAAGGAAATCCAAGTGCTACATTTATTAAAATAGTACTAAAAAATAGAAATCTTTTAGCCTATATAGACACAGGTGCAACTCTTTGTTTCGAGAAAAAATCTATCTCTAGAAATTGGGAAAGATTAGCCAAACCAAAAGAAATAATAGTTGCAGATAAATCAAAACATCAGATATGGTTTAACCTTAGAGATGTATCTATAGAAATTGAAGGATATAAGTTTTTTATCCCAACAATATACCTCCATGATTCAGGATTAGACCTAATTATAGGAAATAACTTTTTAAAGTTATATGAACCTTTTACTCAAAGAAAGGATACTATATCACTTCAATAGAAGGACTTGGGAAATCCTAAAAATAGCAAAATGGTAACTACCAAAATAGTTACTAGAAATGAGATTTTAAATCTTATTAAGGGAAACCTTAGAGAATTAAGAACGATGTGGGAAGAAAGAAGCTTCCATATCAATATAGAAAAGAGATTAGATGAAGTTTGTTCAGATAACCCTCTAGACAGCCTTAAAAACACTAATCATGAACTTATAGTCATTAAACTCAAGAACCCGAATGACGAGATAAATGTTCCAAATAGGATTCCGTATTCTATTAGAGATGTTGAAGAATTTCAACAAGAATGTAAGGATCTACTTGATAAGGACCTTATTAGACCCTCATCAAGCCCACATTCTGCACCAGCTTTTTATGTCGAAAATCACAACGAAATAAAAAGAGGTAAAAGAAGAATGGTGATCAATTATAAGAAACTCAACCTAGCAACAGTTGGAGATTCTTATAAATTACCAAGAAAAGATTTTATTTTAGAAAAAATAAAAGGATGCAATTGGTTTTCTTCCTTAGATGCAAAGTCTGGATATTATCAACTAAGACTAGCCGAAGAAACAAAACCATTAACAACTTTTTTATGTCCACCTCAAAAACATTACGAATGGAATGTTTTGCCTTTTGGATTGAAACAGGCACCATCAATATACCAAAGATTTATGGATAAATCTCTTGAAGGTTTGAATCATATGTGTTTGGCATATATAGATGATATACTTATTTTCACCAAAGGAAGTAAGGAACAACATCTTCAAGATGTAGAAACTGTTCTTTTAAGAATTAAAGAAAAGGGTATTGTGATTTCAAAAAAAGAAATCAAAACTTTTACAAAAAGAAATAGAATACCTTGGTTTGATCCTAAAAGAAAATGGGGAACTGAGTCTAGCACCTCATACCCAAGAAAAAATACAAGCTTTTCCAAATGAGTTTTCTGATAGGAAACAAATCCAAAGATTTCTTGGATGTTTAAATTATATTGCTAATGAAGGATTTTTCAAAGACTTAGCAAAAGAAAGAAAACATTTGCAAAAGAAAATTTCAGAAAAAATTCCATGGTCTTGGACCAAAACAGATTCTGATATTGTTAAAACAATTAAAGAAAAAATTCAAGTTTTGCCTGAATTTTACAATCCAACGAAAGAAGATTTTTTAATTATAGAGACAGATGCATCACAAACAACCTGGGCAGGTTGTATGAGAGCCTTACCTAACGGTAAAGCAAAACTTTCTCTTAATGAGAAGGGATATAAAATTGAAGAATCTAAGGATCTTCAATCAAAAGAATCTGAAACTTCGAGGGAAGGGACAGATACTATAAAAGGCATTGATTACAGTGCTTCTAAAATCCTGATAAAGGATACCAAAAAATTACATTTATGTAAATATATTTCTGGTACATTTACAGATACAGAATCTAGATACCATATCCAGGAACTAGAAACTCTGGCATGTGTACAGATATTAGAAAAATGGAAAATTGACTTATTACCGTCAAGATTCCTTCTTCGAACAGACTCTAAATATCTTACAGGATTTTGGAGATATAAAATTAAAGCTGACCATAAACAAGGCAGACTAATAAGATGGCAAATGAAGTTACAACAATTCGAGCCATATATTCAATACATAAAATCTGAGCAAAACAGTTTTGCAGATACACTAACGAGAGAATGGAGCAAGCAATAAAGCTACTTCAAAACAACATAAAGCAGAAGGTTGAGCAGCTCGCTGCCATTGATTCTAGAAGAAAAAAGATCTCCGACGAGAGGGGGGAGATGATTACAACACTCAAAAGTCTACAAAACATGACAACAAATATAGACCAGTCTTCAACACCAACAGCAAGCTTAGACAAAGTTCTCAAAGAAAAAGAAAACTGGGACTTGCTAGGACAACCTTCTGGAAAGTATGATTACTATGTAAAATATACAACCCCAGAAAGTTCAGAAATTCTCATTGAAGTAGTAACACCTAACGGATGGAAATCAAATGAAGAACAAGAAGCCGAATCCTCAGGAACAACTTCAAACAGCAAAAAATCATGGGCTGAAGAAGTTGAGGAAGAAGATGAAGCCAGAAAAAATGGTTTATCAACAACCATCCAAATAAGCGATCCCGTAGACGATGAAATGGGAAAGTTTGAAGCCTATGTCATATTCGATGGTCCAATGAAAGGGATCTATAGAAAATGGGCAATAGCTAAACAACATATCATTGGCAAGAATGTACGTCACAAAGGATACAAAACCATGAAAGAAGCGGAACAGGCACTTTATGGAGCCTACAAAGAGATTACAACAGCAAAAAACTTCCAAAAATCTCCTACAATGGAGTCAAAAAAGAAGTTGTCAATCGACAAAATTCGCCAGCTCGAACATCAGAAGAATTTTCAGATAACTGATCCAACTTATATGGAATTTGGTCTCAGATGGAAATGGCTAAACCACTATGTAGAAGAATTCACCACTGAATGCTTCTATCCAGTCAACAGGTTTAATTGCACTAGAGCAGTTTTACTTCCAGGAATAGACAGTCAAATCTGTTTATCGTTCTTTCAAAATGGACTAATCAGTACCATATACTTGGAAGAGCAACCCGGAAAGGTATTTGGAGAACTTAAATATCTTCCCAAAGAACTTCAAAATTTAACACAGAAATTCAACAGCCTATTTGCAAAAGGAAAAGAGATATTCTTGCAGATCGACTCAACATATCCATGGTATGATGAAAACACATTGGAACTAGTTACCAAACCACAATACCTCATTAAAATTGGGATCTCAAACAAACAATACCCAACAATGAGCAAGGAAAGTAGTGAATGACACCCTGCTAGTTACATTGCACAAATCAAAAACTTTCATCAGAAAGTATCAAGATTATTTTCTCAAAACAACTACAGAATCATTTATGAAGATTCAACAATGGTTGTATACAGCGACTCAAGAAAGCCTGCAAAAGAGAAAGACATCAATACAGTCAAAAATCTTGAAGCAAGAATTGACCAACTCAAGGAAGACTATGAAAAATTACCTAGAGTAATTCAAGATGAATGCTGTAGAATTTTTTCACAGTATTACAAGGGACACATGTGCAAAAATTGTCCACCAAAATCGTCGGCACAAGAAGACAAAGAAACTGACAACACAAAGCTACACATCACAATGTAGACAATAATGTACAGTGGTATCTTATCACATCTGAGTCAGATGGGAACCACTTAGTGATAAACTTTGAAATAATGTAAATAACTGTTTGTCGTTTTTCCTTAGTGTGTATTACTTTAAGTTAGTGCATGATGCTTTTCTAAGTGCATGTCACTATAGTGTGCTGTCATGGAAAGGGACGTCTTACCTATGCGAGCCCTTCTCCACTATAAATAAGAGCATTCAGCTCATTTGTAAACACAGTTGAAAAATATATGAAACTACTATCTAGTTTTCTGAAGAATTATTTCTTCGGTCCTTAGAATCATTTCTAAGAAGTAGCTCTTGAGGTAATACTCTGGAGGAGCTAGATCCTTGAGGTAATACTCTGGAAGGATCACCCATAACAATAATATAATCAACAGATTATATTCCAAAACACAAAACATCTTCAAGACAAAGATTTCATTAACATTAAACAGAGAATTCAATCAGGTATGATTATATCTCTTTTAAATTCAAAAGTTACACTTCAATACCATATTATCGGTACGATAATTTCAATTAAAAGTATGAATTATTTCTGAAGGGAAACTATTAAGACTTTTCTGAAAAATTATCATGACTGAAATTTCACTTTCTGAAAATAAATCCAGTTATTTTGCTGATGGCATATTAGACCATAAATTAGAAGATGCAGATTTATCCCTAACTGCAGAAGAAAACTTTAAACGAAAGTTTAATAAATTCAAAGAATTTTTCTCAAGAAAAAATATTTTGAAATTTGGAATAATGACTGGAGAAGAAGCAATTCCAATCAACTCTACTTATGGAAATATAGTCGTATCTACTATAGATAGAACACAAATTAAAAGAAGAATTGAAAACCTTTCTGAGAAAGAAAGAACTAAAATTGGTTATATTCACATATCAACCATTCAGATTTTGATTAAAAGTACTTTCATGAAAGGTATTGACTCGCCCCTAGAAATAATGTTAGAGGATTCTAGGATTGTAGATAGAAGACAATCAATAATTGCACAAGGAAAATATAATTTGAAATATGGAAAAATTAAGTTTGATATAAACTTACAAATGAGATTATCCCTAAAAGATAAAGATCTAGACAGATCTATAGTTTTTCACTATAAATTAGAAAACCCAAATCTTATGAAAAAAGGTAACCATCCCTTTACAATCTGTTATAGGATTAATTATGCTCTAAGCAATTCACATCACAGCATAGAATTTACAGGAAAAGATACAATTCATATTGATGAATTATTCAGACCACTGATAACATTAGAATCACCTATATTTAGAACACCAGCAAGAAATAGTTGTTCTCTAATAGAGGTTGAAAAAAAATTTGTTTGAAGAAACAGAAGAAAGAATGTTATTTAAAAGCCAAAGCCTTAGAATAACACCACCCAAAAGAGATTTTGAAATTTCAGAACAAAAGGAATTACATAAGTTACAAAGCTCAGTAGCAGGGCTGTCTCTGCAGCTCGAAAAATTGGATAAAAGAATATAGATTTATCTATAATTTTTAAGATGAATTTAGACCCAAAACTCTGGTATCAGAGCCCGGAGATGAGGCTAAAAGGTGTAAGTATTATATAAAAGATAAAGGTAACAATAGCATTTCTCTAAAGCAACAGTATCTCAAAGTTGTAATACAAGTTGTAAAACAAATTGTAAGAATATCACTTCTGATTCCAAATAGTCAAAAAAGGACATCATATAACCGTAAAATAAAACCGTAAATAAACTACCTATACAATTTTCATGTCCTTATTTCATAGCCAATTGAGTTTATATGAAGTCGGTTATCAAAAGATGCATTGAGTTTATATGTGTCTGTGTTATCAAAATCAATTTTAGTAGTAACAATCTATTTTTGTAGTGTTATCAAAATCAGTTTTAGTAGTAACGATCTAATGAGTATTTTGTGTAAAAAATATATTCTAATCAGTATTTCTAATTTTCGGCCAATGTGGTGTTAAATCATTCACGTAATTTTATAATAATTATAATTATGTGTAATTTTTACCTACTTCAAAATTACGATTGGAAGAACCAAGGAGGAGGTTAACAAAAAAATTCTTCTTCTCTTATCTCTTTTTTTTTCTATATTCTTAACTTCTATTTTTATTTTTATTTTGGTATGTTTTTGTTGTATTTTTGACAGGGATGAAGTTCGGAAGAGAGGGGAATTATGCTTCATGTGATGGAGGGTGAGTGATTTACTACCATACTTTTATCTTTTCCTTTCAAAGTTCTTTTACTTTAGTTTTTTCTTTCTAATTGCATTTTGTTAATAAAGGGTGTTATATTGAATATCCGTGTGTTTCTCAATCCTTCATATATCGCACCATTTGTTATACTTCTTGAATTTTTCTATCGTTTTCGTTTTTTGCCATGGAACATCCCTACTACAAAAATCTTAAATACCGACGGGCAAAATTTGTCTCTAAAATGCAAAAATTCCGTTACTAAGCATGCATGTTAGAGATAGAATTAAATTCACTGGACTTCGATTGCTATTATAGGTTTTTTATGAATAAATTGCAGATTAGTATGAAAAATTATACAAAAAGATTAGTATTCATTATTAAAAAAAGGACAAAACTTACATGCATTGCTTTATGTGCAGTTTTTGCTGTTCCACTCACAAAGAAGTGGTTTTTTGTGTTTTTCAATTTTATAAAAATAAAAGAAAACTGTTTTTTAATTAAAATAACTACCTCTTTGTGAGAGGAAAAGTAAGAAATGCATGTATAGCAATGCATGTAAGTTTTGTTCTTAAAAAAATTGAGGATATGTTGCAAAACTATTTGATCAACTTAAGTTTATTGGTTTTTTGGAACATCTTTAAAATAAGTTAGAATTCTAATCCAAAACATGAGACGTTGAACGGTTAGTCTCACTTTACAAATTTAACATAAGTAATTAAACTGCTGCCTTTACTTTGCCTCACTATGTCGTGTAGTAGTTTGTTTTCTCAATTCAATATTTGAAACAAGGATGAATATCTATAAAATTGGCAAACAGAGATAAACTAAGGGAAAATTGGGAAGCAGTGGATTATAGGCCTCGCTATGCCATGTAGCAGTTGAGAGATGGTAATTAATTAATACTCTGTTTTTTTAAAAAAAAATAATTGATTGCTTTTTATACTCTCAGTTATGAAACTTTGTTGCCAATGGAGGAATAATTTGAACTAACCTTGCGATGCAATGGTCGGAAACTGCATGCAGCAGCCCGGCGCAATGTTGAAAGGTAGCATATCACTATATTTGTTCATCAATTTTTGTTTCTTTTCTCCTCTCTACTCTCTCTGAACTTTCTCTTCCTTTATTGTTTGATTAAACTGTCATGTGAATATCCAATCAAAATGCCCTATGTCATTCGTACTAATTTTCATTCTAATTGAATGGTAACACTAACACCAATTTACATACTTTTCTATTATGTTTTGGATTGCATATTTTTATTTGTATTTTGGAATTTTTATTCAACTTTCATTTTAATTTTAAAAATAAACATCATTTCTTATTTTCCCTCCAAATGTTATCAAACCAACTGGTTGATTGAATGATAGTGAAATGATCCAAGAAAAAGAAGAAACCAAAGTGCAATTTGGATGGGCCTGATGCAGAAGAAAATTAGGCCAAAACTTGATGAAAGACTTCAAGGTTTCAAATTTGTGAAGGTATTCATTATGACATTGTCAAAATAAATATTTGTAGGTATCACTTCATCTTTTACAGATAGCCAGGTATGTAATCTCTTTGACATGGAAACCAATTGCACTACTAGGGACATTCATCACTATTTTATAAATGACTAACAATTCGGAGGAAGCGACATCATGAAGGTTTGCAAGAGTGAGAAAACAAGAGAGAATAAAAACAGCTACTGAGGAAAATAAAATGTAAGACAAGAGGTTGAAAAGCTTAACATTAACAGTATCATATGCATAGGCTGAAAACATGCTTAACACTAAAGCAACAAGGTATGTTTAGGAAATAAGTGATTTCACTGCTTAATCAGAAATGGAACAGAGTGTCTGACAATGGCTTTCATTTGTGTTGCGAATTCAAGATTTTGTTGAAGGTCTTTCATGTTGGCTTGCGGTAGAACATTGAAGATCATGTTAGAGTACCAAATGTAGGAATGAAAATGTGAGTACTCATTGTGTTTGTGGATTGGGAGTAATAGATTACCAAACTCAACAAGTTGATTCTATTGGCTTAGTCTAGGGGAAGAAACTGTAGCAATACATGCATTTTTCTCCATAATGTGTAATTGAACTAGAGATAGGTGATGAAAGACAAGATATATTTGTAAGACGAATATTTAGTACTTAGGATGCTTTTAGGCAAAAATGATTAAAAGTATAGCAAATAGTAATGCAATAGGTGCTTCATGGATATTTTAAGGAACACGGTTGAACTTTTCTATGATTTACTATTATATTTTACTAAGTTGAACTTCTGTATGATTTACATAATTGTGAACATACATCATTAGAACATAGATTATTTTTTTTTTTTAAAAAGAGACAATTGAAATGCAAAAGCCAAAAATTAGTAAGTAGAAGTCTCAGAACCATAATAAAAAATGCATATCACACAAACGGGCACGGAACGTGCCTGTTTGGCCCGCTATGAAAAGAGCGGACTGACGGGCACGAGAGTGCCCGTCTGGACGCTAGTGTGTATTAGGGCAATTAAAAAAATAATAACCACAAATATAAAATATAAGGAAAATGCTACTTAACAAGAATTTTTTGATGCAAGAAAAAGAAGAATTTTAGGTGGCAACATTTAATTGGTCAAATTATAATCACTCTTTTTCCCATGTATGGTTAGCCAAGTTTTAATTGGTCAAATTTTCTAATTTTATGGATTCTTCTCTTTCTTGCATCAATATTTCTTGTTAAATAGGATTATGGGTGTTCACGGTTCATAAACTGCACTGAACTGAACCATATAAATGGTTCAGTTCAGTTCAGTAACTGAAACCACTTTTTATAAAAACTGGTTTATTTCTCAAACCAGTTTCAGTTCGGTTCAGAACCAGTTTACATCTTTAAACTGGTTTAGTTTCAGTTAACTGGTTTAAAACCGGTTTTTTAGTAAAACCGGTTTATTTTTATGAAAAACTGGTTTTACACCAATTTTCTGTATTTTTTTTAAAGAAAAACTGGTTTCCGATAAAAATAATTTCGGAGTTTTTTTTCCGAAAAACAGTTTCAGTCTATTTTTCGGGAAAAAAGTTTCGATATTTTTTCTCGAAAAAAAAGTTTCCGACTTTTTCGAGATAAAAGTTCCTGATTTTTTTCAGAAAAAAAGTTTCTGATTTTATCAGGAAAAAAAGTTCTCGATTTTTTCAAGAAAAAAAGTTCCCGATTATTTTTGGGAAAAAAAGTTCCCGATTTTTTTCGGGAAAAAAGTTCCCGATTTTTTCGGAAAAAAAGTTCCCGATTTTTTCGGAAAAAAAGTTCCCGATTTTTTTCGGGAAAAAAGTTCCCGATTTTTTCGGAAAAAAAGTTCCCGATTTTTTTCGGAAAAAAAGTTCCCAATATTTTTCGAAAAAAAAGTTCCCGATTTTTTCGGAAAAAAAGCTCCCGGTTTTTTTCAGAAAAAAATTCCCGATTTTTTTCTGGAGAAAAGTTCCCGATTTTTCCAGGAAAAAAGTTTCGATTTATTTTTTCGGGAAATAAGTTCCCGATATTTCCTGGAAAAAAGTTCTGATTTTTCGGGAAAATTTTTTCCGATTTTTTCGAGAAAAAAAGTTACCTATTTTCTCGGGAGAAATTTTTCCGGTCTTTTTTCCGCTTATTTTTTTAAGAAAAAAGTTCCCAATTTTTTGGGAAATTATTAAATATTTTGCTTTTTAAAAAAAAAATACAATTCATAAATTTAAACTGGTTTTGAACCGGTTATAAACTGAATTGTAACTGTTTTTAAAAAGTGATTCAGTTCAAAACTGTATTAAATGGTTCAGTTTAAAATATGGTTCAGTGCAGTTCGAACCGCAGTTTGGTTCAGTTAACTGGATTTTTGAACACCCCTAAATAGGATTGCTCTAAAATATAAGAGCGATGTTATTTAGCAAGAAATATTGACTCAAGAAAGAGAATAATCCATAAAATTGGGAAATTTGACCAATTAAAATTTGACTAACCATACATGGGAGAGAAAGTGATTATAATTTAACTAATTAAATGTTGCCATCTAAAATTCATACTAAATAGCATTTTCCAAAATATGTGTCCCGTGAACTTAGGTGTAAGACATTGTATTATATATGTACCGGAGAATTTTGAATCTCAATCATCTCACTTATCTATTTTAACGGTGGAATTTCTAACCATTAGACGACTTGCTTCTTCAAAAAAACGATTTTAGACGACTTGACAATATATATATATATATATATATATAATGTATTGTCCTATGAACTTAGCTCAGATGGTTTGAACATTGAGTCAGAGTTCGAATTTCACAAAAAAATATAATAATACAATAAATAACATCATTTTTGATCATGTACCTCATTTTCCTCATTTTTTAAAAAATTATTCTCACAATGTTTTACGATTTCCTTCCTTTTTTTCTTTTTTGGCTCCTACGATTTCTTTCCTTTTATTACTCCAATATTTCATGGTTTTCTCAAAATTCACTTCATTCCACTAAAAGAAAAAATATATCACGTTCATCATTATGTTCACAATTATTGTTCTGAAATTTCAAACATCTTCAATCTACATTGATTTTTTTTAATCAAACCACTGAATTAAATTTAACCGCGTTTTTTTTTTTTTTTCATTTCTATATAAAAAAAGTTATGAAGATGAAAGACCGCATATGATTTAATTTACCAGAAAAAGGATTATTTTTTTTTTTGACAAAATAAAGTATATTCATTCATTCAAATAAAAAGAGTACATCGATGTAATACAAATTCATAATCGCTAAAAACAAAAAGGATGAATCTGCGAACAAACTCACAACATCCATGTTAATAGCATAAAACGGCAAATTACATATGCCTACAAATATGACTATATTGAAGTGTCCGGAATATCCATGTCTCCGGATCTGTAGCGTTGATGACACCAAAGTCGACATTGATTGGATTTGCACTTGATCGAATCTACTCCTTCAACCTGAAACAAAGAACACCGCACAAAGACGGGAAAACAAATACACCGCACAAAGACGGGACAACCAAATACACCGTACAAAGACGAGAAATCAAAACAAACATGTAAAAATCACACTTATTTATTATAACGAGAAGAAAAAAACAATTTGGAGGGATGATTTTAGGCCAAAAATGACCTAAAATCACCCCTCTTCAATGGACAAAGAAGAAAAAATAAGTAGTGACGGCTAGGGTTGGAAGAGAAATCACCCCTCTCCAATTTAACAGAAGATTGTACTTGAACAAATTTTTAGGGTTTATAAAACATTTGGGGATTTTAATTTTTGAGTTAGAAAAGAGATTAAATAGTACATAAAACAAAGATTCAAACTATTTGGAGGTGTATTTGAGTAAAAATTGATTTTGGTTTAAGTAAAAAAATGTTGATGAAGATGAAGATATGAATATGGTGATGAACACATGAACATGAATTCATACATTTTTTGGATTAGAGATGATGAATATAAGCTGGGATCTAGAATTAAAGGATTTTAATTTATGAATTTGGAAAAACATGAAGAATATAAACCTAGATTCATAATTTTTTAATTGACATTTTTTAATTTATGGAAGAAGATGAAGATATTGATGAACATGATGAATATGCCTATCAAAACTCTGAGTTTGCTTAATTTTATTAGAAAAATATTTTAAAAAATAAATATTAGCATTTTTTTAATTCAAAAAACAAGAAAGGGTTTATATGAGCGAATTATAAAAGATAAAGGACCTATATGAAAAAAGAAAAAGATAAAGGACTAAAATAAGTGTAGGGACTCTGTCTCCAAGAAAGATGCATTCCTAAGCAAATTCCCCACATTTCATAGTAGAGAGCGTCACAAGTTCCAATTTTCCACAGTATCATATTATCCATCTGCCCTCCGAGTTTCGAAAAAGCTCGCCACATCCAACTAGCTCTAAAGAATCCTGGTATGCTCTGTCACAGTTAAGCTTGATCCACCCATCCCGAGGTCTTTTCCAGCCAATGAAAATAGTGTCGAACTGGTGAATGTTCAGTTGATGTTGGGTGTATTGGTCTATGTCTTCAACCATATTGAGAATCTTGAAAGTTGGGTATTTGAATGCCGAAGTCATCCTCAAAAATAGTTTTGTTCCTTCACATTCACATGTGCTAGCATGCCACCATAAAAACCATGCTCCACTTCTTATTTTAAATATAATGCAGTTGATTGATGATATTCTTGAAGATTCAATCTCTGCAATTAAGAGGAAAAAATTAGATATTTGATTTGAATCAACTAACTTTATCTAAGTTTAAGTTGCTATGGGACAATCCCAGAAAATATGAATAGTGATTTCTTTGTCTCTATCACAAGTAGATCACATGGGAGAAACTCCTACAACCCATTTTCTCCTACTAGAATTAGTGAATAGGCGCTCATGAGCCTTCATCCATATAAAGGTTTGAATTCTATAATGGTCTTTCCACCTCTACAAGGCTTTTCAATCTCCCTCAATTAGATGAAATCTAGTGTTCTAAGAATCATAGGCACTGTTAACTATAAAGTCCATAGTGTTGGTTCCACCCCAACTTATATTGTCTTGCCCGTCTGTGTCCTTAGGCCCCGAAATTGTGAGTTCCTAAACAGCAAAGCTAGATGATAAATTATTTTTTTTGACAAAAATAAAATGATATTCATTCATTCAAATTGATAGAATACATCAGATACAACCACATATTCAATTTCGCTAAAAACGTAATGGATTAATCTGCGAACAAACTCACAGTATCCAAGTTAATAGCATACAACGGCAAAATGCCTACAACAAACAATATGATAAAACTAAAGCCACCGGAATATCCATGCTTCCGGATCTGCAACCTTGATGTCCAAATCATTGACTGAATCTGTAATTAACTGAAGTTGATCTTGCAATATGAATCAAACGAACACCGCAACAATACGAGAAATAAAATAATGCCGCACAAGAGTGACCCAAAATCACTCCTCTATGATGAACAAAAAACAAAGAGAAATCAGAGAAAAAGAAAAAATAATTATGAAAAAACTAGGGTCGGCACCCTCTGCTAGATGATTAGTTAGAAGTAAGGAAATTATAATCTCAATCTCCTGAGGGGGTTACCACATCTCTCACAAACAGAGTCGAGTCAATACTAGTTTGATTCATAATGGGGATAAGAGAAGTTCAATTTGGAGTTTTTTTATCCAGCCAAAAATTAGACGCCCCTCATTTTTCTTGGCATCTTCTTTCGCATTTTGATGTACATGAGGTCTAGCACTCTTCATTTCTTTTTTCTTTTGATAATAAACTGGGCTTAAGTCTGGAAAAAGAAAAAAATTACAAATAAACTGTATTCTCCATAACATCAGCTAACAATAAGTGCCTAAGTTGGCTAGGAAAGAAATATATAAACAAAAATGGGCAGGGAGGTTCCAATAGCAAGGCAATAAGGCTGAGTGTGGTGGTTCTTGAATCTTAGGCACGAAGGGGAAATGTAGTTGCAAAAACGTTAGCATTCCAATACTCAAGTCAATATTTGAATGAGGGGGAATGCTAAAGAATTGGGTGAATGTTGTGTATCATGGATATTTGATGCGTATGCGTAGTTGTAGGCCGAGTCTTTCAGTATGCATGGAAAGTCACAATTCCACTATGTTAGTGGAGCCAAAAATAGTATTGTTTTTGTACCATATTGAATTCTTATTGTTTGAGGCCAAATGCTATGGAAGACGTGCATGTCCATGTATTTGGGGAAATTATCCTGTGCTTGGTAACATGTATTTGAGTTTTGCGCCTCCTTGTTGTGTTGGGCTTTTGTCCAGTCCGAAATAAAGATATTTCTATCCAAAAAGTAATCCAAATTTGCTAACATATTTGTTCACTAATTTGATTCTTGATAAGGATGTGCCACAATGACATCCCTGTTCAAATCCAAAATAAACAAGATATTTTGATGCACATGAAGTCTAGTATAAGAGTGATAATTGGTCAGACCAGTCTACAGAGCTACGATCTAGCCTACTCAGATTAAACCAGGCTATTTTAAATTAAAAAGAGCAAATCAAGTCTTTTTTAGAAGCCTGTTAGTTAAAAATGCCAAACAACATGCCTTAAAAAACCTTTTAGACATATGACTGATATTTTATTACAATTATTTTATATTATATATTTATATTAATTTTTTTTAGTAATTTAAGTTATAAATTTTTCACATATATTAATGTATTATTATAAATTATAATTGAAATATGATGTCATCTATAGTTAAATTCTCTAAAATGTAAAGGTAAATATCAAAAGGAAGTTTTTTGGTAAAGAAGCTAAAAAGAAAAGGAAAAGATAAAAAAAGGAAAAAATTAATCACGGAGAAAGAAAGTTTCCATTACGTCGCTCTTAAGAAGATCACGGACGCCTTCTAGAGGAAGCTCCAAGTTTAGCGAAGAAGTCAACACATTGATTCTCCTCTCTAAGTGTGTGATAGAGAGAAACATTGGTCTGAGAGAGCAGCTCCTTTATATCTTGGATCAATACACCATGAATATGATATCTAACTTGGGGACCTTTGATGAGGTTGACACAGTGTAAAGAATCTGAGTAACAGACTAATTCATCGATGTTCATGTCTTTGGCTAGCAAGAAGCCCTTGTAGATGGCATACAATTCAGCGAACAAAATATCAGATGAGCCTTGAATGAAACCAGAGAAGCCTGCAAGATAGTGGCCGAAGGTGTTTCTAATAATGCCTCCAAATCCAGATCGAACGGGAGAACCAAGACAACTGTCATCCACATTAAGAATGACACAAGAATGATTATTGTTGTTCCACTTGACATATCTATCAACTAACCTGTCGTTAGAAACTGGAGAGAAGCAGTTCCTAAAGGTTTTGACCATAGCTCGGATCTTGAAGGAGAGCCGACTTAAGGACCAAGTCTCATTATTCAGGCACATCAAGTTGCGGTGTCTCCATGACCACTAGACACCAGCCGAGATAAAAAAGAAGTTTAATCTCAAAGTCTATTAATTCATTAGTCTATTTAAACATAAATATATTAATTTATTTAAATATTTTCATGCGAAATAAACTTTTAAAGATGCTAATAGGTCATATCGAACTTTTAAAAAATTAAACTCAAACCTAAAAGATAAATTTATGGTAGGATACTATTCAGACTTCAGACATAACGTTTAATTTTTATCATTAGAAAAAGAATATGAAATTCTCCCCTTTTGAACCCGGGTAATATATATTTGTTCCGGCGGTTCTACTGCTGCATCATTTTGCCGCGGCAAGTTCGTTTTTTTAACAACGGTGCGACAAGTTATTATGCACAAATTCGGCTTAAAAGCTTCAGTCTTTTCTCACAACCCATGCCACCCATTCAACCTCATGCGATTTATCCGTTATACCCACACCACCATTGCCAATTCTTATCAATCAATTTACCATTCAAACCAGCTCCTTAATGGATTATCAAAATCTGGTCGAGTTGACGATGCACGTAAACTGTTTGAAAAAATGCCTCAAAAGGATGAATATTCGTGGAACACCATGATATCTGGCTATGTTAATGTAGGAAGATTAGTTGAAGCAAGAGAGCTTTTTGATGGGTTTTCATGTAGGAGTTCCATCACATGGTCTTCCATTATATCTGGGTATTGTAAATTTGGGTGTAAAGTTGAAGCTTTTGCTTTGTTTAGGTCAATGAGGTTGGAGGGTCATAAACCTACTCAGTTCAGTTTAGGGAGTGTTTTGAGAGTGTGTTCATCGTTGGGTTTGATCCTAACTGGGGAAATGATTCATGGATATGTTGTAAAGAATGGATTTGAATCTAATGTGTTTGTTGTTACTGGACTTGTTGACATGTATGCTAAGTGCAAGTGTATTTCAGAGGCTGAGTTTCTTTTCAAGGGGTTGGCTTTTGATAGGAAAAATCATGTTTTGTGGACTGCTATGGTTACTGGTTATGCTCAAAATGGTGATAGTTATAAGGCGATTGAGTTTTTTCGTTACATGCATACGCACGGGGTTGAGTCTAATCAGTATACCTTTCCAACTATATTGACAGCATGTTCTTCTGTATCAGCTGGTTGTTTTGGTGAACAGGTGCATGTTTGTATTGTAAGAAGTGGTTTTGGGTGCAATGTATACGTTCAAAGTGCATTGGTTGATATGTATGCAAAATGTGGAGATTTAAACAGTGCAAAGAAGGTATTAGAAACTATGGAGGTCGACGACATTGTTTCGTGGAACTCCTTGATAGTTGGATTTGTAAGACATGGGTTTGAACAGGAAGCTCTACTATTATTTAAAAATATGCATGGAAGAAATATGAAGATTGATGATTATACATTCCCATCAATCCTGAATTGTTGCGTAGTAGGTAGTATAGATCCAAGATCTGTTCATTGTTTGATAATCAAAACTGGATTTGAGAATTATAAGCTTGTTAACAATGCTCTTGTTGACATGTATGCCAAAACTGGGGACATGAATTGTGCATACACAGTTTTTGAAAATATGCTTGAGAAAGATGTCATCTCATGGACCTCCCTTGTAACCGGTTATGCACAAAATGACTCCCACGAAGAATCACTGAAGATTTTTTGCGACATGAGAGTTGCTGGTGTAAATCCCGACCAATTTATTGTAGCAAGTATTTTGAGTGCCTGTGCAGAATTGACTCTTCTAGAATTTGGTAAACAAGTGCATTCAGACTTTATTAAATCAGGCCTTAGGTCGTCACCGTCCGTGGATAATTCTCTTGTAGCCATGTATGCAAAATGTGGATGTCTAGATGATGCTGATGCAATTTTTGTTTCAATGCAAGTTAAAGATGTAATTACCTGGACAGCTCTTATTGTTGGTTATGCGCAGAATGGTAAAGGAAGAGACTCCTTAAGATTTTATGATGCCATGATTTCAAGTGGCACAAAACCAGATTTTATCACATTTATAGGATTATTATTTGCTTGTAGCCATGCCGGTCTTGTGGATGAAGGTCGCAGTTACTTTCATCAGATGAAAAAGGTATATGGAATAAAACCTGGCCCTGAACACTATGCCTGCATGATTGACGTTTTTGGACGATCAGGAAAACTCGATGAGGCAAAAGAATTACTAGATCAAATGGATGTGAAACCAGATGCAACTGTATGGAAATCACTCCTTGCTGCATGTAGAGTGCATGGAAACTTAGAGTTGGGAGAAAGGGCAGCTACAAATCTTTTTGAGTTGGAACCTAAAAATGCTATGCCTTATGTTTTGCTATCTAACATGTATTCTGCAGCTCATAAATGGGATGATTCTGCGAAAATTCGAAAGTTGATGAAATCAAAAGGAATAGTGAAGGAGCCTGGATGCAGTTGGATTGAGATAAACAGCAGGGTGCATACATTCATTTCTGATGATAGAGGACATCCAATGGAAGCCAAGATTTATTCCAAGATTGACGAAATTATAGTGAGAATTAAGGAAGCCGGTTATGTACCAGATATGAATTTTTCTTTGCATGACATGGATAAAGAGGGAAAGGAAGTTGGTCTTGCTTATCACAGTGAGAAACTGGCTGTTGCTTTTGGATTACTAGCTGCTCCACCAAGTGCACCTATCAGGATATTTAAGAATCTCCGAGTTTGCGGGGATTGTCATTCTGCTATGAAATATATATCGAGAGTTTTCACTCGCCATATCATCTTGAGGGATTCAAATTGTTTTCATCATTTCAGAGAAGGAGAATGTTCTTGTGGGGATTATTGGTAGGATTTTTTCTTCAAAAACTTCATACCACTAGTTTCAAGGGGAGTTAATCCACATGACATTTTCAATCTTTTGGGGCTTGATTACACAGTTTGCTGTTTCTGTTGTACTATCAAGGTTAAATTTATTTATTTTTTAATGTCATATATACATAAAGAAATTTACATTTTTTCAGCATTTTTTTAACAGTAAATTAGTACCATAAATTTTTTAACAGTAAATTTTTTTGAAATGGAAGAGGGAGGATGCAAGACTGCATTTTCTTTAATTGAAATTGTACATTATGAGCTGCAAAATGGTAACATGTGAGATTTTAGATCATTGAAAGTTTGTTTCTTCAAATATGGCACGAGTGAACCAAGTAATTGACTCAAGTGGTTGATGAGGTCCTCTTGGGATGAATTGTTCGGAAGAATTGGAGTTCAATTTTTTTTGTGGAAACAATATTTGACACGACTTTATTTATCTCACGACCAAACTTTGAATTACTAGGATACCTTTCCTTGGAAAGCAGATGGATGATACCAACAACAAAAAATATTGCACGAGTGAGAATTTGAGTTCATTTTTGCTGTCTAATGAATGTTTCTTTATGCTCAGAATAACTTGCTCCTGTTATACTTCATAACCAGTGTATCAATTAGCAGAGAATGTAATCAAAAGTCAAAACTTTGAAAATATCTTTCTGGTTAGTTTATCTTACTATAGAAGAGTTTATCTTAACTATCAAGTAAGCGTTGCCCTTACTCTTGGGTCGCTTGAAAAAATTACAGGCAAATGGTTCATTGTCAACATTAAATCATGTCCACTGAGAATGTTAAGAAAAAAAATGCTTACTAGTCATCAAATTTATATTAGAAATTTAGTTCTTTTAGAATTGAAGTTTAACAAAACTTAGTATATGTTTGATATAATAGTGAATATGTCAGAATCACGGTTAATCTAGCTTATTCATCATGATACCAAACATATAGGCCAGTTAGCAGAACCATGAAGAATACTTTATCTTTGAAAAAGAAAAGGAATAAAAAAATAGAGAAGCTTGTTGAAAATTAAAAGAAAAAAAATGCCTATTCATTTGATTGATGATTTCCACATAGTCCACTTTGAGGAACAAACAATCTAGAACTATATGAAACATGAGTAAAAGAATTGTGTGAACTTGTTATCTTTTAAAATTGAGGCATACATCAACCAAAAACTACTTAAAAAATGAATGTAACAGTTTTAGCAGGAACTCTCCTACATCATCCACGTGATCGTCATCTGCAGGTCCTTGATAAAGAGGTTGCATGGTTGAGGTTCAAATGAGTTGTTTAGTCATGATTGTGCAGGTTGGACAGCAGAGATCTGAACTGTTAGCGAAGGTAGCATTGCTTGTCTGGTAATCTACTCATCCAAAATCAATTTACAATAGCCAAAGAAAAAAAATCAACTCCTTGCATGCTCGGGAATGAGACGCCGACGCAACTCATCAGGTGCGCCTGCCAACTCTGCAACATTTTTAAAAAATTTATGTAAGCAATAACAGAATATTTGATTTTTTCAATCATGTTTAGTTTATCACCATGTTACCTTGAGCTGTAAAATCAAACAAAGGGGGTAGTTCTTGCCCATTCGGTAAGCGGGCATTTGGGTCTCGGAGATCATCAAAGAAGGAGTGTGCACATGCTTCCAACTGTAAACAAAATATAATCATCACTTCTGTGCAACACATTAATCAAACAACTGCAACTGAACATACGATAAAGCTACGAAAGGTATTGTTTATTAAACCAAATTAACTTTCTTACAGCTGTGCAACGTAGATTTGGTGAATACTGAAGCATCCTCGACACAAGGTCCACTGCTTCCGAAGGCATGCTTTTGTGAAAGATCTGGATATTACAGAAGTATTACTGTTCAGCAATTTATCAATTACAAATTATAAGCTACAGGGGCAAGTAGGAAGTAATAACGAACTACGAACCTTGTGCCATGGGTGAGCTTTAATCTGAGGAAACTTGAATTCAGTGTAATTTGGATTCATGCACTTTATTTCTTCTCTTGTTGGTGTCCCCAAAATCTACAATGCATAATAATGCTTAGATTGAAGATCCAAAAAACAGAAAGCAACTTTCAAGAAGAAGCTAATAAAGCATAAGGACACTGACACAAGAAAATTTACCTTAATGATCTCTACCAACTGATCAACGCCACTCTCTCCGGGAAAGATTGGCTGCAAATAACATAACATTGTTATATATAAGAATCAATCTAAAAATGTGTAATATTCTAAAATTATCGTCTGCATAGCAGTATATAAAGTTGCAGATATCACATAAATGCAAAACCAACTAAGAATTCTCTCGCACAATGAACTTTGTGAAAACGTTGATTGCTTACAAATGATATTAAAACTCCATAAACAAATTCTCACCTGTCCTAGAAGAAGCTCAGCCAAAACACAGCCAGCAGACCAAACATCAATAGCAGTTGTGTATTCTGTTGCACCGAATATAAGTTCAGGAGCTCTATAATACCGTGAGCATATGTATGATATGTTGGGTTCACCAGGCACCTAAAAGTTCAATAATATCATGAGGCCAAGCACATACAATCATACAATTTTCAAATTGATAAAGAAAAAACGGAACTTACCAACATTTTTGCACTACCAAAATCACATATCTTTAATTGATGACTCGCAGGATTAACCTGTGATAAACAATTACATGTCAGTTTAATAGAAATTTATTATTTCTTAAAATTTTAAAATATATGGTTCGTAAACAAGGAAATTTGAATGAAAAAGAATTCATACCAATAGATTCTGAGGTTTGATGTCACGGTGACAGACTCCAACCACATGATGCATATAGTTTAAACCGCGGCATATCTGCAAGAGTGTATTGACATGATGAATCAATAACAGCATAAAAGTAACAAGCCAAAAGCAAATGGCTGAAATTCTATAAACATTATTGAGGAAGCTCATAACCAAAATAAAAAAATTAACAATAATAATCGACTCAAGTTCTAGATTACCTGATACATATATAGTTGCACATAAATTATAGGCATGTGTTGGTGCATCCTGACATAGTGCTTTGAAACTCTGTAGACAGTTTCAGGTACGTACTCCAAAACTAAGTTAAGGTACACCTCTTCTTTTTCAGCCGTCGAGTAGAAACAGTGCTTCAGTTTAAGAACATTGGTATGTTCAAGCATACGCATAACCTGGAGTTCCCTATTTTTATATCTCTTGTCTTGTAAGACTTTCTTTATTGCAACGGCTTCGCCAGTTTCAACGCACTTAGCCTACATTATATTCAAGCCATCGTGGATAAGCAAAGAGAGTAACTTGACAATTCTATACAACAGCGAAGCAAAGAATATCAACCCTTTTACATTTCAAGAAACACTTGCTAAAGGAATATAAATACCTGATAAACAACACCAAAAGAACCGGTACCAACAACACGTTCTGCCGCATATGAGATTATCTGAGCAAAGCAAAAACAAAGTTATTGAAGGTACAATATTTTAAGATTCCTAAGACTATATAGCGGAATAGAAAATAACGGACTGATCAGAATAATACCCTCTTTGGCTGTCCATCTCGACCACCAATAGAAGTTGTAATTACTTGACCAGTTTCCGTTCCATTTCCGTTCACAATAGTTGCCTCCATATCCTGCACACAGCAAATCAATTACCAAACTCAATGATAGATTGCTTTCAACAAAAACTAGATTCACTAAACTTAACTATAAATCTAACTTTTCATTTAATGACATCTTTATCTTTATAGAGTTAAAAAGGTGCTTGTATTGTATATGCTAAGTTGCTAACTCCCCAATGAATATAGAAACATCGCAAGTACGAAAAATAGAACAAATTAATGACAATAAATACCTTTTCGTTGTTGTTTTTGCTTTTATCGTCTTTAATTTTCATTTCGTTTAATTCTTTTGGAAGCTGTTCACAACCTGACTTCTCGGTTTTAGCCACCGCAGAAACATTAGAATTACATGTACTAGATGCATCTTCTTGGGATGCATCTACATACTTTGTTTCCCCATTTCCTTTTCCTTCAGTCTCTTGATCAAACTTGGCTCTTTTTATGGTAGAATCTCCACCCTGAAAAGGAACAATTTGAATTTAACTAACACATTGTGTACATGTCGGCATGCGAAATCAGAAAACATATTAGCTCAGGTGGTAGTAGGACATTGCATTATATATGCAAGAGGCCGGTGTTCGAACCGCGGTCATTCCACTAATCCACCTTAAGGTTGGATTTTCTAGCCACTAGGCTACTTCACCAAAAACATATCTCAAATACATAAACTTTTCTAGCTTGTCAATTTAATTTAGTTTACCATAATTAAACTCAAAGCAAACATGCAAAATCTAGTATAGATTATCCAAATCATATACAATCATGTAAATCACAGAGCAAATAGATGCCTTAAATTCACAAGTCCATAAATAAATAAATAACAAAATGAGCCAATCTGAGAAGCAGACATAAATTTGTGAGATCGTAAAACATTTTGAATTAAAAAAACAACTACATCTCAAAAACAAACAAATAAAAAAGTGGTCACAAAAACAATAAGTTCACAAACAAAAGGGAAAATAAAAGATACATGTAAGAAATAACATCAGCAAATGGATAGAAAAAGTAAAATAAATCCAGAAACCAAATTACAAATTTTTAAAAAATAACAAGATTATCATAAAAAAAATAAAAAAATAAAAATTAAATGTTATGCCTAAAATGTAAAACATGGTCATTTCATGAAAAAATCTAAACACCCTCAAATCTAAACAAAAGCAAAATCTTAAAAAAAATATAGAAAAAAAAAAGTCTTTTTGAGATGGTGAGAGATCTTAAACTTACAGGATCTGATGAAATAGAGGTTCTACCAGAAGCAATGCTTTTTAATCTTCTCATCATGTTCATATTGTTAGATTCCAACCTCAACAACACAACTGAATCAACACAAACACACACCCTCAAATCTAAACACCCTCTATAAATTTTTTTTTATTATTATTATTATTAGAATTTTTTATTTATTTTTTGAAACAAAAGAGAGAAACACAAAAACTGAATTTGAGTTTCTCCCTCTTGTTTCTAAGTTTTCTGCAAACAACAATAGAAATGGAAGAGAAAAAGAGAAAAATGAAACACAAAACAAAACAAAACACAAATCTATAATGAAGCAAAGAAACCTTTTTTCTCTCTCTTACTAAAAATAAGGTGACAGGTGTTAGTTAAGATTTTGAATGGTCAAACATCCATCAATTTCAATCATTCTAAGCTTCAAAGTTTGTACCTCAGTCAAACAAGAGATATTGACCGTTGATAAGAAATTATGGAGAATGTATGGTCAAGATTTTTGTTGTCATTTACGAGAAATGGATTATAGGACAGAGATGTGAGACATAAACGGAATATTCGGGGGTGTTTAAATTTAGGGTACCCTTAAATTTAACATTGTTGTTAATATTGTTATTGTTATTACAATGAAACATGCGATGTTTAAGGTTAACAAATGGTTAACTTAACGTCTAAAATAAATGTACTACTACTAGTACTCCTTGTGTCAAAAATATAAGGGAAAATTGATAAGAAAAATTGATGTATTTTCTCCATCCTTAATTATTATCTTCGTCCTAAAATATAAGACTTAGTTGATCAATGTTAATATACAATTTTGATTACTAATATCTTTAATTGTCTATTAGTAAAAATTATAAAAATTTGATATTTTGAAAATATTGATCAAAACAAATCAAACAAAACCTTATATGCTAATATTTATATCTATATATTATTAAAAAAAAATACAGTCAAAATAAAATAAATTAATAGTACATTTAGTCAAAATATGTTTTATATTATGGTCAACTTATATTATAGTCAAAATAAAAGTCAACTTTTTAGATTCAATTGGTAACTAATGTA
Organism: Trifolium repens; assembly: GCA_030408175.1. NCBI lineage: Eukaryota > Viridiplantae > Streptophyta > Magnoliopsida > Fabales > Fabaceae > Trifolium > Trifolium repens. The sequence goes on from CP125849.1 coordinate 18,199,126, forward strand.
TCTGGTCTATATTATAGTTCAGAAACATTAATTATATAATGAATTTGAAAAGTAAACTTTTACTTATAAAAAACATATCAGAAGGAGTATTTATTTAATTAAAAATTTTGACTAAATATGTCAATTTTATTTGACTAATTTTCCTCTACATTTTGGGACAGACGAAATACTTATGTAATAACGTACGTGAAGTATGTTGAATGAATTGAATTTAGCAGAAAAGTTTCAATTTACTGATTCTCATTGTAATTAATGTCCACGATTTGAAATTTTGAATAGAATTGCCTCCTCATAAAAAAAAGGTTCAGGACATTTCAAATAATTTGAGTTCAATTTTTATTGAACTCTAAATATATTAAATTTAAAAATATTAAAATTGTTTTATTTATTTTTAAGAAAAAATGTGCACAGATATCGTAAAATAATTTTACATTATCAACTAATAATAATTATATTTTATGTCATGTTATCTCACTTTCTTAATATGGGATAACAAATTGATAGTTTTTTTTATTGGATTGTGTTGTTTTGTCCATTCTATCCTTTATATCTCATTAATTACGAACTCATTTTCTTTAAATTTATCCTATGTAAGTTTTTTTTTGTTACGTAGTTTAACGACTATAAATTTATCTCTCAAAGTAAATAAATAAAAATAAATATTTTATTTTTATTCACAAAGCAGAATGAATTGTAAACATACATTTTTTTATGACTTTATGATATGAGATATGATAAGAGATGAAGGCGGTGGTGTGGTGAGAACAAATATATTTTTAATTAAATAAAATAATTATATCGTATAAATAAATTTTTTTGGCAATATGGTACTCCAAAATTGTACTGCTGGAGATAACATTCAGTTATTTAATATCGTGTTGTTCTTTTAAATTTAATTATTTTGATGAGAATATCTTTTAACAAATATCTAGTTTAGTTGGTAAATGTCGATTATATTAGATTGAATATTTTTATTTAAATTCAAAAAATTTAGTAAAGTGTGTTTGTTTTAAGTTGTGTGTATTAATTTGTCTACACTTGCCAAAAAAATTTGTCTGCAAATCAATTTTGTTTTTTCTTTTTCTTTTGGTGGATACTCAACGAAGTTCTAAAATATTGCTTGAATTTGAGAGGTTCCGGGTTCAAGTCCTGCTAGTGTATTTGAAGAGAGATAAATATAATTGCTTTTGTAAGTGTTCTTTGAATCTAAGGTCTTACTTGTCTTGGATCTGGACATCGTTCCCTTATCCTAAATTTTATTTTATCAAAAAAAAATTCAAGGATATTGCAGATTTTTTTTTATGCAAAATGAAATTAATAAAATCATCTAAAATGGCTCAATTCAAACACAGTTTTGTTTTTTTCTTTGTGCGGTGGTTTTTAAAGTATGTTTTAGGACAATGGCAAAATATCATGTTACAAATGTCAGAGGTTTAAAATAATAGTGGGAGGAATGGTTGAGAAGCATAGACAAGGTTGGTTTTAATGGTAAATTTGTGACGTATGATCTAAGTGAATATGTTTAAATTTTGTGATAAGAAAAATTAATTTTGATAAATTGATTTTATAAAATTGATTTATGTTTTGAGTATAAAATCAATTCTAAAATAAGAAGCTGCAATTTTTAACTTTAAGTTGAATTAATTTTAAAGGAAAATCAATTACTCTAAAGAAACCAAACATATAAATCAATTTTACATCTCTAAAATCAATTGTATCCCCTCTTGGCGGAATCGATATGTTAGCTTGGGCGGGAGAGTAGTGCTCATTAACTCGGTGTTGACTTCAATCCCGGTATTTTATCTTTCCTTTCTAAAAATTCCTCTAAAGTGAGAATGGAAATTGTCCGTTTACAAAGGAACTTTTTATGGGGTGGTGTCTCGGGGGATAAGAATAAAATTTCTTGGGTTAGTTGAAAGGATGTGTGCCGACCAAAGGGAGAGGGTGAACTTGGAGTACGGGACCTAAAGTGTTTTAATTTATCCTTGTTGGCAAACTGGCGGTGGAGGTTGTTAACGGAAGAGGGGGGGTTGTGGAGAATTGTTTTGCTTGCCAAATATGGGGATGTGGGACGATTGAACTTAACTATTGGTAGAGGTAACAAGTTTTCGGTATGGTGGAGAGACACGGTGGGGTTAGGAAGTCGGAGGGAGGTGGAGGGGGATTGGACTCAAATCATCTTTAACAAAAAGGTGGGGTGTGGTGATGCAACGTCTTTTTGGTTGGATTATTGGGTGGGAATATCTCCACTATGTGAGTATTTTCCGCGGTTGTTCAATGTGTCACTTCAACCAGAGTTCAAGATCAAAGACATGGGTGATTGGGTGAATGAAAGGTGGACTTGGAAGCTTAATTAGAGAAGGAATTTCTTTACTTGGGAGGAAGAATTGCATACGGAATTGTTGGAATTAATTGCAACGGTATCAATTACAAATGTGAGTGACTCTTGGCTATTTGAATTGGGAGATCAATTTTTGGTATCCTCTTTATATTCATTCTTATATAAGAAATTTCTCCCTCCTTCCAACTCCGGGTTGAATTCTACGGGTGTTATTGCTAAGGTGTGGGGTAGTTGAGCGCCATCCAAAGTGATTGTATTTTCATGGCAAGCACTCCTTGGTCGGCTACCAACAAGAGAAAATTTGTTGCAAAGAGGAATTGATTGTAGTGAGGCGGGTGTGGGTTGCGTTTTGTGTGGGGGTGGAAGAGAGAACGAAGATCATTTGTTCGCCTCGTGTCTGACGGCTTGGGTGGTATGGTCTAAGGTCCATCGATGGTTTGGAATGACTACGGTGGTGCCGGGTTCTATTGGCTCCCTTTTTCAATGCTTTCTTACTGGCTTCCGAAATCGAAAACACACGTTAAAGGGTGTAATGTTGGTTTGGCATGCAGTGATTTGGGTGCTATGGCGGACTCAGAATGAAAGAATTTTTAGGGGAATTGTTGTTGGGCCGGAGGAGATATTTGATAGATTTCAAGTTGTTTCATGGAAATGGTTATTATCCAAGAAGGCCACTTCGCCATTTCTATTCTATGAGTGGTGCATCGAGCCTTTCGATTGTATACTTTGTTAATTTGGGCGGAAATTGATTGACCAATCGAATGAGATGTATTTGATTGTGTTCTTTTTGTACAGTGTTGGTAAAGTACCTCTTGTACTATTCCTTTTTATTAATAAAATTGTTAGCCGTTCAAAAAAAAAATTGTATCCCCTCTAAAATGATACCAAACACAGGGTATTCTAATTTGGAACAAAAAAACTTTTGGTTCAACTTTGACCACCCAAATTATCGGTAATTGTAGGTTTCCTTCCACTCGTACCCATATCATACACCCTAAGCGAAAAACATGTAGCACTATCCCCTTTTTAATAAAAAAAAGAAAGAAAAGAAATAGATCTATTAATATTTGTTGTGGTTTCATTTAATATTTTTCATACACTTTACCTTTCTTCGACCTCTTCATCCTCTTCATCCCTATTCATTCAATTTTTTTTAGAACACTATAGCATATCTTCATCTTCTTCACCCCATCTCTATATTTAATCTTTGTACTTCGATTGCGATTGTTGCAACTTTGTTGTTGTGCAAGGCAAATTTTCTTGTGATCACCCATCTCCAATTTCTAAGGTATGCATGGTTATGAAATTTACCCTTATTTTGTTGAGGCAAAATCATAGAATATGTCCTAAAGAAAACAAATATTGATGATTAAATGAATAAATGATTGGGTAAAATAACTGATACCCCCCTGTAATGTGCAGCTGACTGTGCGTTTTCGCCACGTGGCAAATCCACGTGGCTTTTTGATAATTTTTATTTAAATTAAATGCCACGTGTCAACTAAATATTAATTTTTTTTTTTTTACTAAACTGAATTTAAAAGAAAAATTAAAAACAAAAAATGGTGGAAATGTCTCCACCATGATTCGAACCCACGCCCTTTCCTCTCCAAGACTTACTTCTCAGCCAAGTGAGCTACACATGTGCAGGTGATATTGAAACAACTTAACATGTATTTGAATAGGCAGAACCGAAAAATGATAAAACAAAGCAGCAGGTACCATTCATCACTATCAACAACATGTAGAACATCATCATCAACAACAACAAATCCAAAAAACTTAAAAACTCAAAACCCAAATTGAAATCAAAATTCTACTTCTTCCTAAAAACTCAAAACCCAAATCGAAATCATATTTACCACTTTGTTGTTGTTGTTTTGGTAGATTAATAGGAGGTCATGGATTAAGAACAACAACACATCTAGATTCATAAACAACGTAATTGAACCCAAAAAACAACATAAAAAAAACAACATAAATCAAAACGAGAAACAAAATTGAACCCAAAAAAATCCACCATTTCATTTCAATTTCGTGTTGTTGTTGTTGTTGTTAGTTTTTGGGTTTGTGATCTTCATTGATTTTGGGTCTGTGATGTTTATCTTTTTTGGTTTGTTTTGTGATGAATTTAATGATGAAAGTGATAATGAATAGTGATGAAGATTTGGGTTTAAGTTTGAAGTTATGAAAATTTCTTCTTGTTGTTCTTGGTATTGTTCTTGATGATGTTGTTATTCAATTGAGGAAGATGAAGATGTTCTTTGAGGAAGAAGATTTTGAGGATAAGATAAATAAATTTTAAGTTGTTATTATATCAGATGTGTGTGCGCAGTTGGGTTGGCTAAGAGTTGCGTTTGGAGAGAGGAGGGCGCGGGTTCGAATCATGGTGGAGACATTTCCACCATTTTCTGTTTTTTATTTTTCTTTTAAATTCAGTTTAGTAAAAAAAAAAAAATAGTTGACACGTGTCAGTGACACATGGCATTTTATTTAAATAAAAATTATCAAAAAGCCACGTGGATTTGCCACGTGGCGAAAACGCACAGTCAGCTGCCAGATTTTGGTAATAGGGGGCAAATGCAATGAGTCAATATTTGGCAAGGGGCGAGTTGCAAGGAAAAATTTTATAGGGGGAAAAAGCAAAACACGCCTATATTACAAGGGGGTATCAGTTATTTTACCCTAAATGATTTTGATCACTTTGGTTATCTAACATGTGCTCTTGAGTGGTTAATTAAGATGGACTGGTAATTAAAGTATCACCGGGAATCAATCCAAGAATTATAAAGACATTGAACAAATAAGAGTTCAATCAAAGTTCATAAGTTAAGAAAGTTTGTACCAGAGTTTAAAAGGTTTAACTTAAGCACTTAGGGCCCGTTTGGTGCGCATGATATGATAGTATCAGGATAGGATATAAAACAGGATAAGGATAACATATGATATAAGCAGGATAATAGTTATCCACAATTATCCTATCATATGTTTGGTGCAGACAGGATAACAAACATGATAACAATCGTATAATGTTTTTAATATATATCTCGCTCATAATAATATAATAAGATATATATATATATATATCATATTCTAATTACAAAATTAACATTGTAAAAAAATTATTTTAAAAAAATTATTTTGTAATACTTTGAATTTTATAAATAAAAAAATTAAATAAGCAATCAAATATATATTTTCATATAAATTTAAATAAAATAATGAGCAAATAAACATGTTAAATTTTTATATGAATATGATCAAATGAATAACTTAATTATATATGTTAGATAAGGTAAATAAATATATCATATATTTTATATGTAAATAATAAAACTACCATTGCAAGAGAATTATATTTAATTTGTTATAAAATTTAAATTAATATCCCTATTTTGCAATTTTTAATAATTATTTTACTTTAAAATATTGTAATTACAGTATAATTTTGATTTTAAAAATTATGTAAATTACAAAATTACCCTTCTGAGAAAATCGTGTATATATTTAAAAATTAATTTCTTTTTAAAATTTACTATCAAATTATTTTATTATTAATATTTTATTAATTTTCATTTTTTATTTTAAAATATATTTTATCAAATAAATGGGTAAATTTTTTATTTTCGTAACCCAGCTTAAAATCAGGATAAGAATTTTAATTAGAGAGACAAGATATGATATGTTGCAGGATTAACTTATCATATCATGTTGGTTCACCAAACACTGGATTAAGACATGATATGATACTGTTATCTTATCCTGCGCACCAAACGGGCTTAATGGAACACAGGCAAATAGGAACAATAGAAGGTTCTATTAAAAAACTCATGAGAAATATGAACATCATAAAATTCATGACATAATTCAGAAGGTTCAACATTGCAACTCATAAGAATAATGAACATTAGAAGGTTCAACCCCGAAAATGGTGAACATTAGAACGTTCACCCTAGAAGATTGTAAACATCGTAAGGATAAAGATGAATCTCAATAGGTTCAATCCAGAAAATGATAAACCTCAAAAGGTTCACCCCATAAATTCAAACAAATAATGAACCTCAAAAGATTCAACCCAAAAAATTATGAACCTCAGATGGTTTTTCCCAGAAATGTTCATCACCCATCAAGCTTATTTAATGCATATGTCAAAGAACATTAAATGCACATGAAGAACAAGAACTGGACAACAGACACTAATGGAATATATTTTTGGATCATTGATTACGGTCTGGCAAGTGTACCAGTCTGTCGTCGAGTAATAATTCACACTCTACTGAGTAGAATGAGTTCGTATCCACAGGGATCGTGTCAAAGCTTCGTTAGCGTTATTTAAGCTGTTGGGTTTGCATTCGCTTTAGGTTTTGGAAAAAGGTTTTATAAAAAGAAAGCGTAATGCTTGCATAAATAAATAAATAAATAATAGATTCAGAAACATAGAGAATATGTATGGTGGTTGGACTCTCTCCCTTCTTCATATTTGGCATGAACGGTGTATAACATAGTTACTCAGATTATTGTTTGGCAGTGATTTTTCCTTCATTGTAGTAACACCTTACTGTTACACTATGTATATTAAAGTTTCCCTACGATAATGACTAAGGTACCTACGAGAGTCTAACCTCGTTATGTCACATACCCTAATTACTACGTGAGTTGTTTATTACACATGCATTATTACCTTCACCCATCCAATGCCTCTAGATCCTAGTATCGGGCTATTCATCTTCTAAGTGCTCAGTTCACACCTAGTGCATGATTCCTCCTCTAACCGCTCAGTTCGCGACTAGTTCAGGACGTTACCGTCTCTATACACCTAGCGTTATTTACTACTAGTTCCGGACCACATCAGGTTAATACCCAACATCAATTCTATTAGCGCTCCCGCTTATCCGGCCAGATTACGAGATACGTCGTTAAAGTGCAAGAAAGTAAATAACAAACCTAATACTGAATAACGATTTATTATAACTTTGACTCAATCACAGACTCCAAATATTCATAGGGGAGTTCATCTTCTCCACCACAACCTAAGGCATCTAATATAAAGACTACATATTTAAATTACAAGAACCTAAATACAAAAGCCTAAAGAAAACATACCTTGCTGAGTTAGTTTTCCCGTAAGGGGAGAAAACTATGCCCTTGGAGCTCCTCTGAACACCTCCTTTATAGTAGAGAGTGTTCTACTATTTCTAAATGATTTAAACAATGAGTGAATGATTTAAGTAGAGAGGGCTCTATTTATAGTTTTCGTAATGGGCCTCAGCAAGCCATCGTGCTGCGATAGGTCCATCGCAGCACGATGGGAAGATTTAGTTCAGAATTATAACTAATCCTTTGCGTTTCATCAGCTTGGTCGCCAAGTAAGGTCATCGTACCACGATGAGGAGCATCGTAGCACGATAAGCAGATTTTCTTCAGATTTTTTTTATTGATTTCTTGGCCAACAAGCAGCTTCCATCGTGGCACGATGAACATCACAAATCTTCACTTTTTTGGCTTTTTCTTGTCTTTTTGCATTCTTGACTCTGTCTTGATGCTTTTCTTGGATTCTGTAGGTTTTTCTTCGTATTTGGGTCTGTCTTGGTCATTTTACTACTAAATATACTACCTAAAATACCATAGAAATTCATGTCATCAATCATACAACATTAAATCAAAGAATTTGCTTAAAGTAAAAAAGTGACATGATAAATGTCAATTTTGTGTTACAACAAATTGTCCATCAAAGATTCTTAAATATTAGGATTTGGTTTGATCAAATAAGAATCTTACAAATCATATTATTAAGAACAAACATTTTGAATATTAACATTAGAATGATCCAAACAAGTACAAACTTCAACCACAAATCAAGAAGTAAGTACAAAAATACTTTTGGGAAAAGAAAATCTGCAAAGGTATTTTTGTGGGTAAACTTTGCCAAAAAGAAAGGACAAAAAGTGACAGTTCCACTTTCATCTCTCCTGTACCAAGAACAAAACAAGTTTATAATGTTCAAAATCAACAACATTCTCAAGTTCATGAAGATGTGACACAAGTTTAGAAAGTTCATCCCCGATCTTCATAATTGAGGCTCTAAGCAAAGAACACGTGTAGAATTGTTATTTGCCAACCTACAACGATCTTAAACCCTATATCTTCTTTAAATAGTAGGCAAAGATCAACATCGAAAAGTAAGAAAATAAGCTAATAAGAAAAAAATGCTATCAAGAAAAAACAAACAACTTTATAAAGTGTGTGAATCCAAAATCTCTTAGAGATCCCTTTCTTCATTTTTTGTTGAACACAAAAGCTCAAGTAGTCAAGAATACTTAAATTGTGTCTTACTTGTATGAAACTTATTTGTGTGTAAAGGCGAGCTTGAGTGAACGACAACTTCTATAGTGTCTAGTGCAACTTATAGGAGATTGTGAGTTAGCTGCAACTTAGTGAATACATATTGTAAAAAGTCTCAAATAGAAGAAGTATTAGGTGTCAAGTCCAATGACAAGAGACTTTTCACAACAAACTTAATCAAATAATGTTAGAAGTGTTTCTAGACTTGATATACAATTAAAGGTGTAGGCTTTACAATACAATGAACAACTATACACTTTAGAATTTCTAAGATACAAACTTGAATAAGAAATTCTAAGTACAGTTTGTGCTTCTGTTTTGAGTTTTGACAGAGTTTTACCTTGATATTCTGAGACGTTAAGTGTTTCTCCAAGTGTTCAGCCCCCTTTATATAGGCAAGATTGAAAGATCCGTTGAAGAGAGCCTTTGTACAAATTAGAGTCGTTCAGAAGCTTTCTTCATAGACGTTGATTATTTCCTTGATGTAGCTAATGTCGTTGAAAGACATTTGAAAATCCTTAGCTCAAAAAGGTATTTGTTGTTTCATTCTATTTGTCTTTGAAGTTTTGTTTGTATCTGCACGTGATCATAAGAAGACAAAGTTGGTTCTGAGCTTGACAGTGACATCTTAGAGACTTCTGATGCTAACTTGTCCTTCAGAGTCTGAGACCTTCAGGAGCTTTCACTTCAGAGTCTAGCTCTCCAGAGTCTTGCCTTACTTGCTTTTGTTTCACCTCAGATTCTAGTACTCCAAACTAGAATCGTTTTCTAAATAAAAACTTCAGCCTCTCTTCACAAATTCATGTGCTCCTGTGTATGTTCATACAATTTTTAGGCTATGGCCATGCACGCTTGAACATACATTAGCAAATTCAATTTGTTCTTTAAATACTTTGTTATCATCAAAACTCTTGAGGTACTGGACAAATCCATTTTGTTCCAACATCTCTTATGGGTGTGAAGAACTAATTCAAGGCTATGTCAAAAGTAAATCAATTGAGACTATATAAACTTAGTTCAATGAAAATTTCAAAAGAGATTAATTTGATCTAACAAAAGAGAACAATTTCTTATGGTGCGAAGAACTGAAGCGATCTCATGTAATAAGTAAAACAACTTGGACCATAACCTTGAGCCTCACATCTTAATTATTTTTATAATATGTTCAATTAAAATATTCAAAGATATCTGATCTAACGGAAGAGGGTAATCTTTTACGGCGTGAAGAAACTAAATCAAGTCCGTGTAAAAAGTAAAACAATTGAGATCATAACCTTAAGTCTCACATCTTAATTAATTTTGTAAAAAATTCAATCAAAATATCTAGAGAAATTTTTTCTAACGGAAGATGGTAATTTCTTACGGTGTGAAGAAATAAATAAAGCTCGTGTAAAAAAGTAAAACAGTTAGTACCATATTCTTAAGCACCACATCTTAATTATTTTTTTTGTAAAAAGTTCAATTAAACTTTAAAGAGAGATTTGATCTGATAGAAAAAAGTAATTTCTTACGGTCGGAAGAACTAAATAAAGCTCTGTAAATAGTTAAACAATTGAGATCATAATTAACCTTATGCCTCACATCATAATCATAATTATTTTTATAAAAAGTTCAATTAAAATATCAAAAAAGGATTTGATTTAACAAAAGAGGGTAATTTGTTATAGTGTGAAGAACTAAATCAAGTCCGTGTAAAAAGTAAAACAATTGAGACTATAATCTTAAGTCTCACGTCTTAATTATTTTTGTAAAAAGTTCAATCAAAATGTCAAGAAAGATTCGATCTTACAGAAGAGAGGATAATTTCTTACTGTGAACTGTGAAGAACTAAATTAAGCTCGTGTAATAAGGAAACAATTTGGACCTTACCCTTTGTCCTCACATCTTAAATATTTTTATAAAATATTCAATTAAAATATCTAAAGAAATCTCATCTAACGGAAGAGGGTAGACTCATGTAAGGACACTAGGCTCAAATGTGAGAGTTTCATATTTTCTAGGCAACCCGACTATTTCACATGCTTTCAACAACTTTAAACTTTCCACTCTTTCGAAATCATGTCCACCTCTTCTTTCTGAATGGAATTCACAAGCACATGATCAATTGCTATATTAGGTGACTCTATCTTTGACTTTTCCTTAACCGAATCATCAATCATACCTACCCTATAACATTGCGGATTTTCTTATGATTTAAATACCCCCAAGATTATTTGTATGATTCACAAGTGATGTGAATGAAACAAAAACAATAAAGAATATAACGAGAAAAGTTTTAGGCTTTGCTTGGTTGTAAGAAGATATTGCGAACAGAGAAATAGGTGAGAGAGAGAGTAAGAGAAGAGGTTAGAAATATAGTAGATTTAAGTTATTGTTTGGTATAATAGAAAGAGATGAGAAATAGAGAAGAGAGAAATTGTATGATTTTCTAAATTGACAAAAATAACCTTGTAGAAATTACCAAATACTATATTTTAATCAATTATATTTATTTTATTTTAATTAATTGAACAACATGATTAACTTGCTTCACAGTTTATTTTAATATCTACTCATTAATAAATTGAACATTTTATCATATTTTCACAATAAAAATTAATCTAAATATTTGTAATATTAATATAAATAGTGATGATACTACATAAACGGTGGAACAACATCTTAATAGGAAAAAATAAAGAGTGTAAATGGAAACAATTGAAAAAGTGGTCATGCATGCCACTTTCTTCGCTAGGCAGAGGAGAAATAAAAAGGTGGTAGGACCCACCAATATTTGTTTTCTCTTCCCTATTTCGGTGCTCCTCCAAGCAGGAGAAAATGCTTATTTCTCTTGTTTCTCTCTCTCTCTCTTCAATCTCTCTAAAACCAAGCAAGCTGTTAGAGACACATTACCTTTACACTCAGCTCAATGTGATTTTTGTGGAATTCTTTGATACTTTGATTGTGTTTCAACATTCGCTGTATATGATACGAAACAAGTTCTCAAGTTAACACGTGAGCGGAACATTTTCGTAATTTCTTAGGGTGCATGAAAACATTTGGGGGGTGCAAAAAGAAAATTTCTATAAAAAATTGGGATTGAATTAGACGTCTTAGGCCCATTGACTAGGAATTATGATTTTGAGGCCCAATATAATACCTTGCAGATTCTTTGGCTGATTTCTTTGTTCTTTTAAGGTCTTTGCATTGCTTTTTTTTTTCTCCTTATTTCATTTCTTGAGGATAATTCTTTGGGTGTTTTGTTTTCATATTTTGTAATACAAACTCAAGTTTAAAGTTTTTTTACCTTTGAGTTTGAGGGGGCTGATCCAGAATATGAAATAGTAGTATACTAATTCGTTAACTGGTTAGCAATTAGTTTCCATATTGTAATTCATTATCTTTAATATTATTTCAGTTAAGGTCTATTCTCATATCAATTACTCCCTCCGTTCCTTTTTATAAGAAACAAAAGTGAAATTTTTTTTTGTTCCTTTTTATAATAAACTTTGATTAATTTTCAAATGTTTTAAATGTTGAATTTTACTTATGCCCTTATTTATTATGAAAGAGAATATTAAAAATAAGTAAGTCAATTGAATTTAGAGTAATTAAATAGGGATATAGATGAAATAAGTTTAAATTTATGAGAGTATTAAATGAAAAGAACTATTTACGATGTGTTTCATTGGTATGTGTAATTTTTTTAAACTGTTTCTTATAAAAAGGAACGGAGGGAGTAGTTTCCATATAAAATGTGGCCTGAGGTGACCATGATGGGATTGTCCTACACACACAACTTGAAATTGGCCTTTCTCATTAATTATCACCTTTTTAATTAGGTGGTCCATTTATAAGAAAAAGAATTTTTCCTAATAGTCAACTTGGTGAAATTGATATGGCTTTAAATTAATACTATTTGCACAAAGTTGATAATTTTTTTTTTTTATGTTTTATCATATTACATGTGTACTAAAAAGAGAATAATTATTTTTAATTAATTTTGTCAAAAAAAAATTTTAATTGAAAATTGTTGTGGCTTTAAAATAATTATTTCCATTATAGAAAAAATAGAAATTGTGCATATGAAAACAACTTTGCTTTAGTGGTCTAAGAGAATATTTTGGTCCTCAAGAGTGTTAGTTCGAACCCTTCTGTACCTTAAAATTGATTTTGTTTTTTACAAACCTACAATTTTCAACTATTAATTTGATAGCATAATTATCTGCTTGGCTACCTCTCAAATTTAACTTTTGTATGCCCAAACAAATACACATTGTAGTATACACATGTAATTTTATTAAAATATTTCACTATGCTGCGTCAAAAAAAAAATTCACTATATGCTGCGTAAAAAAAATTTAAAAAATTTCACTATGCTTAAAAAAATAGAATATTTCACAAATTTTCTATTTTTGGGGTGGTTCATGACCCTCTCAGTCCACCCCCAGTTCCGCCAGTAAAAAGTACGACGCTATTTTACGGTAATTAATCTCTGTTAGAAAATATTTAAGACATACAATGTAGATTTTTCTTACAATCAAATTATTTTGTTCACATAGGAGACAAAGATCAAACGTTTAGCCATATGTTTTAGAGATCGATTATCAATCCCTTACTATTTGAACCAATTATTGTTTGTAATATTTCATATTCTTTATAAACTGAAATGTGAGTTATTTTAATATAAAAGTTCAGATAGTTGATCAATCTCAAGCGATTCATAATCCAAAATAATTATATAAATATATATGAATTATAAATACCTCATTTTTAGGTTTATTCCCATATCAATTTCACTGAGTTGATTATTAGGCTTCGTTTGGTTGAAAGGAAAGAAAGAGAGAAAAAAGAAAATTACGCATTCCAATGGATGAATTTAGTCTAATATTAGTCTAAATTCTTCTATCAGAATGCGTAATTTTCTCTCCTCTCTCTTTCTTTCCTCTCAATCAAACGCACCCTTAAGTACCCCAAGGCACTGATTAAACACACTAATAAAGAAATTTTACCTTGATATTTATGCATTTAACACTTTGAAAATATAAATATTTATCTTTTTAACATTAATTTTATTTTTAATTTCCTTTTCTAGTATGCTTAACAAGTGATAGACACTGTTTAACATGACCCTTAAAAAAAATCATTTTTCTTATAAATGGAGCACCTAATTAAAAAGGTGGATTATAATTAATGAGAAAAGCTAAATTCAAGTTATGTGTGTAGGACAATCCCATCATGATCACCTAAGGCCACATTTATAACATTTTTTCTCTCGAAAGAAATGGGTTTGAAATTTGAATACCAGTGGTTTCCAATAATTTCTTAGAAGTAGTTATCTAATCACATCTAATATACCTCCAAATTTTGCCATCATTGTCTTAATATATATACTACTACAAGGATGTGAGGATCGTGGATCCCACTATCATGTGTAGAAATGATGTTGGCAAATGGCAATGAAAGACACCAAAACACAATATATGAAGAGAATAAGAATTGTATGATATATAAAAAAAAAACGCATATTGAAATATTTATTCAAGGACAAAAAAAATAATTTGAGGAGTGTAAAAGAAACATGGGTGTGAAGAGAAATTTTCATACAATTATATGGTAATGGTAGGCCCATAAGATAATGTCTTGATTAAAGCTGGCACAAATAAAACGAACAACAGTAATTCCTTTTATGGATAGCCTTTCATTTTCTTGACTTCATTACCTTCATCTACAACTAAAGTTTTGGGATTTGAGAGATCAATTCTTGTGATTCTCGAGTATATTTCTGGTTGTTTTCATCTTTTAAAGTTGCTGCACCATGCAGCCCACTTTCAATTTCTCAAAATAAACCATACTACTAATAAAAGTTTTTATTTTTGTTTACAAACTAATAAAAATATTAGGAATAATAATAATAATAATAATAATAATAATAATAATATATAATCTTAATTGCATATTTGGTCTTTTTTTTAGGTTTCAAGTTGGTTTCTACGTTTTAAAAGTTTCAATTTGGTATTCGTCATTTTTATTAAATTTTGAGTTAATTTCGTCTAAAACTTCTACGTGGCACCCTCCTAAATTGTTCACATTTGCAAATTTGTTAATTACATGAACGATTTAAACCGAAATTTGACTAATAGGACTAACTTAAAACTTTTTAACCCTAAGAAACCAAATTAAAATATAAAATAAACATAAAGGATTGAATATCTAATTAAGCCTAATATTTAACACTCTCTTAGTTATTGAGGTGAAATTTTAAGCGAGATTTATATAAATTTAAAAAATAGATCTCACAAATTAAAATTTAGTTCCTCTTAAATTTCACCTTATAACTACGAGTGTATAGGTTAAAATAAAACTTGTACATTTCACAAAAAAAAAAAACTTGTACAAAATAGTGAAATACATTATACAACCAACATTTAAATTAGAGTTATGTGAGAGTTATTGTGTCATGTGACATTCAACTCTCACATTGAAGTGCTGCTTTTATATTTTGAACGGTACATGAAATTAGATTGTTCACTGTCTCCACTGATTCCACCGTGAGCTTTGCCGTGGGAAGGCTATTCACAAGTATCTGAAACGCGACCGTCAAAAGAGATCCATTTGCTCTATGTTGCGACCCGCCTCTGTGATTATCACTATCGTCGCTATGTCCATCAGGCAAGATGGCAAAGCCGGACGGAAGAAGTGCAACGTAAGCTGAATCGCCGCCGTTCATTACTACATGCATTGCAGGTATATCTACGGGTGCGTACACAACCAATGAACCCGACGCATCGATGCATGTTTCCTGGAGAATCAACATGCTACTTTGGTTTGAATTAATACCCTGCAATGAGAAAAAAACAGCATTAAAATGAGGTGAATTCTTCGATACACATTTTATTTAATGTATGCTAATATTAGAATGTTCACCTTAAAATTAATTTGAGATGTATATCATGAAATTATTTACCGTCATATAATTTTTTCATATTTAATAAGTTTTAAATAATTTTAAATTAATTATAATAGAGGGGGTGTACGGTGTACCTAACAAAATTCCAAGTACCAAATAATCTTCCAAAAATATTTTAATTTCATGTGGGGAGGTAGTCAATAAGTCAAACTTGGTACCACTTTTTTGTTTACATTTAAAATAATGAGGTCAGAAGTTAGAAAAATAGAAAGTTGACAAATGTTGCTTATTTTGACTTTTGGTAAAAGTTTGCTGAAACAAACACTGCCCTATCTCAGGTACAAATTGTCCTCATAGTTGCTTGCTTCCAAATATTTTCAACTATTGTCCTTCTCAATTTCACCTTTTTATCACATCACTACGCGACAAAGAAAGATTCACGTTTCTACTTCTAGTGAAAACATTATCGTCATGCAACACTCAAATCAAGAATAGTAAAGCTTACACCATCCATATTCAATCTTTCACCTTTTTGTATATCACATTGGATACAAATAACCTGTAAGTGATAGTTTTTTTTTTTTTTTTTTACAAAAAGTGATAGTTTCATACACAAGTAGCTAAAATTTAAGGTTTTTTTAATTACACCACTGATAATTTAGAGTTTTTTTTACCCCCAACAACTAATAAAAATAAGCCATATGCATGTGAAATTTATCTATGTGATTTATTTTTATTAGTTGTTAGGTAAATACTTCAAATTATCAAAGGAAGAATATATCTCATCAAAATTTAATCATTTTTCACCATGGTGTGTCGGCAATATATTTTCTTTCTTTAAGAAAAAATATTTACAATTTTTTTTTAAGTTGAACTTTTAAAAAAAAAAAATCAATGTACATATTAAATGCACTAGTTTCAAAATTATATTACTTTTTTTTATTTCTTTAACCATTGTCTCGAGACACTGTTTATAACATTACTTTTTTAACATTGTTTTGCCTCTAAATTTTCATCTTTCACTTAGTAATATGGATCTGAATTTGCTACAGTTGAAAAAGCCAACAGTGTTACATAGTAATTGATCTTGGTCACTAATTTCACAGCTGACGGTTTATATTATACATACACTAAAATAATATTGACCATTCATTGAGATTAGAGGATTGTTGAAATCACGGTAGAAAATATGTTTCCTAGTAATACTATATATGCTAATTAAAATCTAAGTAAATTGAAAATTTATGGAGTTTAAATTTTTTTAATTTTATTTTGTGTGTGTGTGTATATATATATCGTTAGATGTGAAATTAGTGATTGAGATTAATTACTATGTAAAATTTAAGAAAAAAGTAATTGAAGATGAAAGAGATATATATTCATACACTAGCTCGTAGGAGGGAGACACAGTTGCCATGGTCATGTCCTTTGGCAATGTGAGCCATCTCTTGCATAGGTCCACCATTGGAGAGTATGTCCCACTCGCTTCTAAGCCTCTCGTTTCGTAAGAAATTGAAGACTTTTTGCGGAGAAGCAGGTAGCCAAACGGAGGTTGCTGCACTGAGCACAATCCCCGGTGGCTCACCAGGATCATCAACACTCTTTCGCGTCATCACCCTAACATCCTCGCCCACATTTCCTGCTTCATTCAACTTGTTCCATTTGTGAACCGTTGATGCACAAACTCCAGCGCAAAAGTTGTTTGTCATCCGCTGCGCTAGCTTTAGCATGCTACGCCTTCCTCCTGAGCTTATTGCTGCACATATAGAAAAACAACTCCCTTGGATTATAGTCGACACTAGACATGCATTTGTATGGTGTTTGAATCCTCTGCGGCTACGACACCATTGACTAAGTCGGTATGTATGTATGTATGTATGTATGTATGTATGTATGTATATATACCTGATTGTTCTCTAGATGGAAATGTAGATGACATTAAGATGGCTAGACATTCACATTGGCGTTGTAGGGTTGCAACCCAACGTTGTGCACCAAATCCCATGCCTAAGCTTAGCAAGGGCTTATAGAGTTGGTGAACTTGGCTTTCATCGTATTCCGCATGCTCTACCCATGTCACCTACATCATCATATCCCCCACATTATTGAAATTTAGCTAGCACAAACTTATAAACTTTTCTTGACTATATTAAAAAGAGTGAATGAAAATGAATTTTACGTTACATTCAAGGTCGTTTTAATAGCTCAGGTTAGGGTATCGAAAATTAAAAGTTTGTATATAATAATATAAAAAGAATTAATGTTTAAAAAATATAATGTATAAGTTCAAAGAAAATATTACTACATTTGCAATGTTAATATTTTTCATGGATTTAATCACTCGGAAACTGCTATAAATAATTAAACTCAGTTATTAGATTCAAAATCTTAACTTTATTAATGGTTGGAATTTGGACG
The DNA here is from genome assembly GCA_030408175.1 of Trifolium repens. Lineage (NCBI taxonomy): Eukaryota > Viridiplantae > Streptophyta > Magnoliopsida > Fabales > Fabaceae > Trifolium > Trifolium repens. The sequence goes on from CP125849.1 coordinate 18,217,116, forward strand.
TGGTTTTTTTTTTTTTTTTTACAATATTCATGGGATTCATTTATTCTTCCATTATTTTTTTTGATTTCACCACTAGTTTAATATGGTTTAGGGGTCAGTTCTGTCATCAAGTGATTTTAAATTGTTTTTTTTTTAATTCTTCCATTATTAGTATCATACTAAAAGGGAGGAATTAAATACTTGAGTTATTAATATTTTTAAAGAAAAATGCTAATTAGTGACCTCAGGCACTTTACCGGGATGCTAGTTAAGGAAACACATCACTTAACTAATATAGTCAATATATTTCAAATATAAAAAAAAAAAAAAAATACAATTTCAATGAAAAATTTACTCTTTCGATTCTTTAACTAGTGTTCCAGAGACACTAGCATGACCCCTTTTCTTAATATACTAAATTTGACAAAATTACGGCCAACACTCTACGTTGAATATCTATTTGAAGTGTAGTTTTTTTTTACAAAACCAGAGTCATTACCGAGAAATTTGAAGATCACGTTTGAGTTTCACGTGTATGAGAGACGACATCAAGATATATTTATAAGCGGGGTTGTTCCACTCAACTTAACAAGCTGTTTTTGTAGGTATGGAGTTAGGTCTTAAAATTGTAAGATGGCGTCGGTATATATTCAAGATCCATTTGTTATCTACTATCAAATTTTCCTACACATGCACCAAATCTAATAGTATTCGACGTGAAGGAGAGTGTTAAGTAAGAGTTTTACATTGAAGGAATGATAACTTGAAAATATATCTATAAATAAAATCAATATTCAATTTATAAACCGATTTTATAAGATTGAAATGTATGTAAAGAAAATCTTGTAAAAAGGCTGGCAATTAGGCTCAACGACAGACAAAGGCATATTATGGAGCTCGAGCAAGTACATAAAATAATGGTAGTATTAGATAAAGTCATCATCCGGGATTTTAGAGAAGTTGCATGCAAATATAAAAGGTTCATCGAGATTTGCTATGATTTGCAGTATGGTGAACTCATCCCAAACACTCATAACAAAAAGACAAAATATCCTGTATATAGGGCCCTAGCAAGGTCACACACAATTTCATGATTTAAAATAATATACTTATAGGGAACAACCAAATTATTATAGCATGAAAGATTGGAATAGAAACATCATATGAATTTTTTATAGTGTGTGTGAATAAGTTAAAAAAAAAAAAATTAATTACTTAAAAGGGTTTGTAATTAATGTGTTCATGCAGCTACCAAAATTTAAGTGATAGAGACTTCCATCAATAGATTAATATTTTCAACTAGATTTCACCTAAATTTATGTGTTCATGATCACTTTAATTCATGTGATACAAATATATAAGAAATGCTTAAAATTGAAGTTTGGAATTTAGCAAAGACAAAGGAAGCATCCTAACTCAGGTTGCATATTTTGAGAGACTAATTAAAAAATATATACTACTTAATTAGTATATAATTAACATGGGAATCATCACTGACAAAGTGGTTCTATAGTGAATACTAGCTAAACAAGATGAATTACTTGGAATTGAAGCATGAGCTTTCTAAGTTGCTTGGGAAAGCAAAAGCTCCATGATTCCTTAGCTTTGTGTTTTTCCCCTTCCTAACTTTAAAGTTTAAAGTATTGCTCAATTCAACTACCATATGTTTCAATTACTTGTACATCAACTTGGAAGTAATGAAGGGAAAAAAACAGGTGAGATATAGCACGGTTTATTATAGGTGTCCTTACAAAACTATTCAACACAACTTTTGGCAGAGTTTAACTCCTTTCCAAAATAAATCTAACATGTACTTCAAAATATTGGTTAAAAAATAGACCATAACCATATATTACTAAAAATGTATAAAAATATATTGGAGAACAAATGCAATATTTTTTTAAAATCTTTAATTTAAAGTTGTTGGATATGCCTTTAAATCTCAAGATTGGAAGTCAAAATATTGCAGATTTTGTGGAAAAATATGTTTTTGAAGAATATCTGACTTGGATTCTGTTTTTAAATTGGATATATTTAAAAATAATGTGAGATTTGGTTTATTTTAAAAGATTGCTTTTAAAATAATAGGCATATATTTTTCTATAAATAGAGGTTGTTTATTCATAAAAAAATTGGGAGAGCAAACATGTAAGGGGTTTGTGATACACCTTGGGTAGACTAGGTCAAATTGAGTCTCTTGGCCACGGGAAGAGATTCGGGATTTGGGTAGAATTAGGGTTTGCTAATTCCTTGTACCCAATTGTGGGAAACTCTTGTAAAGTGGTGACTATTTGATTCTAGTAGAACGGAGAGGTGCTCTCTCCCCCAGACTAGGTTATTCCGAACTGGGTAAACAAATTGATTGTGTTCTTTTGCTTCCGCCGTTATTGCTTTGAATTATTGCATCATCGTTTCTATCCCGTTCATTATTTGGTTGCTTGTTACGCTTGCCCCACACATCAGTTTATTATTGGTGTGAGTTTATCGTCGAATTCACAACAATTGGCGCCCACCGTGGGGCAAGGGGATCGTTTGATTCAAGTACCATGGGTTTGAAGGGGGATATTGAGAGGTTCACCGGGAGTAACGACTACGGGTTGTGGAAGGTGAAGATGAGGGCGGTGTTAATTCAGAACAAGGGTTGAGGCGTTGAAGGGAGAAGCACGATTAGAGAGGTCTTGCTTATCACAAGGGGATGGTTGGTGTACTTTGGTGGAAACTCAGTTTGAGGTGGAGTCTTCCAAGAGTGGGAGGCTATCAACATTGACTCTCGGGTATCTAATTGGAGATAGGGAGGAGAGTGGTTGTGTTGAGCCAAAGGGGAACCATGGAGACCTTGTGGGAAACGTTTCAATTGTGCCTGAAGAAGTGCAAGACATTGAGAGGATCTTCAGGGAGGCAATTGAAAGCAACCTTGATCAAACTATGGAACTTGTAGGACTGCTGGAGGTAGTCGGGTGCAAGGGGAGTTTGATGTTGCAGCTTGTGGAACCACCTAAAATTCCAAGGTTGGTTTGGAGCCAAGCAAAACTTCGAGAAGGATGGAAGGCATTCCGGGGATCGAAGGGTGGTGAGGCTTGTAGGGCTGTCCTAAAATCCGTGGGATAGTCGGAGGCAAGCAATTCTTCAGGAGGACGGAAAAGGCACAATCCGGGGGTTGAAGAGGGTACGGTGGAACTTGTAGGGTTGTCCTAAAATTCCATGGACAATTGGAGGCAAGCGTTTCTTCGAGAGGACGAAATTGATCACTCCGGGGGTCGAAGAGGGGATGGTGAAGCTTGTTACGCTATCTAAAATCCGATGATAGTGGGGAGCAAGCGTTTCTTCAGGGGGTACGGACTTGACCAGTTCAGAGTCTGAAGAGGGAGACGGTGAATCTTGTGAGCTACCTAAAATCCTGTGGTAGTGGGACACAAGACCTTCATGAGAGCGGAAGACATTCCGAGGATGAAGGGGAAGCGGTGATGCTTGCGGGAAGCAAGTGGAGGCTAACGTCTAGGTCATGGACTTGGCCGGGGATCTTGAAGAAGATTCAAGATGGATAGAGCACAGGATGGTTGATTGGATCACCATCGATTTAAAGGCAAGGTGGAGAATTGTTGGATATGCCTTTAAATCTCAAGATTGGAAGTCAAAATATTGCAGATTTTGTGGAAAAATATGTTTTTGAAGAATATCTGACTTGGATTCTGTTTTTAAATTGGATATATTTAAAAATAATGTGAGATTTGGTTTATTTTAAAAGATTGCTTTTAAAATAATAGGCATATATTTTTCTATAAATAGAGGTTGTTTATTCATAGAAAAATTGGGAGAGCAAACATGTAAGGGGTTTGTGATACACCTTGGGTAGACTAGTTCAAATTGAGTCTCTTGGCCACGGGAAGAGATTCGGGATTTGGGTAGAATTAGGGTTTGCTAATTCCTTGTACCCAATTGTGGGAAACTCTTGTAAAGTGGTGACTATTTGATTCTAGTAGAACGGAGAGGTGCTCTCTCCCCCAGACTAGGTTATTCCGAACTGGGTAAACAAATTGATTGTGTTCTTTTGCTTCCGCCGTTATTGCTTTGAATTATTGCATCATCGTTTCTATCTCGTTCATTATTTGGTTGCTTGTTACGCTTGCCCCACACATCAGTTTATTATTGGTGTGAGTTTATCGTCGAATTCACAACAATTGGCGCCCACCGTGGGGCAAGGGGATCGTTTGATTCAAGTACCATGGGTTTGAAGGGGGATATTGAGAGGTTCACCGGGAGTAACGACTACGGGTTGTGGAAGGTGAAGATGAGGGCGGTGTTAATTCAGAACAAGGGTTGAGGCGTTGAAGGGAGAAGCACGATTAGAGAGGTCTTGCTTATCACAAGGGGATGGTTGGTGTACTTTGGTGGAAACTCAGTTTGAGGTGGAGTCTTCCAAGAGTGGGAGGCTATCAACATTGACTCTCGGGTATCTAATTGGAGATAGGGAGGAGAGTGGTTGTGTTGAGCCAAAGGGGAACCATGGAGACCTTGTGGGAAACGTTTCAATTGTGCCTGAAGAAGTGCAAGACATTGAGAGGATCTTCAGGGAGGCAATTGAAAGCAACCTTGATCAAACTATGGAACTTGTAGGACTGCTGGAGGTAGTCGGGTGCAAGGGGAGTTTGATGTTGCAGCTTGTGGAACCACCTAAAATTCCAAGGTTGGTTTGGAGCCAAGCAAAACTTCGAGAAGGATGGAAGGCATTCCGGGGATCGAAGGGTGGTGAGGCTTGTAGGGCTGTCCTAAAATCCGTGGGATAGTCGGAGGCAAGCAATTCTTCAGGAGGACGGAAAAGGCACAATCCGGGGGTTGAAGAGGGTACGGTGGAACTTGTAGGGTTGTCCTAAAATTCCATGGACAATTGGAGGCAAGCGTTTCTTCGAGAGGACGAAATTGATCACTCCGGGGGTCGAAGAGGGGATGGTGAAGCTTGTTACGCTATCTAAAATCCGATGATAGTGGGGAGCAAGCGTTTCTTCAGGGGGTACGGACTTGACCAGTTCAGAGTCTGAAGAGGGAGACGGTGAATCTTGTGAGCTACCTAAAATCCTGTGGTAGTGGGACACAAGACCTTCATGAGAGCGGAAGACATTCCGAGGATGAAGGGGAAGCGGTGATGCTTGCGGGAAGCAAGTGGAGGCTAACGTCTAGGTCATGGACTTGGCCGGGGATCTTGAAGAAGATTCAAGATGGATAGAGCACAGGATGGTTGATTGGATCACCATCGATTTAAAGGCAAGGTGGAGAATTGTTGGATATGCCTTTAAATCTCAAGATTGGAAGTCAAAATATTGCAGATTTTGTGGAAAAATATGTTTTTGAAGAATATCTGACTTGGATTCTGTTTTTAAATTGGATATATTTAAAAATAATGTGAGATTTGGTTTATTTTAAAAGATTGCTTTTAAAATAATAGGCATATATTTTTCTATAAATAGAGGTTGTTTATTCATAGAAAAATTGGGAGAGCAAACATGTAAGGGGTTTGTGATACACCTTGGGTAGACTAGTTCAAATTGAGTCTCTTGGCCACGGGAAGAGATTCGGGATTTGGGTAGAATTATGGTTTGCTAATTCCTTGTACCCATTTGTGGGAAACTCTTGTAAAGTGGTTGACTATTTGATTCTAGTAGAACGGAGAGGTGCTCTCTCCCCCAGACTAGGTTATTCCGAACTGGGTAAACAAATTGATTGTGTTCTTTTGCTTCCGCCGTTATTGCTTTGAATTATTGCATCATCGTTTCTATCTCGTTCATTATTTGGTTGCTTGTTACGCTTGCCCCACACATCAGTTTATTATTGGTGTGAGTTTATCGTCGAATTCACAACAAAAGTGAGGACTATTTTTCTTTTGTCAAGTAGTCTAGTGGCTAGAATTTCACTTTTTAAGGTGAAATAGTAAGATAATAGAGTTCGAACTTCGGTCCCTATATTTTACATGCAATGTCCCTACCAATGTGCTATGTTCACGGGGATAGTTAAGTCTATTTTTTACCGTTGGCAAATGGGATGCTAAAATTTCAATAAAATCATAATTTTTTTTTAAGATTTAATTTATTTGCCTAAATATATATATCTTGTAAGTTAAATTGCATGTTTGATCCCGTACGTGTTTTTTTTAAAAAAATTGATCGTTTACATTATTCATACTAGTATAAGTTCGTCATTTCCGTCAAACTTTGAGTTAACTCTATTTATAAAATCCAGATGCCACTCCTCAAAATTATTCACGTGTCTGCCTCTATTAGCCACATAAATGTTTTAATGGAAAATTGACTGAAATGACTAACTTATTATAACATTAGTAACGCAAGAGATCGACGTAGCGCTTTTTAAACGTAGGAAATTATCTTTAAACATAAAATAAAAGTAATATCAAACAAGGAAATTAGCTTAAAAATTATGTTATCAAGTGCATAAAAATTAATCTATTCACATTATTAACTAGAAAGAATAATTGGAAAATATATTATACCTTAGAGTAACCATTTGGCATATCTTGAACCAAACAACCAGAAGGAAGCCTCCTACAGTTAAAAAAAGTGGATGCACCATCTGAAGTTTGTGAGATGGAATCTATAGACACATCAACCACTGCCCATACCCCTTCTGCATGCTGCTTGCAAAACCTTAGAAAATTCACCAAACGAATAGGAACCAATGGAGATAGTACTTGAAGTTCAGCTTGCATCTGTTAACAAAAAAAATTTCATGTGATAAATAAAATATTAAATGAAAGGTAACAATTTCTATTTATGTTTATAATTTATATACCAATTGAAGAGCACCATTTCTTGTTCCATTTATTCCACTAGATATTACTTCATTTGTTGATGTTCTTGCAATCACACAAGGGAACATTTCTGACCATCGATTCTGTTACAACAGAACCAAAATCAGTTTCAAGTACAACAAATTAATATATGTAAATAAATCACTACTAAAAAAAATATTATATTAGAAACTCAAATTTATTATACGTACAAAATATATGATTCGTCTATATTTTTTGATTCAGATTGTCAATTATTAATCGGTAATCTTTCACATTCACACAGTCGGCACATCAGTCGCAATTATATCAAGATCAGACGGTTTAAATTTCAATGCATTTTATAAAAATTTATAAAAGTGAATCTAAAATATGGACCGGCTGATCTTGATCAACCAGTCACCGATGTTTTTTATTTTCTAATATATTTTCTGGTAGTAAACATATTATCCACATAAAACTAGAAAAGAAAAAAAAAATTATGCTAACTTAAAAAAAATGACAAGAATAATAAAGGGGAAAATCAAGTTGGAGAAAATTGAATTTAGTAGTTGAAAAAAGCTTACTGAGTCCATTAAAGTTTCAACAAGAGCCAAGCTGTTTATGACAACAACACCACTTTCTCTAGAAGCCTCAGAGACAAAACCATTTGGTTTCAAACCAATGCAAGAAGTACTTATTGTCCTTGAATATTCCTCATGGTTAAGAATTTCTCTTCCACTTTCAACACTTCTAATCCAAAGTGGCTCATTAGTTTGTGCCATTTTCACTAACTCATCCATTGCAGCCAAAGCAAGTTCAAGAAGCATAGACCTCTCTATTGATCTATCAAAACCATTACTACTATTTGTTGCTCTTATTGTTGAAGGTTGTGAAATTGACACCATGCCAAAATCTTGTCCTAAGGGTAATGTTGAAGGCAAAGTATTGTTGTTCAAATTACCAACAAAACTAAATTCTAAACTTGAGTTTGGTATCGACGTTATCGGACGGCCTAAAAACTTGCTAGCAAGTGTACAAACTTTTTCTAGTTCATCTTTTAATCTTGAATTTTCAATTCTTAGATGTTGTTCTTCAAGTGAAATTTCATTAATAATTGCTGGTCCTCCACAATTTGAGCACATAGGATTCCTCATTGCTTCTCTTATTGACATGTTCTCAACTCTTAGCTTATCATTTGTTTGTCTAAGTAGTGAATTCTCATGGCGCTCCAATTGAGTCTAGTTTACATAACAAACGTATCAGAATTCAGAATCTATGAAGCACAGATACAAACACAAATATTTAGCATAACACTGACACATTGACAACGGAAATAATTTCAAAAATTTAGTTAATTGAATATAATTACATGTGTCAGTATCATGTCAAACACCAGACACCCGTCAAAAGAAAAAGTTAATTTCCATATGAACAAAAAAAAGCTTTTTGAAAGTGTTTTGTTACCTTCATTTGTGTTCTTCTATTTTGGAACCAAAACTTAACTTGTCTTGTTTCCAAACAAAGCCTTTTGCTGAGTTCAAGCCTTTGTTTTTCATCAGGATGAGGACACTCTTTAAACATCCTAAAAAAACCAAAAGACAAACAAAAAATCAATCAAACCCCACAAATATTTTAACAAAATTATGTAAAAAAAAAGTGATTTTTTTTGTTTTGTTTTTGTGATGAAGTGAGGTATGATATATACGATTCAAGTTCTTGAATTTGTTGAGGAGTATGTCGGTGATATCGTTTTTTTCTTGGTGGATTGTCAGCATCATCACCAGAAACACCATCTATGTTATCACTACCACCAGATCTGCTTTCATGTTCTTCTTCTTCTTCTTCTCTGTTCCTTCTCAAATCATGAAAATTCTCTGCAATTAATCTATTCACACCTTGTCCTTCCATATTTGTTTGCTGTAATTTTCAAACATAATAAAAAAGAAGAAGAATAGTTAAGTAAAAATATAATAGTAATTATAAGTAACAAATGATGGAATAATTAAAATCTTACAAGTGCTAATGATAGAGCAGGTGAGTTGAACATGGATTTAACCAAAGTAGGAGTTGATTGTGAGATTGCACTAGAAGGCATTATTATTATGTTGCTGTTGCTTTTAGCTTTTTCACCATAACCTGGCTTATTGTCACCAAAACTCATCAAAGTAGATTTTTTTTTTTTTGTTGCTTTGTTTTGTTAATCAAGCATCACAAAAGTTCTGAACAATTCCTTTGAAAATATAAAACAGGTTCTTCATATATAAGTGAGGTGTTGGTGTTATTACTAGTGAGCTTTGTCAGAGATTTTTTTTTCTTCTTTTTGTAGTGATTTTTCTTATCCTAGAATTTCCAAACTAAAGGGTATCTAGAGAAATGAATTGGGTTGCTTGGAATTAGCCTTATATACTTGGGTAGAAAACAAGAGAGAGAAATAGATAAAGTAATTAGAAATTATGGTTTATTTGATGACCTAGATTCCTTATTTGTTTTTCACACAGTTTCACATTGTTTTAAATTTGAACTACTTATCTAAGATCAGACGACTTTAATATTATTACACAAAGTTTTATGATTAAAACAATCCCAGTCAGCGATTTTAATTTAAACGGCTGGGATCAGTTACTGTAGAAGGTCGTGACCGTAAAAAATCTGCATCCTTTATTTGAGAAGAAAATAAAAAAAAAAGTTATAAAAAAAATAACGTTTACTAGGGTTTTATTGGCCCGATGCATCTTCAATTGTGAGTAAAAGAGAGTTTATAAAATACTTCATCCATTTTCAATTATAAAGATTTTTTTATTTCTTGAATTGAATAATGATATATCTAATTAGATGAGATATATTTGTTATTTAATGGAAAAAAATTATTTTTATTTAAAATTAGGAAATCAAGAGAATAAGTAAAAGACATAAAAGGAAATTTCAACCCAATATATAAGAAATTATAGAATTAATTAAAATGGTGAACACTTGAACCAAATAAAAAAGAAATAATTGAACACTATTTATGATAGATGCAACACAATGGATCCACCAAGTTTTGATTAGATAATGATGCGCTTAATGAAGGAGAAAAGGAAAGGAAAAAAGGTAGAGATAGATGTTAACTTAAACATGTGGACTCTTAAAAGCCTTACAAAAAAACTACAGTACAATGCATCCAAAAAGGGTAGCTAGGTTGACTCTATTTACATTGTGGTCACACTTTCTCTTTTTCTTCTTTTATCTTATTTCAGTTCACCTTTCTTGTATTTTTGTTATAAAGTTTGTATGCTTTTTGAACGACTTTTTTGAGAATATAAAAGAAAAATGAAAACTTACAAATGACATGCATGGTGATGGAGGTTCTATTCTATCCTTGGAATCTGTCCCAAACTGTTATTGGGACTCAATAATTTGACTAAATTAGCATAAATCACTCGTAATATGACAACAACCAAATCTTCACAGAAATTTAAGTACATTTTTAAATTAAGAGCCATGCTAAAATTTAAGTACATTTTTAAATTAAGAGCCATGCTAAAGATACTAAAAGAAATAGTATATTTTGTATTTTGAAAAGATAAATTGTTGTACAAGTTTTAAGACTATTATTAAGTTTTTTAAGTTACAAATAGATTTTTTAAGTTTTACGTTTGTTACAAATTAGTTCTTTAAGTTTTACGTTTGTAACATATATGTCCTTAAAAAATAGGATCTAGATGTTACAAATTACAAACTTAAATGACTTATTTGTTGCAAATTACAAACTTAAAAGACCTGTTTGCTATTTAAAAAACTTTAATAACTTAAATGACTTATCTATTGCAAATGTAAAACTTATAGGACCTATAGATGCATTTTGCCTAAGAACTAATTAAAATAAACAATAAAGATATAACATATAGAGAGGAAATTTAGAGAGAAACAAATGAAAGATTCGTAGAAATTTAAAGAGAAGAGAGAGATAAGGTGTATAGAGAGAAGAAATTATTTTGAAAATGAGTATGAGAAAGAAGAGAAGTGAAGTTAGATATACATAGCTAAAAAAAAATGCTTTTTCCGGCCGCTTTAAACGACCGCAAATTCCCCTGGTCAATTTTAAATTTCCACCTCTTTTTGCGGCGGTTGGCGGTTATAAACCGCCGCTAATTCCAAAAAACGCCGCACCGCCGCTAATTCCAAAAAACGCCGCAATTTTTTTTACTCCTACATACTTTTCCGGTGGACTTTTCTGCCACAAACAATAAAAAACTGCCGGAAACCTTTTCATGGGCTAAAGGCCGCCAATAATTTTACATAAATCTTTTGTAGTGAAAGTATCAATACCGGACAAATTCTCCATACCTGTTATTGAAGAACTATTAGATGAACTACATGGTACTCAATTTTACACTAGATTATCGGAGCCATATTTTCCTAAAAAATCAAATGGTTAATAAAAAAATAAATATTCAAAATGACATTTGTAATTCTCCTCGACCGTATATATCAATCTAATTTTTAAATGAAAAAAATATACCATTTTACAAATTCTTAAGTTCTTTTATATATCCAAAACATTTTGATTGGCAATAATAGAGGATGGAAGGTAAAAGAAAAAGCACTAGCTAAGAGCAACCCATGTTCATTGAGAGTTGGACTGATAGACCCAATGAATTTTAACGGAGTGAAATATGTGGGAAAAAAAATGCCCAACTTTTCAATTATTGATATGTTCATGTCTCTATGGATGTATACGACTTTTTTTAAGTACTTGTAACATTTTTAGGTATTCATTATTTGGACACACAATGGTTATGCAAAGTTATGTTATTTGTACACACAAAATGTAAATTTAAGAATTCTGGTTAAGTTAGAAGATATATCTTTGTATGGGATTGAGACAAGATCCAATTTAACGGCCCAAGTATTTTAAATCCAGTTCAAATCCACTTCAGTCCGGTGGTTAAGTTTTTTATGTAAATTATCGGTGTTGAAGATTATAGTTCCTACATTCCTCTTGCGGTGAATATGCTCCTAGCAACTCCATTGGAATGCTAAATCCATCTTAACGGCCCCCTTGTTCTACGTTAGCCGTTGTTAGCGGTTATTGACGGTTATAACCGTCTCTCTGTCTATGTAAGGACAAGATTGATGCCAAAACAATTGTCACTTTTAACTTCACTTTTCCTTGATTAAATATTGACTTGATCAGTATTGAAGTAATATCCTATATTATAAGTGCATTTCCCTACTGCGAACCACTATTTCAAAAGCCCTACACGACAGTAAGTAAAAAGGTTTGATCTAGTAGTGAGAAGTTTGAACAGCATGCATGAGGTCTTGGATTTGATCATATGCTTCATTATAAAAAACAACATTACCAACTTTTCTATATATTAATATATAAACCGCGTTTTGTATAAGTTTATATAGTAAATGTGAATAGTACTTTTCTGAAAATGTTTTGTATGAGTTTATGTCTCCTGTCTTCGTTAAAGCTTATCGATCATCAAGTCAAACATCACGTTAATAATGTATTAGGAAAAGGTATCTAATGATTGTCAAAAAAAAAGGAAAAGGTATCTAATCTAAATTGTTGGATGTTGCCTTGAAAACTCAGAAACAGGAAAAGCAGAAAAAAAAAAAAAAAAAAAAGGGTGGCTGTTGCTGTGCATAGCGCCAGGCGCCAGGAGCATGCCAGAAATGGCTGTGGCTTCTGTTTCCCCGCGCCGGGCGCAGGGTACTGGGCGCCAGCTCGCGAAGCCTATATATAGGCGGTGCGTTTTCTGATGTTTTCTAAGGGAATTTTAGGGTTTTTGCCATCAATTAAGGCTAGGGTTTTAGAGAACTTGTTCTTGGTGTAATCCTAGGGGTTTGGGCAAACTGTTCTTGATTCACCTTGGGTAGCTAGGTCAATTGAGTCTCTTGGTCACGGGAAGAGATTCAGGATTAGGGTAGAATTAAGATTAATTCTTGTAACCCTATTTGGGGATTTCTTTGTGTAAAGTTTCTCATTGATCATAGTGGAACGGAAGGGTTGCTCCCTCCCCCAGAAATGGCCGTGGCTTCTGTTTCCCCGCGCCGGGCGCAGGGTACTGGGCGCCAGCTCGCGAAGCCTATATATAGGCGGTGCATTTTCTGATGTTTTCTAAGGGAATTTTAGGGTTTTTGCCGTCAATTAAGGCTAGGGTTTTAGAGAACTTGTTCTTGGTATAATCCTAGGGGTTTGGGCAAACTGTTCTTGATTCACCTTGGGTAGCTAGGTCAATTGAGTCTCTTGGTCACGGGAAGAGATTCAGGATTAGGGTAGAATTAAGATTAATTCTTGTAACCCTATTTGGGGATTTCTTTGTGTAAAGTTTCTCATTGATCATAGTGGAACGGAAGGGTTGCTCCCTCCCCAGATTAGGTTCATTAACACCGAACTGGGTAAACAATATCTTTTGTTCTTGGATTATTTCCTTTCATCATCTCTATCACTTTATTATTGGTTACTTGGTTAATTTGCTCCACACATCAAATTCATTGGTGTGATTTTTCAAGCGAAGTCACAACAATTGGCGCCCACCGTGGGGCAAGGATCAAATCGATAATCAGGTACCATGGGTTCTAAGTTTGATATTGAGAAGTTTACCGGTAGTAACGACTTCGGGTTGTGGAAGGTAAAGATGAAGGCGGTGTTAGTCCATAACAAGTGTGTTGAGGCGTTGAAGGGAGAAACACGGTTTGAGTGGTTTTGCAAATTGCAAGGTGGGGTTCATAGGGGAAGTACCGAGTTCGAAACTTTGGTGGAGGAATTTCATCTTAAGGTGGAGGATTTTCAGCTTGAGGTGGAGGCTTCCGATAGTGAAACTAGAGGAGGAGAAACAACACTAACTCTTGGCTATCAAGAAAGAGATAGGGAGGAGAGTGGTAGTGTTGCACCGAAGTGGTACGACTGTGAAGACCTTGTGGGGTATGTTCCAATTGAGGCTGAAGAAGTGCAAAACCTATTAAAGAACTTCAGGGAAGCAATTGGAAACACCGACAGTAGGACTTGAGAACTTGTAGGGCTACTTGAGGTAGTGGGGCACAAGGAGAGTTTATTGTTGGAGCTTGAACAACAACCTAAAATTCCAAGGTTGGTTGAGGACAAGCAAGTCTTCGAGAGTACGGAAAGCATTCCGGGGTTCGAAGAGGGGGTGGTGAAGCTTGTAGGAATATCCAAAAGGCCGATGATAGTTGGATGCAAGCGTATCTTCAGGAGGACAGGTTTGATCACTCCGGGGGCTGAAGAGGTTGCGGTGAGTCTTGTGGGTGCTACCAAAAATCCTATGGTAGTGGGAGGCAAGACCTTCATGAGTGCAGAAGGCATTCTGAGGGATGAAGAGGTAGAGGTACAGCTTGTGATTCTAGCAAGAGTTGTTGGAAGCAAGTGGAAGAGGTCAAGGTTCAAGTGGGACTTGGACTTGGCCAATGATCTTGAATAGTAGTTCAAGATGGAGGGAGCAGCACAGTGGTTGATTGGATCACCATCGTTTTAAAGGCAAGGTGGAGAATTGTTGGATGTTGCCTTGAAAACTCAGAAACAGGAAAAGCAGAAAAAAAAAGGGTGGTTGTTGCTGTGCATGGCGCCAGGCGCCAGGAGCATGCCAGAAATGGTTGTGGCTTATGTTTCCCCGCGCAGGGTACTGGGCGCTGGGCGCCAGCTCGCGAAGCCTATATATAGGCGGTGCGTTTTCTGATGTTTTCTAAGGGAATTTTAGAGTTTTTGCCGTCAATTAAGGCTAGGGTTTTAGAGAACTTGTTCTTGGTATAATCCTAGGGGTTTGGGCAAACTGTTCTTGATTCACCTTGGGTAGCTAGGTCAATTGAGTCTCTTGGTCACGGGAAGAGATTCGGGATTAGGGTAGAATTAAGATTAATTCTTGTAACCCTATTTGGGGATTTCTTTGTGTAAAGTTTCTCATTGATCATAGTGGAATGGAAGGATTGCTCCCAGTGGCGGAACCAGGAATAAAAATGCAAGGGGGCCGATAAAATAAACTATAATATTTAAATTATATATGAAAATTATATTGTGTATACAAAAAGGCATGCCAGTAGAGGGGGAAAGAGCAATACAAAGGGGTTGAATGGATTCCAACAAGGCAAACCAACAACTACCAACCAAAAACAAAAGCCCCTAAACCAAAGCAGCCAGCTCCAAAACCAGCCCCCTCCTCCGCATAAACTCGCCACACCAGCAAACAAAAAACAGAGGAAGAAAAGGGCTGCTAAAAACACACTCGGCCACCAGCACAGTACGAGTTGATTACTAGACAATTAAATTACATACCTTAAAATGACACTCTACGTGAATCGAGCGACTTAAAGTCATTAATAATAGAATCTGAACTAATACTTGCCGTAATTTCCCTTTCAATGTAAACAGTCATGCTATCTGCTAGAAATCGACCTTTCATCTTGTTTCGCAACTTAGTCTTGATGATTTTCATTGCCGAAAAAGACCTCTCGGTTGTGGCAGTAGAAACTGGAAGAGTCATGATAAGACGGAGCAGTCTATCAATCAAGAAATAAATTTTATCCCTGTTAGTTGCAACCAAACACGAACATAATTTTTGAATAGTTGATAAATTCTTCAAATCTGTTGATTGACGGGCATCCACAAGAAATTAACGGCAATCAATCAACTAGTATACATTGAAGTACAAAGATCATGTTTCCCAAATAAATATATAAACAACTTTTGTGAAAACATTAGAAAAGGAAGGATAAACTCTCACACTACTAATAGAAAGAACAGAGGAAGAGGATTATATTTCACACATTACACACTATATTGATTCACAACTTAATATACAACTATGGATAAGCTTATATTCTTAATAACTAAGCTAGCAAATTGTTATCTACTAATCTATCCAAGAGGCAATCAAAACATTTCCCTAAAAAATTAACAATGTATCAAAAACATGGAAAGTCTGTAACTTGCTATAACAATTAACAAACCAACAAATCAAAAGAAAAAAAAAGTTATATTAACAAAAAACTAGATTAGGGCAAGATACCTAACTTTGTGTGGTAGTGAAATCAACAACAAACAATCAATTAACAACAAATAATCTGCTTAACACAGAGAGAAAGAGCTTACCTTACCTTCCAAAAACAAAGAAGTGTCACGGAGAGGAGAAGAACTGCGACTCGCCGTTTGCCGTCGCTGTAGATAAACCGTGAACAATCTTAAAGGGAGAGGAAGGTGTCGTGATTCATAGAGCGGAGAGGAGATTGATTTCAGGTTTAGAGAGATTGATTGATTTGAGCGGGAGAAGGAGATGAAGCATGAAGTAACAGAGGGGTTTGGTTGGTACGCTGAAAGAAAGAAAACAAATCGTTCCTTTCTTTTTTTTAATAGATTTGCTTGCTGTTCCTTTATTTTAGGATACATTTGTTATTTTTTAAATATACTTGGGGTATTTTCGTATTTTCACATGGTTATAATTTTTTTTTTTTTTTGGGGGGTGGCCATGGCCCACCACAGCCCCCCCTGCTACCGCCTCTGGTTGCTCTCTCCCCCAGATTAGGTTCATTAACACCGAACTGGGTAAACAATATCTTGTGTTCTTCTCTTTTGTTCTTGGATTATTTCCTTTCATCATCTCTATCACTTTATTATTGGTTACTTGGTTAATTTGCTCCACACATTAAATTCATTGGTGTGATTTTTCAAGCGAATTCACAACATAAATTATCTAATACATATATAGGAAGAGTAATGACTTAATTCTTCACTTTTGTTATCAAAAAAGGAAAAGAAAAGACTCCGTTCCATATCTGGTGTATGAAACGTGTTTCGCGTCATTCACTTACACAAGTATGAAATGAATTTATTATTATGTTGGTCAAGGTATGAATTGATCAATTTGACAAACCAAATGAAAAAGTGGTGTGTGTGAAAAGGAAGAAAATTAGAAGACCCAATTATGCATGAGAGAAAGAGGTCGCTTGGAAAAACATCTTATTTGTGCCAAGTTTTCCATATAGTATACCTGATTTAGTATGGAGAAGCTACTTGAATTGAAAATTGCACATGATGTGTTTAGCCATTGGCATCCAATTCAATAATAATATATCTAAATGGAGATGATCTATTTTCCCACTCTTTTCTTTGTTTGGTCAATCCATTTTCACACACTATATCTATATATTCGACAGCGGAGTCCTTAATGGGTTGGACAGGTCCATGGCCCGCCAGCTTTATACGTATTATATTATATGTATCTATAAGCCATGTTAATTATCACTTAAATATCCTGGGTTCAAGTCCTCTTGGCTACGATTTTTACTTTTTATTGAATTTTTTCATAGAAAAAGAATATTAGTTATAGTAAAATTATTTTTATTGAACATTGTTAATTTTAATGAATCTTAATAATATTAAATTATTTTAGTTTTCCTTAAATTTTATATGTTTATTTATAAATTTAGTTTTCCTTAAACTTTATACGATTTATATATTTTTAACTCCCATAAAAAAAAATTTAGCACCGTTACGGCCCCCTCCCCCCTACGTTTTCGTCTAGCTCCGCCACTGTATATATTTAGGTTTCTATATTTCTAATTAATGTTTATTTATCATATTTCTTTGAAAAAAATTTTTTGAAAAATAAATTATTATTTGAGTCTAAATGAATAAACTAAAGGCCCGTTTGATGCGCAGGATATGATATTGTCAGGATAGTATATAAAATAGGATAAGGATATGATATGATATAAGTAGGATAATAGTTATCCTATCATATGTTTGGTGCACACAGGATAATAAACATGATAACTATTGTATAATATTTTTAAAATATATCTCGCTCATAATATGATAAGATATATATATATATATATCATATTTTAATTACAAAATATTAACATTGTAAAAAAAATATTTTGAAAAAATTATTTTGTAATTCTTTGAATTTTATAAATAAAAAATTTAAATAAGCAATCGAATATTTTCATATCAATTTAAATAAAATAATGAGCAAATAAACATTTTAAATTTTTATATGAACAAGATCAAATAAATAACTTAATTATATATGTTAGATAAGGTAAATAAATATATCATATATTTTATATGTAAATAATAAAACTACCATTGCAAGAGAATTATATTTAATTTGTTATAAAATTTAAACTAATATCCCTATTTTGCAAATTTTTAATAATTATTTTACTTTAAAATATTGTAATTACAGTATAATTTTGATTTTTAAAATTATGTAAATTACAAAATTACCCTTATGAGAAAATTGTGTATATATTTAAAAATAAAGTATTTTATTTTTAATTTACTATCAAATTATTTTATTATTAATATTTTATTAATTTTCATTTTTTATTTTAAAATATATTTTATCAAATAAATGCGTAAATAATTTTCTTATCCTATCATGCCCGTAACCCAGCTCAAACTCAAGATAAGAATTTTAATTAGAGAGACATGATATGATAAGTTGCATGATTAACTTATTATATCCTGTTGTTCACCAAACACTGGATTAAGACAAGATATGATACAGTTATTTTATCATGTCTCTTATCCTGTGCACCAAATGGGCCCTAATATGTATATATCTGAATAAATTATTATGCGCACCTAAATGAATATTTGGCTTTTCCTAAATAAAAAACACAAGAAGCAGTCCACACTTTAAGGGTCTGTTTGGTTCAATTAAGAAGGAGGGGAGGGGAGTGATTTATTATGTTGACAAAATTACCCTTATTTTTTTATTAAAATTCAAAATTATCCTTGTTGGAATATTAAAATTCTAGGTTTTATTTTTTTTTTACAACAAAAAAAATTTAGGTTTTCTACTCATTAGATTTTTTTTTTGTTATATATCCATTAATTTTTTTTTTTTGACGTAATATATCCATTATAATTTAATCCTTATTTTGAGTTTATAAGGTTAAGAGTAAAAAAGTAAATTACTTCTCCAAAATTTAAAATATTCCCTCACCTCCCCTCCCCTCCCCTCCAAAAACTTCGAACCAAACGGACCCTAAGGGTATATTTAATGTGCATAATAGGATAGAAAAACCCGTCAAAAAAAAAAAAAATAGGATAGAAAAAGAATATGATAAGTGATTGAATACAAATAATCCATAGTATAGGTTCTTGATTTCCTTCTCATGTATCAAAGTTTATTGTGATTACTAGCAAGAAATATCATAGGTTGTAGATGCTTTTCAAGGTTTATGATAGGGTACTGGGGAACTTCTAACCAGAGAAATCGGGCCTCGATGCTCTATAGCCTATGACCAATGTGTCTATGGTGTTTGGGCTACGACCGACTGAGGCGATTAACAACCGCTGTGACAAGGAAGGTTGTTTCACGAACTAAAGTGCGTTGGGGTGTCGATGGTGTTTGGCTATGACTAACTGGGACGATGAATGAAATTCATAACTTTGTGGTGCTTTATATTATAAGTTAAAAACCATTGTTGCTTGCTTGTTTGATCACCACAAAATCCAAAACGAATCTTCATAATCATTTCTCTAGTCATCTTATCATATAATCATAATATTTTCTTTGAATAAAATTCAACCGATAACCCAATCCGTTGCAGGAATAAACAAGGACGCCTTTGGAACTGCGACTATTGTAACCACCGGTAATCGTACTAATAGAAGGATTCTCAAGTATAGAAAATTTAATACTTAAAATATTGAATGCACAAGTTTTAAGATAATAATTCTCTATTTGCTTCCTTAACATGTGTCCTTAGTGCACACGTTAACATTTTCCATATATAAAATATTTTATAATAAGATTGTCACTATTGATTTTTTTTCTTTTAGTCGATCTTTGGATCGAATATCGAGTTTTAAAAAAAGACTTAGGAAGACTAATAATTTAGATTAAATACCAAAATTGAATAGACATATATGCTTATAGTAATTTTATAAAAATGACTTTGCGGCTGATTTTAAAAAAATAACAACTTGAATTTAGCATCCTATTTTATTTTGCAAAATAACAACATTTTTTTATTTAATTGACCACTACAGAATTAATCACTACAGTATTATTTATATTTGCACTTATTCAATTTTCAAAAAATAACAACTTTGAATTTTGATCAATACACACAAAAGAAAATCATTATAGTTCCCTCAGTAGTGACACATAAAATTAACCCAATATTAATAACGTTTACTAAAATTCCTCTAGAAATGGTTAGAGGAATTAAAATTTGGGATCATATACACAAAAGGGAAAAGAAAAAAAAAAACAATAGAAAGAACAAACAGTGAAATATAACCGAATTAGAACCATGGATAACTCTTTTTGTCAATGAATAAGTAATGTTGAATAAAAAATTTGAATTACAATTCATCCATGAAGCTAAGAGAAAATATAATAAACACTGATTTGTGCTTTCCACATAAACTGCACAAGTTTTCCAATTTTTGCTAATCATAACCTCAGTATCTTCTTTGTATGAACAAGTTAGAAAACTGAATCTCTTTGATGCAAAGAAAGATATCTTTGACACCACCACTGAACAATGAAAGGAATTTTACCTAAATTACACAGCTGTCAGTGGAATGCGAATTAAAGCTTCCAGAAGGTCTTAGTCAAAACTAGAATTTTTTCTCTGCCGTGTGAGTCGGGTTCTTTATCATAAATGGTCGGCTTCCACCTAACTGCATGAGCAATGCGAGCTACTTTGTCGATTACTTCAGGAGTGTCCCTTACCACAACAGTTCCCTCTGGCCGCAGTATTCGATCAATTTCCACCATCAAATCAACGATATTACATCTGCAGTGAAGTTGTGAAGAAATCAGGGTGAGGACACAGATCATCAATGATTATAGTAAGATAGATGTTTTGCTTTAGCAAAGAATGTGAGTTGTGATGTGACATGAATATGTGCAACTTATTTCAATCGAATCAATGAAATCTGTGAAGTCTCGAGTCTTGTTCCAATAAAAAGATCTCTTAAAATGACAGATTAACAGCTTAGGAAACCAGTTGTTAATCAGATTAGCAGTTTAAACAAGAAAAATACCTGCTTTTACCAGAAGCTGGATCCTTTATAAATGACTCAATGCTGGACGCATGGATCAGATCATAAGTTCGAGGGTACGTTGAAAAAGGTTCACACCTGGGAACAAAACCATACAGCTTAGAATTAGATCCAAGAAAATACATCCATTACGAATTGAAATACATGCTCAGATGCACTACATAAAAAAAATTAGTCTATGTTCAAAACTTTTCATTTTGTAATGATTCCTACAAGATTCTCTCTCCTTTTCAATAGAAGACTCCTAAAATTGAAAAAAAAAAAAAAAAAAAAAAACTTAAAACTAAATTACTTAGAGAAACGGTGATTTCGAAGTTGAGAAAAAAACTATTTATTTTTCACATATTCTGTGTAAGGCAGAAGCTGATTGAGATTTAGATACTGTTTGGCCTCAACTTTTTTCTACTTCTCTATATTTTTAAGGACAAAGCAGGCCAAAAAATGATATAAATTAAGCCCTTATTATGGTGAAAACAAGTCAAAATGGTGCGCACAAAGGTAGAAGCAACTGATAAGCAACATGAAGTAGCTTAAATACCATTATAATTTCTGGTCTAAGACAATTATCACTGCATGCACTACACAGTTTTCCACAACATATCTTATTTTTTAATCATGCCAGCAAGGAAAAAAGGAAGTGTGCTTTTGCCAAATTATTAAGATATAGACCAAACGATCACAACTCTAGTGATTATGAAAAATAATCCCTTTAAGAGAAGACGCGTAGAACTTTAAGCAAAAACTCACCAATCATGATAGACGCCAATAAGGCCTCTGTCAAAGATCGCATCAAGAGTTGGTGGCTTTTGAGATGGAACTACGTTCATTACCCACACAGGATCGGATTTTAAGGCGGCTGCAAAACCCCCATATAATGCATTCATGTCCATGACGTTGCGTATTGATGGAGTCCCCAACTTTATGTTTAGTGAATTCTTATAGTGTGCTACCCTCCTTACCCACAGCTTAGTGTCAACCTCGTATTCATCAACACCGGTTTTCAGGAGAGTGGACCTCGAAGGTGCGGCAGTTAGCCTCTCTGGCCACTTGGGAATTGTTCCAACAGCATAATCTCCTTTGATAGATGACGTACTACTTACACATTTCTTCAATTTGAAGTACCTGCAAAATGATCAACTTAGTTTTGCAATTCGAAGTAATCCATAAGAGATATTTTAAGAATGTTAGAATTAGAATTCACTGGACAAGACACGAAGAGACGCAACTATAATAAAACGAAAAATTACACAAACTAGCAAATGTATGCTGGAAATTACCAAGCCTGGCTTAGGTCACCAGAATCATCACATAACTCAAGACCAAATTCATTTCCGTTAGGAAGACACGAATCTGCAGTTGGCTTCTTCCAGATTGCAGTGTTACCGTCTACAGTTATTTGTTCATAACACAAGGCTTTTGCCACAGCCTGGAGATCTGACCATTCTTTTTCCTGTTTAGGCCACCGAACAGGAGGACCGGAGATTACTAGATATCCACCAGGACGAAGTAATCTATCCACTTCAATGAAATAAGTTGCATCTGCGTGGTAAATTTTCTGCATAAGGAAGCGATAGGCATATATAGAATATTTGAAGATATCCATAGGTGAGCTGTGATGCAGAACTTACTGTATGCTGTAAACGGGATCAAACACCGAGAACAATGAACTAAGTCAAATCCAAATGCAGGAAATGGGAGTCTTCGAGTTCCAAGCATAGCAACAAAAGCTGGTATTCCTCTTTCTAGAGCAAACTGTATCTGTGATTTATGTGAATCTCTTGGAGCAAAAGACATGGTTAAAATATTTTGAGCTAGTAAATATCCTCCAAAACTAGCAACCTGTAGAAAAACGGTATGCATTTGAATGTTAAACGGTGATAACTTCCTATGAAGCACAAATGTAGACACGGACACTGGATAAATTCCAGTAAGGTCTAAACAGAAAAGATGAAAACATCGCTTACCCCACATCCCATGTCAAGTGCAGTCCTCAGAACACCTCCCTTTATGGGAATGTATTGACCAAGTTTTTCAATATATTGCTCGGCTCCATCTGGAAACATTGTACCACCACCGGGGAATAAAAAGTGTTGACCTTCTCGTTTCATCCATCCCTGGTGACCTTTCCTGTCAGCAATCTTGTTGTGTGGCATGTTGCTATGCCATATCTACAAAATAAAAATATATATTATTGAAATTTTTAGACAGATGGATAGATGAGTGACAAATATCAGTAACATTCCAAGAATAGATGGAGCAATGAATTAATATCCTTTCTTATCATTCCATGTGTCTATCACCTCTTTCTCAATATCAGTGCACTCCAAACTGAACTATAATTTGGTGTCTCATTTAGTCTCGTCTCATTCTCACCTCATCTCATCTCATCTCAATATCATCACAATGCAAACTAGATACTAATAACTTCAATCCCAAACACACATTCCTATCCCATTCTAAACTAAAAATCCACAAAAACAGTCTCCTAAGCCCTTCACCAACAACAATAACTTCCTCCAAAATAAGCATAACAAGGCAGCACAACCATAATAAAACCAGTAAGGGTCCGTTTGGATTGGTAGTTTATAAAAAAACAGCTTATGAAGATACAATTTTTGTTAGTAAGAACTTATGAGTTAATATAAAAATTTATTTATTTGCATAAGGTATTTTTCATAAGCTCAAAAATAAGCTAATCCAAAAGGGCCCTAAGTAAAAAATACAACAACCAAAGTTTTAACTAGATGAACTATGCTACATATATCAAAAGCCACCGCAATTTCCAATGTGATACATCATGTCTACCATTTGAATTTCACCATTTTTTCCATCATTGCGGTAGCTTCTCAATTAAAATAAGTTTGTTCTTCCTTTACAAAAAGTCCCTATAAATTCATAGATATTTGTATTTAAGTTAATAACGACTCACAAGAACTTCCAAAAAAATTGAGACAATCAAATTTCAACTTAAACAAAACTCAGATGCAGATCCTTATGTTCTCCTTTAACAATTCTTCAATCACAGCTCAGCATGGAATTAATATTCAACAGTATAAACATAACCATTAGGAAATTTGATGTCAAATAAATTTTTTAATCTGCATTGCATATATAATTGGTTAACAGTAACAAAACTACAAAACAGTTTCTAAGTTTTTTCCTTTCCAGTTATACGAATATCCTATGGCTTAAAGAATTCATATTTCTTACTTTACCCAAGTTACGAAGTTTTCACTCAGACAGACATCAGATACGACACTGACACTCAAACCTATAATAATTAGAGAAAATCGAAGTAATTGAATGTGATCACGTCTATTGAAGTGTCGGTGCTACATACATAACAATATAATTAACAGTTAAAACTAACTAACTAACTAACTAACTAACAAACATTTTCAAACTTTCTATAATTTTATGCACATTTAAACAAAACATTAAACAAACACCACACCTTGTGCATACTTTCTGGCCACCGAACCGGAACCCGGTAGCCATTAGGTGGAGGAATCAAACAGAGGGCAGTCTCCTCCGGGGGAGGACAATGTCTCTCCCTATAATAGTTCATCTCTCTACTCAGCTGACTATTCCGCCTTGGATCCTCACAAGGCATATGGTCCACCTCACTTCCAGGACAAGCCTCAATAGTCTTCCCATTTGGCAAACCCTCCTCGATCTCCACCACAAGACGAATGCGCTGTTGTGGATCAACGGTGGATGGACCAACTACCCGGCGGCCACCGAGGGTGGTGTAAAAAAGGACGAAGAAGAGAAACAGTAATGAGAAGAAGGCAATGGAAATGAGGTCAAGGAGACGCCATTGACGTGTGTTGTTACGCTTCCATGGTGGGAAATTGGGGTGACCCATTTTGAGGAAGAAGTTGGATCTAATTAATAAGTCATTTGGGTATTCGATTTTGATGTGAAAATCGGTTTTTTGATAGTGGGAATGAAATAAGAATGTGGTGTGGAATTTATGATGGAGTCAGAAAATGTGTAACTGGATTTTAGTGTCAGTGTGTATATATGTGAGTGTGACTCTTTTGTTTTGATTCTTTTGTTATCAATCAACAAGTGTTGTTGCTGGTTTTCTTATTGGATGTGAGAACGAGACAGGGCTTAAGAAGTGTGAGATTCGATGGAGAGGAAGATGCAGGATCTCATGTTCTCGTTTTGGGATTTGGATTTATTTTTTTCAAAGAATATTAGTATTATTTGGTTAATTAATGATAGATATGGAAAAAATAAATTTTGTAGAGTAGACCGTCAGTGTAAATTTTACACAGATACTTAATAAAAATGGCTCAATATATCATGTTAAATAAAAAAGTGAGGTTGTGATTGGTTGACAATCGGTGGATATTCTTTTTCTCAATTTTGTATTGAAAATAATTTTACTTTTATATTTTTTTCTCAATTATTATTTTTATATTTTTAAAAACTAAGCTACATAAGTTTAATTTTTTTTAATATTATATTTAATTTCTTAAATAGTGTGTTTTAATAGCATTATTTAGGATTTTCCTTATTTTAAGACACTTTATGAAAGATGATTCCATCAACAATCTAACCATTCGATTATCAAAACAAAAAATTTCGCAACTGCGGTTATGAGAGGGATGGAACCACTTGATACCATAACTAACTGCCGAACCAGATTTAACTGGTGGTGAAAGTCAAAAAAAAAAAAAAAAAAATCTAACATCTCAAATCTCTAAGATAATGACTAGATAATTGAGTGATTAGAAATTGTGTGAGAGATAAGGTTCAATCAATTTTTGGCTCACGGAGTTGCTTGTTGGATACTGATGGGCCGGTTAATTTTGATTCGAGATCGGAAGTTAGCATCTACGGGTATCTTTTTGGGTCTGATTGATGTCTCTCTGGTGGTTTAGAAGATACGGAGTGTCCTTCTAAAAATGGGATTAGAAGTGGCCTTCGAATTAGGTAGTGTTGGTTTTGGTATTTTCATCGGTGTTCCGCATATATACGGCGCCTTTGTTTTTGTAGTTCCTCTTTTATCGGTCTTTGTTCATCTTGTGCAAAGATTTGATTATTAATATATTATATATTTGCCGTTCAAAAAAAAAAAGATAAGGTTCAATCATAGAGTTTGTAAATTTATGTCATTGGGTTGAAATTGTTTGGAGATTTTCTACGAAAACAATTAGTTTTCTCTCCAATTGGAGGACCTTGGAGTGACTTGAGCTTGTTCTTGAAGATACAAGATCAAGGGTTCAAAGAAGTTGAAGATAGATCATCACCATCAAAGAGATGTAGATAGATAAAGATCTAAGCATATTGATGGGTTTTTGTAATCTCTTAAACCTCTTTATATGAACTATGAACATCTCTTAAACCTCTTTGTATGAACTGTGAACATCCTTAACAAATCAATCGTGTCTTTTTATCTAAACTCGTCATCATTTGAGTTATGAAATTACTTTTCTTAGAAATTTTTTAATCTATATTGGTGTGGAATTTCTGCTAGGATTTGAATACAATTATGGTGGTTTGAATTTGTGCATCAAGGTTCATAGATTGTTAATCCAATCATTTTACATAAAGTGCATAAAGCTCTTAACAAAAGCGAACTAAAATATTACCTAAAATTAAGTTAAATTACTAAAAATGTAATTTTGCCTAACAAGAACCATCCAAATTTGTAATTCGGTAAACCATAATGATCTCGTAAGAATAGAGATAGGCAAGATATCCCGCCACTGGAGACCCGCATTATTGTGACTAAGATTATCAAGCTTATCCGAGCAAACATTCCCTTCTCGGTATATGTGAGAAAACAAAATATTCATATTCAGCTCAAAACCGTTAACCCATTTATGAATTAAGCGCCAGTGAACAATCTCATGGTTCTTGAATGCCGAAATAGCTGATTGCGAGTCACTCTCAACCCACAAACACAGCTAGAATACGCGGTAGCTTGAGGGGCTATCCATATCACCAGAATGATCACCAGCAGCGCTCGTAACTTAGGAGACACTCGAAGGTCATTCAAGATCGCTATATCATTTCTACAAGGCTATATTTTATGTAAAACAAGAGAACCACTCAACACTAGTGGTATTAACTGACAAGCAAGCCCTAAATGCAATCTAAATTGAATCAATTTTCGACTGATACAATTTACAGTTTAAAAAGTTTATATTAATACTAATATTATATTATAAAAGCACAATAATTGATTATGTTTATATTTGAAACATGAAATATTAAAAATATATTAAATTAAACATGTATTATTAAAAAGATTAAAAACAATAATATGCTAATATAATATCTCATACTAATAATAATAAATTAAGTACTAAAGTTGTGCAATTTGATTCAGTTTAAAAAATAATCTGAAATCCGATCCGCGCATTTTTCACATAGAGATCCAGAAAAATCCAACAATATGTTTTAAACTTTCTGCGGTTTTGATTTGGATTGAACAGCTGCTGAAAACCAACACCAGATGCAAGAAGTACGCCAGAATATGTTGTTAACGTTCTGCACAAATGTACGTTTGCCGCCTTGACAATCAAGGAATAGGCAAAGCAATATTCTTCTAACTTCAGTATAGAACCTCAATATATGTCAATGCCTATGAATCAAAAGAAAAACCTTGGTCTAGTTATGATAAATCCAGGATCACAGTTTCCTACTTCTCGACCTATGAAGGCTTTCGTGCTTGATGATACTGGATCTCAGGAACATAGACTGAAGATCTCGATCAAATCCCCTTCCAGTTTCTAGAACTCTTTGAAAGGTCGCATTCCTTAGATCTGCATGTCGTGCATACAAGACCCTGTTGTGTGAATCAATCCGTGCCTGCAAGAGCGTGATTAGATAGATACATAAGCAATACTTATCTGATGATACCTACAATTTTAGAGACTAAAAGGCATTTCACTCTAAATTAAACTGGGTTGGGCAACAGAAAATTGAGGAAACCAAGGAACCTGTATCTGATTATCAGTAATCAAAGTCTCGAGTTCTTTCTGAAGTCCAGCAACAGTTGTCTTGAATGCATTAGCCATCATGTTCAAATCAACAGACACAAATGGGAGTGTGTACTGGATGAGGGCTTTCTGACGGATTTGATCATAAAGAGCCTCAACATGTGAATGCAAATGTATGTCCAGCAACAAGTTTGATTTTAGGTTCCCTAAGTACTCCAGACACAATGCATAACGGCTGCAAAAAAGAAAGAAAATATATTAGAGGAGAAATGAGCAAAGGAACGATTAAAAGACAGAGTTTGAATAATATGCCATTATAAGTAGTGAAATAAACTAATCCTAAATCTTAAAAGAAGCCAACCCCTTTTCACCAAAACAATATACCATAGAACATACTTCTTTGATAAAAATACAAATCAAGTGGATGATCATTAGGATTGACAGTGACCTTCAACACTTTACCTAACTAGCAAAGAATATTCCTAGCAAAGAATACATACAACATTCCTCAAATTATTACATGTAATGATTAATCCATGATTCATGAGATATATCCAGCTTCAATATTTTTACTCCAGGTTCAAGTAACAGCATGCTCCATAACCTCCAACACCACCACCCCTTAGTGACAAGAATAAGAGATTCCCACAATCACGTGCATACAACATTGATAAATGTATTACATAAATAATCAAAATCATTAAAAATAGCCAACCCCAGACATCAATGTGGAGTTTAGATCTACAGTTCTACAATGCCACTGGCTATAATTAAAGATTTCCATAACACACAAATAACACTGTCAATTTATTGCATCACATAACCAATATCAAGTAATACCATTCTCCATGCACACATTCCAATTTGATATTTTTAAATCAATGCTCATTTTCATAGAAATAAAGTTAAGCATCATATATATTATCACAAACTACATAGCCTAGGCAGTCCAATTCCACCAAATGGAGGGTCTTGAATCTTGATAAATCAATTTTCAATTCATTTAGGCAAGAAAACAGAGTGTGATGAGTGGAGATCACTCCAAAGAGAAAAAAGAAAGTGCAACAACTTGCCTTGAGTAAAAATCATTTATAAGTTCCCTTACTTCAGGCACTAACTCCAAGAAATTCCTGAAGACAGTATTGTCTATAACTTTGTTCTGCAAATAAAAGAAAATGAAATCAGAAAAGCAACATAATCAATGTCTCACAATTGCCATTTACAAGCAGAATAAGAATCTGAGTACATGCCTTTAACTCTGCCCGATCAAACGTAGCAAGTGCACAGAGTCCTCCATACATTGCAACATCTTGACATGAAATCACTTCATTGTAGTGACTCCCTAGTTCAGGGCTAGTCTCAATAAACTGAATTAGATAATGAAGTTGGTCACAAAAAATTATAAACAATAATGAAAACATTTTATCATTATTTAGTCACCAATAAATGATAATGAATCCTCAAACTACTATTGAGGGATTGTATATCTCATGCAACAATTAATACGAGTGCTCATCTTGATTCCAGCCACATGTAAAATGAAAATGCCAGGTTATGCAGATTACTGATTTTTCACAACGTGAAAGTCAGTATTCTTTCTTTTTGGTGTAATATATGACTATAGTCATGCTCAATAATATAAAAATGATATAACTCATAATAAATAACAAATCTGCCTTCTCCGCCAAATTGGGAATTAAGACATGAACCACTAAGTCTTGATACACCAACTCACATGTCAGAGAGCAAACTAAAAAATGAATACATAAAGTTTCAACCTAGGTCTCTGATTCTTGGTCACTCATTATATCCTCTACGTGAGTATTTTTCTACAGCAACTATTTGACAAAGACATTTTCCACATGAGAATGATATCCCACCTCCATCCACACAATAATTAGCATTGCACAATATAATTCTACCAGAAGCTGTAATACTTAATAAATGAGATCTGTTGAAGAATTGATATCATCGGCATACTAAATTTATAACAAGCTTGTGCTTAAATCAAGAAAAGTTCCATGTCAAAATCAATTAAAGGCATGCCATCATAATCAAGAACAAATTCATCCTCAAGCACCCTGATCAAACTTTTACCGAGTAACTCGGTCTTTCATCGCCCCCATTTAATATGACACTATTCTAAATGTTAATGCGAGGGACATGGGTTGGGTCGTGGAACCCAAACCCAGGCCAAAAATGGGTTAAAACCCAACCCTAAAAAAATTAAGGTGATATATGATCTATTTATGCATATTCTGTTTTCATATTTTTCAATATTTGCTTCATTTGTTTAAATTATAATTTATGTTTAATTATGTTTTAATTTTCCCGCCATGCTTCTACCATAATAGGCTGTTACGCCATATATGACGGTTTTTTGGCTCACCGACATCGACATAATCCCCCATCCAATAATGACAGCACTGATCTAACCTCTTAGCTCAAATATACATCAGCTTTTGAAACTTTAAAACAATGAGCCCTTATAAAAAACTGCAGTCACAATCACAATTGAAATAAACAAATAACATTAACATTGAACAAACCTTTCGAGCAGCAAGCTTGTATTTTTTGGCAAACAAATTTGACAACCCCGCAGCACAACGTAGCTTTGCAGTTGCTATCGTGTCAAGAGGTTCCACCGACTGTTCTGCCTTGCTAACATAGCTGCTAATATGGTGAAACTGAACCATCTCAATGCTAACCAAAATCGCACTCATACACATATGAACAATGTGCTTCGACGTAGTGCAATAATCTCGGGTCCGAACATAATTCTTAAAAGCTTCCCCCAATTGACCATGAGCATAGTAAAAATCTCCAAAATCACTGTACCCCATTCTTATACTCTCTTTAATCAAGTTTGTCTGCACAAAACAATAAAATAAAGTCAAAACATATAAAAAATTCTATATAATCTATAAAACTATGGCATATGCCTATAAGCTGAAAACAATTTATAAACAAGTCATAAGTTTTTTCCATAAGTTCTCGCAAACAGTCTCACAAGTCCATATGTCATTAGATAATCCTCCATATATCTATATCAATGTCTACATCACACTCAAATCAAACTCAACAAAATTTAATAAACATAACAAAAAAAATGTTATGTATTGCACATTGAATTTAAACCTAAAACGATTAAAAACAACAAAAACCTAAAATTGATAAACGGACAATTATAGAAGAATATATACCCTATAAGAAGTAAGCTCAGCATCGAGCTTCTCCTTCTTGAGCTCTGCTTTTTTCTCAATGGCAACACACCAAGCATTGTCTAAGTTATAATTGGATCCCAAACGGCCATTAATTTTGTTAACAACTTCCCTCATGAGAATCGTGTCCTCTCCCTTCTTAATTTCGTCGAAGGCCATACGAAGAGCCTCCAATTGCATCGTAAAGTTGTCGCCGCAGTTATTGGCAATGAAGAGGAGTCGGGAGATCCTGGTGCGGCCGGAGTAGAGGTTAATGTATGCCTCGATGTCGAGTTGGTCAGCGCTGATGATCTGACGGTGGTTGGTATCGTCGTTGTTGCCATTGGCGTAGATTTCGTCGACGTTGAGAGCGGAAGTATCGTCGTCGGTGTCCATGCGTGATGAAGGGAAGAACCCTAACGGAGGAATTGAAATGAGTGTTTTGGTTTTCGTTACGGTGGCGAGAAGTGTGATTGTGAATACAGTGCTTGTTTAACCAAATACTCCGTCGGGTTTTGCTCTAACAACAACCAAATAAAAATAAATAAATAAATAAATAAATAAATAAATATTTTTTAAAAAAATACTCCCTCAGTTCAAAATATAAGTGACTTTGACATTTTTACGCATATTAAAGAATTGTTAACTTTTGTGAATATTGTAAAAAATTATAATGTTTTTCTTCTTTTACCCTTCACATAAAATTGAAAGCTTTGTAAAAGAAAAAAAGACTTAATAACTTCTCCTTAAAAAAAGAGAATAAAAAGGTAATTTAGGAAGATCGAGAATAATTATACATTGATATTGTAAAACGACTTACATTTTTGTATAATTTTTTTTTACCAAAGTGATTTACATTCAGAGGCGGACCCAAGGGGGTGGCTGAGGGCGGCCACGGCCACCCCCGAAAAATAAAAAATTACTAGTATGCCCTTGATAGTTTTAGAAAATTACAAATGTATATATTATATATATTTATTTCAGCGAAAAACTGATAGTATTGATGGCTGGCTTGATGGTTCAAAGTTGTGCCCTCTAACAAGAGGACATGGGTTCAACCCTTGGAGGGGGCATTTTCTGGTTATTTTTTGTTTTTTTAAAACAAAATCAATACTTGGTGACAAAACATTGTTTCAAACAATTAGCAATGACATTTTTCTAAATAAAGTTAATTTTTATATATATGTATCAATGCAAAAAATGAACAATTTCTATTTATTTTATTTTAAAAAACACAACTATATATTTTAAATTATAGACACCATTTTTTTTACTATATGTGTAATATAATAATAACACATGATTTTCTAATGATCAACTTTGTGCGAGTATTAGTTCAAAGTCAACTATTGATTATTTTAAGTCACTTGCCACACATATGTATTACTTTAAAGTATGTAATTTGATTGTAAAAAAAAAAGTATGTGATTTAATTTATTGTTAATCAAATTTTTATATTTAATTTATATACTGTAATTTTTTTAGTGGCCCCCTGGAAAAAAAATTCCTGGGTCCGCCACTGTTTACATTTTAGAACGGAGGGAGTAAATAAATAAGCAAGACCCAATAAATAAATGTATGAAAATATCTTTTTCTTTTATCAATAGTATATATTGCTTCAAAAATAGTATATATTGCTTCAAAAAATCAAATAGTATACGTATAAAGAAGGTGTTTTGTTATGAGGTATTAGAATTACATAGTTTGTATTGATAGTGGTTGTGAGCGGCAAATACGGTAGGAAAATGGTACCTCTAAAAATATTAGCATTTCAACACTTAAGTCAATAACTATTCAAAATAAGTGTGTATGAATTAGGAAAATGTGTATACCATGAATCACATAATTGTGTTGCTTGGAGTGCCTATAAGACAACTTTGAGACATCTCAGTGTGTCATCTCATGTTTGCGTGAATAATCGACGACTCTGTTGTCTTGACCATGATACTTCATCTTTAGGTCCATCATGATACTGCCTAGGATGCAATTATAGACAGATGGGCACGAGACTCCTAGGGATTGTGAAGGAGATTCATTGAACGCCGTTAGTGGTCCTCAGACATGCGACATCATCTACTCTAAGTTCTAACTATAACTTCAAATTATGGAACAATTCTTTGTACATAATGGCACTCCAGCTTTCCTCGTCAATAAAAATCAGGGAAACATCGCAATTAGCTATGGTAGCTATTATTAAGAGAGAAAGCTCTTCATTGGGCATGCCATCTACTAACTTGTGGTCTCCAAAGCTTAATATTGATCTCACAGTCGGTTTTGGAGTTGCGTCTATTGTCTTGTGTTTGGCTACATTGAGCGATTCTTCTTGTAGGATGACTCCACTAGAGACGGTGGCTATGGATTGGCGTTATTCATACCTCCATTGGAACCTTGCTTGAATGAAAAATAGGCGAGTGAGATGAGTTTGAGAAGATTTATAAGGCAATTTATCCATAGACGGCGCTACTGATCTGAAGTATCATAACTAGATGGTTCCTCCGGTGTGATAAAACTTGTCTTGATGGTGGTTGTGAGTTGCAGACACGATGGGAAAGAGTACTTGCAAAAATATTAGGACTCCAACACTCATATCAGTAACAGCTTAATATGAGTGTGTATGAATCTATTGAAATGTATGTACCTTGAAAGTGAGTGCATGTGCGTATATGTAAGCGTGAGAATGCACAAGGATATGCACAACAACTTTGTAGATCCCTTTATATGAGTGAAATTGAGGATAGTATATCCAATGTATGGGTCATTATCTTGCTATGAATATTGTAGCGTAAGAAACAATGTGCCCCTAGTTGAATATGAATAAGTTGTATTGGACCTTGAAATTTATTGGGCCTACATGTATTGTAGGTTTTAGTCCAGTCTGGGACATAAAGATAACTATGTTATAATTGAATATTTAAATACTCTTTTAAGTATAAATAATTATAGACAAGTCATATGATGAATTGATAATCTATAAATGATCACATTTAATCTTATTTTCAATAATTTATATTTTAATATTATGAGGGTGTTACATATCATATTTGTATTGTTGCATGTAGTTAACACTTATGATGTAATGATGTTGCATGTATTTCTCTTGACACTTGTCTTCATGCATGCAAACTTTATAGTTGCTCTTTTCCTATAAATAAGAGTTAACAATTTACTTTAAAAATTCAACCATTAGTAGTCAAAAGTGATTGAACAATAGGATTGCAAACCAAATTGCAATTTTCCATTCCAAACCTTTCTAAAATTTCTTTTGCATACTTATGTTGACATATAAATATTCCTTCATTATCTTGTACAAATTCAATTTCTAAGAAATATCTGATTCTAATCAAATAATTTCAAATTCCATCATCATGGATTTTTTAAATCTTTCAAACATGTCACTATCAGTTTCTATGGATATAAGATAATCCACTCTCAAATCAGTCAATTTTCCATTAGATAGATAAGCCCCAAACAATTTTTTGGGGTCAATAATTTGCTATAATGAAAATTTCAATTTGCAAACCACCCACATCATAAACTGGGTTGGAAAAGAATGAAAATTCCTGAAAACTTATCTTGACATAAGAAAAAGAAGAAAAGAAAAAAAAATGCACAAATCTTATGACCAAAATGAAAATCAAATTATAACTTTCTTTCTTGATTTTGTTCAGGTGCTGCTGCTGTCCAATATTTCTTCACTGCTATTAGTATCTTTTCTCTTTGATGTGGTCCCTTTTCATGGTCTGCAATTCTAGCATCCCATTCCATTGCATCTACAAATCTCTTTACCTTCAATAACACATCGACATCGTCGCGCAATATAACACTCCCTTGTGGCCTCAAAATCCTATCCATCTCAAGAAGAATGTCCTCTATATTACATCTGTGACACATTAATTTAATACATTAGAAATTTCTCATTTGATATATCTTCATAAAACTATTTCACATTGACGATGTAATTTACCTGTTCTCGTAGAGGCTAAAAACAGAATCGGCATGTATGAAGTCATAAGTTCGAGGGTAAGTGGACATGGCTTCACACCTGAATGAAGACAAAAGTAGTTAGTTAGTTAGTAATCATACCTTAACTACCATGTGATGAAATGTGTAAATCAGCAAAGATTTTGTTTAAAACTCCTCAACAATACTAGATTTAGAAATCAAGAGTATCTTACACAATTTTCTCCATGGTAAAGGACAAAATTAGGTAACACTCATAGGAAGCTACTATTAGTGGGAAGTCCTAGTGAAAAATATAAAGTGAGTATACCTTTCAAAGTGCACAATAATAAAGGTAACCAACTCTTAATTTTAGTGAGCTAAGATTAAGACAGAATGCACTTAAATTTAATTAATGGTGGATACAACACTTATACATGTTACTGTATAATATCCTCACTTTTAATTTTGCCTTTTGCATAAATTAAAGAAAAAAGAGTCATGCAGCAAATCTACTAATAAGGGTGGGCCTGGTTTGGGTTTGGGAGGAAAACCGAACCAAACTGAACCGAACTACTGTTTTCAAAATTCATAGTAACCGAACTGAACCAAATCGTTAAAAAGCTAATAAGCGAACGGAAAAAAGACGTACCAGTTCTGATATGTTCCAATCAATCCGCGTTGAAAAACGACACCAAGTGTGTTAATCTCAGCCTCGACGGGAACAACATTCATGACCCAAACAGGATCATCAATCATTGCAGCTGCAAAGCCTCCCAAGTAAGCATTCATATCAAGCAAATTACGGAATCTACCGGGCTCGGCTAGCTGATAATCAAGTGTCTTGTAATATGCAACTCTCTTCTTCCATAATTCAGTATTTTCATTGAACATCTCAGCAGTGATTCCTTCCAAACTTCCACTGCTAATCCTTGGTGGAATTGATGTTAATCTCTCAGGCCAATTAGATAATCTTCCACCACTGATATCTTTTATGTCAGTTACCTCAGGTAGTGGTGTCAAACATGTATCCATTTTGGTGTACCTAAAAGAAGGGAAGAAAAATGTTCAAGAAAAGGTGCATAAAAAAATAAATAGATTATGCAAAAAGAATCTTCACTTTTGGAAACGTGCATAAAACAAAGAAATAGATTATGCAACTCTAACTCTTTATCATCTATGTGGTTTTGGTATCACTACCAAACTCTCTTTGGCAGCAAGCATAATTTACATTTTTTTAGTTTTTTTTCTCTGAAAAAAGATACTGCCAAAAGCAAAATCAGTAGCACAAGGAACTATAAGTGAGTCAATGTTACATTATCCATTGTATTATCAATGTGAGTTATGAGTGACATAAAAAACGTCGCGACCCTATCTGGATCGCGACATCAAATTTTCATGTCTCAAATGATCACGGCGTGACCGCAATGGTGACCATAATTCAATAATTGAAGTAATATAAGGACATATTACCATGCTGAGTCAGGATCTTCTGCTCTACAAAAAGGTCTATTCTTGAAGACCTTTCTTGTAATTTTGCAATGTATATGATTAGTAGGTTTTTGCCATATTGCAATGTCACCCTTCTGTACAAATTTTTTCCAACATAGACTCTTTGCCACTCTTTCAATTGAATTTTGTTCTTCATTTAGACTCTCACTAGTCCTCTCCCACCCTTTCCAATGGGTCTCCCAGTTTATTGGTGGCCCTGATAGAATCCAATACCCTCCAGGACGTAGCACTCTATCAACTTCAGCCAAATAAATTCCATCTACAAAATTGAAAATGTTTCGGATACTGAATACAACATTGACACATAGTAATATAATAAATATTTTAAAACGATTGAATATAACTTATGTCAGTATCATGTAGATGTCATGTGACACGCACAAAATGTGAAATAGAGAAAAGTGGATATTTACCATTTTGGCCCCAAGGAATAAGGCAACGTGAACAATGAGCCATGTCAAAGGATCTTGAAGGGTAAGGAAGCCTAATAGAGGCAATAACACCAATCAAAGCTGGAACTCCTCGTTCAAGAGCAAATTGAACTTGAGCTTCATGTGTATCTCTTGGTGCAAATGACACTGCTATTATGTTACGTGGCAAAAGATAAGCTCCCCAACTTGCAACCTGATTAAATTAAGTGGAAATTAACTTATGCTAATTTAATTTGTTTCCAATGCATAATCACATTCCATTCCATATGATACCAAAAATTGTGCACATGTGACTACTAAACATGTAGCCACAACACGAAGTAACTTAGAAATTAGGACAAAAATACATGATAGATACTTCTCAACAAACAATATAATAATTTTGTCAAAAAAAAAAAAAACAATATAATTACAAAATATATTTATCGTTATGATTAATTAGCACCAAGTGAATTCAAAATACTAGATAATTGTTCAAGTAATACATAGTCTAATCAAGTCTTTAAGCAAAACGATAAAATAATATACTTTTACCCTTTTTTATCTTTAGTCAACATGAAACTTTACTTCAGTTTGAAGAATTTAAGAAAATTAGTATGTTACAAACTCTAAAGTGATTCCTATATTTTCCATTTTCTCACTCCACAAAAAGGACAAATTCACGGTTAAGTCTATGATGTGACGACCAATATACCTTAACTAACTATATTTCAGTTTCATTTCAAACCATCCATGTTCATTGAATTATGACATATCCACTTATAGTTTATTTTCTAAGAAAATTTGGTCACGACTTTAAGATAAGATAGCCAACTCAATCAAAATAATAATAGACTATAAACAGTATTAAAATATTGACATAGAGAACATGATTGACGACGTATTCACAAATAATTAGAAAATATTTTAAAAAAGTCAAATGTGGAAAATTATATTATAATTATAGAAAATACAAAAATGGATAGAACATGCTAAAATATAAAATTAATAACTCTTCCATCTGTTACGCATAATGATTACCAAAATTACATACAATTTTTTTTTCCATTATACAAAAATGATTCCTCAAAGCATCTAATAAGCAAAGAGAGTAGACAAATAATATATACATTATTTATTGATTTAGATTCCCAATTAACCCACATTCCTTCTGATTTCTCAAACGTTCTAAATAAAGACAAAATCATAAATTATTACCAAAATTAAAATCTATCTATAAAAAAAAAAAAAATTAAGGGA
Organism: Trifolium repens; assembly: GCA_030408175.1. Taxonomy (NCBI): domain Eukaryota; kingdom Viridiplantae; phylum Streptophyta; class Magnoliopsida; order Fabales; family Fabaceae; genus Trifolium; species Trifolium repens. Next base: position 18,255,191 of record CP125849.1, read on the forward strand.
AATTTTTCAATTGGTAATTAGCTTGCAATTAATCACACATTCCTAATGGGTTCATTATTCTATGAATGTTGTTGAACTACCAAAACAGGTTCAGAACCACCCGGGTCAAAAACATTGAAAATATGCATGCATAGTAAAAGAAAGAAAGAAAACCGGTTCAAGAAAACCGGTTCAAGAAAAACGTACCCCACAACCGGTATCTAAAGCGGTTCGAATGGACCCATCTTTAAGGTTGATGAGTTTTCCGATATCATCAATGTATGCACCAGCGCCACGTGGAAACATGGTCCCACCACCCGGAAATCTGAACCGGTCACCTTCGAAATGAACCCAATTCTGGTTTTTTTTCTCAATCGTCAATTCTTTATGTGGTACGTTAGCATACCAAGCCCAATCACGGCTCTCCGGCCACCGTGGCGGAACACGGTAACCGAATGGTGCCGGAATACGACACCGGAGAATCTCGTCTTTTTCCGGACAGTGTCTCTCACGGTAGATTAAATTCTCACGTGGGAATTTTAGCGACCGTTGCACGTCCTCGCAGGGAGTGTACTCTGAGAGTGAGACATCGCAAACCGGAGCGTGAGTTACACGCGCTGTGGTTTGTTCTGGTATGTCGACGTGGTGGTGGGAAGAGAAGTCGAGGGTGGTGGAAGGGGTGGATGTTGAGGTGAAATTGGATTGTGGGCAATTAGGACGGATGATGGTGGTGGTGGTGGCGGTGGTGTTTTGCCAGAGACCAAGAAGGTAAAAGAAAGTGCAGAGGAAGATTGTGAAGGTGAGAAAGTAGAGTCTTGTGAATGGTTTATTGGGTTTCTTGGAGGTGAAATTGTGAAAAAGAATTGATAAACAAGATGAAGAATTGGCCATTGAGATGAGAAACAGAGAGAAAGAGAAAGAAAAAAGAGTGGAAGAGAGTTACTATCACATATGAAATGAAACCATGGAGTACGTTACATTTTCATGAGGGTGACGCGCTTATATTATTATTTAGAGAGAGAGAGAGAGAGAGAGAGAGAAGTGTGGTAGTATTTGTTTGGACAGAGAGGGGTGTCAGAATAAGACGGCTTGTTCTATTGTTAGCGACACAAGCAAGTAGAAGTGTTTCTCTAACTCTAATTTATTCTCATTCTCTTTGCAGATTTTTTGTAGTTGGGGAGTAGTAATTCTAGAATTTCCTGTTCTTTAAATTAAAATTAAATAAACAATTTTTGTCAAAAACATAAAAAAGTAATTTTAGCAAGATTAACTCGGTTAATAAAGACATTGTAATGTCACATAAGTCCTAGCTCAACTGATAAAATATACCGAAATTGTTAGGCCGGACGTCATGACCTGGGTTCGAACCCTGGATCTCACAATTATGTAAGTTTAATTTCCAGTGGATTATCACTTCAACTAAGACTAAAAAAAAAAAAGACATTGTAATATATATATTTTGATCGGAGTTCAAACTCTTTTGACATCCCATATATAAACCTGATTGTATCATATTATCTTTATTTTCTGTTAATTGTTTATCCAATTATTAGCGAATGTAAACTATTTTAAGTTCCTAAACCAAACTAGTTATCATGACACGATCTCCGTGGAGATGAATCTTAATTATAAATATTATTATTCGATGAATGACTGATTCACTTGCCAGACTATAGTTAAGTTTTTGGCGCCGTTACCGGGGATTGTGTTTACAAGGCAAATAGCGTACTTTAGGAACTTTATTTTATTTTTATGTTTCATTATCAAAAAAAAAATTATAAAAACCTGTTTTTGCAATATGAAATTCATAATCGATTATGGCTAGGACAAGGCTTGATATTTAATTTTAAGCGATCTTTATGATCCACTTTCCTTATCTGAGAATCCCTGGAGTGAGATATTTGCAAAAACGGCGAAAAATCCAAAAATAATTTAATTTATGTCTTTTATTCAAAAAAATACAAAAACATTCAAATATTTTTAAAAATCTAAAAATATTATTTTTCTGTTATCAGTGCTACTAAAGTATTTTGTTAGTTTATGCAAGAGAAAGGTACAACTGAAGAAATCACTTCCGATCCTGAAAACGAGAGGACACAACTAGTAGCAAAACTTCGAGCTAAGAAGTTAGCCGAAGCATCAACCTTATAAGTTAAAGAAACTCTTACTGACGAGTATGGCGGAAGGACAAAATCCACCATTACCACCAAGGCAAACTATGGGAGACTATTGCAGGAGAATTGACACTGATTTCATTCCTACTCCCTCACTCTTGTTATTGTTGTAATAATGAAACAACATGTTGAGCAAGTCTTTGAATTTGTAAAAAAGAAGAAAAAGTTTTTAAACAAATATAACCCAATTCCCCCCCCCCGTAGGTTTTACTTATATTTATTTTTAAAGCAGCCTCACCTACTTTCCACACACTTTACATTTCATATGGTGTATATTTCCATAGCTACCATAACATTGTCAATAATATATCTTTTGGCTAAAAAAGTAGATTGTTCAACATAGATGTACCTGTTAAGCAGCAGTTTCAGTCGGTTCGCCAGCACCTTGGATATGACTTTATAAAGCACATTGCACAGCGAAATCGGTCTAAGGTCCTTCATCGAAGTAGGATTTTCCACTTTTGGAATAAGGACAATGTTAGTGTCATTAAGTTTCTCAAGAAAAGCTACCTCTTTGTAACCACTGCTTGCTTGATAAACTTCGTTACTACAAAGTTCCCAAAACCGTTTGTAGGCCAAATTCAAGTCATTCGGTTCTTGAGTCTTATCGGAGTGCATGCTAAAATAACGCATTCTTAAATTCTTATATCGTAAAATCTCTTACAAGGCTATTATTATCCTCGTTTGTAACTCAGGCAGCCATGAGTTTAGTGACCTCCTCCTCAACCTGTTTTATTTTTTGAAATAAATTCTCAAAACAATCTTTTGCAATATTACACAGGTCAGTGACCTCCTCCTCAACCTGTTTTATTTTTTGAAATAAATTCTCAAAATAATCTTTTGCAATATACACATGTCGCTCTGATCACTGATAATCTCGCATGCGTTATTGCATAGCTTGGTGACATTGTTGCGCTCGCGTCTAGCCGAGGCCATGGCGTGGAAAAACTTGGTATTGGCATCTCCATCTCGTAGCCAATGTGTCTTTGATCTTTGTTTCCAATATTCTTCTTCTTGCCTGAGAACTTTACTCAAATTTTCTCTAGCCTCTTGGTACTTACGAATACATAAGTCATTGCTACTGTCTTGATTAGTTTCCATCTCTTTTTTATATTCAACAATTGATCTCTTAAAGCGTTATGTAAGTCTTGCTCCCCACTCGTCAAAGTCTTATGAGCATAACTTGATTTTAGACAACAATGGCGCACACCATTCTCTATTCCAAGCTTTGCTGACAACATCGTTAAGGTCTTGCTCTTCTAACCAAGCATTTTCAAATTTAAAATTTCTCTATTCGTACTCCATTTCCTTATTAACAAGTGTAAGCATGATCGATGAGTGATATGATCTATCAACTATATCATTAATGCATTTATATTGTGGAAATTGCTTTAGCCACCGTTGATTGGCTAAAGCTCAATCCATCCTCTCTTCTGCATGGTCTGACTCTCTTCGTCCTTTTATCCAAGTATACGGATAACCATCTATTGGGAGATCAATAAGACCACCATCTTGTACTGCTTCTCTAAAACCTTAAATGAGCCATTGAGGTTGGGTTGTTCCACCACGTATATCTTCAACGGATAACATATCATTAAAGTCACCCGTGACACACTAAGGGAGGAATGCATCATGTGCTAGCGACCTAAGAAGATCTCAAGATTCCTTGCACACTTGCATCTTTCGTGCTCCATAGAAACTGATAAATTTTCGGAAACTCCGCTTGTCTGAACTGACTTCAACGTTAATAAGTATATAAATATATATAGATCTAGTTATATAAACAAAAGAAAATATATATAGATATAGATTTTTTTTTACTCGGAAGATATAGATATACTGTACTAGTATTTATTATATTTTTCTGGTCAAATAGTGTTGAGAATTTATTAAAATTAAAACAAAACTTTGGAATATCCAATAGAAAAAACTATACACATATTAAAAAAAAAACTATACATATATTATTAAAAAAAAAAGAAAATATACACATTGAAATTAATATATTTTTTTTAAATAAAAAATTCGTCCAGTTTAAAGCGTTCATCTCTTCTGCGATTTTCTCTGCCTTATACTTCTAGGGTTTCGCTCCTTCCATGGACGTGTCTTCCACTACTTATCAAAGGTCAATTATTTTTCGATCTTCTGCTCAATTTTTCTTTAACATCTTACACCCTTTCACTATATTCCTTCAATTTTAATTGTTCTTCAGAAATTTCGCCTCTTAATTCAATTTTCCCTTCTCTCTCCCCTCGCTTTCAATTCAGTCTATTTGTTTTTAGAAAATTAACTTTTTTGTGTTAATTGCGAGGTTTGTTGACCCAATTATCTGAATTTCATGACCCGTTTCTCAATTCCTTTGATTTTTGTGTTTTTTATGTTAGAATTTGTTTGGCAATTTAATAGATTGATCATGTTTGTGGTGATTAAACTAATTGGCTTTAGTGCTCTTGCAAATTGCAATCTATTCTACCATTATCTGTTTGTGTCATGATTTGATTGACCTACTTTGAACTTATATAAAAAAAATCACTTTTTTAAGGCATGGATTGTTATTTCAATTTTGGTTTCAAATATTCATGAACATGAACCATTTAGACCAGTTATAAAATAAGACTATTTTTTTTATATATGTATTTGGATCTTCTGTTTCACTTTGAAGTTTATGCAGACTGTTGCAGTTAACCTTTTTTTCATTCAATTATGTTTTTCAGGTTTTAGAAGATAACCTAGTTTTGTTTATTCACCAATTTCCAAGTCCATGATGGAACATTGTAATGATTTTCTGAGCTGGCTTGATCCTGATACATCTCTCAAAATTTTCAAGTGTCTGGATGATCCAGCAGATCTAGTCCGTGTCAGCTGTGTCTCGCGAACTTGGAGAGACTTTGGTGAGTTATATCTGTACTTTATTTTTATGCCTAAGTCTCATTAGAAGTTCAAGTTTAGATCCTCGGTGGTATACTATACATTTTACATTTCATTTTACTTTCGATCTTGTCCTTTTAGAATTGTGCTCTCTCTGCTATATTTTGTTTTTAGGAGTATCCAACTACTTTAGCATAATTTATAGTAAAGCACTGTTTTGGTCCTCTAAGTTGCAGTCACTTTCATTTTCGGCCTTTTAAATTAGGGTTAAATATGTTTTTGGTCATTATAAAATGGACACCTTCTAAGTTTGGTCCTTATTTAATATTTATTAAATTTTTAGGCCCTATAAAATTTTTCGTGCACATAGTTCTAGTTCCTACTAAAACTAAAATTGTGTAATTATCATTGAAATCTTAAATTTGTGAATGATTTTTTATAGGCATTTTTCAAATGTCATATAAAGTTGATGTACTAAAATTTAGAATTTTTTAACATGATATGAATTAAATATGAGTTTTTTAAATAGTAAAAGTTCAAGATAAAAGTAAACGAACATCATGATCTAAAAATCAAGTTTTGAGCTCTTTTTTTTTCTAGAGGAACTTTTTATGATGTTTCTAAACATACCTGCGAAAAAATCATTCAAAAGTACAAGTTGTATTAATAGTAGGGACCAAAATTGAGTGCATGATAATTTTCTAGGGACTAAAAATATAATAAAAATTAAGTAAGGACTAAACTTAGAAGGTCACCATTTTGTAAGACCCAAAACATATTTAACCCTTTAAATTACTGCGATAGGCATTTCATGAATGTATGTATTTATGCCAATTTTGAGTACATATGCATGTAACTGAGTAAATGTGACACAAGCATGAAGGCTAACTCGGAATCAGGCTACTGTTTAACAAGAACAAGAATAAATATAAATATGTCACATACCTCCGCATGCTATGCTGAGTGAAATTTAATATCTCGACAAACTACTGCTTTTAAAACCCATTATGGCTAATTTTTAAAAAAGTGCTAATTTTAAAAAAATGCTAATTTGATGTCTTAAATAGGACTATAGACTGTGTCAAAAAAAAAATAGGACTATATACATTGTCAGTATATGGTTTAGTATGCTCGGCTGGAAAGTAATGATAAGATTTTTGCATGAATTATCTTTGATCTTGATATGGGATAGGATCGAGTATTGGCTTCCCTTTGATGTATTATTTTAGCAACCCTTGATGCTTATGAATTGGGTTTGGAAGGTGAGTCATATTGGTCTTGTTTTATTGTATATTCTACATTTTATTTTTTGTTCGTTTCCTTTAAAAATATACCTATCAAATGAATGAATAAGTTCATTACCAGTGGATAATGCAGTCACAACTCACAATTGGATTTCTCATTCTCAACAGATACAAATTTCAATTGAAAATATTTATTGCAATGATTAACTGATGTTATGGTTTGCAGTGGTTGAAAATGGCCTTTCTAAGCAGTTGTGCTTGAGAATGTTTCCTCAATTATCTAGAGTTGCTTGCGTTGTTGAACTGAACCAGAATGGAGTGAAGGGACACACAGAGGTTGGATCTAGCCGTTCTATGGAATCTATAGCTCTATGGAAAGATCATAGAGTCTTTAGTTATTTTGCTAGATCCTGCTTATCTCCTATTGATATGGATTGCATAGCTAAAGCAATTGGTGCTTCTAGCACTGATAATTTCCCTCAGGAGAGCATTGATCATACGCTGGAGGAAAGAGACAACATCGCTGGTAGATTTTTCTATTGGTCAAGTAGTGGACAAAGTAATCCCAATGTGCCTGAGACATTAACATACCAATTGGCCTCTCAAATATGTATTATTAGAGAAATCAATATTCAGCCTTTCCAAGGTGATATATGAAATCTTCATAAACTATGTGTTCGACTTATTTATTTTACCTTTCTATGTGTTTTTGCTGACATTGTTTTTGTTAACTGTCCAGCTCACTTTCAGATGGGGTCACCTATATATTCAGCAAAATCTGTTAGGTTTAAAATGGGTCATCTTAAAGCCTCTTTAAATGATTTAGCTGATGAAATGTTTGTATGGACCTATACATCACCGGAGTTTCCAATGGTTCAGGTTTGTAACTTCTTATGTCTTAGCTTGTTTCTGTACTTGTTTTTCATTGAATAATTTCTTTTACATTGATTTCCTGAAGCTTGATACGAAAAACTAGACATGCTTTGCTATTAAAGGATGCCCTGCTATAAATATTGTAAGTAAGCTGAAAAATAAATTTGTTGGATGATCAGAAAACGTATTACCCTCCAAAGTACTCCCTCCATCCCACATTATAAGTCGTCATTCTAGCAAGAAAAATTGTCTCATTTTATGTCATTTTAGAATATCAATCAAGTATTCCCTCCAGTCCCATATATAAGCAAAAATTAACATTTTTGATTCATTGAAAAAATGATGTATCTAGTCAATATTATAGACTATATACATTACTTTATCAATGAATCTGAAAAAGTAACTTTTGCTTATATATGAAACCGGAGTAGTATTTGTTTTTCTTATTATACCCTAACTATTTATCATTCTCTCTTTTTGCAACTTTTGTAATTAATCTTTCCAGCACTATTACTGAAGGGAAAATTTGTAAAGTAATTCATAATTTTTCTTTCCCATTCAAAATTAACTATGTTGCTTATTCTTAACCTATGTGCCAAAGTGACATATAATTTTGGACGGGGGGAGTAGAATGACCTAGCTTGATATTGCTGCGAAAAATTAAATGAAAGCTGCACGACTGAATAATAAATAATGTTTGCTTGAGTAACCCTCGACTCATGTTTTTAACAATGGGAACTGTTTCCATGTGAACAGGAAAACCGGCTACAGAAGTTCAAGCTTCCAGAACCTGTACTCTGTATTGGTGGTATCTTGCAGATTGAGCTTTTGGAAAGGGTACAGAGGCAAGAAATGGATGGCTTATTGTACATTTGGTGCGTTTCTTCATTGATAAACTTGCGTGTTTAGGTTTTATTAAAATTGTTGGTAGAGTAGTCGTAGCATCCTAAATAAATTCACAACAAGCCTTATGCAGTGCTTGGTTTTAACTCCAATTTAATGTTAGTGCTGAAAAGTGTTTGCATTCCATACTAATTTCCCTTCTATTTTGAAGCTAATCCTTGTCAATTTTAGGAATTATAAAAATAAAAACTTATAGATTCCTTGGTTTTTATACTTATAGAGCAACTTACTGTGGCCCATATTTCTGTTGAATGACCAACGAGCAGATTTTTCACTATCCACTTCCATTTTTCTTCATTTGTGCTCAATACGACATCTACCTGCTCACCCACCTTGAGCTATTGGTGCCTCTGGTGCCTCTCATAATTGTAATCAGAATTATTTCAATACAAACAGGATTATGAAACTATTTCTTTTGCTCTCCTTTCTTTCATCTTTATTGAATTTTCACTGTCTTTTCCATTTTATACTTATAATTTAATTTGAATTGTCCCTAAGAAAGGGATACACTTTGGTTTGACTATAAAGGGGCATGTCAAACACTACCTAAACATTGCATAAAGATAATATTTTAGATATTTGTGCAATGTTCCTGACTTGAAGACAATTGTGAATGCAGTGTTTCTTATGTTCAAGCTCAGGGGATTCAGTTGTCGCCAGCATTTACTGTTGATATTCTTGGACCCTCAGGAATGTTTGTGTTGAAGAGAGACCACCGGGCTAACTGTCAACCCTCAGTGACTTCTGAGAATGAGTCTGGAGCAATGATAACTGATGGAGATTTCCAACAGATTGTGACTATATTGCGAGGACATGTAATGGGTATAGGACCTGTGGATGCCTGGGATGAGGAAGAATATGAAGTTGATGATTTTGATGAAGATAATGTCTTGTGATCTTTGCTGGCATAAACTGCGACAATCCCTCCTCTCCGGCCAAACCAATAAAGGAGACAAGAAATTTTAAGATTATTCTGGTGCGGAGTCATTTTAATTATACCAGTTTCGATGTATACGCTTTGTGTAACCTTTTAATGTTCAGGTTTTTCTGTGATTTTACTACTTATTTGATTTGATTCCTAGTATCTTATAGTCTTTGATGTGGGACAGGTATTACATTGTAAGCTGTTTAAATTAAATATATATGCTATAGTTGTATCAAGTGTCTGATAGAAGCCCTGAAACTTAAGTTCTTAGTCTAGTTGATCCGTTTTGATATGCGGCGAAGGGGCAAGGCCACAAGAGCGAAGCGAGATGGTGGTCTGTCATGCCCATTTTTATTTAATTATTGAGTGTTTTGTTCAATTTTTAGAGTATTTTTCTAAACAAAATATATTTTTACATTTAGATATTAGATGTATTTTTATATGTTGTTCCTATATGGTGTCTAATTTTAGTGTAAAAATTTTGGTTTTCCTTTCTAAATAATGAAAATTCGGTATGAATCTAATGCCTAAAATACAAGTTACTCTTTATTTTTTGGTTATGAATTTAGAATTTTTCTCATGAAAATACAATATTTTTAAGTTTAGAAAAAAATATTTTACTCTTTATTTATTGAAAAAGATTACATGTTTTTGCTTACTAAGATATATTTACTATATTTCATTTCAAAAGGAAACTCTCAAGTTTATATGAACCCTAAAGCATTATGAAGTTTTCTTGCCTAGGCACTTGCTCTGCAACCGTCCACTCTCTATTCGAGTTGGGATCCTCTCCATTTTTAATTATTTTCATTTCTTCCATTACCAAAGTTTTTAAATATTTTGGGGTGTGTAAAAGAGATTTGGCCTCATTTAATGTCACATTTTTGCATTTATTTTTCCAAAACTATATAACAATGGAGGAAATGGAAATAGTTAAAAATGGAGAGGATTTCAACTCTCTCTATCCTCTGAACTCTCTCTATCCTCTGAATGATCCATTGCCTACCATTTCCCTAAGAAAGCACTAGCAATGTGTGTTGTGCATTGCATGGGACACACTACTGCTATCACTATACCTGAGATCCACTGCCTACCATTTCCCTAAAACCTATCGAAACTATAGTAATGGAGAGACAATAAATGGAGAGATCCTAAGAGCACATATTTGGATCCTTTCATGTTTTTTTCTCTCATATTGTCCATTCAACACTAATCTCAACCATTGATTCATTTTTCTCTCTCTTTTCTAGTCTCACATTTTTCTTCCTAATAAATTAATCACCCTTGGATGAGGAAAATGAGAGAGCGCTGGATCAAAATGGAATGAGAGGATCCAAACCCTAAGCGCACCCACCCATTTTTCTTCCTAATAAATTCATTTTTGCACTCTCTATTTCTCATGTGCCCTGTTCATTTTCATTTTTATCTCTTTCTCTATTTAAGTTGCGGATGTTATAAAAATGAGAAATTTGAAAAAACCACATTCACTACTTGTCTAGTGAATCAACAGGTGGCAAAATTCTATAGTATGTGATCAATTTATGTGGCCTTGTCAAGTGGCCAATTTTGATTAGTCACTGATGCGGCCATAACATGACATTAGCCAATAAAAAAAATCCAAAAATTCTATAAATACTATCCTCACTTCTCTTCTCTCATTCACCTCACCTCTCCACTTCTCCTCTTCAAAAAAAATATTTTTTAAAAAGCTACTAATATCAATTTTTTATTTTTAGCAATTTTTGGATTCTAATTATTTTTAAAAGTTGTAACGGATGTAATATCCTTAAAAATGATTATTTTTTGGGTTATCCCCCTGCTAAGTGGGCGTGTTTTGCATTACCCCCTGCAAAAATTTCCGTTGAGATTTCCCCCTTGCAATTTTTTTTTCTGGATTCCCCCCTTGGGTGCACTTTTTAAATCGATTATTTTGTTCAACCGATTTAAAAAGTGTTGTTTTTTAAATCGGTTATTCTGTTCAACCGATTTAAAAAGTGCAAATTTCTTGCACCAAAGGGGGGAAACCAAAACAATTTACTTTGCAAGGGGGGAATCTTAAAGGAATTTTTAGTAAGGGGGTAATGCAAAACACACCCACTTAGCAGGGGGTAACGACCTATTAACCCTTATTTTTTTAACAAAACTGATTTATTTTTATTTTTTTAAAAAAACTATAACAAAAGACATCTGAATGTGAAAATCACTTAATTTTTATTTTTTAATTTATATCGGGCTCTTAAGCAAATCCCACCAATTTGTTCTAAATATTCATATATGGCAATCCGTCACTAATTCTACATAGGATGGAAAGAATAAGCATCTTTTAGTCCGCAATGAATTTAGCTGTGGTTTCAAAGAACAAGCAAAAATTCACAACTATATTCATTCAAATACCAGTGTAATCTATACATCATAATTTAAACTCACTAAAATTTGAATGATAATTTGAAAAACAATTTGTGAATAAATAACCAATTTAGACCTTACAATTCCTTCCACCAACATCATACAACTCTTTCATTTATAAGCATCAAATTTTCTCTTCAATAATAAATCTAATGTATCTCCAAATTTGATGTAATTTTACAATAAAACATTAAAGAGCTTATTTGACATTGCATATCTTAAGAGGATAAATTTATATATTTATAATAATAATCCAAAGAGTTTTAAGGACTGAATCCGAAACAACAAAATGGTTTTTGTCAACAACTCCAAACAGACCTTGTTTTCTACTAAGATAAACCATAACAATTAACATCTGATAAATTCTTACAATTATTTAACAACAATGAAGCATGATGGGAGCTATTTTATTCTTCTATGCTCACAATGTTTTTGACTTGGCAGAGGCAGGAGGAAGCAACTGCATTAGTCCAACCAGAGATCATTGTCAGTAAAAGTAAATACTCGTAAGTACTCCCTCCAGTGTCATATATAAGTAACTTTTCACTTTTTAGATTCATTCAATAACAGTTGTATCTAGTCAGTATTATAGGCAAGATACATTATTAATAATTGAATGAATCTGAAGAGTGAAAAATTGCTTATATATGAAACCAAAGGAATATAATTGAAGCACAAGAAAAAAGACTATGACCCTTCAATGATTTAGAGTTTAATAACTATACACTGAAAATGCAAAAATAAATACAGACATATAATCATACTTCACCATCTTGACGTATCATAATATTACTTTTAAAAACTACGATAATACCCAAAAATGCTACAGCGTGATAATGGCTAGTAGAATGACAATTGCATACACACGGAATATCTAGGAAGACATTCTTCCTACGGTAATTCACAATTGCATGCACACACTCGATCTCCCTTGGAGACTCGAGCATGTTGCGCGCAAAATTCATGATGCATGAAATACTCCTAAATGTCACATTTATACACATTCACTCCCCCAATGATAGTTTCCTCCACACATAACACAATTCCTCAAAATGTCATTCTCAGGGAAACAGCACATGAACAACTCTGACTCATTTAATTTGTGCCACTAGTAAGATGACCGCTATTTTGAAGTTTTTATACATTTTATATAGTTTATTACTATTATAAGATAAAAACTCAATAACTAGCTGTGATTGACTAGTGAGAGGGTGAAAAACGACGGTGAGACAGATTGAGAGAAAAGCCTGGACGCTGTTTTGGTGTTATTTTATTACAAAATTTGTAAAATCCCCAAGCAAAAAGGCCTAATGTTTGAAATTTAAGGGCTACTTTGGAATTTTTTTTTATATCATTCTGAGGTGCAGCGCTATAGCAGCTACAATGGCTGCTACTGTGTGTCTTTTAGCGACAAGAGGCCTTTCCCGTCTGCCTATTGACAACACTGGTATGTGCGTTCGCACACATAATATAAAATTTAGGGACTCCCAAGGAAAATAGGAAGCAAAATCTAAATATACTTAGCAAGAAGCAAGCACCTGATAGCAAGATATTAGAGATGAAACAAATCCAAATGCCCCGGTAACACGGGGAGTGACTTTCTCGGGAGCCAACTGAAGCAGTCCAACAGCTACCACTGTATCAATGCCTGCTTTGATAAGAGCTAGAGTCCTCTCATTTGACTTTTTTAGCTTGGCCTGGTATTGCTCATTCTGCGTCCATAGTAATTATTAATAATAAAGGTAAAGAAATCGCAGTACCGAAGTAAACCAAAGACAGAAAATTTTAAGAATTTAAGGACGAGTATTGACAACATACATCATATTTATTATTGTTCTTGATTTCTTTCTCTATTTTCTTCATTGATCCAGAGAGTCTTCCAAGCTCCCCAATCTAATCAAACACATAATATCATAGAGTTTCAAAAAGCTAAGAGATAAAAAGGGTATGATCGGTGCATGCATATGTTTTAGCATCAATGAGGAAGGTATGCATAAGCCACAAACCTCAACCAAGGAAGTACATATTGAGGAACCCAGCCAACAGTAGAGAGAAATCCGGCCAATTAGTTCGGTACGTTCTTTATTCTGTAGTTACAATAAAATTTTTGTTGGATGGTATTCTCATGTATATAATATAGAAACAAAATGAAAATGTTTATTTCTTACCTCTACGATACCGGTTCTACCAAGCCACACAAATTGATCAAGAAACAAGAAAGTGGACAGTAAAGCATTCTTGGACTGGAAAAACCATTCAACAAGACATTAGGAAAATAAATTAAAGATGAAAAGAGACAATGTTGTTAGAGTTACATACCTTTCCCAACAGAATTAAGGGAAGGGGAGTACCCTGAGGTGTTGGACTAATCAGAGCATGCAGGTCATTGACAAACTGCGATTAAAGAGGTGAAGTATAAGAGCGACTATTATTCACAACATCATTTTCTATGCAAAATATTTGAATGTCAATTTGAATGTTATAAATGGATAATACTAAACAAAGCAAAATATTTGACTTTCTCCAATTTTTCCTTTTAGAATTTCAATATGTTTCTTGGAAACGAAACAAAGAATATTATGCATATTACAGATCTCGTTTTCTTTAAACAAAGAGGATATTCCATTATAAACTGCGTGCATGAAAATAGGCAAAAAGATGTGGATGAAGGGAGATGTTTTTGAAAGAAAAAGAAAATTAATCTAACCTTAAATAGACGAAAAACTTTTCGTGCTAAGCTGGTTGTTTTGTCTACATTCTGCGCTTTACCAGGTTGCCCATTACTCAAGAATTTGGAACCATACTGTATTGCTCTGCATATCTTGTCCCTTGCCTCAGCCTTGTTCAAATACAAAACAAGAAGGCCAAGTTCTGCCCTAGTTACATCCAATGTACTCATTTTCTATGATAATTAGCAACCACTGTCATAAACAAAATCACGTAACAGTTCATATTAATGAGGAGGGAAAATAGTTTTAGATATATAAATCTTACTTTCCATAGCAATTTTTATAAAGAAAAATATAATGCAATATAAAAAATTGTTACACAAATAGGTAGAATGCAATATAATTCATATTCAAAAGAATAATCGCAAAGCTAGTATCAAAGTTTTCAAAATGCTGATAATTTTTCAAGTACTAACAATTTAGCACTCACATAAAACTTCATCAAGATAACGAAAGTATGATAACGGCATGGATAAAGTAACAACTCTAGTAGACATTCAACATATCTAAGTGGCATCATCTGCCAATCTCTTGTTTGAATTTTAATAAAGTGTAATTAAAATAAGCACAAACCATTTAAAAGCTTCTACATATCTAAAACCTGTCAAATACAGTCTCACTCCACACCAAGTAATATCCCTTGGTATTTGCTAACATTGATTTATCAGATTAAGTTAGGATAAGTTATTCAGTGGGTCTGAGGAGAGCTACATAATATTTAGTTAAAGACGGGTCAGCAACCCAATTTTCAGCAACTTGTTCTGTAGATTTAGTTGATGAGATGACAGTTCGTGTCAATTAAAGCTCCATCATGTTAATTTGGCATTTCTGCTACAAAACACTCGCAGTTACCAACATCGTCTGCTTCTGACTTCACAATCAAGCAAGAGTTAATTTAGCCTCTTTAAATCCACTATACCAAATGTGAGGATTGACTAGTCCAATGTGAGTGATACCACAAGACAACAAAGAAAGTAGTAATGAGCAAAATATTTTCAGGTATAAATCTGCTAGACACATAAAGCACCTCCTATTTTTCTTGGATGTATTAGGCCTAGGTTATTTTTCTATTCTATTTTTATTAAACTCAATCCAAACACAATTTTGATTTCCTTGGCTGAATGCAATAACTCTCCACCAAACCAAATACATACCTATGCCTTGCTTGACTTTTTTTCCAAATTTCCGTCATACCGCTCTAATCCAATCGCACAAACAATGTTCAAAGCACTCAACTGGTCACTGATTGACCATTTAATCCCCATCAACAACAAAAGGTTTTTTATTTTTATTTTTATTTTTCACTTAATGGGATCGACTGCATGAATTAAATGATGTAACTCTCTTTTGTCATAAAAAGGGAGATATCTCCTAAAACATCATCCTTGAAAATGTATAGAGACAACCAGGATGATATCTGGTAAGTTCTAGTGAGGGTGGCTATTATAGGGATGTTCTTCAAACTCTATATAATACAGAACATTCAATCCTGGTTCAATAACTTCTGTCTCCAAATCAGATATAGTCCAGAAAAAAAATCTCTATAAGCACCCAAAACATAATGTTCTTAACCTCATCAAATACTAGATTAGTTAGTAAGTATGAAACTGACACAGATACTGACACGTTGACACCTGTAATAATTTGAGAAATATAAATAATCGAATGTAACCACATATGTCAGTGTCGGTGCAACATAGAGGGTTATTCAAGTTCACCCAAAAGAGGGTTATTTGATAGATATCAATAGGTTGACCAAGGTAACTCAAGTTCACCCAAAAGAACAATCTTCCTCTCCCTATACTAAATAATTGAAACCAATAAGCAAATAAGGGCATCAACATCAAAGTTTATATATATAATAAACAGCTTTCACCAAAATCAACAGTATAATATGTCAAATAAGACATGCATCGAAAGAACGAACATCTAGTCATCAATCATGATTCAAATTTACTGAATCAAATCATGTTAGGTTCCTTCCTATGTTACAAACAACAACATCATCATCATATGAGTGACAATCTCTAAATCTTCCATTTTCCACTTATTTTCTATTAATTTCCCAGCAACAAAGCATATTACAAAACATCATAACAATCAAAATAATAGCAAAACAAAACCATCAAAGAAAATCATAAAATTTCAACGACCCAATTCCGAAATTTTAATTCAGAATCAAAATAGCATCTCATCGAGCTGACCCAAAATAAAAATTGAAATACCCCACCTTAAAAGATTTGAACTTTTGTATCTGAAATTGCAAGGTCAAAAGGATTGAACAACTGGGGCACGTGAATTCCTTATTCTATTTGCTAAAGATTAAAAAAAGACAAAAAAAAAATCTTGCACGGAGAGAGAGAAAGAGAGAGTACCGAAAGAAATGGCGAACGAAAGAGAGAATAGTGTTGGATAATCACAACGAGCTACTAGCTATGATGATTTGGGCCTGTGAAAGATAGAGTTATGATAAGGGCTTGTTTGGTTGTGTATTTCCCAAAATAAACAGACAAAAATGGATTATTGTATGGAAAAATGTTGAACCGTTCGATGAGTCCTATGTCAACTGTTCGTGGGAATTTTACTGTGTAGTATGGATTTGGGCTGTCTATTGGGATTTGCAAGTTGAAGCACGCACTTCAAGGCCCAAATTGTCTTCAAACATGAGCATGGTGCGTTTGGTCGGTTAAAAAAGATGTTTTCTCTTCCGACCCCCCATGGTTCTTTTATACCCCCCTAAAATCCAATTTTGGCCCCCAAAACGGTATACTTTTTGCAACAATTGTCGCGGTTTCTGCGAACCATGACATTTGTATATTACGGTTTCGCGGTTTATACAAACCATGACATATGTTTGTTTGTCATGGTTTCTGCGAACCATGACGAGAGTTTACTGAAAATTTAACAAGGGGGTATAAAAAGAGATCTGAGGGGGAAAAAAAGAAAGGTAGTTATTCAATGCATATTTTTAATATATCGGCAATACACCGACAATTTTTTTTCTTCAGATGTTGCACCCACACTTTTTTTGTGGTCGAGATTGCATCGAAACTCACATGTGGTTTAAATTGCACCCTCTACCTTTTTTTCTGTGGTTGAGATAACATCGGGAAATTTATGTGGCTATAATTATTCGGATTCGTGTATAAATACATAACCCTAAGCCATATTCTCATACATAACCTAATTAAATTTCATCTACCACCATTTTATTGTTTCAATCAAGGAAGATGCTTCCAACTTTCACCATGTTTAATTTATGATGTTTCTAAATTAGCAAGGTACATCTTCCAGAGTCATGGTTTCTGAGAACCATGACAAATAAAAGACTACCATGGTTTCTACAAACCGCGACGTCTTTAACATAAGAGAAGCAGTGTGTTACTATATTAACCCGTCACGGTTTCTACGAACCGCGGAAACCTTAAATCGCGGTTTCTATAAACCACGATACCGTGCAAGGGCAAAAGGGTACCTTAGGGGGGTATAAAAGAACCACGGGGGGTCGGAAAAGAAATTTTCGTTAAAAAATAAGGGATTGAACCGTTGTGTTTGATTTTAAAACGGTTTATGTACTAGATAATCTGGGAGCCAAGAGATATGACAAAAACTGAAATTTTTGTCTACACCAAACCATGGGACAACTTTTTGTCCTTTGCACAAATTGTCTAAAATACCGAAATAGTTTTTTGCCCACCAAACATCGTACAATACAAAATTTATTTAATATTTTAAACTTTTGTCCTGTGATATTATGTCTTGTACTGTCATGTATTGTTCTGTCCAGTACTTATATTTTGCAGATTAAATGGACTCATATAGCCATACTATCTATGTCTCAATACATAAGACTTTTTTGTAAAATTTTGTTGTCCTATTTTATAAGACTCTTTTCAAAGTTCAAGATACATTAATTAAATTTTTACAAAAATATCTCTAATTAAATGAAGAGAAGTAAAAGATTATTATTTATCCTCTTAATAATTAAAGGGTAATTTTAGAAAGAAAAAAAAAGTTATAATTAACAAATTTAATGCAAAAACTATTAGAGAAGGTATTGTCTTAAACAATTTGAAGGCTCTATTCCAATCTTAAATTGATCCCCTAACAAGAAGAAAGTGTTGTTGGGTTCTTGAAATTATTTCAAAATATTATATTTTTACTGATCGGCTCTGATTAGAGAATGTGTTCTTAGCACTCCTCAACTAATTACTAGTAACATTGTATATAAAAACAATTGTCATTCTCATGTAGTAAAACAAAAATATCCCAAAATTTACAATTCTTAATCTCAATAACACAGTCCTCCACTAGCCAAAATTTAGAAGAGAAAAAACATAGCAGAGACAGAGAGAATAAACAAAGTTTAAATATTTATATATAATAATGTGACATTGATTACAGTACATGGATTAGCAATCTTGTGCATTCCACTTTATACAGTCTTAGCTATTTTGCATCATATTACAAAAAAAAAGATGCAACTCTTTTTTACACTATTTCTTGCCAAACAAACTTCTTAATTTCCCTCTTTCCAATCTCTCATGTAACTTCTGAGCTCCTGGAATATCCATCTCAGTAAGTTTCTTTAAATATCCAATAGCACCATATGAGATCATTAGCTTCTTACATTTCTTACTTGAAGAAATCAATCCAAGGCAAGTAACTGCATATTTTTTTGCATTGTTTTGAGGACTAGGATCGAGTAACTGAACCAAATTCGGCACACTTTTATCGTCTTTTTTAACTTCTCTTCTGTTATAAGACACGGTCATCAAGCTTGCTAATGCTTGTGCAGAAATTTCTCTAGCACTACTTGGTTTAGCCTCAAGCATCTTAACAAGGAGGGGAATGCAACCGGCTTCGCCGACCAATTTCTTCATCTCAGTCGAGCTGCAAACTCGGCAGATTGCTGATGCAGCTGCTTGTTGTGCTCCTGATGATCCTGATTTCAAAACATGAACCAAACGAGGAAGTAATCCTAATGAAACCAAACTTGTCTCGGAAACCGATCCAACCAAATTCCTTATTGCCGCGACCGCGGATTCTTGAGGAAGTGGACCGTCAAGATAAACTAAAAGACTCCTGACACCGCCTTCGGATACAACACTTCTTTTTAGACTCTCATTGCTTCCAGTGAGATTCTGCAAACATTCTGCGGCATATTCTTTGGAACCTAACAACATTCCACAAGTTAACAAATTGATCATAACCCTAACAATCCCTTGTTCAGCTAAAACCTGTCTCACCTCAGGAACAGCTGAAATATTCTTCAATGTACAAGCTGCTGCAGCCTGCGAAACAGAATCGCCGGTTTGACAAAGCTCAACAAGCGGACAAACGCCACCATGTCCGACTATTTCACGCGATGTTTCAGCCGACATTGATAACCTCTGAAGCGATATCGCAGCTTTTTCTTTACCTACAGCACTTCCTGATTCAACAAGTCTTATAAGAGCTGGAAGAACACCTTCAGAAACTAACCAATCCTCGCAGCTACCCGATTCGGCAAGCGAGCATATAACAGTAACTGTTTTCTCTCTTATCCTTGTTGATGTTGCTGTAAGCAATTGAACCAGTGCAGATATATTACTCCTACTCATAACAGCCAAAACATTCTTCTCATCTTCTTTCATAACCTCAACAACACTGTCCAAAGCCTTGTGTTTCGCTTCTAAGTGACCGATCTGAAGGCGCGCGAGTAACTCCCTTATGTTGTTGTGTGCTGCAGAATCTGATTGTTCCACAGAACCTGACACGGATGCCACTGACAACGGCAAAGTAGCCTCGCCGAGCATGCCAGTTTTGATCAAAAGTCCACAATCTCGTAAATTCAAATCCATTTTCCCTATTAATGCATCCAGATCACTCTGCATCCGAAGCTTACCTTCATATTTCTCCTTCAAACACAATTCAGCTGATTCGATCGCATCTCTGAGAGAATTCGACACAGCCTGCAATTGCTCCTTACAAAGAGCGTTCTTCGAGAAACATGGATGGCTTGATAAATTCGATAACATGGATGGAATCTGTTCTAATCTAGAAATAATCATTTTCCATCTAGTAGGAAAACCTTTAACCTCTCTTGCTTTATCAAGAGCAATAGGAACAAGTTCCTTTGCATGTAACAACCAATCTTCTGCTGAACAACTTGCATCAACATCTTCCACCATGATCTTGATTTGGTAAAAGCAAAACAAATTAAATTGCAAGAAAATCAAGCCTTGAAATCAAAGAAATGATCAAAGATAGCAATTTGCAAATTGATAATAATTGACATAGAAAAATTTAAAAAGGTTGCGGAGCAGTTGCAATCATAAAATAAAAAACTTAAATTATAAATTAAGATTCCAATAGAAAAATTGTGAAGCACAAAAATACAAATGGTCCAACAAATTTCTAGAATCTCATATAATATTATAATCAATTCATTGGCCAACAAATCTGAAGTACCTAAACATGTCCCACTAGTCTTTTATCTTACTTACATCATGTCCATTAAAAATTGAAAATTAATTAAAACTAATCAATGGTTTTGTTGTTAATAATGAATTAATTAACTACCAATAATGCTATCAAATAAAGAAGCAGTCGGCAGATATTTTAGTCAAATTCCAAAAATACCCTTTTAAGTACAAATGTAATAGTGGTAAATTGGTAGTCTTTCTAGGGGTAAATTGGTCAGTTCAAAAAACATATCTCTAACTTTACTTTTCAACCATGAAAGTTATGGTTTTGAGTATGACCCATATCAACTGTTAAGTAGAAATCTTAGCTGTGTTTCTTCCAAATTTCTCCTCATAAATATGAGAAAGGGAAAGGTTTTCCTTCTAAAGAAAGACACAAGTCTCTTTCCACAGTTGTATATGTAAAATTAATCATCACCAGAAAAAAAAAAGGATTTTTTTTAATTATGTAACTAAAATCAAATTGACTTGTTAAATATTCTAAAAATTTATAACCATCATGTTATAAATAAATAAAAGTGTTGCTGTAAAACACAAAATTAGAAAAAAGACTCCATGCCCCATAAAATCTAACTATATACTAAAGACAAAATTTATATGATCTTCTTCACACAAAAAAAGTAAAATATAAAAATTAAAAAAGGAAGAAAAAGTGAACTACTTTTTATTTCCACAAGCATGAGATGAAAGCAAAGAACAATAACATTAACAAAAGGGAAAAGGTTGAAAGACCAACCAACCTTAAAGAACCAGCAACTGAAAAGCAACCCAGTTTGGCTTGATCTTCAAACTTCACAGTTCTCTCTCTCTCTCTCTCTCTCTCTCTCTCTCTCTCTCTCTCACACACACACACACACTCTAATAAACTACTACAAGTTGTGGAATGCTTCTTCTAGAATAATGAATGAAAACAACAAATAGTGATCCAAAGCAAAAACGTGTCTTTCATGTTTCAAAGACACTAAGACAAAGACCCAGAAACAGTTTTCTCAAAATCAGAAAAAACCCATAAATGGTGTCTGCTTAATAAATGAGAAACAGACACAAAATGCACATAATCTAAATCAAAAAATAATATTGAAAAAATTAGAAGAATCTTCCATATAGAGCTAAGAATTAAACGAGCTTCACACTTGAGTACAAAACGACAAGATATGTAGTAAGATGAAACAAATCACAGTTTCAGTTTCAGTTCAAACACACACAACACAACAATTCAAAAATAAGACTTTAAACTACTCACTAGAAATGGAAGATAATGAATGTGTCAGGGTTGTTGTCTCACAAAGATTCTCTCTGTAAAAAAAAAAAGCAGTATTTTACTCTGTCAACAACGGCGAAGACACGTTTGATGATCCAACGGCCACAGTATAATCTTACGACAGCCAATGCAACCGTTGGGATTGGATTTGATGATCTTTGAATAGTCAGATATATTTTCCAAATTTTGTTTTTTATGGATTAACAAGTCCTTTTCAAATTTCAACATGAAAATGATGATGGTACATAAAAAAGAAAATTTGTTATAAAAATTGGATGATGGTATAAAATTTGTTTTTTTATGGATTTGTTTATTTTGTAGTTTTTTGATATTTTTGTCCACCCCTAGTTGTAATATGTTGTCTCCATCAACTGAGTTAAATTTATAGGACATCAATATTTTAATTTTTATCGGTTCATTAGCTAGTATTCAACTCATTTAATTTACTTTTCAAAAAAAGAGAAGGACAAATAGTAAAATCTTCAATAGGTGGAGAAATACTGTAACATCCCAACCTCTAAATTACCTAATTAATTTTAATTAGAGCTTTGCTTAATTATTTAAGGATTAATTAGTGGTGATTAATTAATTAAGGCTTGGGAGTTAAGTGTGGTTTGTGTAAAATTAGAAGTACTCTTTGAATCTAAACTACACACAAATACCACCTTAAATCAATTGTGATTTAAGTTTTAAACACAAAAGCAATTTTCTCTCCCCCTTTACTCATCTCTCACGTGTCCCCTCCTTTCACTCCCATCCAACACCTCACTTGCCACCTAACCCATCACATGCAATCACTTAACTTGGCATTATGAAGACTTTCTCTCATTTCTCTATTCAGCAAACTGATCAACACACAAACACTCTCATCCTCTCTTTTCTCTCACAAGCTGCATCATCACCATCATCACACAATTTCATATCAAACCTTACATGCAAGCTTATATTTGTAATCCTTGAGTATTGGGTTTTCAAGTAAGGCAAGACTCATTCTAAATCCTCTAATTCTTCTCAAATTCGTGCTCTAATTACAAGGGATTCAACTCAGAAATTTATTGCATGCAAGGGTTCAAGTGAGTTAGGAATTGGAATGAATTTGTCAAACCCGTGTTCTGGACAGTCACTCACTAAAACGTGGAATGTTCAACCCAGGATTTTTCAGAAAAATCGTGTCTGGACAGAGCTCCATTCAAAAGGCTAAGGAATGAAGTCTGTAGGTCGTTTCAAAGATTGAGGTTCAAGTTCATCATTTCAAACATTTTCCAAGTTCCTTTCAAATCTGTTCGTGGGTTGTAGCAGAGGATTTGTAGCTGTTGTAGAGCCCAGGATATCAAGCCTAAAGCTTCAATTCCAGGTGGGTTCTTAGGCTAGGTAGCTAGTTTCCCCAAAATCATAAACTTTGCATGTTAACTTAGGATTTAAGAAAATTGTTGTGTGAGGGGAATTAATTCCCAAGTTTCCCTCCATTCTATCTTATATTATGTGATTTATGTTTCTGCACTATCTTAAATGAGGAATGTAGGTGAAACTATGGTAATTTGATGATTTTCGCAAAACAGGGGCATTTCTGCATGAACTCGCCACAGCGAGTTGCTAGCGAGCGTTCATGGCAAGAAGAAGGTTCTGGGCTGATGAACTTCGCCATGGCGAGCATCTGCTCGCCTCGCGAGTAATTTAGGCCAGGACATGTACCTTCGCTGTGGCGAGCTGGCGTTTCGCCGTAGCGAGCTTACACAGTACAGCCTGCAACTTTTAAATTTTCAAACTGTTTTCAACACTCGTTTTATTTCCTCATCTGAGATAGATAATTTGCAGTAATATAACTGATATAATGTTAAATAGAATGTTAATCACAGATGACCTTAGGGTATAACTTAGAAATATGTTAAGTTGTATGTTCCCCGGGTTTGGGATAATTATGGTAGAAAGAACATCATTAGTTACAGTCACTTAGGAGCGATTTGTGATGTCGCGCTATGGACTCCCAATGGGATAATCCATTAGGTTAGGTTATTGTGAGCTGTATGCCGTGATCGGATCGATCGACGGACAAGGCAGGCCTCCGAGATATGCTCACCTCGGAGAATCCTTGCGGTTAAAATGAATAAGAGTTTTTATCTGTGTTACACCTTTAATTTCAGTATTATGTTATGATTAATTATATGTTAGCATGTTATGACTGTTTAGGATCCCCCGGTGTAGTCACCTTTAGGAGGGTATTAGGACTCACTGAGGCTTAGTAGTCTCACCCCACTCCAAAACAATTTTTTTAGGTAGACAGGTTATTCGGAGCAAGGACCAGGCGGGAGGCTGACAGTTGGAGCTGTGCTTGGATTGTCAGACTAGAAGACTTTAGTTTTCTTCTTGCTTTCAGTATCATCTGTGTATCATAATCTTATTCTTTCCGCTGTGTTGTATAAGTTATCACTTATTTGTAAAGAATTCTTGTAATTCCGTTATTTTTCTCGTCTAATTTAATGTACTCAGATCCATTTATTTATGTCTTGGCTAAATATTCTAGATATTTTAGTTGGGGCGTTATAAATACAGTCAAGTCTACATAAGCATTTTTCCTTCTACCCATCCATGTACAAAACATCCGTCAGCCGAAGTGTCGATTTCGCCTCTTGTGGATTAGTCAAGAACTTCACATGCGCCTCTATCTTCACATATATTCATGCATGCCTAAAAATATCAAAAGAACATCCCTAATCAGGTCATGCCTGTATTTGAATCATGGAAACTCCCTACAATGAGCAGTGTGCTCCCCAAAAGTATCTAAGCATGCCTTACGACAAACATCATTAATAGGGAATAATGGGAACATGAGGCGGTAAATAAGGATGGTTCGATACTCTACCGGGGACATGTGTTGGACTAACCCGTTAACAGAGATAGCTAGAAGAAAATCTTAAACTTGTGCTGCTTTCAAAACCCAAAAACAACCTTTGGCATTGCGGTCATATCAAAATCAGCTACCATGTTTTGAACAATTTGACCAAAAGGGCACTCGCCAAAACATGTTGGGCTTTAGGAGAGACGGTGTCCTTGCTAACAAAATTGTTAAAGTCAAAAGTCATAATTGTATCACGAAGACCATCCAAAGCATTAACAAAATCAGAGTCCATCTCACATGCTCCATTATCACTCAATATTTGATATTGCAACCCCTAAAATTGGGCCTTGAAAGCCACAAAAGCATATGAGGCGACCTCCACTGCTGAGTACAAACCTACTCCTCCCCCCCCCCCACACACACACACCCAAACTTAATAGGTATTAAAGTCATCCTCCATCGAAGGTCCCCCAAGAAAGGGTCTCCTCCAACCACGATGTCTTCAATCACCGTTCGCAACTCTTTATCAAACAAAGTAGTTGCCTCCTCCATGTGAATTGGTTGGCACGTCCCGAGGCTTTTTTTTTTTTTTTGCAATACACATGCATCATCGGATTAGATCATGCTCACTTTGTGGATCCCTTAACTGAGGAAAAAGATGCATTAACTCAACTCCCCTGACAACTCTTTTCATGGCTAGTACCCTCCAATAAAACCTCAATCTCGACTAACAGCCCCTCCAAACAATTTCACACCAAACAACGATACCCCAATCTCTGAAGGGAACAATCCACCTCGAAGTTTATTTCCATCGCATAAATGCCAAAAGACCCTTGTCTTATGAATATTTAAATCAAGGGTCAATTATAGGTCAACCTCTTGAATGATATTAAGTGATTTAGCCATTTCATCTAAAATTTCCTATGATGGTCCCATCACCCAAATACCTAGGATGAAAAAGAAACTTGCAATTGTCTTTGATCTTATAAATAAGGGGATGTAACACAAGAACAAAAAAGAGCAGTCCTGACGGATAGTCTTGTTGCATTCAAATGTCTGCCATAATATGTTCATCCTCAATATACAATCTAAAGGTGGCTGAAGCCAAGTTAGGGGTTAGTCAATATTATAGTCAAACAGATGATCTTAAGGTGGCTAAATATAAGTAAGTTGAATTTTTCTCAAGTTTATGAAGTTTCATGAAGGTCGTGGGCGGTAAGGAATGTTCATGTTAAGATAGTTAGAGTTAGTTAATCAATTAGAAATTAGTTTGTGACCTTGTTAAACTATATATATAAAATTTCTCCTGTATTTATTTATTATTTTTTATCAAATCATTCAGTATGAATCCTAAAAATTTTTATTTTGTATCAAACTCTCTAGCTTATTTCTCTTATGAGATTCATCTTCAACTTTTTAATCCCGTGATTTATCACATGATATCATAGTGATACCTAATGGATGAGGATGATGATGCTTTCGATGAAGATTATGATTCTTCTAATTTTGGCACTGACTACGGTCTGACAAGTGTACCATTCTGTCGTCGAGTAATAATTCACACTCTAGGTGTCTAGAATGAGTTCGTATCCACAGGGATCGTGCCGCAGCTTTACTAGCGTTATTTAAGTTTGTGATAGTTTGCATTCGCTTGGATTTTTGAAAAGGTTTTTATAAAATAAGCGTAATGCTTTGCAGAAATATAAATGCAGAATGTATAAATATAGATTTAAGAAATATAGAGGCTAGGCATGGTGGTTGGACTCCCTCCCTTCTTCATATTTGGCATGACCGGTGTATAACATAGTTACTTAGATTATGTTCGGCGGTGAATTATCCTTGTTGTAGTAATACCTTACTATTACACTATGTCTATTAAAGTTTCCCTACATTAACAACTAAGGTACCTACGAGAGCCTAACCTCGATGTGTCACATACCTTAATTACTAAGTGAGTTGTTTATAAACATGCATTATAACCTTCACCAATTAACCTCTAGGTCCTAGTATCGGGTTGTTCATCTTCTAAGTGCTCAGATCACACCTAGTGCATGATTCCTCCTCTAACCGCTCAGTTCACGACTAGTTCAGGATGTTACCGTCTCTATACACCTAGCATTATTTACTACGAGTTCCGGACTATAGCAAGTCGAAACCTGATATTAATTCTATGGGCGCTCCCGCTTATCCGGCCAGATTACGAGAATAAGTTATTAAAGTGCACGAAAGTAAATAACAAACATAATTACTGAATATCATTTATTATAACTTAGACTCAATCACAGACTCCAAATATTCATAGGGGAGTTCATCTTCTCCACCACAACCTAAGGCATAAATTATAAAGACTACATATTTAAATTACAAGAAATTATAACCTAAATACAAAAGCCTAAAGAAATCATACCTTGCTGAGTTAGTTTTCCCGTAAGGGGAGAAAACTATGCCCAATAGAGCTCCTCTGAACCTCTCCTTATAGTAGAGAGTGTTCTACTATTTCTGAATGAATAAAACAATGAATGGGAGGCTCTATTTATAGTTTTTGTAATGGGCCTCAGCAAGGTCATCACAGTACGATGAGGCCATCGTGCTGCGATGTGAAGATTCAGTTTATTTTTATAACTGATCCTGTGCATTTCATCAGCTTGGGCGCCAAGTTACTCCATCGTGCTGCGATAGCACACATCGTACTGCGATGGAAGATTTTCTTCAGATTTATTGCTTCTGATTTCTTGGCGAACAAGCAGCTCCCTTCGTGGCACGATGGGAGCCATCGTGCTGCGATGGAATGCTGATTTTCTTCACTTTTTGGGCTTTTTCTTGTCTTTTCGTATCTTGGACTCTGTCTTGATGCTTTTTCTTGCTTTTGTAGGTTTTCCTTCGTATTTGGGCCTGTCTTGGTCATTTTACTACTAATAATAATACTGAAAATGACGTAGAAATTCTTGTCATCACAACCCCAAACTTAAACTGTTGCTTGTCCTCAAGTAACATGCTGTCAGTCAAGATCGTTAGAGAAATAAGAGATAAATAATGATGATAGGAATTTCACAACCTTGCTTAATATTTCAGCAAAGGTACCGCTGATTTCTTACCGCAGCGATCATGCTCAGTCCTGCTAGGCTCAGGAGACGTCAATGGTAGCAAATCGGACAAATGTCTGCAAGAGTCCATGTTCAACTTTTTCTCTCTCTCTCTCTCTCTCACATTTGTGTTTTTCGCTCATAATTGAAAGGGTTAGCTCTCAATCATCGTACAACCTGCCATTTTACCATAGGCTTGCAAGAATTCTAAGCAACCAGTCAAAATTTAATATACATGCATTATTGGAGGTCTTTTCAGGGTTATAACGTGGCTTAGGTCAAGGTAGGACATTTTTGGGAATAGTAGGCTAAACATTGGAGTTAAGTTCTACTTTGTTGTTCCTTTTTGTGTACGCAACATTTGTTCCTTAGGGTGCCTTTTTGTGTTGGTATTGGAAAAATAAGAACCGGATGTGTCTTTGTGTGGTTCTTTTCTATCACTGTTTTTGCCCTTTGGCTCTTTCTTTTGCCTTTTGGCTTTTTCTTTTGCCTTTTTGGCTTTTTCATTTTTTTTGAAGAGACTATTTTTTTAGGGAATTTTTTTTTATGTTTTCCCGTCTCTTTTTCATTTATTTTTCTTTTTTTGTAGTGATAGTTCTCCGTATACCCACCCCAAACTTAGATGTTGCTAGTTCCATGAGCAACCCCAAACTTATTTTGTTGCCAAGACTTTGAGAACTATTACCTAACTCCAAAGAGGGTAAATCATTGTTTTTCTGGTCTATAGGCTTGTATCGTGGTTTGTCACCGAAACAAAAAGGGATAATTATTTTTTTACGGCTCAAATTTGGCTAGCAAAGGATAATAATATATAAAGGGTGGCTCTAAAAGGCTCTGGGTTATAACAAACAATTGCCTCAATGCATATAATATCCAATCAACTAGTCAGCAGAGAATTAAAGCAAGTTCTAGAAAATAAACAAGTGCACGGTACTCTCATAGTAATTCGAAAGAAAGTGGTAATACCGTTTGGAAATATTTGGCTCGAATCCTCACATGGCTTAGGTATCTGAAAGTTGAACACTTGTCCCACAGACACCAGCTTCATCACTCGTCTCTCTGTCTCCCGAACTTCGCACTTCGGAGCAATCACCTTTGGTTTCTTTATGAAGGCGTGAAATTCGGCTCATCAGAATTTATACCTTACTTCGCCGCAATCTTACCTATAACAGTTTATCATGCACTAGATAATAAACAGCAAACAGTAATTAAATTTTTTTGTAAGTTTTGAATAAGGGTTGCTTACAGATGAAGATGACATGCAGAATTCTAGTCATATTTTATTGAATTGAAAAACTGAAATGAAAATACTGAAATTGAAATACTGAATTGAAAATACTGAAATTAAAATACTCATCCTTGGGTTGCCTCCCAAGCAGCGCTTGTTTAGCCTCTCATTAGCTTGAGGCATTTCCTCCATTACAGAGGATAGGTTCGCATGTCTCTCTCATCTGTAGGAGCTTTCGCCTTAGCTCCTCCCTCTTTCTTGTTGCTTCTTTCATACTTCTCTGGGTTCTGTTTTTCTTTGAAGGTGGCAAAGCAGAGTCGTTCATCATCTTCTGAAGGTACTGCTTTCATGATGGACTTCCCCTTGCTTCGTGGTGGATGTTCCTTCTTTTGTTCCTTTGGAGTATTGACCCAGTTGTTCTTCTTTCTTTCTTTTCTCTCAGCAGCAGGCTTCTTCAGAGGTGGCGTATTAACCCCAAACTTAGATTTTCTGGCCACTTTTCGGTTTCTACCCCATGCTTTGACCCATGTTGCTCGGATGTTGATGACAGGAATTTCTACGTCATTTTTAGTATTATTATTAGTAGTAAAATGACCAAGACAGACCCAAATACGAAGGAAAACCTACAAAAGCAAGAAAAAACATCAAGACAGAGTCCAAGATGCAAAAAGACAAGAAAAAGCCCAAAAAGTGAAGAAATACATCATTCCATCGCAGCACGATGTGTGCTATCGTGCCACGATGAAAGCTCCTTGCATGCCAAGCAATCAGAAGAAATAAATCTTGAGAAAATCTTCCATCGCAGTACGATGCCATACAACGCAGTACGATGATGTTACTTGGCGCCCAAGCTGATGAAATGCACAGGATCAGTTATAATTTTGAACTGAATCTTCACATCGCAGTACGATGGTCTTATCGTGCTGCGATGCCTTGCTGAGGCCCATTACGAAAACTATAAATAGAGCCTCCCATTCATTGTTTTATTCATTCAGAAA
This sequence comes from Trifolium repens, assembly GCA_030408175.1. NCBI lineage: Eukaryota > Viridiplantae > Streptophyta > Magnoliopsida > Fabales > Fabaceae > Trifolium > Trifolium repens. The sequence continues at coordinate 18,285,165 of CP125849.1, forward strand.
TAGTAGAACACTCTCTACTATAAGGAGAGGTTCAGAGGAGCTCTATTGGGCATAGTTTTCTCCCCTTACGGGAAAACTAACTCAGCAAGGTATGATTTCTTTAGGCTTTTGTATTTAGGTTATGATTTCTTGTAATTTAAATATGTAGTCTTTATAATTTATGCCTTAGGTTGTGGTGGAGAAGATGAACTCCCCTATGAATATTTGGAGTCTGTGATTGAGTCTAAGTTATAATAAATGATATTTAGTAATTATGTTTGTTATTTACTTTCGTGCACTTTAATAACGTATTCTCGTAATCTGGCCGGATAAGCGGGAGCGCCCATAGAATTGATATAAGGTTTTGACTTGTTATTAGTCCGGAACTCGTAGTAAATAATGCTAGGTGTATAGAGACGGTAACATCCTGAACTAGTCGTGAACTGATTGGTTAGAGGAGGAATCATGCACTAGGTGTGATCTGAGCACTTAGAAGATGAACAGCCCGATACTAGGACCTAGAGGTTAATTGGTGAAGGTTATAATGCATGTTTATAAACAACTCACTTAGTAATTAAGGTATGTGACACATCGAGTTTAGGCTCTCGTAGGTACCTTAGTTGTTAATGTAGGGAAACTTTAATAGACATAGTGTAATAGTAAGGTATTACTACAACAAGGATAATTCACCGCCGAACATAATCTAAGTAACTATGTTATACACCGGTCATGCCAAATATGAAGAAGGGAGGGAGTCCAACCACCATACCTAGCCTCTATATTTCTTGAATCTATTATTTATACATTCTGCAATTTATATTTCTGCAAAGCATTACGCTATTTTTATAAAAACCTTTTCAAAAACCAAAGCGAATGCAAACTATCACAAACTTAAATAACGCTAGTAAAGCTGCGGCACGATCCCTGTGGATACGAACTCATTCTAGACACCTAGAGTGTGAATTATTACTCGACGACAGACTGGTGCACTTGCCAGACCGTAGTCAAGTTTTTGGCGCCGTTGCTGGGGATTGTGTTTACAAAGCCTTACTAGATTTATTTAAGCTTGTCAAAAAAAATTTCAAAAATACAAAAAAATTAAAAAATCAAAAAAATCTTGTTGATGATTGTGGATTTTGATATGTGAAAGTTCTGGCTAAGGATAAGTCTTGGTATTTAAGCGATCCGTTGTGATCCACCTCACTTACCTGAGAATTTTCATAGTGACAAAGACACATGAGACAAACAAAAAATAGTTCCACAAGAAAAATATTTATCCGGTGCTACTGAGGTATTTGTTTAAAGTGCATGCAGACAGGTACTCAAGAGCTAAGGATTACAAAGGCTGGCAACAGCAAAAATCAAAGACAGCATTCTCGCAGGAAAACTCTCAAAGTGATGAGAGATGGGGCAGATTGAAAAAGAGAAGCTGCAACCAAAAAGTCAATGGTCAGGAGGATCATTTGATTGAGGCTTCTACAGGAAGTAAAAGAGTAAAAGGGCTGTTTACAGAAATGGTTCGGAAACATAGGAACCATTGGCGAAGATGACAAAGAAAGGAGAGAAAGGCCATCAAGGAAAGAAATAATTCAATCAGGAGAATCAAGCTGTAAAATCACCTCTAAAGAACAATTTCTTCCTCAAGAAGAAAGCGCAAAAGAGAAAGACATGCACGAGTATAAGTTTGGGGTGAAATTACTGTGTTTTATGAAACTGCACCGGTAAATAAGTCGCCAACCGGATAGTTGAAAATATGGTGAAACAGACCTGGTCCTACCAAAGATTGTAAGAATTTACGGAAGATGGCCAAGTGCTTCAAGCTGGAACAAGGAAGCACAGAAGAGAGAGACATGCGAACCTATCCTCTGTAATGGAGGAAATGCCTCAAGCTAATGAGAGGGTAAACAAGCGCTGCTTGGGAGGCAACCCAAGGATAAGTATTTTATTTTAGTATTTTATTTTTCAGCATTTTCAATTCAATAAAATGTACTTAAGAATTCCTGTGTGTCACTTTCATCTATCTAACCCTTATTCAAACTTACAAAAAAAATTAAATAACTGTTTGCTGTTTATTATCTAGTGCATGATACACTGTTATAGGTAAGATTGCGGCGAAGTAAGTTATAAATTCTGATGAGCCGAATTTCACGCCTTCATAAAGAAACCAAAGGTGATTGCTCCGAAATGCGAAGTTCGGGAGACAGAGAGACGAGTGATGAAGCTGGTGTCCGTGAGACAAGTGTTCAACTTTCAGATACCTAAGCCATGTGAGGATTTGAGCCAAATATTTCCAAACGGTATTACCACTTTCTTTCGAATTACTATGAGAGTACCGTGCACTTGTTTATTTTCTAGAACTTGCTCTAATTCTTTGCTGACTAGTTGATTTGATATTATATGCATTGAGGCAATTGTTTGTTATAACCCAGAGCCTTTTCAAGCCACCCTTTATATATTATTATCCTTTGCTAGCCAAATTTGAGCCGTAATTATTATTATCCCTTTTGTTTCGGTGATAAACCATGATATAAGCCTATAGACCAGAAAAACAATGATTACCCTCTTTGGAGTTAGGTAATAGTTCTCAAAGTCTTGGCAACAAAATAAGTTTGGGGTTGCTCATGGAACTAGCAACGTCTAAGTTTGGGGTGGGTATACGGTGAACTATCACTACAAAAAATAAAGAAAAATAAATGAAAAAGAGACGGGAAAAACATCAAAAAAGATCCCTAAAAAAATAGTCTCTTAAAAAAAAAATGAATGAAAAAGAAAAAAGGAAAAAAGAGCCAAAGGGCAAAAGAAAGAGCCAAAGAGCAAAAATAGTGATAGAAAAGAACCATACAAAGACACATCCGGTTCTTATTTTCCGATACCAACACAAAAAGGCACCCTAAGGAACAAAGGTTGCGTACACAAAAAGGAACAACAAAGTAGAACTTAACTCCAATGTTTAGCCTACTATTCCCAAAAATGTCCTACCTTGACCTAAGCCACGTTATAACCCTGAAAAGACCTCCAAAAATGCATGTATATTAAATTTTGACTGGTTGCTTAGAATTCTTGCAAGCCTATGGTAAAATGGCAGGTTGTACGATGATTGAGAGTTAACCCTTTCAATTATGAGCGAAAAACACAAATGTGAGAGAGAGAAAAAGTTGAACATGGACTCTTGCAGACATTTGTCTGATTTGCTACCATTGACGTCTCCTGAGCCTAGCAGGACTGAGCATGATCGCTGCGGTAAGAAATCAGCGGTACCGTTGCTGAAATATTAAGCAAGGTTGTGAAATTCCTATCATCTTATTTATCTCTTATTTCTCTAACGATCTTGTCTGACAGCATGTTACTTGAGGACAAGCAACAGTTTAAGTTTGGGGTTGTGATGACAGGAATTTCTACATCATTTTTAGTATTATTATTAGTAGTAAAATGACCAAGACAGACCCAAATACGAGGGAAAACCTACAAAAGCAAGAAAAAGCATCAAGACAGAGTCCAAGATGCAAAAAGACAAGAAAAAGCCCAAAAAGTGAAGAAATACATCATTCCATCGCAGCACGATGTGTGCTATCGTGCCACGATGAAAGCTCCTTGCACGCCAAGCAATCAGAAGAAATAAATCTTGAGAAAATCTTCCATCGCAGTACGATGCCATACAACGCAGTACGATGATGTTACTTGGCGCCCAACCTGATGAAATGCACAGGATCAGTTATAATTTTGAACTGAATCTTCACATCGCAGTACGATGGCCTTATCGTGCTGCGATGCCTTGCTGAGGCCCATTACGAAAACTATAAATAGAGCCTCCCATTCATTGTTTTATTCATTCAGAAATAGTAGAACACTCTCTACTATAAGGAGAGGTTCAGAGGAGCTCTATTGGACATAGTTTTCTCCCCTTACGGGAAAACTAACTCAGCAAGGTATGATTTCTTTAGGCTTTTGTATTTAGGTTATGATTTCTTGTAATTTAAATATGTAGTCTTTATAATTTATGCCTTAGGTTGTGGTGGAGAAGATGAACTCCCCTATGAATATTTGGAGTCTGTGATTGAGTCTAAGTTATAATAAATGATATTTAGTAATTATGTTTGTTATTTACTTTCGTGCACTTTAATAACGTATTCTCGTAATCTGGCCGGATAAGCGGGAGCGCCCATAGAATTGATATCAGGTTTTGACTTGTTATTAGTCCGGAACTCGTAGTAAATAATGCTAGGTGTATAGAGACGGTAACATCCTGAACTAGTCGTGAACTGAGCGGTTAGAGGAGGAATCATGCACTAGGTGTGATCTGAGCATTTAGAAGATGAACAACCCGATACTAGGAGCTAGAGGTTAATTGGTGAAGGTTATAATGCATGTTTATAAACAAGTCACTTAGTAATTAAGGTATGTGACACATCGAGGTTAGGCTCTCGTAGGTACCTTAGTTGTTAATGTAGGAAAACTTTAATAGACATAGTGTAATAGTAAGGTATTACTACAACAAAGATAATTCACCGCCGAACATAATCTAAGTAACTATGTTATACACCGGTCATGCCAAATATGAAGAAGGGAGGGAGTCCAACCACCATACCTAGCCTCTATATTTCTTGAATCTATTATTTATACATTCTGCAATTTATATTTCTGCAAAGCATTACACTATTTTTATAAAAACCTTTTCAAAAACCAAAGCGAATGCAAACTATCACAAACTTAAATAACGCTAGTAAAGCTGCGGCACGATCCCTGTGGATATGAACTCATTCTAGACACCTAGAGTGTGAATTATTACTCGACGACAGACTGGTGCACTTGCCAGACCGTAGTCAGATGTCCACTTCAATAGTTAGCCTTTTCAGTTTATCAGTTTGTTCCTCGGGTACCTCCTTTTCCTGAGCTGTCTCTATCTCTAGTTGCGCCATTTCATTCTCCAGCTCCTCTATCTCTATCTTTACCTGTACTTCTTGAGTTGGAGTCGGTGGTGTAGCTTTTCTGTCTTTCCACTCGAGCATGAAGCACTTCTTCTTTCCTGTATTGGAAGTTTTTACGGTTGTTGACTTACCTCCACTCCTTAGTGTTATTTCTCCAAGGTTCATGTCAATGAGGGCCTTGCAGGTGTCTAGGAATGGTCTTCCAAGAATTATATGATGTTCTTCATCTTCTCCGATGTCTAGGATCATGAAGTCTACTAGAAATTCTAGGTCTTTGACTATCACCAAGACGTCTCTGACTGTGCCTACTGAGTGGATGGATGACTGATTAGCTAGTACGAGTTCTCGAGCTGTCCCTGCACTGGGTAATGCGAGCTTGAACTTATCTGCCAAAGATAATGGTATTACGTTCACACTTGAGCCTACATCACAAAGTGCATTGACTCCTGCTTTCCCAATCTGACAGATGATGGTGACGCTTCCAGGATCTTCCTTCTTGGGTGGCAATTGTGATCTTTTTGCTACTCTTTCTTGGAACTCGCCTTCAGTCTCTCCTTTGCGCTTCTTTTCTTTAAGCGCCATGCATTCTTCATTACATTCGACCTCCATTTTCTTGATTAGATCTTCCACTTTTTTGTCTTTAGTGTAGTCTTCTTCAAAAATGCGGTGGGAACCGATCAGCAATTCACGGATCACATGTTTCTGATAATCAATCTTCCGAGTCCTCGTAGCTAAGAATGGTCTTTTCACATAGTGCCTGGATGTTGGTGCCACTTGCATCCATTTCTTCATCCATTTTGCATGTTCCGTCCACCTGGTGTCTAAAGGTATCATGGGCTTCCAACTGCCTTCCCTGGATGGTTTTGAGACATCAGAGAAATTGTCCCCTTGAGATTCAACTTCTATATCTGCCAGGTCGTCCCAAAATATTCCTTCAGAACCGTTGTTGTCGTGAGGTGGTGTCCAGTCTGGTTCTTGCTTAATGCCGACCTTCCCGCAGTAATCCCTTCCGTTTGGTTCGTCTCCCATGGCCTTGGTGGTAGGCTTTTCTTCTGTTTTGGGACTACTGGATGCTGCAAGCCTTTGTGCTTGCCTTCTTTTCCAAAGCGTTCTTTCTGGTTCAGGGTCGTACTCAAACTCCAGGATACCTGTTATCAAGCACAACAAATGAATACCTTCAGTAGCACTGGAAAATTAAATGGTAAAACTATTTTTGGTTTGTCTCATGTGTCTTTGTCACTATGAAAATTCCCAGGTAAGTGAGGTGGATCACAACGGATCGCTTAAATACCAAGACTTATCCTTAGCCAGAACTTTCACAGATCAAAATCCACAATCATCAACAAGTTTTTTTGATTTTTTAAGTTTTTTGTATTTTTGAAATTTTTTTTGACAAACTTAAATAAATCTAGTAAGGCTTTGTAAACACAATCCCTGGCAACGGCGCCAAAAACTTGACTACGGTCTGGCAAGTGCACCAGTCTGTCGTCGAGTAATAATTCACACTCTAGGAGTCTAGAATGAGTTCGTATCCACAGGGATCGTGCTGCAGCTTTACTAGTGCTATTTAAGTTTGTGATAGTTTGCATTCGCTTTGGTTTTTGAAAAGGTTTTTATAAAATAAGCGTAATGCTTTGCAGAAATATAAATGCGGAATGTATAAATATAGATTCAAGAAATATAGAGGCTAGGCATGGTGGTTGGACTCCCTCCCTTCTTCATATCTGGCATGACCGGTGTATAACATAGTTATTTAGATTATGTTCGGCGGTGAATTATCCTTGTTGTAGTAATACCTTACTATTACACTATGTCTATTAAAGTTTCCCTACATTAACAACTAAGGTACCTACGAGAGCCTAACCTCGATGTGTCACATACCTTAATTACTAAGTGAGTTGTTTATAAACATGCATTATAACCTTCACCAATTAACCTCTAGGTCCTAGTATCGGGCTGTTCATCTTCTAAGTGCTCAGATCACACCTAGTGCATGATTCATCCTCTATCCGCTCAGTTCACGACTAGTTCAGGATGTTACCGTCTCTATACACCTAGCATTATTTACTACGAGTTCCGGACTATACCAAGTCAAAACCTGATATTAATTCTATGGGCGCTCCCGCTTATCCGGCCAGATTACGAGAATACGTTATTAAAGTGCACGAAAGTAAATAACAAACATAATTACTAAATATCATTTATTATAACTTAGACTCAATCACAGACTCCAAATATTCATAGGGGAGTTCATCTTCTCCACCACAACCTAAGGCATAAATTATAAAGACTACATATTTAAATTACAAGAATTATAACCTAAATACAAAAGCCTAAAGAAATCATACCTTGCTGAGTTAGTTTTCCCGTAAGGGGAGAAAACTATGCCCAATAGAGCTCCTCTGAACCTCTCCTTATAGTAGAGAGTGTTCTACTATTTCTGAATGAATAAAACAATGAATGGGAGGCTCTATTTATAGTTTTTGTAATGGGCCTCAGCAAGGTCATCGCAGTACGATGAGGCCATCGTGCTGCGATGTGAAGATTCAGTTTATTTTTATAACTGATCCTGTGCATTTCATCAGCTTGGGCGCCAAGTTACTCCATCGTGCTGCGATAGCACACATCGTACTGCGATGGAAGATTTTCTCAAGATTTATTTCTTCTGATTGCTTGGCGTGCAAGGAGCTTTCATCGTGGCACGATGGCACACATCGTGTTGCGATGAAATGCTGTATTTCTTCACTTTTTGGGCTTTTTCTTGTCTTCTCGCATCTTGGACTCTGTCTTGATGCTTTTTCTTGCTTTTGTAGGTTTTTCTTCGTATTTGGGCCTGTCTTGGTCATTTTACTACTAATAATAATACTAAAAATGACGTAGAAATTCCTGTCATCAGCCATCTTCCGTAAATTCTTACAATCTTTGGTAGGACCAGGTCTGTTTCACCATTCCCTCAACTATCCCTGTTGACGACTTATTTTCCGGGTGCAGTTTCATAGAGCATGGTGATTTCACCCCAAACTTGTACCTGTGCATGTCTTTCTGTTTTGATGCTTTCTTCTCAAGGAAGAAATTGTTCTTCTGAGGTGTCTTTGTAGATTGGTTCTCCTGATTGCAGTAGTTCATCCCTGATGGCCTCTCTTTTCTCATGTCATCTTCGCCAATGGTTCCTGTGTCCCCGAACCATTCTTGTTAACAGCCTTGTCTTCTCTTACTTCATGTGGAAGCTTTGGTCAAATGATCCTCCTGACCATTGACTTTCTTGTTGCAGCTTTCTCTTTTGCAATTCGTTACATCTCCTATCACTTTAGGAGTTTTCCTGCGAGAATGCTGTCTTTAGTTGGCTGTTGCCAGCCTTTGTGATCCCTAATGCCTTGAGTACCTGTCTGCATGCACTTAAACAAATACCTTAGTAGCACTGGAATTTAATTTTTTTGGTAGAACTATTTTTGGTTTGTCTCATGTGTCTTTGTCACCATGAAAATTCCCAGGTAAGTGAGGTGGATCACAACGGATCGCTTAAATACCAAGACTTATCCTTAACCAGAACTTTCACAGATCAAAATCCACAATCATCAACAAGATTTTTTTGATTTTTTAATTTTTTTGTATTTTTGAAATTTTTTTTGACAAACTTAAATAAATCTAGTAAGGCTTTGTAAACACAATCCCCGGCAACGGCGCCAAAAACTTGACTACGGTCTGGCAAGTGTACCAGTCTGTCGTCGAGTAATAATTCACACTCTAGGTGTCTAGAATGAGTTCGTATCCACAGGGATCGTGCCGCAGCTGTACTAGCGTTATTTAAGTTTGTGATAGTTTGCATTCGCTTGGGTTTTTGAAAAGGTTTTTATAAAATAAGCGTAATGCTTTGCAGAAATATAAATGCAGAATGTATAAATATAGATTCAAGAAATATAGAGGCTAGGCATGGTGGTTGGACTCCCTCCCTTCTTCATATTTGGCATGACCGGTGTATAACATAGTTACTTAGATTATGTTCGGCGGTGAATTATCCTTGTTGTAGTAATACCTTACTATTACACTATGTCTATTAAAGTTTCCCTACATTAACAACTAAGGTACCTACGAGAGCCTAACCTCGATGTGTCACATACCTTAATTACTAAGTGAGTTGTTTATAAACATGCATTATAACCTTCACCAATTAACCTCTAGGTCCGAGTATCGGTCTGTTCATCTTCTAAGTGCTCAGATCACACCTAGTGCATGATTCCTCCTCTAACCGCTCAGTTCACGACTAGTTCAGGATGTTACCGTCTCTATACACCTAGCATTATTTACTACTAGTTCCGGACCATATTAAGTTAATACCTAATATCAATTCTATGGGCGCTCCCGCTTATCCGGCCAGATTACGAGATACGTTATTAAAGTCCAAGAAAGTAAATAACAAACATAATACTGAATAACATTTATTATAACTTTGACTCAATCACAGACTCCAAATATTCATAGGGGAGTTCATCGTCTCCACCACAACCTACGGCATCTAATACAAAGACTACATATTTAAATTACAAAAGAATTATAACCTAAATACAAAAGCCTAAAGAAAACATACCTTGCTGAGTTAGTTTTCCCGTAAGGGGAGAAAACTATGCCCTTAGAGCTCCTCCGAACACCTCCTTTATAGTAGAGAGTGTTCTACTATTTCTGAATGAATTAAACAATGGGAGGAGAACTCTATTTATAGTTTTCGTAATGGGCCTCAGCAAGCCACCGTGTTGCGATAGGTCCATCGTTGTACGATGGGAAGATTCAGTTCAATTTTATAACTGATCCTGTGCATTTCATCAGCTTGGTTGCCAAGTAATGTTATCGTGCTGCGATATAGGCCATCGTGCTGCGATGAACAGATATTTTCCAGATTTATTTCTTCTGTTTTCATGGCCAACAAGCAGCTCCCATCGTGGAACGATGGGAGCCATCGTGCTACGATGATCAGCACATTTTCTTCACTTTTTGGGTTTTTTCTTGTCTTTTTGCATTCTTGACTTCATCTTGATGCTTTTCTTGGATTCTGTAGGTTTTTCTTCGTATTTGGGCATGTCAAGATCGTTAGAGAAATAAGAGATAAATAAAGATGATAGGAATTTCGCAACCCTGCACTTCAGCAATGGTACCGCTGATTCTTACCACAGCGATCATGTCGAGTCCTGCTAGGCTCAGGAGACGTTGATAGTAGCAAATCAGACAAATGTCTGCAAGAGTCCATGTTCAACCTTTTCTCTCTCTCACATTTGTATTTTTCGCTCATAATTGAAAGGGTTATCTCTCAATCATCGTATAACCTGCCATTTTACCATAGGTTTGCAAGAACTCTAAGCAACCAGTCAAAATTTAATATACATGCATTTTTAGAGGTCTTTTCAGGGTTATAACGTGGCTAGGGTCAAGGTAGGACATTTTTGGGATAAGTAGGCTAAACATTGGAGTTAAGTTATACTTTGTTTCCTTTTTGTGTGCGCAACCTTATTCCTTAGGGTGCCTTTTTGTGTTGGTGCCAGAGATTAAGAACCGGATGTGTCTTTGTATGATTCTTTTCTATCACTATTTTTGCCCTTTGGCTCTTTCTTTTTGCCTTTTGGCTTTTTCCATTTTTTTTTTTAAGAGACTTTTTTTTAGGAAATTTTTGATGTTTTCCCGTCTCTTTTTTCATTTTTTTTTCTTTTTGTAGTGATAATTCTCTGTATACCCACCCCAAACTTAGATGTTGCCAAGACTAGAGAGCTATTACCTAACTCCAAAGAAGGGTAATTTTTTTGTTTTTCTGGTCTATAGGCTTGTAATGTGGTTTGTCACCGAAACAAAAGGGATATTTATTTTTTTACGGCTCAAAATTGGTTAGCAAAGGATAATAATAATAATAAAAGGGTGGCTTGAAAAGGCTCTGGGTTATAACAAACAATTGCCTCAATGCATATAATATTAAATCAACTAGTCAGCAGAGAATTAGAGCAAGTTCTAGAAAATAAACAAGTGCACGGTACTCTCATAGTAAATCGAAAGAAAGTGGTAATACCGTTTGGAAATATTTGGCTCAAATCCTCACATGGCTTAGGTATCTGAAGGCATGAACATTTATCTCACAGACACCAGCTTCATCACTCGTCTCATTGTCTCCCGAACTTCGCACTTCGGAGCAATCACCTTTGGTCTTTATGTGAAGGTGTGAAATTCGTCTCATCAGAATTTATAACTCACTTCGCTGCAATCTTACCTATAACAGTTTCTCATGCACAAGATAATAAACAGCAAACAGTTATTTAATATTTTTGTAAGTTTGAAAAAGGCTGTTAACAGATGAAGATGACATGCGGAATTCTTGGCATACTTTATTGAATTGAAAAACTGAAATGAAATACTGAAATGAAAATACTGAAATTAAATATTTATCCTTGGGTTGCCTCCCAAGCAGCGCTTGTTTAGCCTCTCATTAGCTTGAGGCATTTCCTCCATTACAGAGGATAGGTTCGCATGTCTCTCTCTTCTGTAGGAGCTTTCACCTTAGCTCCTCCCTTCTTGTTGTTCTTTCCATACTCCTCTGGGTTCTGTTGTTCTTTGAAGGTAGCAAAATAAAGTCGTCCATCATCTTCCGAAGGTGCTGTTTTTATGATGGACTTCTTCTTGCTTTCTGGTGGATGTTCCTTCTTTTCTTCCTTTGGAGCTTTGACCCAGTTGTTCTTCTTTCTTTCAGCAGCAGGCTTCTTCAGAGGTGGCATATTAACTCCAAACTTAGATCTTTTGGCCACTTTTTGGTTTCTTCCCCATGCTTTGACCCATGGTGATCGGATATCCACTTCGATAGTTAGCCTCTTAAATTTATCAGTGAGTCCCTCGGGTACCTCCTCTTCCTGAGCTGTCTCTATCTCTAGCTGCGCCATTTCATTCTCCAGCTCCTCTATCTCTATCTTCACATGTATCTCTTGAACTGGAGTCGGTGATGTAGCTTTTTCCTGTTTCCACTCAAGCATGTAGCAGTCTACCCTCTCGGTTCTGGAAGCTTTGATTGTTCTTTCCTCATCTCCACTCCTTATAGTCAACTTAGCGAGTTCCACATTAATGAGTGCCCTGCTAGTTGCTAGGAATGGTCTTCCAAGAATGATCAGATGTTCTTCATCTTCTTGGATATCCAGGATCATGAAGTCTGCTGGAAATACCAGGTCTTCGACTTTCACCAAGACATCCTCTATTGTACCTGCTGAGTGAATTGTTGATTGGTTAGCTAAAACAAGTTCCCGTTCTGTACCTGCAATTGTTTTTGTGAGCTTAAACTTCTCTGCCAGAGATAATGGCATTACGTTCACACTTGAGCCCACATCACATAGTGCTCGGACTTCTGCTCCTTCAATCTGACAGAGTATGGTGACGCTTCTAGGATCTGTCTTCTTGATTGGCAGTCGTGGTCTCCTTGCTAAACTTTTCTTGTATTCTTCCAACTCTCTCATGAACTCGCATAAGCTTCTTCTAATGTCATCCCGAACAGTTTGAACCACTCTTCGTAGTCTTTTATCTGTTCTTCTCTCTGCTCGTGCTCTGATTTCTGATCTTTGAGCATTTTGCACTCCTCCTTTGGATTGTCCACCGTGTTACCTGCAATATCTTTAGAAACATGAGTGCTTACCAGTTTTGAGAGTTGACCAATCTGGGTTTCAAGACTTTTGATCGTTGCCCCCTGGTTGGCTACTGTGGTATGGATATTTTCGAAGTTTGTCTTGCTCATGTTAGCAAATTTATTGAGTAACTCTTCCAACGGAGATGGCTTTCTAGGTTGAGGTGCAGCTTGAGCTTGGTTCCCTGTCTGGTTCCAGCGTAGATTTGGGTGCTTGCAACCTGGGTTGTAGCCATTTCCCATATACTTAGCTTGCTCTTCGCTCCCCCTGGCAAACAATGCCCATTAGGGTGATCTTCTAGGCAGAAATCGCAAACTCCTTCTACCTGTTTCACACTGTCTTCCTTCACTGCTTTCTCTTTCTCAGCAAGTTGCCTCTTCAGTAACTCGATCTCTACTTTGTAGGCAATCTCCTGGTCCACCTTCAGAACTCCAGGCGTCTTCTCATTTCAATCATGGCTCATGTTGTATTCATTCTGGCACATCTGCTCAACCAGATCCTTAGTCATTGCATAGGTCTTAACTTTGATAGACCCACAAGCTGAGGCATCTAGTATCATGCGATGCTGCATCTTCATACCAGCTATGAATAGTTGCATCTGCTCCATTGCACTAATGTTGTGCTTAGGACACCTCCTCATGAGCAGCTTGAAGCGTTCATAAGCCTCGCACAAGGTCTCTGATTCATGCTGCTTGAAGCTTAGGATCTCATACTTCCTCTTCTGGAATAATGTATGAGTGAAGAATCTCTCCAGGAACTTATCTTCGAGCTCCTTCCATGTTGCAATTGATCCCCTTGGCAAACATTGAAGCCAATCTTTAGCTGGACCTGTAAGAGAAAAAACAAACAAACGCAGCTTCTTCTGGTCCTCAGTCACGTTTTCCGGCACCTTCTGGATCTGACATGTCTCTGAAAACTTTGACAGACGATCCCAAGGATCAGTGTTGGCACGCCCGTCGAACCGGTTCTCCCGCAAACCTGTAAGAACATTGCCTTTGATATCGAAGTTAGCTCGGTTTGTCGGTTGGAACCCCAGTGAGATCTGATTATTGTCAGTCCTCTTGCAGTAGTCTCCCATTGTGATTCTTTACTCGTCCCCCATGGCTTTGGTGGTAGGCTCTTTGAGATTACTGGATTCTGCGAGCTTTAGTGCTTGCCTCCTTTTCCTAAATGTTCTTTCTGGTTCAGGGTCGTACTCAAAATCCAGGTTACCTGTGTTATCAAGCACAACAAATGAATACCTTAGTAGCATTGGAAAAGGTAATGTTTGAAACTTTACATTTTTTTTTTGGTTTGTCTCATGTGTCTTTGTCATTTTGAAAATTCCCAGGTAAGTGAGGTGGATCACAACAGATCGCTTAAATACCAAGACTTTGCCTTAGCCAGAACTTTCACAGATCAAAATTCACAATCATCAACAAGATTTTTTGATTTTTTAATTTTTTTGTATTTTTGAATTTTTTTTGACAACTTAAATAAATCTATCGACGCTTTGTAGACACAATCCCCGGCAACGGCGCCAAAAACTTTACTACGGTCTGGCAAGTGTACCAGTCTGTCGTCGAATAATAATTCACACTCTAGGTGTCTAGAATGAGTTCGTATCCACAGGGATCATGTCAAAGCTTCGTTAGCGTTATTTAAGCTGTTGGTTTTGCATTCGCTTTAGTTTTTGAAAAAGGTTTTATAAAAAGTAGCGATATGCTTGCAGAAAATAAAGATAAATGATTCAAGAAATATAGAGGCTAGGTATGGTGGTTGGACTCACTCCATTCTTCCTAGTTGGCATGAAGGGTGTATAACATAGTTATTCAGATTATTGTTCGGCGGTGACTTTTCCTTCATTGTAGTAACACCTTACTGTTACACTATGTATATTGAAGTTTCCCTATGCTAACAACTAAGGTACCTACGAGAGCCTAACCTCGATGTGTCACATACCCTAATTACTAGGTGAGTTATTCATTACACATGCATTATTACCTTCACCAATTGCCTCTAGGTCCTAGTATCGGGCTGTTCAGCTTCTAAGTGCTCAGTTCACACCTAGTTCCTGATTCCTCCTCTAACCGCTCAGTTCACGACTAGTTCAGGATGTTACCGTCTCTATACACCTAGCATTATTTACTACTAGTTCCGGACCATATTAAGTTAATACCTAATATCAATTATATGGGCGCTCCCGCTTATCCGGCCAGATTACGAGATATGTAAGACCCAAGATTCCACTGTACAGTTTTTCTAAGGAACTCTAGTAATGGCTACGAGTTTTAGGGTTTTTGGTGAAGCTGTTTTGTGAGTATCGTCGCATTAATGGAATTTTTACTGAAATGGAGCCTGTTTTGTGCTCGTGCGCTGGAAAGGCATAGACTTTTGGGTCATAATCCTCTTTTAAGTATGAGAAGATTTCTGTGAAGTCAGAAATACGAGTTTTGGGTTATTCTTGTTTTTGGAAAAACGAGTAGGAATTTTACCCGCTGTTGTAAAATTTTACGACTTCTGAATTTCGTAGGAATTTAGATGGAAGTTTTATATATCGGCGTGAGTTAGGTTATGTTCTCAGAATAATTTTCAAGAGTGAGGAAGAAAATTACAGTCGCGGAAAAAGATTTAGCGATAATATTTGGAAATGGTTTACGACGGACTTTTGTTCCGTAGGTTTCTGTTTTTACAAGTTTTGTTCGTCGCGACGCGCGAGAGCTGAACACGAGGATTTGTTCTAGAAGGTTTTGGAAAATATCTTGAGATGGATGGTGATGGTTTTGATCCAAGGGCTAGGGATTAGTCTTGGAAGCTTTTACTATTTGATCCAAGGGTTATAATTAAACAAGACAAATTTTGGGAAGCTTTATGTTACTTGAACCATGAGTAAGAAAATCACAAACACTCCCTCACTTCTCTCTCACGGAAAACCACCCTTTTTGTTCTTCACCTTCATAATTTTCTCATTTCTTCACCAAAGCTAAGGGTTTCAAGCTTGTTAGATCATAGAAGTTGCTAGGAATCTTCTTCTCTTAAGGTAACTAGCTTATTCCTTACTTTTGTTGGTTCAATCCCTCATAGATTAAGATTTTATTTTTATGTTCTTGAGAAGAAATTTTATAGAAGTTAGTTTAATGAGTTTTTGGTTCCATAGAAATGTCTTGAGATTTAACTAGTACATTTAAGCTTAGTTATTTTGATTTCCATGGAGGACTGAGTTTCTCACAAAATTTTGGGTTAGGGTTTTATGAGAAGTTTTAAATTGATCATAAACATGAATTTTTGTTTGTTGATTTTGTTTATGAAGTTGTTTTTGGAGTTTTTGGAGAAATGGATACATGAATAATGAATTTGTTTTGAGAAACAAGAAAAAAATATTTTGTGGTGTTCTTGAGAAATTGTGAAAAACTATTTTTAAATTTGTGGATTGTGTTATGAAAAGGTTTTGATTGTTCAAAACAAGGACTTTAAGAACTAGTAGAATATTACTAGGATTTTGAAATGGAAAAAAATATTGTGAGTGTTGGCCTTGTTTTGTTGTTTGGCCGTGGCACTTCCTTGAATAAGGATCAAGAGTTTCAAAATTTTCTAAGTCCTAATTTAGAAGTGCATGATCATGGTTTCAATAGAATGATTGAACGTGGTTTTGTTTGGAAATGAAAGTTTGTAATTTGTGTTTTGAGAAAACAAGTTAATTGGTAAAGTTTTGAAAAGTGTTATGCTTTGATTTGAAATGGTTTTGGTATAAGAGCTTGATCACTTTTGAGTTGTTTTTAAGAAGTTAGTAATGGTTTAAGTATTTTAATTATGTTTGGTTTTAGAAAACAATGTTTTTGGGGTGGTTACATTCTGGTCGAAATTTAGAAGGGTATTCTGGTCATTTTAAAATTGTTTTCGTGTCCTAGAAAGTTAACAATTTGATCCGTCTTTTCGAGACGAAGATTTCGGCGTATGGCTCGTCTCGATTGGATAAAGAATGAGCGAGTTATGACCATTTTATTTGAAAGGAAAAACTTGTAACTTGTGGCGCAAGTAAACTTTTATTTTTGTGAAAATTTTTGAAGAGTTCATGGGTTGCTTTCAAATGGTTTTAGTATGTGAAAATTGATTGCCTTGGAGTTAGGAATCAAAGTGTTTCTTAGTTTGTTTTGAAACGAAAATATTTTCGCGTAGCGAGAAATAGTGCAATTAACTTCGTGAATTTTTAATCACTATGAGAAGAACTCGAAATCACTATGGGATAGTTTTAGAAAGTACCTTAGACCCCTCTAGAGCTTTGAGAACAAGTTTCGTTTCGATAGGATAAACGAGGAATATCTTATTGATTGTACGCTGCTTAACTTTTAGGAAGCGTGAGTTGTAGAATTATGCGAGAAAAGTTAACGGAAGCTTGCCGAGGTAAGGGGTCCACTTTATTTCCGTCTTTTCAACTGGTTACGACATGCTTGGATTTCTGCTGTAATGCTTTGCTGTGTGTTTGGCATGTCTGGTTGATGTATTCTCGTGATGAGAACGTGTTTAAAATACTTGCGCTGTTTACATATGATTATGAGAATATATGTATGAACAGGTTGTTGTTTTACATATGATTGGAGATGTATGTATGAACATGTGGGTGAATACATATGATTGGAAATGTATGTATGTTTGTTGTGGTTTGTTACATATGATTGGATATGTATGTATGTTGTTGGGATGGTTTACATATGCTAGGGAGGTATGTATTTGTTGCATTAGTATACATGGGGAATCGTATGCTCATGCATTGTTAGTGCGTAGTGGCGGGAGTGGACTACGAGGTGTGGTTGCGGGAGTGGACCCACCTGATTCTTATAGGGTTTTATTGAGTTCAATACATGGTTGCGGGAGTGGACCATGGGGTGTGATTGCGGGAGTGGATCCACCTTAATCCTTTGTGATTTTGTTGAGTTTGATACATGGTTGCGGGAGTGGACCATGGGGTGTGATTGCGGGAGTGGATCCACCGTAACCTTGTGATTTCGTTGGTGTTTTAGTAGGGGTTGGACCTACAGTTCTGGAGCTCATGCATTGTGGTAGCTAGGGTTAGTACCACGCATTTTAGAAGTCTGCATTAGGCTTGGTGTGCATTATATACATAAACCCGTTGGTGGGAATTGCTTTGGTGGTTAAAAGCTTTCTCTTGTGTTTGTGGAATTATTGTTATGTGTACAATCTTTCGCACCGGTTATATATATACATACTATATATTTTGTGGTGACCTTTTCTTTCATTTGCGGGCTCATCCCACCCAGATGATGGGTTAGGTCGTGGTGACGACGGTGGCTGTTCCAGGCCCCAGTGAGATGTTGGAGCTTTGGCTTAGTTAGACTATGCGCCGGTGTGGGTTGTGCACCGTGCTTTTTGGGTTTAGGCATAGGATTCTAACTTGTTCTGTTGTAAATATTTGAATACTTAGACTTGGATTGTAATTATTCTGGAATACACTTTGCTTGTCGAAGCACCTTATGGTAATGAGTTCTTTTGTATATTTGAATGCCGGCTCATTTAAAATCTTTTATGCGTAACTCTGATGTGTACAAAAAAAAAAAAAAGGTAATGCCTTTTCGGGCCTTTGAAAAACGGGTTGTTACAAGATACGTTATTAAAGTGCAAGAAAGTAAATAATAAACATAATACTGAATAACATTTATTATAACTTTGACTCAATCACAGACTCCAAATATTCATAGGGGAGTTCATCGTCTCCACCACAACCTAAGGCATCTAATACAAAGACTACATATTTAAATTACAAAAGAATTATAACCTAAATACAAAAGCCTAAAGAAAACATATCTTGCTGAGTTAGTTTTCCCGTAAGGGGAGAAAACTATGCCCTTAGAGCTCCTCCGAACACCTCCTTTATAGTAGAGAGTGTTCTACTATTTCTGAATGAATTAAACAATGGGAGGAGAGCTCTATTTATAGTTTTCGTAATGGGCCTCAGCAAGCCATCGTGCTGCGATAGGTCCATCTCAGTACGATGGGAAGATTCAGTTCAATTTTATAATTGATCCTGTGCATTTCATCAGCTTGGTTGCCAAGTAATGTCATCGTGCTGCGATATAGGCCATCGTGCTGCGATGAACATATATTTTCCAGATTTATTTCTTCTGTTTTCTTGGCCAACAAGCAGTTCCCATCGTGGCACGATGGGAGCCATCGTGCTACGATGATCAGCACATTTTCTTCACTTTTTGGGCTTTTTCTTGTCTTTTTGCATTCTTGACTTCGTCTTGATGCTTTTCTTAGATTATGTAGGTTTTTCTTCGTATTTGGGTCTGTCTTGGTCATTTTACTACTAAAACTAATACTAAAAATACCATAGAAATTTCTGTCATCACAACTCATATTGTGGAATCATGGAGAAAAGTTATTCTAAAATTGATTTTGGTAATTTTGGTGGACATTCAGATCTTGAAATGGTGTCGATGATTCTAATCAAGATAATAAAGCAATCAATAGACATGGCAATAGGGTAGGATGAAAACATATTTTGTCCTCCCCAAACTCAAATCCATAAAGTTTGGATATCCTCATACTTGTCCCAATTTCAACAGGGATGAAAAGTAGAACTCAAACTCATACCCAATAGAATGCAGGTATCCTCGTGGGGTTCGAGTATACTCATCCCACCCCACCTCCATATGAATTTGGGTTGTGTTTTAGTAGGTTTTTATTAATAAAAAAAAAGAGTTTAAAATCAGAAATTATTTTGTTTCAACAATATGATTTTTTAAACAAATAAAATAAATAGAGAAAACTTATTTGATACTTAACTTAAAAATAAAAATAAACATATGTTTAATCAAATAGTGAATAATTAATTATTAATTATGTTTAATAAAATGAAGTTAGTATTAATTAATTAATTAAGGTGTTGTGAAGCGTTAGAGGTTGTAGTTGAGTGAAGTCTTGAATTAGTTAACTTAATTGAACTAAATTCTAAGATAGCGAATTATGAATGAGTTGTAATTGATGTGTTTTAAGTGACGAGTTATGACGATGTTTTATTAACGAGTCTAAGTGATGAGTTTTATTGATGAATTTTTAAAGAGAAATGATATTTTGACACACTTTTTCCTCACACGATATTTTTCCTCTTCATCTCTTCTTTTTCATTTGGTTTCTCTCTCCTGTGTATGTATCGTGTAAGGAAAAGTGCGTCAAAATATCACTTCTCATTTTCAAATGATGGGTTATGCTGAGGTTTAAATGGTGAATTGTTAATGATGTGTAATGATGAGTTATTAATGATATGCAATGAAGAGTAACTATGTGACACTCATGCATTCACGATGAGTCTATGTTGTTGTTAATGATGAGTTGGATAATTTCAGTAACATACTACTGATATCCGAGTTAGGAATGCATAACTGCAATAAGTGATGTAGTGTGTGATTGGTGAAGACTAAGTGCTGTTTTGTATGATTAAATCATGTGTTTTCTTTTTATTTGTATGCTACCTTTGCTGTTTACTCACCGTCTTTATTGTAAACTATTTCTCACCCCTATTTTGTTTGTGGTGTCTAAAATTCTTGGGAGTTCAAATTTTAAGGTTTTGGAGTCTTAGCTGCTGCGAGTTTTGAGAGATGACGTTGGGGCTATTCTTCTTGTTATCTTCATGCTTTATTATTTATGGTTATGTAATAATGAGTCGCTCAGGTATTTGCAACACTAGGTTGGGGGCGAAAACTCTTTGATTTCTCTTTCTTTATGAGACTATGCTATTGCACTTTGATATTTGGTCTTTTTGAAGTTGTTAAATAAATGTGACAATGTTTGATTGGTTGTCGAGTCGTTATTAATTTCTGCGGTAGTTGATCAATTAATTACCTTTGCATGTTGTTGATGTACGTGTGACAACCTAGGTAGAATTATCGTATGATTATCGTGTATGTATGTTCGAGAATTAGCATGTGGCTTATCAATTGATTGTCTTTGTTGTTTGTTATGACCTGGATTTGTAAAAGTAGGTTTTCTGTCCTAATGATTGTTTCAAAATTTGGGGGTAAACAAAAGTTAGGGCTCCCTCCTTATGATTTTGAATATGTGAACAAAATTATGAATCTGAATCATAGGGAGGAGAGGAGTCGAGCCATAGAGGGAACTCATGATGGAGAGGAATTGAGCAAACGATGACCTAATGATGCTATCTTCGTTTTTTATTTTACTATAAAGCAATTTTGTAAGGATAAAAGAAGATGGAAGCGGAAGAAGATAAAAGAGAATAATAGAAAAATCAGAAAACGTGAATTGAAATATGAGTAAATTTAAAATTGTTAAAAGTTTGTATTGTTACGATTGAAAACTAGTCGAGATACATGTGTTGCCGCATGGGTCGCGCGTTTCACGCGTGGTGTTTTGCGGGGGATTTTGTGTCGTTGGGGTGTTATTTTTACAGTTGGGTTTATTATAAAGAAAATCAACTGAAAATGTAATATTTATTTAAAGAATTATTTTTATTTTAAATGAGAAATTATAAAATTAGTAATTTGTTTGAATTTTTAATTTTTAATTTATTTGGCCAATACTGAGGCACTGTTTAAGGAAGAATAAATTCAAATGAGACTCACTTATTTTACATGGATGCAAAAGAAAATAACTTGAATAATAAAAAAATAAAAAGGCTAAGAAAGAGAAATTTAAAGTAACATGGCAAACAGAATACGAGCGCTTACAAATTGCTATCAAGTCTTTTAGTATTCACCTGTCTTCGCATTACCAAATATTGATATTTTCTGTAGCATACTTTTTCATAAACAACACTTCCTAAAGCTTACTTTTTCAATTTCTCTGCATTGCAACACTAAAGATACTTCCTGCAACATCTATGAGGTACTACATTACCTTTTTTTTTTTAAAAGACCCTTTTTTTTAAAGCTTAATAACTCCTTTTTTTAACAAGGGTTCGCAATATCAACAAGTAACAAGGGTTCATTTTGTTTCAATGATTAATGCTTAATAACTCCATTTTTTAGTACTCTTGTTGATATAAATCTACCCTTGTTGTGTCAAAATAAAATAAAAATCTACCCTTGTTGATATGAATATATCTTTGTTGATTAATGCTAAAGCCACCTTATTTTTCTAGTGCCATTACCACCATTATTTGTTTGGAAGCTTAAAATATTCTTTTTAAAAAAAAAAATTGATGAGAGGTTCCAATGCCATTAATTTATGTTTGGAAGTTCTTGTTAAATAAAGTATGATGCATTTTTTATTTATTGTTTTTATTTGAAGATGATAAGTAACGTAATGAATGATGTTAGTGCTACAAAGAGCGTTTTCTGAACTTTCTCACTGGTTTCCTCTACTTTACAATGACACACCACATTGCTATTTAAAGAGAGAATAGAATTGAGCAAATTTGGGCAAAATTTAACATGCGTGTATCGATACAAATGATGGTTTGTATCGATACAAACCCTTTGACCAGCGTTCAAATTGAAAGATTTGACCTATGTATCGATACAAACACGTATGTGTATCGATACATATATCAGTTTCTTGAAATCTTGACTGATATGTATCAAATCATGCAAGCATGATTCGATACATCATGCACTCTCTGATTTTTTGAAAGAAGTGAGTGTGTATCGATACATGCAAGCATGATTCGATACACAGGTGACTCTCTGCCTCTGAGAGATCACTTTTGTATCGATACAAGTGATAGATGTATCGATACAAATTGCACAAAATCAGTCTGAAGTAATTTCAGGACATTTGTATCGATACACATGATTTATGTATCGATACATAATACCTAAACGACAGTTTTTCAAAGTTTAAAAATAGTTTTTCGCTGTCAAGTCATTTGTAATGTTGCCAAAATGTGTTCTACTCTATTTTCATGTGTTTTGACAATTATTAAAACATGAGGATGAACTGGTGCACTTACATTCTCCCCCTTTTTGATAATTGTCAAAACTATGCATAAGCTAACTAAGTCTATCCCTAATATGCAATAAAATAGCAATATGTATACAGACGCAATTAAACACCAAGGCTAACAATAAGCACGCTCCCCCTGAGTTGATGCCATAATGCGATTGTCATAGTAGATAATATTCAAGACTCTTTTAGCTATTCATCCTTAGCTTGTGCATCCAAATCTCTCCCCCTTTGACAATATCAAAAAGAAGAAGAGAACTCATTAGAAGTATCAAGTTCAAAACTTTTTTTTAACATGGTCATATCGTGCACTTACATTTGTCGAAATGCACTATATGATGAAGGTTCCTAATCAAAATAAATACATACAAAGATATGCCAAAATATATCAATGACGAATACCAAATTTCATGACAACACATGGAATGTAGAATAACAAACCAAAATCAACGCATGAATATTGTAACACATCGACATTTTAAATCAACCAACATATCCAAATATGGGACGAAATAAACAAACCAATGCAACAAATGCATAAACATAACCAATAATCCATACAAACGAGATTATCCAAAATATAAAGTCATACAAACCAAAATGTAATGTTGTTCAAAACATGACAACATAAGAAATTATCCGTACAACCAAATCAAAATAAAGAAAGTCATAAGTAATAACTAAAATAAAATTGTTCATGCGGAAAAAGAAAATAAAATGCAAATGAAAACAAGGTCAAGTGTCATCATCATTCATCCATGTTGTCTGGGTTAGGAGGAGGGTTAGGTTGATAGTGGCCATGCATCTGAGCTTGCATCTCATCAAAGCGAGTAGTCACATAGGTTCGGAGATCATTCGTGTTGGTGTACAACTCTTCAATTCTAGCATTTTGGGTTTGGTAGTTGTGAGTGTACTCATTGTAGAAGGTGGTTTGTTGCATGCTCATATTCCTTAGCATGCCCATCATTTCATTCATATTGCCGCCTTCTTCACCTTGACCTACACCTTCACCTTCACCTTGCCTAGCATTTCTTCTTGGTCTCCTACCTCTTGGGGCAGCAGCTTGATCCACATTTTCTTCCTCTTGGCCATGATAGACATAGATATTGTCAACATTTAAGGTCCAATTCATTTTTGCCATTTGAGTATCACTAAATTTTTGTAACCTTCCAAGGGTAGTGTACTCAATGGGAAGGTTTTGGCCAAGCTTAAACTTTCTCAAGATGCTAGCTATCAAGCTACAATATCCAAAGCTTTGATCACGGCTAGAGTTCCTCAAGTCGAACATTCTACTCACAATATAAAAAGGCCAATCAACTCTCCGGTCTTCCATTAGCAAAAACATGAGATCAATGTCTTTCCTATCCATTCTAGAACTTGCACTCTTAGGACGCAATATATGACTTACAATCCAATAAATCACTCTAGCATTGACAGTTAATTTTCCGGTTCCCATGGTTTCCGGAATATTTCCATTTCTGGTAATGGAGGAGATGAAGACATTAGAATCATAATCAACCTGGCTAGATTCAGAGTAGGCCAAAAGATCTTCTCCGGTTATCCTACTACCGGTACTCATTCCAAACAAATCAAACTACATAGTTGCATTGAACCTATAAACCTTACGTCCCCAACAAAATTCAAATTCAGCACCATTTCTCTCCTGCAACCCAGCATAGAATATCCTAACCAAAGTATCATTATATTTGGTTTGCAAATCACAAAAGGTGTCAAGTTGTTCGTTTTCAAGAATTTCCGCAATATCATCAAGATGCAGATTTCTAAGTGTTTCAGTATTAACGGATTTCTGAGGCAAAATACTCCTAGTTCTACAATACTGAGTATAAGTGGTAATGCAATCCTTGTGAACAAATTCTTCTTCCCTAAGTCCAAGATTTGGAACATCTTGGTTACTACTTTCTACATCCTTTCCTTTTCTAGACTTAGTTTTTGGTGCCATTTCTAGGAGAGTGAGAGATTAGAACGAATTACCTTGAATTTTGATGAAGAACTTTGAAGAAATTTCACAACCCAAATTGAAACACCCTTGTCTTGAATGTGGAGATTTTGAAGCTTTGAACCACAAAATTGATGAAGGAATGTGAATGGGTAATAAATTTGAAGTAGTTTAGGGTCAATTTTTGTGGGTTTTGGTTGAGTTTTGAGGGAGATTGAGAATTGGGAATGAGGGTTTTGGAGTTGTTTCCGTGAAGAAGAAGAGGTGGTTGATGATTTTGATGAATGAATGAATGAAAATTGATACATAAAACTGTTTTTACGCGTTTGTATCGATACAAAGTCATGTTTGTATCGATACAAGTTGGTTTTTCTGAAGCATGTATCGAAGCATGCAAGTATGTATCGATACATGAGACAGTGTCTGTCCAAACTGAAGAGTTATGTATCGATACAAGCATCATATGTATCGATACATATCAGTTCATTTTGAAATTTTGAAAAAAATAACCAACGTGTATCTGTGCAATGTTTATTTGTATCGATCCAAAGTGCATTATTTTCAATTTTTCTCAAAACACATGAACTTATAAGTTTTTAAAAAAAATTTATGACTTCCAAATGACATGTATGTATGAAACACATATAACCAATAAGGTACATTCTTATGTATGTGAGCAAAACAAAATACCAAAGCACATTATAACATGAGAACACATGTTAAACCATATATGCATGATAAAGCATCCACATAAATGAATCAAAGTACCAAAATTAATCATATGAAAAATATATGTCTATCTATGCACACAAAGTCACATATAAGAGCAAAAACAAACACATACAAACCTAAGTATAAACTTAATATGGTAATTGTAATGATTTTTGTCAAATCCCCATTATAAACGTATGAGTCTCAAAAAATTATTAGTATTTTTGAGCAAAATTCTTGGAAATGGAGGATTAGACAACTATCAATACAAACTTCATATTAAGATGAAAAAGGTATATGTATATGAAACCAATGTACAAATGCCAAAAAAAAAAATATAAAAGCCAAGATAGAGAATAGAATCTTCCCTTAAGTGTTAGATGTAGGAAGTGATCAATTTCCATAACCTTGCAAATGTCGAGTTGAAGCTTTTCTCATCACTTTACTTCTTCATATGTCTTGAACTCCATTGTTGTCGGTGTCTCTTGTCAATGGTTCAAGACGTATTCCCTACAAACTTAGACATTTGAAATAGGTCCCCAACTCATGTTGGGTCCTAGGTGGTTAGTAACAAAACTATTGCTTGATTTAGGTATCCATTGCATTTTGCCTTTTGGTACTAAAGTTTTTCGAGCTTGGCACTTGGCAATAGTATGACCCTTATCACAACAATAGTGACACACGATGTTTGGATTACATTTCTTATGACTCTTTTCAACAAACTTATACCTTTTATTTTTAGGTTTCAAAGGTTTGTTGAACTTAGTCAAATCAACCGAATATGTAATCTCCGGTTTAGGTGGTTCTTTTAGCTTATCTTGTAACTTTCGCAAGTCTCTATATAAGTAAAAGCATCCATCACATCCGGTCCTATCGTTACCGTAACTATCAAAAGTCGCAAGAGGTTTTTGAATCATAGACTCTTTGAGGGCTTTCAACTCAAGCTCCGTTTCCGAAACTTTTGCTTCAAGGTATTTATTAACTTGCATTAAACCTTTTAGTCGTTGAAAGGCCTCTTTAGTTTCTTTGTGTAACTTTTCAAAAGCGACTTGCAACTCATGATATTCCAAAAGAGTATATGAGCTAGGGGGATTTTGATTTACCTTTTTGGGAGCAAGTTTCTTGCGATCATAGGATGTCAAGCACACATTTGCCAATACATCTTCACCACTTGAGCTAGAGCTTGATGGTGAAGAGGAAGATGAGCTTCCGCTTTCCCATGCAACATAGGCTTTCTTACCTTTGCCTTTGCTCCTTCCTTTGAATGATGATGACTCCTTCTCTTTTCTCTTGAGCTTAGGGCAATCCGGCTTGAAATGACCAACTTGGCCACACTCATAGCATGCCCCTTTCTTGGAGTACTTAGCATCTTCATTCTTCTGGCGGTAACCACTATCTTTCCGAAACTTCTTAAGATTGTCATCGGAATGTCTTATCCCATTCTTTCTCACATACCTATTATAGCGTCGAACGAAGAGTCCCATTTCCTCATCATCGAAATCGTCTTCGCTTGAGCTACTCTCCACTTGCTCAACCTTTTTGGACTTGGATTTGGAGGCATTTAGAGCAATGGACCTCTTATCCTTTTCTTTTTCCTTTTCATTGTGTTTCTCCTTTTTCTCACCTTTCTCATGCTTTTCCAACAAATTAAGCACTTGTTCATGTTCCGTTAGCTTACCAAATAAGGTTGTGAGACTCAAGGTTGTAAGATCATTCGCTTCTTTGATTGCGGTGACCTTTGGTTGCCATGACCTATTAAGACATCTCAAAATCTTATTAGTAGCATCTTGATTTGTGATTGGCTTACCTAGACCATGTAACTTGTTGGTAATTTTTACAAATCTTTGTTGCATATCCGCAATGGTTTCACCATCTTGCATATGAAACAATTCGAATTCTTGAGTTAAGGTGTTTATTTTCGAAATTTTGACCTCATTAGTTCCCTCAAAATGAGTAACTAATGTATCCCACATTTCTATGGCCGATGAGCAATGCGACACATGATAGAATTGTTCAATCCCAAGGGATGAAATAAGTATGTTTTGTGCCTTTGCATCGTAATTGACCTTTTTCTTTTCATCATCCGTCCATTGTGCCATAGGCTTATTTGTGACAATGCCATTAGGATCGGTGATTGTCGGAACAAACGGACCGTTCTCAATAGCATTCCACACTTCACCATCAAAAGAATTGATGTGAATGCGCATACTACTTTTCCAATAATCAAAATGATCTCCATTGAATATAGGAGCCCTATTATACGCCCCTTTCGGTGCAAAAGCCATGTTTTCTAATAATTGGCACAAATTACTCGGTTTAATCGTTTAAAATCGAACCGGGCTCTTGATGCCACTTGTTAGACTACTTGGCTATCACTTAGAAGGGGGGGTTGAATAAGTGATCCTTGAAACAATGTAGGTTTTTAAAAAAATTATTTCGTTTCAATCGTGCGCGCGGAAGTACCACCGGATCGGTAGTCTATGCACAGATTGATTAAAGGAAATGTAGTATAGCCTTGTGTAAGACCCAAGATTTTACTGTACAATTTTCTAAGGAACTCTAGTGTCGGCTACGAGTTTTAGGGTTTTTAGTAAAGCGGTTTGTGAGTATCGTCGCATTAATGAGATTTTTGCTGAAACTGAGCCTGTTTTGTGCTCGTGCGCTGGAAAGGCACAGACTTTCGGGCCGTGATCCTCTTTTAAGTATGAGGAGATTTCTGTGAAGTCAGAATGACGAGTTTTAGATTATTCTTGTTTTTGGAAAAACGAGTAGGATTTTACCCGTTGTTGTAAAAATCTTACTGCGTCTGTTTTAAGTGAGGTTTCGGATGAGAGTTTTATATATCTGCGTGAGTTAGGATATGTCCTGAGATTAATTTTCTAAGGTATGGAAGAAAATTACAGTCGCGGAAAAAGATTCGGCGATAAGTTTTGGAATGGAAAAACGATAGACGTTCTTTCCGTAGGTTTTATGTTTTTGTGATTTACGTTCGTCGCGTCGCGCGAGAGCTGAATACGAGACTTGTTGTGGATGAGTTGATGATATCTTGTGACTTAATCATAAAGCAAATTGATCTAATGGCTAGGGTTTAAGCTTGGACTTTTGACTTTGATCCATTGGTGGATTGGCTATCAAGAGCTTTGTATATAGTAAGGAGGTTAATGACTTGTGGACTTAGGAAAATCACAAACTTCACTCTCATTCTTTCTCTCTTCCACGTGAAACTCCATCACTTTCCAACCTTCACAAATTTTCCTTTCTTCACCATTTGTGTCCATTTCAAGCTTGGGAGCTTTGTGGAATTGTTGTAGAGAATCACTTTCTTAAGGTAACCACTCTTTTCCTTTTCATTTTGGTTGGTTAGAACTCTTGGAGTTATGAGTTTTAGATTATGTTCATAAGATGAAAATGTTAGGAGTTGATTCTTGTTTCATGAAAGTTGTTCATGAGAGTTTAGGAAGCATGCTAGGCTTTGTTATTGCAATTTTTCCATGAGTTGGTGAAAAATCTCATGAGAAAAGTTAGGGTTTTGGTTTGGTTTAAGTATTGATCAATAACATGTGGTTAAGTTGTAAGGTTTTGAAAAGAAAAGTTGTCTTTGAACCTTTGAGCAAAAGGGAAATGCGTTGTATGGTTTTGTTTTAGAAACTCCGATGAAAAATATTTTGGGGTTTATGAAAATATTTCCTAAGTGTTTTGTGTAGTGTTTTGGGGTCCAAGTGGGTTAAAACTCTTGTGACATGTGGTGTTGCTTTTTACTTTGAAAACATGTTTGAAAATGACTACCGGACGGTTAAGGCCCGTAATAAAACTTGTGCTTGGATTTGGTTTTGATTTTGGAAATGAAAATCAAATAACTTGCACTCGAAGCAACCAACAAGCTTTCGGAAATGAATTGCTTGCTTATGAAAATGGTTTGCTTTTGTGCCTTGAAAAAGTGTTGGGAACTAATAGAATCAAACTAGGCTTGGGTGGAAAAAGGTGGTGTGAGTTGCTGTCTTTTGCTGTCATGACAGGTGCAACTCGCTGAGCGAGTGTTTACTCGCCAGGGCGAGTGTCGCAGGCCAACTCGCCAGGGCGAGCTCTAGGACCTAAAATTTTGGATTCTGATTTCTAAACTTGGTTTTTAGCTTTCTAATCTCTTTTTATTAATTTATGGAAGTGGTGGGGATTGGAAACGAGTTTTTCGGGTACTCGGAAAGTACGTAACTTATAACGCAAGAAAACGGCCATTTTGCATTTCAAATTATTTAAGACTTTGGCCTTTTGTTTTGGGTCCTAAAAATAGTACAAATAACTCATGGTGGTTGATCAATATGGTGGTTTTTGGTATGGTATCCGAAAGAGGGATTTTTCCTTAGGAACCTTTAGGTTTTTGGGGTTTTGGTGTAGTTTCAATACAATTGGTTAGAGAACAATGTATTGATTGTTGCGCTGCTTGTTTTAGGAAGCGCGTTGTGTTGTTTGAGCGTGTGTTGTTGACGGAAGCTTGCTGAGGTAAGGGCTCCACTTTATTTCCGTCTTTTCAACTGGTTATGACATGCTTGGTTTTCCGCTGTAATGCTTTGCTGTGTGTTTGGCATGTCTGGTTGATGTATTCTCGTGATGAGAACGTGTTTAAAATACTTGCGCTGTTTACATATGATTATGAGAATATATGTATGAACAGGTTGTTGGGATACATATGATTGGAAATGTATGTATGTCGTTGTGTTTGGTTTACATATATCTGCGTGATATGTAATTGTTGCATGAGCATGTATGGAACGTGTATGTCAGTTGGGACTACACGGGTGGATGTGTCTGTGTGACTCCGTCGGGGCTGGGTCTGTGTGACTGCCCTATGTATGTGCGTTTCTTAGTTGGCGATAGCATCTGTGTGGCTATGTTCGCCTGGTGTTAGCATCTGTGTGGCTACACTTTTGAGGGGGGCGACAGCATCTGTGTGGCTGACAGCATCTGTGTGGCTGGTAGCATCTGTGTGGCTATTTTCACCTGGTGATAGCGTCTGTGTGGCATCACCTGCCCTTGTGGCTTTAGTGGGTTGGACCTACGATTCCGGAACTCATGCATTGTGGTAGCTAGGGTTAGTACCACGCATTGTAGAGGTTGCATTATAGGCTATGTGTGCATTGCTTATATGAACCCGTTGGTGGGAATTGCTTGGGTGGTTAAAGAGTTTTCTCTTGTGTATGTGGAAATTTGTTATGTGTACATCTTTCGCACCGGTTATATATATACATACTTTTATTTTGTGGTGACCCTTTCTTTCATTTGCGGGCTCATCCCACCCAGATGATGGGTTAGGTCGTGGTGACGACGGTGGCTGTTCCAGGCCCCAGTGAGGTTTTGGAGCTTAGCTTAGCTTAGTTAGACTATGCGCCGGTGTGGGTTGTGCACCGTGCTTTTTGGGTTCAGGCATAGGATTCTAACTTGTTTTGTTGTAAGTATTAAATACTTAGACTTGGAT
Source organism: Trifolium repens (assembly GCA_030408175.1). Taxonomy (NCBI): domain Eukaryota; kingdom Viridiplantae; phylum Streptophyta; class Magnoliopsida; order Fabales; family Fabaceae; genus Trifolium; species Trifolium repens. Next base: position 18,315,744 of record CP125849.1, read on the forward strand.
TGTAATTATTCAGGAATACACTTTGCTTGTCGAAGCACCTTATGGTAATTAGTTCTTTTGTATATTTGAATGCCGGCTCATTGAAAAATATTCTATGCGCACTCTGAGTGTTAGTTGAAAAAGAAAAAAAAAATATACTGCCTTTTCAGGCCTTTGAAAAACGGGTTGTTACAATTGGTATCAGAGCACGGCTTTAAATCTTCAAAGGGAAAGTGTATACTTGAGTCGTTAGTTCAGAGTCGGTTAGAACGTAACTAGTGTTGAGTTAGTTCTAGTGTTTTTCTGTGTCGGGTTATGGGGTAGTAATCCGTGGATTGAGATTTTCTGTTGAGACTCAGAAATGTTTGGGTAAGGAATCTAATCAGAATTGGTATTGTGCAGAAATAGAATGCCGCCAAGAAGGGCGAATTCAGTTCCTGTAGTACCAGAGGTTGATGTGAACCAGGTGGCTTATGCCATGCATACGATGGCAGCGGCTGTGACTGCGCAGAGCCATGCTAAGGCGCAGAGGGATTTGGAAAAGCGTGAGAGGGAGATCATTGCTGCTGGATTTAGGCTTCTCACCAGTTTCAACCATCAGGCTCCTCCTAAGTTTAGTGGGGAGGGAGGTCCGGAAACTGCTGACATGTGGCTCCAAGCTGTGGAGAGAATATTTGGGGCAATTCATTGTCCAGAAGGAGAAAAGGTGACCTTGGCTACCTATCAGTTGCAGGGTAGTTCTGAATACTGGTGGGGAAACACCAGGCTCATTATGGAGGCCGCCTATGAGGAAATAAATTGGGAGAACTTCAAGAGGAGGTTTTTAGCCAAGTACTTCCCCGAGACTGCTAGGGAAAGGTATGGGGAGGAATTCCTTCAGTTGCGTCAGGGGGGCATGAATGTTGAGGCTTATGCCAAGAAATTTGAATCACTATCCCGTTACTTCCGCTTCTTTAGGGATGGGATAGATGAGAATTATATGTGCCGTCGGTTTCAGGATGGACTGAGGTATGAACTGCAAGATGCAGTGGTGCCATTGGGCATTCGACAATTTCAGGTCTTGGTAGAGAAGTGCCAAGAGATAGAGGATATGAGAAACAAGCGGGTGAACCGCCAAGGTGGATTTAGTGCAGGAGGACCTAGTAATTCAAGTGGTCAGACTCAGAGTTCGAGTCAGAATCAGAGGAGGCAGGGGAATAAGCCTTATAACCGTCCCCAAGATAACCAAGGACCAACTCGCTCTGTGAACCAAGGGACTCAAGGGAGTCAGGGTGGATGGAAGCGAACTTGTTACAATTGTGGACAAGAGGGTCATTTTGCTAATGAGTGTGGGGTTTCGAAACCAAAGGAAGGAACCGTTTGTTTCAATTGCCAGAGGCCGGGTCATTTTGCTAGAGATTGCAAAGCCCCAAAGGCCGGGTCGTCGGCGGATGTGGCACAAGGAGCTCGATCCGCTGCTAGAGGAGGTGCCTACTGTATGGGCACTGGAGTGAGCGGTCAGACGGGTAAGGCCATACAGCGGGATTGCCAGGTTGCAAGTAACACTTTACTGCATTGCTTATTGTTTGGGGGCAACCCACTCTCGCATAGTTGAATGTATGCTATTTGTTTGGGTATTGTTTGTTTGTCTTTGCTTTTGTTTTGAATGTGCTACTGTGTAAAGAACTTAGTAGTGGTTATAGCACGTTGCCCTGTTAGTAGTAATTTGGAATTATGTGCGTCACACGTCAAGGGTCAGCGGACCTAGTGTCGGTTTGGAAGTAATGTGAACGTATAGGGAACCGATTCTGGGGAATTGGGGATTTGGATAAAAGGAGTCCAAGAGAAGTAGATGGTATAGTTTGGCCAGTGTCAAGACTATGAGGAGTGTAAGCACCAACTGGAGGTTGGGATTGTGTTATGTAAGTCGTGTTTGGAATGAGACTCGTGGGTGAGCATGCGGTTTCGGCGTATTCATTGAGTTGCGGACTCATGGATATTGGTAAGGTGTGAAGTTCTTCCTAAGAGGAGATAGCTTGCTCGGAATGTAATGGTTTGGGTGGTACTTGCCGTAGTGGCACGGTACTACTAGTGGATGATACTCCACGGGTGCTTCAAGAAAGGAAGCATGATAGCTTAAGCTACGTGTCTTGAGCGTTGTGTCTTGCGATTTCGACGTGTATTCGTAAGAGATTGAGGGAAACGTGTGGGACCATTGTGCCTCGGAGGACCTTGAGCACAAGTGGGATGAAATACCACTTAAGTTGGGTAAAGATGGTCTAAACCACCATCAGGATTGTCGACTGTCTATTGACAAATTGAGGGACTGGCCGTCCTTAATTTATTGTTGATGATAGACGGGAATCGTGTTGATTGGAATTGACTAGTTTTGCTAACTTTGGTGGTGCGTAAAGAGTTTTTGATGTTTCTTTTAGGAGGGTAGCCACTCCCAACTTCGTGTGAAACTAATGGAGTGGGCTATGCCGCGGAGGCGAAAGAGGTGACTTTGGAAATTTTTGTTTGTGGGCACGAGGATCCTTGGGAATTAGAGGTTGTGAACCTCTGTTGTGAGGTTAATTTTTGAGTGGTGGACTCGTTGAGAGTTGCGGTTGGTGCACGGTTGTGCCAGTGTGTTGGTGAGAGTATCTGTGTGACTTCACCTGGTGTTAGCATCTTTGTGGCTACACCTAATCCTGAGGGATTTTGTTGTGTTGGTGATGGTAATAATTAGTTGAGTTGTTACTCTTACCTTTAGTTTCGAGGACGAAACTTCTTTTTGGAGGGTAGTAATGTAAGACCCAAGATTTTACTGTACAATTTTCTAAGGAACTCTAGTGTCGGCTACGAGTTTTAGGGTTTTTAGTAAAGCGGTTTGTGAGTATCGTCGCATTAATGAGATTTTTGCTGAAACGGAGCCTGTTTTGTGCTCGTGCGCTGGAAAGGCACAGACTTTCGGGCCGTGATCCTCTTTTAAGTATGAGGAGATTTCTGTGAAGTCAGAATGACGAGTTTTAGATTATTCTTGTTTTTGGAAAAACGAGTAGGATTTTACCCGTTGTTGTAAAAATCTTACTGCGTCTGTTTTAAGTGAGGTTTCGGATGAGAGTTTTATATATCTGCGTGAGTTAGGATATGTCCTGAGATTAATTTTCTAAGGTATGGAAGAAAATTACAGTCGCGGAAAAAGATTCGGCGATAAGTTTTGGAATGGAAAAACGATAGACGTTCTTTCCGTAGGTTTTATGTTTTTGTGATTTACGTTCGTCGCGTCGCGCGAGAGCTGAATACGAGACTTGTTGTGGATGAGTTGATGATATCTTGTGACTTAATCATAAAGCAAATTGATCTAATGGCTAGGGTTTAAGCTTGGACTTTTGACTTTGATCCATTGGTGGATTGGCTATCAAGAGCTTTGTATATAGTAAGGAGGTTCATGACTTGTGGACTTAGGAAAATCACAAACTTCACTCTCATTCTTTCTCTCTTCCACGTGAAACTCCATCACTTTCCAACCTTCACAAATTATCCTTTCTTCACCATTTGTGTCCATTTCAAGCTTGGGAGCTTTGTGGAATTGTTGTAGAGAATCACTTTCTTAAGGTAACCACTCTTTTCCTTTTCATTTTGGTTGGTTAGAACTCTTGGAGTTATGAGTTTTAGATTATGTTCATAAGATGAAAATGTTAGGAGTTGATTCTTGTTTCATGAAAGTTGTTCATGAGAGTTTAGGAAGCATGCTAGGCTTTGTTATTGCAATTTTTCCATGAGTTGGTGAAAAATCTCATGAGAAAAGTTAGGGTTTTGGTTTGGTTTAAGTATTGATCAATAACATGTGGTTAAGTTGTAAGGTTTTGAAAAGAAAAGTTGTCTTTGAACCTTTGAGCAAAAGGGAAATGCGTTGTATGGTTTTGTTTTAGAAAATCCGATGAAAAATATTTTGGGGTTTATGAAAATATTTCCTAAGTGTTTTGTGTAGTGTTTTGGGGTCCAAGTGGGTTAAAACTCTTGTGACATGTGGTGTTGCTTTTTACTTTGAAAACATGTTTGAAAATGACTACCGGACGGTTAAGGCCCGTAATAAAACTTGTGCTTGGATTTGGTTTTGATTTTGGAAATGAAAATCAAATAACTTGCACTCGAAGCAACCAACAAGCTTTCGGAAATGAATTGCTTGCTTATGAAAATGGTTTGCTTTTGTGCCTTGAAAAAGTGTTGGGAACTAATTGAATCAAACTAGGCTTGGGTGGAAAAAGGTGGTGTGAGTTGCTGTCTTTTGCTGTCATGACAGGTGCAACTCGCTGAGCGAGTGTTTACTCGCCAGGGCGAGTGTCGCAGGCCAACTCGCCAGGGCGAGCTCTAGGACCTAAAATTTTGGATTCTGATTTCTAAACTTGGTTTTTAGCTTTCTAATCCCTTTTTATTAATTTATGGAAGTGGTGGGGATTGGAAACGAGTTTTTCGGGTACTCGGAAAGTACGTAACTTATAACGCAAGAAAACGGCCATTTTGCATTTCAAATTATTTAAGACTTTGGCCTTTTGTTTTGGGTCCTAAAAATAGTACAAATAACTCATGGTGGTTGATCAATATGGTGGTTTTTGGTATGGTATCCGAAAGAGGGATTTTTCCTTAGGAACCTTTAGGTTTTTGGGGTTTTGGTGTAGTTTCAATACGATTGGTTAGAGAACAATGTATTGATTGTTGCGCTGCTTGTTTTAGGAAGCGCGTTGTGTTGTTTGAGCGTGTGTTGTTGACGGAAGCTTGCTGAGGTAAGGGCTCCACTTTATTTCCGTCTTTTCAACTGGTTATGACATGCTTGGTTTTCCGCTGTAATGCTTTGCTGTGTGTTTGGCATGTCTGGTTGATGTATTCTTGTGATGAGAACGTGTTTAAAATACTTGCGCTGTTTACATATGATTATGAGAATATATGTATGAACAGGTTGTTGGGATACATATGATTGGAAATGTATGTATGTCGTTGTGTTTGGTTTACATATATCTGCGTGATATGTAATTGTTGCATGAGCATGTATGGAACGTGTATGTCAGTTGGGACTACACGGGTGGATGTGTCTGTGTGACTCCGCCGGGGCTGTGTCTGTGTGACTGCCCTATGTATGTGCGTTTCTTAGTTGGCGATAGCATCTGTGTGGCTATGTTCGCCTGGTGTTAGCATCTGTGTGGCTACACTTTTGAGGGGGGCGACAGCATCTGTGTGGCTGGTAGCATCTGTGTGGCTATTTTCGCCTGGTGACAGCATCTGTGTGGCTGACAGCATCTGTGTGGCTGGTAGCATCTGTGTGGCTATTTTCACCTGGTGATAGCGTCTGTGTGGCATCACCTGCCCTTGTGGCTTTAGTGGGTTGGACCTACGATTCCGGAACTCATGCATTGTGGTAGCTAGGGTTAGTACCATGCATTGTAGAGGTTGCATTATAGGCTATGTGTGCATTGCTTATATGAACCCGTTGGTGGGAATTGCTTGGGTGGTTAAAGAGCTTTCTCTTGTGTATGTGGAAATTTGTTATGTGTACATCTTTCGCACCGGTTATATATATACATACTTTTATTTTGTGGTGACCCTTTCTTTCATTTGCGGGCTCATCCCACCCAGATGATGGGTTAGGTCGTGGTGACGACGGTGGCTGTTCCAGGCCCCAGTGAGGTGTTGGAGCTTAGCTTAGCTTAGTTAGACTATGCGCCGGTGTGGGTTTTGCACCGTGCTTTTTGGGTTCAGGCATAGGATTCTAACTTGTTTTGTTGTAAGTATTAAATACTTAGACTTGGATTGTAATTATTCAGGAATACACTTTGCTTGTCGAAGCACCTTATGGTAATGAGTTCTTTTGTATATTTGAATGCCGGCTCATTGAAAAATATTCTATGCGCACTCTGAGTGTTAGTTGAAAAAGAAAAAAAAATATACTGCCTTTTCAGGCCTTTGAAAAACGGGTTGTTACAATTGGTATCAGAGCACGGCTTTAAATCTTCAAAGGGAAAGTGTATACTTGAGTCGTTAGTTCAGAGTCGGTTAGAACGTAACTAGTGTTGAGTTAGTTCTAGTGTTTTTCTGTGTCGGGTTATGGGTTCGTAATCCGTGGAATGAGATTTTCTGTTGAGACTCAGAAATGTTTGGGTAAGGAATCTAATCAGAATTGGTATTGTGCAGAAATAGAATGCCGCCAAGAAGGGCGAATTCAGTTCCTGTAGTACCAGAGGTTGATGTGAACCAGATGGCTTATGCCATGCATACGATGGCAGCGGCTGTGACTGCGCAGAGTCATGCTAAGGCGCAGAGGGATTTGGAAAAGCGTGAGAGGGAGATCATTGCTGCTGGATTTAGGCTTCTCACCAGTTTCAACCATCAGGCTCCTCCTAAGTTTAGTGGGGAGGGAGGTCCGGAAACTGCTGACTTGTGGCTCCAAGCTGTGGAGAGAATATTTGGGGCAATTCATTGTCCAGAAGGAGAAAAGGTGACCTTGGCTACCTATCAATTGCAGGGTAGTTCTGAATACTGGTGGGGAAACACCAGGCTCATTATGGAGGCCGCCTATGAGGAAATAAATTGGGAGAACTTCAAGAGGAGGTTTTTAGCCAAGTACTTCCCCGAGACTGCTAGGGAAAGGTATGGGGAGGAATTCCTTCAGTTGCGTCAGGGGGGCATGAATGTTGAGGCTTATGCCAAGAAATTTGAATCATTATCCCGTTACTTCCGCTTCTTTAGGGATGGGATAGATGAGAATTATATGTGCCGTCGGTTTCAGGATGGACTGAGGTATGAACTGCAAGATGCAGTGGTGCCATTGGGCATTCGACAATTTCAGGTCTTGGTAGAGAAGTGCCAAGAGATAGAGGATATGAGAAACAAGCGGGTGAACCGCCAAGGTGGATTTAGTGCAGGAGGACCTAGTAATTCAAGTGGTCAGACTCAGAGTTCGAGTCAGAATCAGAGGAGGCAGGGGAATAAGCCTTATAACCGTCCCCAAGATAACCAAGGACCAACTCGCTCTGTGAACCAAGGGACTCAAGGGAGTCAGGGTGGATGGAAGCGAACTTGTTACAACTGTGGACAAGAGGGTCATTTTGCTAATGAGTGTGGGGTTTCGAAACCAAAGGAAGGAACCGTTTGTTTCAATTGCCAGAGGCCGGGTCATTTTGCTAGAGATTGCAAAGCCCCAAAGGCCGGGTCGTCGGCGGATGTGGCACAAGGAGCTCGACCCGCTGCTAGAGGAGGTGCCTACTGTATGGGCACTGGAGTGAGCGGTCAGACGGGTAAGGCCATACAGCGGGATTGCCAGGTTGCAGGTAACACTTTACTGCATTGCTTATTGTTTGGGGGCAACCCACTCTTGCATAGTTGGATGTATGCTGTTTGTTTGGGTATTGTTTGTTTGTCTTTGCTTTTGTTTTGAATGTGCTACTGTGTAAAGAACTTAGTAGTGGTTATAGCACGTTGCCCTGTTAGCAGTAATTTGGAATTATGTGCGTCACACGTCAAGGGTCAGCGGACCTAGTGTCGGTTTGGAAGTAATGTGAACGTATAGGGAACCGATTCTGGGGAATTGGGGATTTGGATAAAAGGAGTCCAAGAGAAGTAGATGGTATAGTTTGGCAAGTGTCAAGACTATGAGGAGTGTAAGCACCAACTGGAGGTTGGGATTGTGTTATGTAAGTCGTGTTTGGAATGAGACTCGTGGGTGAGCATGCGGTTTCGGCGTATTCATTGAGTTGCGGACTCATGGATATTGGTAAGGTGTGAAGTTCTTCCTAAGAGGAGATAGCTTGCTCGGAATGTAATGGTTTGGGTGGTACTTGTCGTAGTGGCACGGTACTACTAGTGGATGATACTCCACGGGTGCTTCAAGAAAGGAAGCATGATAGCTTAAGCTACGTGTCTTGAGCGTTGTGTCTTGCGATTTCGACGTGTATTCGTAAGAGATTGAGGGAAACGTGTGGGACCATTGTGCCTCGGAGGACCTTGAGCACAAGTGGGATGAAGTACCACTTAAGTTGGGTAAAGATGGTCTAAACCACCATCAGGATTGTCGACTGTCTATTGACAAATTGAGGGACTGGCCGTCCTTAATTTATTGTTGATGATAGACGGGAATCGTGTTGATTGGAATTGACTAGTTTTGCTAACTTTGGTGGTGCGTAAAGAGTTTTTGATGTTTCTTTTTGGAGGGTAGCCACTCCCAACTTCGTGTGAAACTAATGGAGTGGGCTATGCCGCGGAGGCGAAAGAGGTGACTTTGGAAATTTTTGTTTGTGGGCACGAGGATCCTTGGGAATTAGAGGTTGTGAACCTCTGTTGTGAGGTTAATTTTTGAGTGGTGGACTCGTTGAGAGTTGCGGTTGGTGCACGGTTGTGCCAGTGTGTTGGTGAGAGTATCTGTGTGACTTCACCTGGTGTTAGCATCTTTGTGGCTACACCTAATCCTGAGGGATTTTGTTGTGTTGGTGATGGTAATAATTAGTTGAGTTGTTACTCTTACCTTTAGTTTCGAGGACGAAACTTCTTTTTGGAGGGTAGTAATGTAAGACCCAAGATTTTACTGTACAATTTTCTAAGGAACTCTAGTGTCGGCTACGAGTTTTAGGGTTTTTAGTAAAGCGGTTTGTGAGTATCGTCGCATTAATGAGATTTTTGCTGAAACGGAGCCTGTTTTGTGCTCGTGCGCTGGAAAGGCACAGACTTTCGGGCCGTGATCCTCTTTTAAGTATGAGGAGATTTCTGTGAAGTCAGAATGACGAGTTTTAGATTATTCTTGTTTTTGGAAAAACGAGTAGGATTTTACCCGTTGTTGTAAAAATCTTACTGCGTCTGTTTTAAGTGAGGTTTCGGATGAGAGTTTTATATATCTGCGTGAGTTAGGATATGTCCAGAGATTAATTTTCTAAGGTATGGAAGAAAATTACAGTCGCGGAAAAAGATTCGGCGATAAGTTTTGGAATGGAAAAACGATAGACGTTCTTTCCGTAGGTTTTATGTTTTTGTGATTTACGTTCGTCGCGTCGCGCGAGAGCTGAATACGAGACTTGTTGTGGATGAGTTGATGATATCTTGTGACTTAATCATAAAGCAAATTGATCTAATGGCTAGGGTTTAAGCTTGGACTTTTGACTTTGATCCATTGGTGGATTGGCTATCAAGAGCTTTGTATATAGCAAGGAGGTTCATGACTTGTGGACTTAGGAAAATCACAAACTTCACTCTCATTCTTTCTCTCTTCCACGTGAAACTCCATCACTTTCCAACCTTCACAAATTTTCCTTTCTTCACCATTTGTGTCCATTTCAAGCTTGGGAGCTTTGTGGAATTGTTGTAGAGAATCACTTTCTTAAGGTAACCACTCTTTTCCTTTTCATTTTGGTTGGTTAGAACTCTTGGAGTTATGAGTTTTAGATTATGTTCATAAGATGAAAATGTTAGGAGTTGATTCTTGTTTCATGAAAGTTGTTCATGAGAGTTTAGGAAGCATGCTAGGCTTTGTTATTGCAATTTTTCCATGAGTTGGTGAAAAATCTCATGAGAAAAGTTAGGGTTTTGGTTTGGTTTAAGTATTGATCAATAACATGTGGTTAAGTTGTAAGGTTTTGAAAAGAAAAGTTGTCTTTGAACCTTTGAGCAAAAGGGAAATGCGTTGTATGGTTTTGTTTTAGAAAATCCGATGAAAAATATTTTGGGGTTTATGAAAATATTTCCTAAGTGTTTTGTGTAGTGTTTTGGGGTCCAAGTGGGTTAAAACTCTTGTGACATGTGGTGTTGCTTTTTACTTTGAAAACATGTTTGAAAATGACTACCGGACGGTTAAGGCCCGTAATAAAACTTGTGCTTGGATTTGGTTTTGATTTTGGAAATGAAAATCAAATAACTTGCACTCGAAGCAACCAACAAGCTTTCGGAAATGAATTGCTTGCTTATGAAAATGGTTTGCTTTTGTGCCTTGAAAAAGTGTTGGGAACTAATAGAATCAAACTAGGCTTGGGTGGAAAAAGGTGGTGTGAGTTGCTGTCTTTTGCTGTCATGACAGGTGCAACTCGCTGAGCGAGTGTTTACTCGCCAGGGCGAGTGTCGCAGGCCAACTCGCCAGGGCGAGTGTCGCAGGCCAACTCGCCAGGGCGAGCTCTGGGACCTAAAATTTTGGATTCTGATTTCTAAACTTGGTTTTTAGCTTTCTAATCCCTTTTTATTAATTTATGGAAGTGGTGGGGATTGGAAACGAGTTTTTCGGGTACTCGAAAAGTACGTAACTTATAACGCAAGAAAACGGCCATTTTGCATTTCAAATTATTTAAGACTTTGGCCTTTTGTTTTGGGTCCTAAAAATAGTACAAATAACTCATGGTGGTTGATCAATATGGTGGTTTTTGGTATGGTATCCGAAAGAGGGATTTTTCCTTAGGAACCTTTAGGTTTTTGGGGTTTTGGTGTAGTTTCAATACGATTGGTTAGAGAACAATGTATTGATTGTTGCGCTGCTTGTTTTAGGAAGCGCGTTGTGTTGTTTGAGCGTGTGTTGTTGACGGAAGCTTGCTGAGGTAAGGGCTCCACTTTATTTCCGTCTTTTCAACTGGTTATGACATGCTTGGTTTTCCGCTGTAATGCTTTGCTGTGTGTTTGGCATGTCTGGTTGATGTATTCTCGTGATGAGAACGTGTTTAAAATACTTGCGCTGTTTACATATGATTATGAGAATATATGTATGAACAGGTTGTTGGGATACATATGATTGGAAATGTATGTATGTCGTTGTGTTTGGTTTACATATATCTGCGTGATATGTAATTGTTGCATGAGCATGTATGGAACGTGTATGTCAGTTGGGACTACACGGGTGGATGTGTCTGTGTGACTCCGCCGGGGCTGTGTCTGTGTGACTGCCCTATGTATGTGCGTTTCTTAGTTGGCGATAGCATCTGTGTGGCTATGTTCGCCTGGTGTTAGCATCTGTGTGGCTACACTTTTGAGGGGGGCGACAGCATCTGTGTGGCTGGTTAGCATCTGTGTGGCTATTTTCGCCTGGTGACAGCATCTGTGTGGCTGACAGCATCTATGTGGCTGGTAGCATCTGTGTGGCTATTTTCACCTGGTGATAGCGTCTGTGTGGCATCACCTGCCCTTGTGGCTTTAGTGGGTTGGACCTACGATTCCGGAACTCATGCATTGTGGTAGCTAGGGTTAGTACCACGCATTGTAGTGGTTGCATTATAGGCTATGTGTGCATTGCTTATATGAACCCGTTGGTGGGAATTGCTTGGGTGGTTAAAGAGCTTTCTCTTGTGTATGTGGAAATTTGTTATGTGTACATCTTTCGCACCGGTTATATATATACATACTTTTATTTTGTGGTGACCCTTTCTTTCATTTGCGGGCTCATCCCACCCAGATGATGGGTTAGGTCGTGGTGACGACGGTGGCTGTTCCAGGCCCCAGTGAGGTGTTGGAGCTTAGCTTAGCTTAGTTAGACTATGCGCCGGTGTGGGTTGTGCACCGTGCTTTTTGGGTTCAGGCATAGGATTCTAACTTGTTTTGTTGTAAGTATTAAATACTTAGACTTAGATTGTAATTATTCAGGAATACACTTTGCTTGTCGAAGCACCTTATGGTAATGAGTTCTTTTGTATATTTGAATGCCGGCTCATTGAAAAATATTCTATGCGCACTCTGAGTGTTAGTTGAAAAAAAAAAATATATACTGCCTTTTCAGGCCTTTGAAAAACGGGTTGTTACACCTTGGAACGATTTATGAAAAGGAATGGAAATGATCGTGTTCAAAATTAATTGAATATAAACGTTTGAATTAAATCAGCCCCAAGCAAGTTACAAATATCAAATTTAATCCAATCACAATCAAGCAATAGCAATTGAATTTTTGGTGTACCAATACGAACACGAAAAATTCAATTGATTCAAAATTAACCAAATTATGAAAAGTAAAAGATTGAGAGAGAGAGACACAAATTGATTAGGGAGTTCCCCGGCTTTCGTGTCGTCCTCGCGGTCGGCCGGGTACGTCTCCCCCCAAATAACCAAACGGGTTATTTGAGAGTATATTGATCAAAAAAGATGAACACAAGTGCACAATTTACAATTGAATCTTATAACCCTATAACGAATCAAAAGTAAACTATGCGAATAAACCTCAACACACAACGAAGCTTCTCCCTCTGATTCCAACGATCCAAACCCGTGCCAATCCGCACTCGATCGTCCAGCTGAGTCCCTCGCTTCTTGTTGTTGAACCTTCAAGATATCGCACAATCTTGAACCCTTGAGAGAAACCAAAACCTTCGTCACAATTCAACCCGATTACGATTCTGATTCACCGCGAACCGTATCGAACGTTATCAAACAAATATGCAATCTCTATTGAATTGATCCCATACTCAAACTTCAATTTGATTGCAAACTTGATGAAGATGATGAACTTGTGATGAATAAAACCTTTGATCCAAATTTTCACTCAATTTGAATCCCAAAGCGTTTTCTGAACTTTCTCACTGGTTTCCTCTACTTTACAATGACACACCACATTGCTATTTAAAGAGAGAATAGAATTGAGCAAATTTGGGCAAAATTTAACATGCGTGTATCGATACAAATGATGGTTTGTATCGATACAAACCCTTTGACCAGCGTTCAAATTGAAAGATTTGACCTATGTATCGATACAAACACGTATGTGTATCGATACATATATCAGTTTCTTGAAATCTTGACTGATATGTATCAAATCATGCAAGCATGATTCGATACATCATGCACTCTCTGATTTTTTGAAAGAAGTGAGTGTGTATCGATACATGCAAGCATGATTCGATACACAGGTGACTCTCTGCCTCTGAGAGATCACTTTTGTATCGATACAAGTGATAGATGTATCGATACAAATTGCACAAAATCAGTCTGAAGTAATTTCAGGACATTTGTATCGATACACATGATTTATGTATCGATACATAATACCTAAACGGCAGTTTTTCAAAGTTTAAAAATAGTTTTTCGCTGTCAAGTCATTTGTAATGTTGCCAAAATGTGTTCTACTCTATTTTCATGTGTTTTGACAATTATTAAAACATGAGGATGAACTGGTGCACTTGCACCTCACTGTCTGCATTGACCAATAATAACATGATTTCCTTCCTTCACTCGTAAACAAGGTGATACATGTGCAGGAATATACTAAAACTGATGAAGTTTGAATACTCTTTGATGCATTGCAGACTTTCATATAGTTAAGATAGTTAGAATGATAAGTATTTTCAACAACACATATATATATTGTAGGATACATAAGATTTTGTTTTTGGTTTCTTCAAGAATGCAAATGACATGGACATGTTTATGGACAATGGTGAAATTCATGTGAAATGTGAAGTAACAAACAATATATGAAGTTTGTTTTTTTTAAATATAGAGAAAATATGCAGAAACAATGTATGATGTTTGTATTTTGTAAATATAAAGAAAAGTTTAAGTCCCACATCGGTGGTGTTGAGAAACAAGGAGAGGTTATTTGGCTATAAATAAAGTAGTGTTGTTGACGGATTATTTCAGTACATAGAGTGCAATTCAGTAGGTGCCACATGGTAGATTGCTTTATGCATTATATCAGTTCCCAATACAGTTTCAATATTGTAGGATGCATGAGATTTTGTGTATGGTTTCTTCAAGAATGCAAATGACATGGACATGTTCATGGAAAATGGTGAAATTCATGTGAAATGTGGAGTAACAGGAATAATATATGAAGTTTGTATTTTGTAAATATAGAGAAAATATGCAGAAACAATGTATGCTGTTTGTACTTTGTAAATATAAAGAAAAGTTTAAATCCCACACCGGTGGTGTTGAGAAACATGAAGAGGTTATTTGGCTATAAATAAAGTAGTGTTGTTGACTGATTATTTCAGTACATAGAGTGTGATTTAGTAGGTGCCACATGGTAGATTGCTTTATGCATTATATCAGTTCACAATACATTTTTTAAAGTTTTATTTTAAATATTTTTTGCACTTATTGAAGTATTAAACTACATACAATAGTGCAATGTATTAGTGGGTTGAGTGACCAAGCACTTTTCCACTTTCCAATGCAGTTTTTAAGATTTTGTTTTATTAATTTTTTGAATAAATTTTGTACGCATTTTACTTACGAATTTTGCATGAATTTGTGCGAACCAATTCAAAAATGTCCCGCGAACCGGTACGTACGAATTGGTATGCGGTTCTCACACAAACCAACGAATTATGTGACTATGTTCTAAAGTATTGTGAGGATGCAAAAAACACTTGCTCTAAATTTCAATATGCTTATACACTTAATGAAGAAAGAAGATTAGAGCATACTTTTTGGTCCCCAACTTGTTGTTTTGATTGGTACAAAAAATATGGTGATGTTATTGTATTTGATACTACATATAAGGTTAATTCTTATGAAATGCCATTTGGGATTTTTGTGGGTATGAATAATCATGGAAATACTCTACTTTTTGGATGTGCTCACTTACGGAATGAAACAACGTCAGCATTTTGTTGGTTAATGAAGGTAATTATTTCTTACATTATTCTTAATTTAATTTTATCATTTGATTATATCACTACAAGAATTCTCTGCATTTATGAGGAACGTTTCCCACAAACTTTACTTTCCTGGGAAAAGATATACATTTCCGAGGAAAATTCCTGGGAAACGCGTTGTTGACTGTTGAAAAGTGAATGTGGTAGACAAACGTTCTGGCTCGCGTCCCGAGAAACATTTTCGAGGAAAAAGTCATGGGAAACACGTTGTTGACCGTTAAAAACTTAATGGGCATGAGACCATTTTGATGGTGCGAATTTCTAGGTCATTTTTCATGAACATTTCCACAGAACTATTTCAAAAAAAAGAACGGTCATATTCAGAGGCTTCTCTGTATATATGTTGCTACTGCTTCTTCATCTCTTCCATATCAATATTTCTTCACTTTTTTCTTCAATCTCATATATATCTTCTTCAAATTTTATATTCACCAATATTTCCAACCAAATTTGGGTTTGTTTACATCTATTTTGCATCATAACCGGTTAGTTTTGTGAATTTATTTTAAGTTTTCTCTCTCTCTCTCTCTCTCTCTCTCTCTCTCTCTATATATATATATATATATATATATATATATATATATATATATAATTAGTTAGTTATAATATAATCTTAATCTAATTTGTTTCTATTTTTTAATTAGTGTGATTGGGGCTGTGTTTCTGCGCTTTGTTGCTTGTTGGGGCTTTTTCTCATCAATCACATTTCATAATTTGAGGTTAGTTTTGTCTAACTTATTTTAAATTGGTAGTAAAAAATATTATGATTAGTAATAAAATGTTGATGGTGTGTAGCTGATTTGTGTTCTGTGATTTGTGTCCATCCGCCTCTGTTTGTTTTGTGTTGATAGCTTTTTTGTTTGTGTGTTTGGATTTGTATTTTGTTGTGTTGTTGAGTGCACAATATGTGCCTATTTTCGTGTAATTGCCCCCTTTTTTCTAGAGGGTTGCTGTTGATACTTCTTTCCCCAATCACCTCTTGTGATTTGGTGGATTTGCCTTTAATAAAATTTAAAGTCGTTCAAAAAAATGTTAAGATTATTTTTAGTTAATCTTAATTTAATTTGTTTCTATTTTTTAGAGGGGTTGTTGCTGCGTTGTTGGCGTTTTGTTGCTTTTTTGACCTTTTTTCTCATCATATTCCATAATTATTAAGGTTAGTTTGTCGAATTTATTTTAAATTGGTAGTAAAAAAGTATTATCATTTATGTAATAAAAATATGTTAGTTGAGACACAAATGTAGTTAAAGAAATATTTATTAATAAAAAAAATTAGTATATTATAGTTTTTAATAAAAAAAATTAGTTAGTAAAAATGATTTTTTCAGGTAGTTAGTAAAAACCGCATTTTTGAATTGAGTTGCCGATATGATAACAACGTTGTGTTATTTTATTGTGACTGGTTTGACCCAACGAATGGAACAAAAATTGATCCCAAGCACAAAAATGTTGACATACGAATGGATAGACGGTATAATGCATTTGATCCGTTCATCTTAGCAAGTAAATGTTGTCAACTGTATTATGTACCCTATCCTTCCCATCACCGACGTAAACGAGGGTGGTGTTCTGCTGTCAAGACAAAACCAAGAGGTCAAATTGAAACAAAAGTTCCAGATATAGTGCCTTATCATAGTATTTCTTTTAATGTAACAGTTTTATCATTTTAATGAAATACTTAAGTTTCATGTAATAGTTTTATCATTTTAATGAAATACTTAAGTTTAATGTAATATATAGTTATATCATTTTAATAAATAAAACTAATTATTTGTAGTTAATTATAGTAGCTAATTATTTGTTTATTGTATTGTGCACAGATGTCTGGGAAGAAGGATACGGGTAAGAAGGTATTCCAAGAAAAGCCAAAGGAGAAGCTGACATTCAATGATCTGGATGTATTGGAATTGTTACATCGTCAAAGTCAGCCATTTAGTATCCGGGAGCGTGGTTCCACTCCTACACCTCCACGACCTACCACTTCCACTCCTACATATTCACGGCCTACCAGTTTCACTCCTATATATTTTTTTTTTGTATACATAGACTTCTCATCTAAATGTTTTTAAATTTTTATAGACTTTTAGATCTTTGATGAAGAAGGCACCAAAGACTATATTTACTGATCAAGATCCATGGATGAAAGATGCAATCTAAAAAGAGTTGCCATAGACAAAACATAGTTTCTGCATATGGCAAATAACTTTCAAATTTAGTAGTTGGTTTATTGCTATACTTCGAAGCGAATATGCAAAATGGTGTTCTGATTTTTATGAGTTGTATAAGTTGGAGACACGTTAAGACTTTGAGCATCAATGGCCAAATGTTGTTGCAAAGTATAATTTGCAGTCAAATAAACATGTGAAAGGATTGTATGAAATTAGAAATTATTGGGCACTTACTTATCTTCTTGACTATTTCTTTGGTGGGATGACAACCACCAGAAGTTCAAAGAGCATTAATGCATTCATAAAAAGATTTATCAATTCTCACACAAGTTTAAGTGACTTTGTAAAGAAGCTATGATATATTTTTCATTATATTACTACTCATTAATTAGTTTGAAACCTATGATACATTAGTGTTTATTTATAAACATGTGTATTAATTCATTTGAATTAATTTTAGGTTGATGTAGCAATTGATGATATTAAACAAAAAGAAGAGCATGGTATAGTGCCAACGAAGTGTAAAGGATCAAATATGAAATTCATGTCACCTTTACAAGAGCAAGCTCATAATGTTCTCACTCATTTTTCATTTCAAAAGTTTCAGGAAGAATTTGAAAGGTCCGCCCAATATTCAATTGATCATGAAAGTGATAATGTGTTTGTGTTGCGGTTTTATAAAGACATCAATAGTAGGAAACATGTAGTCTTTTGGGATGGTAAGATAACTACATGTAGTTGCAAGCACTTTGAATTTTGGGGTGTATATTATGTCGTCACATTCTTAGTATTTTTCTTCATAAAGATTGTCATGAAATCCTTTCTAACTACTTACCATCACAGTGATTGCTTCAAGCACCATTTGATGATAAAGAAGTAGAGTCCCAAGTTAATGTTGTCATTGAGGAGCAAGTAATAATGAAGCTCATTCACAAGATGTTCACTGTCCTCCAAATTCTAATACAAAAGGTCGTCCCAAACGACAACAGCTTAAAGGTGGAAAAGAGTTACCACATTCATGAATACATGTGGATTATGCAAAGAGTTAGGACACAACATTGTTACATGTCCTCTAAAGGAATATAAGGAGGAAAAGAAGAAGGAAGGTGCAAAAGAAGAAAAAGAAAATTTAAATCCAATTGTTCTTTCAAAAGTTTAAGTACATATTTATTATTCATTTTGTTTATTACAGTATGTAAAGTTTTTAATTTTGGTATTATTGTATATGTTTGTTACTAACAAAAGTTAATATTTTTTATTCTATTTTTATGTTCTTTTAATAGGAGTATGCCGGTAATATAACAAGGAGTGGTATTTCCAAGAGTTTTGCAAAGGAAATTGATAACACAAGCATGAAGTTGATAAGACAAGCATCGATAGTCAATCCTATTTTGTTTTGTTTTTGCTTTAAAAATACTATTTTATTTTGTAAAGGATCTAATTTATTTTGGGTATGTTTTATGTTTGGAATTACTATTTTATTTTGGATCTAATTTATTTTGGGTATGTTTTATGTTTGGAGTTGCTATTTTATTTTGGATCTAATTTATTTTGGATATAATTTTAGTCATCTAATTGTACAAGAAAAAATAAAAACATGCATGTTTTACTGCAAGGGAAAAAGAACATGTGCGTGTACAATATTTTATAATTGTAAAAAATAAAATAAAAATAGGACTAAGGAAGTGGAGTGGAGTACACATGACACGTGCGTGTGTTTAACAGTCCCCGTGTACAACCTGTTAATACCATATAATTAGGAGATTTATTTTTACAACTATCAAAGTATAATAAGTTGGTCCATTTGAATTTATTATTCTTTAAATAGTGCCTGGGGGCACTGTTTCGCAGCACCCAATTTATTTTTAGAACAATGACAAATATTAAAGTTAAATTTAAAATTTAATATAGACATGATGATAGGTAAAAGATTTTAACACTAATCTTTGGAATTAGCAAATTAACTTAAATTATGAAGTATATAAAGCGAAATATAAATTAAGGAAACATAAATTATATTAAAGTACAAATTAAGGAAACATAATAGTATATTATAGTACAAATGAAGGAAAGGAACTTAACATAGGAAATGAAATATAAAACACAAACAAATTTCAAACTTTATAAACACTACACACATTAACTCCAAACTCAAGAAACTCAACCCTCAGTCTATCACCAAATTGAATTTAATTGTCGTAGCAGTAATACTTCCATCCTCTAATGAGTTTCCATTGTTGGGAAGAATTTTTCAAAATATGTAGATGAACCTTTGATATAGTTAATTTGGGTCCTTCAAGAATGAGAATTTTGAAACCAAATTTGCCAGCATAGTTGCTAAAGTTAGTTGGTAGTATCTGTATGAAAAAAAAGAAAGAAATAATTATAAAAGAATAGTAAATAATAATTAAATCAAAGTTGCTCTTTCGTAAGAAAAAATGTCCAAGAAACTTACAATTTGAGTTGTTGTGGCATTGTTCATTTCATTAACATTAAACTCAACCATGTACAAGTTCCCATCTATAGTTAGGGTTCAACCTTGTCCAATAAGAGTAACAATTTTTTTTATTTTGTGTTACAGGTGGAGGACTGATTCAACCTCTGGTAGGTGGAGGACTGATTCAACCTCTGGTAGGTGTATTCTCAGATAATACATACTCCATGTCTTGTTCACTAAATAATTAAAAAGTTTAATAATATATGTATATAGAAGAATGAAATAGTTAATTGAATAATACGAATATAATGAAAGAGTAAAATTAAATAGATAATGTAATATGAAGACTTTTTTTTATTTTTTGAAAATAAAAAAGGTAATTTTGGGACATACCTATTATGAGGAACCGACATGATGAAAAATAACAATGGGAAGGTTGAAGTGTTAAGAAGAAGAATGAGTTTTTTTTTTTACTAAAAAAGAAGAAGAATGAGTTTGATATAAGAGATGAATGGAAAAAATAAAGTGTATTTATATATTGAATAAAAGAGTTATGTATGAGTTTCAAATAAAGGATGCTAAAATGGAATAGTGCAAGGCCAAAATAATTTTTTTATATATTGATTTATTGTATATACAGTGGAAGTGTTAAGTTAAAATAGGGCGAAGTACGATTTCTGTCAATCTTAACATTGATAAAAATGAATACACATATTAAATTTAATTTTAAAGTTAATTAATGTATGATTGAAAGTTTGTTGTTGTTATCATTAGTTATGAAGACTCATGTTGCCTTTGAATTGAAGATTCACGTGATTTGTGTTAGAAGACGCACAACCCGATCCATCAATCGTGGGTGGGTCATTGAAGAAAAAATGATGGCCGAAGTTGATTAGAATTGAAAAAAGTGAATGTGCATATATCAATTTTGGTAATATCTATGTAAGAGGTAGTAGGTGTAATAAAATAGGGTTAATAGGTCTTTACCCCCCTGCAAAGTAGGTGAATTTTGCGTTACCCCCTGGAATTTTTTTCTTTGAGATTACCCCCCTGCAAAATTTATTTTTTTGATTCACCCCCTTGGATGCACTTTTTAAATCGGTTACTTTGTTCAACCGATTTAAAAAGTGTTGTTTTTAAATCGGTTATTATGTTTTTTTTTCCTGCCACGTCAGCAAAAGGGGGGTAAATCAAAAAAATAAATTTTGCAAGGGGGTAATCTCAAAGAAAAAAATTCCAAGGGGGTAACGCAAAATTCGCCTACTTTGCAGGGGGTAAAAGCCTATTAACCCAATAAAATATGATATTTATGTAGTCGCATATCTTCCACTTGACATGTTTTTAATGATGAATGGGAAAAAACTATGGTAAACTTTTATAGTTAGCGGAATATGGTACAACTATAGTAGGAATGAGTTCAATCCATGTGATTTACATTTTACACTTTGGGTAATAAGAACTGGTATGAAAAAAAAAAATAGCTTACCTTGTATATATATTATTTTCTATTAGAACTTTTTCTATATATATTATTTTCTACAAGAAAACACAGATTTTTTGACGGCCAAAAGTCTTCTATAACAAGGGAAAACCGTCAGAAAGGTTAAAATTACTGGCGGCCCAAGACCGTCAGAAAATCACCCGCCGGTATGTGTCTTGACGGCCAAAACCGTCACAAAATGAAATGGCGAATTTATTGACGGCCTAGACCGTAACAACCAAACAACAGTCATTTGCAGGTATACTGAGGACGAATCAACTTTTCAAATGTGCCTTGACCAGTTTACTACGGCTTTGGCCGTCAATAATTGAACCTGCTTTTGTTAAAATAATAATAATAATATAATTGTTTTGTTAATTAATTTATAAAACAGATTTATTTATTATTTTTAAAAAAGGTTTTTTTTAAATGATTTTCTTCCAGAATAAGACCAAAGAAAAGAAATATGGTACTCAGATCTAAAAAAATGCAAAACGAATATGATATTTAGATCTAAAATTCATAGATGAAGAGAATACAAAAACATAAAATTCCAATCTCACAAATACAAACTTTTCTCATAGATAAACTTACAAATGTTTCAAAAAAAAAAAAGTAGATATGCAAACAGATCGATCCAAAGAGATGAAAGAGAGATGAAAGTTTTTCTATGGCGTCATCTCAGTTGTCTCTGGCGTCGTCCCGGTGTTGTCGCGTCGGTGATCCTTTTTTTTAAAAAAATCGATCCAAAGAGAGAGAGATGAATGTGTTGGATTTTGAAGGCAATAGATGTGACTTTTGTCGTTATCACTTTGTGTTGTGTTGAACATAGAAGAAAGAATAGTGGTGGTGAACAAAGAACAGAGAAGAGAGAAAAGTGTTATGTTGTTGTTGGTGTAGCTGAGAGAGAGAGAGAAAAGAGAATTAATTAGTCCATTTGTCTGTTTAGAGAGAAGAAAGAATAGCTGGATACTTGGATGTGAATTAACTTTTTACAATTTCAGTAACAACTCAAGTGAAGTGAGAGAAATAATAATTTGTTAATTGTTATATTGCTTTAGACGGTTTGGGCAGTCAGTTTGTGAGAGGCCGGCATAAGTTACAGGCGTTTTAGGCCGCCATTAATTTATTGACGGCTTAAGCCGTCACTAAGTTATACGTCCCTTAAAAGAAAAATTATTATTTTATTTTGTGACGGTTTTTTCTCACTTACTGACGGTTTAGGCCGCCAGTAATTTATTGACGACTTAAGCCCTCAATAAGTGTTATTTAAATTTGCCAGTAAATTTAGGTATTCTTGTAGTGAAAAGAATAATATGTTATTGTTTGTTACAATATAAAATATGAATTAATTTGTGGTTGTATTAATTAAAATAAAATAATTATGTTGTAAAAGAAAATAGTAATAATAATTATAATTTTTTTTTTAGAAATAAACCTATTTTTGTACCGAAAATGTTGTTTTGAGAATTTGTCTTATTAAAACTTTTGTTATATAAAAATTAAATTCAAATCAAAGTTGTTATAAGAAAAAAGATAGAGTAAATGATACTCCCTCCGTTTCTTTTTAATTGTCTTTTTAGAATGATAATACCAAATTAAGAAAGTGTATTTTTGCACGTTATCTTCCTATTATAACCTCGTTTTAATCCCCCAATAAATTCCTATTTTTTTGCCCACATTTTCTCTTTCCAATAAATTTAATATATTATGTACAAAAAAAACAAAATTTATTATGTTATGTACCTACAAAAATTTAAAAAAAAAGATTTAGTTTTCCAAATATATAGCATTAATTGGTTTTATGGAAAAAGATAAGAGCAATAAACAAATGGTATAATTGACAAATCATACCCATAAAATACAAAAAGGACAATTAAATAGAAACGCTAAATATGATAATAAAAGACAATAAAAAAGAAACGGATGAAGTATCAATTAGAATGTAGATGAGTTTGGTACAATCTATAGTCAAAAGTATGAAGTTGCAGATGGAGATAAGTTTGGATTTTGATACACTCAATATACTTGCATGTGTTCCATTTGTATTTGGTTTGGTTATAAAAACAAAAAATATGTAAAGGAAAAGTATATCAATTACACGTATATATGATGATCAAACTATATTATAAAAAATGACAATAGTTCGTTGTTTGAAATAGTGAAACTTATATATGTATGTATAGTAACCGATAATATATATTACGGAATTATGATGTTGGTATTTAAATGATAATAGTAGTAGAAATTAAATTATGTAAGTAAATAATAATAATAATAGTAATTATATTAAAGGTCATGTTAAACATTGCACCCGATGCACTTGTTAAGCATATTAAAAATATAAATAACACATAAAATTAATGTTGATAAAAACAACTTTTTACATTTTCAATGTATTGAATACACGAGTTTAAAGACGGAATTTCCTTATTTATGTGCTTAACTAATACACTGAGTGTACTATTTAAAATTTTCCTTAAATTAATTACAATGTGACATTTTTTTTATAAGTTAAGAGCATCTAGGCATCAAGAAATGAGAAGACATTCCAACAATGTTGGCACCCCTAAACATTAATTTATGGTGGAAAATTTAAAATACAGTAATAAAATAAAGTATTAAATTGAACGTGTCCGTCGGGGCAAATAATTGGAATGGTGTTACCCTAGCACCTTCGAGCATTTTGAGCGGAGCTTATAGTACCACTCACTTTTGCTTGGTGTAATGCACAATGTGTGGATGACGGTCATATATCTTGTTGTCTAGTAACATTCATAAATGAATTATTATATAAACAGAAAATAGTTATAAGATTTAAGAAAAGAAATGTATAACAACATTAATGAACATTTTTGTTGCATTCCAAGTATTTGAAACACCTATAGGTCATACTTGTGTAATAAAATTGAAACAACATATGATATTAACGATAACTAATATATTAACCAACAATTCAAATGATATCTAAAACATTTTAAACATGTAGCCTGATTGATCTTTCCACCGTGTATAAGTCTTATAGTCGGATCCCAATCAGTTCTGTTTTTGTTATAGTTCATAAATTGCACAGCAAATTCTTCCCACAATGTGCAATTAAGTAACATTCCCCTAACATGTATGTGAAAAATGTGAATTAAATTTTAAAAAATAAGTTGTTCTAAATATTCAAACTGAAGTACATACTTGAGATCTTTCAGGACAAGATTAATCTGTATTTTCCTATTTTTAGCAATGGTTTGGGTGTAACCAAGTTCATGGAAGGCTCCAATAACATCTATGCATACAACAATCGAATTGTAAGTCGAAATACAGGAAAATTTGAACATATAATTATACCACATAGATTATACCCAATGAACTTGAATGACTTAAAATTTAGTATCAAACCTATTAAAAAGGCCTGGACGGCAATTCCCCTCTTTTAATTTATGAAAAATCCTTAAGATTCGAAGGAGGCTAACAATTGTGTGTTTGTTGACATCTTCAATAAAAGTAGCTCTATTGAAGATAAGCTTGAAAGGGTGATTAGTATGTTTCAAAGCTAAATTGTTTTTCTCAACATCAAAGTTTTGAACTATGAATTTCATGTTCTCGGTCAAAACTTGCTTGTATTTTTCTTTGATCTCAGGTGGGACAACGACATGGATTTGAGTACCCTACAGAATAATATGAACGGTGACAAACACATTTTTTTTTTAGCATTAATAACAAAGTTGTAATACAACAACCATTTCATTTACCTCTTTGTCACATACGACAATCTCAACATGTTGCTTATTTTTTGAATTGTTCACGGTCCACATATCTACTATCAATACAACAGCCATTTCATTTATCTCTTTGTCACATGCGACAATCTCAACATGTTGATTGTTCTTTGAATTGTTCACAGTCCACATATCTATTATTAAGACATATAGCTTCCATAAAGCTTTCTTATCATTTAGATTGTTAATCTTCTCAACTGTTCTAGCCATCACACCTAACAATATACATCAAGAAAAAAAAACAACCTAACGATATATACCTAAAACAAAATCACCTAAGAATGTACACCTAAATAAAATATATACCCAAATGAAATAACCTAACATAATAACATTTATCATCATGTTAATGAACACATAAAAAAGAATACGAGTTTCAAAACATTAGAAGATAGTAAAAATAGACATGCAAATAGCAAATCCCACTTTACAAATTTATCATCGTATTCATTTAACACACAACACCTATTAAAGATCAGTAAACTACTTACAATTTGAATGAACTCATAAATCTCTGCAAGAAATAAATAGAACACAAAACCCAGTTAGAAAAAAGAACGATGTCAGTAGAATGAAAATGAAGTAAGATTAAAAACTAACAAAGATGTAATGAAGAAGATGGAAAATATCTTACCAGTAGAGAAGAGAGTTCTTTGAAATGCAATGGATAAAAGTTAAGGAATAATAATAATGGTTAGTAAGTAAAAGATAAGTTTGAATATAAAATTTTATGGAAACAATGCATAATCTGACTGATGTGACAATAACAACTTTCTCTCCTTTACACTATTCATATTTCATATGCAAGTAGAAAAATGAAGTTCTTAACTTGATCATATACTTACACGGTTTGATTTGTTTACAATTACACCACTTGAATAACTATTCACTTGGACACATGTCATCCATATATCTAGATCATATATTTACACTATTTTTTTTTTATATTACTTTTTCACCTATACTATTGAATTGTGTTGTCCTCTCAATTTTACTATGATAAATTTTCACACACATCAATATCATCAATAAAAATTATATTTCCTCATTTAAATTTCTAATTTGAACTTAACTATCAATTTTACATCCATCTATACTACTATTTTTTACTACTACTAATATTTAAATTCAACTGACTCAGAGCGGCAATGCCGCTCTCCCCGTGTGTTGCTGGCTAGTATCTTAACCATATTATAATAATACTATAATTCCCATTTTTCTCAACCTCTATATTTAAAACACCTACTATGAATATCCAACTCAATTTTATGGGGTGAGTAGCCAAGTTGCCATCTTGATTATTCTTAGACCATCTACAATGGTCTGTTGAGAGAGTGTTGAATTTGCTCTCAACACAACAAAACCTTTGCAATGGATGTGTTGAAGATGACATGGAGGGGAGAGGTGTTGAAGATGTTAAACTGTGTTGAAGCCTGCAGAGGGGGGACGCGTGGCGTGTCCGAATTCGTTCCTCCGCCCGCGTGCGATACACGGCCCGACAGGACGCGTGGCTGACTGGAAACGCGGAGAGAGAAAGCTAATCCGGCCACATGGCAGCATACGATTGGCCAGCGGGATTTTTATCTCATTTTATCTTAAACTCAATTATTTCATTGCAAATTATTTTTTATTTTTTTATTTTTTTATTTTTATACCAAAATTCATGATTTTTTTTTCTCTATAAATAGAGACTTGATTCATTTGATTTGGACACAGAAAAAAAAACAAGTTTTTCACTCTCTTAATCTTATTATTATCTTTCTATTAGTCTTCATTTTTAAGTTTTAGTCTTTGTTTAGTGAAATGGATCCCAATAATAATTTCAGCACCCAAAATTCTTCTAATAATCCAAACAATTATCAAAATCCCAACAATTTCCAAAATCCCAACAATTATCAAAATCCAAATTATTATCAAAATCCCAACTATTATCAAAATCCAAATCAATTTTCCAACCAACATCCTCCAAACTTTCATCCATATTATGGATCTATGATGGGAAATCCATCTCAAACACCCCCGTTTAATGATGGTGCACCTGAATTTCCTGGATTTTCAACACAAATGACCATTGGTGGAATGACAGCTGCTAATGAAGACACTCCAAATTCAGAGGAATCAACTCCTAAGAGCCGAAAAAACCCGCTACCAGCATGGAACACTGAACAAAATTTGGTGTTAATTAGTGGGTGGATTAAATTATTTGTATCGTTTTAACTACTTGTGTGTCGTATTTTAATTTTAAGTTAAGATGATTGTATCGTATCAATTATTTAAATAAATTTTGTTTTTATTATAATTGCAATCGGGAGTATAATTTAATTTTTATCGATAATTTTTATTATAATTTTAATCGATGATTTGTATCATATAATTTAAATTTAAATTTTAATCGATAATTGTATTTTTATGTAATCATAAAAATTTAAATTTAAATAAGAATATGAAATAAAAAAATGGTGGGGTAGAGTGTAAGTGTTGAATGAAAAAACCATTGGAGAGGGTAGAATGTTGAATGAGTGTTGAATGAGTAGGTGAAAGAAAGAGAAGATGATGTGGAGTGTAAAAAGTGGGTGTTGAGGGTGTTGAAGGTGTTGAACCATTGTAGATGGTCTTATATTTAAATTTGATTTTTTCTTAGACCATGTACAATGGCAAAAAACATTCAACACCATACTTTTCCACTTTTTACACTCCACATCATCTTCTCTCCCTTCCACCTAATAATTCAACACCCCATTCAATTTTTACCCTCTCCAATAGTTTTTTCATTCAACACCCTACCCCACCACTTTTTATTTCATATTCTTATTTAAATTTAAATTTAAATTTTTGTTTTTTATGATTAAATAAAATTATAATTATCGATTAAAATTAAATTAAAATAATAAACACTTAACAAATTTTTTTTAAATATTCTTAATTTAAAATGCAATACATCACACAAATAACGTAATTAATACGATACAAATTAACTTAAAATGCAATACAACACACAAGTAACATAATTAATACGATGCAAATTAACTTAAAATGCAAAACAACACACAAACATAATTAATACGAAACAAATAATCTTCAATTCGGAAACATTCCAAACTTTGTCCATATGTGTTTCACTAGATCTGCTTGCAATTCGTGATAAACAAGATTAAGATAGTGAAAAACTTGGTTTTTTTCTTCTGTGTCCAAATCAAATGAACCAAGTCTCTATTTATAGAGAAAAAAAAATTACGAATTTTGGTGAAAAAAAAATAATTAATTTGCATTGAAATAATTGAGTTTAAAGATAAGATGAGGTAAAAATCTCGTGAGCCAATCAGAAGCTGTCACCTGTCCCCCTGCGCAGCAATTAAACATGTTAACTGGATTCATCTTCTCTTTAAATTCAACATGTTACTCCAATGATCCATTTTCATTCAACAGCCAGTCAGCACCCATTAAACACCCTCATTGCACTTGGTCTTATATTACACAAAATAAAAAAAAATAAAATAATAATAATAATAAGTAACCAAAACGGTGCGTTTGGCTTCGCTTTCATTTCATCATCATTCCACAACGACCCCTAAACCCTAACACCATAAACCTCGATTCCCGCCACACTCTCTCTTTTTGCAGACCAAACCTAAACAATGAACTTCAGATTCCAGAACCTTCTCGGAGCTCCTTACAGAGGAGGCAACGCCGTTATCTCCAACAACACTCTTCTACTCTCACCCGTCGGTAACAGAGTCTCCGTCACCGACCTCCGTAAATCCGAAACCACAACACTCCCTATTCAATCCTCCTCCAATATCTCCCGCATCGCCGTCTCCCCTGACGGCACCTTCCTCCTCGCTATCGACGACAATAACCGTTGTCTCTTCATCAACCTTCGCCGCCGCGCACTACTCCACCGTATCACGTTCAAACACCGTGTTGGTGCTGTTAAATTTTCCCCTGATGGAGGACTTATCGCTGTTGGTGCTGGTAAACTTGTTCAGATCTGGCGATCCCCTGCTTTCCGTAAAGAGTTTTTTCCGTTTGAATTAGTTAGAACTTTTGCTGATTTTCATTCTAAAATCACTGCTTTTGATTGGAGTCCTGATTCTAATTACTTGCTTGTTGCATCCAAGGATCTCACTGCGAGAATTTTGTGTTTGAAGAAACTTAAAGGTGGTGCTAAGTATAAGCCTTTTTTGTTTTTAGGTCATAGGGATTCAGTTGTAGGTTCATTTTTCGGTATTGAGGCTAAAACTAGTAAGGTCACTAAGGTTTATACGGTTACTAGAGATTGTTATTTGTTAAGCTGGGGTTTTACAGATGAGGAGGAATATTCCTCGGCGCCTCCATCGCCGGGGACACCGGAAAGAGAATTGGAAGGAGATATGATGAATGTGGATGATGATGGTGATGTGAAGAAGAGGAAGGAACTTGAATTTGAGGATGGGGGATACTTATGTAAAGGGAAATGGGCGTTGTTGAGGAAGGACTGTTTTAATCAAGCGCCGGCGAAGGTTTCGGCTTGTGATTATCATAGAGGATTAGATATGGTTGTTGTTGGATTTTCTAATGGTGTGTTTGGGTTGTATCAGATGCCGGATTTTGTGTGTATTCATTTGTTGTCCATATCGAAAGAGAAGATAACCACTGCTTTGTTTAATGATCTTGGAAATTGGTTGTCTTTTGGCTGTGCGAAACTGGGTCAGCTTCTTGTGTGGGAATGGAGGTCTGAGAGCTATATTTTGAAGCAGCAGGGTCATTATTTTGACGTCAATTGTGTCGCATATTCACCCGACTCTCAACTCCTTGCTACTGGTGCAGATGATAATAAAGTGAAGGTATTCAACCATGCCTTTTGTGTCGCATTGTACTTTTTGTCATGTGTGTGGAAAATTGTCATTGACTCTTTGCTAATTAATATGTAATTTGAATTTCTTACCGAAATTATGTGTCTTATGTTTGCTTGCAAGAGGCATGGTTAGAGCACAAACACTGAATAAATTGATCATGCTGATATAATGTCACCAGAACATGTTTATTGTGCAGTAGTCAAATATTTATTTATTTGTATAGTGAAAGGTGAAAACCCATTCAGGAAAATTCTACAATTTGAATAAGTTGTATTATTTTAATATGGATGTGTAATTTTATTTTTGTATTAATCAGAGTGCGCAGCTAGCCAGCTACATTTAAATTAGTAAAATGTACACATTTAGGTGGGGTGTTTCACATTGTACCTTTAATTATCTGTGCATATTGCATGATTCAAGGAAAAATTTGTACTTATCTACTTCAGGTGTGGACTGTTTCCTCGGGCTTTTGCTTTGTTACGTTTACTGAGCACACCAATGCTGTTACGGCTCTGCATTTTATGGCAAATAACAATTGCCTGCTCAGTGCATCTCTTGATGGGACTGTTCGTGCGTGGGATTTATTACGTTATCGGAATTTTAGAACACTTACCACCCCTTCTTCAAGACAGTTTGTTTCTTTGGCAGCAGATCAAAGTGGTGAAGTGATATGTGCGGGCACTTCAGATTCCTTTGAGGTATCCATTTCACAAAAGTTAGGTGGTATATGATTATATCAATATTTATTTCTGTATTTCTTACCCTTTATGTTCAATGATATGTGCAACAGATTTTTGTTTGGTCAATGAGAACTGGCCGTTTGTTAGATGTGCTTAGTGGCCACGAAGCTCCTGTTCACGGGCTAGTATTTTCTCCAACAAATGTGAGTTAGCTTTTCTTCCGTTGTTATTCATCTGCATAAGTTGATGCCTTCTTATCCTCCACCATGATCTACACTGTTTTTATTAGTTTTATTTTTCTGTTGCTACATTGTCTACTTATTAGAAATACAAAGTCTCTATGAAACCATGGTTTATTATTTTTGATTTTATAAAATAATTATTTTTCTAATTCTATGTTGATGCCTCATAGTATTATCAAATGTGATGGTAACTATTGTCTCAACTCTTGAGACATGATAAAAAAGATAACTGTTAAAGTTTGTATTTGTATTTTCTTTTCATTGACTAAGATACTTAGCATTATTTCCTCTCTCTTTGTGCAGGCTGTCTTGGCCTCATCATCATGGGACAAGACTGTTCGGTTGTGGGATGTCTTTGATGGAAAAGGAGCAGTTGAAACATTTGCTCACTCACATGATGTTCTCACAGTTGTTTATCGTCCAGATGGAAGGCAGGTAGCTTGCAGTACATTGGACGGGCAAATTCATTTTTGGGATCCAATAGATGGTTTGCTGATGTATACCATAGAAGGTTCTAGAGATATTGCTGGAGGTCGTCTTATGACTGACCGTAGAAAGGCAGCTAACAAAAGTACGGGGAAGTGTTTCACAACCTTGTGTTATTCAGCTGACGGCAGCTACATATTAGCTGGGGGCAGTAGCAGATATATCTGCATGTATGATGTTGCCGATCAGGTTGGTTCGCATGCATTTTATATTCCTATTCTTGTTACGTTTAATTTTGCATATCTAAAAATATCAGCGTATGCATATGAACTGTTAATTGAATCCCAAAAAATGTATTTTCTAGAAAAGCTTCTTCTTTGTTGATTAACAACACATTTGCTCTTAGGTTGAGAGACCAACATATGGATGGTATAGGTTAGGGGGATGTTTTTGACAGCTTAATCGTGTTTATTCAGTAAGAGCTTATCATATAAGAGTACAATATGTTCTGTCTATTCAAGATGAAATTAGGGTGAACTATATAAGCCATTTTTATAAGCTGTCTCAAGGATCTTATGAAATAAACTGAAAACAACTTATGAAACTTATCATAAGCTGTTTATGCTATCTCTTCTGCCTCATTGTTTTTGTATTGCCTTCTAAACCTTTTATGTTGGTGTCTTTTGCATCCCTTGTCTGTCTGTGTTGCAAATTATCGAGTGTTCAATTTCATTTTGGATGTGTAATTAATATCAACTAGTCCCAACCATTTAACTTATTATGATCCATAGTACAGTTCTGTTTATTAATTGCAATCTCTTTTGTACAGGTATTGCTGCGACGTTTCCAGATAACTCATAATCTTTCATTAGATGGAGTGCTTGACTTTTTAAACTCAAAGAATATGACTGATGCTGGCCCTCTAGATTTGATTGATGATTATAACAGTGACATTGAAGAAGGTGTTGAAAGACAAACAAGAGGGAAATTAGGATTAGATTTACCAGGATCCATGGCTAACCGTGGAAGACCTATTATTCAAACTAAAGGCCTTAAAATTGCACCTACTGGGCGGAGTTTTGTCGCAGCAACGACTGAGGGAGTTTTAGTTTATTCTGTAGATGAATCGTTCATATTCGATCCAACTGACCTAGACATAGATGTCACACCAGAGGTACTATTTTTTTTTTCTGAAGTTGTCAACCTTTTCACATATTTCTTCTTGAAAGACTATATATCACCTTGAAGAATAACAGATTATTACCAAAATTATTTTCTGTACGAGACAATGATTTGAAAATAAGTAAATAATTTGTCTTCCAGTTTCAATTGTAGGAAGAGGAAACATTTTTCCTTTTAATAGTGTGGGTTCTGTCACGCCTTCAATTTTATATTTGCAACTCTAAGAAATAGTTTAATTTTTCAATAAATTTTGGTAAAAGGTAAAATTTATGCAACATATGTAACTTCAATTTTCCTTTGCTCCACTAGCTATATATGATGATCTTGCTTCACTGTATCTCCTATTTTGATGTCATTAGTAACATGGGCTTGCATTGCTCAACAGGCTGTTGATAAAGCTCTTAATGAAAATCAACCAAGTAGGGCATTGATCCTTAGTCTTCGCTTAAATGAGGACTCTGTCATTAAAAAGTGTATCTTTGCTGTTAGTCCAGCAGATATTCCAGCAGTTGCCACGTCAGTCCCATACAGATATCTCCAGCGATTAATTGAGGCACTAGCATCTCTTCTAGAAAAGTGCCCACATTTGGAGTTCATACTTCGATGGTCTCAGGTATTCTTTACTTGCTTAAACTAAACAAACACACACACACACTGACACACGTAGAGGGAGAAAGAATGTGATACCAATGGGAGTGTTGGAAGTACTAATCTTGATAATTCAATCATAAATTGATAGTCAGTATGCAAACTATATTTTGAC
The DNA here is from genome assembly GCA_030408175.1 of Trifolium repens. Lineage (NCBI taxonomy): Eukaryota > Viridiplantae > Streptophyta > Magnoliopsida > Fabales > Fabaceae > Trifolium > Trifolium repens. The sequence continues at coordinate 18,348,270 of CP125849.1, forward strand.
CATTTCTGTACCCAAGGTTAAGATTACCTCCTTTTTTATACCTTAATAATAGGATTGATTGCGTCAAAAAAATAAATAATAGGATTGATTTATTTTGTATTCTATAGAAAATTATTATATTATGAAATTCTATAAACCTATCAGGTCATAAAATCGTTCATTGAATAGTTGGATACGTAAATTTCATATTCAAGTGTATAAGTATAAAAGTTTGCACGTGGTTTCAGGTGATCCTATCATATCCAGAGGTTCTATAAATTGATATTTATCTTTGTTATGGCAGGAGCTCTGTAAATCCCATGCAAATTCTATTCAGCAGAACTCTAGAAATTTGCTCCCATCACTAAAATCATTGCAGAAATCCATTACTAGTATACATCAGGATCTTGCCGATACATGCTCCTCCAATGAATATATGCTGCGATATTTATGCTCTTCTAGTGCCAGTAAATAATTGAAAGCCACAATTCACATGTTGGATTTTAGTAGGCTTTGCTCATGAAACTTTGTCCACCCTGATTGTTTTATTTTAGTATGGTAATGTTGAGTACCATTGGGTTGTAGCAATCCCGGAGGAATCAAAGCAAGATTCATTATAGCATGGCCTCATGCCAATTTAACTTTGCAGCATTCTTTAAAGGAATTTACCCTCGTATACAAATTTTGCACCTTGAAGGCATGGTGGCATCCGTCAGGTTTGTTTCTTGGCCTAATTGCAATTCTCCACCGAGACAGTTTGACTGTTACAGTGTTACACACTACAGCGACATTTGTTCTAATGCATTGGTCTTGATAGAATGTAGAGGTTGAAGTTCCATGATATCCAGTAGTGTGCTTTGAATCAAATATGTTAGGAATTATTTGATGAAAAATGTTAGTGACCATGTCAGAAATTTTCCCCGAGTAATATATCTTGCTTGTTTTGTTCAATTTTGGATCATTTTATTTAATCTAAACATTATTAAATTGTATCAAAATTCTGGCGCTGTTTTTGCTCATATGCCTATGTACCATTATAGTTTTCAATGTTTATTTTATTGCATCTTTGTTGGAAATGTTGCAAAAAGAATTCTTTAGGGGAGGGAGTAATAATGTTACAAAAAGAAACCCATAGAATGTGGGAGGTAGGATGTTAAATTTCCCTCAAATGTACCATAACTGTTCTTTTGATATATTTTAAAAAAATTGTGATTGAAACTTGTGATTAGTTTTGTTTCACTGTTTTCAATTTTGTCCATGAATTGATTTCAATTTTATGCTTTGTTTGGATCAGAGATGAAACTTAAAGGAAAGATTGTAAAACGAATGAATGTTAAAGGAATGAAAGTAAGTAGAAACTGAAATGTGTTTTTTTTTATTGTTTAGTAGGAGTGAATGTAAAAGAATAAATATAAAACTTTTTCTTTTCTTATTTAGTAGAAAGGGATAAAGAAAGGAAACTGGTTTTCTGTAAAAAGACAAACATATCTTTAAAGAATAACTATCTGTGATTATGCTTAAAAAAAAACTGTGATAAAAGAGTGAGGAGATTGTTGAAAAAATAGAACTTTCTGTCTAGGGTTATTATTTCTCAATGGGAGGAAAACTAAGTTGTGAGACAGTTAGATTATTGTAAGACTCAGTTAGATTACTTTTCTAAACTTTCATTTCCTCCTAGTAGCTTTCTAATAAGTTTTTTTTTGTTCTAACTTTCAAATAAGTGATATAATCTTGATTTACGAGCTTTGTATCCATTTTCCTAACTTTTCGAGTTTGGATCTATATTTTACAAGTAGCATGTGCCCCAAATTGGATTTATACGACTAAAATGCAGTGTTATGTCCTACACGTGTTGACTAAGTGAATTAAAATCCAAATGTTGTGGACCATATTTTAATTTGTATTTATTGTTGAAACATGCTAGAATATCTTATTGTAATTTAGACAGTTATATTTATAGGATGTTAATGTGTTGTCTTGATTTTTTTTGGTTAACTTTGATGTATTTAGTGTAATTTATTCTTTTATACTGTGCATATATTAAAAAAAATTGTGCTGAAAATGTTTTGGTATTGATTTCAACTCTTAAAGGAAATGTGTCTTAGTAATGTGGAGTTCTATTGAGAGGTAGATAAAGTGAAATCCTAAGTTTCATTCTTATGCTACTCTTATTCAAAATATTAAGAAAGTGTCAATGATTGGAACTTTAATATTATCCACACCCTTAGATGAAACTGTTATGCTAATTATTTTGCAAAGATAGATAGCTACATCTCAATACTCTCTTCTAATTGATTGTTCTCATCTCAATGAATCTTCTACTGGATTTCTCCAAGCTGATGCGACAGGCTTGCTTTCCCTTGCCTTATTTTTGTTTCTCTTTTTCCACATTTCACCAAAACCAATTATTTCGGACAAAGCTCTTTTAACATCAACTGGTCCATCATGCATTAGATATTAGATATTATGGAGAAAAAAAAAGAGAAACGGACAAAGATATCTCTTTAATATACATTACGAGCTTCTCTTGGGGCTCTCTCATTGATACTCAAAAAGAAATACCACGTGTCAATAATATATAGCATTTACTTATGCGGAATTTTTAACTTAAGGTTTATTGTTAGAATTCTACTGATGATAATAATTCAGTTTTCATAATTTTTTATGGAAAACTACATTTCCTTTTTGTAGAGAAAATTATTTATTATTACTAATCTCTCTATAAAAAACGTCACGAGTTTCTCATGAAGCTCTCTCATTGATCTCAAGAAAAAAAATCTTACGTGTCAATATCATAGTGCATTTACTTATGCAGAGTTTTTAGCTTAAAATATGTTATTTGAATCCCACCGGCAACAATAATTCAATTTTTATACTCACTCCGTTTCTTTTTAAGTGTCCAAAAATATCGAATGTAGCGTTTCTATTTAACTGTCCATTTGGTGTTTTAAGGATATGATTTGTCAATTATACCCTTTGTCAATTACTCATATCTTTTTCAATAAAACTAATTAATGCTATATATTTGGAAAACTAAATTTTTTTTAATCTTTTTTTTTTGGTACATAACATATTCAATTTTGTTTTTTTTTGCATAATATATTAAATTTATTGGAAAGAGAAAGTGTGAGAAAAAAAAAAAAAGATTTTATTGGTGAATTAAAATTAGGGTACAATAGGAAGATAAGGTGTAAAAATACACTTTCTTAATTTGGTGTTACTATTCAAAACGGACACTTAAAAAGAAACGGAGAGAGTAATATTTTATGGAAAAAGCTACATTTTCTTTTTGTAGAAAAAACTACCTTATTATTACAAACAATTTATAATATTTTATGGAAAGCTACCATTTTTTTTTTGTAGAAAAAAACTACTTTATTATTACTAACAAATGTATGTTGATCAAATTTCATTGGCAACAATTATCCGAATTTTATAATTTTTTATGGAAATAAAAAAAATATAGATCACTTTCATAAGCTTTTTTCATTGATTTTATAAGTTTTATTTTATCCTTTTAATATAAAAATTTATAACTTACATAGAATTATACATAATCATTTATGGCTCTGTTTGGTAAACTAAATAAGCTAGCTTATAGCTTTTAGCTTATAAGCTAAAAGCTCTGTTTGGTAACAGTTTTTAAAAAAGAGCTTATAGCTTATTTTACTAGCTTATAGCTTATTTTCCAAATGCTATTTCAAGTAGCTTATGAGCTTATAGCTTATTATCTTTTCTTCCAATTTTACCCCTATCATCTTAATTGAAAAGAATTAAATATTAATTAAACATATCATTTTTATGTCATTTCATACTTATAAGCTAGTCCAACCGCTAATATTACCAAACACTACAAATTCAATCAACTAGTTTATTCGCTATAAGCAAAAAGCTAGTTTATAAGCTATCCGCTATAAGCTCATCCACTATAAACTACCTTATCAGCTGTCGCTATTTTTTACCAAACAAAGCCTATATGATAAGTGACCGTGCTATAAATTGTAAACAACGACTTTATCCAAATTGGGACATATGTGTCACATGACAATAATGACATAGTTCATTTTATTTTACGGGAATAACGACATAGTTCATGTTACTACTTTTTACTCATAATAATTAATTGCTTGTGAAACATCAAAGTCTAGTAATGTATAACGTCATGATCATGTTTTGTTTTTCATGCGAATAAATTGATCATGTTAGAAAATGTTGAGCAAATCCAAAAGGTTGAACAGTAAAATAATAATAGTACTATGAAACGGTGATGAAATGTAGACATGTCTAACTTTTTCATGCTTTGAATAATGTTTACCATGATGTATGTTCTTTTCACCATGAATTGATGTTTGTTTATTAGTTCTTTGTTTTTCTTTAAATCAAACATCTTCATTCGTACAGTATAATAGAAGAATTATAAACATACTATGAGTTAGTGCAGCACAAAGAAGTTTCTCTCCAAAAGCTTCTATATTGATGATGAGAAGCTTCTATTGATGATGTATGGTTTAGAAGAAATTTAAAGGGGCATGCTAACTAAGTGTTCTGGGACACCAATTAAGGATGAAAAAAAAATCAATTTTTATATTTTACAAATATTGATTATATAAATTTCAATATATATTGAAAATAACACATTTTATACTTTACAAATATTGATTATACAAATTTCAATGTATTTTACAATATTAAGTATTCAACTGCGAATATAGGAATAGAGACTATAGTACCCTACCCATACCATACTCATTGTCATTTCTATACATATTTTTTTTAACAAAGATTGGATACATATGTTTAGAAATTTAAAAAGGGAATTATTAAAAAAATATAATAGTTTGACTTTTAAAAGATTTCATATTAAGTTATTTATTATATACCTTCAAAGCACATATTAGCATTTGCGTGTAAAAATTTATGAGCATTAAGTAGAGTTGTTAGAGCGAAATGTGTACAACTATTAAATTAGTATTTTTCATATTAAATGTATTTAATGTTATTTTTCATAGAGACTAAAGATGGTAGACAGACAGTGTAAAAGATATTTACACGGACAACAAATAAGAAATCATCATTCTTCCATGTCATATATGTAGTTTCAAAATAACCATACATGAATAGGGTGATGTGGCAAATTAGTAGATTTTCATTGGATGTCTGTGTAAAAATATTTTACACTAACTGTGCATATCCATTAAATCCATTTTCATATTTCAATGTAAATAGGTGATATTAATGAAGAATATATTTGAAAAAGAGTAATAAATATATCTAACTATTTATAAGTTTTATATTTAAGAATAATTGTTTTATAATTTTTTTTATAATTTGATAAACACTCCGGTACATATTTTATTTTGACATGTATAGATACACTGTTGAGATAGACAGTTTTAATAAGTTCACAAATAATATTTAATATAAAAAATTAATAAACACTATTTAGAAACTTATCACAAATATTCATATTAGCAAGTGTATCGATACATGTTTAAAAATCTATAATCTTAACAAATACTAAACACAATTTTGCTACTGTAGATTGTATTTAGAGTGACACGTTGGCAATGTTGGTGAGAATTTTTATGTTATTTTTTATTTACTTATCTACTTAGCCGTATTTAGAATTTATCTGGGGTGAGTTTAACTAGGGTAGGTGTTTACAGTTATATCAAATAAAATATAAAACATAAAAAATATAGAACCTATATCGTTATGAAGCCCCGATACGCGACACGATACGGATACGATACCGATACGCCGATACGTGAAAATTTTAAAAAAATTCATATTCGATACTGGCGCGATACGTTATTTAAAAATTAATTTTAAAATTAAATATATAAATGTACAATATATAAATATGACTAAAATCAATAATATTAATAATGATAATTTTTTTTTAAAGACAAAAATTATTATATTTATTATTATTATTATAAACGCCAATAATTCATTGTACAAAGAGTATACACAAGCCAATTAGCTTGCACAAGAGCAAAACAGTTTGAGGCTCAACATACAATGGTTCATCAGTCCTAACTAAAGACATATAATAGCTCAAAAAACATATAATAGTCATGACATCAAGCCTCTTCAACAAGTCCATCTTGTAGCAATATCAGACAATTATATAGGTCATGTAGCTGACCAATTAAAAGCATAAAGCACTCATTCCTATACTAGAATTTTGGGACAAGCCCAAATACTTAACAACCTGTTATATAGTAGGACACCATAGTGACTTCAGAACAGTGACAAAGACAAAAAATACTAATTATAATAAATTAAAATCATTAATACTAAGTTAAGTATTTGTGTTTCATTAATATTGTCCTAAAAAATAATGATCACCAGTATATTTTAAGTTATACATCTTAAGTTAAGTATTACTGTATACAAAAAGAGCATCATTAGTAGTATCCAAAAAAAGACAAAGTTAGTTACCCGTGTAACAACATAATAGTTTGACATTCACTAGGAAACACGGATTGTATCGGGTATTATTTTTTATTTAAAAATAAATATTTAACCGATACTTTTCCGATACGAGTATCGGGAAGTATCGGACGCGTATCGGATATTATTTTTTATTTAAAAATAAAGATTTAACCGATACTTTTCCGATACGAGTATCGGGATGTATCGGAAGAGTATCGGTATCGGGTGCGTATCGGACACGATACTTCACCAATTTTAGAGTATCGGGGCTTCATATTGTAGCTCGTCGCTGTGGTGGTTTCGTGGTTAGAATGTTCATTGAATCCGGTCGATTTTTCCGTTCCCAGATAAACCTTTTAGAGATGGTGCTTTTGTGGTGGAGGCTTAACTGGTCCGATAATTATTTTCCCTCCCAGTTCAATTTACCCTAATTTGAATTTTGAAGTTTGGTTGAGGATCTATAAATTGGGGATGATGGTTGATTGTTATCGTCACTTATCCTCAACGATTATCCACACATGGTTCATTATTATCAATTATTATCAAATTTTGTTCCTCCCAATTTCCTCTCTTGCAGTTTCATCTATATTTGTCATCGCTTCAGATAAATATTGAATTTAAAATGTAATCAATTAAAAAATATTGAATTAAATTTTCATACTACGTACATATCCTATCAGAGTATATATTTTATATGCGCCAAAAAAAAAAAGAGTATATGTTTTATATAGTATTAATGTTAAATTAATAATATTAAGGAGAAAGAAAAAAAAAGTGCACCGTGCGTACGCACGGGTTAAAAAACTAGTTATATAACATATAGTTTTACTATTTTTCGTGTCACGTGACTCATGAGAAGCCATGTGTCGCATTGACCAACACATATAGGAGTTTTTGATTTATTAAGGTCAACATGTGGTTGGTGGATTGGAAATACTTCTTGAATTAAATTTACATGCATGCATTTGATTTGCATTTCAAGAGATTCTTAATATGTAATGGTTCCCAAAATTGAAAATGTAATAAAATCGATAATTTCAATTTGATTATTAAAATCGATAGATAAGAATCCAATTTGAGTTGGTGTTTGTAGTACAAAAGAAAGGGAAAGATTAAAGATTACTAAGTCTAAGATTTAAGTCATTATTCTACTAGAGAGTATCAAAGGGAGAGAGGAGAGACTTCATCAATTTTCTTCAGGGTCCGTATAACATGGACCTATAAAACTATTGTTCCAACTTGGACCCATTAATTTGAACCATTGATCAAATAAGATGCATAGATGGTATGATAGTCCATCAACACATAATTAATATCTCTCTCTTTTCCTCTCTCCACCCGCACCACTGGTTTCTAGTTTCACACTTTCACCATAACCATAGCATGGTGTTTCTTGTTCCATCATAACAAGCATACAAAGTAATACCTCATATGGTTCTACTAATTTATCACTACCAAGTTCTTTAAAATAGGTGAACAACATATTAAATTAAATGAAATCCAATTACTTATTTATTTAATTTTTTGATAAAACAAAATTAAATGAAATCTGGTAAAGATGGAAGAGGGTGGCATGGCATGGCAGGTTGCTATCAGATCTGGAACCTTACCAATTTCAAAAGCTTGAGTTAACCAACCATGGAGAAATAAGGTTTGGATTCTCACTACATTCGTTATTTATATACAACAAATGCAGTCTAATGAATCTCGACGGCATAATCGGCAGTGGTATGTGTAAAGAACATACACTTATATTAACTTTTATACAATTTGGATGCGAAAATCCTTCTTTTTTTTTGTTGAATATAAAATGTTGAATATGGAAAGTAAAGTTTTCTGGAAGTGGAAATTGGGGGTGTGGAGAGGGAGTGAGACAATAATTATGTGTTGATGGACTATCATACCATCTATGCATCTTATACGGACCCTTTTATTCATATCCACTATTGATCCTCATTTCACTATTTATGCACAATTCAAGGTTCCTTGATTTTAGAATGACTAGCCATGTGTCAATTTACCTCAACCAATTAAGTTATGCCAAGTGTATTTCCTCATATGCTACATTGAATCATGACATAATATTCTCTCTGTCCCAAAATAAATGACTTGTTTGATCAGCTTTTACGTTTGCTGATATACAACTTTGATTATCAATATCTTTAGTTAATAGTTTATTTATATTAAAAAATATAAAAATTATATATTTTGAAAATACTCATCAAGATAAATCAAACAATATCTCATATGATAATATTTGCATTTATATATTAGAAGAAAAATATGATCAAAATAGATGATATAAATAGTGGACTGGGGTAAGGCCCAAAATCAGGATATAGGCCCAAATTCGCGAATGGCCCAATTATACAAGTCTTGAGATTCAAATACGTAACTTGGCGGGAAAGCAAAGCAAAGGCGATATGCCTCATAGACGACGCCCTCGCCCCAAATATCCACTGCCATTATAAAAGATCCCGCCAGCAACGACAGGCATATAGGAGGGTGTAACCACCCCCTACCACCATGATCTCCACGAGGACAGGAAGAAACCGCCCATCACCACCACGTGGGAGGCGGAGCAAGAAGAAGAAACCGCCATGATCATGGGGTATCCTTGATCGTGGCTCTCCATAACTACCACCTTTTGTAATCTATAAATAGGGGCTAATGCTTCATTGTAAAGATATATTCGAAATAGATACAGAAATGCTGCGCAATTGACAGCAGCCATTTTTATTCTTTGGACACGGTCCAACTAAATATCACCTCCCTTATTTGTTCACCAGAACATTTTGGCGCCCACCGTGGGGCCTCGGTAAAACGATTCCCAGGCCTCAACAGAAAGATGGCAGTACCAACCGGTCCCCAAAACGGATGATCTCTACATGATTATTGAAGAGGAAGAAGCATAGGAAATTGGTATCGCCTTCAAGTATTCGGAATTCCTAATCAGGTGCTAGCTTTCCTTTACTTTGCTTCTTATTCAAAATTAATCATACGCTAATTACATTTTGACACTTACGAGGAGATATCACTATATGATTTTCACATTTTATTTTAGAACAATGTGTTGTGTGGTATCTACCCGATGCTCTTAGAAGCGATGCTATTATCAAATCACGTCCATCTAAATAAGGGTAGTTAGCAGGAGAAATACTAACCCTCATCTACACAACTCCACTTTCCTAAAAATATAGGATTTTATTGAGGACATTTTATTTGTTTTTCATCCTTAATTCATACTCCCATTTCCAAAATTCTGCTTTAGAAAATACTTGTTTCCTCATTATTCATAAGTAACTACAAGTAATATTTGTTCATAAGGTGTAACGTTTTTTAAAACTTTTTTAAAATTGGAGTATTGTTGAATCCCAAGAAAGACAAAATAGGTGTCAATTAGTTAATATATATGTGTGTGAATCTTGTTGTTGACTTCAACACTATGTATTGTTTACTTAGACAAAATTGTTGCTCGCCCTAAATTTTTTCATCTGATTCCTATAAACTTTTCTTTTACAATGATAACATTTTAAGATATATAGTTGCTTGCCCTGAATTGTTCATTTTTATTATAGTCAGATATTCATTCCAAAGCTTCATATGACTTAGACGTGAGAGAAGATGAGGTCATGATGTTTCTCTCTTCAGTCAAGGAACAGACTCAAGCAACACAAATTGATAACGGCGACTTCTAATCCCGGTTAAAAGTTGCAATTTTTCAAGCACAATTGTTTTATATATGCTTGCTTATAATAATTTTAATTTGTCACAAGTGCTATAGTTCTATTTTAATTCTTAAGTAATTTCATTTTCTTATGATGTTATTTGTTCCATTCTTACGTGTGCAAAATATTTGGAGCGCAACACTCTTTCAAGAGGCGATCATAAAAAACGAGGCGGACAAAGGGAATATATGAAACAATATCGGATCATTTGCCACTTGAATGCTCATAACCAGATGATATCGTTCCAAACTTTTGGCAAACTTTACTTAAAAGATATTACACAATTAATTTCACATGCTAAGATTACATTATGCATCTCTTCATTTTTATTGTAGATACGAGTTGATAAAGTCACCGCAAAAGCTCCATTTGATAAAACACCACTTGAGATAAGACGCCAAAGGACAAAGCGCCATGTGATCGTCCAAAAAATTAAAATCAGGTTGAAAATCCTAGGCGTTACCCTTTAAACTTTTTAGTGGGGGGCGTCCAGAATAATAAAATCAGGTTGAAAATCCTAGGCGTTACCCTTTAAACTTTTTAGTGGGGGGCGTCCAGAATAATAAAATCAGGTTGAAAATCCTAGGCGTTACCCTTTAAACTTTTTAGTGGGGGGCGTCCAGAATAATAAAATCAGGTTGAAAATCCTAGGCGTTACCCTTTAAACTTTTTAGTGGGGGGCGTCCAGAATAATAAAACAAGGTTGAAATTCCTAGGCGCTACCCTTTAAACTTTTTAGTGGGGGGCGTCCAGAACATCAAAGCATGGTTGAAAGTCCAGAACGTTGCCCAGAGAACTTTTTAGTTGGGAACGAAGAAAACACAAAAACTCATCAAAACGCCAGGGCGAAACTTATTAAAAGGGCGTCTCCCAAAGAAAACGCCATAAAGAGCAAATAAGAGGTAACTTTACTATATGTTATCATATGCATTTTGTTTATAACAGGTAAAAGCGTTATTCAAAGATCATCTACAATAAAAGAGTGAAAGCAACAACAGAATCATCCAAAATCTGATTTCATTCATTGAAAATCGAATACAAATTCAAAGAAAACTACATCAAACTTGAATACACACTAGTGCAGAAAACACCTTTTACATCTGGCGAAAAGCACCTTTTACATCTGGCAAAAGTCAGTCATAAGCCTACGAGTTATAGAAAGTCTGACATTTTTTACCACTGGCCCGGTCAGATGTAAAAAGTGCACCTTTTACATCTGGTTCGTTCTTCCTCAGATGTGAAAATCATTATTTTAATTATTTTTTTAAAATTAAATTGGACTTTTTACATCTGACTTGACATTATCACAGTTGTAAAAGTGTCGCTCTTCGCATCTGCCAAATCTGTCCTCAGATGTAAAAAGTTCAATTTTTTTATTTTTTATAATCCTGCATTTTTTTTTCTAATCCTGCATTTTTTTTTTAACCGCTAGGATCCAAAATATAACTTGCAAATAAACATATATAACTTCACAATAAACACCATCCAAAATTAAAAATCGAAAACATGATGCTACAAATTCCACCGCGTTCAACATCCGAATTAAGTAAAAATAGTAATGTCATTAGTTAATGCAACCATTCAACATCCAAAAGCGATTATTAGTTCACCACACTAACATGACTAAAACGCCAAAGCCTAATACTTACTAAATTAAAATTTCAATGTACAATAGCTCTATACATTCCTTTCCTAAAATGTAGCACCAATACTAAAGGAATGATAAAAGAAATACATTAATTAATTCAAAGAATCACTAGTGTTAATAAAACATTAGAGAAAAATGAACATTTCTACACAGGCAAGTTTGTATTAGATAAGATCTGATTCCTACTTGATTTCTCAAAGTTGTTGAGTGAACATCCTCTACTACCTTCATCAAGAGAAACTTCATCATCTTATTAATATTGCTTCTTCTATTATCAACCTTGTTTAGATTCATAATGAAACTTGAATTAGTTTGTTTATCATACTATCCAAACATTGGACAGAATAATTATTTTTTAGAAAAATAAGAAAAAAAATCAATATAATCTAGAGAATTTGTGTTGGTACTTTTGAATAATAAGGAAGAAGAGTCACCTAAATTTGTGTCTCAAGCTTCGTTAGTTTCATCAAACATTTGATAAAGCATGCACTCCAGCATCCTCGAATAATACCTTGTTTGCTTATTTCTCAAAATTGACCAAGTAAGTCCATCTTCTGCTGGCTTTTTGGAACCTGAAACTGGAGCCAGGTAGACAGAAATCGCTTCACAAGTGTTACAACTTACAAGTTACATATTCATCTAATCATCTAACTTAAGCATTCAAGGAATAAAGCATATCCTCATTAAATTGCATCCAGTATGTTCCATAGAGAATAATAGATAGGGAAAGTATAGAAAACCATACCTCCAAAAATAATGCTCCAGTGGATTTTACCTGCCCATTAATCAATTTAGAAGTGTCCACATCAACAGTTGATAGATCGACGTATCTGAAAATATATAAGGTATTAAGCTTACTATTAGACTAAAGAGGCACATCACATCATACACCATAAGCCTGAACACAATATCTTCCTATCGTTTCATTACGGAAAAAAGTAAACAATTGAATAGATATATGGCTTGCAGACATTAGTAATGTGATGAAAATATATGCAAAGTCTTGGTTTGATTACTATGGATAGGCTATAGTCAAACTAGAGATAAGAGTTTCATTAGTCGGATGATAAGGGAACAAAGAGAACAAGAGATGGGTGAATCGCTGTATTGGAAACATCAATATCCATTTCAAATTCTATTATCTGTCAAATTATAGCAATCTATTTAAGAATACTTTGAATTAAAAAAAGCACCCTTTTCCTGAGCCCATTCCATTTGCAGCTCCATGCTTACCACAAGCAACATCAACCTGATAAATGGAATAGAACATATATAACTAGCACATAACTTATACATAAGCTTTAAAAAAACTATACAGAAATATACACACCGCACTTTTGAGGATCAGCAAGCATGGTAAATGTGAGATCACACGATGCCGCCACTTCCTCAGGAGATGGTTGATATCTGCAAAAACAAATGCAGAATTTCAAACACACAATTTGAAATTCATAGAATATATTCTCTTTATGTTATGTGTCTTCAAAAATGTAGTTATTTTAAAGTGTAAGTAATGTAAAGGTGAATTATAGAGAACTTACTTAGCTCCCAAGCTAATTAGAGGTTCACACTTGCTCTTTGTCCTATTCCAAACAGTCAAATCAACTCTACAATAGGAAAATTTTGAGAACTAATTAGATATCAAGAACTAGTATACATCTTACACACATATAAGAGAAAAAATGACAAAACAAAAGTATGAAATTTTTAAGGCATGTTAATCATCTTAAATCAGAATGAAGAATAAAAAATGATTTAGAAACTAGTAACAGCTAAAAATGTAAAAGGATGAAAAATACATTAGAAACTAGTAGCTTAGTAGAAATGTGGCATTAATATTACAATTCTTAATATAACTCATAGTTGAGAGAAATGTAAAGAATAGCAGTAAACATATGCAGAATCAATTATGCAGAATATATATATTGAAAAGGCAAAACAATTTATTAATAATAAAAAGTGAATTATGCACAAGAGGTGCAAATTCACCAACCTAAGTCCACCTGATACAATTATGCAGAATCAAACAATTACAGTAGCATGCATCATGGCTAACAAAATGACCTCATTACAGTATCAATGAATCAAACCAATCCTACATAGCAGGCAAGGCAAAACGTAACATCTATAAAGCCAATATTAAAGAAACTATCAAAGCTCCTAATTCTGGCAGCAGACAGTAGAAATCAAAAACAAAGACAGCCGCAAGACACTGAGTAGAGAGATCAATACACGGCTTCGGTTAAAATTGCATATAACACGTCGTCAATATTACACAATGGGATCTAGCGTCTTGCCACTAAGCAACTCTCAGCCAACAGAAGCTAACCTTCTATACCGAGATAACCGGACATAAACATTATGAGACTCAACCAAAGTAATCATAGCTACTCTATTCTGAAAAATTTGCCAAACAAAACATGACACTTTTGTCAGAATTGATTTTTGCCATGCCTTCGCTAGAAACCTATCGGCGTAATCAACCCTATATCGACATGATCTTCTTATACGCTTCAGTAAACATATATTATTGATAGTTTGATCAATTTAATGGATCCTATTTATACATATAAGTCCATATGAAAATGGGAAGATAACAACTAACAATGATAACTAACTTTTTTTGTATAAACCAGTTATCCTCTACGTGAAACTGCGAAGACTAATTCCTCTAGGACCCAAATGGGCAGTAAACTCTTCCTACGAGTTGTAACGCTACTGGATGCTCAATCTCGCGATAATGATAACTAACTTTAAACAAACTACTAACAAACTGATATATAGTAATTAACATACATACCCAGCTTTGATGAGATTTAATTAAGTTCCAACAAACAACCACTATACCAGACAAAAAAAATCAGGAAAAGTATTTATGCTTACAAGTTTCTATACAACTGAAAAAAATCAGAATAACAAAAAATAGACATTGATGATTGTTTTGTACCGAATCGGACTGGACTTAAAGTTTAGTAACCGGTTTTTAATTATTAACTAAATTGAACTGTTTTTTATGGTTAACCAAACTACTACACCTCTTTTTTGGTGTTTTTTTACCATTTTTTAGAAATTCAAGCCTACGCTAATAATCAATTTATGGCTTATAGATGAATGAATGGAAATATTGATTTATAGACTTTGTACATTCAATTCTGGTACATATGCAATAAGTTGAAGAACTGCACAAAATTTGATTTTGTTATAAAAAAGAATATGTCAAATTCAATATTTTCATTCACTCACAGTGATATTCATGCTCAATATATTACTCAATTACTATCGATTGAAAAAAGTATGTCAACAAGTATTATGTGGTCTGGAAGCAATGCATACTAAAATTTGAATTATTTCCATTGACTAAACAACAATTACCCAAAAATTTCAAAAGGTAACAAATAAGGTACAAGAAAATTTTAACAACCAACATGAATAACTTATGGTGTCAGCAAACCATTGTTTTAGAAAACTCAATATTTCCATGAAGTAGAATCACAAACTCAGAATCAAAATTAATTCAAAGGCAAACCCAACAAACTTTATTCATATACTAGCACTATAAATTATCAGCACTTTATAAATCAGCAGAACCACAAACTTTACAAATAACAGTGAGTAACGAGTGGTTCAGTCTACAAACTCTAAATTAGCAGCACTTTACAAACTTTATAAATAAACAAATTTGAGAGTATCAGTACCTTTGTGTTTTCAGTCGGAGGAAATGAACGAGTGCTTCGATTCGAATGGTAACAGTGAGCTCTTGATTCTAACTCAGATGTAATTGAGCCTGTGAGCCTTCAATTAGTTTGACTGAGCCTGCAATCGAGTGAGTGTGAGAGAGTAATCAAGTCGAGTGAGGGAGCAAGAGAGTTTCAGTGAGAGAAATCGAACTAAAGAGCAATTGTACCTTCAGTGAGAGCAATCACGCGTGGGAGAGGAAGAGCGATTATGGTTCAATCAGCGTGAGAGAGGAAGAGCGATTTGGGAGAGCGACAGAGATTGACGAGAGAGCAAGAACAGAGATTGACGAGAGAGCGATTTGGGAGAGCGGAGAAATCGATTTGGGATCGAGCATGACGAGCTAGGGTTCAGCAACTATAACATTTTCGGATCGATTTGGGAGCGATTTAGGAGAAACCGATTGACATTGACTGTGATTTGGGAGCGATTCGCGAGCTAGGGTTCAACAATATGTTTACGCGTGAGAATGATGAATGATGAATGATGAATATTAATTTCTATCAAAAATAAAAATAGGCCTTTTACCACTGAGATGATATACTCAGATGTAAACTTAAGTTATATAATTTTCGTAATAATTACAGGATTGCCACCTCGTTTTTATTTGCTTCTGGGACTATTATTCTCAGATGTAAAATGTTATGTTGATGTATTATTCACTACTTATAAAATTGAAACCAGTTGTAAAAAGTACTTCATAATCCTTTTTACATCTGGGATATTTTCCACTGTAGTAAAAGGCTTATTAATAAGTCATATTTGTACTAGTGACAAATTCAAAGAAAACTACAGCAGATTTGGATACAAAGTCAAAAGAAAATACATCAAATTCAAAACGGTGTACGAGATGCTAAGACTACACTCGCATAAACAACTTGTTTATCACTCGTATAAACAACTTGTTTATGACCCAGATTATTCAAGGATTATACAAGTGCTTGAAAACTACTACAATAAGCATCAACACTTGCATAATCCTAAAAGGATCACGTGGTGCCTGGCATTATATTTCCACTTCAGTTTGCCCAGGCGAACCAGTAGATCCATCATCCTCATCCACGAGGAATGTCACTTGGAGGCTTTCACCTTTGAAGACTTAGGCGCCTTCGCCGCTGGTTCCACAGTAATCTGAGAACCTTCATCCACAGAGGGAGAAGGCCCATAAACGTAGAACTCCTCAGGAACATAGGTCTTCAAGAACTCAGCGTAGTCTTCATCAATGTCTTCAGAACTTGATGAACTGGGCAAGACAGGAGTGTTCTTGGCCCTTGCCTTCCCTGACGCTTTACCACGAGGAGCTTTGGATGAAGAGGCACCATTCTTCTTCTTCACCGGCCGAATTTTGGGTCTCCCAGTGGCACGTTTCTTGTTATCACTCCTATCCATCACGGAAAATCAAAAGAAAGAAAGCAGAACTAAGAAAGAGATAAAGATGAAAAGAAGCGGTGAAGGAAAAAGAATGAAAGGGTTGTTATTTATAAGCGGCAAGATCACCAAAACCTAACGTTTGTAACTGCAAATCCGAAATAAATGGGAGAAGCAGTTTCCAACTACCGCAATAAAAGGATTGGCCAGTCAAACAGGTGGTTACGAAAACCAAGGAAGACTTAAACGGAAAACCTGAACCAGTCAACACATAGAAACGCACGCCATGTGAAGAGTATCTCGCCGCAGTCTCACGCCGCACAAAGATATTATCTCGCCCTGTAAATTCGCAGTCGTCGCCTCAGAACTACGACAAAGCATATCACCAAACAGCGAAAGCCTAAGGGAAAACATTTAAGTTTAAAGCAAAGGAATACGACATTCAGAGATCTAATCAAGAGAAAGTAAAAAGCATATAATCATAATGTGCTTAAGATACAAAAGCCTCAGAAGGGCGCCCAAATATTGTCATTACAAAACATATTAAGCCCACGCAGGGGCGATCAACAAAAGAGAGTGAAAAATTACAAAGAATCTTCATTCATCAGCAGGCGAGTTATGAGTAGGGGGATCCTCCACTGCAGCAGGCGACTCTTTGGCCGACGAGTCCGGAATCGGTTGAGCAGGGATATAAGGAACCAGCTTACCATCCTCAATGAGGGCCATAGCATCAGCTTGACTAAGAAGGGCTGGGTCGAGATCAGGAAAGAGAATCTTCACTTGCTCCAGCGCAAATGAAAACCCATCATCATATTGCTCCCCCACCTGAATCTCAAGCGCCTCCTTCTGGGATCCCCACTTGGCCTTCTCCTCCTTCAGAGACTTCAGCTCAGAAAGGGCGGTCTCATTCTCCCGAGTCAGAGCTTTGATACGCTCATCCTTGGAGTTGAGATTAGCTTGGGCGTCGTTCATGGCCTTGACCGCCGTCTCCTTGTCTCTCTTGGCATCCGATAAGTCCCCCTTATACTTCTCCTCCAAATCAGCCACATCCTTGGCATGTTTCTCCTTCAGACTCTTCAGTTCGCCCTCGCATCTATCTTTGGCGGCCTGCACATCCCTCTCAAGGACAACCAAATTCTTCTCCACCAAGGCTTCTTTGTCTTTAGCGGCGGAGAGTTCAGCCCTTTGGCATGACGCCAAGGCATAGTTGAGCAGGAGACCTTTAAGCTCGTATCCAAGAGCCATCCGCGCCAAATCGTCAGTCGCCGTGCTGTTGAAGCGAGCTGAGTTCCCCGCCATATCCACCATCTTAGAGAGAAATGCCTCAGGATCGAACATAGGATCCCAGGGCGAAGACTTCCCAGACTGGCTCGCCTCAGCAACAGTTTCCTCCACGGCAGGAGAGCCTTCCGCCACATAGTGATCAACATCAATCAAATCTTTGTCCACTTCGGCCATGTCCTGATCCTTCTTGCTCCTCCGCGACAAAACCCTAAGTTTCTTCTTCACTGGAGACTTCGCCTCCCTCTCACTCTTGGCAACCTTCTCCCCAGCAAGGGAACCAGAACTAGAAGGCTTCACCAGAACACTGATCCTCGAGTCGTTCTTCCTTTTCCTCTTGTCCTCGCCCACATCCAATTGGGTGAGGACGTCAACCTTAGGCTCAGGTTGTTCCTTCTTTCTCCTCGCCTTCTCCAAGTATTCACGCCCCTGAGCAGAAGTCAAGCTCGACATATCTTCTACAATCAAAGAGAAAAGAGATCAGTGACAAAAGTTAGCAGGTCATATGAAAGAATAAGACGATTCGCAAAATTACTTACTGAGATACTTGTCTAAAACGGCTGGGGCGCGGTCAGCGTCTAGGAGTTCCCTAGGACTCATCTGGCTTATAGATTCTAAGTATGCCACCGTGTCCCTCTCAAACTCACTCAACCTCTCATATACAGCGCCCTTAATCAACCTGGGGTTGTTTGTCCAGTGAAAAGGGAAAAGAGGAGCACCACCATCATCATACATCACACTTGGGCAATGCTCAGCTCCTCGGACACGAACGAAGGTGTCCTTATAATGTTTATTGTTGGAACTAAACAGTTGAAACAATCCCCGATTGGGTTGCACACTCAGAGGTACCACATTTTGAGGCAGAAGATTTTTGACTTGGTAGAAGGAAAAGAAGACCGCCACTGAAGGCTCAGGAATTTCAAGGCCATAACAAACTAGCTCAAAAGCCTTAATAAAAGACCAACTATTAGGGCTAAGTTGGGGAGGGGCGACGTTCAGAACCCTAAGCATGGATGTCTGAAACTCAGTGAAGGGAAAGAACAGATGGAAATCTTCAATGAATTTGGTGTACATGAAGAAGGTAACCAGGTCAGAGCGAGGCACATCAACAACATACTCGTCCTCCTCCACCGGTTCAAGTACGATGTCTTTCTCATTGAAAGTCCCTGAGACATCAAACTTTTTCCTATACGCCTCCACACTCTCAACGTCCTGGTAAATGGAAGAAACCTCCATGGCCATGGCTTCAGGTCCTACAGCAACGATAGCAAGCGATTCGTCTCTTCGTTTTCCTGTGAAAGACGAAGGAGAGATTATTACACAATCACTGCTATTCCCGCTACTACTATCACTACTACTATCGCTACTATCGTCACCAATACCACCCTCAAGTTCCCCAACTTTAAAAGATTCCCCCATGACTTCGGAAAAATAGCCGCTATAATCAAAAGAGCCATCAGGCCTAGTAAAGTGTTCACGCACTTGACGCTCTAAAGAGGAACCAATGATGAGAGGACGAGGAGGATTCCTCTCATCCTCGTTATCCAAATCTCTCAGAATCACCATTTTTTACGGAAACCCTAGAAACCCTAGCGCAAAATCGGAAGACAAAGAAAAATAAAAGGAGAAAAAAGGGAAACAGCGGTTATACCTGGTGATAAGGGACGGTTAACACTTGAGGAATAGTGGAGAACGTGGGTGGCGGGAAATTCGCGAAGGAAGCGCGAAAAAACTCACTAAGGAAGCACAAAATTTACTTCGGAAACGCAAAGAAGAGAGGAGCAAACAAGTAAAGTCTCCAAATATGTGATCAAAGTAAGGAAGATAAGGAACAAGAGACAACGTATTTATAAAAGGAAGGTACCGGTTGAAAAGGGAAAAATTGGAAAAGATGAAACGTTTCAAAGGAAAACTAGCCAGTACGATGACTGACGCGTGTCAAGGGCGAGTCAATGTCGCGCCCCAAAGGCGAGGTAAAGAAAATTACAGTTATTTATGCGAAATTGAAAACTTCATTAATCAAAGAAACACATTACAAACATTGGAAAAGCAAAGGGTATACAGTACAAACGGCATCCAAACATAGTACAAACAATACAAAAGGAAAAACCTAAGTTGCTAGAAAATGAAACTACTTAAGCAACGACATATGCAGCCGCGACAGTATCAACCTGCAATTCTTCAATCTCCTCCTTGTACTTTTTTGCCACCATAAGGTCAGGACTGATTTTGTCGTGGTCATCCCGCAACCTATCTATCTTCTCCCGGAGGCGAGCAAGTGAGGAACGAGTCCTGATAAGGCGGGCGACATCATATTCAATGTCCAGTTGAAGATTCCTTTTTCTCTTCACCAGAGGACGAAGTTCTTTCTCCAACACTTCAATGCGGTTCTCAACGGCCTCCTCAGCAGATAAATTGAGATAAAGCGACTCCTCTTGCAGATCGATACTATCCTTGGTAACGGATATTTTCTTCTCCAACGTATCTTCAAGTTCATTGTAGCAAGTCGCGACTGCGTTGGTGGTCTCGATAAAGGCAGCATCCTTCTCCAAACGACTAGACAACTCCAAAGCCAGGTCCAGGAAAGCTTTTTGATCATTAGTCAAGCGCCATCTGTAATCACGGAGTTCTTCAACATACTCCTGGAACTCTCCCACACTATCCAAGATATCGTCTATGCTCTCCTCAACTTTGTTCCTCACACGCCTAACGGCGGGCATTGCAGGCGACTCCAGTACAGAAAGAGAATCTGCCATGATTATCAGAAATCAACAAAGCACAAGAGGTTAACAAAATATAGAAATGTGAGCGAAACTCTAAAGTATTCACAAGGGCTACTTATAGGGAAGAAGGCGATGCAGGCTGAAGGGAATTAGTGGGCGGTTACACCCCACGATCACCACTACCGGCTTCACCCCCACTATCACCACTACCGGCTTCACCCCCACTATCACCACTTCGCCTCTTTGAGCCTCGTGCTTGGGGGGCTGTGGACTGAGGTAAGGCCCAAAATCAGGATATAGGCCCAAATTCGCGAATGGCCCAATTATACAAGTCTTGAGATTCAAATACGTAACTTGGCGGGAAAGCAAAGCAGAGGCGATATGCCTCATAGACGACGCCCTCGCCCCAAATATCCACTGCCATTATAAAAGATCCCGCCAGCAACGACAGGCATATAGGAGGGTGTAACCACCCCCTACCACCATGATCTCCACAAGGACAGGAAGAAACCGCCCATCACCACCACGTGGGAGGCGGAGCAAGAAGAAGAAACCGCCATGATCATGGGGTATCCTTGACCGTGGCTCTCCATAACTACCACCTTTTGTAATCTATAAATAGGGGCTAATGCTTCATTGTAAAGATATATTCGAAATAGATACAGAAATGCTGCGCAATTGACAGCAACCATTTTTATTCTTTGGACACGGTCCAACTAAATATCACCCCCTTATTTGTTCACCAGAACAAATAGTAACCTAAATTAAAATTAGGTCATTTATTTTCGGACGTTGGAAGTAGAACCTAAACTTTGGAAACGAGCTATCTCCATGTCAATAGTTTTTTTAGAGGCAAATAGAATGTTCCATGTCAATAGCTTTTTATTACTTAATTTGAAGTGTTTATTTCATTGATAACTTCATACTTTAAGATATTGTGTTCAATTATTTTTTGGAGACAATTGTAAAATAACAATTAGTGTCATTTTAGTCATTTTTTTGGTATTGGCTAAAAGTGATATTTTAGTTAATAAATTCTTTCTCCTTTTTTAATTATTTTTATAAAAAATATAAATTAATGTAATTTTTCTGTCTAATCTTTCAATAAAAAAGTCTATATTCAATTTGTCCACCATTTTATTTCCCTTTTACTTATGTTTTAGATTTTGTGTTCGTTAGAATTATGTAGCAGCGGTCCCGTGAGCTTAGCTCAGTTGGTAGGACATTGCATTATATATGCAGGGGGCCGGGGTTCGAACCCCAGTCATCCCACTTATCCACCTTATGAGTGGAATTTCTAGCCACTAGGCTACATGACAAAAAAAAAAAGAATTATGTAGCAGCGACGTTCGCAGTTTAGAAAATAAACAACTTCAAATTTTGTTGTTTAGAATGCGAACATTTTCACTGTTTGCTTTCTGTGATGTGATTGTGAACGTTGTTGTTGTTTGCCATCTAGGAAGCGAATGAACCTTTTTTATTGTGCGTTAATGAACCTGTTTTACACATGTTGCTGGACTGTTTTTGAAACATTTTAGTTCATAACTAGTATACCCGTGCATACTTATGCACGGGTCACGACGTTGTCGCGATATTTTTTTATTGTAAGACGAATATCACATGGTGTGAAATTAGCCCCATTATAAAACTACTGCAATTGTAAGATTGTTGTCCAGTATAGTTATAATTGTAATATTTATAAACGGCAATTTTTTCATATATGAATAATATTGAACTTGTTGGAGTAATATTTCTCATTTTAATATATCAATTTCTCATATGCATGTCATACAAAACATAAACATAATTGTATAGTCCAAAATTAGCCCCATTACAAAATTACTCCTCATTGCAAGGTTGTTGTCCTCTTGTGTCTGATGTATCAGTGACAATCCATGAAACGAGCAAACTGTTAATATATCTGTTGTGCACTTGTTCCAACAGGAGCAGAGTGATGTGGATGTCTTGGAATGGTCTGGACATAACAAATTGCCACAAGACCCTCCCTGAGAAGTACCAGACCCTGATCCAGCCGAAGTACAAGTTGATGGACTAAAGAAGGCAAATATGTCGGTGCTCCTCATAACATGCCTAGTCCACATCGTGTAGAAGTAACCTATCAACTGCCTTCTGAACTGATCCTTGCCTGTCCTCCGGTAGGGACAAATTTTAGCGCATGTGGAAAGTGCTCCTCATACCTAATGTCATCCTCCCCACTGATAGCATTGAAGTGGTGATAAATCCAAGCCTGTATAAAAATATAAGTAAATAGCAATGATATAAAAATATAAGTAAACAATTAATTTTCAATAAAAAAAATGTTTGGTTACCTGAAGCAGTGTAGCCTAACCTGCTGAATACTTGCACTTAGGAATGGTGGCGTTGTTCAGTTCCCTGTAGATGAATGACAATGCTGCAAGGCCCCGAGCATACATGTTGATCAACTCAATGTCCCTTAAGTACAAAAGGTATGTGAGGTAAATGTAGTTTTTGGCTTTACTTGAGAATATGATGGTGTCAACCACATACAACAGGTATGTCCTGAAGGCATAGTCTTGATCATATGCATGCTTGCAACACCTCCTACCCTCTCAGCCTGACGTGTAGATCTCATATGTGGCTGCCTACAAGGACAGATCCAGAGATTTTGGCCAGTGGGGTCAAAATATATGATAAATAATTAATAAATAAATTAATACATATTTGACCGAGCTAAAATAATAAATTAGCTTCCTCTAAACACACATTTTTTAAGAGAATTTGTCTTCAATTTTTAAGAAGAATAATTGTTTGTAAACTTTATTTATCTTCCGGTCAAATTCTACTTGACCAGGACCTCTTCCTCTAACAACTAGAGGGCTAACCACAAAAAAAAAATGAAAGACATCTTATCGTATACAAATTATAATTGTCTTCTACATATTTTAATAGTTTTAAAGGAAAAAGGATGCTAGATTTTTTATTCGTTTTTTCTAATTTACCCCTTGATAATTTGGGGTATTTACTCATCAACCAATAAGAACAAGGTATATATATATATTAGTTGGTTACAAGTTAGTTATGAGTATCACATGCAAGTTAATTATGGGTACCACATGCAAATATACTTATGTAGCTTATTTTCATTAATTATTGGACAAATACCCTCAAATTCTCAAAGAGTAGAGTACACTTCATATTTTTTTATTTTATTTTAATCATTATAAAATATAAGTGTGTGAGCTAGATAGTCATTTAAATTATAATCAAATACTAGGAGAAAACTCTTAACTTGGTCTAAATTGATATGTAATGTGGGGGCAAGGAGGATTTTTATGTGAAGGATGAGTTAGTTAAAGTATCAAATTATAAGTAAAACAAGCTATTTGTAATAGAAGAGTGGGGGCAGCTGCACCCAATTACTTGGTTGTGCATCTGTGCCTGGCTGCCTAGGAGGGTTCTCAAGTATGAATAAAATCGGGCATGAGCCCCCTGGTCTGTGTGACTTCGTTGCTGGCGGCAGCGGGACTTGAACCAAGATATGTCACCATCAGATTAATACTATCAACTTTACTAAAGACAGTACATGTTATCTAGAGTTACTATTATCTCCCCACCAAAGATGTGAAAGTTGTTGGTCTTCCGGTGTGCCACCTATCCACAAACGAAGTCAACAGTTGCCGGTCAAGAAATGAGAAATCCGTGTTGGCTAGGTCCCACATTCCTGTAGCCCTAATGGCCTGATACCACCACTCCTCATTGGTTGAAACCAGTTTATTCAAATTTGTCAGCTTCTTCCAGTTGCTGACAATTTTTTATCAACCTACGATTCTACATAACCAATAAACATAACATATTTATCATAAAATTTAATCATAATCAGACATATAAGACAACTAAATCACAATTAGAGAATTAATTCTTAATAAGGCAATTACAAACGGATTTTGGAAAGGCGACATCTGAGTCTTAGCCTCCAACTCAGACCGAGCCTCCTACATCTCTTCATCATTATCCTCCTCATCTAGCATCTCGACCTACAATGACTCAAAATCTAAAGCTTCATCGTCATGAATATAAGACTCAACCTCAGATTGGCGACGACGGCTAGGCGGACGCTCTGCCTACCTTTTTCTCCTAGTACAGGCGGTGGCCGAAGCGCCCCCTATTCTCTCTAACACGCCTAACTAAATTAGTTGTACGATTCATGTCTGTGCAATAAAATTACATTAGGTCAATACAATTGCATTATATATATATATATATATATCTTTTGCTGTTAAAAAAAAATTAAATCTGAGATTGAATAAGTACCTTGTCTGGACTCCAAGTATTCTTATCTCACCTACCTGACTTAATATTCTAAATCAATCGGCAAGTAATGAAGGTGGAAAAACACAAGAAGGGGGGGGGGGTTGAATTGTGTTTTGAGAATTAAAAGTTTTTCAAAATAAAACTAAGTATGCAGCGGATATAAACACAAAATAAAAAGAGGGTGCTGAGAGAGAGAAAGAAAGACACAGAATTTATCCTGGTTCCCCTCACAAATCGAGAGTACTCCAGTCCCCTTGTTACTAACAAGAGATTTTCACTATAATCTACTTAAGATTACAAATTGCTCAAGCACACTTGCAAGAGACTTCTCAGGTGCTCAAGTTTTACTAAACAAGAGACTTCTCAAATGCTCAAGTTAAACTTAACAAGAGACTTCTCAAATGCTCAAGTTAAACTTAACAAGAGACTTCTCAAACAAACTTAAGAATAAGAATGAATGTTAAGGAACACTTGATATACTATCAGAGGTGTTTACAAAATACAACTCAAATTGTTCTAAGACTTAGAATGACAGATTTAAATTATGATGTCAGAATGCTTCTTAGTCTTTGAACAGTGTTGGTAGAATGGTTGTTCGAACAGTAGTCATTTCTTCCATTTGAGTCTTCTATTTATACTTGGAGGAAGATGATGACCGTTGCAGAGAGAGAGGTGCCAGCTGGAATTTATTCGTACAATTGTGATAGCTGTAGTTACCTTCTTTGGTAAAGATATCCAATTCCACTACCTTGCTATTTGAATTATCACTCATCCATTTTGAGTAATAATAGTACAATAGTACGTTTCTCAATTGCGCTCCACATATGGATAAGGTTAACGTTGTACCAACGAATATTCCTTCCTGTGGACGTGACAGATCCTTGAAGTAGATTGTTCTTCAATCATTGGTTCTGAATATGTCAGCTCTTGAGTGACGTAAATTCCTTTTGCTTCAGATGCTGTTATCAATGCTTCTTGAGGCCCTTTTTGCTTCTGAGTCCGTCAGAGCCTTGTTTTTGTCCTCAGAGGCACTTTCTTTAACATACAAAACTTAAGCTTCTGATGAACAGTGATGTGCTTTCAGAGCTTGTTTTGACTGGCTTCTCTGCTATTATTCATAGTGCTTCTGAATGAATTTTAACTTGTAGTTCTGCACACTAGAATAACCATTAGTAATTCCAATTGTAATTTTAATACTTTGTTATCATCAAAACCACTTAAAACATTAGAGGTTCATGTCAGACCCACTTTGTTCCAACAATCTCCCCCTTTTTGATGATGACAAACCAAAGCATTAAAATTCAATTGTTGTTGATTTAATTTAATTATGATGACTTCAGGTTTCAAAGGTTTGCAATCTCCCCCTGAGTCTGATAATCCATAAGGGTAGGTTTGTAAGCTCCCCCTAAGTTTTATCCATAGTTAATTAAAACAGTTTAAGAGTCGATTTATTAACTTAAAATAAATTTTCATATTTAACTCTCAGAAGCATAGTTTTGTAAGCTTTGCTTCTTAGAGTTTGATAATGCTCAGAAGCGGTTTGCAAGCTCTTCTGACATTGTCTATGAATTTTATTTTAGGTTCTTAAATTTTCTCCCCTTTCAATAATCGTTCAGAATGAGAAAGAATCATAAGGGATAAATATTGATTCATAATGCATTTAACATTACAGTTTCAGATTGAGCAGTATATGAATGAATCAACATTAATTTTAACGCTACTCTTACTCCCCCTTTTGGCATCAGTCAAAAAGACACAGAAAACCAAGCAGTCAAAGCGCCAAACAAGGTAGTCAAGTCAAGAAGGCAGTGACAACCAAACGCATTCAATGAATGGCACTGATTATCCTACTGACAAGATATCATGAAGGTACTATAAATAAAGAATGATTCCTCTCATTTTACTCATTCAGAGTAATCAAGTAATATCCAAAAAAAAACATATAATGGAAAAGCAGGTTACCAAGGATGCTTCAGGCTCAAAAGGAAAGAGCAAGAGGGGAGCAGAGCCCTGGCGCTGCGAAGAAAACAGGCTTCGCTACGAAAGAAACAAGCAAGAACTGATTTTGACAGAGTCAGAGGAGGAGGAATTGGGCTCTGATCTGGAAGAATTTTTATGGACATACAATGATGATACTCCATACGAAGAGTACGAGGCTGCTGTTCAGAAGAACACTGAAGAACTAGTACAAAAGGCCACTGCCAACTTGCTTGCTTACATTAAGGAGAAACATAAGAAGCTAGATGCAGAGTCTTCTGAAGTTAAGCCTAGCTCTAAGTAGAGTCTTATCATTCTATGTAATAGAAATTCTTCAATAATATTAATAAAGGAGTTTATGCTATTAATTCCCTTTGTTTTAAGCAAGTTTCTTATGTATATATACCTCATTCCTATTGTCAGAAAACCAGTTACCAGACACGCCTCATTCGGTATTGGTGCCCCGTTGTTAAACAGGCTTTAATACTAAGAAGCTATTTCATGAGTAAACAGGAGTACTGATGAGAGGGACTCTTAGGTTTTGAAAATCCTAGGCTTATTAGTTTAAAAACTAAGATGCTCTTCAGCATCTTTCACTAGAGTCAGAATTCTCAAGAGTACCAGACAATATCATGGTATATAGAAAAGTTAAATTTTGAAAAACAAATATAAAACAAACATATAAGCAAATAACAAACACACAAATATGGATAATATAGATATGAATTAAAAAAAAAATTATCCAAAAATTACACAAGAACTAACAACAAAACAAGTGCCCAAACAATGACTAAGGTTTCTTAACATCTGCTATGGCTTTCAGAAGGGTTAACATCATGTCATCCATCCTTTTGTGAACTGATTCCACAGCAGCATTCACATCAGTGCGCACATCCACTCTTAGTTCATCAATTTCATTAGCCATGTCAGTTCTGAGATTATCCAAAGCATCTTGAACCGCAGGAGGTATTGCAGATGAGGTTGAGGCTATGTCAATCTTCATAGGAGAGTGAGAAGGAGTTGGAACAAAAATGGGCTTCTTACCCTTGTCAGAATCTTCATTGATATCCGTATCTTCTCTTATCAGATTCTGATCAAGCATGGCAACATCTTGTTCAGTAGCTTGATTCTCATTGATCTTATTGGTTTCAAATGTAGCAATATGCACAGCCCTATCTACCAATAATTTCAATGCTTCTTGTTCAGCTAGCCTTTTGTGCTCAATTTCAGCTTGCCTCTTCTCTTCTTCTTCAGCAGCTATCCTAGCCTGCTCCTTAACATGGTTGTAAGATGTGAGCCTTGGAGCGTTTAGCTTCTCAACAATCTCAAACAGTTCCCGTACAGTGTTTGCTCCTCTACCCTTAATCTTATCCTTCAGATGAGTACTGAGAATCCTTAAAGATTTACCAAATAAGTACTCTAATTCCCTGACATCAGCATCTATATCAGAAGGGAAGATAAGAGCTTCTTCCTCTCTTTGTTTGAACCTCTTAAGTCTAATACCTATAGCATTATTTAGCAACTCAAGGTTTGGTTCAGAGTCAGAATTGAAAAAGGGTAAGGATGGGTCAAAGGGAATGGTTGGTTCAGGTTTCTTTCTTTTGAGTTCAATGATTTTGATTTTACTGAGATTTGGAGGTATGATATCATCATCAAGATTGATGGAATCCTTGAATATTTGACGTTCAGCTTTAGTTAGGTGTTGGTAAAGCTCAAGAACCTCTTCTAAAACTAGAGGTTTATTGAGTGGGTCAAAGACAGGTTGTGGTGAAGGTGAAGGAGATGATTCATCAGAGTATATTTCTGGTGGAGGTAATGGAGATTGTTCAGTTTCAATGACATTGATAGGTGATGGATGAGGTGATTTTTGTTGTTCTTCAGAATGAGCAATTGACTCATCCTGAACAGGTGTGAATGTAGGTGGATTCACTTGTGAGATGTGATCAAGTGAAGGAGGGGGTGTTTGAATGGATTGAACAATAGGTGGTTCTTGGATGGTTTGATCAGTAGTGGGTTTGACAATATGAAAACGAGGTGAGTTGGGATTGGAATGTGTAAAGGCATCTCCAGATAGATGTTGTTGGAGATGATCAAGAACGGATTCAGTAGTTGTTGGTTGATTAAGGATGGTAGTGTCTATGATGATGGGGGTT
Source organism: Trifolium repens (assembly GCA_030408175.1). NCBI lineage: Eukaryota > Viridiplantae > Streptophyta > Magnoliopsida > Fabales > Fabaceae > Trifolium > Trifolium repens. Next base: position 18,377,596 of record CP125849.1, read on the forward strand.
TCTTCATCAGAAGAGAGTTGGATTGGTTTCTTAATAGGTCTCTTGGTAGTCTTTTTAAGATTTGTTTTCTTTGGTCCTTCTCTGATTATCTTAGCAATGAATTCCTCAGAGTCAGTGCTAGTATCAGATGATGATGATGATATAGCTTTATGATCAGGTAAGACTACACTAATAGGTACGGTGAAGTCTATGGGTTGAGGTTGATTGGTAGATGATGGAGGTTGAGAAGTAGAAGGGTTAGCAATGGAGGGTTGGGGTTCAGAACCAATATCCTGAGCTACAGGAATGCTAGAAGTATTAGATTCAGAGGTCTTACCTTTTGGTTTAGAAGCTCTGGTCTTTAATCTCTTTGCAGGTTTAGCAGGGTTCTGATCTTCCTCAGAAGCTGAAGGCCTATCATGCCTTTTCTTTGTACGCTTTTCCTTCTGAACAGCTTCAGCCATCATGTTTCCAGCACCTCTTTCACCTTCCTCAATCTCATCAGCACTATCATGCTTTTGATCATCAGAGCCTTCATCAATCATTTCTTGCTCAGTAGTTCTTGGCTTTCTTCTGTTCCTTGTAATATCTCTTGGTCCCTTGAAGATATCCCAATTAGGAACACTTACAACCATTTTCCTGGGCACACTAACCCCAGTATCTCTTCTTACTGCCTCAAGAAAGTTCTTGATGACCTCATCATTATCATGTTCTGATATGGTGGGAAACCCATCACACCAGAAGTACTTTTCGTACACTTGCTGTAGAGGTGTTTTCACTTGAATGATTTCTTCCTTGGTTTTTCTCTTCATGTTGACCAGAACTGATGCAACATACTTAGCAGTTTGGAAAACTCTAAGTTTTTCTTTGGCACTCACAATATCTGTGAGTTTGGTTTGCCTTATCAGTTCTGAAATTAACCTTGGGTGATGAATGACTGATGGTATTTTAGTTCTACCCTCATTGATGGTAAAGCACATGTGCTCAAAAAGAATCTTAGCCAAATTAACTTTCACCCTCTTGTATAAGAACCAGATGAGATGTTTGTGTGGAATGGAGATGGTATCCAATCCACCTTTTCTGGTGAAGATGGTAGACAAACACATTCTAAAAGCAAATTCAAATGTGTGCTTCATGTGCATTACTTTTCCAAAATCCTTTTGTGTGCATCCAGATTTAAAGAGGTCCTGATGAATTGAATCCAAATGCTTGCTTTTCTTATCATACACTTCTATATCTTCTCCTTTGTTGTCTAAACCCAGAATCTTAGCAATGTGTGCCTGAGTTATCACAACATTGATTCCCAAAATATTTGACCTAATTTCCTTTTCTCTATAAGGTTTAAGACCAAGTTCCTTTCTTGTTTTCCCTCGTAATTCCTTGTTCTTCTCAACCATATCCTTGTATTCTTTATCAGCACTTGCTCTATCGTACACTTTAGCCTTCTGCCAGAAATACTTCACTATGTCGTAGTATACGAAGCCATTAAGCATCTCAAAATAATTCTGCCATTGTTGGTTGTAGAACAAATATTGAATGTCAATCCCATTCACTTTCAAACTTTCAAAATCCACGAACTTCTCAGTGAAGAAATCATAAGAGTCTGGTCCAGCGTCGGTTTGATGATGTTCGTAGACTAGATTATCTTTTGAATTAAGATCGATGATGGGTGGTAACGTAGGGTTAAAGGGTTCTTGAACGATTTCGTTTGATGAACGAGCAGCCATAGTTGCAGAGAATTAAGAAGATGAAGATTGGGAATTTCTGTAAGGTCTAGGGTTGTGTAGGTAGTGATTTTGTGTAAAAAGCTGTGCAAGTGAGTGAAGTGACTTATGAATAGTAACTAGCACACATACACAGAGAAAATAAACATTGGGAGGGAGCGCGAGCAGTTTTAAAAATTAAATAATATACTTAACTGCCATAATCATCATTAACTGTTCTCTGCCCGTCAGGATCTAGACACGTGTTGTAAAAGTTTAATCATAGCTGACGCGTGTATAGACAACTGTTGTACACTTACTCGTACTGAACGTTTCATTTCCAAAAGGTTCAGAGCCTCACTCATTTGTATCTGACACCTCATCAGAACCTGTTACTCTTCAGAGCCTAAATTATTCAGAGCTTCCCAAGGGATACTCTAAATTATAAGAGGTTCTGATAGAGCTTCAGATGCTAATTTTATTCTACTTCTCAGAGCTAATTTTCTTCAGAGATATAGTGCATGTTCAAATTCTTTTTGATAAAATCAAATCTTTCAATAGCTAAAGGTTTAGTAAATATGTCAGCCCATTGATGTTCAGTATCAATGAATTGAATATCTATTGTACCTTTCTGAACATGATCCCTTATAAAATGGTGTTTTATTTCAATATGTTTAGCTCTAGAGTGTAGAATAGGGTTCTTAGACAAATGAATAGCAGCAGTATTGTCACAATATAGTGGAACACTACTTTCAGCTATGTTATAATCTTCCAACTGATATTTCATCCAGAGAAGCTGTGTGCAGCATTTAGCAGCTGAGATGTATTCTGCTTCTGCTGTAGACAAAGCAATAGTTGTTTGTCTCTTACTGGCCCAAGATATGAGATTCTCACCAATGAATTGGCAATTTCCACTAGTGGATTTCCTCTCAATCTTATCACCAGCATAGTCAGCATCACAGAATCCAACTAGCTTACTATCTAGGGATTTTTTATAAAGAAGTCCTAGATTAGTAGTTCCTTTCAGATATCTAAAGATCCTCTTAACAGCAGTTAAGTGAGGTTCTCTAGGATCTGACTGGAATCTAGCACACAAGCATACACTATATAAAATATCAGGTCTAGATGCTGTAAGGTAGAGTAAAGAACCAATCATACCTCGATACAGCTTCTGATCTACTTTGCTTCCTATCTCTTCTTTGCTTAAGCTGCTGGTAGGATGCATGGGTGTAGACATTATCTTGCAGTCATCAAGGTTGAACTTCTTCAGAAGCTCTTTTGTATACTTGCTTTGATGAATGTAAGTGCCATCTTTTCCTTGATTAATTTGGATTCCAAGGAAGAACTTCAATTCACCCATCATACTCATCTCGAATTCATCCTGCATCAGCTTTGAAAAACTCTTGCACAAGGAAGCATTAGTAGAACCAAAAATAATATCATCAACGTATATTTGAATGATTAAGATATCTTTCTTAGATGTCTTTCTGAATAATGTATTGTCAATTTGACCTTTTTGAAAACCATTTTCTAAAAGGAAATTATTCAGTCTTTCATACCAAGCTCTTGGAGCTTGTTTGAGACCATAGAGTGATTTCTTAAGTTTATAAACATAATCAGGATTTTTCAAATCCTCAAAACCTGGGGGTTGTTTGACATATACTTCTTCAGAAATAACACCATTAAGAAAGGCGCTCTTAACATCCATTTGGTACAATGTGATTCCATTGTTAACAGCATATGAAAGAAGTAACCTGATTGCTTCCAGTCTTGCTACTGGAGCAAATGTTTCAGTGAAGTCTATACCTTCTTGCTGACTGTAGCCTTGTGCTACCAGTCTAGCTTTATTTCTTACCACTTCACCTTGTTCATTCATCTTGTTTCTAAATACCCACTTAGTTCCAATGATGTTCTTATGTGCTGGTCTTGGCACTAAATCCCATACATCATTTCTTTGAAACTGATTGAGCTCATCTTGCATAGCTACAATCCATCCATCGTCAGTAAGTGCTTCATCAACATTCTTTGGTTCTATCATTGAGATTAGTCCCAGAAGTGAATCAAGTTGTTGATAGTCTGATCTTGTCTTTCTTGGACTTTCTTTGTTTCCAAGAATTAAATCTTCTGGATGTGATGATCTATATTTGAACTTCCTTCTTGGAGCTTCATCAACATCAGCACTTGGTTGAGTGTCTTCTTCTGAAGTGTCATCATGTTCTTGTGATGCTTCTAATTGAGATGCTTCTTCAGCATCTTCTTCCAATACAGCTTCTGAAGCTTCAACAGCTTCTGATGCTTTTTCAGGTTCTGAATCGATGTATTGGTATGGAACACCTGCATAACTATTATCTTGCTCTGACATTTTACTGTCAGGCTCTTTATCATCAAATCTAACATGTATAGATTCTTCCACTGTGTTAGTTTCAGAATTATACACTCTGTATGCCTTTGAGCGTTCAGAGTAACCTATAAAGATTCCCTTACAAGCTTTGGCATCAAATTTTCTTTAGTAGGCCTTGTTGTTTAGAATGTAACATGTACATCCAAACTGATGAAAGTAAGAGATGTTGGGCTTTCTTCCTTCGAAGAGTTCATATGTTGTTAGATTCAATAGAGGTCTTATATAGATCCTATTTTGAATATAACAAGCTGTGTTTACAGCTTCTGCCCAGAAGTGCTTAGCAAGTTTTGTCTCATGCATCATGGTTCTTGCCATTTCTTGTAAAGACCTGTTCTTTCTCTCTACAACACCATTTTGTTGTGGTGTTCTAGGAGCAGAGAACTCATGGACAATGCCATGATCTTCACAAAAAGTTGCAAATGGTTCGTTTTCAAATTCACCACCATGATCACTTCTTACCTTTAAGATTTTGAGACCTTTCTCATTTTGCACTTGAGTGCAGAAGATGCTGAACACATCATATGCATCATCTTTCACTCTTAGAAACTTTACCCAAGTCCATCTACTGTAATCATCAACAATGACTAATCCATATTTCTTCCCATTGATTGAGGCAGTACTTACTGGACCAAACAAATCAATGTGAAGTAGTTCTAAGGGTCTTGAGGTAGAGACAATGTTTTTAGGTTTAAAAGAAGTTTTTGAAATTTTGCCAATCTGACAAGGACCACACAGAGCATCTGAATGATATTTAAGATTTGGCAGGCCTTTAACCAACTTTAGTTTACTAAGCTTAGAGATTAATCTCCAGTTAGCATGACCTAAGCGTTGGTGCCAGACCCACTTTTCATCATTCAGAGATAGAAGACAAACTATCTTCTGCTAAGTGAGTTCTGACAGATTCACCTTATAAACATTACCTCTTCTTAATCCTCTAAACAATATGGACTTGTCAGAGTCATTGATTACTGTACATGCCTCTTTATCAAATTTAACAATAAATCCGCTATCACAAAATTGACTAATGCTAAGCAGATTATGTTTGAGGCCATCAACTAACCAAACATTTTTAATTGAAAGAGAAGAGTTACCAACTATACCTGTACCAATGATCTTCCCTTTTTGGTTTCCTCCAAACCCCACAGTACCTCCCTCTTTCAGAGTCAGGGTTTGGAACATATGCCTTTCTCCCGTCATATGTCGTGAGCAGCCACTGTCCAGGTACCAGCATTGCTGCTTTGGCCTTCTTAGTGTGCAAACCTGAAGCAAATATTATTTGAGATTTTGGTACCCATATCTTTATGGGTCCTTTTGTGTTAGTCTTTACAGGTCTAGGTGGTCTTTGTTTGAAAGACCTATCAGAGCCTCTAGAGTTAACCACCCTTGTTGAAAAGTTTTTGGGTTTAGTATAGCTCTTGAGCTTTGTTCTTGAATGTGTCAGAGCTTCTTTAGATTTAACATTAGTTTGAGGCTTAAAAATCTTAGGTTCTGAGGTTTTATCCTTCTGAGCCTTTGACTCTTGAGCCTCTGGCTTTGATGTTCTATTAGAGGCTGACTCATTTAGAACTTCTGATTGACTCTTTACAAAGACAACCTTAGGTTTTGATTTATCTATATTGGAGGACTTTGAAGATAATGGATTATCTTTAAAACGTGAGAATCCAAGACCTTCTCCTCTATTTCTACTTACATGATAAATCAAAGAGGCTATTTTACTTCTTTTCATTCCATTGATAAGGAATTCCTGAAGAGCAAATTCATGTTCTGGAGGAACCTTATCATCAAGAACATAATGAGTTTCCATAAATTCATTTCTTGATTTTAGAGACTCATTTTGTTCAATTATTTCATTTGCCTTTTCGGTCAGGTTGTTATAGGCCTTTTTAAGGACCTTACACTCACCCGCCTTTTTGGTTAAAAGTTTTAAGGCATCTTTTAAGGAATCTATTAATTCAGAACGAGAAAGTTTAGCAAGTACCTCATCTTCATCTACTGAATCTGAGTCAGCTTCGTGCTCAGAGTTCTCTTGGTCAGAAGCGGTTGCCATCAAGGCTAGGTTTGCTTCTTCTTCCCCATCAGAATCTGATTCCTGATCCAAATCATCCCAAGTGGCAAGGAACCCCTTCTTGAGCTTACTTTTGTATCTTTCTTTGTTAGAGGTTCTCTTGGATGTTTTACTCAGGTTCTCTGGGCAGTCAGCAATGAAGTGTCCTGGTTTGTTGCACTTAAAGCATTTGTTTTGTTCTTCCTTTTTATCCTTAGAAGTACCAACCTTCTTGGAAGAACCTCCAAACTTACCAGCATACTTCTTGCTTCTCTTAGCCCATTGCGATACTCTTGCAGCCATCAGAACCATTTCTTCTTCTTCATCAGAGTCCATCTCGTGACCTTCTTCAGAAGCTTCTTCATCAGATACTATAACCTTCGCCTTCAGAGCCTTAGAGGAACTTTTGGTGCTCAGGGCTATCCCTTTTAGCTTCTTAGTCGTTTCATCAGTCATGAGTTCCATCTCATGACTCTTTAGAGAACTAACCAAGCTTTCAAGAGACACAGTATCTAAATCCTTAGATTCCTGAAACGCTGTCACTTTTGGTCTCCACTTTGGCGGCAAGCTTCTGAGTACTTTCCTTACATGATCAGCCTCAGTATAGCTCTTATCTAAAACGTGAAGTCCCGAAACAAGAATTTGGAACCTAGAGAACATTGTCTCAATGTCCTCTCCGTCCTTCATTTTAAATAATTCATACTGATGTACTAACAAGTTGGCCTTAGCCTCCTTAACTTGTTTATTTCCTTCATACTTGGATTTAAGAGAATCCCAGATAGACTTAGCCGTTCTCTTATCTCCAATTTTCAAGTACTCATCATGAGAGATGGCATTTGTCATCATCCCTTTTACACTGTGATGCTTCTTATATTCCAACTTTTGAGTAGGTGTAAAAGCCTTTCTGTCTTTAGAGCTAACAACGCCTTCTAAGTCCATATTTTCAAAGTTCACTCCATCTTCTACCAAGTCCCACAGATCACAATCAATCGCCATGATGTGACTGTACATCTTGGTTTTCCAGAATGGATAACCAGTCTCAGTTCCATTGAAAAAGGGAATTTTGTCAGAAGACCTTCTGTCTTTAGAATTAGAATCATAGTCGAAAGGAACTTCATTGAGATTCTTCTCAGCAGACATGTTTTTCCTCCCTGAATCTTAACTGTTTCACTGATAGGTGAGAGTTAGGCAACAGCCCAGCTCCTGATACCAATTGAAGGTGGAAAAACACAAGAAGGGGGGGGTTGAATTGTGTTTTGAGAATTAAAAGTTTTTCAAAATAAAACTAAGTATGCAGCGGATATAAACACAAAATAAAAAGAGGGTGCTGAGAGAGAGAAAGAAAGACACAGAATTTATCCTGGTTCCCCTCACAAATCGAGAGTACTCCAGTCCCCTTGTTACTAACAAGAGATTTTCACTATAATCTACTTAAGATTACAAATTGCTCAAGCACACTTGCAAGAGACTTCTCAGGTGCTCAAGTTTTACTAAACAAGAGACTTCTCAAATGCTCAAGTTAAACTTAACAAGAGACTTCTCAAATGCTCAAGTTAAACTTAACAAGAGACTTCTCAAACAAACTTAAGAATAAGAATGAATGTTAAGGAACACTTGATATACTATCAGAGGTGTTTACAAAATACAACTCAAATTGTTCTAAGACTTAGAATGACAGATTTAAATTATGATGTCAGAATGCTTCTTAGTCTTTGAACAGTGTTGGTAGAATGGTTGTTCGAACAGTAGTCATTTCTTCCATTTGAGTCTTCTATTTATACTTGGAGGAAGATGATGACCGTTGCAGAGAGAGAGGTGCCAGCTGGAATTTATTCGTACAATTGTGATAGCTGTAGTTACCTTCTTTGGTAAAGATATCCAATTCCACTACCTTGCTATTTGAATTATCACTCATCCATTTTGAGTAATAATAGTACAATAGTACGTTTCTCAATTGCGCTCCACATATGGATAAGGTTAACGTTGTACCAACGAATATTCCTTCCTGTGGACGTGACAGATCCTTGAAGTAGATTGTTCTTCAATCATTGGTTCTGAATATGTCAGCTCTTGAGTGACGTAAATTCCTTTTGCTTCAGATGCTGTTATCAATGCTTCTTGAGGCCCTTTTTGCTTCTGAGTCCGTCAGAGCCTTGTTTTTGTCCTCAGAGGCACTTTCTTTAACATACAAAACTTAAGCTTCTGATGAACAGTGATGTGCTTTCAGAGCTTGTTTTGACTGGCTTCTCTGCTATTATTCATAGTGCTTCTGAATGAATTTTAACTTGTAGTTCTGCACACTAGAATAACCATTAGTAATTCCAATTGTAATTTTAATACTTTGTTATCATCAAAACCACTTAAAACATTAGAGGTTCATGTCAGACCCACTTTGTTCCAACAAGTAACTCAATTAACCTTATTTTGAAGCAACATGCACTATATTCTAAATCTAAGATTAGACTATTCAAAGATACATAAATGTGAGATTATAATAAGTACTATCTTTTGACTTTTTTTAGCTTGCGTTGGTTTGTCCTTAATAATTAATTAACAAAAAATGGTAGCAAGCATATTAAGGACATATATAGGTTAAAGAATAAAAAGTAGATGTGAACTTGAAATTTGTGTTTAGAAGAATAATTTTTAATTAGTTTAAATAAGTTGTTACTCCTTTAAAAATATATCATATTTCATTTTTAATTTCTAAAATTTTTCATCAAACAATGGTCTTTCAAATTTCTTCAACCAATATAAGAATCTTTCCACAAATAATTAGAATCTTTTAACAAAAGATGAATTAAATATGAATATTTAATGGTAATAGTATAAAAATTCATACTTAACTTATTACATGTTAAAAAAAACCCAAAATTTTGTAAAAAGATATTTTTATAATGTTTTAAATATAACTACAAAAATCATTCAAAATTTTGAAATATGCACACGAGTTGACTTAAAGTATGCCCACAAAATATCGATCAAAAACATTTGAAGACTATTATTTGAAGAAAATTTTTAGTGGGACTAAAAGATATGATACATTTATATTAAAACATATTTAATAGGTGACCTAATAGATATGATACACTTTTAAGCTTCATATAAATTGAGTGGACCCGCTCATTTATCCATGTTCAGACTTTATCTCATTCAATGTGAGACTCTTAACGCACCTCCACTTCTAGGACAAAAGATTTGGAGGGTGACCTAAGTGGTTTATAGTGGTTACTTAATAATAGGTGACCCAAAAGATCTCTAATAGACTTTGATATCATCTTAGATTAATAGAGTATGAGTTACGTTTAAAAATTCTAATATTATGGTATCAAAGTTTATCCAAGATATGTTGGACCACCAACTACTAGGGTTCCACTATTGGGCCATTTGAGTCACGCTCCAGATATCAAATCCTAATATATGAGTTCGTTTGTATTTGGTTTATTTTTCAACTTATGAAAATAATTTATTAAATAAATAAACTTTTGTGTTAATATAAATTAATTTACAAACGGACCCATAGTTTATGTAAATAAATTAATTAAGAAAGAAAAAAGGAGTCGCATCAAGATCACCTAAAACAACCAACAAAATACTGGTATTAGATAAGGGAAATCAAAATCCAACTACCAAATATCCTAAAAAAGCTACATCTAAATTATTTATTTGTTCATAAAACGTGTCAACAATTTGTCAAAAGAAAAAAAGTGTCAACATTATTATTTCTTTATGAAAAAATAAGATTGGTTTTTCTGGAATACAAATAAGATTGAATTTTTAGGCTTAATTAGTCTGCAGGTCCCTTAAAGATATTTTTGGTTTCATATTGGTCCCTTAAAGAAAAACAGTTCTGATTTGGTCCCTTAACTATATAACAGTTAGTTACAAGGGTCCTTTCTGTTAGTTTTTAACACTAAATGTATTAGGTGGACCAACATTTCCGTAGATCTCAATAAATCTTTTAATTTAAACCCTTTGATTTAATTAAAAAAAATATAGCCATTAAACTTTGAATGTCCACTATATCTAACGGTGCACGATTATCATCTAATTTTTTCTCTATTTCTTCATCTTCTTCCCCCAACTTCTTTTTCACCTTCCTCATCATCTTCATAACATCTTGAAACAATACCCAAAACTTTATATAAAACCCAAAAAAAATTCTTTAACCCAAAAAATTTAAAATTAAAAAAACTTAATAAAAAAGTTCCATTATGATAAACATCTTCATAAGAGAGATATATGCAATCAATACCCATATCAATTAAAAAAATAAGTAAAACCAAAGCCATATCAATACAGCTATCGTGAATATAGTCACCTATCTCTTCCATTTCTCTCCCCCATCCCTTTGCTTTGTTGACCCATAAATTAAAGCAAAATTTTGTAGATCCCTCAAAATTAAGCTTCGTTTTCTTCTCTATAAGCTTCGTTTGCTTTGTTGACCCATACATCTGTACTTCATATGATCAATTCCAAGTTTTTTGTTTTTGTTTCAGTTCACTGGATTCGAAGCTTTAACATGTTTTTTATTTTATTTTGCTGCTTGATTTGTAATTATCTGCTCTAAATTTGTTACTTTTTTTGAGATTTGAGATCTGAAATTTATTTTTGTGATTTTTGTTTACAAATCTGAGTGGTTTTGTTTTGGATTTCGATTTCGGTTTGATTCTGTTGTTGTAATTGAGGAATTATGAAAATGATGATGAAGATGATGTTTGAAAATCTACATTTTTCTTCTGGGTTTTGTTTGAAGATCTGCATTTTTTTAGATGAATTTATGATGAAGAACAGGATGGAAGAAGATGAAGAAGACCTGCATTTGTTTTTCTTTCCTTTCCTTTGTTTTTTTTTTTTTTTTTGAAAAAATTACCAACTGGCAGAATATAACGTTTTCTGTTATAAATGGACGGAAAAGACTATTATGACCAACTGTCATATAATTAAGGGATTAGATTGAAACATTTTTTCTTTAAGGGACCAATATGAAATCAGAAATATCTTTAAGGGACCTGTAGACTAATTAAGTCACTTTAAAAATCAACATAATGAAAATCATATAGCACTTCCCTCTTCAAAAACGAGTGATAGTGCTGTACCTAAAAGACAAAGATCAAGAAAAAGTATGATGTCTTTTCTCCAGAAGAATTTATTTATTTGACTAGTATTTAATTTTTATTTTAAAAATAAAAAATTATTGTTTTTTTTCTTTCCGCCGTCTTAGTGCGAAGTTGTTTGATTTCACGTCTTCGTGCGATGTTCTTTTGATTTCTCATCTTAATGCGGTGCTTGCTTTCCCGTCTTGATGGTGTTCGTTTGATTGAATTGGAAGATCAACTTCAGTCAACTACTGATTCAACAGTGACTAAGTTCGTCAACGATGCAGATTAGGAGGCATAACTATTCTGGTTACTTTGATTTTATCATATTATTTGTAGGCATGAATATGCCATTTTTTGCTATTAATTTGGATATTGTGAGTTTGTTCGCAAATTTATTCTTTTTCATTTTTAGCGGTATTAAATTTGTACTTGAATATGATGTACTCTACAAATTTCAATGGATGAATATTTTTTATTTCAGTAAAAAAAATATTGCGACTGTTCTAGAGTTTGAACAAACATACTTCTGACAATCCAGATCGACGACAAACAAAAATTTGAATCATAGTTAGAAGTTGTGCTCGTATTTAGTATATATTTTTTTAAAGCAGGCTTCACTCTCATCCATTGTCTATGATATATATTAAAGAAAAAGAAAAAAAATTCAAAAACAGAGGGACAAAAATCTAACTTAATGAGTCCACACAAAAGCGTAGGACAACTTGGACAATTGAAACATATACAACTTTTAGTTAATTCTAACAGACTAATTAGGAGTCTACATTTTGGTGAATGGACCAATCACCAACATGAAACTGATCCAAGAACCAACAACCCCCTGCAACGAACAACAACAAGCAAAACAACTTTTTCAAGTCAAGTATTCCAACATCCAACGATGAGGATGATGAATAACCCAAATAGCATATCATATTTCAAAACGATGAATGAACCGACCCTCAACACAGACCAATTCATGTATCAACAACCCTTGTGAAAAGACACAACAAGCATCAAAGACTATTTTGAGCCATACAATCCAGTGTCAATGAGTGGGATGACGAGGATATCATAAATAATCCACAATCAATCCCGGGTACTGACACAAATATTCAATGACACCATCTACGCATTGGAGGCAAATCCAAACCTCGAAAACTACAGATCTCAATAGATCTGAAAACAATCACAAACGTAGAGAACGAGAATGCCACCAAACACACAGACAATAACTATTTGAAACGAAACAATCTTTCATCGTTGGAATTGACGAACCACCAACAACAGTCACCAAATTGCGAACAACCACGAACAAAGGAGCAAGTTAGCTCCGTCATTGGAGGTGAAGGGAACAAGCCCAGGAGCAACCCCGCTGGCCGCTGGAAACAAAGAACAACAACAATGAAAAAGAGTTGCAGCGCCGCCTTCGTCGAAGATCAACGAAACACGACGCCAGTTGGGGTTTGTAGGTAATACGGATGGTGGTGTTGGGAACACAACATCTTGCATTTAGTAACAATACATCAACTAAAATTATCCTTTCCAAAGAAATAGACAACAAACATGTAATAACTAATAAATTGACGCTATTAATAATAACTAATAAGTATATTTGGATGAATTTATAATTGTGTTTTCATATCTTAGTGTAAATTGGTTGTATTAATAAAATGTATATTTAGAAATAAAAAAATAATAATAATGTCTAAAATGATTTTTTTTTGACTTCATGTCAAATGAGTACTTGAGAACTAATAAAGGCATGTGAGTGAAGGGAGTTTGAGAGCTATCAGATCAAATCCTCAAAATCCAAACTTGTACTACCAAAAACCTCTGATTCACTGTTTTTTACCGTTAAGATCTTTTGCCACAAAAAAATTGGTAGCCACTTGCAACCGTTCGATCTAAAACGCTCCTACATTTGAGAAAATTGGATCTCTACTTCTTGTGCCGTAAGCCCGTAAGATTTAAAGAGATAATTTTTTTTTACAATTAAAAACTTGTAACATTTCATTATTCAATAAGGAAAGTAATACAAGGAGGTAATGATTCAAAAGTACATGAGTTAATTTTTTTTTAGATTTAGAGAAATGCTAATTAGTTATTTGTGCTTAAGAGATTCCTATACTAGTGGAAAAATAATTTAAAATCTCAAATGATATACATGAGTTGAATGAAAAATAAGGATAAAAAATTATGATAGAAAATATTTGAGAGACAAAAAATTATGATAGAAAATATTTGAAGGACCAAAACTTGTTGGAATTTTTTATAGGGACTAAAAACTAAATTTGATATATTTATAGGATTAAAAATATATATTTAACTCTAAAATTTTCATAGTTAATCTTTTAAAATTATATAAAAATAAATAATTTTAGTCTTTTATTCTTTACCTCAATTATAGTAATTATTTCTACACGGGACAGAAGTTATAAAAGGAAGTGCAGTTCATTTGTTTTAGTTCGTGCCTAACATCTCCTCCTTCGTTAAACATCATCAAAGTAGGACCGTGGAAGGTTTAAAAGAGCCTCAACATCTTCAAGCAAAACCTCAACATCATCAAGCAAGAGCAACAATAACTGGTGATACTCTCTATGATCACTATTCTAAACAAAAAAACAACTTTTAGGTTCATTAAAAACAATAATGAACCTGGTTTATATTATAAACCAAATACATCAGTGTCCGAAAATAATGTTATTATTTAAATAGAATTTCGTGTCTAGGATTTTAAAAATTCTAACACTATCAATTTACACTAAGATCATCTCAACTAGATAGTTTTTTTTACTACATATATATATATATAATATAATATTCTACCAATTGAATTAAATTCACGACTCTAAACAACTCTAAACCAAATAGTTAAAATTGTCTACCTACATAAATGGATAAGTGACTATAGAGAATTTGCATTCATACATAGTTTACATGTAAGTGGATCCATATAATAATACAATGGACCTACCAACAATATTTCCAAGAGAGTGAGAAAATCAAAAGGGTCTATTTTTCCACTGCTCTCTCCTATTGTTGGCTGTTTCTGTTCCCCCCACCACCTTCAGTCTAATCCTCCTCCATAATTCATGGGTTCCTTTTGTTTTCTTATATACTCATTCTGACATAAAAAAGTTTCAATTTTTCTAACATGGGTCTTTGATATTTTCTGTGTTTTCCTTATCTTCAAAACCCCCTTTGTGTCTTTGAACTTGTGGGTAGGTGTCACTACTATTGAGTTTTTGTTGAAGAATCTTGTGAAGTAAGTGTTGATTTTTGTAGTTGGAGATGTTGGGTTCAGGGACCAATTTGGTGACAACTGTTATTGGATTTGGTATGAGTGCCACTTTCATTGTGTTTGTCTGCACAAGAATTATTTGTGGAAGGCTTAGAGGTGGTGTTGAATCTAGGATGATGTATGAGATTGAATCAAGATTTGATATAGAACAGGTAATTTCAGTATCCACCCCCCTTTTTGTGGTGTTTTTTTTCTTCTTGTGAACATGGATTGATTTTTGGCACTTCACTCAGCTTTTTATTTTTATGAAACTTTTATTAATAATACTATAATATCAGTTTTATTTGATTATGAGTTCAATCTCCTAAGTTATTGCTTTGATCCAATATACTTTATGTTGTTTTTTGTAACTTATGACTCTGATGCAAATGCTGCATTCTTAGTGTGTGTTTGGTATCAGTGTGGGTATGCCAGAACCACGGTGACTCACCGTGATTTTTAGAGAAGTTATACTATGGAGCTTCTGTAAAACCACGGTCACCGTGATACCAAACATAGGCTAAGCCAACTGGTTGGACTCAAGTGGTCAATGAACTTCAGATAAGTACGAATCATCTCGGAGAATATGAGTTTGAATCCTAAGTGGAACAATGCTTCATCCTGTTTCCAGAAAACAATCTGATTCATGATTTGGTTTATATCATTTTGTAACAAATCAATATTTTGGTGCTTTAAATTTTAATTTTTCATTGTTTACTGATAGCCAGAACATCATGTTAATGACCCTGACACTGAACCAGTTCTGATTGAAGCAATCCCTACTTTGAAGTTCAATCAAGAGGCTTTCAGTTCCATCGAAGATACACAGTTAAGTCTTTTCTATCGATTTCAGGTTATAGATAACAAATTCCTCATATTCAACAAACACGTGATAGATTAAGAGTCTGTTTGAATTGATTTATTTGAGTTTATCTACTGAAATGAACACTTGTGCGACTATTTAGGAGAGCTTATGTAAACAACTTATGACATGTTTGGACATAAGTTGTATATGGCTTCTTTCTGTAAGTTCTACAAGATAGCTTATGAAAACAGTTTATAACTTATATGAAAACAGGTTGACTTTATTTTATCTTTTGTTATAGAAATAAGCACTTACACAATAAGCACTTAATTAAGTTGTTTATTCAAACAGGGCCTAATAAGTTTATGCAAAAATGAGCCAATTAATAGATAAATAACAGAGTTTGCTTCTACAGGTGTGTAATATGTTTGGCAGACTACAAAGAAAGAGAAATATTGCGCATAATGCCCAAATGCGGACACACTTTTCATCTTTCGTGCATTGATATATGGCTGAGGAAACAATCTACATGTCCAGTGTGCCGTCTACCATTGAAAAACTCTTCCGAAACAAAACACGTGAGACCTGTGACATTCACCATGAGCCAACCTCTTGACGAGTCACACACATCGGATAGGAACACAGATATCGAGAGACACGCTGATCCTACTGCTGTTAACTCCATACAACCAACTTCCACAGAATCAGAAGTAAGGCAATGATCTAAGGTAGCTAAAGGATTGGTGGTCATTTTCTGGTTCTATAGTAAAATGCTTTTAATTAGATTGGATTCAAATTCTTTCTATGTATTATGGTTTTCATATTCACTTGGTGATGTAAAATAGGCCATGCCAACAGTGGTTTTCTGCAGCTGAGATGTACATAATATCTTTACTTCTGTAGCATATGCAGGTCTAGGTTTTCATGGAATTTATTTTACACCATGTTTGAAGTTCTTTTGATTATAGCATTGCTTCCTCGAGTAAACACACTACTGTTTGGTTATACCGATTAGATTAAACAAATATTTTTCAGTAGCATTTTTTTTTCTCTCTGAATGATGCTTCTTGTCCTAAGATGGATCTAGAAAATTTTGATACTAGGGTGATATATATATATATATGTATATATATATATATATATGTCAATATGCAAGAAATTAAATGATTTAAAAATATTGTAGTAGAATATTTATAATTGTTTTTTACATTTTTCTGATAATTTTAATATAGTTTTCCTCAAAACTATAAGATTTCTCTGATGACCAATTAAGCAATGCTTTTTTTTTTGATATAAAATTAAGCAATGATTTCTTCCATATGATTGTAGATCCAATCTTCAATTATTGCATTGGTAAATGGTGACACCAAATGTTGTCTCCCATTCTGGAAATGGATTAGCAATCTGTTAGGCTATCAGTGTACTCATGTCCTCAATAAATTGACTAAGAGCATCCTATAAAGTTTACCTCTATAACCAAAATACATGATGTGGTTTGGTATTTCAAATATATCCTTGGAATGTATCAAACCATCTTGCAAATTGTGAAACTCTTTTCAGTTTTCTCCGCATTGTTGGATAAAGAAAATATGCTATAATTGATACTTCTTTTCTTCTTGTTTAATGCATGAAAGTTAGGTTTTGATCCATAACCATAGGTTGATTCAGTTTCACTTATTTGCTGTAATAATTTTTCACTCACATGTCCAAATTTCTTACAGTGTCGACATTGCACTTTTCCGTGCCATCGTCAATATTTCCCCTCTTGCATATGCCACATGGAGGATACTCATCTTGATTTTTCTTTGAAAAATTTCTAGAATTCTCTTCGTTTCTAGAATTTTCTCGACCGTTTTTCTTTCCTCCATATCTTTTATCATGAGACCGTAATTTGAACTTTGATTCAAAGACATTTTCAATGGTATTGTCATCATGTCTACTCAGTCTTTGCTCATAAGCTTCTAGCGAGCTATTAATTCTATCACGGATAAAGTAGATAGATCTTTGTTTTGTTCAATCAATCATGATTGCATCATACTTACAAGAAAATGGAAATTAGAATTTTCTAAACAATTCTTTTGTTGAAAATATTATCCTCGTGGGATCTCATTTGACTCACTAATTATCTTGGTATAATAGTCTTTTCCGGTCTCATACTCTTTCATTTTTATGAATTCGAACTCACATCTTAGAGTTTGAAGTTTAATGTCACATACCTTGTCACTTCCTTGAAACTCCTCCTTCAATGCACCTCATGCATCTTTGGCACTTGTAGCTCCCATTATTCTTGGAAAGATACCATCTTCTACGGCTTGTTGTAGAAAGAATAGTGTCTTTGAATCGTTTTGCTTATTTTCCTTCAACTCTTTTTTTCTGACTAGCATTGAGAGTTGAAGTGTCTTATGAAATAGTAAATCCTTCCATAAATCTTGAGAGCAAAAAAGTGTCTTCATTTTAATGCTACATAAATCATAGTTTTCACCATTGAAAATAGGAATGGTCATGGATGATGGTTGAATAGTATTAGTGATGGAGCCATCAATTTTTACTATTGGCGGCAATATATTTAAAATTTGCAGAGTTAAATATACAAATAACATTTCAATTTTGAAGCACTTAGTTGAAAAAAAAATTCAATATTGAAACACAAATATACATCATAAATTGTTCTCTAGTGCTTTTATATTCTTAAAAAGTCGAATAATTTTCTCATTATCAATAACAATAAAAATATTTCTCTTTAACAATGGAGTTTCCACAATTGTTAACACAAATTAACATTCAGCAAAAAATTAAAATAAGATAAATATAGACTATTGTAGTGTGTTTAGTTGTGTTTCTTTGAGTGGTGTATAATATTTAGTCTAATGACATGTATGTTTATATGCTATGCCATACTACTAAATTTTTATCCAAATTGTAGTGAAGGCACAAGCCCCCACAAGCTACAACGTAGATCCATCCCTGCATGTCTTTAGAGAAAATTTAGAAATGATGTAGGAAATAAGGAGGGTTTGATTGGAAATATATGAATGAAGTTTCTACTTCCAATGTATGATCGAACGTAGCTTTGATAGCACTATTAGTAGTTGTGGTAGTAGTGATAATTTAGAAAATAATTGTATAGTGTAGAATGTTTTAGTTGATAGTTGAACGATAGTAGTAAGTAGTGTGAGGATCACTTAGAGCAAACAGAGAGGGTGGGGAAGAGGATTGAAGAATTCTAGTTCTTACCTTGCTCTAAATGACCTTAGAAAACTAACAAATAGATTGCATGTAGGATTGAGATCATAATCTGTGATTGTGGTGGGGGTTTGTGATAGCGGGCTGGATCCTACCAAGGCCAAAAGAATTATAAAGAAACCTTTTTGGATGAAGAATTTTATCTCAAAGTGATCCCTATTTTTATGATAATATTGTTATAGTTGTTATTATCCTTAGTTGTTATTTTATCTTATTCTTTATCTTATTTTTATCTTATGGACCTATCTGTTTTTGTCCATATCCATTAGAGTTGCCTATTTAAGTGTATTTTCCTTATTGAATGTTATGAACAATCAATTGCAATCCTATTTTTTATTATTTTCCTTGTCCTAGTTTTCTTGCTTAGCTTTAATTGTTTGATAGTCGTAGAACCCTCCATCATTGGTGCTTTCATTGTTCAACTCAATGACAAACACCTCAACCTCTTCATCCAACGATTTTGAAGCAGCCATCCAAGACAACAACAACCGACTGGATGCGTTTCAAAAACAACAACAAGCCATCGAAGCTTCTCTTGGGGCTTCCAATCAAATCATTAATGACCGAATCGACAAGCTGCATGAACGAACTAATGAAAGATTTGCTAGATTGGATGGTGCAATTGCAAATCTCACATCCATCCTGAATGAAAAATTTGCTATCCCAACAAGGTCCGATCTGAATTCTACAGGTAATACCACTACCCCATTAATTACACCAAGTTATACCTCTATTCCTACATCCAAACCCATCCATGTATCTATCCCAACTACCACACCTGTTTTTGCATCTATTCCTATGCCTACTCAAACAACCCAACCGATCCATGTATCCACTCCATCTACCACACAACACCCAAGATTCAACAATGCTATTATAACCCAAAATCAACCACCACCACCACCACCACCACCATACACACAACCACAACATCACTACATCCCACCAATAATCACTCCGACACCGTATTCCTATAACTCTCAACAATACCCATCTTACCCACAATTTCCGCAACAATTATACCCTCCAC
Source organism: Trifolium repens (assembly GCA_030408175.1). Taxonomy (NCBI): domain Eukaryota; kingdom Viridiplantae; phylum Streptophyta; class Magnoliopsida; order Fabales; family Fabaceae; genus Trifolium; species Trifolium repens. The sequence goes on from CP125849.1 coordinate 18,397,183, forward strand.
AAATTATCCAACATAACCCACATCCAACATACCGCACTCCAAAGGTCGATTTGAGCACATTCGATGGCACTAATCCATTGGATTGGTTATTTCAATCTGAGCAGTTTTTCTCCTTTTATAATATTCCTTTGGAAAATCGTTTATCAATGGTTTCTTTTTATATGAAAGGAGAAGCTTTAGGATGGTATAAGTGGATGTCTCTAAATAATCAATTAACCGATTGGAATTCATTCTCAAGAGACTTAGAATTACGTTTTGGTCCCTCTACCTATGAGAATCATCAAGCTCAATTATTTAAACTTAGACAACATGGGACAGTTGCCGAATATCAAGCCAATTTTGAGAAAATTAGTAACCGGGTTTATGGGTTGCCACATGATGCAATTCTAAATTGTTTTATATCAGGGCTGCAACCAGAAATTCGTAGTGAATTAGCAATTCAACGACCATACAATATTTCCCAAGCAATTGGCTTGGCAAAATTAATTGAAGCCAAAATTAAAGACTCTAAACCTAAATATTCTAAACCTTTTTCAACCCAATCTGTCTCCACTCAACTCACCAAAAATATCCCAACATCCACAACAAACAATGCTAACCCAAACCCCACATCAAAACTACCTATCCGGAGAATCACTTTCGCTCAAAGAGATGAACGTAGAGCTCAAGGCTTATGTTTTCATTGTGATGAGAAATTTGTACCATGTCACAAGTACTCCACTGGTCGATTTCTATTACTTATGACTGAGGAGGAAGAATATGTTGAGATAAAGGAACCAACACCTGAAACAACTAATCAAGAACCAACAACTGCCACAAATGAGACTTTCTTTCAACTATCGCCACAAGCACTCACTGGCCAACTCTCACCCCAAACACTAAAATTCAAAGGCCTCTTACATGGACTTACTGTTACTGTTTTGGTAGATACTGGAAGTACCCACAATATTCTCCAACCCCGCATTGCATCACACCTTCATATTCCAACAAAAAGCATGCCTAACTTTTCAGTCATGGTTGGTAATGGCTCTCATCTTGAATGCACGGGACACTGTTCGGATGTCCCTATCAACATTCAAAACAACCTATTTCATATATCATTCTACTTATTACCCATTGAAGGTGCAGACGTGGTCTTAGGAATGGAATGGTTGAGAACCCTTGGTCCCCTTGCTGCTGATTTCTCAATACCAAAAATATCCTTCAAACATAACGATACCGACATAACTATTGCAGGAGACCCCAAAACTTTGCCTACCCTATCTACATACCACCACTTATGTCATCTAGTCCAAACAAACTCAATTGCTTCCATCCATTTGCTAACCTTTCAACCTACCAATACACCCGAACTCACAACTGTCAACAAAGACAAAGAGAGCTTCAACACACTTTTGTCCACACTCCCAACAAAGATCCAAAACATATTGAAACTCTACCCAACTATTTTTCAGCCACCCCATGGGCTTCCCCCACAACGATCACATGATCATCAAATACCCCTTCAACCAAACACTACCCCAATCAACATCAAACCATACCGATATCCCCATTCCCAAAAAGAAGCCATGACAACCATCATTAAAGATATGCTCAAGGATGGAATTATCAAGCCAAGCACCAGCCCCTACTCCTCCCCAGTCCTTCTGGTGCGCAAAAAAGATGGCACATGGCGTTTTTGTGTTGACTATAGAGCTCTAAACGCAGTTACAGTGCGGGATAGATTTCCAATCCCTACCATTGATGAGTTATTTGATGAATTGGGTTCTGCATCTATTTTTACTAAGATTGACCTTCGGTCAGGCTATCACCAAATTAGAGTTGTGCAAGAAGACACTCACAAAACAGCCTTCAGAACATTCGACGGACACTATGAGTTTTTAGTTATGCCTTTTGGTCTTACTAATGCTCCTAGTACATTTCAATCAGCAATGAATGATCTACTTCGGCCCTACTTACGACAATTTGTGTTAGTTTTCTTTGATGATATTTTAATTTACAGTCGTTGCTTAACTGATCATTTACACCACCTACGACTGATTTTAGAATTATTATCAACAAATAAATTTTTTGCAAAATTTTCTAAGTGTGCTTCTGCTGTAGAAAAAGTTGATTATTTAGGCCACGTTATTTCATCTAATGGTGTAACCCCAGATCCAGATAAAATTCAAGCTATTCTAGACTGGCCTGTGCCACGTTCTCTCACGACGCTCAGGGGTTTTATAGGCCTCACCGGATTTTATAGACGGTTTGTCCGCCATTACGCCTCTCTCGCCGCTCCACTCACCGATTTATTGCGTACCACTAATTTCGTTTGGAGTACAGATACAGAGCTTGCTTTTACAACATTGAAGAAAAAAATGACAGAAACACCAGTGCTAGTCTTGCCGGACTTTTCAAAACTCTTTGTTGTGGAAACAGACGCTTCGGCAGTAGCAATCAGAGCTGTTCTATCTCAGGAGGGCCACCCTTTAGCCTTCTTTAGCAAGAAGATGTGTCCACGTATGCAAGCAGCCTCTGTCTATGTTCGGGAGATGTACGCCTTCACAGAAGCTGTTAAAAAGTGGCGTCAGTATCTTATAGGTAGACATTTTCACATATTCACAGATCAAAAGAGTCTGAAGAATTTGTTAGTGCAGACCATCCAAACACCATAACAACAAAAATGGGCATCTAAATTACAAGGATTTAGCTTTGAGATATTTTACAAACCTGGGAAATCCAACCAAGTAGCTGATGCACTTAGTTGCCGACACACAGAAGACACTGCCTTTCTGTCTATCTCGTCACCGGTGCCAACACTTATCACCAATCTCCGACATTATTATACAAAAGACACAGAAGGTCGAGCATTAGTCCTTAAACATACAAGCGACCCTAAGACTCAACATCTTTTCAAGTTCTTAGACGGGTTGTTATATTTCAAGGACAGAATCTATGTACCTGATATGTCAGATCTGCGTCAAGCCATCCTCAAAGAGTATCACAACACTCCTTTAGCAGGACATTCTGGCCTCCATCCAATGCTATCCAGGCTTTCAGCTTCCTTCCTCTGGCCAGGAGTTTATAGAGATGTGAAGTTGTTTGTAAAAACATGTGTCACATGTCAGGAAAATAAATATCTGCCAACAAAGAAGCAAGGATTACTACAACCGCTTGAAGTACCAGCCCAAGTATGGGAAGAATTATCAATGGATTTCATAACACACCTACCTCAATCCTTTGGCCACACAGTTATCTGGGTGATTTGTGACCGACTCACCAAGTTTGTCCTCTTCATAGTCTTGCCAACAAAGTTCTCAGCTTCAGATCTAGCTTCTCGTTTCTCAGTGGAAGTGTGTAGATTGCATGGCATACCAAAATCCATTGTTTCTGATCGTGATCCATTATTTCTCAGTGCTTTTTGGAAAGAGCTATTTCGGGTACAAGGTACAACCTTAAAATATAGCACAGCTTATCATCCCGAAACAGATGGACAAACTGAAGTAGTCAACAGAAGTTTGGAAGCTTACCTTCGATGCTTCACCAACGACAACCCTCGAAAATGGTTTAAGTATTTGCATCTTGCAGAGTTTTGGCACAACTCTGCCTTCCACTCTGCCATCAGTATGACTCCTTTTGAGGCGCTTTATGGTCGTCCACCGCCAGCCATGCCGGACTACGCAAATGGACAAGCTACTATTGCAGATCTGAATGCCACCCTACAGGAAAGAAAAGAAATTCTTGAAACACTAAAGTCTAATTTGAAAAGAAGCAGGAAAAAAATGGAAGTTCAAGCTAATAAGTCCAGAAAACATTATACCTTTGCTCAAGGAGATTTAGTTTTACTAAAGCTTCAACCTTATCGTCAAAACTCCGTCCAGCGCCGTGTTTCTCAGAAACTCTCAAAGAGATTTTTTGGCCCATTTGCAGTACTTCGCCGCATAGGGGAAGTTGCCTATGAACTTGACCTTCCTTCGTCAACAAGAATCCATAACGTCTTCCATGTTTCTCAGCTAAGAGCTTACCATGGTGATGACCCCAACGCTCATTTTGTTCCCCTCCCTCACGAGATGCAAGGCCTCGACCTATTAGAGGATACAGAAGAATATGATTTAGAAAAAAACACTTCAGTTTCTAACAAGGATTTGGACGTCTTAAAGAAAAAAAATGTAACTCCAAGTACTTTAGAGCAAGATGGGAAGTGCACTAAAGGTTCTGTGTTGGAAACAGACTCCACGATATTATCTCAGAATATATCTAACTTTTCCACTAGGCCAAATATGGACTTCAACAACAACCTTGAGGACAAGGTTCCGTCTGAAACGGGCGGTAATGATAGCGGGCTGGATCCTACCAAGGCCAAAAGAATTATAAAGAAACCTTTTTGGATGAAGAATTTTATCTCAAAGTGATCCCTATTTTTATGATAATATTGTTATAGTTGTTATTATCCTTAGTTGTTATTTTATCTTATTCTTTATCTTATTTTTATCTTATGGACCTATCTGTTTTTGTCCATATCCATTAGAGTTGCCTATTTAAGTGTATTTTCCTTATTGAATGTTATGAACAATCAATTGCAATCCTATTTTTTATTATTTTCCTTGTCCTAGTTTTCTTGCTTAGCTTTAATTGTTTGATAGTCGTAGAACCCTCCATCAGTTTGAGTAGTGATGGTGTAGAGAGTGAGGGCGCAGGGAGGAAGAGAAAGAGTAGTATTCAGAATTTTGCTTAGTGAAAATGGTTTATGACTTGTTAAGACTATATACTCATAACATTGAAAATTACTTTTGCCGTCCTAAAGGTTACTCGCGCGTCCTACGTATTTCTCATTTTATCCTTCCGCTATTTAAGTAGCGAATATTATAAAAATGGAAATTTTTTAAAAATACCATCCGCTACTTAAGTAGCAGACTGTTTACCCCGATTTTTAGTAAACAACCGCTAGTTTAATTATTACAAGAGAGATCAACTAGTAAATCTCGGGACATATGGATTGTGTGGAAGATGATGAAACATATTCATATCTTTGGGTTAAATCGGACAATTTGAATAAAAGTAAAAGCATTTGACGCAGTCAAATGGTTTGTTTTAAAGGTAAAATGCTTCAAAGTTAAATTTACAGAAAACTTGTAAATGAATTGCAAATAAAGTTTAAAGAAAGACTTTTGAAACAGTAAAGACAATGCAATGAAAATAAATTGCAGAATGATAAAGTTGCAGAAAGTTTTAAATTGCATAAAACTTAAATGACAAACAAGTAATCAAGACTTGCAGAATGTAAATTGCATTTAACAAATGTAAAATGTTTACAAAGGATGGTACACAGATTCGTACATGTTCCTGTCATTCATTTCGCTCGTTGACATGGGTACTCTGAATATTTTAGGAATTTGCATGTGTATTGAATTGTGGACCCGTTTCTCCTATGAGAAACTTGTATTTATAGACAAACTAACATAACTGCTATAAACCTACAATACGTCTAACTATGCTCCACGTGTCTTGACAATTTGAATTCCCTTTGACACCTGGCGAACCTTTCAAACGTTACTCCTTTTTGAATATTTTGCTAAGTCCAGAGTACGCTTCAAACGTTCTGCACAGTACGTTAGACAACCAAACAAATACATATATTCACACATATATATATAATATTTTCGACAATTAGAGTAATGTCGAACCAGCATGTTTATTTAGATAAACATGGTTCTGTCGAACTCGACAAGCTTATTCAGACAACAATCGTTCTGTCGAATTCGACAGAACTCTAGGCTTTGACAATTAACTTTGCACATTAAAAGTTTTTGATGTCAAATGCCTTGATTTTCTCTTGATTTATTGCCAGAATCATTTTCCAAGAAAATATTAAAAGGCAATAATACTCATTAAATGAGATTTCAACATCTTATTCCAATTCATTAATGCCTGTCGAAAATACAGGCCAACAAATTGCCCCCTCAAAAATGCCAATTCGACTACACGTCAGAGACAAAAGGGAAGAAAGGGCATTTTTGAAAATATTCACCTTTTCAATTCTGCACGTTTACCAAAGACGGCGCAAACGTCAAATCAAAATATTGTCAATCATGACAAAATTTATAACTGTCACCTCAATCCCCACAAACCATGATTACCAACTTTAAAGCTTTGTAGTGGGACACGTGGCAGAATATAAGTGGCTAAGATGGAAGAGTGGTGATGTTTCAGTTACTAGATACATGCAAGATGCAGTGCCTATAAATAGAAAACGTATTCCACCACTTTCATTTTTCTGAAAACCCAAACTCTTCACTTTCTCTCTAGAAACAGAACCATACGCATTCCTTTGAAACAACATCAATCGATCCTCAAATCGTGCATTGTTCTTGCGTTTCTGAGAAATCTAAACCAGCAGTTAAGATCGTCCAGTGATTTCGTTCATCATCACCGTTTCTTTTCTGGGATTTGAGTAAGAAACGAGTTAAATCTGGTGGTTTTAGCTTTTGTTCACTGTGAACTGTCTATCTTCATCACCAAATCAAGAACACCAAGAACACCAAGAACAACAATGGCTGCTTCATCTTCTTCCTCCAGAAACGTGACAATCTACGCTGTTGATGATGCAGAACCCATCATCGTTGATGGTTCAACCTTTGTGTCGGAGCCAGACATGACTTCTGTCGAAGACACTATATGGGGAGAGGAGTTGATGATTCCTCACAAGCTCAGAGGTCGAACTCTTGCCTTTGCAGGACCTCTTCCTTCATCCGACAACTTTAATGAGGATGTAAGTAGCATTTTCCCTCTCAATGTTACTTGTGAGCCCAAAATATTTGTCAACACTGTCTTCGACATGACCTTTTTTGAGACAGGCTATAGAGCCTTTAGATCTGCACCTGTAGTCAGTGATGGTTATTTACCATGGCTTAACAAGGTTGAAAAGGAATATGCCACTTCATGGAAAGAGCGTGGTATATTCGACCTGATCCAGCTATCGAGAGAAGGACCCAAATACAATGCAGAGATGTTAATAGCTGCCCTTCACTTTTGGGAAAATTCTACTAACACTTTCCACTTAAAGGCAGGAATGATGACCCCAACCCTTTTCGACGTGGCTGCCATCACTGGTCTTCGACCAACAGGACCCACTTATGACCCCAAATACACCACTCCAAACCATCAATTTGATTTCAAAACACTCTCCTACTCAAAATATATTGAAACTTTTCATGATCTTAGCAGTGTTGAGGTTTCTCATGAGGAACACATTGCTTTTCTGACGTACTGGCTATCACACTTTGTCTTCTGCACTGGTTCACTTCAAGTGGTGAAGAGGCTTGTTCCTCTCGCCATTATGCTTCATCAAGGACAGGATGTAGCTTTAGGAAGGCTCATCTTAGCTTGTCTCTATGACTCTTTGGGGCAAGCTAATGATATGCTTAAAAAAGTTGAAAAAGGATCACCGCTTACTTTCTCTGGACCTATTTGGCTCTTGCAGTTGTGGCTGAATGCCACATTTGAATCAAACTTCAAACTTTTCCTCCCTTCTTACCTGGAACCTTCGGTCGAAGCTCGACAAATAGAAGGCACTAGGTTGGCCTTGCTGAGGTATAGGGAAACAAACTTGTCGACCAAAGACCTCTTCCTCCATTACTTCAAGACACTCCTGGAGTTCGACGAGTTTAAGCACCAAAATACTCCCTTTGTGAAAAGGACTGTTGGGCCTGCTTGGTTTAAGAGGCCATTTCCTGCAACCAACCCAGATGAAGAAGAGGATACAAACAATGTTTGGTCCTGGTTTTTGAGTCCTACAATCCTATCTTCCAGGTTAGGAGTAGAAAGAAGATTTGTAGGTCTGGTCGGATATCAGCCTAACCTAGTTGCTCGCCAGTTTGGCCTAAGTCAGTTCAGGCCAAAGAGTTTGTTCAAAAACAAAGATGATATTGTTTTGGGCAACTCTGGAATGTCTGTCGAGTTCTTTGAACGGCGCTTGAAGGTTATTGAAGCAAGAAAACCCTACAGGCTGACACCTATTGCCTTCGCCATCCACCATTTATGTACTTTTGAGTTTGCCACCTGGTGGAGTTTGCACTATGAGAGGTGTGCTAAGAACAGCGATGAAGTGCTCCTGCAAGCAATAGAAACGGGGTTCGCAGCACTCCAGCAAAGGACTCCCAAAGGCAAAGGTAATTCTGAATCACTAAAAATGAATGTGATTTCTCAAAGTGTTTGTTCCTTTTGACCCTTTTTACTGATGTATGTCATTTTCATGTTTCGACATTAGGTGCTTCCAAAGCCAAGGGTGCTACCACTTCAACAGACACCACTACTCCTGGTGCAACTCAGAAGAAAACACTTCCTAACACTGGGGCCAAAGTATTAAGTCCTAACATTGGTTTCTTAACTTAGCATTATTTTCTCCTTAGTTTTCAAAACCATATTTCTAATTGCTTCGACTTTTAATTGCAGGTTCGCAAAAGGAACTTGATGGCGTCAAGTGAGGCTGAAGGGCCTATCAAGCAAAAGAAACAGAAAGCTCTCACCATTCAAGAACCATCAGTAAGTGTTTCGACAACTTTCTTAAGTTTTGCTTAGTTTCAACTACAATCTTGTCTTAACAAATATCTATTTCCTTTTCAGTCTGCTGGTAATGTTAATCCAACCATTGCTACCCCTAGTGGAGAGAGCCAAAGAGATAAAAGAAAGGTTGGTGTCGAAACTAGCGAGGCAAGCATGCCCCCAAATCCCAAGAAGAAGACTGAAAAGAAGAAGAAGAAGAAAGTTATAAGCAAATCCAATCCTTCTGCAGAGATAGAGAAGGAGACTGAAAACTCAGTCTCTGATCCTCCTGTCGAAGATCAACCAAGCACCCATGTCGAAACTCCTTCGACTGAGGGTCCTATTCTTGAGAAAGTAAACCCAAATTTGCAAGACCCTGGCACTCAGGTAAAGTCTTTATCTTTCAGACTTCGACATATACGCAATCTTTTATGGTTTCTTGACCCTAACTTATTTTATTACTAACAGGGTGATAATGAAGAACAACCCACTGCACCATTTAACAATGATGAAGGTTCGACCCAAGACGTTGGCACCAATCGCGTCGAGGTCGATTTAACCGGAACAAGTCAAAGTCAAGAGAACGAAGAAACTCGCACCAATGATCCTGATCCTGAAAAAACCATAACTGCATCACTCACTGAATCTAACCACTCATCAGAAAACACTGATGTCGAGATGGAGTCTGACGCTGACGACGATATTATGCCTGAGGCCACTGAAGGAGGCTCTGACATTCTTCCTGTTTCCTCGACATCAAAGTTATCTGCTGATATTGGAATCTCAGAAATGCAGTTTATTGCCATGAAAGAAACTGATCCTGCTGCAGCACTCAAAATGCTTTTGTCAAGTAAAGGAAGCAAAGAACGAAGTAAAGGCGCCTCTCAACACAGCAGCTCGACTGCTTCTGATACTGACATCAGTTCGACGGTGAGGCAGGACTCTTTGCTCCTCAAGTTGCACACAGACTATATTAACCAAGATGTTTTTACTCTGATTGAGGCAAACCCTAGTAGTGCGTTTTCTCACTTGGGCTTCCTGAAAAAGCTTCACAATCCTTTGACGGATGGTATTACCTTAAGCAAAGTCATCCAGCTTGAAAACCTCATTGATGGTTTTACTCAGGCCATACAAAGGAGAACAACGAATGCCATGAAGCTGGAGGCTCAAACCCATGCTCACGCTGCATTAGTCGAGAAGGCTAACACTGCCCAAGCCAATGTCGAACGTTTGGAGAAGGACATCGAGTCGAATGCGGAGCTCACTCAATACAACCAGAACATTGCTGCTTGGGAAGGTGAGATTGCAGAATTGCACTTGAAGATTCAGAGTCTCAATGCTAAGATTGATGCAGAGAAAATCAAACGTGACGAAGCAAAAGCCAATCTTACTACTGCTGTTAAAGCCTGGATTGACAAAGAGGCTAATGAGGGCATCAAAGCCTTTAGTGCTTCAGCGGCAGTGGAAGAAGAAATTCAGAACTTGATGGAGTCGAGTGAAGTTCTCGACAAGGAAGTTGCTTCATTCAAGAGCTTGTATGAAGATTTGAAAACGAAGTTTTAGACTTGTAATAATTTGATTTTTTGCCCTTAGTTTCATTTCACTTTCGAACAATTTTATCAAGTTTTTGGTTTGTAATTCGACAATGCCTGTTTTGTGGCGAACAACCTTGTGATCACCAATATTTTGTCATGCTTTATTCTTTGTTGATTTTTTATTTCTTGCAACGCTGGTTTATACTTTTCACGTATTGACCATTTATTTTCCACCAACGTCATTCCATGGTAATGTTTTGAACCTTTGAATTCTTTTGGTATTTTTAACAACACGGAAACCTGAGCAGTCAAAGAACGCCAAAACGAGGCAGTCAAGTCAAAGGGTGGCAACAGCGAAACTTTGTTAAATGAATTGCATTAATGGTTAGGTTGACCCATAAGACTTGATAGCACTATAAAAGGAGGTGTTTTTCTTCATTTTTACTCATCAAGAGTGATTGAGTAATCCTTAACAAAGAATCGAACCATGGAAAAACCCAACACTAAAGATGCCTCATGCTCCAAAGAGAAGAACAAAAAGGGTGCAGAACCATGGCGTTGCGAGGAAAATAGGCTACGCTATGAGAGGAACAAAGAGGAACTCATTTTGACAGAGTCAGAAGAAGAAGAACTAGGCTCCGACCTGGAGGAGTTTCTATGGACACATGAGGAAAGATTGGATGAATACCCACCAGTAGTTCAGGAACTTGCTGATATAGCAATAGCCCTTTATAGGGGTACCACGAAGAAGGTGGAGTCGGAGGTTTCTAAGCCTAAGGCTCAGCCTAAATAATGTTGTTTTTCTCATGATGTACTAAGAATTCTCCCATTGCAATAAAACAATATTATTCTTCTACTTTCGAGTTATGGCCAATTCTTGTTATTTGCCATTTTGTTTTTTCTGTTTGATTCTTATTCTGCGCTTATTTTTACTTCGAGTAGAGCAGGTTTATATTTTTTCAAATATTTCCCATTTATACCCAAAGTACGTTTCTCAGGAGTTAACTCCTCAATTTCATACGCACCATTAGAATAAACTTGAACAACTTTGAATGGTCCTTCCCAATGTGGTGACCACTTTCCTAAGACTCTGTCTTTTTTATCCATTGGCAAAATGACTTTCCAAACCAGATTTCCAACACTAAAGGTTTTGGACTTAACCTTTTTATTATAAGCTTTAGTGACTCTTTCTTTCTGTCGAATCAACATCTCTAAAGCTTTGACTCTCTCTTCATCTAAATCAACTAATTCATCCAACATCATATCCCAATAATGATTTCTTGGAATTTCTGCCTGTCTTTGAACTCTAACTGATTGTAAGTGTATTTCGACTGGCAAGACAGCATCATGTCCATATGTTAGACGAAAAGGTGTGGTATTAGTTGATTCCTTTGGCGAATTCCTACACGCCCATAAGACTTGATCTAGAGTCTTGTTCCAATTTCTAGGTTTTTGGGCAATATGCTTTTTAATCAGACCAATAATGATCTTATTAGCAGCTTCCACTTGACCATTTGCTTGTGCATAATATGGTGTAGAAGTTAACAATTTAAAACCAGTTTGTTGAGCAAACTCGACCATTTTTCGTCCAGTGAAAACTGAACCTTGATCTGTAGTAATAGACTCAGGTATACCAAACCTATAAATAATGTGACTTTGTATAAAACTAATCACTGCTTCTTGGTCAACATTTGGTAATGGAATTGCTTCTATCCATTTGGTAAAATAATCTATACCAACTAGAATATAGCGTTGGTTTTTGGACGAACTTGGTTTAATTTCACCAATTAAATCTAAAGCCCATCCTCTAAAAGGCCAAGGTTTTACTATTGAATGAAGTTCACTTGCAGGTACGTGTTGTATGCCTGAATGTTTTTGGCACTCTTGACAACCCTTAGCAAACTCTATACAATCTTTTAGCATTGTTGGCCAGTACACACCTTGTCGAAACAGTAACCATTTCATTTTATGGCCTGTCTGATGGGATCCACATGTGCCACTATGCACATCAGATATAGCCAAATAGGCTTCAGTTTCACTTAAACATTTTAGCAAAACTCCCTCAGGTGTCTTTTTCATTAGTTCATTCCCAATGATGACATAACTTAAGGCTCTGTATTTTATCTTTCTATTTGTCGTTCCGTTTGGATCTCGCAAATACTCGACAAGTGGTTTTCTCCAATCAGTATCAGCTAAATTGTCAATGGCAAAAATTTCAAAAATTTCTGAATTTTCGTCAAGGTCGTCATATTGACCATTGTCTTGTGGTACATCTGCCCCCACAAGTTTTGGCATTGACAATTCCAAAGTAGCAGGTTGATCAATAATGATTTTATCTTTGATTTCAATCAACTCCACCAATTTCTCATTGGAAATTTTGTAACCAGAAGCTATTTGAGCCAAATCATTGGCTTCTTGATTTTCTATACGAGGCACATGTTCAATGGTGACTTGGTCGAAACGTTTTAACAAAGAAATTGCTATGACAAAATATTTCATCAAGTGTTCTTTTATACACTTGTATTCTTTTGTCAATTGTTTCAAAACCAGTTCTGAATCACCTCTGATCAGGATATTTTTTGCCCCCAAGTCCAATAAAATTTCTAAGCCTGCTATTAAAGCTTCATACTCTGCTTCATTATTTGAGCAGAATCCATTAATTTTATATTTGAACTTAGTGGGTATTTTGGAAGGGGAAATAATTAGAATCCCAATTCCAACTCCATGTTTATGTTTAGAACCATCAAAATACAATTTCCAGGGTCGTGATTCTACATAATTTTGTGGAGTTTCTATTACAGAATGATCTGCTATAAAATCAGCTACAATTTGGCCTTTGACTGCCTTTAGAGGTTTATATGTTAATGAATACTCTGTTAAGGCTAAGGCCCATTTTCCAATTCGACTATGCAAAATTGGTTTAGACAACATATGCTTAATGATATCACAGTGAGAATAAACAAAAACATCAACAGGCTTTATATAATGCTTGAGTTTTATACAAGAGAAATACAAACATAAGCATAGTTTTTCAATACTACTATATCTAGTTTCAGCATCATTTAATACCCTACTTAAGTAATAGATGGCTTTTTCTTCACCATTTTCATCTTCCTGGGCAAGCATACTACCCAGTGTCGAATCTGATGCTGATATATACAACTTCATGAACTTGTTCCTTATTGGAGGCATCAACATTGGTGGCTTCGACAAATAACTCTTGATTTCGTCAAAAGCTCGCTGTTGATCTTGCCCCCAAGTGAAAATATCTTCTTTCTTGAGACGAAGTAGTGGCGAGAAAGGCTGAGCTTTACCACTTAAATTTGAGATGAATCTCCTCAAGAAATTGATCTTCCCAAGTAGGGACTGAAGTTGCTTTTTAGTAGTTGGAGATTTTGTCTCCATGATAGCCTTCGTTTTGTTTTGATTTATTTCAATGCCCTTTTTGTGCACAACAAACCCAAGGAAATCTCCTGCATTAACACAAAAAGCACACTTTAATGGATTCATTTTTAATCCATATTTCCTCATCTTTTCAAAAGACTTTTTCAAATGATCTAAATGATCAACCTTTGACGAGGATTTGACAACTATGTCGTCAATATACACTTGCATAAAAGTGTCTATGTATTCATGGAAAATTAGATTCATTGCTCTTTGATAAGTGGCCCCAGCATTTTTCAAACCGAAGGGCATCACTACCCATTCATACGTGCCTAATGCCCCTGGGCATCTAAAAGCAGTTTTGGGTACATCATTTTCAGCAATGAAAATTTGGTTGTAGCCAGAATAACCATCTAGCATACTTAAAAATTCAAATCCTGCTGCTGAATCAATTAGCATTTCTGCTACAGGCATAGGATATTCGTCTTTTGGTGTAGCATTATTCAAATCTCTAAAGTCTATACATACTCTAAGAGAACCATTTTTCTTAATCACAGGCACTATATTTGCTAACCATTCGACATACCTTGCTGTTCTGATGAATTTGCTCCTCAGCAGCCTCTCAATTTCTTCCTTGATCTTTGACATAATTTCTGGTGCAAACCTTCTAGGCAATTGTTTTACTGGTTTTTTGTCTGGTCGAACTGGAAGTTCATGTTCCACCAATTTTCTGCTCAAACCTGGCATTTCATTGTAATCCCAAGCAAAACAATCTTTGTATTCCACTAGAAGTTGCACCACTTTCGCCTTCAGATCTGGAGGAATGTTTGCACTAATATATGTTGGTCTTTTCATCAGACCATCTCCAAGGTCAATTTCTTGCAAAGGATCCTGTGCTTGCATCTTATGACTTTGACTAATTGGATCTTTTTCAAATCCTAAGGGTTCGTCGTCATAGATGCAGTCCAGTTTTTGCAATTCTGGCTCTTGTTTGCCAATCTTTTCACCATTGGCTATATCAGCCATATTTTCTGAAAATGAATTGGCTTCCAGAGCCATCTTGATTCTGTTTTCAGCCATGTAGGCCGTAATCCTTGCCCAAGTTTGGGACTCAGACATAGTAGTTTTCTTTGACATCCCAACCAGTTGGGCATTTGTGGCTTTCATACTCGCCATCCTCGCTGTTTCCATCCTCTCTCTCCCACAAGAAACCATGTGTGGGATCCAGTTTGATTGCATGGTGACCATTTCTTGCTAGACGATATGCAAAGTCCTTCTCAGTGCATGGTGAAATTGTTGCCAATTTCTTGTCGAAGGAGTGCTTTGTCAAATGATGGACTTCAGTTTTGAAGTAGCTTTGATCTGCTTCAATATTTTCCACTATTCCATCTTCTCGCCAGATAATGAGGCGTTGGTGCAGGGTAGAAGGAACTGCCCCTACTCCATGAATCCACTCTCGACCTAGAAGTAGATTGTAATTTGCCTTAGAGGCCACAACCAAGAACAAGGTTGGCCTTACAGTGCTTCCAACAACCACTTCTAACTGGATTGCTCCCAAAGAGAAACCAGTTTCACCCTCATAGTTTGAAAGAACTATGTTGTGAGGATGAAGATCCACCAAAGATTTGCCAATCTTTCTGAGCAAAAATTCTGGCATGAGATTAACAGCAGCACCACCATCAATTAGCACTTTGTTGATCCCCACATTGTTCACTTTAGCCTGTATGAAGAGAGGCTTCAAGTGACTCTTCATGCCTTCATCTGGCCTTTCAAATGTAGCCATTTGATCTTCTAGAGCACCATTGCTCGTCACATAGTAACATACTGGCCTATGAAGGGCCATTTGCATTCCAGATTCCTCTTCGTCATCTGTCACTTCGGAGCAAACGTCGAATTCCCTTGGTAAGATTGACACAACATTGACGATTATGTCGAGATCAGGCTCAGAATCCAAAAAGTCATCTGCTTCCATGTGGTCATCTTCGACATTATCAGCAACTGAAGACTCTATTTTCGACTCGCCTAACCTTTCTTTCATTGGCTTCTTTGCCAGTTCCAAAGGCCTTCTTCCATTACCATCAGTAGTTAATGGGGATTGTTGAGCAGCCACTTTTTTCTGGCGTTGATATCTACGCCATTGGGACCTTGTCATGGGATTTTTCCCTTTGTAATTATTCCTGTAATCATATTTCCTTGACTCAGGATCCTTTTTGGGATTGCTGTTACTGGAGTTCCCTCTCTCCATATTCCTTTGACCATAGTCCATGCTTCTTCCATGAACCCATTGGTTGGCAGGTGTCCTGTTTGAGGGGACAAATGATTTTTGTGGTCCCAACCTCTGGTGTACAGGTGCCTGCTGGCTATTCAGAATATTGGAATAAGTTGGCTTTTGATTTGGCCAATTGTTTCTGTTTTGACTATGAGGCAGAAACTTGTTGAGGCCTGCAGCAGCCTTCTTGTCGAACATGGCACTACAATGAGGACATAATGTAGCTTCGCCATCATTCTCTTTGCAGCGTTGAAGGAAATCCAATAAAGTCTCCCCTGCTTGTGGATACACCTCTTCCACTTTGTTTTCGTACTCTTCCTCAGGAATGGAAATTAATTGCCCCCCTTCAGTGAGGTTCAATGCTTCCAACATCAGGCACTCGAATGGCTCCGTGTATGCAGCATCAGCAATCTGCAATGGATCTTCATCCACCTGTTGTTTGGATTTTGGCTTTTCGCCAAATTTGAGTCTTCCCTCCTGTAGGGCTTTCTGGACCAGATCCCTGAAAAGAACACATTGTGAGGTTCTATGACCCAAGAAATTATGGTATTTACAAAACCCTCTTTTCTTACGTTGGTCCAAAGGTGGTAATTTTAAACCCTTTGGCACAATTATTTGGCCATCAGCGACCAATAAGTCAAAAATTTCATCACATTTAGTAATGTCGAAAGTGTATGTCTTAGAAACAAATCTATCATTTTTTGGTTCGACAGGATTATTCCCATTTGATGGTTTCAACATTTTACAAGTATAAGGAGGGCCTGGTTTTAACTCAGCCACGTTAACCTCATTATTTTCTATGTAATCCTGACCATCGTCGAACTCATTTTCACTTTCATAAGTTTCTATGTATGCCACTTTTTCTTTTTTGTGAAACTTAGAATTTCTGACTTTTTCAGCCCTGAGGCGTTCAACCTGTCGAACACGATCTGCTAATTGGGCCATATCTCTCAAATGTTGAGTATCTAACTTTTTCCTAATGGAATAGTCGAGGCCACCAGCAGCCATCTCAACCAATTCATGTTCAGGCACTTGGGTAAAGCACCTTGCCTTAAGGAGGCGAAACCTGTTTAGATAGTCATCAATGGCTTCTGAGGTTTTGCGCTTCATACTGGCTAATTCTTTGAGACTAATCCTAGATTGTCCCATGTAGAATTGTTCATGAAATAGCCTTTCCAATTGAGTCCAAGTATGAATTGAATGAGGGGGAAGTGTGGTAAACCACGTAAAGGCATTTTTAGTGAGGGAATTGGGAAAAAATTTCATTTTTAAATCTTCATTATTTGCCAAATTCCCTGCCTCTGCCAAATATCTGGCAATATGTTCGACAGTAGATTCATTAGTATCACCAGCAAATTTTGTGAATTTGGGAATCTTCCATCCCCTTGGCAACTCTGCCTGTAATACATATTCAGACAAGGGTGACACAAAATTTGGTCTATGCAACCCTGCATTCAAACCATTTTGGGCCAAAATATTTTCTACTAAATTGGCCAAGTTATTTTGCCCTGCAACATTTTCTTGTCGAACTTGCCTAAGAACATTATCAGCATCTTGGTTTCTATTAACCAAAACTACTTCTGGTTCTTGTTGTTCTCTCTCGATGCGCACTGGTTGGGCTTGGACTCCTGTTTGAATCTCCGGGTTTACACGGGGAATTCTTTGATTATTTGGAGCATCAGGGGCACCAAAAAAGTCTGCCATCCTTCCCATTTGATTGGCTAACAATAAATAATTGTCGTTGGCTGTTTGTAACACAGGATTAAAGATTGTGCCAATCTGTTGGGTCAACGCGTTCACCATATCATGGTTACTTTCGTCCATTTGTTGCCTAAGTACATTCATAGAATTATTAGTCAAGTTCAGAGAATTTCCCCTATTTCCCATCGCAGAAGACGAGGGAGAACTTTCTACAGAAGGCCAATTATACAGGCTTGCCATCGTTGTCGTTGGCATCCCATATTGTGGGTTTCTAGGCAACCAAGGAGGTCTCGACGGAGTTCCACCAATTTGACTACCGTCTGTATATCCATGTATTTGTGATACGTTGGTTGGTATGGATGATACATTCATTTGTGTCATTATTGCACCACTCATATTTGGAGGAACAAACCCTCCTGCCATACTTGATGTAGTGGCAGACATTGTTGATCCACTGGCACTTGCGCCAATGGTTCCAGAACTTATCACAGGATTTGTACCCCCGCCATTAGGATTATTGCTTGGGATACTTTCAGAAGTTGTAAAGTTTAGGGCAGGATTTGTTGATCCGCCAGTAGGATTGGCGCCAGGATTGCCAGTTACTGGTTGATTTGGTGGTCCTGTCGGATTCAGAACAGGATTGGTTTCTGCCCCATTATTATTATTATTATTAATATTATTAGGATTAGGATTGTTTGGTGGTCTCACCATTCTGGAACGAGGACGCTTTGGTATGTTTGAAAATACTGGAAGAGATTTACCACTTCTCAAATGCATATACAAATATAGACACAATCAAAGCACAAACACCAAACAACAAATTTTGTATGAAAAATTTTCAAAAATTCACTAAGTAAAAATTACACAATCCAGAGGTCCCACTGGGCGTGCCAATTTGTTTACCCCGATTTTTAGTAAACAACCGCTAGTTTAATTATTACAAGAGAGATCAACTAGTAAATCTCGGGACATATGGATTGTGTGGAAGATGATGAAACATATTCATATCTTTGGGTTAAATCGGACAATTTGAATAAAAGTAAAAGCATTTGACGCAGTCAAATGGTTTGTTTTAAAGGTAAAATGCTTCAAAGTAAAATTTACAGAAAACTTGTAAATGAATTGCAAATAAAGTTTAAAGAAAGACTTTTGAAACAGTAAAGACAATGCAATGAAAATAAATTGCAGAATGATAAAGTTGCAGAAAGTTTTAAATTGCATAAAACTTAAATGACAAACAAGTAATCAAGACTTGCAGAATGTAAATTGCATTTAACAAATGTAAAATGTTTACAAAGGATGGTACACAGATTCGTACATGTTCCTGTCATTCATTTCGCTCGTTGACATGGGTACTCTGAATATTTTAGGAATTTGCATGTGTATTGAATTGTGGACCCGTTTCTCCTATGAGAAACTTGTATTTATAGACAAACTAACATAACTGCTATAAACCTACAATACGTCTAACTATGCTCCACGTGTCTTGACAATTTGAATTCCCTTTGACACCTGGCGAACCTTTCAAACGTTACTCCTTTTTGAATATTTTGCTAAGTCCAGAGTACGCTTCAAACGTTCTGCACAGTACGTTAGACAACCAAACAAATACATATATTCACACATATATATATAATATTTTCGACAATTAGAGTAATGTCGAACCAGCATGTTTATTTAGATAAACATGGTTCTGTCGAACTCGACAAGCTTATTCAGACAACAATCGTTCTGTCGAATTCGACAGAACTCTAGGCTTTGACAATTAACTTTGCACATTAAAAGTTTTTGATGTCAAATGCCTTGATTTTCTCTTGATTTATTGCCAGAATCATTTTCCAAGAAAATATTAAAAGGCAATAATACTCATTAAATGAGATTTCAACATCTTATTCCAATTCATTAATGCCTGTCGAAAATACAGGCCAACACAGACATTATAATGTTAGGGTGTTTTGGGGTATCCGCTACTTAAGTAGCGGACAGAGGTATGTTGATAAAATCGTAGGGCGCACGAGAATAAATGTAGGGTGACAAAATGACATTTCCATGACATTGCTACTCTTTTTCGTTCTAAAAGCCCCAATTTAATTTATAACTTCATTTATTATGGAATGTTGTTTTTCCATTATGGAATAGGTTTACAAATAAGTTTGAGCTTATTTGGAATAACTTATTTTCGATCTTATGCAAATAATTATATTTTTATGTATTATTGTAAGTTTGTTAAGGTAGTTTACGAAAAAATAGCTTATAAAAATACAGTTTTCATTAGTGAGAACTTATAAATTAACATAAAAACTTATTTATTTACCTAAATTGTTTTGCATAAGCTCAAAAATAAATTATTCCAAACATGTCCTATAAACATTCATATAAGTTGTTTTTCTAAACAAGACCCTAAATCTCACAAACCAAATTGATAGCTCATTTGGAATAGCTTATTTTTTAACTAGTGCAAAACAACTTTATGTAAATAAATAAGTTTTATGTATTATTATTATAAGTTTGTCAAAGTAGTTTATGAAAAAAATAGCGTATAAAAAATACAGTTTTCGTTAGTGGAAACTTATAAATTAATATAAAATCTAATTTATTTGCATATACAGTTTGAGATAAACTCAAAAATAAACTGTTCGAAAAGAAGTCAATCGATGTGAATATGATGATTGTGTGAATGAACCGAAAAAGTACTTGGGAGATTGTGCTATCTATACCCTGTCTCCAAACAATAAAATGATGGCTTAAATATTATTTTCGTCCCTGTATGTTCGTGAATTTTTTGTTATAGTCCTTGTATCTTTTTTTCTTGCAAATAAGTCTCTGAATGTACAAAATTTGTTGGTTTTAGTCCCTAAAGTCAAAATCCGAAGGAAAATCTACAATTTTTCCTGCCGATTTTGACTTTAGGGACTAAAACCAACAAATTTTATACATTCTGGGACTTATTTGCAACATAAAAAGATACAGAGATTAAAATAAAAAATTAACGAACATACAGGGACAAAAAATCATTTAAGTTTAAAATGATTAACGCCCCAAAGAAAAAAAAACATCATCAACTTCCGCTACAAACAAACCTAGTACACACTCCTTCTTGTTATTTAACACGCACACGCAACACAATCCACAACACAAACACACCCTTTTGTACTTTGTAACTTTTATTCCATAAAATCTCTCAAAAAAAGTGATCTTTTTCATTCTATGATGGAAGAACCAAACTCATCATTATCAGAACTCATTGTTTCTCTCGAACAAGCTACTTTCATGGCAAAACAACTTTCTTCAAATTCAAATTCAACCAATCCAACCCATCTCAATCAAATCCACAATTCTTTACACCAAGCACACCATCATCTCACTTCCTTTCTCTCCACTTTTCAATCCCCTCCGGTGCCGGAAAACTCTGTCTCCTCTGCCAACGCTGCAGCTCCTATGCAGCTGGGAGATGATGATGATGATGATGAGGAGGAGGAGGAGGAGAATGAAGAGACTTCAAAGTGCACAATTGACAGGGTTGAGCAGAAATTAAGGGATTGTTTCATCAAAAACAAGCGGCCAAAACGGCCATTGTCGCCGTCTACCGTGGCGCGGCTGGAGGAGAAGCGGTTTTCCAATGATGGGTTTGTTAAGGAATATGATCCACATGCTGTTAAGTTGAGGGCATTGGACCTTGTGTACCAGTTTCATGGCTGATGATTATGTGTATTTTTTGGTTTCAATTTCTCAATCTTGTCACAGAAATTTTTTGTTTGTTTAGGAATAGGAAGATTAATTTTGTGATGATAGGTTTTAGGCATGGAATGGAAAAAGATTTTAGACTGCTGCATAAATTAAACAAGTGTTATGTTGTGCTACTTTGCTGACATTTTTTTGGTTGTGTATAAAAGATAGCATTTCTCTATTTTTTTGGTTACATTACCTGATGTTTAGCTAATTAATTTTAGAGTTCAAATGAAAAATGTCTTCAGTTTCCCTTTATGATATGGCAAGCACCTGTTTCAGCTTCAAGAATAGCTACAAACAAGATTCTGAATCACATTTGCATTTCAATATTTGTTATTGTAGAAAATTATGATCAAATACAATTGATGAGACTGTACGTAACTTTGGTCGCAGAGATGTTAGAAAACTTATTGTCACGGAGGTTACATTCATATGGTTGCAGAGTGTTTTTTAAAACCTTGGCTACAACAAGTGCCTTTGATGGCAGTGAAACTTACAAGATTATACACAACATAGTACAAATGGTGCAGTGCAGGGTAGGAATCTAAGATCTTTCTATTATTCATGAACATCATTCCCCTATTCTTGATACATTAGTTGAAGAAAACTGTTGAGATTCTAATATATTCTCAACCTGAGATGTCATCATGAATCTCAATACTGCGGTTCTCTGTTTGAATCATGTATCTGCTGCAACAAAGAGCCTTGTGAATGTGTGAATCTTTGGGACCTTCTTCTGCTAAAGTTTGGTCTTCAATTCGACATAAATGCAGACTGCTACTTTTTGATAATTATGTTATGCAGTTTTACAAAATCATTCATTGTAAGTTCTCCAGGCCTTGACTGGAAACATCAGAAGAACAGATGAGTCAGCAAATCATTGAGAAACAAAATATCAAACCAAATGAAAATCAGTGAATGAGGGTATATACGCGGAAAAAAATAAATGAGAAAGAAATAGTACACGCCACATGTGAAGACTGACGCAGACACAAATACTAGCGACGACACTGATATGCTGACACCAGTAATAATTTTAAAAACAAGTTCATTGAATGTGATCACATGTGCCGTTGTCGAACATCGGCCCATGTTCTACACCGGACACCCCTTCAATAAGAAGTGTTGGTGCTACAGTGCATGGTGATAACTTACAGTGCTTAGAAGACCTATGCTTTCTAAAGCTTCTTCTATCTCAAGGGACGTGCATATGTGCTGAAGTGAGTTGCGTATCATCTTACGCTTCTCGTTGAATGCTGAATTAACCTGCAAGTGTATAGAGCTGAACTGTTACTGAAAAATAGTGTAAGAGGTGTCTATGTGTGTGGCATTATCTTTGTTTAGAGTAGCTTGGGAGATAACATTACCAATAGTAGAAAATAAAAAATTTAAATAATTAATGCACAATAGGGTATTTGAGTGATGAAACTAAAGATGAAAATCCTCAGGAGATCGGTGCATGACAATGTATGATGGAGAAAGGGAAGCTACCATTGCGAAGAAGCTTTTACTCGATGAAACTTGGGGATATTCTGATGGTTGCTTCAGTTTGAATGAGACAACGGCTGCATCAACCTAGACAAACATGAAAATGAATCAGACTGATTTCTGTTACCACCCACAAAATCTACATTCATGTAGTAAACAACAATAATCATATTTCCTGTTATTTTAAGGACCTAGTGCTGACATTCCTTCCTTTTTTATAGTTAATAGTTAAATAAAATGGTTTTCTTTATTAAACCACAAATATCTCTTGATTTCAAAATACCTATACATACAACTAATGTTTCTTGCATATATTGTATTATTCTAAAAGAATCACATGGAAAGCGAATTTAGAATGAGGTGTTTTATACTTTATCTGTTCTCAAGTGCATATAAATACCACTATCTAGATCATTCAGACACATATAAAATTTATCATATATATCACTTACATTAGGCTGAGGGAAAAAGTTTGTTCTTGCGACTTTAAATTTGTACTCAGGATCTGAAAAGGTGAGTCAAGACTTCAGCATAAAATAAACTAAATCTGGTGTAAATGATATCAAAATCTCTAGTTGCATTTTGTATGTACAATAATTTTAAAAAAAATAAAAAAATTAAAGCATTCAAATCCAAATTATTTTTAAAATGATTTCTTTGATTCATGAATGCCAACCCAGGTTAAGCACAGTCTGGAAGTTCGATTCTTTTCCACTACTGGATTTGTTTAATGAGTTTTATTTTATTTACTAACATGAAAGCTCATAACTGTTGGGATATCACTCAACCAACATATGTCAAGATATCACTCAACTATTATTTTTATGCACCTGAGTAGTAATTAACAAATATATTGATGGGACGATACTCAGGGGTCCGTAGTGATGGTTCTACCAAGCGCAGGGCAGTCTCCTCCTGCAATTATTTGATCTGTTTAGTCATAACTATTATTACATTAAGACCATGAACATCAAAAAGGAGGGAAATAGAAACTTGATATGTATATACAGTACATATCAATTATAACCTGAAGTAAGAGAACCACTTCTGAGAAAATGTCACCCATTGGAAGTAGTAGTTTGATCACATCTGTACTGATATAGAACGGAATGTTAGCAACCACCTGCAAACAACATACCACTTCAGGATTTACAATAACTTACATAATCGTGCAAAATTAATTTGGCAGAGAAGAGCACTAAAATTTCATGGTTCATAAGTTTATGCCATTCAGTTAAATCAATGGCTAGCGGGTTATTGCTAATAAAACTAGCAACTCAGTTTGCATAGTTACAAAAGAAATGACCAACACCAACAACAATTGACCCATTCCATTACATCCACCATAATTCTCTCTGTTATAAATGCAAAATCGAAATAATGATTTGCATTTTGTAAGAATGGTGAGTGAAGCTGAATCAGGGTCCGCCCTAAATTTTTTGGTGCCCTGGACAAACTAAGTGAATGATGTCATGTGCTATTGAACTTGAAAGTGGAGGAAGTCGTGCATAGGCACAAATACAAATGTATAGTGTTTAGGCACACACACATAAATATTTACATTATTTATTTATTTTAAAAATACTCATTATTGAGAATCCTCACTTTTGATTTTCTAGTATCTGAATCTATTTCCTTTGTGCTTCCAACCAATGATGATATATGAGCGCGCACATGACATTTGACAATATCCTCATTCAAAACCTGCAAACATTTTATCAAAAGGTCAGCATTAATTATACGGTGAAGTCTAAGGTGAGGGAGCAGTTAAGTCCCTCACCGGTGGACCACTAATTTTATTACCGTTAGATTTGATCAATGGTTTAGATATATTGATATTAAAATGAGAACATGTATAATTGTGCACATATAATCTTATCTCCTTCATCACTGTAAAGTGCTTCGATGGGAACCATACCAACGAACAACCATACCCAACGACGCCGAGTCGCCGACAACCACCATGACGGTGACCAGGACCGTCGCACCACCGACAGAGACCACCATGACTCATAAGTAGATGACCGAAGGTTCAAAGAGAGTTCATAGTGGATGATTTCAGATCTGAAAAGCGGGTTTAATGTCTTTGCAGTGGGGGTGTTGTTGGGGGTTTGGATTGTGTGCTGGTTCAATTCTCTATTGTTGCTGCTGTTTTTATTTAGCTGTTGGGTGTTTCATTTTGGTGTGCAGAAGTTTATTGGTGGTTCTTTTGGAGTGTCCTTGTATCCCTTGCGGTTAATCCTTGTACTTCTTATGATTGCTTTGTTGAACAAAATTTGATAATAAAAATTGAAAAAAAGTAGTTGCTTCAATTTTCAGTTTCAGGCGTTATGGAGAAAGAGAGGTTTCAATGTTGGGAAGAAGATGATGGTTTGTGATTGTACGTGGACATGTGTATCAGTTCTCATTTTTAATTTTAATAGATCTAAACCTTTCATCTTATCTAACGGTAAAACATTAATGGTCCACCGGTGAGGGACTTAATAGCTCCCTCACCTTAGACGTCACCTAATTATACATAACGATCTAAATTATCATTATTTTAGCATAAAAATCAGACATGTGACACTTACATTGGAAGATGAAATACCACCCATCAATACAATTAGCAGGCTAAAGATGAACCAAAATCTAAAGAGATATGGAGAAATTACAAGGTGTAGCATAAAATCGGTTGAATTTAATAAGAAGTCTAACAATGAAAGCAAGACAAGTAGTACTTGAAGCATGCAACGCGTATATCACAAAGAGATATAATATTGGTTCTTCACAGTATAAATAACTTGATTTCAATGTTGATCCACATTAGCATGCAAAATATCTATAGTACAAATTCAATCTTTTCAATAATATTATATCCTACCACAAATTGCATCTTAATTATTACCAACAAGAAAGCCACAAACATGTTATATAAAATTCAAAATCATCACGAGTTGTACCTTGAACTTTCCTGTATTTGAAAATCTTTCATTCACGAGGGCAGCCATGTGTTTATCCTATATCCCATGAAAGATAGAAAAGCATAAACTTGAGTTGTTGAATTAAAACTAAACAAAGCAATGAAAAAACATCACTTAAACTTATAACAAATTTGAAAATTTTACAAACAAAAATAGACATAAAAAAAGCGATACGAATAAATAAGCTATATTTCCAAACATTCACATAAATGATTCATTGTAATATGACTGTCTGAGGGTGTCAGCCTTTGTATTAAAATAGTTCTACTAACGGAAACCTGCAAACCTTCTCAACTGCCAGGACAAATGCACCAGAATTTATCAGAGTATTAGTCAATGAACCAGTTCCTGGCCCAATTTCCAGCACAACGTCACCTTCCTCAACACAAGCCACACCAACAAGTTGCTCATTGATGTCAGAGTTCAACATATAATTCTGCAAATCAAATGACAACCTAATTTAACAAAATTTTCGTAAACAGTTAAGCAAATTCATTTTACAACAAACACCCCTAAATGAAGCCGTCAAATAATTTCCAGCAAAATCATCTCTAAATGATAAGACAAAATCGGATTTTGGAATGCTAAACCACGAAATTCATGTCACAACAAAGCACCCCACCAACAAGCAAAATATTGTGCGCGATAAAAATGTCCCAATGAAATAAGCAAGCAACATCCATATAAGTAACTCCCAAACAACAAAACACAAGGACAAAATCAGATTTTGTAGTCCTACAACACAAGTTTGGATAAACAACTTAATTAAGCACTTACATGATAAGCATTTATCATCTACGTCGATTTGATGAATAAACTATTTATATAACAAAAGATAAAATAACGTCAAACAGTTTATGTACAAGAAATAAATAAGTTGTTTTCGTTAGCTATCCTAGCTTACGAAAACAAGTTGATACAACTATGAACATGTTTACATGTCATAAGTTCTTTCTATGAATTCTCTCAAACAGTCTCGCAAGTGCTCAAACGAGACAACAAGCTCAAATAAGTCAATCCAAGAAATTCCAAGTAAAAAACAACACACCCCCACCTCATGTTCGACGAAATGCCCCAGAGAGTACCCAAAAAAAATATCCACAAAACAATTAAAAATATTTTTTTTTTGCAGTGCAACAACACAATGGGTCATCATAAATTTCTGACCTGACCAAGAGATTTTCTGGGGGTTCTGCCTTTGGAGTTAAGAGCTTTGAGAGTGGCATGGTAATCGTCTTTTTTTGGCGTCGAAGCTCTGTTGTTCCCACGGCCACAAGTTACGTATAATTTTCTCCTCCGCTCGCTGCTGTTAAAATTTCGCGGCGGTAACGGTGGAATTTGGCAGCCGTTGAAGGTTGCGTTGTGAGATATTGGCGGGAGCGTTTGAAGATAGCACAGGTGAGAAAGAGAATGAGACATGTTTTTACAGTTGTTAGTTATTCCCGTTACAATATCCATTTGTTTTTCGAGCTTATACAAATGCAAAAAAATAAATAAATAAATAAAAAAAGTAATTTTCTTTTGATGAATAAAAGAACAGTTTGACAATGATATATCAATTTTTTTTACCATATGAAATTTTCGTCGGCATTAGTAATGTAATATTAATCTCCGTCAAAAAATTAATGAAATAATAAAAGTGAATTCTATCTTCACATTTGAATTTTCTCCATATATATGAATCAATAATCGAACCCTTAATCGCAAGAGACCAAGACACTTACAATTCTAACCAATTTATTTGATCAATGATATATCAATTTAGATATAATTATTTTATATATCAAAACTTAATTTACATTCGATTTCTTTTTTTTTTATCAAATCGACATCAGTTATATCATTATTTCACTCATAAATTCAGTGCAGATTCAATGACTTTGACATCGTCAATGTTGCAAAGCCGGAAGTACGACTATTCCTAAAATTTGATGTTATAAGACGGGCTAGAGATACGCTTTAGAACTGGAAAAGCCCAAAAACACAGTAGAGTAGCATCAGACAATACGCATCAATAACTGTAGCACTCACTTGGTAAGTGTAACAACCCGTTTTTCAAAGGCCAGAAAATGCACTATATATTTTTTTTTTGTACACAATCAGAGTTACGCATAAAAGATTTTAAATGAGCCGGCATTCAAATATACAAAAGAACTCATTACCAAAAGGTGCTTCGACAAGCAAAGTGTATTCCTGAATAATTACAGTCCAAGTCTAAGTATTCAAAACAAGATAGAAAACTCTATGCTAATCCAAAAGCACGGTGCACAAAACACACCGGCGCATAGTCTAACTACTCTAAGCTTCAACACAAGCTTACTATGGCCTAGAGCTGCCAACACCATCCTCTCGACCTACATCGTCATCTGGGGTGGGATGAGCCCGCAAATGAAAGAAAGGGTCACCACAAAATAAAAGTATATATATATATAACCGGTGCGAAAGATCGTACACATAACAAATATTTCCACAAACACAAGAGAAAGCTCTTAATCTCAAGAGTAATTCCCACCAACGGGCTTATATAAATAAATCACCAAGCCTAATGCAGACTTCTACAATGGGTGTGACAACCGATCTCTGGTTAGCCACATGCATGATTTAATTCCGGAATTCAACCTCTCTATAGAAGGCGTAGGTCTCTGGTGGGATAACACCTCCTACTATTGGTGGGATAACACCAGGTAGAGTCACACAAGACAATACCAAAACAATCACGGTGGGATAACACCGGGTGAGTCACACAAGACAACCACCAACTCAATAAAATCCAGTAGGATTTGGCGAAGTCGCACAGACAACCGCCCGGTACGAAGGCAAGTCACACAAGACATACACCTAGGCACGCAACTATGAAATGCATGACATATATTCTCTTCGGCATATACGGGATAGTCACACAAGACAAAATCCTCGCGTAGTCCTATCTGACGCACGCATTCATATATGCTCATGCAAACAATCACATAGCCTAAAGCCTATGTACAAAGCATCTCAACATACATACATTTTCTCAATCATATGTAAATTGCACACATATTTATAAACACGTTCTCATCAACGAGAATACATAAGTACAAACATGCCAAAGCACACAGCAATTGCATACACAACAAAACAAAGCATGTCGTAACCATTTCAAAAGACGGAAATAAAGTGGAGCCCTTACCTCGGCAAGCTTCCGTTTATTAAAACTCGTCCAAACAACACAACACGCTTCCTAAAACAAGCAGCGTACCATCAATACATTGTTCTCCAACCAATAGTATTGAAACTAAACCAAAAACCCCAAAAACCTAAAGGTTCCTAAGGAAAATCCGCTCTTTCGGATATCATACCAAAAACTACCGTATTGATCAACCCCCATGAGTTATTTGTACTATTTTTAGGACCAAAAACAATTGTCAAAAGTCTTAAATAATTTGAAATGCAAAATGGCCGTTTTCTTGCGTTATAAGCTACGTACTTTCCGAGTACCCGAAAAACTCGTTTCCAATCCCAACCACTTCCATAAATTAATAAAAAGGGATTAGAAAGCTAAAAACCAAGTTTAGAAATCAGAATCCAAAATCTCAACTCCCAGAGCTCGCCCTAGCGAGTTGGTGGCGAGTGAAGGCAGTGAGGACTGGTCTTACTCGCTCTGGAGCTCGCCCTGGCGTGTTGTCATGACCTGTGACACTCGCCCTGGCGAGTAAACACTCGCTCAGCGAGTTGCACCTGTCATGACAGCAAAAGACAGCAACTCACACCACCTTTTTCCAACCAAGCCTAGTTTGATTCTATTAGTTCCCAACACTTTTTCAAGGCACAAAAGCAAACCATTTTCATAAGCAAGCAATTCATTTCCGAAGCTTGTTGGTTGCTTCGAGTGCAAGTTATTTGATTTTCATTTCCAAAATCAAAACCAAACCCAAGCACAAGTTTTATTACGGGCCTCAACCGACCGGTAATCATTTTCAAACATGTTTTCAAAGTAAAAAGCAACTCCACATGTCACAAGAGTTTTAAACCACTTTGACCCCAAAACACTACACAAAACACTTAGTAAATATTTTCATAAACCCCAAAATATTTTTCATCGGATTTTCTAAAACAAAACCATACAACGCATTTCCCTTTTGCCCAAAGGTTCAAAGACAACTTTTCTTTTCAAAACCCTACAACTTAACCTCATGTTATTGATCAATACATAACCATACCAAAACCCTAACTTTTCTCATGAGATTTTTCACCAACTCATGGAAAACAAACATAACAAAGCCTACACATGCTTCCCTAAACCTCATGAACATCATTCATGAAACAAAAACCATGTAAAGTAACATTTCCTAACAACTCCTCATGAGAACATAAACCCAAAAACTCCTAAACTCTATAAGTCTACCAACCTATGAGATGAGAAGAGAGGGTTACCTTTAGAAAGTGATTCTCTACAATATTCCTCAAAGCTTCCAAGCTTGAAATGGAGTGAAATGGTGAAGAATGGAAAATTTTGTGAAGGTTAGAAGTGAGCAATGGAGTTTCACGTGAAAGAGAGAAAGAATGGAGTGAATATGTGATGTTTCTAAGTCCACAATAGTCATAAACCTCCTTACTATTACAAAGCTCTTGATAGCCAAACCACCATTGGATCAAAGTCAAAAGTCCAAGCTTAAACCCTAGCCATTGGATCAATTTACTTTATGAGAAAGTCACAAGATTTAATCAACTCATCCATAACAAGTCTCGTACTCAGCTCTCGCGCGACGCGACGAACGTAAACCACAAAAACATAAAACCTACGGAGAGAACGTCTAACGTTTAACATTTCCAAAACTTATCGCCGAATCTTTTTCCGCGACTGTAATTTTCTTCCATACCTTAGAAAATTATTCTCAGAATATATCTTAACTCACGCAGATATATAAAACTCCCATCCGAAACCTCACTTAAAACAGACGCAGTAAGATTTTCCATCCGCGGGTAAAATCCTACTCGTTTTTCCAAAAACAAGAATAATCCAAAACTCGTTATACTAAAACCACATATAACTTCTTATTCAAGCAACTGGATCACAAGACAAAAGTCTGTACAATTACAGTGCACGAGCACAAAACAGACTCGATTACAGCAAAACCTAATAATTACACGATGTTTCATCACACGAACACATCGAAACCCTAATATTCCTTAAACCAACTATACAATGAAATATTGGGTCTTACAGTAAGAACCAGCACCAGGAACATTTAAATGCAACATCAACAGTACTTGCTATGCGAAAGAGAATACATCCTGTGTCAGAGCATGTATTCGTGACGAGCACGAATGTTTTGTGAGAGCTTTTTCTAAACGATTATGGGGTAGTAGAGATTGCAGAGGCTGTGTGCGAGAAGCTCTTCATTGACTGAGCACTATGGACATGGAGAATGCAACTATTCAAATTGAAAGTGACTGCTTGCCGGTAGTGCAATCTATTATCGCAGAACACACAAACTACTTTGAATTTAGTAGTATTATTGATATGTGTTGTCGATGTTGGTTACTAATAACAACTGGAAGGTCAGTTATGTCAGGAGATAAGTAAATCGAGTGGCGATGAGTTAGATCGGGCGACTCACTTTATAGCTAGTTTCCAATTTTATAATTATTGTCCACCATGTATTGAACCTATTGTTTGAAAGGAAATGAATTAAGTTTATTTGTGTAAAAAAAAGACAATGGGACAAAAAGAATAAATTTACCGAGTAGATTTAAAATTGACAATTTGTATTTATGCAATAATTTTTTAGGCATAAGAGTGTTCAAATCCAAACCAAACAAAATTAAAACTGCAAATCGATCCAATAAACAAAACCGCAAAAATCGAATATTTTTAAATGTGTTTGGATGTTATTTTGTGAAAACCGATGAATCAGATCAGATTTTGAATCGATTTTTCAAAACCAAACCACATACATATGTTTTAATATTTATTTATCTTTTTATTAGTATGATATATTGCATTAACTTATTATTTGTTGATTTTTAATTTTTTAGTACTACTTATTTGTTCAATTTAATCTATTATTTTTACTATTTCACATGTTTTAAATATAATCGATAATTGTCATTTCAAAATATTAATTTTTAATATATTATTTCTTATATTTTACATCAAATATTTTTTTTTGGTACATATCAAATTTATTATTTTACCGTGTCTTAATAATATTAACATTTAATAAAAAAAATCATATTTAATTTAGATATTCAAAAGTCAATCCAAATTAAACCGCACGAAATTGAATCGGACCTAATCATATTTTTTATTAATTAGTCATTTAAAATCAAATTGAACCGAGCAATTTTATCTTTATATCGTAAGAACTTTTTAATTAGCCATCTTACACTACCTTTGTGCAATCCAGGTATACTCACGTCGCTTGGGACCACAGTGAACGACAGTATTCCACTTAAAAAATTGTAATGCTACCGTTTTTTGAAAGTTAAGGTACATTATTATTTGGGATGTTGATTCTCTGCTGTAGTCAGATGACACAGTAACACGTTTCTAATTTCGGCCATTGATTTTGAAATTAGACGGTTTAGATCAAACACGGCCAAAATAAACTATGAACAATTTGAACGTCAATTAAAAATTGGACGGTCATGAAAAGTAACTGCGTGACGCAGATACTGCGTCAAATCCAATCCCTATTATTAGTAGTATAACAATGTACTCAGGTAAAAATGGACAAAAAAAATGGATCAAGGAGAGTGAGATAGCAAAATAGAAACTGATTACATTATTCAAACTAATTCTTAACTACACATTCACACTGAACTGCCCTTAGTCATGATCACAGAAAGGGTCTGTTGTCACTGTTTCAACATTCAGTTAACACAAAAGAGTCATTGTTTCAACATTTCAGTTAACGCGATAATAGATTCAATGCTCAAAGCATATACATACACACTAGTCAAACAAAAGGCGACGCCTAACAGATTTCGGAATATTAGGACTTGACGATTTCCTCTTCATTTTTGAGCCTCCACTGTCGGGGCTATCGTTTTTCTTGGATGATGATGACTCTTCTCCATGTTTTGGAATATTTTTACTTTTGGTTGTTGGGAAGAACTCTGTTATATTTAGCTGGACACCTTTTGAGTTTGGTGATGTCGACGACGTTTCATTTTCTTTAGATCTTGAGGTTGGATTCTTTTTTCTTTTCGAATCCTTCAGTTCCTGCAAATTTAAATCATTTAGAGGCCAGGCCTTCAACTATTTCCGAATCGTTTTTATATAAAATAAAACTAAGATCGCCAAAACCTGAGAAATAACAAACACACCTGTTCCTGCCAAAACCTTTTCACTTCTTCCGGAAAAGCAGCCCCTATAAGGTCCATATTTTCATCTGTCAATAGAAAACTACATCCACCTTCTTCACAAGTCTCAGGCAAATCGCAATCGTCCAGAAGATGTAGATCCATCGTTTCATCGAGCTCTATAGCATCTTGCTGCGTGCCAGATTGATTTGATGGAGTTTTAGAAGAAACGTTGCTGCCCATCACACGTTTCCACTTGACAACATAAAACTGATATCCGTATCTCGTTTTCACACGTTTTAAAGAATCAAACTCAAACTGTCCAAATAACAAACTATCTGTTGCAGTTGTAGCCATTTCTCTCAAAAATATGGTGGACATCATAGGAAACATTATCCTTCGAATGTATGACGGATCCCAGTGCTGATGGAAGTTTAAAAAACTAATCAGGAGTTCAACTTTTGGTTGTTCCCATGAGAACTGAGGGCCATCATTTGCTGCAAACAAAGTTATATAAATATAGAATGAGTGAAAGATAGAATGGTACGCTTAATTAAACCTATGAGTCATGGTTCAACTACTTTAAACCGTTCGAATCGGGACGAAACTGTGGTAAACCGCTTAAATAACCGAACCATAGACAGTGCCGGTTCATGGTTCTATCAATTGAATCATCCAATTCGGTTTATATAACGTTGCTTAAAACAACTCTAGTAGATCACAATTTCACGTTCAGAAAAAAAGAAAATGTCAATGATAATCATCATCTCGGTTCACGTACCAGAAAAGTAACCATTGTCATTGCATAAATACATATCAATGATTTCATCCTTTGGAAAATTTGGCTCCTTTGCAATCTTGTCACAAATTCTTGTGTGCCAATTTTCCATCTTTTTCTGCTCCTTATGTTTCCTATTCTGTCAATCAAATATCATTAAGTGCTTTTGAAATTTATTAAAAAATTGAAATATCAAAATTCTATATTTTAATTAAATCTATGTTTTAATTAAATCAAAAATATAATCAAAAACCATATGATGACAAAGCACTCAAAAATACTTCAACAAATCAGACGGTGACAAGTTGATCTAGAGGCCATACCATACCACAAGAGAAGCAATCACATTTAAAACCCTCTGGTTTTTTAAGGCAACTTTCATTGTCATCTGTGACACAAAATTCACACGAAAACTTCGTATGATCTTTTTTGCTGCCTGGATGCCCACAGAATGAGCAGTGAGGTTGTTTCGTATTTGAGGAGCTCCCGTCAATATCCATATTGTCTTCAGATTTAATGTCAATAGGAATTTGAAAAGCATTCCCTTTGCCTATCTCATGTAATCTGCATTAAAGATCATAATCAATCAGGAGTTCAGGACCACAAAGACCGAAAAAGTTATCCTGTTCATCAAAATATCATTTTATGGCCACTATTTCATACCTAAACATGAAAGCTATGATATCTTAAGGACTTAACAAATTATCTAGCTTTCTGTTCGAGAAGTTTTGTAACTTCCATAACTGTTACTGAGTTAGTTATAACCAGAACTAACTCTATTATCTATAAATATAGGTGCAACTTAGTGTATCAGTAACTAAGAAATACAATTCAGAATCCAGTTTGAACACTCACTTTGTCTCAAATTCTCTCCGCTAAGGTTTCTTTACGTGAATGAAATGCTTTATAACATTAAATAATTTCATATGATATATATTGGATTCAATTCAGAATCCAGTTTGTACTCTCAAATTCACTCTGAAGGATTTATTCATACCTATTCAATACATCATCTTCACTAAAACCTTGAACAAAGCGAAGAGCACTGTCAAGTCCAATCCCTTGAACACCACTCAAATCGTGATCATTTCCAACCAAAAGAGAGATAGCTATTAAGTGTTTCCTCTTCAATCCAAGCCCAGCTTCAATATCTGACATGTTGTAGCATTCAAACGGTTCCTGCATGCAAAACAATTCTCAAACATGGTACGAAAAGGCAAAGAAACTAAGGCACGCCAGCTTTCCAAAATACAGGAAGGGGAGAGAAGGAATGCATGAAGCAAGTTAGAAAAAGTATTACCAGAGGATCACAATATTTTTCTGGTTCAATTATCTCGTAATACGATTAAAACCACTGATTGTTTTCTTATCTATCAAACCACCAAGTTCAGCTATAATTTGCAGATGATACATAAGGCAAACTTAAATTATTAACCAAAATTATAGCTGAAAGACGAATTTGGCAAGGTGAGGGGCCCTCACTGAGGGCTCACAATGTCTTTAAGATAACAACCAATAGAAGCCGTGGTAAGAAGATTCAGTTAAGAGAGCATTATAATTAAGACAGATGACACAGGTATGAGTGTAAGTTTGTAAAACTTTCATACAAACGTCTAACATTGCAAAGTTATTGGAGTTTTAGGAAAAGATAAACTATGGAAGATTGAGTAATTATTTTCATGATTTAACTATTGAGGAAAAAGAAGAAACGAGAACAATGACGCTCCTTTATTTATATAGATATAATAACCTGAACAAAACTTAAAAGTCAAAACTAAGGTTGTCAGCTTCTATTATAATTAAGACTCACGAATCATAACATGAAAATCTATGTAGATTAAGCAAAGATGGATACAAGCGCTGAAATATAAAGAAAATACAGCAAAGATGGTTTACTTACTTTGGAATTGGGAGCGAAAGATTTTATAACGCATTTGGCCCCAAAGAGGAATGCATCACTGTCAGGTGTTATGCATGCATCGACATGACCTTCACTATTTAACTGCGCACAGAGTGCTTCAGCCTCTCCTTTAGCCTTCAGTACAGGAATCCCAAGTAGCTTAGCAAGTTCCTATCGCCAATTAACAGGGAACTATAAGAAAAGGCTGTGCAAACGAATAACTAACAAAATCAAAATGAAAAACTTGAATCCACATCTGAAAAGTAATTAAGATTTGTGTAGAAAAATAAGATTTTGGTATAAAGGTAACATATTGGTAGCAACTGAATGCAAAAATAGTGTCAGCACAATAGAATCAAGGTGAAAGAATTATCATACCACACAGTCTTGAACACATTTTGAAAATGAACTATTCTTATCAGCTGAAACACCGCCTCCAAGTACCGGCAAGCTAGTCAATTCAATTCCAGATGACCGGAAAAATCTAGCAATCCTGGCTTGCGATTTCAATGGCGATGGAGTCCCATCAACAACAAACACGGGAAATGCTCCAAACTACAAAAGAAAACATTATATCATCATCAAACATCACTTAGATTGTTCAATACCAACCTGTGAAGCCCCGATACTCCAAAAATGGCCAAGTATCGTGTCAGACACGTATCCGATTGTGTTGAGCTGGTATTACCAACTCAACACAAAAGGACCGGAGTCTAAAAGGAACAATAACTTAGATTGCCACCATCAAACTCCACTCCATTCAAATACTACCGCAAGTCCGCAATAATAAATACTTCAATTTGTATTCATTCTCAAACATAACCAAAAAGGTAATAACACATTTTACAGCAATCACATAATTAAACTAACCCAAAACCAAACAATCTCTTCACTTTTCTCTTATATAATCAAAAGGGTCCCAAAAAAAAAATCAACTCTTATCCACAAAGAAGCTAAAATCAACAATCAACATTTAAATTCATTAAGCCCAATTGCTGTTGAATCTCATACTCAAACATAACAAAAGAGGTAAAAAAAACACATTTTCTAACAATCACATAATTAAACTAACCAAAACCCAAACAATCACTTAGCATTTTTCTAAAATAATCAAAAAAGTTAAAAAAAAAATCAATTATTTCCACAAAGAAGCTAAAACCATCAAAAATTTCATCACATTATCTACCATGCAACAAAAGGTGATTATCAAGGGAATAAGAAAGAACCTTAGAAAAAAGATTAATTGTACGGAAGAAAGTGAGTCTGAGGTGAGGTTTGTTGACATGGGTTTTGATAGCATTGTTATGTTGAACAATCCAAAACGATAAGTCAACAGCAACTCGCTTGTTTCTCAAGAAATCAAAACCTTCATTGCGTGCATAGGGCTTCAACAAGTCCCAGAAATTACCACCAACACCCATTATTGATAAATTGTGTTTTCTGCTTAATCACGAAAATGGGTAACCGAAAACATCATCAAAATTCAGTCTTGTTGTGAAACAGACACTGAACCGGTTCGTGTGTTAGGTTACGTTTTGGAAGAGAAGAAGAAAGAGTGTGTTTTTTTTTTTTTGGAACAAAAACATAGAATTTAGCCGTTGGGTGTTTTGTACCGTTACAGATGAGAAGTGATTAAGACTTCAAAAGCCCGTTTCATGAATTTGGGTGTAATAAGCTCTCACTGTTATAAGACAGAAAGGTTCTGCTATTTGCACCCTATTATTTACTAAATTATTATTACACTATATAGTATTATTTATTATAATTTAATCTTTTATTTCATATTAAAAAGAGAGAGTGAAATGAGGTGATTTCAGTATATAAAAATTGGTAGTGATTGACAGTGTGTATATTCTTTTTTCTTTTATTTATGACATCCTAAAATATAAATTCACTTTTTATCCAAAAATAAATAAAAAAAGTTCACTTTAAAATTATTATCCATAGATATAAATCTATTCTAAATTAGTAGATAGATTTATTAATTTTCTTGAATATATTTCTAATTACTTGATTCTTTTCAAAATAATTATTGTTTTAGCATATAAAAATATTTTAAAATAAATATCGTTTTACTTTTTCAACATGATATTAATTATTACTCCCTCCGTTTCTTTTTAATTGTCTTTTTAGAATGATAACACCAAATTAAGAAAGTGTATTTTTGCACGTTATCTTCCTATTATACCCTCATTTTAATCCACCAATAAATTCCTATTTTTTTGCCCACACTTTTTTTTTTCAATAAATTTAATATATTATGTAAAAAAAACAAAGTTAATATGTTATGTACCAACAAAAATTAAAAAAAAAAAGTTTAGTTTTTCCAAATATATAACATTAATTGGTTTTATGAAAAAAGATAAGAGCAATTGATAAAATGATATAATTGACAAATCATACCCATAAAATACAAAAAAGACAATTAAATAGAAACACTAAATATGATAATAAAAGACAATTAAAAAGAAACGAATGGAGTATTTTTCAAATTTTTTGCCAATCCTCCGGTTTTTAGATGGGGTCATGATCATCCGGAGTTTGGTTGGAATATAGGTTTCTTTTTCTTTTTAAATTGGGGGTGCATATGGATTTGCGACACTCTGCACAAATACCAATTTAGAACAAATAACTATGCACAATCTAGCGAGGCTGAGCACCAACGACAAATGAGTCCAACTACCAACATAGAAAAAAGTTGCAAAACATCAAGCATCAATGGCCATGAATCAATTGAATTACAAAAACATCCAAATCGTGAAGCCAATCCAAACAAAGCTAACCTAGAATCAAGAATGCTAGGTAAGTTAATTGGGTTTCTTATTATCTGAAAATTTGTACATCTTAAAAAGTTTAAAATAGTAGATTTTTATTTGAACTTGTATTTTATATTAAATATGTTGGGGAAATAACCGGCATAGAGAAAATAAAAGAACACAATCAACAACACAAGAATATAACGTGGAAACTCCAAACCGGAGAAAAAAACCACGGCCGTTGTCAAAACCGACAACCAGAGAATGAACACTATATGAAAATTGTTACAACATATAGACTTCACTCTCAACCACCCCATGACCCCAGTACACCCACACTCTCCAAAGTAAATATTTGAACTACATCTCAAATGCTATAAAATAAGAGCATAAGAGAAAAAGAAACAAACACAAATATAAACTTAAAGTGTTTACAAGTGCTACTGTTTGGTGTTTTGAAACAAGAAAATTGAGGTCTCTATATATAGCATTGAACTCCTCCACTCTTCACTTCTCTAAGCGATGTGAGACTTCTCCACTATAGTTTTCTTGATCTTCTTTTTCTTCCTTAGCAATGTGAGACTTACATTGCAATCAACCCCAACAATCTCCACATTGATTGTAATGGTCTTCAATCTTCATTGTCTACACCGACAATCATTGTCTACACCGACAATCATAATTCTCATTGTCTACACCGACAAATTAAATTCTCATACTCCACCATAAAAAGTACACTACACTTGGAACTAAACCCTCCCATGAATTTTCATCACTTGAAACTAAATCATTCCAAGAATTTCCTTCACTTGGAATTAAACCATCCCAAGAATTTCATGTCGAAACCTTGCTGAAAATTTATGGTGCAACTTCCATGTTGGCTTTCTCTGGAAGTTCATCAGCCATCGACATATCTCACCACACACCTTTCAATGCCAACCAATGCCCGTGTGTTGTTCTGACTCCACCAGTATAACTTGTCCTTTTGCATGGTACAGCGGAAATACCATAAGAACACAAGAACACATACTGCTCCACCTTGACAAAATCTCTTTACATGCCAAGGTTGATGCGAGTATTATTGCCGCCGCCACTCCAGGCTGATATTGAGTATTCTTACCACCGCCTCTCCAGACTGACCTTGTGTGACCCTGATTGCATAAACACATCCTTGACTTAATTTTCCACAAGCCAAACATGATTCTTCCTCCAATTTTCTCTAGCCTAAACTTCACAGCGGAACTCCCTCCTCCTAAATCAAACCAGAAGGCTCTGATACCAGTTGTTGGGAAAAACCGGCATAGAGAAAATAAAAGAACACAATCACAACACAAGAATATTTGTTTACCCAGTTCGGTCAAAACAACCTAGTCTGGGGAAGAGAGCAACTCTCCGTTCCACTAAATCAAAAAGAGTAACTTTACACAAGATTCCCATAAGGGTTACAAGAATTAGTCTTCAAACCTAACTCTAACCTCATCCCGAATCTCTTCCCGTGGCCAAGAGACTCAATGATTTAGACTACCCAAGATGTATTCAATAACCCTTTGTCCAACCCTAGAGTCGTACCAAGAGACAACCCTCTTGTTTCTCTCTAAAACCCTAGCCTCTGTGTTGGCAACAAATCTCAATTGAATTCCCTACATCTTGCTTGCTCTCATATTTTTCTATGAATAAATCAACCTCTATTTATAGAAAAATACATGTCTTCAAAATAGAAACAAATCTATTTTAAAAAACAAACCGAATCTTGCCAAAAATATAAACCTTTATTTTTAAACATAACCAGTTTAAAAACAAATAAAATCTTGCAGAAACATATTTTAAGGCAATCTTCACAAATCTCATTAATGTGAGATTTTCCAACATGTATATTTTCAATCAATATCAACAATCTCCACCTTGATTGAAAATAACACATAAGTTGCATCTTCCGGCATAGAGAAAATAAAAGAACACAATCAACAACACAAGAATATAACGTGGAAACTCCAAACCGGAGAAAAAAACCACGGCCGTTGTCAAAACCGACAACCAGAGAATAAACACTATATGAAAATTGTTACAACATATAGACTTCACTCTCAACCACCCCATGACCCCAGTATACCCACACTCTCCAAAGTAAATATTTGAACTACATCTCAAATGCTATAAAACAAGAGCATAAGAGAAAAAGAAACAAACACAAATATAAACTTAAAGTGTTTACAAGTGCTACTGTTTGGTGTGTTGAAACAAGAAAATTGAGGTCTCTATATATAGCATTGAGCTCCTCCACTCTTCACTTCTCTAAGCGATGTGGGGCTTCTCCACTATAGTTTTCTTGATCTTCTTTTTCTTCCTTAGTAATGTGGGACTTACATTGCAATCAACCCCAACAAAATACTCCTTATGCTTCAATAAAAAAATTGTTGGTTTTCAATAAAAAAATTACTTAATCTTATTCATGTGTACGAGTTGAGTACTCCTTAATGCTTCCCACTATTTAGTAGGTTTAGTACTCATAATTTTTATTATATAGTTCATTTTGCTGTTAAAAAGTATGAAAAATTGAATATAATATGTTAATGTAAAACTAATTTATATGGATGTTATGTGTCTATTAATTAAACCCTTTCACCATAAAAAA
The DNA here is from genome assembly GCA_030408175.1 of Trifolium repens. Taxonomy (NCBI): domain Eukaryota; kingdom Viridiplantae; phylum Streptophyta; class Magnoliopsida; order Fabales; family Fabaceae; genus Trifolium; species Trifolium repens. Next base: position 18,438,128 of record CP125849.1, read on the forward strand.
ACTTTTCATTAGACACCATGACACCGGCCATGACAAATGATAGCTTCTTCGGCAATACAAAGGGGGTGTTTGTTTCATGGATTAAAAATTTATTCTAAGGAATGTGACTTTAGGAATCTTTCATTCCCATGTTTATTTCAAGTTTTCAAAAATTATGTCTAGGAACCTTTTATTCCTTGGAATAAAATTTACACATGACTTTCCCACTTTTTATTTCCATGTTAAAGGGTGGGAATCTTACATTCCCATAAAAATAAGAGGTAACCACGAATAACTCCCTACTCTCCCATTATTTTCAACTCATTTATTTTTAATTTTAATATTTTAAAATTTTAATTGGATTTATTTTAAAATTGTTCCAAGTAAATATATTTATTTACCAAACAAGTTAATTGGAATAATATTTATCGGATGTCCCCGAAGAGACAATTGGAATAATATTTATGGTAATAATGTTCCTGGGAATAACATGGATTATAATTTTAATCTCCGACACAAATACACCCAAATAAGATAAATTCAAAGGGGAAATTCAGCCTCATAGATACCATTATTGGAGAGAGAGAAAAAATAGAATAGAGCTTAATGAGCAGAGGTGTAACTTTAAAATATTAAACTGAATAGAGTTATTAATAGATGATATAAAAATTTAAATTATTGGTGATACTACTACCAAAAAAAAATTTGTTGAGACTCATTTCGTAAACAAGTTTGAGGTGCTACTAGATTGGTGCGATAATGCTTATCAAATACTATTATTAAGAAATTATAAATGAGTAATATATATGCGTAAAACTCAAATAGAGGTTTTCCATGTGGATACTTTTTACCTAGCATGACCTAATTACCTCATGTTTTAAAACGAGTGTCGTTTACATTTTAAGGTAATATTATTATCAACTTTCTATTACTTAAAACGAATCGTCCAAATAATAACTTAATATTTTTGGTCTGGATGTGTCAGGGTTGATCCCCAGATTATTCGATCCATTTTTTTATGTATGTATTTTATTAATTTATTTATTTGCAAATGTTAATAACATAATTGAAAAAAATTAAAATTGAAATATAAAAATGATATTCATTTTAAAACAATTTTTTTACTAAAATATACTCATTTTGAGAAATGAATGAAAAGTAGAAAAGTTTTGTTATTCAACCCAATTTCCAATTAATTAAATAACTTCTTTTCGCAATTTGAAGGACGAAAACTTCTCCTCCTCGAATCAAAGAACACTTGCATTGCATGTGCTTTGTAGTGAACTCAAAGTTAACGTGCATTTGGGATTTTTAAATGATGACACATAAACACTCACTTTTTTTAGATGACGAGTTCAAAGAACCACATCATATGGTTATAATCACGTTAAAAATATGTTTATGTTTTTCAATTGAATTAAGCTTCTATTCCGTTTTGGGCTTCGGCCCTCTCTTCTATCAAAAAAAAAATCCATTCCGTTAAATTAATCACAATTTTGTATATGGATAATTAATATATGAGTAAAAATATAGGTCTGCGGAGAAATATATAAGTATAAATTTTTAAATGAAGATATTATCAATATAAAGAACTAAAGAAGTAATATATGAAATAATTTTGATGTGAAAAGACTTAAAATGTCCTTAAAATAGAAAGTGTCCAATTTTAAAGAAGGGTGGAGTAATATATGAAATGATTTTGATGTAAAAAAACTTAAAATGTTCTTAAAATAAGTGTTTAATTTTAAAGAAGAGTAGAATAAGAATTTCATAGGGATAGTTTTTTACTATATTTGTGAGACCTAGCTACCAGACACCAGTACTCCACCTTCGAATAGTTTTATTTATTACAAATTTACAAAGACCATGAGATTTTATGTTGTTTAATTAATAGATGGACGCAATCTTTAAGAATTTTTTCCCCTTGAAATTATATCACCTATACTCAACTTCCATTCCATCAATATTTACTTGAATGTTGACCCAAATTTTTAATAAATTTTTATGCATGCTTTTTTGACACAATTTTATCCAAGGTGAAATAGTGTATTATATGTATATATCTTATATTGACGTTGCAGTTATCTGAAGGTAACTATTTTTAGAAAAATAAAATCCACCCAAGTTGACACAATTAAGAAATTTAAGAAGACCATCAATTAATGTTTGCGGCTTTGACATACAACGTGACTGAAACGGAAAACCACCGATCAAATTGTGGCCAGAAAAGTATTCATGTGGTTAACAATTAATCGGTACGTTTGAAATGTGAATTGCTTAATTTGGCATTTAGGTTCAATTCCCACAACTGTGATCGAAAAAAGTTGTAACCACTAGATATCAGAACTGACCTTGAATCAGGTTAAATTGATGGTGAAAGCTATAAATATAAGACTAATATTTTGGATTGACTTAATTTAAATTAAGATTAATTGTTATACATTGACAGTATAAAATATTTTTACTCATGCATTCAATCAAATCACATTATGGTGCCACTTTAATAGGTTTATTTCTAAAATGTCTCAATAAATGCTTACATATCGTGATTTAATTGGATGCATGTGCTAAAAAATGTTACATCGTCGGTGCACACAAATTAAATCCATTTAAATTTATCTATTGATATAAATTTTTTTATATTATTTAAGAGAATTTATGAAAATATTTTATTACATTGTTCATAAGTTGTTTTGAATTTATTTTCATAACTTTTACAAATTACGAAATAGCTTATGAAAATAACTCATATATGTTTTGTTTGGTAAGACTCGGCGGGCTTCTGGAGAGTGTACGTTCGGAAGGAGTAGTGACATAAGAAACATTATTTTAGGGATATCATTTTTTTTAATATATATATATAGTATTAATATTTTTTTTGGATAAGTTTAAACCTTAATAAAAAAATAAAGTTGAAAAAAAAAATCATTTTGATAAATCGAACCACATATGACTCATTTAGATATAGTAATAAATTATACTGCGAATATTTTTGGTAGGCACTTTTCAATTTTTATTTTCACATTACATTTGTTATTGTGCTGATGGAGAAGACCAAGATAGGAGTTACATACCTTGTTTATTTAAAAGAATTTGATAGAGTTTTTTGTTTATGTAGTAATTTGTTATATAAATCCTAAAACAAATCACGTAATAAAAGAAGGTTCCAATGATTGAGATCATCTTAGTCTTAGAATTAAGTTTAAAAACATGATTCAATTGGTGCACATGTGGATTTTTTTAGTGAGTTTATTGAATAGCATATTAGTATATAAATCTTTTAAAAAATGTTTGGGGGGACTGTGGCATCTGCTGCCCCTCCTTCTAGCTTCGTACCTGTTAATGATAAAGTGTACTGTGTGATCAATTTTTTATACATATTTTTTTTTTAATTTACTCAAAAGTATTTGTTAGATCATAATATAATCATAAATTAATTATAATATAATTAATGATATTTGTTATCTTTAAAATATCAATTTGACATTTAGTCTCAACTGAAGGGATATGGGTTTGAATGGGGGATTTGAGTTTGTTTGCAAAATAATAACAATAAAAAGATAAAGTTGTTAATTTGAGAAATTGAGATGAAATGGTTAGGTTATTTCGAATATTTTTCTTATTCCTATATAGTAATCTGATGTTATATCCCCTGCAATTTATTTTATTATAATGACGAATTAATTCTAAAATAGTAATAAACTATTTCAAGTCTATTATTACCTTTTCCAGTTAACACCCATTACTTTTGCAGATGGGTTGGAAAATTATGAAAGCATCAATTTAAGTGTGTATTAATTCATAAACATCACAACTTCAAGTTGAATATTTCTATTATTTCTAGTGTTGGTTGAATAATTATCTCAGACTGAGTCTTAAAAACTATGTTACTATTCAATTAATTCTTGTGAATAATTCATAAATACATTTATCTATGAATATATCATGAAATGTAGAGATAATTAAATAAATAATAAAATGAATTGCATTGAATATAGTCATTTTCAAACCAAGGATCAAATAGTTCAAGGAGAATTCATCTACTCAACCAAACTGAATCTAGCTACTCATAGGTGTAATCATCATAACAAAGAGTTTAGAAAAGTTCACATAAAAAGTAGCATGATTAAGCGCTAGAAAAGTATTCCCAATGGTGGGAAATTGTCTTCTTTGATCCTAGGAGTAATCTTTGTCTTCTTAAGCTCTCTCAATTTCAGGGTGAACCATGGTGGTCTGGACCTATATTTTTGGGTTTCTGTAATAATTGACTGAAAAATAAAATTCCTAAATAAACGCTAATTGCTTTGTTGAAACAACAATCCCGACAACGACGCCTAAAACTTGATGAGGGTTTGACAAGTGTACCAAAGTTATCGTAAAGTAATAATATTTAGGGTTAAATATGTTTTAGTCCTTACATTTTTTTATGGTGAAAAAAAATCCTACAATTTTTTCAGTTATTAAAATTGATCCCTACAGCTAATTTTACAAACGGATGCTGACGCCAGCTTATTAAAAATAAGGGTTAAATGTTTTTAGTTCATACATTTTTCTCTATATATTTAAGAATAGTCCATACATTTTAAAAACTATGTAAAAAAATCCTATAATTTATTGTTACTGAATTTGGTCTATGCTGTTAATTTTACGAACATAATACTTATGTGGAAATTGTGGGCCCCATTTTTTTTGGTTAAGAAACAAATTAAAACTAAAAAAATCTAAAATATTTATTAATTGAAATAAATATTTCTTTGTGCAAAGCCCAAGCAAGATTCACCAGAAACATTTCTTTGTACACGTTGGAAAACTTGATGAAGTGTTTCACCATATATTTTTGGCTTATATTTAGAGGTATGTACTTCTAGGGTGTATAATTGGATCGGTTTGGATCGATTTTTTGGTGAATTCAATGTCTGAACCAATGAAATCTCAATTGGTTTAGTTATGTTTTGGTACGGTTTTTGGTGTTTTTCAAAAATGAAACCTAACCAAATTAATCAGTTTGGTTCGGATACTTTAAACGATTTTTCTTCGATATATTTCATGCTATTATTTTTTTCCGATATCACACATTCCTCTAATTAGATATGTGAGTGTTATTGGCACTAACATTATCAACAGTTACACAACAAACTTTTTTAATACACCATTCTTTCAAGCTTGTTTCTAAATTCTTTCCAATTATTTTCCCCTTGTGATCCGAAATTTGATTAAAACTCAATATTTTTTTATTTAACACTCACCCCTCATCAATGTAATGACAAATTACTACCATGTAATTCATCCACCACTCAGACCACTACTTATACACAATACCAAATAAGTAAATACAAACAGTCAAACATAAGACTAGTATTGCAACAAAAAAATAAAAGAAAGTAGAGCAGCATGTTCGTGTTGTGTTGTTTGCGCAGAGGATGAAAACAAAGATCAGTCACATTTGAAAACGATAGATGAAGTGAAACGAGAGTTACCGTCGGAGGGTTTGAGATAAGAGAGATGATAGCAAAGTAGCGTGAGATGAGAGCAGAGCGATAGATGAAGTGAAAACAGAGTTATCGTTGTTGTGTTGTGTTGTTTGAGCTGCGTTAGGTGTGACTGCGTGAGAACTGAGAATGAGAGCGTTTGTGTTGTTTGCGGTTGTGAGGTGATGGAATCTGTATGAGAACGTGTTTCTAAATCAAGGTTTGTTGTGTGACTATATTTTTTATAAGTTGTTCAAATTGGGTCAGTTTTAGTTTATTAATGTGAGTTGACCTATAGAAAAAATATTAATTTAACAATATATATCTATTGGTTTGGTTCGGTTTTCAACGGTTCGTGAAAACTAAAATGGCAAACCAAACCACATCAATTTTCATTTGGTTTCGTTTAGGTTTTATTCCTAACCATAAAAATTGGTTTTTTCAGTTTGGATTTGATTGGATCATCTGTTCAATTGAATTATTCCGATCCACTTGCACCTCTATATAATTCCCCCCGACCCCCGAAATAGCACTATAATTTCTCATTTTTGAACTAGAGTCCCTTTGTTATTTTAAAAAAATATCTATGGAAGGGCAAATTGAGAAAAACGTGGGTTGGAACCAAGCTTTGAAAATGAAATATAACTTTTTTTATTTTAGTAAAATAGTCTAATGGCTAAAAATTCTACTTTTAAGATGGATAAGTGAGATAATTGGAGTTCGAACCCCAACTACATGCATATATAATACATTATCCTACCAACTGAACTAAGCTCACGACACATAACTTTTTTTATTTTATTTGAATGGCCGAGTGACGTATACATTGACCAAGATAGTATTTTAAATTTGATTCAGTTTTTGTTAGAAGAATAGCCTCGTATCCTTCTTTTTTCTCTATGATAAATACTTTTTTACACATATATGATAAATACGGATTTGTTTGATTCTCTTCTCAAAAATAGTTTTTTAATTTTTAAAAATTTAAAATTAAAAAATTTGATTGGTAATTGAATTTTACAAAAGTATTTGTAAAAACTTTTTCTATTTATCATTTTTTAAAACTAAAAGAATAAAACAAATTCAAGAAGTTTTTCTTTTTTCTTTTTAAAAATAATTTTCTAAAACACTTTTTTAAAACATATTTTAAAAGCCAAAAACTAAAATTGTTTCAAAGAGGCCTTTAGACCTTAATTATTTGTTTTTGGGATCAATATTTGACTAATAAGTATTTCAAGAGAAATCAACCTCTCATATTCCGTTTGGTAAAAAATATTGGATAGCTGATAAGCTAGCTTATAGCAAATAATTTATAAGTTAGCTTTTAATTTATAGTGAATAAGCTACCTGATTGAATTTGTAGTGTTTGGTAAAATTAGCGGTTGAACTAGCTTATAAGTATCAAATGACATAAAAAAGATATGTGTAATTAATAATTAATTTTTTTCAAGTAAGATGGTAGGGTAAAATTGGAAGAAAAATGAAAAGTTATAAGCTATAAGCTCATAAGCTACTTGAGGGTCCGTTTGAATTGACTTTTTTTGAGCTTTTGAAAAACAACTTATGCAAAAAATAATATTTTATGCATTATTATAAACTTTTTTTAAGGTAGTTTATGAAAAAACAACTTAGGCTCTGTTTGGTAAACCAAATAAGCTAGCTTATAGCTTATAACTTTTAGTTTATAAGCTAAAAGCTCTGTTTGGTAACAATTTTTAAAAAAGAGCTTATAGCTTATTTTACTAGCTTATAGCTTATTTTCCAAATGCTATTTCAAGTAGCTTATGAGCTTATAGCTTATTATCTTTTCTTCCAATTTTACCCCTATCATCTTACTTGAAAAGAATTAAATATTAATTAAAACATCATTTTTATGTCATTTCCAGGGCCGTCTCCGACAATATGGAGGCCCTGAGCTAATAATAAAAATAGACCCCGAATAAAAAAATACATTTTTTTTAAAAAAAAGAACTTCATATATTTCAATTGTTTATATCAATAATATTAAAAATAGTCACACATTCTTATAACTACCAACATACAAAAATGTCATCAACATTTTCTATGAAAAAAAAAAGTCATCAACATTCTGATTTTCAACAAGAATTTATGGTTCTTTTATTGAGTTACCAATTAAAAAACATTTACAAATTGTGATAATAATGGAGCAATAATGATAAAATTGTGATATGCTAAGAAATTTATCATGTAAACACCAAACCCTTTCAGCAATATTAATATTAATTATATTTATTAAGAATTGATGTCTTAAAATAAAAGAAAAAACTGCCCTAGGTGGGATTCGAACTTGCAACCCATAGCATCCCCAAGGACACGCGCTTTGACCACTGAAGCAACCAATATTTCATGATACATGTTTTTCAAAAACATACTTAACTAATAGTTTTATGATGGGCTTAAACAAAAAAAAATTGAGGCCCCAAGTTTTTTGAGGCCCTGATCTGCAGCACTGCCTGCACTGGCCCAAAGACGCCCCTGGTCATTTCATACTTATAAGCTAGTCCGACCACTAATTTTACTAAATACTACAAATTCAATCAGCTAGCTTATTCGCTATAAGCTAGCTTATCAGTTATCCGTTATTTTTTACCAAACAGAGCCTTATAAAAATATAATTTTTGTCAATAAAAACTTATGAATTAACTTAAAACTTGATTTATTTGAATAAGCTATTTTCATAAGCTCAAAAATAAGTTGAATCCAAACAAGCCCTTGGAATAGCGTTTAAAAAATAAGTTATAAGCTAGTAAAATAAATTATAAGCTCTTTTTGAAAAACATTTACAAAACAAAACTTTTTTTATCATATGAACTTATAAGCTATAAGCTCAAAATTTAGCCTTACCTATCAGAGCCTTAAATAAATCTCACTTATCTCAAAAGAATTAATCTGAACAATATTTTTAGTTTAAAAAAATAATAATACATATTTTCCTTATAAATACCAAAAGAGTCCTCTCTTATATAAGTGAACAAAATAGTACTAGGTGGGTAAAAGAAAAATCTGGTTTCTTTTTACCAAGAACTTAAAATCTGGTATTCTACAACTAAACATCAAAATCATAAAAACTGAAAGGACCCCACCCAAATAATTTCATTCCTAAATACACCCTAACCCCCTATATAGGAGCATGAATATCTGCATGAAGTCCACATGACATAACTGCTCTTGTATGTGTAGCTGGCCTTCCTCTTGTAGTATTAACAAAATATTCAATAATTTACTAATAAAAAAGTTTAAATATGTAAATTTATGAATTTTAAATTTTATTGAATAATCGATATAGTTGGTTATATCAATTATTTAATAAATTTAAAAGTAAACTTTAGTATATTTAACAAATATTTCAAAAGTACTATTTAACATAACTCATACTAATATTATCAAATTAAACACAATCATTATGGTTTGAATATGAAATCTCACAATTATATGTAAGAAAATTTCTTACGATAATTTCACTTTGTCTATAAAAAATAATACCTTTGAATTTTAGTCCTATAAAATCCCTTCTATAAAGAGAAAATATGGAAAAAAATAAAATAAAAATAAAATACCTTCCATTTTTTTTTCTTATCAAATTGTCAGTCTTCCCCTCATTCAAACAAAATACGAAAGACTTTTTCAACCCAAATAAAGATAAAATTAAGCCTTCTTTTTTTCTTTTATGGCAAGGTAAGCTTTCCTTATTCTTAATCAAGATATTTAATTGCAAATAAAAAAAAATCAAAATATCTAATATTTTCCTATAAAGTATCATAGAAAATCTCTAATAGTTTTTGAACAAAAAGAATATGCTATATCAGTGTAAAATAATTTTATAACATCAATCGATCATAATCATATTTTCTGTCACGTCAACTCACTTAACCTCACTTTCTCAAATATGATATAGAAAATTAAATAATTTTTATTAATTATTGATATAAAATTACTTTACATCGACAATGCGTTTCATTTAAACTCAAAGAATATCTCTGCTTATTAGAATACATCAGTACAGTCAATTCCACCTTTGCGTAGAATGGCCATTACATTACATAAACACATTCACAGCACACCTTAAATTCTATGGTAAGAAACACACAAACCCACGCACGCTCCCTTCTCTCTCTCATCACTTTCTCTCTCTAAATTTTCCATGCATAAATAAAACATACTATACTTGTTTAGTCTATTAAACCAAGTTTCCATTTTGTGCCACCAAAACTCTCTCTTCTTCTTTGTTTAAAGTCAACATGCAAAAAAATTTAGCCTAAAATGCTTCTTATGATTTGAGCAACTTTGAGTTTCAAAAATATAATCTTTCTATTGAATTGGATTCTGGGTTTGTTCCAAAATCCAATTTTTTTCATTTGGGTTGGTTCCAAATTTGAAGGGGTTATAGTGAATGGTAATGAAATGATGAAGAAGGAAGAACAAGGTCGTAGTTTGTTTGGAATTTCACTCTCTGACAGACCCAGATGGCAACAATTCCTCATTTGTTCGTCTGGATTCTTCTTTGGATATCTTGTTAATGGTATCTGTGAGGTATACATACTCTGTTCTCTTTTTTGTTTTCTTGAATTCTTTTCTGTTTTGATTATGTAATCTTTGTTTTTTTTACAATTTATTCAATTGGATTGTGCTTCAATACAGACAAATAAAAAAATAAACACAATTTTTTTGTTTTTTATTTGTTTGTTTGTGTAGAAAGGGTTTAGTTGAATTTTGTTTTGATTGATTTTGGTAAATTTCTTCAATATTTTTTCCCCTTTATTCTTTCATACTCAGTAGCTTAATGTTAATTTTCCAGAATTAGGACTATAGTATGTAATTGTATAATATTATCTCCATGATTTCTTGTACTAGACTTATACTTTCAAATTTTCATTTGTTTTTTCTTCTAATCTTAATATAAGTTTTTGTTTGATATATATGATATGAATTTATTTTTTTTATTTTTTTCGGATTTAACCCTCCGGTTCCAAGGGAAAAGGTTTCTGTTAATTCAGAATTCGGCCACTAGACAAGTAAAGATTGTTTTAGCACGAAATTGAATTCGTGATTAATGTGAAGTTATTAATCTGGTATTTAGTACTAATTGTTTTCTCAATTGCTTTATTTTCAGGAATATGTGTATAACAGGCTCCATTTTAGGTGAATTTCATAACCTGTTACTGTTTAATTTGTTACTAGTTTTTAGCTTTCAATGGAAACTATAAAAGTGAAATGATTGATTTTTGGTTTTTATTGTTTCAGCTATGGTTGGTACTTCACATTTATTCAAGGGTTTGTTTACCTATTTCTGATTTACCTTCAAGGTTTCACAAGCAAGCAAATGGTGAACCCATGGAAAACTTATGTGAAGCTTTCTGCTGTACTTATGGGTTCACATGGCCTAACAAAGGGATCTTTGGCTTTTCTTAATTACCCTGCACAGATTATGTTTAAATCCACAAAGGTAACTGAGAAAAGCACAAAAGAAAATACCTGCCTTTACTTTACCCGTTTTTGAAGGATACTGTTTTGAATCGGTTATGTTTGAAACACATGGAATCACACCGTTTGCTTTTTTGTGCTTACGTCAATTTTTGAACAATATTGTTAATCTCCGATCACGGAAAACAGCACTTTCTTTAAATTCCACTACACCACAACACTATAGCGCCACTATATACTGGCGCTATAGTGTTGTGGTGTAGCAGAATTGAACATACATGTTCCACGATAGGCTATTTAGTACAAAATATTGTGAAATCGGCTATAACATTGTTGGATAGGAATTTGAACAAATTGCTATTTTCTGCGATCCACAATTGACAACACTTTATACTAAATCGCATGTCGCAAAACAATAAGTTCAAACTAGCTGAAACTTTTTTTTCTTCAAACTGTGTCATTCGTGTTATTTAGTTAAGTTATAAGTGAACATTGAATAATCCAAAATAATCGATCAAATTTTTTGATGCAATAGGTTCTGCCTGTGATGATAATGGGTGCCTTTATTCCTGGTCTGAGAAGGAAGTATCCGATTCATGAATATCTATCTGCAGTACTCTTGGTAGTTGGATTGATCTTATTCACGCTAGCAGATGCACATACATCACCTAATTTCAGCGTTGTTGGTGTTGTTATGATAACTGGTGCTTTGGTTATGGATTCTTTTCTTGGAAATCTTCAAGAAGCAATCTTTACTATGAATCCTGATACCACACAGGTGATTTTCAATCACTTCCTATTCATCTGTTTGCTTTTCCAACAAGTTTATGCATCTTATACCAATTTTTTTTATCGTTTAAACCATCAGAAAATTTGGATTACTGTCGAAAAAAATGAACTTGATCTCTAATTTTGTTATAAAATAAATGTTTAGGGAATAATATTCTGTTTGAATTGACTTTTTCAACCTTATCTACTGATATAAGTACTTGTGAGACCGTTTGGGAGAGCTTCATTTTATCTTTTGTTAGAGAAATAACATATACTTAAGCACAAGTGGTTATGCTAAAAGCATTTAAAAAATTCTTATAGTAAACTTTTTTGTTGTTAAAACAGATGGAGATGCTCTTCTGTTCTACAGTAGTGGGATTACCCTTCTTAATCCCACCTATGCTTTTTACAGGAGAATTATTCAAAGCATGGACTTCATGTTCACAGGTAAATTTGGAATAAACAGCTTCTTTTTTCAACACTAATCTATTCTTCTGCTTTTTCTTATTATTATTATCAATAGAATCACACTTTTCTTGTCCTTGCAGCATCCCTATGTGTATGGTGTATTAGTCTTTGAAGCAATGGCTACATTTATAGGTCAAGTTTCTGTCCTCTCTCTCATTGCCCTTTTTGGTGCTGCCACTACAGCCATGGTAAATTACTATCACAAGCTATTCCTCATCTCAATATGTCATCAGTTTGGACCATTGTACTGTGCCTAACATTAACATTATTAATATGAAGAAACAAGTATCTTGTGCATCATAAATGCTATTAAATTACCATCATAGACACAGTTTTATATTCCTCATTTCAATATGTCCTCTCCCTCATTGCCCTTGTGCATTCTTATTAAATACTCCCTCCGGCCTTAATTATAAACAAATTTTCACTTTTCAGATTCATTAGGTAATTAATTATAGACCAATACATTAGTTATCCAATGAATCTAAAAAGTCGAAATTTGCTTATAGTTAAGGCCGGAGGGAGTATACTTGAATTTGAATTGAAAGTTGATTCGTTTTTTCTTCACCCTCGGCCGGGTTCTGGAGGGAATCTTCCCTGATAACTCTGAGCTCCTTCTGAGCTCGGCCGAGAAGTAAATAAAGTTTGTCCAAATATTGTTTTAGCCATGGATTAAACTTTGGTTCTCGATTCAACCTTAACTTAACTGAAGGAGTTTAATCTGTTGTGCGTGCACTGTCAGTGTAAAGTTATTAACTTATTTGAATTGATTGATTTGAATGACAGATAACAACAGCAAGAAAGGCAGTGACATTGCTACTATCATACTTGATATTTACAAAACCATTAACAGAACAACATGGGAGTGGACTAATACTCATAGCTATGGGTATAACATTGAAAATGTTGCCTGAAAACAAACCTATCATCACCCAGAGAGCCTTCAATTCTTCTCCAAGAATCAATACTGCAAAATCTACTACTGGTGATGAAGAGTTGGGGGAACTGCAGGATTCTGTTGCTGAAGATGATGAAAGGAGGCCCTTGGTCTAAAGCTTAAATGTTGTGAATGCAATTTTTATTTATTTATTTTTTTTCTGTCATTATTTTAAATTTCATATTTTTCTTTGTCATTTTTATATCTTGTTAAAGGAAAAAGAAAATAAGTTGTAATTTGATGTTCAATATACAAATTTTTATTGAATGTCTTTTAGATAAAAAGAAAAATACTTTATCCACAGCTTAAATACAAGTACTTTTTCCTAAGTGCTCTTTAATGGACAATTATGCTTGTTCCTTCAAAAGTAAATTTTGAGTTGGATTTAAGCATGTTGAAGGATTAAAAAGGTAAATTCCAAGAAGATTATACTATTTTTTGTTTACTTAAGGCACCAGTTAGAACCCAATTTGTTCTGAGGCCCAATCACCGAGGATATCCTCTTAGACAACTCATTTTGTTACTCCATACATTTTCTCGCGAGTCCTACAATTTTACCAAAATATCTTTGTCCGCTACGCGGATGTAGGCGCGCGAGTAACTGGTAGGACGGCAAACATAATTTTCATCCTCTTATCCATAGTCGAACTTGGCCCAACAAGACGGATGCCTAAAGTCACGTTGCTCTATTCAATTGTTAAAGAAATGGACTTTCGGTAACGACCGACATTAGAATGATTTGTATTTACTGTCAATTATGGTTTTTCGGCCGTTATTTTGACAGCCAATGACATCATATTTGTCCTCACATTGATGGCATTAGTTTCACTTCACACATTAATTGACTTGAACGTCGAAGTGGATGCATATACAATCTCCTTCACCACAGACATGCCACATGTCGACTCTGATCAAATAATATGACAGTTAAATTACAATATTTATTAACTGCAATTGTGTGATTAAGATACTTCTTCTTTCTATGTGCTGCTAGTAGTAGTTTACAGCTACTGTATATAGGAACGGTGGCCATGTGGTAATTCACTAAAACGTGTCAACAACGTTCCGTGAAAACAGAAAACAAAAATTGCACTCATTGGCTACGTGTTTGTTCATAAACATGCAAAGTGACACTTTTATTTTTACTTTTATTTTTTTCCTTTTTACGGAAACTTTGATTTTTATTTTATATTATTTTGTTGAGTAAAGTGACACTTTGATAAACGTAAACAAAAAGTAAAAAACAAACCATAAAATTGTGCTTCACTAACTGTGAAAACTGAAAACATTGCAAGTTCTAATTGCCAGAATTTACCACAACCACAAAGTTCAAAAAAATTGAGTGGTAATGGATGAGGGAGGTGCCAATAGCAACACAAGGCTCCTCCTCCATGAAGATAGTGGTGGTGGTGAACTGGTGATTTAGAAAGGAAGAGTGAAAGACCAAAAGAACCTTGGAGAGGAGAATATGTAAAGAGCATAGTTTATGGAGGGCTTGATGCCATTATCACTTGCTTTTCTCTCATTTCCTCAATCTCAGCTAGTAGTACTCCCTCTGGTATATATTATATGTTGTTCTCTTCTCTCCTCTTTTTAAACTTATAATTATTCTTAATTTTTTTTTTTATATCAAATTTAATCTGCTAACTTATTTCCTATAAGCTAACTTATAAATGATTCACTATAAATTCATCTGTTATACACTATTTGCCGAACAAACTCTCACTTATTGTTATTTGACTTATCTAATCTATATTAATTATTTATAAAAGCGACACGTGTAGTATAAACAAAGCCATGATTGAGATTGAAGTTGTGCAAATATTATAATTAACTTCAATTTTTGTATTTAATTTATACATTATAATTTGTTAATGGGCCATCTAAATATTTTTTTTCTGGCCTTTCTCTTTCAAATTATTGAAAGAAAATGGAAAACAGTGCTTAATGATGTTACGGTACGTTGTTGCAGCATGTTTGTCCATTTCAAGAACAAAAATTTGTTGTTTGTGCCGACATAATTTTCAAGCAAAATGGAATCAATGTGCATCTTTAAATATTCTTTGGGTCATGCTAACTAGTACTAGTATCCGTGACACTAGTTAAAGAATCAAAAAGGAGAAATTTTGCATTGAAAATTGTATTTACAATATTTCAATGAGTATTAACTACACAAGTTCCAAGACAACTTTACCGTATTGAATATACTTAACTAGTCCTCCTAGGAGGCACTAGTTAGCATTTTCCATATTCTTCGATACATGTCATAGCAAAATAGAAAGGACATATTAAGTTGGCTCTCACCCTAGTTAGAGATATTATTGGAGAGGTCGAGATTGAAATTCTGAATTTATTTTTCTTTTTTCCACACTTATTATGTGTGAGTCTAATTAATAGGTCTTGTTAGCATGTGTCCTAAGGGTATACATTAAAAAAATCTAAAAATGGAAAATCCTTATTAAATAAAGTGATATTTTGACTTGTAATAAATTGAATGTACAACTTTTAAAGAAAAAAATAAAAAATTACTATATAAAGTTCCTTAACATGTGGCCTAAGAGCGCATATAAACATTATCCTTTTCGGTTATATATATATATGATCCTATTCATGCTTATGGCCATTGTAATGGTAAATGACTTATTGATATCTAGCTTGAGTTTTAGAGACTATAGTATTAGTAGCCAGTCACTTGAGTGTAGTTTCAGTGAAAAGGGACAAGTAGCACTTTTGGGTGCATTCCCAATGTGTTTTATTTATATTGTTTTCTACATTCAATCATGTTTGTCTGCAATGTTGATTCTCATGCCATTGATGCCAACATAGAAAGTTTATTTATTTACTTATATGTGGAAGGGTGGATGTTATTATATCAGGATTGAGATTCTCTGCCATTGAATTTTCACTTGAGGAAATCTCAGTGGAAACTCGTATCATTCAATCTCCTCTTAATGACTTAGACCGCGTGCAGCAGACATAAACGAGCAGTTGATTGACCGCATGCGGTACAAGTCATAAAAGAGCAGTTGAGATACCATATGACGGTACAAATTACGAAAAATGTTCATTGCAAGAGATTCGTTCCCATTTTAACTTGCGTGCTACACTTTGAATGTAGGGAATGTGTTGGTTCTTGGGTTTGCTAACCTAGTAGCAGATGCAATATCAATGGGATTTGGAGACATAGTGTCTGCTAGCTCTGAGAGGGATGTGATCATTGAGGAAAGGAGAGTGACAGAGTGGGATGTTTTGAATAGAAGGGGAAATGAACAAAGAGAGTTAGTAAGATACTATCAATCTCTTGGGATGGACTACAATGATGCAACCGCGGTATGTATATACATTTCGATATTTGTACCTTATAAAAGCTATATATGTCATATTTCTATCTAATGTGTGATTTCTAACACATTCCCTCACGTCCAGAACTGAACAAAATATGCTCTGATTACCATATTAGAATTTGGAAGGCCGATACTCGGCCACAAAAGCAATCTATACCATATTTTTAGCCAATATGGGATTTCTAACACACCTCTCACGTATAGAACTGAACAATATATGCTCTGATTACCATATTAGAATTTGGGAGGCCGATACTCAACCACAAAAGCTAGTTTGAGAGTTGAGATTTGCACTACTCTTATAAAGGTTATATATGTCATATCTCTAACAAATGTGGGACTTCTAACACAAATAGTTTAAGTTCTAAACATTTTTATTTATTTATTTATTTATTGGTGAAAGGTTGTGAACATATTTACAAAATACAATGACATAATGGTGGACCAAAGAATGGTAGCTGAGAAAGGAATGGTACCAGCAGACCAAGAAGTAAAGCCTTGGAAGAATGGCCTCATAACATTTACATCCTTCATGATCTTTGGCTCAATACCTCTACTTTCTTTCATCATCCTTAAACCATTTACAGAAAGTAATTCAGTTAAGTTTGTAAGTGCTTGCCTTGTTTCAGCTCTTGGTCTTGCACTTCTTGGTGTGGCAAGGGCAAAGGTTGCTGGTCAAAAAATGGTTTTCACAACAGCTATTACTCTATTCAGTGGTGTCATAGCAGGAGCTGCTGCTTATTTAGTAGGTTGGTTGCTAAAGAATATTGCAGGAGTAGAAGGTTGATAAACAATAGCTTAATTAGTAGCAAGAAAGATAATAGGGAATTATTATCAATGGCATCTTTAACTCTCTTTTTTTGGCAATGAATGATGTATAAACTGGCCTAATATAATATGGTGACTACTCCTCTACCCTTTTATAAATTGAGGGCAACTACCCTCAGCTGACATAGCACTAATCAGATTCAGCCAAGTGGAATCAATTGTTAAATTCAAACATATAAGTAAATTTTTACCACAAAGTAATTATGACTACCTTTATTTTCAATTTACTCTACCAATTTTGATTAATTTACAGGAGGTGTATTGAATTAGGATTTCAAAGAAATTTAAAAGACTTTTTTAACAATTTCACTCAAACCCTCAAAGACTTTTCAGACTCTTCTCTAGACTTTTTTTCTCTTTTTCTTTTTTCCTGCTGTCGGCTGGACATTGATGCTCTTACAATTTGCTATCATTCATACATAAATTATATGCCAATTTCTGATCTATTTCATATTATATACCTACGCCAAAAGAAAATTATATATGCTTCATTTCATTGTTGAACGCAGGTCTTTTGTCTGGAACCCCTATATAACGATTCATTGCTTCTTCTTTTTGGATTTACATGTTTTTCTTTTTGAATGATTGATGATTATTGTTGTTATTGTTCTTCAACATGTGTTTATTCAACATGTGTTTTTTCATTATTTTTCTTCAATGTTATTGTTACTTTTTTTAAAGGAAAAACTGTTCCTATTTGTTTTTAATAATTTTTTTTTAAGTTGATTTATTGAATTTAATTGCCTATATTGATTTGTTGTTTTTTTTTTTGCAAAGAGAAATTTGTATGCTTATATTTTTATTTACTATTTTTTCATTCATTTTTGTAACTTTGTTTTGTTTTTTTATTGAGCCACTTGAAATTTTAAAATTTTATAAAGTACTATCAAATCTTGAAAATCTGTATTACAAATCCGTTGAAATCATGTGCTAAGAATCTTGATTGTAAAAAGTCTTTTAAAAAAATCTTTTCAAATCCCACAATATCAATAAAATCTTAGAAAATCTTTTAAAATCTTCAAGACTTTATTTAGTAAAATAGTCTTTCAAAATCTCAATCAAATACACCCCTTACTTTTATTAATTTTAAACTTCATCTTTTGTTTCTTTGTCCATTTTGCAACACCATCATCCTCCACCACCCTCCACTATAGATTTACTCTTTTTTAAAATCAAAATTGAATAATAATAATAATAATAATAATAATTGTTTATTTTAATAAAATGATTGAGAAGCTCTGAAATTCCAAATTTGTGTTTTGATGAACCCGCTTTGTTGTTTAGGGTTCATAAGTTGAGAATAATGATGAAGATGAAGTTGAGTATGGTGATGATGATTTTTTTTTTTCGATAAGCAAATTTATGTATGGTGATGATGATGACAAGGATAAGCGGAAGGGGAGAATAATTTCTAAATATAATACTAAATATGATATTAAATTTATATTTAATAATAAATTTTAATTATTTAAATTCTTATACCGGAGTATACGTGTAAGTCAAATTCTAGGGTTCCTTAACTTAAACAGAAGTGTACGTCTAGGTCAAATTTTCGGGTTGTTACTATGTAACCTAAACCGTAGTGCATGTATTGGTCCAATACGAAGGTTCTTACTCCTTCAATTTAATTATTAAATACAATTTTAAATTCTAAATATAATATGAAATTAAATTTTTAAATTTATTTATTAAATACAATTATTAAATATAAATTTTAATTATTTAAATTCTTAAACCTGAGTATACATGTAAGTCAAATTCTAGGGTTCTTTTTTTTTTTGACTAAAAATTCTAGGATTCGTAGTACTTCACTTAAACCGTATTGTACGTCTATGACAAATTTTAGGGTTCTTACTACGTAACTTAAACCGGAGTACATGTGTTGGTCCAATACGAAGGTTCTTACTCTTTAAATTTAATTATTAAATACAATTTTTAAATATAAATATAAATTTTAATTTCTAAATATAATATTAAATTTAATTTTTAAATTTAATTATTTAATACAATTGTTAAATATAAATTTTAATTATTTAAATTCTTAAATCAGAGTATACGTGTAAGTCAAATTCTAGGGTTCTTAATACTTAACGTAAACTGGAGTGTACGTCTAGGTCAAATTCTAGGGTTGTTACTACATAACGTAAACCAAAGTACATCTGATGGTCCAATATACGAAGGTTCTTACTCCATAAATTTAATTATTAAATACATTTTTTAATTATAAATTTTAATTTCTAAATTTAATTATTTAAATTCTTAAGCCAGAGTATACGTGTAATTCAAATTCTATGGTTATTAGTACTAAACTTAAATCAGAGTGTATGTCTTGGTCAAATTATAGGGTTCTTACTATGTAACATAAAGCGGAGTACATGTGTTGATCAAATATGATGGTTCTTACTCTTTAAATTTGATTATTAAATACAATTTATAAATATAAATTTTAATTTCTAAATATAATATTAAATTTAATTTTTAAATTTAAATATTAAATACAACTATTAAATATAAATTTAATTATTTAAATTCTTAAACCGGAATATACTTGTAAGTCAAATTATAGGGTTCTTAGTACTTAACTTAAACCGGATGTACGTTTAGGTCAAATTCTAGGGTTGTTACTACGTAACTTAAACCGGAGTACATCTGATGGTCTAAAATACGAAGGTTCTTACTCCTTAAATTTAATTATTAAATACATTTTTTCATTATAGATTTTAATTTCTAAATTTCATATTAAATTTAATTTTTAAATTTAATTGTTAAAAACAAATTTAATTATTTAAATTCTTAAACCGGCGTATATGTGTAAGTCAAATTAAATCGGAGTGTATGTCTAGGTCAAATTCTAGGAATCTTACTATGTAACATAAAGCGGAGTACATGTGTTGGTCAAATACGATGGTTCTTACTCTTTAAATTTAATTATTAAATACGACTTTTAAATATAAACTTTAATTTTTAAATATAATATTAAATTAAAATTTTAAATTTAAATATTAATTACAATTATTAAATAAATATTTAATTATTTAAGTTTTTAAACCGGAATATACGTGTAAGTCAAATTTTAAGGTTTCTTAGTACTTAACTTAAACTAGAGTGTATGTCTAGGTCAAATTCCAGGGTTATTACTACGTAACTTAAGTCGGAGTACATGTGTTGGTCAAATACGAAGGTTCTTACTCTTTAAATTTAATTATTAAATACAATTTTTAAATACAATTAAATTTTAATTTCTAAATATAATATTAAATTTATTTTTAAATTTAATTATTAAATACAATTATTAAATAAAATTTTTAATTATTTAAATTCTGTAACCAGAATATATGTGTAAGTCAAATCCTAGGATTCTTAGTATTTAACTTAAACCGAAGTGTACGTCTAGGTCAAATTCTAGAGTGGTAACTACGTAACTTAAACCGGAGTACATGTGTTGGTTAAATACGAAGGTTCTGACTTCTTAAATATAATTGTTAAATACCATTTTTAATTAAAAATTTTAATTTATAAATTTAATATTAATTATTAAATTTAATTATTAAATACAATTATTAAATATAAATTTTAATTATTTAAATTCTTAAACCGGAGTATACGTGTAAGTCAAATTTCTGGTTCTTAGTACTTAACTTAAACCGGAGTGTACGTCTAGGTCAAAATCTAGGGTTCTAACTATGTAACTTAAACCGGAGTTCATGTGTTGTTCCAATACGAAGGTTCTTACTCCTTAAATTTAATTATTAAATATAATTTTTTAATTTTAATTTCTAAATATAATAATAAATATAATATTAAATTTAATTATTAAATATAAATTTTAATTATTTAATTTTAATTATTAAATATAATTTTTAATTCTAGGGTTGTAAAAATATGAATGTGGTGTTGTTGTTTTTTATAATTAGGGATTGAACTAGACTTTATTTTTTTAGAGAAAGATTGAATTTGGACATGAACCAAAATATAAATTGAGAAGAGTCATGATTTTTTACTTGATTATTATCGACAATCATTAAGAAAAAATAAATATTTGGCAATAAAAAAATACTTACCAACTTTAAATAAATATTTTTTACTTTCAAATGGTCTAAGAACAAAAAATATGTATAGCAAGACACTAACTAGTCTCTATTTTTGGTTATGCAAGAAACGAGAAAAAATATATTTTAAGAAAAACAAAAAAATCTTTTAAGAAAAAAAAACATAAATGATCATCAATTCATTCAATATTTATGGTAATGAATATTGAATTACACTCCTAATTAATTTAGGACCTAGAGTGTAAATTCATTGATTTGAATACCAAAAATATAATTATTTGAAAAGTTAAAGCAATCATAATTACTTTGTGGTTAAAAAGTAACTAAATCTTTGACCAAAATTATTAATTACAATTGGCAGAATCTTATTGGTGACATGTAAGCTGAGGGTAGTTACCCCTAAATTATGAGAGGGTTAATTAGAAAAATCCATATAATATCTATCTTTTTTAGGCAGGTTATAAATTCACTTGAAACTTATCATAGCTGGTAGCTAATTTTCCAAGATTCTAATGTATGCCAGGAAACATCTAAATTTAGAAATATATTTCTAAAACTAATTAACATGTTTTTGTTTCTCAAGCAGTGAGATCATAGATTTGAAATTTCTGAGTATGTAGGGTCGGTTTGTTTTGGCTTTTTTTAAAAATGGATTTTATAGGGTTACATAATTTTTTTTACAGAAATATGTTAGATTCAAACTCAAACTCAAAAATTTTGAAAAACAGTTTTATAAAATCTATTTTCAAAATACAAAGAAAAAATCTATTTTTTTAAAGCTAAAATAAATAGACCCTATAGTCAAAGGAGCCACAAAAAGTGAAGAAATGATCCAGTAAGCTCAAAAACTATTAGTTTGGTATAACTAACAAGAATAACCAATGTGGTTGATTTAGCAGAGAAGGTTAAGACTCCTCTATTATGGTGGATTAAAGTTTGAATTTTCTCTGGAAGAGATATTTATATTTGATATCTAAAAAGATATCAAGTAACAATAACAGAGCGTTACAATTAATATGTGTGTGATAGAAGATTAGATACCAAATTTTTACTTTTTTTATATAGACAACATATTAAAATTCATTCATATAGACAATATCAAATCATAACATAGAGTTTTTACCTAAAGAATCAAAATTTACACATAAAGATCAAAATTACAAAGAATCAAAATTACACATAAAGATCAGTGATGAGAAATTTTAACACCAGTGATTGTTGTTGGACAACTTCTTAAATTCTAGATAGTGTTTCTCTCAATTTCAGTGTAAAAATATCAGAACTCTCGTAAAATATGACGTTTTGGCTTATATAGATTTAAAAACGCAAAGGTGGTGTCTAGTTTGGAGGTTGAATCGGTTTTGTATGGACATTCGACAGCGGTGATGGCAAGAGCTGATGAGTTTTTGGGGGGAGAGATGCCCGTGTATTTTAATTAAGGAATTATTACTTTTTATTTTTTACATTTGAATTACGATTTGACATTTAATAAATTTAAAAAATCATAAAATGTGTGTATATGAGTCATTTTAATTGTTTTACACATATGCATTGATTTGGTCAAAATCAACAAAGTTTCTATATTTTGCAAAACGGGATAAAGTTTGGGGCCAAAATTGCTATTTTGAAAGTTAAAGGGTCAAAATAGCAAGATTGGGAAAATTAGAGGGTTTAAAGTACAATTTAGCCTTTAATTTTTTTATTTTTGAGTTATGTGGTTTGAGCTAATGAGCCAAACCAAATTGTTCGTAAACTCTAATGGATTCGAGTTTGAGCTAGAAAAATGATAAAAATGATTGAGGCCAAGAACATAAATGACAATGAGTAAAAATCTAACATGGACTAAAGATCAGATAACAAGAAGACTTTACAATGCGACATGGTTATTAAGGAACACTCATCTCTTCGTTCATCGATAACTGCAGAGCATGTTCGGCTTCTTTCAAGAATAATCGAGTTAGCTGCTTTTGACCTCGTCTATATACTATAGCAGACCATTTGTTTCTAGTCATCAACTTTGTTTCCTCCGAGTCATTTGCCATTCTGCTCAAAGGAAATCATGAAAAACGTATTACAAAGACAACAATATCGTATATAGACGAGGAAAATTAGTGTGAAAAGGCAAGTTTTTTTTTGGGGGGCGGGGATGAAAAATGATAATTATAGAAAATCCTGAGCCCATTAATATAAGAAAAAGTTCAATTTTTAGATACATTGAAAGATCGATGCATCTAGACTATATCGTAGACTAGATACGTCAGTCTTTCAATATATCGAAAAACTGAACTTTTTGGGAATAATTGCTTACTGTTTGATATCTTCCTGGCTATCAATGATAAGGGCCTTCTTGAGCAATTCAGAGTCACTTTCCTCTGTTCCAGAATGCTCTTCAAGATCCATTAACCTTAAATGCAATCAAAGTATGAAATCAATTAAGCGTCGCACACAAGATACATCAATGTTGGCACTCTAGTTTGTCCTTATTTCCTCAATAAGTGAAATGGCGCATCGGATATAAAAAAGAACATTCAACTTCATGTGCATAATCAATTTGCAGTCAGAAGAATGTAGTGATAAATACTGATAAAATCAACTGTTAGGGTTGTTATGTAATTCACGGTACTCACTTGACATGAAGAAGATCAACTAGTAGTTGTAAAGCTCCGGAATCACCGCAAACCTCCCATATTGCTGATTGGACATCTGTATCTGATAATTGTCTCTCCCCTTCAGGTCCAACAAGCTTCATGTGAAAGAATAAAAATTGTAATAATGTTGAATTCTGATGAAATTAAAAATAAGCAATTCAAATCAAAACATAATTGCCAGGTCTATTTTGTCTTTGAAAGATAAATGCATCATACAATTTTCAGATGCTGTCCTGATGGCAAAAAACAGTGTGTTACATATCAATGGTTTGTTTGGATTGGCTAATTTTAGCTTATCATCTATTGGCATAACCAGTTATATGATAAGCACTTATGCTATATGTGGTTAATAGAGAGAGAAATTCAGAGTTTCATTTCATTCATTTTCTGTTTCAAGTTTTGTTACAGATTCAGTTGTAGCTATTACATATATACTCTTCACTAGCTACCTGCTACTGTAGGTTACAACAATACTAGTGACTGACACGTGGCAGTCTGTTACAGCTGGCATGCCAGCTGTCATAACTAACTCCTATTGGTAGTTACACTTTGATCTATATGTTTATCCTGCTATATGAGAACTATTACAAGTGTTTCTGAACTAAGCTAACCATTACTCTAATACCCCCCCCACAAGCTCAAGGGGGCTTGTCAACAGCAGCAGCAACTTTGAGCTTGGGCTTGAGTTCAAGAAACTTGGCAGAAGAGAGAGGCTTAGTCAGAATATCTGCCCACTGATCAGTGCCAGGAACATGGAGAACACTGAGCTGCTTGGAGATTACCTTTTCCCTTACAAAAAACAGGTCGATCTCCATGTGTTTAGTTCTAGAATGCATCACAGGATTATGAGCTAGGGATACAGCAGAGAGGTTATCACAAAAAATTGCAGGAGTAGAGAAAGATACATGTAGTTCCTTAAGTAGAGTCTGAATCCAAAGTAACTCAGCAGTAGCATGGGCAAGGCTGCGATATTCAGCTTCTGTGCTAGATCTAGCCACCACAGGCTGCTTTCTGGACCACCAAGAAATGAGATTAGGACCAAAATAGAGGGCAGCACCAGACGTACTACGTCGGTCATCAGGGTCTGAGGCCCAATCAGCATCACAGAAGGCATGAAGAGAAGGAACTTTGTTAGGAGTGGCAGGAGAGAGGAGTAAGCCCTGCTGAATAGTACCTTTAAGATACCTCAAAATACGTTTGACGGCAACCCAATGAGTCTCTAAAGGGTGTGACATAAATTGGCACACCTTGTTGACAGAATAAGAGATTTCAGGGCGTGTGAGAGTAGCATACTGTAGAGCACCCACAACTGAACGATACATAAAGGGATCAGATAGAGCTGGAGAGCCAGTTTTGCTGAGCTTGCAAGTAGACTGCATAGGGGTAGCAACAGGAGCTGATTCAAGCATGTTGGTCCTGGTGAGGAGATCACGAATATACTTGGACTGAGTGAGAAGCAGTGACCCATTGGAAAGGGAATGAACCTCAATACCCAAAAAATAATCAAGAGAACCAAGATGCTTGAGTGAGAAAGCCTGATTAAGTTGCTTAATAAGAGACTGTAGCAGAGGGGTATTGTTACCAGTGATGATAATGTCATCCACATAGACAAGAAGGTAAACAGTGCTGCCTTTGGAGTTGTAAGTAAAGAGAGAAGGGTCACATTTGCTAGATATAAACCCAAGATGAAGGAGAGCACTTTGAAGCCTTTCAAACCATTGTCTTGGTGCTTGCTTTAACCCATAAAGAGCCCTGTTAAGCTTACAAACCTGAGAGGAATCACCATTATCAAAACCTTGAGGTTGAGTCATGTAGACCTCTTCATCAAGTAAGCCATTCAAAAAGGCATTATTCACATCAAGCTGTTGAATTGTCCACTGATGAGTGAGGGCAATGGTGAGGATGAGACGGATAGTAACCGGTTTAACCACTGGAGAGAAAGTCTCATTGAAATCAAACCCTTGTCTTTGATGAAAACCTTTTGCAACTAGCCTGGCCTTGTATTTATTAACAGTCCCATCAGGATTTTCTTTGACCCTAAACACCCATTTGCAACCAATTGCCTGTCTGTGAGGAGGGAGAGAGACCAGAGACCAAGTGTTATTTTGAATCAAAGCATCATATTCAGCCTGCATAGCACCCTTCCATTTTGGATCAAGTAAGGCCTGCTTCACATTTTTAGGCTCAGAATGAGCTATAAGAAGACGAGGTTCCAGCCTGGGTTGAATAAAACCAGCTTTGGCCCTAGTAGTCATGGAGTGGGCATTCTGAATAGGTACAGACAAAGGTACAGCATTTGGTGGTATTTTAGGAGTGGGTAAAATAGGAGTAGAAGGAGTAGTGGGGAGACTAGGTGTAGTCTGTGAGGCAGAGGTAATGGGAGTAGATAGAGAGGAAGGAGTTGAGGGCATGGACTCATGGTCAAAAGCTGGGGAAGAAAGAGAAATTGCAGGGGTATTAGAGGAAAGTGAGGCTGGTGCTGGACAAGGGGCAGCAGTAGAGCTGACAGAAACAGGCGTGGGGCCAGGCAGAGGTAAGGGAGATAAAGTAACATGTGAGGACTTTGAAGTAGAAGAAGGACCTTTGGATAAAAACAAGTCCTGGTAAGGGAATCTTGACTCATTAAACAAAACATCCTTAGAGATGTATAACCTCCCAGTGGAAGATAAGCACCTATATCCTTTGTGAGATGGAGAGTACCCTAAGAATAAGCATTCTTGAGACCTAAAGTCAAGTTTATGCTGGTTGTACGGTCTCAGCAATGGGAAGCAAGCACACCCAAATACCTTAAGGAATTTGTAGTCAGGTGGAAGTTTGAATAAAACTGAATAGGGTACTTGAAACTGCAAAGAGGCAGAGGGTAGTCTATTGATAAGATAAACTGAGGTTAAAAAGGCATAGTCCCAATAGGAGATAGGTAAAGAGGCTTGACTTAGTAAGGTAAGGCCCAAATCTACAATGTGTCTATGTTTCCTCTCAATGACCCCATTTTGATGATGAGTATGGGGGCAGATAAGTCTGTGAATAACTCCCAAGTCTTTAAGATAAGTGGTAAAGGGTCGAAACTCTCCTCCCCAATCAGTTTGAAGAACTTTAAGAGGATGACCCAATTGTAATTCAACCATGGTTTTGAATTGTTTAAACACAGTAAGCGCCTCAGTTTTGGACTTAAGGAGATAAATCCATGTAAATTTAGAAAAAGCATCAACAAATGAGATATAATATGAATAACCCAAAGTAGAAGGACTAGGAGAGGGTCCCCACAAATCACTATACACAAGCTCAAGGGGATTGTGATACACAGTAGTGGAGGCAGGAGAATGTAGCCTATGAGATTTACCCAGACAACAAGCAGTGCAAAAAGGAATAGAATCTTTATTGCTAAAAGACAAATTACACTTTTGCATTACAAGTTTAAATGCATGATTATTGGGATGCCCTAGCCTAAGATGCCACAGATATTGGCTGCTAGGAGCTAAACATGTAGTGGAATTATTAGTAATGCTATGCTGTGTACAAGTAGAAACAACATTTATAGATGAAACAATTTTTGAATTAGGTAAAGACTTAGCAGAATTGAAAGCTAGATCAGGAAATTCATAGAGGCCATCACTGCCAACACGTCCCTTAAGCAAAATAGCATCATTGGCCTGAGATTTGACAAGGCAATAGTCAGCAGAAAAGACAAAATAGACAGAGTTATCTTTAGAGAATTGACTCACACTAATAAGATTCTTAGTAATAGATGGAACTAAGAGTAAATTGTTAAGAGTTAGAGAGTGATGAGGGAGTAAAGGAGAGGAAAAAGTACTAGAACCAGCAGAAGAAATAGCCAGACCTTGACCGTTACCAATGTAGATTTGATCATGCCCCTCAAAGGGAGTGAGCTGCTGGAGATTGTTAGGGTCATTGGTGACATGATACGACGCACCAGAATCAGGGAACCAAGAGCCAGATGTAGAGGGACCAGCATTTGTAACAAAGGCACTAGGAACATTAGCAGGCGCAGTGGGAGGACGAGGAGGATTCATAGGCCTCATCCATACATTTTGAGAAGGAGGAAAGCCAAAATTAGGTCCAACAGCAGTATTACCATAGCCAAAGGAAGGGGAGTTACCATAGGGATTGTAGGCCGGACGAGGAGCAGGGTGAAAACCATGGTAGGCATTGTTCTGAGCTTGATATTGTGGATCATATCGGTGCCAGCATCCAAGAGCGCTATGACCAGTCTTTGAACACACCTGACATTGTAGATCAGAATTGCGGCCTCCACGACCACGTCCACCACGGCCACCTCTTCGTCCACCACGAAAGGAATTATAGTCCGGTTCATCTGGAGGTGGTGGATCAGCTTTCACATTGGAAGAGCTTCCTTCTTCAGGAGTTGAGGGAGATGAAGGTGGAACGGCATGAGTGAGGTTGAGAGAAGCCACATCAGACACCGTTTGCTTCTTAAACTTGTTAAGTCGCAGCTCATGAGCGATAAGAAGAACTTCGACCTCATCAAGATCAAGAAGATCGAATCGACTCTCAATAACAGAAATTACCGGCGCATAATCCGAGGGAAGGCCTTCAAGAATCACATCGATGTGATGTTGAACAGGAATCGGATCGCCAATAGAGGTGAGTTCATCAACAGTTTTACGAACTCGAAGCAAGAATTCTTTGACGGTGGAACCGGCGAGTGTGTGAGCGCGTAACTCAACACGGAGATGACGCGCGCGTGCACGTGTCTGTTTGTGAAAATACTTGAACAACGGGTCCCAAAGCTCATAGGCATGAACGCAACCGAGCATACGAGAGAGAATCTCACCGGTAAGCGTGGACTGAAGCCAAGACAGGAGGAGCTGATCGCGATTTCGCCAGATCGTATATTCTGGATTCACGGTTCCGGTGCGGCGAGCTTCGTCGTCGACGAATTGAGGAGGAACACGTGTACACACCACGAAATCAGTGAGATTGTGAGCATTGATGTAAGGCTCTACCTGTTGCCGCCACAAATGGAAGTTGTTCTCGTTGAGCTTCTCAGAAATGGTGAGAGAAAACTTCAAGGTAGATCTCGAATCACTTAGAGACAACGACGACACAGGAATCGAACCGCCAGGAGCACCGGAAGCAGCGGAGATCGGTGGTTGTTGCGGCGGAGAAGATGAAGGATCCATGGATCTTGAACTAAGCTAAAACTGATACCATAATAGAGAGAGAAATTCAGAGTTTCATTTCATTCATTTTCTGTTTCAAGTTTTGTTACAGATTCAGTTGTAGCTATTACATATATACTCTTCACTAGCTACCTGCTACTGTAGGTTACAACAATACTAGTGACTGACACGTGGCAGTCTGTTACAGCTGGCATGCCAGCTGTCATAACTAACTCCTATTGGTAGTTACACTTTGATCTATATGTTTATCCTGCTATATGAGAACTATTACAAGTGTTTCTGAACTAAGCTAACCATTACTCTAATAGTGGTAAATCTTGATAGAATGCAGTTTCATATATTAAGGCTGGAGTTAAGTAAGGGAACCATAAAAAGAAAATGTTGCATAAAAACTGCACCTCTTCTAGCATTGATGAAACCTTGAAAAGCTCATCCTCTTGCATGGCTATGGTCCGTAAGGTAGCCATAAATTTTTCAGGAAAAACAAGCTTGTTTACATAAGATGGAATCTTGCGCTGACCGCTCCAACTATAGTTGCAAACATTGTTGCACTTTTTATTTTCTCCGCTGTTTTCGGTGCCTAATGGAAAAAATCCATTATCCAGCAGAGTTTTGGGTAAAAGACATCTCATTTCAGCATTCTGTAAACACAAACCAAAACAACAAAAAGTAAATATACAAAAGGGGGAAGCTTTGAAACAATAGATAGTATCAAATAGGTAAAATAAATCATATTCTAGTTCTTAGAAGAATCGCATAAAGTTGAAGATAAACTATTGGCATGCCTGAACTTCAAGAAGCTGGCTTTTAGACTCTGAAAAAGAAATAGTATTTATTGCTTCTGTAGGATAATGGACCTGAGGGAAAATAGAAACTGAATCATGCCAACAAAAACAGCTAAGGAATGGAAGTAATATGTTAAGTAGAAATTTTAGTCTTGGTACACAAGATACAAGTGTGAGTCATTACCATGAGGTAGTCATCTTTGTTACCATCAATGACAAAACCATACAGATATAGAAGTTCCTGCATCAAGTGGAAAAATATGGAAACCATGTAACACTTGAAATAAGCCTCAAAGTAACTTACACATCAACCTTCAACAGAACAGAAGCTCAAATTATATATTCAAAATTTCACATGTCCTTTAGACTCATGATAAGGCCTTATGTTTATTGTTGAAAATATATTAGGACCTTTATATTTATTGAATAGGATTATATAGGCATATCACATCATATCATATCATGTAAATAGGAATGATATCAATTATAATACACTACACTGTAATTAAGACACACAGTTTCACAGTATTATGCATCTGCTCTCACTCGATCAACAGTGCTTAATCAAAAGAAGAGAAGATAAGTAAACTATAGAATATAAAATGTATTATATAGGGTTTTTTTTCAATCATAGGACAATATAAAGTACCTCATTTCCTTTGTTGCCATAACTAATGGAAATTTCTCGATCAATCTGCAAGGGACTTTGAGCAGCTTTACAACCAAGAAAACAATGAATTAAAGGGGAATAGTTTCAATAAATATTATATTATGAAAATATAAAATGGAGAGAGAGAGAGAGAGAGAGAGAAATTTAATATTAACTAGTACAACATCAAATGCACATACACTACAAGGCTGAAAACACAAAATGAATGTTACCTGAAAGAAGATACATAGAGACAGGAACTCCTGTCGTTATGCCGGTTCCATCAACTTCCCATGTTGCTATTGGCTTCAGATCTGATTGGCCATGTAATCAAGGTAAATCACATATTCTCGTGACGCATTGGATATATCTACCATATATCGCAAGAAAAATAATTTAGCCTAGCACAAAACCCGACATGCATATATATGGATACACATATCAGCTGTTTGATCATAGGGACTTTGATGCTGTGCAAGAAATTGATAAATAATAACCAAAATATATAAGGTGTTTGATGAAGGTCTCAGAATGGGTAAAAAAACAGATTCCGATCAATGAAAAAACAAGAAGGAATGTATTTTAAAAGCACATAATGAAGTGAAATGTCATAGCTTCAAGCAACAATTTACCATGGTTGCAAAAATCAATGCCAGGGACAAGACCCTCAACCCAAACAGTGTCTCCTTGCACTGTGCTATGTGTTGTTTGCTTAGTTAGATCGTCAGATTTTATAACCTGGCTTCCTGCAACAAAACTTCCTTATTTAGGTATCAGTTTAAACTCAAAAATTCAGAGAAATACTAAACGATGATCCCTCCATTGGACACATCACATGAGAATATTTACAGGAAACGAGTTAAACATATTAATATATACACACACACACACACACAGAGATGGAGTGACCTTTTTCATCAGCTTCTGGAGTGCAACTCTGATGAACATTTTGCATCTCAGGAAATACATAAGAACGCGGCAATGGAATGTTCAAAGCGCGGCTCCAAAATACTGAATTTGCCCTAGCATGAATGCAAGTCGCATATCAACCTCCAAGGATTTAGTTGAAGTCATACTCATATACAAGTTCACTGGAAGTACATACCAAAGAAAATCTTCAAAGCACACCTCACTGGAAAAAACAGGACACACACAAGAGAACCATTGTTAATGTACGTTTAAAATTTAAAAATTGCTAGGTATTTCAAAAGAATATCTATAAAGCACATTTCAACTATGCACATCTAACATTGTATAGCTAGGCCACATTTAATTTTTAGTGCAATAGTGGCTTTAATGCAAAGTGAAGCAGTGTAGTACTAGTAACAATACTATCAAGGGCGGATGGCAGACCATGGCGGAGAGCCTAAAGTACAACATACCGGCCGACATATGGCACCGTTGCGCCACCATCCTTCACAAAACTACCATATCGGTTTTCCAAAAATCCGCCACCGGTATCCCGCCATGGCCGATATTTGACAACACAATTTAAGATGTCAAAATTGAAAAAGTCAAAACTTTAAGATGTCAAAATTTCAATAGTTCTCAAACTATGTCATAGTTCTCAAACTATGTCAATTACAAATAAACCGCTTAAAAAAACAAAATAATAAACACAAAATACAATTATACCCAACACGTACATCTCCAAATTTCCGTCAGTCCAAAGTTTCTTCACTAAATCCTTCACTTTGGTTTCATACAAATTCAACAGGCTTTTCTTCTGCAAGATAAGACCATTTTCAAATACTCCTAAATAAGATGAAAGCAAGTTAATGCCAGAAATGACATCTGGTTCTATCCCAAACCTCATTAAACAAACTAAATTTGTTCACCTGAAGGTTGAAACAGCCATAATAAAAGCTACATTCCCATTACACTAAGGAAATCATATTAGAAAAGCTATGTTCGGGTTTTATGTAATTTTCATATAGTATCTAGTGCAATTCCTCCTCTACCATTCTAGTGTTGTCAATTGCAAAAAATAGCAATTTGTTCAAATTCCTCTACGCTACTGCACTATTGCACCACAATAATCTCTATTTGACAACACTTTGTACTAAATAACGTATCGCGGAACAATAATAAATTTGTTCAAATTCCACTACACTATAGCTCGCTCTTATTTGACAACATTGGAAGATTCAGTGATTACCAAAAAATGTATACTGCAGACAACCACTTCAAATTAAATAGTATTACTCAAGAAAATAGACAAGAGCATCAGAAGAGAACAATCACATATAAAGCACATAAACCAACACAGTTATAATCAAATTGGTTAATGGTATCAAAAGATGATTTTCCAACATATATTACTTGTAATTCAGTTGCACGGTATAATGTTGTTCCTCTTAGCTCTTGAAGTTCCTCTTCACTAAACCAAAGTGTATTTCGAAAAGTGGTTGGAAGCATATCAAGGTACCTGATTAAATTTCAGGATTTCCACAAGTGAGTGAAACCCCCAACACAATCTGTAGTTTTGAACCATAAAGTAAAACAAAATAAACTATACATACGGCTTCCATAGAGAACCCTGACGCAAACGCTCCACCGTCAATAACAACATCATTAAGAGCCTGTCATCTACATCTCCTTCTTCAAACAATGCTCTACATTCTGGTCCTAGAAAAGGATCTTGCAACACCCTCATTGGAGTAATTGCTAACTCTAGTGGAACTACCAACAAAATCCCTTTTTTCAAAGAAAACAAAATTACTTTCTCTGTTTTCAAAAAGTAAGACACAGAGATATAAACATTATTCAATGTAAAAATTGTTACACATAAGAACACCTGGCAATTAGGTACCGTTTGGTCCAGCTTATTTCAAACTTTTTTACTCAATAAAAGGAGAAGCTAGGCCAAACAGATTTTCAAGAAGTTCTTGTTAGAAAAAAGTTGCTTAATTTTTATGAGTAAAATACATAGATAAAAGACTTTTGAAGCTAAAAAAAACAATTACCAAACAACTTTGGCTTTTTTCTGAAAGCTCTTATTTTCACTTTTAGCTTTCAGATAGCTTCTAGGACTTAAAAAAGTCGGGCCAAACGAGTATCTCAATTTTTTTCTATTTTCTTAAGAATGACTTTTTCTTTGCTTCATATACAAATTGCAATATGAGTATGAACTATGAAGCGGTTTGGAATGACTTGTTTGAGCTTATTTATTGGCATAAGCACTTGTGAGAATGTTTGCTAGAGCTTTTGCAAACATTTTCAGTTTATTTCTATAAGCTCTAGAATAGCTTATGAACACAACATATAACTTATATGAAAACAATTTGACTTTATTTTATCTTTTACTATAGAAATGACTTATACATAACCTAAGCACTTATATGATAAACGATTATGCTATTTATCCAAACAAGACCTAAATCAAGTATCCAATATAATAACAAAAAAGGAATATTAATAGAATTGCACATTATATCAAAATTCAAAACAACAATATTGATAATAGCACATGATTACCATCAGAAACATCTTTATCAGAGAAGATGCCAAACCCTTTTCTGGAATCACAGTACTTGATATTGCAACCTCGTAGCTCCACCCCATTTGCCTGTATTCAAGACCAAAATCAAAATTAAAAACTAGGCAAAGGAAAGCATTTTGAAAATTCACTGTAGAATGGTATCGAAGGTTAATGATGTTAAGAAACCTGTAGCCACTGCAAGAAAGTATCGAGCTTTGCTTCTGGGTTCGCCATAGCTACCTCCTCAACTTTGTTAGGAGAAAGGTGAAGGTTTAAAGGGTTTAGCGTCAGTTCATTTTCGTAATATTTTTGTCATGTATTTTTATTTTATTTTTAAATTAATTTGTACATGTGCAAATTATTTTGATTTTAGTTCTTAAAGCAAAAATTCGCAGGAAAATTCGTTAGTTTCCTGCGGATTTTAGTTTTAAAGAACTAAAACCAAAATATTTGAACATACAGGAACTAATTTGCAACAAAAAAAGATACAGGGACTAAAAAAAATGCGAACTTACAGGAACGAAAATGATATTTAAGCCTTAAAAAAATAGTGATTTTTATATTAAATAATTTAGATATTAATTTTTAAAGATTTTATAGAAAAGTTGAATTTATTTGTGTTTGTTTATTATAATAAAAATCAATTTTTTTTAATAATTTTAATAAAATCATTTTTAATTTGTTTGGATACAATATGTAAAAGTGATTTTTTTAGTTGTAAAATAACCACACTTGTTTTCTCTCTCCTCTAAAAAAATCATTTATTTTCTCCCTACTCTTAGCAGCTTCTCATTTTTAGTTGTTTTCTGATTATTTTTATATTCTGATTTTTTTAAAAATCTGTAACAAACAGATGTTGTTATGAATAATAGGATTTGGTGGATATCTATATCTCTTCCTTTTCCCTATAACTCCCACTAATGAGTGGAGTTTAATCACTTTTGTTCTTTGACTTCCTTCTTAGTGTCTTATAAATATGACTTTTGTTATGATGTATCATCTGATGAGTTGAATACAAAACTCACATTCTCTCTATCTCTATGCTTTAACTCTTAAGTTTATTTCTAACACATTATCAGCACGAAGCTCTACACAAGAGTTAAGCTACCACTAGCTATAAAGAAGCAATAAAAAAAGCCAACAAATTACACAACTGCTTTAAGATAAACAGTATGTGCCGAAGAAGCTGAACAGTATGTTTAGCTCTTTTTCTATCTACGGTAATGCAAAAGATAAATCAAAGCTTTAGAATATTTATTATACAATTTGGTTTGGATATAATATTGTTTCAAATGGATAAGAAAAAATGAAAACGCATATTATTGAAAAACATGTTTCAAATTTAAAATGGTTTAGAATAAATGTAACATATATTATCATAAACTTGAAGTTTACAAATCATGTTTCAAATATTCATTCTTGAGTGTGTTAAACAATCCTGAATGATTGTTCAAACAATGGTTTATTTTTTTATCATTTGTAATATAGTTCCCGAAGAACAACAAGATTATCGAATGCTCATGAAGAGCTAATACATTGTAACATGGTAACAAAGTTATCATCTTTTTCATCTTTCCATCGTAACCTAATCGCCACAAACAATTAATACACCAATGGCAAACCTTTATTGCCCTCGCCGCTTAAACCTTATATATTTTTAAATAACAAAGGTTAGATTCTTTCATAGCTTTCCTTACGAAATGGTTTTTAAACATGCCTTAGTCGTAGGCACCACTTGTTTAGAAAATAAACGTGATTCTAAAGTCTTTTATGTGTTTTTGCTGATGTCTTGTACATGAGAGAGTGTTTAATCAAAAGATACAATTTTTTACCATAAAATATCACGGTAATGATGGATACTGAAACAACTTTCTCCACCGTCATTCCAACTTCATCAAACGTAGTTACTCACCTATATAACATGGTGAAAAATTTCAAAGCTGGAGACTTGTCCGTTTGTTACTACACGCGTCATGGCGGAAGATGTATTGTTCGTGAACCACAAATCAAAATGCTCAACTACATCGAATACCTTAAAGCAGTAGAAAATACGATCATTGCAGGTAACTTTCAATCCTTTTTCCTTTTGTTTTTTTGCTTTCACCTTTTTTCCAGTTTTATTGACACAAAATCACCACACAAAAAAAAAAACCAATTGAAGCTTAAAAAACCTTTATGTGGAAGAAAATAACAAACCTTTCCGAAGCTTAAAAATAACAAACCTTAAAAAACTGCAGAGCTTGTTTTTCTGTTTCTTAAGCTTAAAAAGCAACCTCCTTTTTGTTGTTTTTTCACAAAAATAGGAAATAACAAACTTTTCTGAACCTTAAAAATAACAAACACCTTGTTTTTTTGTTTCTTAAGCTTAGAAAGCAACCTCCTTTTTGTTATTTTTTCACAAAAATAAAAAATAACAAACTTTTCAGAAGCTTAAAAACAACAAACCTTAAAAAATGCAGGACTTGTTTTTCGGTTTCTTAAGCATAAAAAACAACATCCTTTTTGTTATTTTTTAACAAAAATAAAAAATAAAAAACCTTTCCGAAACTTAAAAATAACAAACCTAAGAAAATGCAGAACTTGTTTTTATGTTTGTTAAGCTTAAAATGCAACAACCTTTGTTATATTTAGCATTTTACTCTTTCCCGTTGGCTATCTTTTACCGTTTTTGGTCTTCCCATATAGTGTATGGAAATTGGAAGAAACTTTGGAAGATGCACATCCCGCCAAAAGTCAAACTATTTTTATGGCGTTGTTTGCGTAATTGTTTACATGTTAGAAACAGATTGATACAGAAAGGAGTGCAATGTGACAACAAATGTTCGTACTGTGAGCAGATAGAGGAGAACGGGTGGCATTGCTTCTTCAGTCACACCACTGCGAGAGATGTTTGGCAATCGTCGAATGAATGACATATAATAAATAAATATATCAAAACTGCCAATGAGTTTGTGGCAATGGTGTTTGACATGTTAGAGGAACTTGAGAATGAGAACATGGCCAAAATAGCTATGGTGCATTGGGCATTATGGTGGAAAAGAAATCAGAAATGTTGGCATGATATAAATCCATCAAATGTTGAAGTTCTTTGATGAGCAAGGGAAGCGCTACAGGAACGATGCAGCGCGCAACAACAACACAATAGTACCATACATGAGCAGAATGCATCAACAACCTGCATGTGGTCCAAACACCCTATAGGATCACTAAAATGTAATGTTGTTAGTGTTTGTTATGTGAATGATAATGTCTATTGTGTTGCAACATGTTTTCGTGACAATCAGAGACAATTTATGCATGCTTACTCGAAACGATTTGATGGTGCACTGAACATACCTGAAGCGGAGGCAGTGGGAATGAAGGAAGCAATGCGTTGGTTGAGATAAATGAATATGGAGCACGAAAAGATCTAGTTCGAAAGTGATTGTATGCAAATTGTGCAAGCTATTAACAATGAGCAAACATATCATTCTAAACTTCAAAGATTATAGGACTGTGTCATAGTATATTGGTTACTAATGACAACTGGAAGATCATTTATGTTATGAAACAAACAAATCAACTAGTTCACGACTTGGCTCATACGACTCCTTTTATAATCGGTTCGCAAGTTTTAAATTTTTGTCCATGAACACACTATTTTGAATGAAATGAATAAAGTTTGTTGGAGTAAAAAAAAATGATGACCAAAAAGGTTATTAAATAAAAAAATCCAAATACTCTCTTCAATAGTCAACAAAAACATAGTATTTAACTTTTTTTTATGTTAACACCTGATTTATGGGAAGGGTCCTAGTAATTAAAAATTCGGCACTACAAAATAAATAAAATCTAGAAAAATATTATTTCAAGTCAAATTATATTATCCGTAACAATTTGTTTTTTGGTGGAGCTTATTAACCACGTTAATTCAATATCTTAGTTGTAGAATAATGTAAAATTATTTTTCTTCTGACTCGAATTAATTCTTTTAACCAAAATATTTGACTTAAATGATTAATAAGTTTCCCTTAGAATGAATTATTCGGGAGAATGAAGTTCGATTCTTAATAAGAACCGTTATTGATCATATTTTACTTATCTCACAAAATTTTGAATGAGCATGCTTCTTTTTGTAAAATAAGAGGATTAATAAATAAAATTCTTCTATATTTGTACCAAAAAAAAAAAAATCCTTGTATTAATTAAACTGTTTTTCATTTTCTGCTAAAAAGAATTGAAGTGGCGAAAATGTGAATGAGCAAGGTTACAGTTACAATTCCTTCCTTGTCGTTGTGGTGCAATAAAATCAAATTGTGAACAAAATTCACAATTTTCAGTACACTGTGTGTGGTGAACCCTTTTGGTAACACAGTCACAGACAGAGTGGCGGGTAAAATAACAAAACTGCCACTTTCACGCTTTTTCTTTTGTTTTTCTCCAAATCTCAATGCCAACAACAAACATTCTTTGAGATTTACGCAACATCATCATCATCGTCCCTTTTGTCATGTTGCAGTCGCCAAACGTTTCCCATAATTCTCTTCTCAGATCGAACTCACTCTCACCACTGCAACAACAGGTGATTATTGATCTGATTCAATCCCTTTTTCTGCTTCAATAACCCACAACTTTATCATTCACATTTTAGATGTATAACCTCTCTCTCAATCATGGGTCATTATCAATTTTTCATTTTTATGTCGGATTTTGCCCCTCATTATGTCAAAGTGCATTTGAATTTTTATTGTTAGGTTTTGGAATTTGTTGAAGAATTTTGAATATATTTGTTCCTATTAGTATTAGCATTACTGTGTATGGTTAATGTTTGGACTTTGAATATTTTGATTTTTTTAGTTCTTAACTTTGATGCGGTGTAGCTTACAAATTATTGAAGAATTGGATTTGCTCCAACTGTAGTGGATGCTTAGAAATTAGAACTATCATTTCCTCGAGTTTAAACATATTCAAACACCCCGGTTTATATGTCCGAAATTGATTAGTAAATCGTTGGTGTTAAGGTGTGAGCCTGTTGCACACCCTGTATATACACAGAAGTTAAAGACACATCCTTAGCAGCATACAAACGCCAATACGATGTTCCTGAACATAAATTAGCCGCAGATGCTTAAATACAGCCAATCTTGGTATTATATAAATGGAGATTTCTTGCATGCCTTGTGTTAATCTGTGCTAGGATTGATAATGGGATGGATTACATTTTGACTAATTTACTGTGACATAGGTGCTAGTGACCTATAAGCAAGAAGTTATGAAACTTTTGAAGCAAATTTAAAGTAGTTTGATCTGGCCTCTGGAAATAAAATAGAATTGCAGATTTTTTCTGCGGGGAACTTTAACAGTGATTTTTCGTTATCAAGTCCCCCGCGCTTTGCCCCAAAATAGTGTCGTCCTTTTCTTTTAGTCTCAGCACATCTTTTCATCAATTATTTTTTGTTTTGTTTTGCAGAAGCAGACCTGAATGTCCTACAATAAAGTAGTGCTGTCTGATACAATGAAAAATATGATTTCACCTATTCAAAGTGCCGTCCCATCTCCTACTTTTCTATGGAGGTTTAAGGTCTGTTAGTATATCATGATAATCTGCATAGAATATTGTTGTGCTCTATGTTTTAATTGCAAGCTAGTCTTTTATTGCAAAATTTGTGTTATACCGATGTTAGGATTCCTTGGTGATGTTATCCAAACTCAATTTTAAAAGTAATTTTTTTTCTCTGGAAAATAATATTTTTTGTTCCGACTTAACTTTTAAATATTTTGAAGCATCAGATTGGTGTCTATTTAATTGTGTTCCTATCTTAGTGGATGCTTGTCTTTAATTTATCTGTTTTTTAACTCCTTGTGTTCATGAACCTCTTGCTTGCGTGGTCTTTCTTCTTTTCTTCAGGTGACACTCTTTCTGATATGGGCGCTTACTTGCTGTAAGGTCAAATTTTGTCTCTTCACTTAATAGTATCTACGATTGTCTACTTACCAGTGAACATCTCTTTAGAAATTTCATCTACATTTACTTACCTATTTCAAGTCAAATATTAACTTTTTTCTGCTCTTGCATCAGATTAGTTGGGATTCTGTCATGAGAATGGATGTGAATTTGCGAGATCTATTTTTATACGAGGCATTTTTGTATTACAACCCTCTCCTACTTGTGGTGAGTGGGGGGTTAATTCTACTGTTTATTTTTTATTATGAACACAATTTTTGTGAAAACTTTGCTTGATGATTTTTGCTGTTACTTCTACAGACTATTATGGTCTGGCTTTGGGGAGTGAATTTGTGGGTATTTCTACAATCCAATGTAAGCTATCCCAAGATTTTCGATCTTGATCAAAACCACCTTACTCACAGAGAGATATGGAAGGTAATCAATTTCTTTTCTTTCATTTATGAAAAAACATTATTCAATGCCAAATGCTAAAATGTTCAATGTTTTTCTTGATTGGATTTTTCTGTATCTGGTTCAACTATATTATTGGTAATCAAAGTAATTGTTGAAGTTGTGTGAATTCAAATAAAAGGAAAATAGAAAATAATAAGAACTTTGAATGTTGTGTCAACGACATGGTTTGATGATGCCAATACCGTAGATTTAGAGCATAAATCCACATGTGTGTTTATATATTAACCGGAACTCTTGTATTATTTTCAGTGTAGCACTTGGATGACAATCCTTGTCCCTACTAGCATGACTTCTTATCTCTATCTCTATTCTCACGGGGAAGTATCGTTGGCTGCATCTCAACCAGTTCAGTATCTGCTCTCTTCTTTCACTCGTTGACTTTTTTTTATATACATTTTTTCTCCTTTTGATATATAAATATAACATGTAGTTGTAGTTTCATTCTTTGTGTTGGTGTCGGGGGACTTCTTATTTATGCTTTCATGTAGAAGCTGGTGTTTTAGATGAATTGTTTAAGAAGGATGGATGTAAAATTCTCTTATATGCCACCAAATGGATTGCTTCCTGTGATCCTTTCTTTGATAATCTTTTTTTGTGTACCATATGTTCTAATCGTGTAATATTTACATATTGCAGGTGCTTCTCTACATTTTTGTTGCAATGGTCATGATCTTTCCCTTCGATATTTTCTATTTGTCCTCTCGGTACTTCTTTTTGAGGACACTATTACGGATAGCTTTCCCTTTGCAGGCAAGATTCTTGACTATCATGCGAGATGCAGATATTAAATTTTGAGTGTTCATCTGCATTTGGTTACTTTTGTAAAACACATGCAACATCTCCAGTAGGTTCCTTTAAGTTTATTCATTCATGTGAAGACGTGAAGTTAGTAATCTGAAAGCCATTAGTTTGGTTCATCAGTGTTGATATTTTAGGTGTAGTTTATTTCATTAGATTCTGTAAGTTTGTTAATGGATTATATAAAGCTTATCATTTGGCTCACAAATAACGGTTCTTTTCTTCATACAGCCAATTTCGTTTCCCGACTTTTTCTTGGCTGATATTTTAACCTCCATGGCAAAGGTACAGTACATAGAATAATGTACATTCATTGGTCCTATTTTCTATTAACTTCGTAAATGTCATTTCTAAGTGCTAAGAAATTTGTGTATTTAGATGGTCATTTTTATTTTTTTTTTATATGAAAAACTTACAACTGTGATATTTTCTGATGTCTTTTGTGTTAATAATCAATTCCTCCTGCTAGTTGTGGCTCCTAACTGTTCATTTCATTCAGGTGTTTTCAGATTTGGAGCGTTCGGTTTGTAGAATGGTAAACAGACAGGTATGGTTTAAATCAAACATGCCGGTTTTTCTTTTATTGGTAGTAACTTGTCAATCTATATATTCTATTATCGGTCTCCTCCCCCCTCTTTATGCCTCTTTTCATTTATTTTATTATGATAAACTTGGTAATACATCAAAACTCTTTTCCATTTCCTGTTCATAATTTTGTATTTCCTTTCATTTTTGTTCCAGAATGACATTGAAAATAGGGACTTGAATAAAATATTGTAATTTTTTTATAATATGCAGGTTGCTACAATTGCTTGGCTTGAAGCTGATTCAGTTTGTGGTAGTCACTCAATTGCAATACCAATTGTTCTTGTTCTTCCTTATTTGTGGCGTTTATTGCAATGCCTTCGCCAATACAAAGATACCAAAGAAAAAAATTGTCTCTTCAATGGTAATTGCTCTTGGCAACTTTTTTCTCCGATCTCTCCTAAAAATGTAACATGTTCCTGGACAAGTATTCAGTGTTCATTTTGACAAAATTTAGTTTCTATTTGAATATTCTTAGATTTTGGACTTTAGGCCTAAAACTAGGTCAAGAGGTGAAGATTTACCAAACCTTACAAAGACAAATTTGTCCATACGCTCAGTACTGAACATATGAAGTGTGAACAAATGTGGTTGACCTGATGATTGAGATCTTAATATACACACGCACACACACACTCACGTCTAGGATGGAACATCTAAAGATGCGAGGATTGCCTATACTGTATAAGGACTAATTTTGTCATACCTCTAGAGGATATGGGATCTCAACACGTCTCCTCAGGATTAGACATCTAAAACGTAGACTAGTTTGGGTGGCTTAATAATAGCAATGCTAACAAATATTTATGACTTCACATCTATCCACTAAGTTCTTGATAAGTTTTGTATACAGTTCTGTGTGTTATATTCTGACCGTCATATGGCTTGAGAAAATATTTTTGTCCGCGGAACTAACACATATTTTTCAGTTAATGTATTGGTACTAACTGCAATTTTATTTAACCACTCTGAAACTAAGTATCAAATAACCACTCTGATACTAATGTGCTAGATCCGTCCTTAACCATAAGAGTAGATCCCTTTATGATGTTCAGCATTACGAAATAACCACTCTTTTTTTTTCTTTATTTTAAATAATGGTTATGGACTTGTGAACACTACAATTGCTTGATTTCCCAGTATTCTAACTTCATTTTCACTTGTTTTCCAGCTTTGAAATATTCGACTGCAGTCCCTGTAATTTTTCTTTCAGCACTTAAATATCACGTCTTCCCTGAGAAATGGACAAACCTTTATCGGCCACTGTGGCTTCTCTCAAGTGTCATTAATTCACTTTATTCATTTTACTGGGATATAACCAGAGATTGGGATTTAAGGTACAAAATCTATCATCTTTCCCTTTCAGGTTTACAGAAACAAACACACTTTGCCGTTTTTTACAGATACAAAGTATTACATATACAAAATATCAAAGTTTAAATCTCATGAAAAAAGATAAAGAAATTGACATGCACATAGTGTCCAAATGGAAAGTATTTCACCCTGATTTTGCTTTTGTATATAAATTTTTATTTCATTTCCTTTTGTTACAGCGGCTTTTCGCGCATATTCAAGTTCAACAAACCAAGTCTAGTTTCCAATGTGTTTTATGGACGACAATGGGTAATTATCTGATTAATGCATCTTATTTCAACATATTTTAATTTGATTCGACAATGAAAAATCTAATTTTATGTATTACAGGTATACTTTTGGGTAATTGGAAGCAACCTTGTTCTGCGCGGTTCGTGGACATACAAATTATCTGCTCATCTTCGCCATAACTACCTGACAGTGTTTGGCATCACTCTGTTGGAGATGTTCCGGCGCTTCCAATGGGTGTTTTTTAGAGTTGAAAATGAATGGAACAAGATTACTAGATCTGGTATTCAACTCACAGAAATTCCAAGGGAGGAGGAGAAATTGCTAGGCTCAAACATTCATGATGTATAGAGAAACTCAGCCAAACCAAATTTTGCC
The DNA here is from genome assembly GCA_030408175.1 of Trifolium repens. Classification (NCBI taxonomy): domain Eukaryota; kingdom Viridiplantae; phylum Streptophyta; class Magnoliopsida; order Fabales; family Fabaceae; genus Trifolium; species Trifolium repens. Next base: position 18,481,902 of record CP125849.1, read on the forward strand.
AATATCTTCATAGTTCATACCATTCACTAGGTCTAATTCAACTTTTCAGCTAATTTTATTCTTGTAGTCCCAAAAAGCATTTTCCCTCATGTGTTCCCAGCCTACCGACACGAGGGAGTTTTCATGCATGCACATATGCATGCAAAGATGCTTGGAAAGAGACCATTTGTGCTTATGGAAATCTCAGCATCTCTTTGAAGATGAAGAAGCAAGTATGCAAAGCTGCAACAAAGTAATACATGAGAACAATGGTGGCCACAGTGGATGGTGCTTTCAATCTTTTTCCCCCTATTTGTTCGTGGCTCTTTAATTAGATCAGTATTTGTAACAATGCAATATATGGACCCAAAAGCTTTGTTTACTGAGTGAAAAAAAGTAAAATCAGGATACATACACTTTCAATTAAAAAAAAAAAAGAGGTTGAATCAGTTAAACTAATTTGATTAATGGATCTTGATTGACTCAAGAATAAGGGATTTACTTTTGCCACCCTACTAGTTTTTCGCACTACGCCTTTTCCATTTTACTCTTCTGCTACTTTAGTAGCGGATATTATAAAAATGAGTTTTTTTTGAAAAATGTTGTCCGCTACCTTTAGTAGCGGACGTTATAAAAAAAATATTGATGGGTTATTTTTGGGTGTATCCGCTACTTAAGTAGCGGACATGGATATTTTTATAAATTTGTAGGGCGTGCGAGAAAATGGATAAAGTGGCAAAAGAATAACTTCAAGGATAAAGTACTAAACAAGGCAAGGGACCTGCTGACCCAGAGTCTTATAAGAAAAACAGTTATAAGTGGAGTATTTAATGATTATTAGATGATTGTTTTAACATTATTTTTCATAATAAATAAATACTTTTTGAGAAATGTGTGTCTTCTCACGCCCAATAATCTCACCACATGTTTATCCACTTTTGAAGGCGTATCTTTGACAAATCTTAAGCCTTCAACTTTGCATTTGTGGATTTTTCTCTGTATGCCTTAGAAGTCAAAGCAATGCATGGAGTAAAACTCAACTGTGAGAAAAAATACATGAGTTTAGAGAGAGAAGCTCCCCCCTCTCTAAAAATTAGGGTTTTGTGGAGATATAACTCTGAAGTCGTCGCCCTCTTTTATATGAGTCTCTCTTTCGTCATCAGAGCCTTTTTCCTCTATAATGGAGTCTGTCTCCTCCCTTGTGGAGGTTCCTCTCCAATCTCTGTGAACTTTGCTGCCTATTTTGACATTTTCTTCCCTTCCTTTATACCACCACCACCATCAACCTCCATCACGTTTTATGTTCCAGCAACCACCAAGCTCTCCTTGCACAAACCATGAATGTTATGGTGCTCTCAAATTTGAAGCCAACTTCACCAACCAACTGTACAGAGAATAGTGGCCAGGAAAAACGACCTCCGCCACCGAAAAAATTGAAAGTGATAAGATATTGTGTTTGTGGATGTGTTATTATTATTGTGTTTTCTTTTTGTTATTTGTTTTGTTCTTAAGTTTAGTCTATTTTATGTTTGCTCTCATGGTGTTTGATAGAAAGCCTCAAAGATGTTTGACTGATGGGAATAATGTTATGAGTGAGGATTTAATTTTGACCGTTGCAAACCACTTTCTCTTCTCCACTCAACAAATGGTTCCTTCACATTTGGTGAGCATAACCAATCGAGAATCTGAATAGTCGATATGTGCATACACGAGCCTATTTGTCCTTCGGTGGTCGTCTGGTTCTACTTAAGTCTGTCTTGACCTCTCTGCCTGTCTATGCTCTTTCCTTCTTCAAAGCTCCGGCAGGTACTATTGACTCTCTTTTGGTTAATTTTTTCTGGGGGGGGGGGGGGGGGGGGGTGATGATTGTAGGAAAACCTCTTGGATTTCGTGGAAAAATATTTGTTTACGTAAGGAGTATAGAAGGCTGGAGGTGAGGCAGTTGAGGGAGTTTAACATAGCTCTGTTAGGTAAGTGGTGTTGGCGGATGCTGGTGGACTGAGGGGGTATGTGGTTTAGAGTGTTGACAGCTCGTTATGAGGTGGAGCGGGGCAGACTGGGAGATGGAGGGAGGAGAGGCTCCTCGTGGTGGAGGGAGATTGTGAGCATTCGGGATGGTGTTGGAGGGATTGGGGGAGGGTGGTTCGGGGAGTGTGTTACGAGGAAGGTGGGGGATGAGTTAGGTACTTTTTTCTGGTCTGATTCCTGGTTGGGAGGAGTTCCGTTGTGTGAGAGGTTTGGGCGGTTGAACACTAGAGCACAGTAGCTGAGATGTACTCTTCAGGGTGAGAGGCTGGCAGGGAGGCATGAGTGTGGAGGAGGCAGTTGTGGGTGTGGGAGAAGGAGATGTTGAGGGAGTGTAAGACCTTATTGCTTCCTTTTACATTGCAGGCGTAGTCCCCAAATGTGTGGAGGTGGCAACCTGACCCAGATACATGTTACTCTGTTCGAGGTGCATACCAGCTTTTGACTACTCATGACTCATTTACATTGGGGGAGGTTGAAGATCTCGTGTGGCACAAACATGTTCCGTTGAAGGTCTCTATCTTTGCGTGGCGTCTCCTGCGCGATAGGCTGCCAATGAAAACAAACTTGGTAGCTCGCGGCATCATCTCACCAGAGGTTCATTTCTGCATAGAGTCGGCTCAGCACTTATTTCTCTCTTGCAGTACTTTTGGTTCTCTGTGGGCACCAATTCGCTCTTGGATTTAATTTTTGGCGGCCGATGCACAGACCCTCCCTGACCACTTTGTCCAGTTCACTTATTCAGCTGGAAGTCTTCGAGCATGCCGGTCTTTTTTGCAGATCGTTTGGCTAACATGCGTTTGGGTCGTGTGGAATGAACGAAATCATCGTTTGTTCAGAAACGTAGCAAGTCCAGTGCCTCAGCTATTGGATAAAGTCAAGATGTTCTCTTTTAGGTGGCTGAAGGCGGCGAATGTTACTTTAGTTTCAAATTACCATAGTTGGTGGTCGAACTCATTGCTTTGTTTGGGCATCGACTAATGTTTTGTATTTTGATGTTTCTTCTATATTGCTACCTTTGTAAAACTTTGTAGTTCTTCTTGGCACACCTTGTGCTAAAGTGACTACTTGCTTCTTTCTTTTATATATAGATATCTCATTTTGGCTTGTTCAAAAAAACTTTAAGATGAAAAGTAAATCCTAATAGCTTTTCTAAAAATCTATTTTTTCTAAAAACAAGTTAAGTGTAAGAGATAGATCATATTTCTTTACACGAAAAACAAGTTAATCCTAATTATTTTTCTGTTTTTCTAATTTTGTACATATGAAATTTTTAATACATGAAAAACAACATTTTTCTTTACGGATGACAAATAATTTCTCAAACCAAAATACTGGGGTGGTTATATAGAAAAAACCCCAGCTAAATCATATTAATGTAGTTTTTAAAGGAGAAATATACACATGTCTAATGATTTTTGAAAAGGGATAAAATCCAGCTATTTTTTTTTTTGTCAAATAGTATAGTAATTAGAAATTCCACTATAAAATCGAACTATTTTAGTAGCAATAACAATAATATAAATACTTCTTAAAAAAAATAGTATAAATATCATTGAAAAATTAAGTTAACTAACCCCTTATCACATATGACTATGACAAAACGTGAACCCTATTAACTCGTCTAAGAATAAACTTAATTTAGTAAATAAATAGTCCAACCTCCAATTTTGTCGCACCTCCTCCCTCTTCCAAAGCTGCCTTCCACCTCTCGTTGTTCTCTCACCTCGCTCCGGCGTCACATCATCATCGATCCACCGATTCTAAACAACGGAGTGGCATAAACTGTTGCAGACTTTTGATTCCAATCGACGAAGCAGTGTGGATCGACGAAGGTTTTCCGATAACAGCAGCACTCCAGTCAATAAAGCGAGATGTGGCAATCGTAAATTGGCATAAACTGCCGTTCAGATCGACGATGCCTTTATTTTTATTTTTATTTTATATATATATAATAACAGGACACGTGACAAGATGTTGTGCACGCGATTAATCGGACCGATGAAAATGGTCCAAAGGCACCCTGACCTTGGCGCCATAAAATCAGCTAAACCTTTTATCAACCATAACCACTCTTATATATTTAAACGATTTTCAAATTTCGGTGAAGCTTTTTCATCATGCTGAATTCAACCTATTTCACTACCATTCTCTTCACTTCTCTTCGCACTTCTTCATCATCATCATCATCATCATCATCATCATCATCATCCACCACAACCTTCCTCCTTCTTTACCCTTACACAACACTTCAATAAACTCCACAAACTCCCAACCTTCAACGACGCCGTTTCATCTTTCAACCACTTCCTCCACCTCCGCAAACCACCACCAATTCAAGAATTCAACAAGCTCTTATCAACAATAATTAAACTCAAACGTTACAACACCATCGTTTCGCTATATTCTAACTTGGAATTTAAGGGAACCGTAAAACCCTCACTTGTCACTATGAGTATATTGATCAATGCTTTTTCTCAATTGGGTCAAATGGGTTTTGCTTTTTCAGTTTTTGGGAAGATTCTCAAAATGGGTTTTCAGTTAGATGTCAAAACGATTACTACATTGATGAAAGGTTTGTGCTTGAAAGGTAGGGTTTTGGAGGCAGTTAAATTACTTGATGATTTTGTTTCTAAAGGGTTTAGGTTTGATGAGGTTTGTTATGGGACAATTATTAATGGGTTGTGTAAAACTGGTAAAACAAGTGATGCTATTGAGTTGTTTCCTAAGATGAAGAAGATTAGGGTTTTTCCTAATTTGATTATGTATAATACTGTTATTGATGGTCTTTGTAAACAAGGACTTGTAGATGAGGCTTGTGGTTTGTGTTCTGAAATGGTTGGTAATGGTATTAGTCTTGATGTATACAGTTACAATTCTCTTATTCATGGTTTTTGTTCTGTTGGTCGGTTTGGAGCTGCAGCTAAGTTGCTCGATGAAATTGTTGTGAGGGGGAATATTAATCCTGATGTGTATACTTTTAATATATTGATTGATGGTTTGTGTAAACTAGGAAGGGTTACTGAAGCTTACAATGTGGTTGCTGTGATGATTAAAAGAGGTCGAAAGCCTGATGTTGTTAGTTACAATGCTTTGATGAATGGTTATTGTTTGTGTGGAAGTGTGGACGAGGCTAAACAAGTGTTTGATAAGATGGTAGAGAGAAGTTCTTTGCCTAATGTTATTAGTTATTGTACTTTGATTAATGGATACTGCAAGTTTATTATGGTGGATGAAGCCATGATGCTATTCACAGAAATGCATAAGAAGAATTTAGTTCCTGATACTGTAACTTATAATTGTCTTCTTGATGGTTTGTCGAAATCAGGAAGAACATTGTCCGAGTGGGATTTGGTTGAGGCCATGCGTTCTAGTGGACAACCACCTGATTTAATTACTTACAATATATTGTTAGATGATTATTTAAAACATGAACAACCTGACAAGGCACTTGCATTGTTTCAGCACATTATTGAAATTGGGATTTCGCCAAACATACGCACGTATAATATACTTCTTAACGGTCTTTTCAAAAGTGGAAGACTAAAGTATGCAAAAGAGATTTTTCAACTTCTTCCTGACAAAGAATGTCAACCAAATGTCCGAACATATAACATTATGATCCATGGGCTTTGTAAACAGGGTTTTTTAGATGAAGCGGAGGCCTTACTTTATAAAATGGTAGACAATTATTGCCTTCCTAACTATATAACTTTTGATACCATTGTTCGAGCACTTTTGGTGAAATAGTGGGAATTGTTGGGGGAAAGAAACTTCTTCAAGGAACGGTTGCTTGGAGGTTTATGGGAAAATGATCTGAACGATGACAAGGTTAGAATTTTTTTTTCCCATATTCAAGTTTTTTTAAACTATGAATGATCAGCAGATGCTTGTGTCTTGCATCAAAGAATTCAGAGTAGTCAGTGGCCTGTAATAGAGTAGATAATAGAGTAATAGTCAAAAGCCAAACAAAGCCTTATTCTTGTAACTGACTGTGTTGAGTCAGCACAGTCTCGACTGATCTAGAATCACTACAATTGCTTGATTTCCCAGTATTCTAACTTCATTTTCACTTGTTTTCCAGCTTTGAAATATTCGACTGCAGTCCCTGTTATTTTTCTTTTAGCACTTAAATATCATGTCTTCCCTGAGAAATGGACAAACCTTTATCGGCCGCTGTGGATTCTCTCAAGTTTCATTAATTCACTCTATTCATTTTACTGGGATATAACCAGAGATTGGGATTTAAGGTACCAAATCTATCATCTTTCCCTTTCAGGTTTACAGTTACAAACACACTTTGCCGTTTTGTACAGATACAAGTGTTACACATACAAAATAGGCAAGTTTAAATCTCATGAAAAAAAGATAAAGAAATTGACATGCACATAGGTGTTTAAATGGAAAGTATTTCACCCTGATTTTGCTTTTGTATATAGATTTTTATTTCATTGCCTTTTCTTACAGCGGCTTTTCGCGCATATTCAAGTTCAACAAACCAATTCTTGTTTCTAATGTGTTTTTTGGACGACAATAGGTAATTATATTAATGCATCTTATTTCAACATATTTTAATTTGATTTGACAATTAAAATCTAATTTATGAATGACAAGTATACTTTTGGGTAATTGGAAGCAACCATGATCTGCACGGTTCGTGGACATACAAATTATCTGCTCATCTACGCCATAACTTCCTGACAGTGTTTGGCATCACTCTGTTGGAGATATTCTGGCGCTTCCAATGGGTGTTTTTTAGTGTTGAAAATGATTGGAATAAGATTACTCGATCTGGTGTTCAACTCACAAAATTCCAAGGGAGGAGGAGAAATTCCAAGATTACTCGATCTAATTTTGAAATAAAAAGAAAGTTGCATCAGTAATATGCAAAATAGTAAAAAAAAAAATTAAATGCATTACTACGGACCATAAATGGGAAATCAGCACAATGGGAAAGAAGTGATTCAAGGTGTACAGTAGTTATTGCCAAAGAAAACTAGTTATATCTATTAGCGAAAATTGCCCTAACTTCTTTGAAGAACAGGGAAAGCAAAAAATAACTGCTCATCTGTGAAGATAAAGAAGATGTGAGCGCAATGGGGCTGAAGAGGACACGAACGTAAGCAAGACGTAACAGAGCAAGACACCAAAAGCAAGCATAGATGCAACGAAGCACGGATGCATGGGGGAGCAGCAGCACCGTGGGTCTATTAGGGTTCAAATCTGCTTGGACATTGTCATGGGAATACAATGTGATTTGTTGTTTTTCACTTCTCCCAGCAATTACTAGTTTGTCAATTCTTGCAGCTCAGCGAGTTTTATTTTGCGCTTTTGTTTTTTTTATAAAAAAAAACACATGTTTAGGGACCCCATGTGGAAAAAATCCCTGCCCGTGGGTCCTCAAGAGGGGCAATCCCTTCGACAATCCCTACTTACAGGTGCAAATTAAAATCCCTAGTTTTTTGTGCACGTGTTTAGGCTAACACGTGTTCTGTGAAGAAGCGTTACTAACTACTCCATTTTGTGTTTATATATGAACCATTAGGGTTAAAGTTATTGTCTTTCATAGCCTTCGGCTGCATATTCTGGTGTTTGAGATAGCAACATGGATGCAAACTTTAAACCTGCATTTATTTTGCCAAGCAACTCGAAGGATGATCCTCAAACAGAGGTAAGCTTTTTGTTGATTGAATCGTTTGTGATCACTGAGTTTCTTCAGATCAATTAACGTGTCTGCTTGAAATTTAATGATATTGGAATTCGGTTGTGGCTTGTGGGGGTTTAGTTCTTTGATTCCTTTTTCTGATGTCTCCCTTTTCCCTCTTCTGTCTGCTGAATTTTTTGGAAAAAAAAAATAGATTTTGGATATTCAATTTTGTGTGAAAAAATTATATGGAATGGAATTTTAATTGTGTGAATTCAATGCTCGAATCCATCCACCAATTGTGTTGATTCTTTGATATGTTTGCTAACCTCTTTATCGCATTAGCTGGTGTTTTGTGGGCTTGGGTTCTTACTCTTTGTTTGTAACATAATTCAGAGTCTCAGACTTTTGTTTGTACCTTAATCAATGTCGATTCTTCTTGCTGAAGGTTGGAATTGATTTCTGTTTAGATGGATGGATATGTTACTCGAGGACTTGCAATATACTAACTAGTAATGATTTTGCGTTTGACGGTCTTTCTGGTCTTACCATTAAATTTGTCATTTCTTTATACTGTTACTGATATATTGTTTTAGGATTAGTTGTGGGGTTGGGTCTCAAATCTCAATGACGATGCTCAACTCCTGAGCTGATCCTGTTGCTAAACCCTAAAACCTATCCGAATAAGTGAACAACTCATTTCCTTTCTTCTCCCAAAGAATGTTGGTGTTTTTGTTGGCACTTAGGTTTGTAACTTGGTTTGGGATCTTTCGAGTGCTTCTTTCAGATTGTAACTTCCCTCTTTTCTCAATTCTCTCCTGTTCTATATATTACCAGTGATTTACTCAAATTAAGGGGAATGTATCTCATCCCTCTCCATTTTATTATCCTTGAATCGTTTTCTTTTGCACAACCACCATAACAATTTCCTAATTTAGTCTCTTTATCAGCAATTATTCTCCAACCTTCCTGTCGTAATTTAGTCTCTTTATTAGCAATTATTGTCCAACCTTCCGGGCTTGAAATACCTATGAACATTAAATGCAATCTATCATTATTTGAGATTTCCACTCCTTTTCTGCAGTATTACTCCTTCGGAAGAAAGCAATGTGTCAAATGCTGGAATAAGCTTGTGACATGTGCTGCTTTCCTCAATCTCATAAAAAAACTGGCACAATAAGTAGCAACTTTGGTAGTCAAAGTAGGGATGTCAATTTGATCTGTAAATGGGGATCCTGGTGGGGATTGCCCTGTTTGGGGGGCCGAAGGCGGGAAATTTTTCTTGCAGGGATGGGGGAGCAAGTCCCCTTGAGGGAGGTTTGAGGATGGAGAGGGGATTTTACCCCCACCACGCGGAGACTCCGTCTCCGAACACATTATTAAAATAACATTTATATGTGTATATTCAAGTACTTTATATATTATATTATTTATATTTTCACATGATATGTGTGTAAACTTGTTTATATGTGATGTTTATTATTATCACAAGACTCACAATAATGTCTTAATTTTTTTATTTGTTTTATGATTAAACTTTTTTTTCCAACTAGTTTGATTGAAAATAATTGAAATTTGATAGTTTTTTAATGTTGATGGGTCCCTGTGGAAACTGTGGTAATCCGCATGGATGAGGATGGGGGAAGAATACTCCCCCAAGCGGGGAATGAGGATGAGGAGCATTTTAGATGGTGGGGAAGGGAGTGGTAAAATACTTTCTGCTCAATTTTTTCCCTGTTGACATCCTTAAGTTGAAGTGTACCAACACTAGCGACCCGACTCTCCCACTCCTAGAAATGATACAATTTCCAAGACACCGTCTACTCTTCTTATAACAACCTCAGTATCTAACTAACTGTAGCTGTTAGTTGGCTGTCACAATCACAGTCACTTGGAGGTTGTTATCCTGTGTGACTCCTAATACGGGGTCATTCGTTGCCTATCAAGCTCACTATCGGCCATATAAATTTTGTGTCATTCTTATTGCAATAAAATCATCTTAATCATCAATGGCATCACATGCCAAATATATCACATGGTGTTATTACGTACTACAACTACTGTGAATCTCATGAGAAACCAATGAGATGTGACCTTCTTGATAGTGGAGGTGCTCCGCCAGAACTTAAGACAAAGGAAGGACGGTGTTGGCATGCTTTATTGGGTCCTCTGAGGATAGATGGAACATGCAGTAAGTTGAGGCCGTGTAATTTATGGCTGTAGGGTAAAACTAAAATGGACATGGAGGTTAAATTATATACAGCTAAGGAAACAACTCCAGCAATGGAAACTGTTCCCGAAAAAGTGAATAATTAATAGTTTCTTTCTGTTTATTCTTTTTGTTTTATCATCACTAATATAATGTAACCTTGTAGGATCAAACTAAAATGGTAATGAGGCATATAACATATGCAACTGAGGCAATGCAAATTGTTACCAGACAAGTGAGTTTTTAATTATTTATTTATGTTTATTCTTTTTGTTTTACCATCACCAACATAATTTGTGGCTGTAGGACACTAATATGGAAATTGGCAGTACATCATATGCAACTGAGGTAAAATCTCCAGCAAAGGAAATTGCACCACAAAAAGTGAGTTTTTAATTATTATTTTTTGTTTATTCTTTTGTTTTACCATCACCAACATAAGAATTACCATTATGGTGTATGTCCTCATAACCTACCACTCATTAGTATTTTATTTTTAAGTTGAGTGACTTTAAATGGTTGCAACATATCAAACCTTTTGATGGTCATGAATGATTTAGCATTTTTTTTCTTCAGTAGTGAGATCCTTGAGCAGAAAGTTATTTTGCGACTAAGTATTAAGGATGTGAAATACATAAGACTACAACATCTTATTCTCAATTTGTAGGTTGATGATCTTCCTAGAGGAAGGAAGAGGACAATGGTGAGTTGCGAAATCTGCGGTGAACAAGGACATAACCAAAGGCCCTGCTTCAAATCATTCAAACAAAGCAGTTTGAGACATTATTAATGTCCTGATTAGTTTGTGAGAATAATATCTATGCTCCATTGTTTGAACCTTTCTAGACTTTTGGATGGTTTGTTTGATTTCAACTTTTTAAGGTATTATTGCCTCATTTGGTACACCTGAATATGTTTAAATGATGTTTGTTTCCTTGAACTCTTAATTTTATGAAGTTGATATTCAGACTGAAGCCTGGTTTTTTTTTTTTTTTTTGTTATATATATATATATAGTTAATAAACTTTTTTATTTCTCCCTCATTCTCTTCCCACCCCTAATCAATAGAGTTGGATAACACCTGTTTTTCAACACTTCTCTTTACAAATGACTAATGCCTTCTGGATTCTTCTACAATCGATTCATGTTCATCAATCCAAAGTCCTTCCCACAACCGGGCAAGCCGACATTTGTCATGCTAGGCAAAAGTGTCGCGATTGTCCTCCCACCTCCGCCACCGGCAGACAACCTTGATTTTTTTATTTTTTTAAACAAAATTGGGGGCTTGAGACCAACTTTTGGCTTAGGGAACTTACATGAAAGGGAGCTTATATAAAAAGAGGCTCATTTCAGTAAAAAAAAAATGAAAGGCTCATTCATAATATGTTGCTCCTTTTGTGGTGCCACGTGTTTCAACTAGAGCTAGCAAAAATCAATTGAAAAATAAGATCAACTAGGCAGAAAATAATTTTAAAAGAATCCTATAATTAAAATAAATTTCATAATTAAAACCAAATTGGTCACATACATGTGAACATAGCTCAGTTAGTAGGAACATTGCATCTAACATATATGATTAGAGTTTGAACTTTGATAATTTACTTTAAAAATGAAATTCAAGCCACAAAACTATTTAACCAAAAATATATACAAATTGGTCTTTTGACCAAACCAAAAAAGCTCAATTGGGCTGTCTAAAAATCTTAATTCAACTGATAAATATCTATATTATCGTATCAAATATCTTTATTAGGATTTGAATAACAACAAAATGGCCCGGTTATTTTTTAAAATTTTAATTCACATTTACCATGTTGAAGTTTGATAGCAAAAGTGTAGATACCTAAAGATTTGGTTTTCATGTCCAACAAATTTAAGGATACGAATCTAAACCTTACCTACCACTTACACAATCAGACTATATTTGCTTTGCCTAACCATTGAATCAAGAAATAAAACCTCCCACTAACATAATCTAGTGAAACTATTTGCAGAGAGATTATTTTGCATTTGCACATGCTCATGCATTTCTATTATGTAAAAACAAATATTACAACTTGCAAGTACTTGGATAATTACCACGATACATAATTTTTTTTCAAACTTTTAATGTGGAAAGTTTATTTTTTAAAATGAAAAGATCATGTAATATTATTTTGTTATACTAACAATACAGTATAAAATTAATAACCCCTTGTGTTGGGGTTTTTAGTTGTTGGCTTCATTTTGGTAAAATAAGCCTATGTTTAAGATGCTGAACCAAATGTTGCAACATCAGGACATCTTGAATACACGCTATTTTCTGTCATATTTTCATGTGAGATCCGATCTCTGAAAGATTTGGTCGAAGAATTAATTCACCCAAACTTATGTGCCAAGACGCATGTGTTTCCAGAATCTTCATAAGACGGTTTATGTGTTACTTGTTCCTTAAGATTTTCATAAAATATTAAGGAATAAAAGATTTGATTTTAAAATATATTTTGAAGATTGCTGCAGAAAATATGAAAAGATATATTTCAAATATATCTTTGTGCTTCAAGGAGATATTGTTGCTAAAAATATATTTATGGACAATAAATATATTTATGGAAGGACTATTTGGTGCAAATATATTTGTGGAAAATATATTTTGTCTCTAGAAGATTTCTTGGAGCTGAAACATTGTTTAGCCCGTGTGAAGAAAAGCTCAAGCTGCTAAATGGCTATATAAGGAAGACTCAAGACCTAATTTTATTCACCGAAGCCAATATATCAAAGATTAGTCTTTTAGGGTTTTGTGTCTTTGTAAGCCTTGTGCTTTATTTTGTGAGCCTCTCTAGTATCATCTTGATGTTTTTGTAGAACTGTGTTTTGAGTTGTAACTCGGTATTTTCTCCAAAGCTTTTAAGCATGGAGTATGGTTGTTTCTTGTACAACACTTTAAGCCTCGAGGTACGAGCGTTTAGTTGTCTAGGAGAGTGTCTTCATCGTATGATTTGTTACTGATTGTAGTACAGTGCTAAAGGTACTGTCATTGCGGTAGGAAGTAGGAAGTGACCGGAGGTTGTCATATCTAGAAGTTCCTAAGTAGAATTAGTACGAGTAATGTTTAAGCGATAAGTTGTAAACGGGGGAGTTTAGCTTTGAATTAAAACTATCATAGTGGATTCTTTCCTGGCTTGATAGCCCTCAGAGTAGGTGAGTTGCACCGAACTAGGTTAACAACTTCATGTGTTATTTACTTTATGCTATTTATTGTTTACATTATCCATTATGTTCTATTGTAGCTAGGTGTTGGCACATCTGTCTCAACATCCTACTGGTGACAGATGTTGGAACATCGTGTAGCACATCTGTCTACTGTGCGCCGGAATTTCACCTTGTATGTGGAATGCTGAGTTACTTTCATTAATTTATACTACTTCTGTCCCTAATTATAAGATTCCATTAAGAAAATTGCGGAGATTAAAAAAGTGGATTTTGATTTTAAATTTATTGACAATTGATATCATTTTTACAATGTTGTCCTTCAAGAATAAGAATGAGTTTTTGTTTTTCTAAAGTATTTATTACAGATTGTAGAAAAAGATGCACTTTAATTAGTGGTATGTTTGAAAAGAGTCTTATAAAAAGGGACAAAGAAAAATCTAAAGAGAGTCTTATATTTACAGACAGATAGTAGCGGAGGCAAGGCCCGGGCACTTGCCCGAGCTCGACCGAAATTTTTTGGTATTTTTAGGGGTTAGTTTAGAGAAAAACTAGAATTTTTACGATTAATTTAGAGCATAGCTGAAATATTTTGTTTAAAACTGAGATATTTCAATGTAAAATTGAAATTTTCACTTTAAAATTGAGATTTTATCCATACCTTAGAAATAACTTTATAATCTTTCTTAAATAAAAATAAAAATAAAAATAAAAAAGAAAAAGTATGAATTGATTATTTGGGTTCAATTATGTGAAGTTATAAAATTTGAAACTCAATGTACGTATAGGACAAATTGCCACAACTTTAAAAATGAACTTGTGTGTGTTATATTTTAACCATTTCCCCAGCTGGAGTTTTTAAGTCTTCCAGTAAAAACAAATTAATTGTTTAATAATACAAACCAAATTATCTGCCTTGAAATCTTTAAATAATGTAACACCCAAACCCATAATTATATAAAATATGCCTTTATAAAATATTACCCGAGAATACGCAACGGAAATAAAATTTGATTTACAAAAGGTTTGGTTCGAGTATTACATCGTACATATAAAAATTTACTAATAACTTAATTAGTAAAACAATTATTGTACAAGATAGATTTATAGGAAAATACATCTTTATATACATTAGAAATAAGAAACAAGACTCTAAATACACATTATAGAAATGATCCCATCCCCGTGTCATGATCAGAGCAGAGCTTCACCAACGACTGGAACACAAATATAACATGAGGATCTGGATCCCAAATCCAGCACATACACAAAATCCAGCACATACACAAAACAGAGGGTTAGATAATATAACCATAAAAAGAATCTAAGTGTAAGAACATACTTAACACTTAAGACATGGTATAAACAACTCAATTCATAAACATATATTAGTTTCATGCTATTCATATCTCATAACCACAAAAGGGTACATCATGTCACAATAATATCACATTCTCAATCAATTGACAAAGTATACACGTCATCAATTATCAATCATCTACTACACATCTTATAACACACTTAATCACTTAATCATACTATTAAGAGATATCAATCAATGTCATATACCAATTAATACATTTAATCACATATCCCTAATGCAACTAATGTCAATTACTCATGTCATGTCATGTCACCCTAGACACGACTAATGCATGTGGTACCATTTCATCAAGTTATTGGAAAACTTATTCCAATTATATTTTAGTCAACCGCAGCTACTAAAATATCTGCTATACTTTAGGGCTCATCTAAAGTATTTGCTAAGCATACAAAATGAATGCATGAATGCACAATTACCAAACATATGGTTTACATATTTTAGTCAACCGCAGCTACTAAAATATCTGCCATACTTTAGGATCCCCTCTAAAGTATCTGCTCATCATACAAAATGATGCATGTATGCAAGATTACCAATCACATAATTTAATCATCTCATCCCATAAGGATATCACAACATAAACATATCTCAATAACTTAATTGAAGATATACAATCTCATTGATTAAATCATATTCAATAAATCTCACAAGTAATCAAGCATACATATTCAATAACAATATTATCATAATTCAATTATTCATAATGCAACACTAACTCAAGTATTCCAAACCATATTATCTTCAATAAGACATTCATGTATAAGCTATCATGCCATTCTATAATCAAAAGATCATAATCAGGACATGTTATAATCTCATTCTCATCCTACAACTCAAGGAAATTCTTTAAAAACAGGTCATGGTCGCTGGGCGACTACCAACGATGAACCAGCGACGAAAAAGTGAAAAAGGCAGAGTGGTCGTCGCTCAGAGCGGGGCCTGGCGACGGCTGCTCGCTGCTGCTCGCTGGGCGAGCACCCAAAATTCTGGGTTCGCTGAAGAACACATGAATCCTCGCTCCAGCGACCATAGTGGTCGCTGGGCGATCATGCCCAGAAAATGACCCCTGTTCGCGGGTTTCATACAACAACCCATAAAAATATCATTTTCCCACTTTTAAATGCATACAGGTTGCTACTTTAAGTATCTAACATCATTAATAACATAAAAGTACAACTATAAACATGAATCAACAACCAAAAGGCAAGAATCATGAGATTATTCATGCATTTATTCAAAACTCCATAACAACACAAATTTATAACAAACATCTACAAATTCCCATTTCAAAACCCCAAGATTCATAATTTCATATTGCAATAAACTCAATAATCATTAAATCATGCAAAGATACCATTTTTATTCAATGAAAATACCCACCCAAAATAAAAGAGTGTAGAGAGTTTGGGAATGGAGAAATAGACATTCTCCCCTCTCTATGCTCACTCTAATTATATTATCTAAACCTCATACCTTGGATTAAAGCTTCAAATCTCTAAGCTCTACACTTGGACTCCCTTCTACATCTTCAAGCTTGGTTCTTCTACACTTTCTCTCTACCTCCCTTCCTCTCATATTTGGTGACAAGTGAAATCAAAACTCCACTCCTCATAAAAATTACTCCTTTATATACTCTCCACTTAGGTTCGGGTCAATTTCCTAAATTACCCTTAATTTCTCTACAATTCCCACTCACAACTTAACTTTGGTCTTATCACTAATTCTTGTACTAATTACTCAATTGCCACTACTTCCTCCCCAAGATACTCTATCCTTTTAAATAATAACCAAATTGCCATTCTTATTTCTACACAATCCACTAACTTATAATAAATTACTACTTTACCCTTATTTCTATCACAAACTCTTATTCATTCTAATTAAGCTCAATACTCATAAAAGCCCATTACTAACACACATAAGGGTAACAACTAATTAATGCATACAAAACACACCAATTAATTAAATAAAATCAATCAATCAAATATAATAAAATATAAGATTTTGGGTGTTACAACTCTCCCCCACTTAAAAGATTTTCACCCTCGAAAATTACACGATTCCAACAACTCCATAAGACCACTTCATCCCATTCTCCAACAACATTTCCAAATTCCACACATTATCAATTTGACAAAACTAGTTTATTCAATCAACACGATTTTTGTTTACCATTAACAAGAGATTAAGGCTGATCAATTCCTTAATTTGCCAATAAGTATCTGATAACCATGATGGTAGCATAAACCATCTTTACCAAACTTCAAATATGTTCTTTTATCAAGAACTTTCCATCACAAGTATCCTTCAATCTTTCATACTCCAAAAGAATCGTCATCTTCAAAGGGACATTCATAACTTCATACCTTCCATAAACCCTTATTCTCACTTCCGATCTCTTGATTTCTTTCTTAATCCATATACTTCATGTCTAATTCTTATCCAGCCACATTCCAAATTTCATCACCCATATCCATTTGTCAATAAGGTCATCCAAATCCTCTTAATAACTATAGAGCTACTTCCTTGTTGATACAACTAATCCTTTCACATTAGTTTTCATACTTATGTCAAATTCCAACACAATCTCTAATCTTCAAATTATCGCTTCTCGCTCATCTTTCGCATAGTTTTTAACAATACTACTATACAAGAATAACTAACCAACTTTGTTCCGAAAATTACATCCTTTTTAAAACATCATGTGTCCTCGGTTTCCCATAAGTCCGTAATCCTCTTCGCCATGCCGAATCAGATACTCGTATATGAATCTCATTCCAACCATCCAATCGATGACACAATCTCAACATTCTATACCAAAATTCTTTGCATTAAAGTTCCAACAAAACTATGTTATTTCCAAATTGTCTCTTTCCTAACTCTTGTGCCGCTTAACATAAAATGTCCACCGCTCTAGACTACTACCGTCGTCGTATCCATCTCCATCTCTTTTCCTACTCTTTAGTCGTCCAACATCACTTTTTTCCCATTGAGATACTTACATCCAATTATATCTTAAGTCATTCATCAAATCACACATCAATGTTATGTCTATCTTCCTTACACTAAATACCACTTTTAATCTTTCTATTCTCCACCGTCTTCACTATATTCAATCATTTTCCGATAGACATTCAATTAACTCTTTCTCAACACGTCCTCCAATGGTCAACTTGTTTATTCCATATCTTCATCTCAACTTCCAAAATCTCGTGAGAACATTTCCAACATATCATTCTACTTAGTGATCTCGTCGTTTTAATTCCAACGGCAAACTTATCTTAAAATTTCCTTTTGAACTCGATAGATCCAACTCAAAATTCTACTCTTAGAATTTCATTCAACTTCGGCACTAATTGTCCGGTCATTATTCAAATTGAACCGCTCTATCCTTGACAAGTCTCTTACAAAACTCTTTGAAATATTATTTCACTCACAGATTCTATCCTAGAATCTCATAATCCCATTCTTATCCATTTGAGGTTCACTTCCTTAACTTTGACTAATTCCACATCAGTCAGCCCATTAAATCCAAATCCATCTTTTGACTTTCCCAACTTCTTCGAGATTACGGTTTGTTAACTTCATCACACTCAACTTACACTTCCAAATCATACAAGTAACGCTTCCAAAATCATCAACACACTCCACAACTGCTAACTCCAAGTTCGACTGATCACATCGACTAACTTAAGAATCTCTCTCTAAACATGACGTCCACTTCCGATAGATCAACAATCATTTCTCCTTGCGGCCAAGACTCACATTCTGTCGACTTGTTCCTTCCGTTCGATCAACTCCGAAACAAACATTACCAACGCGTAAACGCTCTTCTCCAGGTATCTCTATCTATCTTATTCTCCTATACTTAAACATCTCAGAGGAGTATAACCTTCTCCCCCACTTATCTCAAACTTAATTACCTACAATCATCTATTGAAAAATCTCAATTCTCACATCTAACTGTAGGCTTCTTACGGTTCTAACTTATTTTCCTAATAAGGATCCAGTATCGACAATGTTTACACACATGTCGCATACGAGGGGTAACTACAACATCTACCTAAGATTGCACAAAAGCAAATATAAGGCATTTCACATAGACATTTAAGTAACATACATCTATAAATCTTAAAATTAAGAATCAAATCAAGACAAGAAAAGATAAATATTACTTAACAATCAATTCTAATCGGTCCAACAGTTCACATACATCAAATCATATCACGCAAGAAATAATTAACTTAGCATGATAATTAACATGGTAAAATAAAACAATTAACATGTGCATCACATTTACTAAATTCATCTTAGACAAAAATAACATGGTCATATAATATAACTCATAAACAATAAAAGAACAAATCAACTTTCATAACGATGATTTAGCACATGTCATATAAAACAAATATATATCAGACACGTTTTAAAATCTACTCACAATCAAATATAAAGAAGGCAAGAAGTCTCGTATTCAAGCAACTAGAGCAAAACATCTTTCATCCAAGTTCAATAAAACTCAAGGTCATAATTTTAAGCATATAAAGTAATAACAAACATAGAAGCATAATAATCAACATAAATTAATTTCCAAACATGTGAAATTACATAATCAATTCATAGCAACTCAAGTATTAACAAGTCATGCATAATCAAGAAGCTATCACAATACATGTAATTCACCAATAATTATCATGTTAAAGCATTCAAGTAATCTCGCTATTTCATTCATATTCATAATTCTCAAATAATTCCATGAATACATGCATGTCATAACTAAAAAGTTGATCAATGATTTATGTGACTTGATAGATACTCAAACTACTCTATTATATGGATTAACCAAATATTCAACTCTACTTTTTTTACCATTAGTTGAAGTTGAGAATCTATATGAGGTTATTATATTTATCTTACATTCTTTCTTGTGTTTTCTAGAATATTAGAATTTTGGTTTCTTTTAATTCAATTCATTACTTTTATATATTTATAAAAAATTACAAGATCGTTTTAATTATTTCCATTCCCTATATATCACACATGGTAATTTACAAAATTATAATTATTATTTTTCTGTCTTTTCAGGTTTGAATCACGTTCAGATGTAAGGAAAATCATCATTCATTGATCACCGCATCATCATACACAGTTCATGCTTTTATTATATGCGGCTTTTTTTACTCCATTGGTTTGATACATATGTAACATTTTTGTGAAATTTACGTTAACTTTGTCGCAAGTAAATGTAAATGTAGTATATGGGGATATAGTTCAAGAATGATTGAATGAGTACATCATTGTTGAAAGACAAATTAGTGATGAAAATAATTTATTTTGACATACCATTCATGAAAATAAATACTTAGATGAGTTTATTCAACATCAAATTATAGTATAAAGTTTATTATATGTTCTCTTAATTTAATCAACAACATAGACTGCTAGAAAGCGAAGCCTATTTATAAAGGTGTGTTTTTTTATATCAAGAGGAAAATATGGATTAATAAAAGTATTGGGAGATTTAGTGAGTGTTGTTTTTCGAAAATTATCTCAAGTGAATTATCTAAAGAGAATGCAATCCATGCCAATCTTCAAACATGAACTTTTTGTACAAAATATAATAAGAAATAGCAAGCATGCCAATATATTTGATTATCTATTGATTCTAACAACCGATTCCCAAATGGATTGTTCGGATGTTTTAATTTATACATGTAGATCTTGGACCTATACATGAACAGAGATACTCACAAAGAAAAAGAAAGTAAGTTAGACAGAATTAGAGAGGAGAAACATGACAAAGAAACAAAGTGACTTAGAAAAAAAATTGTTGATACATGTAAAGAAACATGTAAAGTAAGCTTTATTAGTAGTGCTAATTGAGCTTTTGTATGAGCATTCTCCTAATTACTCTTAATTTTTAGCTCATGAGTTATCAATTGGAAGATGAAAGGTTTTATAACAACTACATTAATAAATAGCTCTCCAAAAAAATAATAAATCAACGATGAAAAATATTAAATGGAAAGGGATCAAGTAAATAGTACAAAATTATTGTTATATGTCCTATCGGTTCATAAAAACAACTAATATAAAAATAAAAGTAACATCATTTTATTGCATAAAACACCCCTTAACTTCTACAGTTCTACTCCTTAACTATTATCATTGATGTTGTCAAAAAAAAAAAACTATTATCATTGCTTTATTGAAAAAAACTATGATCAATCACGCACTCATGATATTAATACAAAATTTAAATTAATATTTAGTTTGGTCTTTCAAAAAAATTTAATTAATCTTTAAAAAAAAATTAGTTAATAAACCGAAAAAATTAATTAAATTAAAATTAGTTAATAAATTAGTTAGTAAACCGAATAACAAACTAAAAAAATATATCCAGACAAATAAAAGTTGACATAATTAAATTTCACCAAGTAAAAGTTTGAGAGGAAACTCCAAAGAAGTCAATAATTCAGCGTCAAAGTTGCATTTTTGTTAAATAAATCAGTTAAATTAAAATTAGTTAAATTAAATTAGTTAATAAGTCGAATAAATTAATTAAATTAAAATTAGTTAATAAATTAGTTAGCAAACTGAATAACAAACTAAAAATATATATCCAGACGAATAAAAGTTGACATAATTAAATTTCACCAAGAAAAAGTTTGAGAGGAAACTCTAAAAGAAGTCAATAAATCAGCGTAAAAGTTGCAATTTTGTTAAATATAAGTGATCTTAAATTACAGAGAAGAGATTAAGCAGCTATGATATTTGGGACGTACTTTCAAAGAATAAGATCAAAATATGAAAAAGGTAAAACTACCATATATGAATCATATTATATTCTATAATCGAAATTTATTTCAACCTTTCTCATGAGCAATATTGTCAGCAAACTGCCTCTAACTCTTATTGAAAACAATAAAGAATACACTGAAGTAAAAATGCAAAGCAACTTTCGACCAAACCATTGTGATCCATAAATGAATAAAAAATTTCATATATTTCTAATTATATACTAATATTAAATATAATCATATTTTAAAATAGTATTTATCATTTAACTATGTGATTTTTTCACAATTATTATTTTTCATTTATAAAAATATTTTAATTATATAATTTAATCGAACTCGTGCAACGCACGGGTTTACCTCTAGTTTATTATAAAATAAAACGCATGCACTCTTTTAGGCTAACATGCTATATGACAGTGGCGGAGACAGGGGTGGCCAGGATGGGCCATGGCCCACCCCAAAATAATTCGAAAAAACTATATATATTATATAGTGCACAATAATATTTGTTTGTTCAAGTGGCCTGGTGGTGAGTGTGACTGCTCCATAGTGAAATGATATAGCCTATATTTTTGTTATTTTCTGTTTTAATTTCAAAATTTTAACAAGTAGCATGAAGATTTAAAGTGGTGATCTTGAGGAACATAATAATATATTACTCGTATTTATATACCTTTAAATTACTATATTTAAAAATTTCAATGTATCAATACACTTGATGTTTAAATTAATAAACTATCCATTTTAGAAACATTATACTAATTTTTTACATTTTTATTATGACTGATGAAAAAAATTATTTTCTTCATAGTTTTGGTAAATAAAATATAGTTATTATAATTTTTTAAATAATAGAAAAAGAAATTTCTTTCCAAAATACTCATTTACCTATTAATTTAAAGATTACACATAAAGATAAATTCAAAAGCTCATTTTATGTGAATAAAACAACAATATTTTTATCAATAAAAAATTTGCAGTTTCAATTTTTCCAAAAAAAATTACAACTATTTTCAATTAAGAACAATCATTATCTTTTTAGTATAAATGTAATGTAATATAATAAATATATAATTGTTTATTATCAACTTTGTGTAAGTATTAGTTCAAAGTCAATTGTTAATGATTTCAAGTCACTTGATACACAATTTTTTTTAAGGTATTTAAATAAATTTTTTATAATCAATTTTATGCTTATTATAACTTAAATTTTTGCATGCAAAATAATTTTTGTATTTAATTATATATTATCATTTTTTAGTGGCCCACCCGGATTTTTTTTCCTGGCTCCGCCAATATGGGATTTGGATTGGATATTTTCCACTCAAACTACGTATAATTGGAACATTTTCAGCGTTCAAACAAAATAAGCCAATTTAAATTTTAAATCGGAAATTTAACCTAGGAAAATTAAGAATTCATTTAAATAGGAAATTTAACTAATTAGAAATGACTAACCATATATAAGAGAAATTGATTATAATTCGTAAGTGTTAAACGTTGTCACATAAAATTCTTTTATTTTTTGCAAAAAAAATAATCTTATTAAATAGCATTTTTCTTATAGAGCTGTTATTTACGGATCCGAATTGTCTACCATGCTTTTTACACACAGTTTTGGATCTTGTAACAACCCGTTTTTCAAAGGCCAGAAAAGGCATTAATTTTTTTTTTTGTACACATCAGAGTTACGCATAAAAGATTTTAAATGAGCTGGCATTCAAATATACAAAAGAACTCATTACCATAAGGTGCTTCGACAAGCAAAGTGTATTCCTGAATAATTACAATCCAAGTCTAAGTATTCAAATACTTACAACAAAACAAGTTAGAATCCTATGCCTAAACCCAAAAAGCACGGTGTACAACCCACACCGGCGCATAGTCTAACTAAGCTAAAGCTCCAACATCTCACTGGGGCCTGGAACAGCCACCGTCGTCACCACGACCTAACCCATCATCTGGGTGGGATGAGCCCGCAAATGAAAGAAAGGGTCACCACAAAATAAAAGTATGTATATATATAACCGGTGCGAAAGATGTACACATAACAAATTTCCACAAATACCAACAGAGAAAGCTACCAACGGCTTATATAAATAATGCACACAAAGCCTAATGCAGACTTCTACAATGAGCGTGACAACCAATCACTGGTTCGCCACATGCATGAATTCCGGAATCGTAGGTCCAACCCACTAAAGCCACGAGGGCAGGTGATGCCACACAGACGCTATCACCAGGTGAAAATAGCCACACAGATGCTACCAGCCACACAGATGCTGTCAGCCACACAGATGCTGTCACCCACTCAAACAAAAAAAATCACAAGGATCAGATGATGCCACACAGACGCTATCACCAGGTGAAAATAGCCACACAGATGCTACCAGCCACACAGATACTGTCAGCCACACAGATGCTGTCACCCGCTCAAAAGTGTAGCCACACAGATGCTAACACCAGGCGAACATAGCCACACAGATGCTATCGCCAACTAAGAAACGCATAAACATAGGGCAGTCACACAGACACAGCCCCGGCGGAGTCACACAGACACATCCACCCGTGTAGTCCCAACTGACATACACGTTCCATCCATGCTCATGCAACAATTACATATCACACAGATATATGTAAATCAAACACAACGACATACATACATTTCCAACCATATGTATTCCAACAACCTGTTCATACATACATTCTCATAATCATATGTAAACAGTGTAAGTATTTTAAACACGTTCTCATCACGAGAATACATCAACTAGACATGCCAAACACACAGCAAAGCATTACAGCAGAAATTCAAGCATGTCATAACCAATTGAAAAGACAGAAATAAAGTGATGCCCTTACCTCGGCAAGCTTCCACAATTAAAACTCGCTCAACTCCACAATTCTACAATTCGTGCTTCCTAAAATATAAGCAGCGTACAATCAATAAAATACTCCCAACGTATCCTATCGAAACGAAACTTGTTCTCTAAAATCTAGAGGGGTTTAAGGTACTTTCTAACACTCTCGGATAGTGATTTCGAGTCCTCCCCATAGTGATTAAAAATTCACGAAGTTAAATACACTATTTTTGCTATAAGAAATATATTTTCGATTCAAAACAAACTAAGAAACACTTTGATTCCTAACTCCAAGGCAATCAATTTTCACATACTAAAACCATTTGAAAACAACCCAAAAACTCTCTGAAAATTTTCACAAAAATAAAAGTTTACTTGCGCCACAAGTTACAAGCTTTTTCTTTCAAATAAAATGGCCATAACTCGTTCATTCTTTATCCGATCGAGACGAGCCATACACCGAAATCTTCGTCTCGAAAAGACGGATCAAATAGTTAATTTTCCAGGTCACAAAACAATTTTAAAAGGACCTAAATACCCTTTTCAATTTCGGCCAGAATTGAGATCACACCTAAAACATTGTTTTCAAAAATCAAACATAGTTTAAAATACTTAAACCATTATTAATTTCTCAAAAGTGATCAAGCTCTTACACCAAAACCATTTCAAATCAAAGCATAACACTTTTCAAAACTTTACCAATTAACTTGTTTACTTAGAACACAAGTTACTAGTTTTCTTTCAAAACAAAACCACATTAATTCTTCATTTTAAAACCATGATCATGCCTTCCCATAGGGCTTAAAAATTTGAAACATCATGGACACAAACACACACAAAGGCCACGGCCAAAACAACAACAATATAGCTAGTTCTAATTTTCTTTCATTTCAAAAGCATAGAATAATTCATTAAGTTCCCAAAATTATTAAACTTAACAATCAAAACATTTTCACAACACCAATCAAAAACCCTAAGAGTTTTCCAAAACCCTCATGGACATAGAAATTATTATTTTTCTTGTCTCTTAAAACAAAATCATTTTTTTACATATCCAATTCTCTTAAAAGCTCAAAAACAACATCATTTTCACAAATCACTAACTAAAAGTTCATGTTCATGATCAAGAGAAATTTTTCATCAAAACCCTAACAAGAAATTTTCATATATGTTCATCCATCCATGGAATTCCTCACAACTAAGCTTAAACATACTAGTGAAGTCCTCATGAACAACTTTCATGGAACAAAAACCATTCAAAACCAATACCTAAAATATTCCATCTCATGAACATCAACTAATAAACCATCAAACTCCAAGAGTTTGGCTAGCAAAGAGAAGGGAAGAGGTTCTAGTTACCTTAGAAGAAGAATCTCACAACTCCAAGCTTTCCAACAAGCTTATGATCAAGTGCTTTGGTTAAGGAATGAAATTTCTATGAAGGAAGGAATGGGAAATATGGCTCACGGCCAAGAGAGGAGAAAGGAGTGAAATTTGTGATTTTTCCAAGTCCACTACTTATCAAAGTCTTGCTAGTTTATGGCCATTGGATCAAATAGTATAAAGATTCAAGACAAAATCCTAGCCCTTGGATCAATCCAAGTCTATCCTCACAAGATATTTTCTATGCTTCTCGAAGCCACCTCGCCTCACAGCTCTCGCGCGTCGCGAAGAACGAAACTCACAAAAACAGAAAACCTACGGAAAGAACGTCTAACGTTTTTCCATTCCAAAACTTATCGCCGAATCTTTTTCCGCGACTGTAATTTTCTTCCATACCTCAGAAAATTATTCTCAGAACATAACCTCACTCCCGCAGATATATAAAACTCCCGTCCGAAACCTCACTTAAAACAGACGCAGTAAGGTTTTTCGTCAGCGGGTAAAATCCTACTCGTTTTTCCAAAAACAAGAATAATCCAAATCTCGTTATTCTGAATCCACATCAACCTTCTTATTCACAAAAGAGGATTACAAGACAAAAGTCTGTGCCTTTACAGCGCACCAGCACAAAACAGGCTCCGTTTCAGCAAAAATCTCATTAATGCGACGATACTCACAAAACCGCTTCACCAAAAACCCTAAAACTCGTAGCCATTACTAGAGTTCCTTAGAAAAACTGTACAGTGGAATCTTGGGTCTTACAGATCTCGGATGGTCCATATTATATATTAATAAAATCAACTGTTTGAAATCTGAACTATTCTTTTATAATCGAACGGCTAATATAGTAACTGTGTTAACACGATTACTGTGTTAAATCTTGTTATGTTATTTACGACAAAGTTAGTATACAAAAGGCTAAGAATGAGTGGAATATGCATCTCACATGCTTAATAATCCACAGTTTGTGGGATATTTTTTTAAAAAAAAAAAGAAAAAGAGAATAAAAGAATTGTAAGTAAATTTTCCGTGTTTACTCGATGTCATTCTTATTTTTATTTTTTTGAATGGCAAATATATTATATAGGCTAAACTACACATTTGGTCTCTTACGTTTAAAAAGTTTCAATTTGGTCCCTTACGTTTATTTTAGGTTTCAATTTAGTCATTTCCGTCAGTTTTTGCACATGTGGCAGACGGTTTGCATACGTGGATTGACACGTGGACACCTAGACAGGTTGACACGTGTCCAATTGAAACCGTGTAATCATTAAAACTGACGGAAGGGACCAACTAATGCCAACGTTGATAACGTAAGGGGTCAAATTGAAACTTTTTAAACGTAAGAGATAAAATTGAAACCTAAAATAAACATAAGAGACTAAATATGTAGTTTAGCCTATTATATATTATATATAAAAATATAAGAGAAAATTCAATAAACAAAGAGGTACTGGAGATATACTTCCATCAGAACCAAAAGGCATATTAGTCATTTTCTTAATGGACATGAATCGATGAATCGATTGTAGAAAAATCCATAAGGCATTAGTCATTTGCAAAGAGAAGTGTTGGAAAACAGATGCAGGTGTTATGGTCCAACTCTATTGATTAGGGGTGGGAAGAGAATGGGAGAGAAATAAAAGAGTTTATTAAAAAGAAAGAAAAATATAGGAATCCAGGAGGCCTTTGTCATTTCACTACAAGAGTACATGATTTTTTTTACGGATTTAATATCAACTTACTGGCCGTTATGGCCGTCAGTACGTTTGTGACCACCTAGGCCGCCGCAAAATGAAGAAAAACGGTCACAAAATTAAAAAATATTATTTATGGAACATTTCAGCCACTTACTGGCGGCCTAGGCCGCCGCAAATCATTATTTGATTTATTGGCTGCCTAAACCGCCGCAAAATACACGTTGGCAGGTCTTGGAAATTGTTCCCGCACTCAGCGGCGGCCTAGGCCGCCGGTAAGTTGAAGCAAATTAAAAAAAAAAATAGATGTTATACTTTGCGTCGACTTTCGCCGACGGTAAGTGAAACCATATTTTAAAAAACAACTCTGTTGGCAGAAGCAGCCTCTATATATACTCATTCCTTCCATCTCATTTCATTTCCACCATTTCAATATCTCTCTACAATTTTCTCCAACTTCTCTCTAAATTTTTTTCTAGTGTTTGTTCTTCATCACTCTACCTTTGGTTTTTTCCAATTTTTTTAATTTTAATTAATGTATTTTTATTACTAAGTCTAATTTTATTAGTTTCTTTTAATCATGTGTATATTTATAGTAGTAAAATTTAGATTGAACAATATTTTTCATTAACTTTAAAACACAAATCTTTTATGTTTAACGATTTTAATTTTATTACAGTATATTTTATTTAATGATAAGTATATTCATGTTAATAGTTCTTTTTAATGATAAATATATTAAAAATAATTTTTTATTATTTATTTAAATAAATTATGTTTTTTAAATTAATAATCATATTTTATAAATTAATAGACATAATTTTAAATAAAATATGTTTTTTTAAAAAATATATATAAGTTTGGGGCGGCCTAACGTCAGAATTGTCTCATTAGTTTGCAGCGGTCCTGACCGCCGATAAGTTTGCTAGAAAGTGTGACAGACTTTGCCTTTACTTTGCGGCGGCTTGGGCCCCCAGTAAATGTTACCAGCGACAATTTTTGCGGCCGATCATGACAGCCGGTAAATTGGTCACATTTTCAATTTTGCGACCGTTTTTTCCACTTTGTGACGGTCAAATGCAGCCACTAAATGGGGATTTTCTTGTAGTGTTTGTAAAGAAAAATGTTGGAAAAGAAATGCAGGTGTTATGATCCAACTCTATTGATTAGGGGTGGGAAGAAAATGGGGGAGAAATAAAAGAGTTTATTAAAAAAAGAAGAATCCAGAAGGCATTAGTCATTTGTAAAGAGAAGTGTTGGAAAACAGATGCAGATGTTATGGTTCAACTCTATTGTTTAGGGAGTTCTCAGATTTCTCGTTCTCGCTTGTCTGGTACGTCTCCCCACAATTCTCAAAAAGAGGAATTGAGATCTTTTATTTCAAAAAGATTTCAATAGTATGATACACAAGAGTTAGAGAAAGAATTACAAACCACTCGATTGTTACACTCTTCGACTCTTTCAAAACCCAATCTTCTTCCAAGATAGAAATCCAAATGATGTCTTCAATCTCTGATTGATTCCTCCGTAGCAAGATCCCCGATCTTCAACAAGACACTATCTTCCACTTGAAATTTCGGATGATTCCTTGAGCAATCACTTGTACGAAAAGACTCAAACACCGTTGAAGTGAAAACCTAGTTTTTGCTTTGAGATTCCCCAATTCCTTTTCCACTTGAAAGAAAACCTCAATTTGCCACCACGAACGTTATCTCCAATCTTTCTATCACACTAATTGAATTGATCGTTTGAACAACTATATGTAGAGAGAAGAAAGAATCTTGAAGAAGATGAAGAATAAGGAAGTGTATATGTTTCTAACTTCTCAAAATTCATTGAAGTCCAAATCTTGGTGGGCAATATCCTAACACATATCTTTCAATATTTGTACTCTTTATACATCAATTACGTACCGTGAATCTCTCTCCTTCGTTTTCAAATTTACATCCCTTCTCACTAAACCTTTACAGCCGCCACCCCCTTTTCAACCTTAAAATCCAAATCACCACTGTTACAATGTAGTCTCCTTGGATGGTGGTGTGATGAACTCGGCACTCCGCACCACCGCAGAACCTTCCTTCCGGTGAGGCTCTGTTTTTCATCAATTTTCATTTTCGTTGTTTAGCTTAGATTTAGACCTCTATGTTCCTCCTCCGCGCCGGAAGGTTGAGTAGTGGTTACGGTCGGTGTAGCCACTGCCTTTCTTTTGCGGTTCTGTTCTCGTTTTTTTCCGTTCTGTTTCTGTTGTTGTTCTCTGTTTTTTCATCACATGAGGGGTGTGAGCAGAGTTTGGTTGTTTCGATGTGAGGTTGTGAATGGGGTAGAAGATGGAGGGGATGTCGGCGTTTTTGGTTACAGTGGTGGTTTTGTGACAGTGAAGGTGGTACGGTGAGGTGGTGGTGTCGTGTTTGCGGAGCTGCGTTTTTTGCTCCGGTGGTTGCGTCGCCGGCAGAGACTGTTTTTGGTGGGATTTGGTGGTTCGGGGTTGTTGGCTGAGTTTGATGTTTGAGGCTGCTGGTGGCTGTGTTGTTGATGGCCGTTTGGTGTTTGGAGGTGAAGAGGAGGTGGTGGTGAGGTGATGATTTACTGTTTACACATCGTGCCATGTTTGGTGTTCGACGGTTATGGTGTTTGGTGGCGGTGCTACGACGGGGTTTTGGTCTGGAGGTGAGGTTGGGAGGCGGTGTCGGTGAGTTGCAGTGGCAGTGTTAGCGGGGGAGGTGGTGCTGTCGTCTCTTTAGTGGCTCTGGTGGGGACAGTGAAAAGTGGTGGCGGAGGTTGGGAGTTTGGTGTTGCGTCTTGGCAGAGGTGGTGTTTGGTAATGGCGGTGCTGGGCTGAGGCGGTGGTTTGGCTGAGGTTGTGGTGTTGGACAGAGGGAGTTTTGGCCTTGGTTTTCTTGTCTTGTCACGCCTGAAAAGGCGAGGTACGTAGGCTCTCCGTGTTGACGAATGATGTTGCTTTATGGTACCTCCAGGACGTATTGGCGTGGGAGTGGTGTTGGATGGTTAAGGCCGAGTGTGAGTGGATTCTATCTGATACAAGAGTCTCTGACCATTTTCAAATCTGGTGAGATTTGCAGGACTCTTGGAGTCGCTGAGGGGTGTTCAAGTCTGTTGAGACTTGCAGGTCTCTGGTATCTGGTCGAATTCTTCTGCATCAGATGTTGACCGTCGATTCTCGGACTACCGGAGTCCCTCAACCTCTGACTTCTGGGGCTACTCTATGGATCTGATGGGCCGAGTAATTTTAATTCGAGTTCGGAAGTTAGAGCCAAGTGGTGTCTCCTAGGGTCGGGTAGGGGTTTTCTCTGGGGGTTTAGCGAGTCAATATTGGTGTATTGGTGTATGGGTGGTTTGGGGTGTTTGTTTTGGTGTTGGTAATTGTGTTATATCACGTTACCTTTTATTTGTATGTTTCCACGACAATTCCTTTCACTTCTTGTGGAGGAATAGTCTTTTAATAAAATTTAGCCGTTCAAAAATAAAATAAAATAAGGAAGTGTATATTTTTTAATCTCATTCACATAACTATGACAACTTAGAATTTTGTCTCTAAGTGTTTTGCTTGTTGCTATTTTATAGGGTGTCATAAAAAAAATGACAGTAAAACAGTTAAAGAAAGTTGTGATACTAATAACTATGATCTGATATGCCTTGTACTGGTCAATGCATGTGTACAGCTAGAAGGATTAGTTCTTTCCATATTTATTCATTCTATAATTATTACAATAATCAGTAGCTTAATTATAGGATTACAATTGTACTACAATATGTGTATATAATCACATTCTGTCAAATGAATATACAATACATCTTTACACCATTTCTTTCTTGGCATCAGAGCACTTAAGCTTGAAGGCTCTCGATCCAATCATGTCATCCGCTGTCACCACAAATCAGAAAAACGACCTACCTACAACTGTCTCAGTCAAGCTGGACAGAGATAATTATCCCCTATGGAAGTCACTAGTTCTTCCATTGATTAGAGGTTGCAAACTTGATGGCTACATATTAGGCACAAAAGAATGTCCTGAACAGTTTGTCACCACTAATAACACAACTAAGAAAATCAATCCTGAATATGAAGAGTGGATTGCTCATGACCAGGCTGTACTTGGATGGCTAAGGAATTCAATGGCCGTCGATGTTGCAACACAGTTGCTGCACTGTGAAACCTCTAAGGAAATTTGGGATGAAGCTCAAAGCCTAGCAGGTGCGCACACAAAGTCAAGAATAATTTACCTCAAATCAGAATTTCACAACACCCGCAAAGGAGATATGAAGATGGATCAATATCTCAGCAAAATGAAGAACCTTGCTGATAAATTGAAGCTGGCAGAATCACCTATCTCCAATTCAGATCTGATAATTCAGACACTGAATGGACTGGATGCTGAATACAATCCAGTGGTGGTTAAACTATCTGATCAAATCAACCTTAGTTGGGTCAATCTGCAAGCCCAACTATTGGCATTTGAAAGCAGAATTGAACAGTTGAACAATTTCAATAATCTCTCGATGAATGCATCTGTAAACATTGCAAACAGAACTGGAAACAGAAATGGCTTCAGAGGCAACAAGCATGGAACACGAGGCAGCTGGAGAGGTTCTAACTGGAGAGGCTATAACACTAGAGGCGGTAGAGGAAGAGGTAGATCTCAAACAACATGTCAGGTATGTAACATGGATAACCACACTGCAGTGGATTGCTTTTACCGCTATGACAAGTCATATACAGGCTCAAGTCACTATGCTGAGAATAACAAGCAAAGAAATCATAGTGCCTACATAGCATCACCTTACCATGATTAGGACTATGAGTGGTACTTTGATAGTGGAGCTAGTAACCATGTAACTCATCAAAATGAGAAACTCCAAAATCTCAGTGAAAGCAATGGTAAGAATTCTCTATTAATTGGCAATGGTGAGAAGTTAAAAATATCGGCCTCGGGCTCTGCTAAATTAAATAATCTCAATCTGCATAATGTCTTGTATGTACCGGAAATAACAAAAAATCTGTTGAGTGTATCTAAATTGACTGCAGACAATAATGCTCTTGTTGAATTTGATGCAA
Source organism: Trifolium repens (assembly GCA_030408175.1). NCBI lineage: Eukaryota > Viridiplantae > Streptophyta > Magnoliopsida > Fabales > Fabaceae > Trifolium > Trifolium repens. Next base: position 18,514,147 of record CP125849.1, read on the forward strand.
ATTGTTGCTATGTGAAGGACAAGCTGACAGGGAAGGCACTTCTAAAAGGGAAACTTAGAGATGGCCTGTATCAACTTTCAAGTGTCAACTCTCAAGTCAATAAAGACTCATGTGCCTACATGTCTGTCAAGGAGAATTGGCATAGAAAGCTTGGACACCCGAACAATAAAGTCCTGGAAAAGGTGTTAAAGAACTGCAATGTGAAGACATCACCAAATGATCATTTTTCATTTTGTGAAGCCTGCCAATTTGGAAAACTTCACTTGTTACCCTTTCAATCATCTTCCTCTCATGCTAAGGAACCTTTAGATTTAATTCATAGTGATGTATGGGGCCCAGCCCCAATTTTGTCTCCATCTAATTTTAAGTACTATGTTCATTTTATTGATGATTTTAGCAGATTCACTTGGATTTTTCCTTTAAAACAAAAATCAGAAACTATACATGCTTTCACTCAATTCAAAAACATGGTTGAAAATCAGTTTAACAAGAAAATAAAAGTAATTCAATGTGATGGAGGAGGTGAGTATAAACCTATCCAGAAGATAGCCGTAGAGTCAGGAATTCAATTCAGAATGTCTTGCCCATACACCTCTCAACATAATGGTAGAGCTGAGAGAAAGCATAGACATGTGGCTGAACTAGGACTTACACTACTAGCACAAGCTAAAATGCCTCTACACTATTGGTGGGAAGCTTTCTCTACCTCAGTCTATCTCATCAATAGATTACCCTCATCAGTGAATCCGAATGCCAGTCCATACTCATTGTTGTTTGAGAAGGAACCTGATTATGATGCTTTAAAACCTTTTGGGTGTGCCTGTTATCCGTGTCTCAAACCATACAATCAGCATAAGCTCCAATTTCATACCACTAGGTGTGTGTTCTTGGGGTATAGCAACTCTCACAAAGGATACAAGTGCCTCAACTCTCATGGAAGAATCTTTGTTTCAAGACATGTGGTCTTCAATGAGAACCATTTTCCATTTCATGATGGCTTCCTTGACACAAGAAATTCATTAAAAACTCTAACTGAAGCTACACCTATTGTCCTTCCTTCTTGTCCTGCAGGTATCACTAGTAGTCACACAATTGAGCCAGCTAATGTGAACCATCAGGAGACAAAAGATCAACCAGTTCTTAGCGAGACTTTTATCGATACAGATGAGGTCATCCCAGATGAAAATGAAGGTGAAGATGTCGAGTCAACAGAACTGGTGGAACCAAGCAACCAAATCACACCAGAGGACAGCCAACCAGCCCAGCAGGACAACACAAGTTGCATACGTACAAGGAGCAAGGCAGGAATTTACAAGCCAAAATTGCCTTATATAGGACTGACAGAAACTCACAAAGAAGATAAGGAACCAGAAAGTGTTGAAGAAGCACTAATCAGACCAAAGTGGAAAGAAGCTATGGATGCAGAATACAAAGCTCTAACAATAAATCAAACTTGGACACTGGTACCACATCAAGGACAAGAAAACATCATTGACTCAAAATGGGTTTTTAAAACCAAGTACAAGGCAGATGGCTCCATTGAAAGAAGAAAAGCAAGATTGGTTGCCAAAGGTTTTCAACAAACTGCAGGTCTAGACTATGATGAGACTTTCAGCCCTGTGATCAAATCCAGCACTGTAAGAATTGTCTTAACCATTGCAGTACATTTAAATTGGGAAGTTAGGCAATTAGACATAAACAATGCATTCTTGAATGGCAGTCTCAAAGAAACTGTGTTTATGCATCAACCAGAAGGCTATATAGATTCAGCCAAACCTTATCATATATGCAAGTTAACCAAGGCAATTTATGGTCTGAAGCAGGCCCCAAGGGCCTGGTATGACAGTTTGAGGCATACTTTATTAGGTTGGGGTTTTCAAAACACCAAAAGTGATTCATCCCTCTTTGTCCTTAAAGGAACCAGCCATATCACATTTATTCTCATATATGTTGATGATATAATAGTAACAGGCAGCAATAGCAATTTCCTAGAGACCTTCATCACTCAACTAAACACTGCCTTCTCACTTAAAGATTTAGGCCATCTACACTATTTCCTAGGGATTGAAGTGCACAGAGATGTTGGTGGAATGTACTTGAAACAAACAAAGTACATAAGAGACTTGCTCAAGAAATTTAATATGGAAAAGGCTTCGACCTGCCCTACACCAATGGTAACCGGGAAACAATTCATCGCTGAAGGATAACCAATGGCCAATCCTACACTATACAGACAAGCTATAGGTGCATTGCAGTACCTAACCAACACTAGGCCTGACATAGCTTTCTCTGTCAACAAACTCAGTCAATACATGAGTTCACCAACCACAGATCACTGACAAGGAATAAAAAGAATATTGAGATATCTCCATGGCACAAGAAATCTATGTCTGCATATTAAACCCTCAACTGATCTTGATATTACAGGGTTCTCTGATGCAGATTGGGCCACCAGTGTAGATGACAGGAAATCTATGGCAGGACAGTGTGTATTCCTTGGTGAGACTCTGGTTTCGTGGGCCTCAAGAAAACAAAGAGTGGTGTCACGATCAAGCACTGAGTCAGAGTACATGGCCTTGGCTGACCTAGCAGCTGAAGTAGCTTGGATTAGATCACTTATAGAAGAGCTGAAACTCCATATGCTTAGGAAACCAGTCTTGTGGTGTGATAACTTGAGTGCTAAGGCACTAGCATCCAACCCAGTTATGCATGCTCGGTCCAAGCATATTGAGATAGACGTTCACTACATACGTGATCAAGTACTTCAAAATAAAATCGCTATAGCCTATGTGCCCACAGCTGATCAAATTGCAGATTGTTTAACCAAACCTCTCACACACACAAGATTCAACATTTTTAGAAACAAACTTGGGGTGACTGTATCACCATCAGTTTGAGAGGGGGAGTTAAAGAAAGTTGTGATACTAATAACTATGATCTGATATGCCTTGTACTGGTCAATGCATGTGTACAGCTAGAAGGATTAGTTCTTTCCATATTTATTCATTCTATAATTATTACAATAATCAGTAGCTTAATTATAGGATTACAATTGTACTACAATATGTGTATATAATCACATTCTGTCAAATGAATATACAATACATCTTTACACCATTTCTTTCTAAAACAAAATCTTTAATTCAAAATGTGAATGCACCAATTCACTACAGGTATATGTACCGATTCATTTACAAAGAGAGAACAAAAATAAAATTGAACTAAGCATGTACCAGTTCATGTAAGATTTTGAACCAGTTCATGCAAATTTTGCACCAGTTCAAAAAGTTATGTATTGGTGAAAAACAGTTTCTTACCAATGCAAGATAATTTTGTGCTGGTGCAAGATAGTATTTGGAAATTTTGTATAGGTACAAGACAATTTTGTACTAGTGCAAGATTTTTCTATTTGCAGATGCACCGGTTCAAAAGAGTTATGCACCGGTTCTAAAACATCTTGAAAATCTTGTACGAGTACAAGATTGTTTTGTACCGATTCAAGATACCATATTTGTGAAAAATGAGATTTGCTCAATGTATTTTTGCAAAAATAAATTAGAAAAACATAACCAAACTTTACCTTGATCAAATAAAACTATTTTAACTCTATTTTTAACATTATTCAAAACCAAACGAGAACGTTCACGCAAGGTTTTAAATAAAGGTCCGCGACCGCAAAAATGGCCGCGACAAAACGGTTTTTGCAGGTGACGATACCGTTACTGTGTATCACCGTTTTTATATTAAAGAACAAATTGTGATTAATTCACACCGCGACGACCGCAATTAGTGTTGTAACACCTGTACCGACCGAAATCGCGAAAATCTTTACGTAACCGAAACGCGACCGCGACCGTTTTTTAAAACCTTGCGTTCACGTGCATCCACATTTCTTGTTGGCTTATAAGTTGGGTTAATAAAATAGTAATAAGAGAAAGGAACAATATATATAACACCATTAATTACCAATAATTATGGACAGCAATAATTAAAAGAACCAAGCTGCATAAAGCCACTTTTGAACTCAGGACAAAACATTCCACCCACTAATAAATAAAAAGGTATTATATTGTAGTAATGTTTTGATTTCCCGTCTTTGTACGGTGTATTTGGTTGTCCCGTCTTTGTGCGGTGTTTTTGTTGTCCCGTCTTTGTGCGGTGTTCATTTGTTTCAGGTTGAAGGAGTAGATCTGATCTAGTGCAGATCCAATCAATGTCGACTTTGGTGTCATCAACGCTACAGATCTGGAGATATGGATATTCCAGAGACTTCAATATAGTCATATTTGTAGGCATATGTAATTTGCCGTTTTATGCTATTAACATGGATACTGTGAGTTTGTTCGCAGATTTATCCTTTTTGTTTTTAGCGATTATCAATTTGTATTACATCGATGTACTCTTTTTATTTGAATGAATGAATATTGTTTATTTTGTCAAAAAAAAAAAAATTATAGGCTCAGTCTACCGACGTGCGAGAGTAAAATAGGTCTCATACCCGTGCGAGAGTAATTTGCAACAGTTGGATAAATATTTGTTGAATCAACGGATGACATTCAAGGCAAGAGGTAATACTATCCAAGGCATGAGTAATACGTTGACACATTTATTTACTTTATTTAAAAAAATTAATTTGTTAAAAGTGTAGTGCCATAATTACAAGGTCAGTATTAGGGATGTTCACAATTCAGTTTGGATTGATTTTGCGGCAAAAATTCATCTGATCCAAAAATAAATTTATTTGCGGTTCGATTCGGTTTCGGGTGACAAATAAAAATAAACCAATTTGATCAGATCCAATTTTATGCGTTTTAATTTGGATCGGTTTTTGGACATCCGAATTATAAATTATATTTTTTTTATTAAATATTAATATTATAAACAATATATAAAATAATAGTTTAACTTCTTTGAAGAAATAAATATTAAGTTTGATTTAAAAGATAACATATAATATATTAATAATTAATATTTTGGAATGTAATTATCAATTATATTTGAAACATGTCAAAAAGTAAGAAATAGATTAAATAAATTAAACTAACAAATAGTATTAACAAAATTTAAAATGAACAAAGAATAGGTTAATGCAATATATTTTCATACTGATAAAAGGATTAACAAGTATTAAAATATATGTATGCGGTTTAGATCGGTTTTGAAAAATCAATTCGAAATCTGATTCGATCAAGCGGTTTTCACAAAAAGACATCCAAACACATACAAATTTTTTTTGATTTTTTGCGATTTTCAATCTTTTTGGATTCGTTTGCGGTTTTTATTTGGATTGGTTTGGATTTGAGCACCCCTAGTCAGCATTGGAATTTCATAAATAGAGGAATAGATAATCCTTTTTAAAAAAAGAGGGCAATCTCTTACAGCATAAAAGAATAAATCAAGATTGTGAAAAAGTAAACTAATTGATATTATAACTTTGGGTCTCACATCTTAGCTTTAGGGATTAAAATCAAAAAAATTTGCATATACAAGGACTAATTTACAACAAAAAAAATACAGGGACTAAAACTAAAAATTTATAAACTTATAAGGACGAAAATGATGTTTGGTGATATTCTTACAATTCTATAAATTCAAAGAGAGCTATGGATAGCATGTAAACGTGGCCTTTTGTTTTGATAAGAGCCAAGAGATTCCACTATTGATGGCTGTCATGTCACTCACTTTGTTATTATACATATTTTGTGATCATTACCACATTCATTTGTCACTAGACTTTCCTTATTTGTCTCATTTTTTCAACTAAATCTTTCTCTACTGAGCTCTGGTCCTTTAAATTTTCAGGTGCATAAATTAGCATTAAAGAAAATGAGTTACACTGATGGAAATATTATCTTCAATCTTCATCTCTATTGGTAAGTCCAATTAAGTATTATATATCCTTCATTTGCATACATTATACAACTGCATATATGTTATAATTTTATGTTTTTCCCTTCTTTTTCTTTTTCTTTGTTGAAAAAAAGTAAAAGATATACTTATAGAAACTGAAGTGTGATCATGCTACCTGATAAATGTTACTATTGTTCAAGTGATACTTTGAAATTCATGTCACTCTCACTATTATGGATTATTCTTTTCATCTTTTGGTTATAATAATAAGAATTTTTTTTACATATATACATCCATGAAATAAAATTTTAGTCAGTGTCTCACATCAGTAAAATATTCATTATTCTTTTTTCCATAATTTTATATGGCTTACATAAGATATGGTGATTTAAAATTTAGCCTTACATAATACTGGCAATTACCAAAGGATAAGCCACTTGTGGCAACAAGTTATGTGGTACCAATTTTGTTTTGTCTCATACATATACTTTTGATTAGAATAATTTTAAACCAAATTATTTAAATATATTTTAAAATAATATTAATTTATATAAATAATATTTAAAATAACATTAATTTATATAAATAACATTAATATTTAAATTAGTCCAAAACGTAGTAGTGTGACTAAATGCACTATTTATATATTTTGTTTTGACCGTATTTTTCTAAAATTTTATAAATGTAAATATTATCATATAAAATATTATTTGATTTATTACGATGAATATTTTCAAAATATCAAATTTCTATCATTTTTATTAATAGACATTTAAAGATATTCGTAATCAAAATTATACTGTATCCAAAAAAAAAAATAGGGTTTGTCTAACATGTGCAACATTGCACATGTTAAGATAACTAAAAGTAATAACTTTTTATTAAAAAAACAATAATTATTTATTAAAATATTATATATTTAATATAAAATGCACAAGTTCCAATACAAATTTACTATTTTAAACTTCTTAACATATGTAAATTTGCACACGATAGAAAAATCCAAAAAATTATATTGGTGTACGTGCAATGGTCAATAAATTCTTATATTTTGGAACGGATGTAGCAGTATTCTAGCAATTAAAATTCTAGCAATGAATTAGGCTCAATAGACAAACATTTATTTAGTACATACTAGTAAACGTTTTTCCATAATTTGAACGTGATATTATTTGTTGTTAGTTTCATCACAATTTTTCGTTATGTTTCCTGATTTTCAATCACAACATTTATTAGTTTCATCACAATTTTTCGTAATGTTTCCTAATTTTCAATCATCCAACATGAGAATCGTTTTTCCGCATAAAATCACGATTATTTTGTTTAGGGATTAGCATATTCTTCGTGCATTTAAATAAAGGTCTTGCTAATGACTGCCTTCGGGGTATTTTTTAAGCATTCTATTTAAAGAAATGATTTATTCAAAAAGTAAGATATTTTAATTTTCAATGCGTTGACTTCACACATTTCTATAAAAATTTAACAAAAACTTACTATTTATTGTATTTAAAGAGTGTCATTTCCTTTAAATAATGAAAGATATTATTTTTGTCAAAAAAATCATACATCGTCATTTATAACTGAATTTGCTTTTTATATTTGTCTCATTGTCAATGCTTTATGTTTTCCATAATATTGTGAAATATTCCTAAATGAGCTAAACTAATTTGATTTCAGCTATCAAAGTCAACGATATTGTTACCATTCTTGGCAATTGAATTGAATTTTTAACCTTAAAGAAGAGAGAGATATTGCCAATTATTATCAGGTTTCTGCTTCTATTTAAACATATTTTTGAACCTTGTTGAGTAACTTTGAAACATTTTATATTATTACTCTTAAAAGGCCTCTTCTTGGTTTGTTACAGTGAACTATGGTTGCTTTTGGTAAGAAGTTGAGAGAATCACAGATTCAAGAATGGAAAGGGTATACAATATATTCATGCTTTTCGCTTTTGATACATTGAAATGTTTTGTTTTAGGGTGCATTTGTCGGTCCTATGAAGCACTCACACTCCTTGAATTAGGCGTGTCTGTGTTAGATACCGATACAACACTGATATTTATGATTATATTGAATTATGTCATTTTTTAAATTATTATCGGTGTTGACGTGTCTGTATCCGTGCTTTATAGTTTGTTAGAGATTAAAAAAAAATAGGGATTTTGATATTCAATAATTTAGAAATTACTTTTTAGAGATTTTCTAAAAAAGTTGAATTTACTTTGTGTTTGTTTATGTTTTTTTTAGATTTTCACAACAGTTTATTGTAATAAAAATCTTTTTTTTTTATAAAATAATTTTTAGTTTGTTTGTATACAACATGGAAAAGTGATTTTTTTTAATTACAAAATAACCTCCACCCAACATTTATTTTTTCTCTCCTATAAAAAAATCTATTATTTGAGAAACTATTTTTAGCTGTTTTTTATTATTTTTAGATTCGAATTATTTGTAAAAACTATAACAAACTGATGCAATACTTATAAAAGTGATTATTTTTATAAAATAAAAAAAAAGTGATTATTTTCTAAAAGAAAACTATAACAAACGGCCTCTAAATTCTTGTAATACATGCTGTAACTATTTTTTTTTCTTCAGATATTACATTAACTATAAGTTTATGAAGAAGAAAGTCAAGAAATATGCAGAACAAATTGATGTTGGAGCTCAAAATCGCCATAATGTACTCAGAGACTTTTCAATGCTGCTAGACAATCAGGTTAATACACTTAAGGATATGTTTGGATTGGTGGTTGATTTATTTAAATTGAAAGATAATTATGTATGTTACAAAAGAAAAAAAAATAAGTTATTCGTTCCTTGCTTCTTTTTTTTTTTAAGAAATTAAATTAACCCACTCAAATTGCCACCAGAGAGAATTGACGTTCTTTGTTCTTAAATTTCAGATAGAAATGATTGTTTTGTTTCTGCTTGAACAACAAGGAGTACTTGCGCGAAGGTTGTCCAATATTGGACAAGATCACCAAAAACTTATACAGCAACCAGATAGTTTGATGATATCTGAAATCCAAGAAGCTTATAGAGAAGTTGGAAGAGATCTTTTAAGGCTTCTTTATTTTGTGGAAATGAATGCTACTGGTTTGAGAAAGATCTTAAAGAAGTTTGATAAGCGATTAAGATATAAATTCACTGATTATTATGTTAAGACTCGTGCAAATCATCCTTATTCTCAACTAAGACAGGTTCTAAGGCATGTGGTAATGTTTCTAAACCCTTGACAGTGACACCACATTTTCCTCATTTCAATACTAATGTTCAATACTCATGTTATGTTCTTTTGCAGGGTATTGGTGCTGTTGTTGGAGTTTTGTCTCATAATCTTGCAGACCTTTATGATTTACAAAAGTGTCAAGGAGGCTATATTTCTATATATGACCAACCTAATTATGCTCATCAAGTTAGTTCTTAATCCATTATTTACATGATACTTTTTTAAGATTTTATCCTTTACTAGCTAGCTCTCTAACCCTTCTTGTGTTTGAGCTAATACTAATTTGAGAGAGTAATCAGGTAGTCCATAAACTTAACTCAATTGGTAGGACATTGTATTATATATGCAAGGGATCGGGGTTCGAACTTCGGTCATCCCACTTAATCTACCTTAAGGGTGGAATTTTTTAGCCACAAGGCTACTTAACAAAAACAAGAGTTATTTTAGCAAGTGTACTAAAATAGTAAGAACAAAAGATTTAAGAAGAAAGATAGAAATGGGGGATGAGTAAAAATAGTAACAATAATAACAATAAAGATAAAGATTAACAAGTGAAATAAGATGAGAAAACAGTTAGGTTGTTTCGAATTCCTTCACAATTCATTCTTATTATCACGATGAATTAACTAAGATAATAATAATCAATTTATTGTCTTATTACCTTTTCAATTATTAACACCCACTACTTTCGTGGATGAGTTGAGAAATTATGAAAGCATTAATTTAATGAACGTTAATTACAAACATCACAACCTCAAGTTCAATATTTCTATGTTGGTTGAATAATTATCTCAGATCGAGTTTAAAAGCTATTGTTAATAGTCAATTAATACTTGGATTCATAAATACGTCTACCTATGTTAAGCATTAAGAACACAAATAATTAAATTAAATAAAACACTGTAATATATAACATCACCAAATTACATGGCTTCAAAATAATTCTAGGAAAGTTCATCTACTCAACTTAATCTAAGGAAATTAGTTACTCATCGACATAATTGGTGAAATTGTGAGTATCAACCTAATTAATTATATATACAAATGAACCTGAACACTAAATTAAGTTGCAATGTTGAACATATAACCAATAGTATGCAATTTTGGCTAACTATAATTTTCCTTTAAACATTTTAGTTAAATCCTATTTTGTTCTGTTAATCATACAATGTCATGCATTCCTAGCTTGAATTCTTAGGTTAAAATCAAGATATAAGGGTTAAATTCTTCATAAATGGTATTTAGACACACAAGTTCTACAACAAAATTTGAATGGTTAACACAATTAAAATATGTTATTTACATTCAATGGATGATTAATGAATACAACAAGGTGACACAACTCATTAACATGTACTCCCTCCATGACACTTTATAAGCAAATTTCACAGTGTATCTGGACTATAACAAAGTCCAGATACATTAATTATGCAATAAATCTAGAAAGGTGAAATTTGCTTATAAAATGTCACGAAGGGAGTAATTAACTACTATTTTGAATGTCATTAACCACATTTGAGTACTTGCAATAGTTTTGGTTTACTCATGTAAATTCTAAGGTATTTTTCAAACACTTGATGAGGATATCCTTCTAATAACTTGTCTTGAAGGATCGAATTCTTGAATCTATCAAAGTAGCAGCAGACAAATTATCCAACTCAACAAATTTCCTTCAATTTTTGGGAAGACATTCTTTTATCATGCAACAAGAAGAGTTATCACCATCTCCATCTGAAGAAATTACCCTTGATGAAAGATATCATTTTATATCACTTCTTTTGAACTTGGCAAGCACTTTTTTGTATATGGTCAATACTTACATCATTGTACCTACTGCTGACAACTACTCTTTGAACCTTGGAGCTGCTGCAAGTGTTTGTGGTGTCGTCATCGGTTCAATGGCTGTTGCACAAGTCTTTGCTTCTGTTTATTTCAGTGCATGGTCGAATCGATCATATCTAAGACCTCTAATATTCAGTACCATTGTTCTTATAATTGGAAATACCTTGTATGCATTGGCCTATGATCTCAACTCAATAGTCGTTCTTCTTATAGGGCGCCTTTTTTGCGGGTAAGTAAAGTGACACTTATTACTCTCAAAGTTTCATACTTTCCATAAATATTTCAGGACATAATTATAATGTTTTTTGGTCTATCTTATTACTTCAAATTCTAGTTTACGTTTTTAGTCACTTCAAATATATCATTTTTTGCTTTTAGTCCCTGTAATTTTTTTTTTTGTTTTTCGAAGAATCAAGGATATATATATTTGATTGGCTTCGAGCTTACATATAGAATAGTATTTTGTTTAACTTGAATTCATTGATGTGATCAATGAATAAACAACGTTTCAGGCTAGGCTCAGCAAGGGCTGTAAACCGGCGTTATATTAGTGACTGTGTACCGTTGAAACTTCGGATGCAAGCGTCAGCAGGTTTTGTTAGTGCAAGTGCTTTAGGAATGGCTTGTGGTCCAGCTATGGCTTGTTTATTACAGACTGATTTTAGGATTTATAAGTTGACAATGAACCAAGACACATTACCTGGCTGGGTAATGGCAATTGCTTGGCTTGTTTATCTACTTTGTTTGTGCCTTTGTTTCGAGGAACCAAGAAATCTTTTGTCTTATGAAGCAGAAACTGGTAAGGTTCCATGTATTCATTTTTTAATATTCTATGCAAAACTGTGATTTTTCAATGCAAAACTGAGATTTTGCTCTGGCTTTATAAATTTTCTGACTCCGCCACTGAATGTATTTTGTATTTTTCTCTAAATGCACAGGACAACAAGCAGTTCATATTGCAATAGAGAATGAATATAGACAACCATTGTTAATGAATTCAGAAGCAAATGAGCAAAACGAAGATGGAGAAGAAGAAAAAGATGATGACGAAGAAGAAGTTTATGATAAAATTGAAGCTCAGAAGCCTGTTACTTCTATTGTGTTGGCATATAAGTTGCTTACACCATCAGTTAAGGTAAGTAACCCCTTGTGATTTTAATTCCATGCATTTAATTTTAAATATTTTCTACAAAATCTTATTGCCTTGTGAACCTTATTCAGTATAAATAATATGACATTTTCATTTCAATTATTAATAGTATATGAATCTTGATTCAATATTTTCTATGAATGCTTTTATTAGGTTCAATTATTTGTGTATTTTATGCTCAAGTATGCAATGGAGATAGTGCTTGCTGAATCAAGCCTTGTAACAGAATACTATTTTATTTGGTCAACCACCAAAGTAGCCATTTTCCTTGCATGTCTTGGTCTTACTGTCCTTCCTGTGAATATCGTTATCGGAAACTACATTACCAACATCTTCGAGGAAAGGTAGACCTTCAAGTACTTCCTTCGTACCTTTTTATAAGCACTTTTTGTCGTTTTAACATATATTAAGAAACAAAAGTAGCGTATAAATGTTACTAAAATATTCTTTTGCGTATAGTCATGGCTAATCCTGAATTTTCAATCTGATGAGTTTGTCGACATTTTTTCTCACGTGTCGGTATATCTTTACTTGTTGGTTGTTTTTACTTGCAGGCAAGTTCTACTGACATCAGAAATCATGGTTTGCATTGGCCTACTCCTAAGCTTTCATTTATTAATCCCTTATTCAGTAATTCAATATGTTGGATCAGCACTTATCACATTTGTGTCTGCTGAAGTTCTTGAAGGTAATATATTCCCAAAATACCCTAAATCTTTATATTGTAATAAATAAAACAGGCATGGAATAAACTAATGAAGTTTGCTCCTTGAACATGGCCTCATAATAATGTTTGGTTGATCATTCCAGGAGTTAACCTTTCACTTCTGTCAAAAATGATGTCGTCAAGACTTTCTCGTGGAACCTATAATGGAGGATTACTGTCGACTGAAGCTGGAACTCTAGCTCGAGTAATTGCAGATGCTACAATAACAATTTCAGGGTATTTCAGTCAAAGTAAACTACTCAATGCTACCTTGCTCCCTGCACTCCTGATCTGCATCTCATCCATTGTTGCTACCTTCTGCACCTACAACTCTCTCTATTAGTATAATAGTAATTAGTGACTAGTTACCACTTCAATAAAAATTTGAAATGTATACGTACATCTATATACTGCAAACTTTAAGAAATATTTGGTCAAGGTTTTTTATGATATTCAGTCCTCTAATGTTTTTAGTAGTTATTCTATAGTATTTTAGTATAATTTAGGAAGAGTTCCATAGAAGAACTTATAAAGAATTTAGCTCAACTCAAGCCAAGTCAAGAGTTTGAAGAAAAAGCACAAAACAAGATGAAAAAGCTGAAAAAACATGCGTTGAGGTTCTGATGCCATCAGACCACTGTGGGAAAAATAAAAACAGATCTTCCAACGTATCTGAAGCCAAGCCATCACCCCACGATTTTAACCTATCGGGCCACGAGTTTACACGAGTCTGGATGCGTTATAAATAGGGAATCAAGCCACAAGGATTAGACACACTAAAATTGAGAGAACAAAACGGCTAGGAACTTCCCAAAGGTCAAAGGAACTCGGTTTTCATCATTGGAAACACCTTCGAGCTCCATATTTCTCCTGGTATTCATGTATAATTCTCAAAACTCTTTTGCTATGATAATTACTTCTATGTCTAGCTAAGTTCCTTAGGCTAGATTGTTAGATGAACTTCCCTAGATCTATTAGAATCATGTAATTTGTAGATGATCATATTATTGCAATTCAGACTTTATATTTATTCGCTTATCATTTGTATTCAATGCTTTTCATAAGTATATATATTTGTGAATTGATTCAAGTATCAAATCAGTACTAATCCTAACTTTCGGAACTAGACATATCAAACTTTTGACTTTAGAACTAATGTACTTTAATACTTTCAATAATTTCGGACTCGCCTAAGACATTAAGGTATTGCTATTAATGAATAGGGTTCTGAGTTAGGACACTAGTCTTTAATTATTTTTGTGTTAACCAAATTGATGGTTAAGGATGAACATGTACAACCATACTACGGGGGACCGTTGGCAGCATTTGATGGATCACTCATTCAACCATTGGGTTTTGTCACTCTTCTCACCACGTTTGAAAACAAGGGAGATCTGGCTTCTCAGACGACGATCCAGGTGAAATTCCTCATCGTACCCTGTGAATCATGGTACAACTGTATTTTAGGAAGAACGGCCCTAAATTGGGAGCAATATCGTCAACAATACATCTCAAGATGCGCTACCATGGAAAAAATCACGAAGTAAGTACAATTGGATGACAATCCCGCAAAGACCGTCAAGATAGGAGCTAACCTACCCCCACACGTCCAAGAAACCCTGGTTAAATGCTTGAAAGCAAACACGGATGTCTTCACCACTACTCCAAAGGAAATGCCGGGAATAGACCCAGCAATAGCATGTTACCGCCTCAACGTGAACCAAATATGAAGTACGTGGCACAGCGAAGACGGCGACAGTCCCCTGAAAAGTCATGAAGCAGCCAAAACAACCCTAAATGGACTCATACAAGCCAAATTCATTTCGGAAATACATTCCACGAAATGATTGACAAATGTGGTGCTAGTAAAGAAGGCCAACAACAAATGGCGTGTGTGTGTCAACTACACAAATCTGAATAGAGCATGTCCCAAAGACTCTTACCCCCTGCCAAACATTGACAAATTGGTGGACAATTCTGCAGGTTATAAACTGTTATCCTTCATGGACGTCTATTCAAGGTACAATCAAATCTCCATGCACGAGGACGATAAAGATAAAACAGCTTTTATGACAGACAAAGCCGATTACAAATATAATGTGATGTCATTCGACCTCAAGAACGCAAGTGTTCAAAGAGGAAATAGGGGATATGTTGGAGGTATATATGGACGACATGATCATAAAATTCACAGTACGGAATGAGCACGAAGCTAAGATATCAAAAGATCGAGAAGATCGCATTGGCACTAATAGTAGCTTCCAGGAAGCTACGCATGTACTTTTAGCTCACTCCATTGTAGTACGGATTGACCAACCGTTGAAGCAAGTTCTATTCAGACCGGATCTGGTAGGACGAATGACCAAATGATCCATAGTTGTCCCAATTCGACATCTCCTTTGAACCACATAAGGCTTTAAAAGCACAGGTGTTTGCTGGTTTCCTCGCAGAGCTAACCCCTGGGAATAAACTACCATGTACCAAAAGGACCGTCTTCACAGACGAATCCTCCAACAATATTTTACAAAAAAAACTAATCTTGTTTTACTTCCCATGATTAATACCAGAGTTAAAGTAGATTAAAGAAATGTACAAAATTTATAATAATATATTAGTTCAATAATTTGGGTTTTATAACAAATAAGTTTTACTAGTAAAATATATTGAAGATTAAACTTATGTTGTTACTCAAGAAAATTTTAACTTCATGATTATAACTTTATAAGTGACCAATGTCTAGAGTAACATTAGCAAATTTTACAACACAGAAGGGTTGCTCTATTTCCCATGTAATGATGCCTAGAGTAGTGCAATTTATTATCATAAGCTATATAAATGACCAATGTCTAGAGTAACATTGGCAAACTTTGCTTTAAGTTTTATCATTTTATCTCAAGAGCCATTTAAAAAGGGATGATCATTGCATATCCCACTTTGCTCCCTTCTTATATGCATATCTCAAAACCAGTGGAAGGTATTTAGATCAAGAATGTTTATTTGCAGACATTAGCATCTTCCGCATGGTAGGTATTCTTGCTAGACAAATTGTACAACCATTTTCCTTTTATTTTACATCTACTAGAATTTTGGTCATAAGATGATTCATTGTTTCAAGACAGGGAGTAGTTTGTTTACATTTCTAAGCTCATTTTCTTCTTTTGTAGAGAACCATCTGCAAAAGCTTCCAATCTTGATGATGAAGACCTTGCAAGCTGAAAATAGTTTAATTTCCATTCAAACATTGTAACGTTATATGGATGTATTTGTTAAAAGATATGAAATGGTATCACGATTCTTTATGTTACAAGCTGAAAACTTTGGCAAATTTTTTTTAGAAATTTTGTTTTAGAAGTACCAATCCAACTAAATTCAATGATATCATGATGAGCTCAACAATGAAGGTCATTTATTCAATTGGTAAAAGTTGGTCCATACCCTCCAAACGCGTGGCTTTAACTACTGCTTCCGGCGTGATGACCTTTTTGGTGGAAGATTTGTAAGTACCTCTGTAAACGCTCTTTGAGCCTTGAGCCATGCCCGGACCCTGGTGAGTCTCCGGAACCCAACTTACCTGAACTTTTTAAATAAAAAAAATACATTAAAAAAAATACAAGATGCAAAGTAATAAATTATATCATAACAACAAACTTCAGAAATGGATTTGGTTCACTTAATTTTTCATGCAATTTCAATCTGTTGTATCAGTTTATATCACAAGAGTCAAGACAATGGTTTCACAAAGTTGTAATCTAGTCTGTCTAATAAAGATTTAAAGGTCAATAACTGTAACTGTCTTTTTTGAACTGCAGTAGATCCTGATCCCTAAAATTTTTCAATTGTTTTATTATGTGTAGTTCTTACGTCATATAAATGGGGTTGGAGTTGAACCTATTCTTTTTAAGAAATAGAGTTGAACTTATTACAGCAATATGAATTACACCATCATCTAAACTTAAAGGTGAAATAGTCAAATTCTCCGACAATTACAGTAATAGAAGCTATGGCTGATGCTAAACAGAGATGCCTTATTACATATCTATTCAAGGCAATTTCCTATTGTAACTATAAGAGAGCATTTTGAATGAGCAAACCACCCTCACCTTTTAGGAATAAAATAAACAATAATTTTTAACTACTGCTATTTAATAATACATAATTTTTAAACCTTACTTATTGGCAGGATTAGCAAACCCGAGTTCCTTGCATAGCTGTTCATCAGGTTGCAAACTATCTGGAATGGCACCAAATATTCTTCGCGAAATTTCAAACCCAGATGCGACATGATGTACATATGCTGATGCATCCTCTACTGACTGTTGAAAATTTATTGAAGTAGACATATAGTTTGAGGTAGTTCTTGATAACACCTTTCTCTCGAACGGCTTGTCGAGATCAACAGCCTTAAGAAACCGTTCTGTGGCAGCCTCCCATGAAAGGTCATGTCTCTGAGCATCGGTAGGCTGGGCAGGCTCTTCAGAGAATGCCTTCAGTGTGAGTTCAACAAATTCCTTGTGGTTATCATATGTCCAACAATTCGGGAACTGCTTGAAAAATTCATTTGAGCAATGGTCTGCGCACACAACAATTTTTCCCATTGCCAAAGCTTCTGCTGTTGTTGTGCAAACTACATCTGTTGTGCTTGGATTAAGAAACAATTTGAAACTGTGGCACAGGCAATAGTGTTAAAAGTGTAAACATACCGGAGCATCTTGTTATGAATAAAAAACCTTTACCACATCATTCAAACAAAAACAAAATACATAGTGTGAGCGATAAGTATGAAACATACTCATGAAATAGATCATCGGCATGATCACGAGCTGGATGAACTCTAACTGTCATTTCCAGCTTTTGAGCAGCTTTTTGAACATCATCAGAGTCCTCTCCACTTCCAAACAAATCAACCTCAAGAGTAGCTAATTCCTTTTGATGATCTTTAAGAAGTTCGAGCAGTTCCTTGTAGCCTTTGCTCCATATCATCTTTCCAATGAAATAGGCACCTTTGGTAAAGGCCTTGCCTCCATTCGCTTGTTGCTCCCTTTTCTTCTTGCCAATCTCAAGAAACTTTGGATTAACTCCATGAACGTTACAGACGATGGACCCAGGATAATCCTGAGTGGCAGCAGATAGTCTAATTACCTGCAATCATACAGCTAACCAGTTACAACAGAGCAAGCATGAAATGGTTGCAACATGTCTATGATAGCTGTACATATTATTTTCACAACAAATCATTAAGAACAAAGTCTCATTTCCCACTGCAGTGATATTTACTAATGTAACTTGAGAATGTAAAACAGCCACCGAAAGAAAATATTCATGTTATCTTTAGAGAGAGAAAACATTAATATATATTTTAGGCAAGACAATATAACACTGTTAGTGTTTATCAACCAGTTAATTAAATAGCATCAACTGATAATCTAGTTGTTAGCAATGTGACAGATAAGATGGCGGTACTTTTAATTTAACTTTGCGAGTGAAAAATAAAAAATGCAATACTTTCAAAGCTCTAGCTTCTTTTATTGTAGAAGTAAAAGTCAGTATGCCAAGGTAAACAATGGATACATACAGTATTTATTATGTACATGAAAAAGAATAACGTACCTTATGACAATATATACCAACAACCCAGTTGTTTAAATACTTCAGTAAAAATGCTTGTAGGTTTCCATTTTTCTCTCTCTTCACATATTCTAAATAATTTGTGTGAATAATTCCTATAACTAGCTTGAATTTAGTTTTCCATCTTTTCCCATGGTGATACCATGTCAGGTGCTCAGGCTCCTCTAGAACAGCAATATCTGCATCTTTGTCGGGGATAATTTCTGAAATATCACCAACGGCAAGAATGCTCCTTTTATCTCTAGAAAACTACATCGTAAGCATATCAGAAATTAGCATTACTTACAAAATGTGCATATTCCTGTGGTCTTGTGTGTAAGTTTACAATATTTCTTGTTAATGGAAAACATAGAAGAAACATTACGAGATGTTATCACCTTTGCTGGATAAAACTTTATGCTGAAACCAGATGCAAATCCAATTCTATCCTCAAGCCATTGGCGGATATATTTCTCCTGCTCGGCGGGAGAATCGAATGTAACATTGTTTGGATATACTACTTTTTGATCTTTCAAAGATAACCAAGGGATCACTAAGGTGACATTCCTTTCCCCAGCTTTGTAAAGATATGCCGCACGAAAGAGAGGGTTCACTGCGGTTCCGGTCAACCATGGAAGGCTAGCAGTAGTAAAAATTGCTATGTGCTGTTTCTGATCCATTCGATTGTTGGATTTAAAAGATAAATTTCACGATATTTCAGAACTCACTAGGAACATGAAAATCACTAGCGGAAAAAAGCTTCAGATCGGAACCACTTTAACTGCAATAATTCACAAAGATTAACTTATATTTATGCATTAAAAACCTAAAAACCACTAGAAATAAAACATTAGATGATGAATTTCATGCATAAAAATACAATTAGTACATATTATAAGTAACACAACATGAAGCCTCCAAAATAATATCTCAGGAACATTATAGCACAACGTGATAACAACAAAAATGTTTTAGAAATAAAATGACAATGTCATAGAAAAATTATATCAGTCTCCCTTTCGAGATAAAAGGGATTCAGGAATAGTGACAAACATATGAATAAGATTTTCTTTTCTTTATAAACAAATAGGAAAAGCATTGCCCTAACTATACAGTTTTTTCGTTCCCGATTGTGGTATGACTCGCGGAGCCAAAAAAATTATAAAACCTGGGCAGAATCTCAGTTTTAAACAAAAATCTAAATTTTGAACAAAATATCTCAGTCTTGCCCTAAACTAACCCTTAAAATATCAAAAAATTTGGGCCAAGCCTGGGCAAGTGCCCGGGCAGCCAGGCTGGCCGGGCCTTGTCTCCGCCCCTGAGTGTGGATGCTGAAAGAGAATAATGAATGAGGTTCGAGGTTATATCCGCTACTATAAATAATCGGAAGCGGATCCTCTCATGGTTTCTTATCTCATGTTTCAAATCTCAACCTTTAATAACCTCTCTCTCTCCCCTCTTAATACTCCAAGGGTCAAAATCTCCCACATTATTTCCTCATATCGAATGTTGATTTCTAACATGAGAGGATCCTAGTACAAAAAAACACTATACAATTCTTCCAAAGTCAACATAGATTACATGTTCCCATTCCATAATCATCAACAAGACTCATCATGCAAAATTGTCATTTTTTTAATCAAACAAACTTACTCAATTGAATCTCACATATCCTTTGAACTCCTTTCTGTTAATTCAAACTTGAACACTAAAAAACACATACAAATTACAAACAAAAAAAAAAGTAAAAATTAAAAGCATAAAAGTGGGAAATTGTTAACGGAAAAGAGTATATGTACCTTGAAGGGATTGAAGAGAGAGAGGAATTTGTGGTAAATGAATGGTGAAGAGAGGGAAACGAAGGAAAATGAGGAGATGGAGAGTTTCACACTCTTTGTACGTAAACGGTGTCGTTTCGTGTAAGAAGGTTCCGTTTTTCTGGTTTGATAATGATAATTAATAATTCTACCAATCTATATATACAGGTTACAGCGACCAGGAAATGACCAATCGTGAATCAAAAACAAAGAATCTATAAACTTGGAAAGAGTCCATATCCCCTCCATTTCTTTATCCTCCATTCATTCCTGTTCTTCAACGGATTTCTGCCACGTGGCAATTATTAATTTCAATGGCCCAGATTAAGACTCTGCAAAAACAGTTTATTTTCCAACGAAAACAAAATTATAACTAAAAACTTCTACTACTTCGATATTCAAAACACTTTTTACTCATATGTAATGGAATCGTCTTTTCTGACAAAACTCAAGTCACTTTGTCGAAACAGATCATTGTCGCTTTCTCTCCGAATCACCATTACTTATTCGACATCTTGCTTTCTTGTTGTTCATTGTCGCGGTGACGCCGCCATTTTTCCTTTCCAGTTTTATGTTTTCAGCAGGGTTGGCTCCAACTATTTTGAGTCCCGTTGAATATTAAAAATGAACCCCTAATAAGAATTGTCATCTATTTAAATTGTAAATAACATAAGAAACATATTAAAAATAATTATTATATATAACCTCAAAAGGAGACAATGTAATCAAGAGTTAAATTTAAGGAGACATAAGAAACACATTAAATTTTTTTCAAATTTAATGCAAAGATTAAAATGACTTAATGATCGTGAATGAGTTCAACATGTAATAGTTTTAATTCTTAGGTTTTCCAAAACAAAAATTATTGGTTTTAATTTTAATTAAAAGGACTATAACTAAAGTTATGCTTAGGTTTTCAAAAAAAATTATCAATTTCAATTTAATTTAAAATGACTGGAATTAAAATTGTGCAGAAAAAATGGCAATGCAGGATTTTTGCAGCAATGAACTTGAACAGACAAACACCATGGTTGTGATTAATCTATTGATACAAATCTAATATTTTAAAATATTGACAATATATAACTATTATTATAAATCCTCGAAATTAATTTTTCCACGACCCCACACTATGCGCCAAATGTTCTTGCTAAGGTTATTTATGTGATTTCTCTAGTCAACACGAGTGCTAAGTTAGGGCTTAGTATGCTTGGAGTATTGAACATGTTTAACCTAATGATTATATGCATATTTTTGAGGATATTGTGCAGACATATACTTGTGATTTTTCAAGCAAAGAGTATCGTTCAAATTCTTAGTCATTTCATTTACAGCGTTAGATTATGGATGCTTGAGACTTGTCATACTAAAAGTAATTTTGATGATCAAACTAGCACGTCTAAGATTTTAAGAAGGATGCGTGCTCAACAAGAAACAAGAATGTTAGTTGATTTTGCTTAAGAGCGATGAATTCTCCCCTTTGAAATCTAGTCATAATGTCAATGAAAATGACTTTTCTTAGGAAGGGAGTGAACCACCACTTGTAACTACTAGAAACCCCCACACATCACGTACAAAAGGGAGACATAAGGATGGGAGAGAACCACTCAGAGATATTTTAGTAATTCCCTGTTTTTTGGGGTGGTCGTGACCCACCCCAGCCGCTCCCTATAGTTCTAACTTTGGTTCTGTGTAAAGTAGTTTTAAAATTCATTTTAAGATCTTTTGCCAAAAGTTGTTTCCATTCAGTTTTTTTTTCAATACAAAAAAAATTCTTTCTTCTATTAATTACTTAATTAAAATTGTGTTTGGTCTACTTTCTCCTTAAAATTATAGAGAAGTATAAGAAAGAGAATTAGGTCAAACGATAGTAACTAAAAAATGATCAGTTTCTTAAAATTTACCATTATGATGAAATATATTTGACATTTTCATTATTTTTTAAAAAAAATGCAGATTTTTTTAATTAATAATTAGTATTGTTAATAATTTTTTTTACTGAGAGTGAGAATTAAACTTCTAAATTTTTTATCACTTCATTTCTTACTTATCTCAGTCCTCAAGTCATGCTTATAACTTCAAAAAAAAAATGTAGATTAATTGCTATAAAATTAAGAAAAGCATTAAAAAAGAATAAGGGAGAATAATTTTCAAGAGGCAAAGCATCTATGAGTTGTTTAAATTTTTAATTACCAAGAGATTAACACTTTAAGGAATAATAACATGATTATTTTGGTTGAGTAGTTTAATGCTTAAAATTTTTCTTTTAAATGGATAAATGATAATAATATTACAGATTGAATCATCCCTGTATAAGAATCATCTTTGTATATTATTATATAATGTTCTTATAAAGAGTTATGCATGAGTGATCGAATAGTTTGATTTTTAAGAAACTTAAAAATCAATATTATAAATGTTAAATTTAAAGTACGGCCCGATACATTGTTTTGTGTTTTTTTATCATTTCAAATTTGTAATATACGTTAAAGTTATATTAAAAAATATATAAATTTTTTAATAAATTATTATTATTTTTTAGTGGAATTTCTAGCCACCAGATTACTTGACAAAAAAAAAATATAATTATTATTTTTTAATAAAAATTATGGCAAAGACAAACCCACCTAACAAAAGAAATTATAGAAAACCGTCAGGTTGCTGCAACAACCATAATTGTACATTTTGGTGCCATCAAATCAACAATTTTGCAGCTCCCAATCCACAAACATTCCCATCAAACCATTTTTCATCACAATTCTTGCAAGTAAGTACGAGGTCAAATTTTCACCTTTATCTTATATTTTATTAATTTCTTGTGTTTCCTTCAATCTTTGAAGCAAGTTGAGTGATTCAGAGATTAGAGTTTTCAGTATATATTTCAATTCAATCCATATGAGCATGCCATTTGCTGTACCTTATGAGTTTTCACTTTTCAGATTTCACTCTAAAATGTTTATGGAAAATGCTAAACATTGCCCCGCACTGGAATACTAATAAGAAAGTTTTATCTTAAAACTCGTGCATCAATGCCTTGAAAATATAAAAAGTTGTCCTTATAACATTAACTTTATCTTTAATTTTCATTTTTATTATGTTTAGCAAGTACTCTGGGGGTAATGTTTAGCACGACTCAATGTTTATTTATGTCAGTAGTATTTGCTCTAGGATAAAGGGTTTTATAGTGTTCTTTTGGGGCTAATATTGTTATTTGTGCTCCTATCTTCCTGAATGTTTTGTAGTTTAGGAGATGTTAGGTCGCAATGATCGACTATCAGAAGAATTGCTATCATCAAATGATCAAATACTTGCAGATCCCGTGTCTGAATTAGGCGAAAATGAAGACGAAAATTGTTCAGAAGAGATACTTTACTCAGTTTCTTTTGAAGAACTTGCAAGCAATAGTATTAAATATGATACAGTCATATGGCTTTCAATATCGTTACTGCTTGTTTTAGCTTGGGGAATTGGTCTATTAATGTTGCTTTACCTTCCCTTTCGAAGATATGTACTTCGTAAGGATTTGTCTTCTCGCAGATTATATGTTACACATACTAAAATAGTTTACAAGGTATATATATATGAATAGTTCTGTGTGATCATGATCTCGCACTACGAGTTTGATCGTTTGATTGAGAAGTGATTTTTTTCTTCAAATTCTCCGTTGTCAAGGTGTCAAGGCCTTCATTTATACCATTTTGGGGGACCATAACAATTGAGAGGTGTGTACCTCTTTCTTTGGTGATCGATATTATTATTGAACAAGGTATTGATGCGAGCTTTACCAGAATATTTTCTTGCATCCTACTTAAAAATCCATTGTTTAAAATATTATGTTGTTTGTTTTTCCTTTAACTAGGTTTCCTCATTACTTTTTCAGGTTGTTTGCAGTCTATATACGGTGTCCACACTTTTCGAGTTGAAAGTATTGCTCATAGAAAAGCTGCTCCTGTAGATGAACTACAAGTTCAAGGAATTTCTGAGCCTGATCTTTTGAGAAAGGTCTGTAACAAAATGTTTCTAAACACGATTGTTTGTATATTTAGAGACTGAGATGTCAATAATCAATATCTTTTACTATATTTTTGCGGTTCTTCAACATTACACTACCTAACTGCTAACAAACGGGATGTCATCATCTTAAAATACAGCAATTGATTTGCAGGTGATCATAACAGAAGCTTCAAAGATCTCAAAAGAGTTAAGTAAAAGTTGGAAGCCTCTTGCTCCAAGCATAGACGTAGAAAACATGACTCCTATGCCCGCAACAACTGAGGGACCAGTTGTCTTGAGATCACCATCAAGAAGTCATAAGGTAATAATTGGAAATTAGGTTCCACTTATGCGTGCGCGCGTGTGCGATTGGAAGGAAATCCCAAATTTGATGAAAAATTACTATCTCGTGAGGTCATATGATGGTCTTTGTAAGAAACATGCTTACCTTTTTGCAAAAGTTTGAGTTAGAATTTTGTAGGTTATATTGAAGGTGCACATCAAGTTTTGAAACTTAGTGGATAAAGCAATACAATTTAGGGTAAATGGGTCTTTACCCCCCTGCAATGTAGGCGAGTTTTGTTTTTCCCCCCTATAAAATTTTACAGGGGGGAAAAACAAAACTTGCCTACATTGCAAGGGGGTATAAGCCCATTTACCCTACAATTTATGAACTCTAGTGATAGAGGTCCTATGATCTACCAGTTTTAGAATTTCAAAGCAATTATTGAGCATTCCTAGCTTCGAGCTTCAGAACTTCAAAGGATTAGCTTGGTTTATGATCGTTGTTTTGACAATAAGAATTTTGAATAGTTCCCTAAAAACACAACGGGTACTTTATTGAAGATGTTACTAAGACAGCAAGTTTGACTTGATGGCTAATCAATCGAGCAAATTTGTTAGGTTTTGTCGAGGACTTAGGTTATCACGGCTCTATGATAACTGATCCTATAGTAGACTAATCTGTTTAAAGTTCAAACTATAAACAGATGGCCTTAACATCAAATTATAAAACCTGTCTTACACTACTAATCTGCAGATTATAGGCTCACCACATTCTTCTTCAGTAGAGCGCAGAATAGCCGGAGGGTTGCTTCTTAATAAACTCGGAGAAGTCAATAAATCAGTAAAGGTTTGTATCTCGTCTTATTTGACTAGATGGAATGGAATAGAATGCATTGACGATTTATTAGCTCCTTCCTATTGAGTAGTTTTCTGTTGGATAAACAGGCCTATAAACTGTGCTATTCAATTTTGTTTTTGACTATTTACATGCACACTTTAATTGCTTTTTCTTTTCTCTGTATAATAATGACCAGAGACTTGAGCTGCTTATTGAGAAGTCGCACGGCTCTCTTGCCACCAGCTAAAGTGCAAGTACAAGTTCATACAAGTACAAGTTCTAGAAGCTTATAGAAGCTGTGAGAATAACAGTAAGTTAGTAGGGAGTATGATTAGTTAGTTAGTTAGTTAGTTAGTTAGTTAGTTCTTTCCGTGAATTTTAGGGAGTCTTCATTTATAAAAGAAAAGGGAGGGAAGGGAGTGAGGCATTGAGAAAGTTGTTGTGAGTTTGTTTAGGAGAGAGATTCTCTCTTGGCTATGAGAGCTTAGATTTGGTAGGAGTTCATAGAGAACTCTGGCTATCCCTTTCTTGTTCTGTTATTACTTTCATTGTAAGAGCTTACTCACATGCATTTCAATAAAAATTACATTTCACCGTTACTGAAAAGCTAAGCAAAATAAAACATGGGCTTTGTAACTTTGAAAACTTGTCAAAAGATTCAATATTCAAAGAAAATTGCTCTTTAAGCCGTTTTGTTGCTCCCTAGGCCCCTCAAATTGACGAAATTATCCCAGGGTATTTCGGAACCTAGGATCCAAAATTAGTTAATTTCGGGACATAGCTTCCGAAGTGAGATTTTTTGGTTTTATTCATATTTTGTGTTTCAAATATTCAACCATTTTGGAACCTAGGTTCAAAATTGCTAAATTTCGGAAGTTACGTTTCGAAATCTAAAACATTTTGAAAGGAAAAAAAAACCACTTTGGAATGTAACTTTTGAAATGGTGTTTTTGTGTTCCAAACATTGCGTTTTTGTTCCTGGAACAGTGTTTTTGGATCTACAATCCGAATAATTGAGGACATTTTGAGATTTTTGGGGGACCTTGTAGCAACTAAGAGGGCCATAAAAACAATTTTCATATTTAAAAGCCATATTAGACTCCTCTAAGTTGATTTTTTTTCCTGTCATCAACATAGTTGAGTGTTTATTTAAGTAGACAAAAACGCTCAATATTTTCATACTTTATTTTCTTCATTCGCAAAATTCATGTAGTAGAACTTTGAAAACATAAATTTTTGATATCAATACATAACATTTTTTTTATGAATAAACTATGTTAGATTATTTTTACCATTTAATTATAATTAATCACATCATTTGTTAATGCTTATGCTATAATCTATATCTATTGATTACAAGATCATATAGGGATGTCAATGGATATCCATGGACGCGGATAGTGTTATATCCGTGTCCACTCCGTCAGACAAATATGATATCCGTGTCCACTCCATATCCGTACGGATATCCGCTAAGCGGGTAATCCACGCATATTGAAGTATCCGCGGATATTAACAGATATCCATGGATGATATTTTTTTATTAAAAAAAAGAACTAATTATCGAAAAAAAAAATTAGTTTTTCTTAAAGACAAAACATTAACACATAATATTCATAAATGTTGCTCTCTTTTTTTGTCAATTGTAAGAAGTTGAAAAGTTTTTTTTTTCTCAAAAATTAAAATAGAAAGATAAAATATAAAAGTACAACTTTTTATATATATAAAAATACTAGAATTTATATGTAAGTAGATATATTTAAGTAATTTTACTAATTATTTAGCGGGTATGGATATCCGCGGGCGCGGATAGTATTAAACCCGCATCTGTATCCATTAACTGCGGATAATTAAAATATCCATTTATTTTATCCGTGGATATCCATTAAACTATCCGCTCCATATCCATGACGGATTTTATCCGCAGATATCCGCGGGTATGGATATTTTTGCCATCCCTAAGATCATACTACAACCCTTTTAGACAAATCTTAGCGGTTGGATTAATCTAACAATCAAGAGTATTGATATCTTAACCATTATACTAATCTAATGACCCTGATTTTATAAGAGGCAAAAGGGCTAGCAGAGTTTCCACCCGTTTTAGATGATTGCTCTTTGCCCCCTCTCTTAAATTGATTAGAATCCCCCCATCTACCGGAAGCTATCTCCTGGTAGTGCAAATTTTATCAGGAGATATCTTCCAATAATGTAAATTTTACCGAGAGATATTTTTTCAGCTGTGTAAATCTTACCGAGAGATATTTTCTGATAGTGTTTTAAATGTGCCTCCTCTTATTATTCTTTCTAACAATTCATTCAACTTTTGTCCACTTCTATTTTTTGGATAGATGTAATCAATGACAACCAACCACCTATTGGGATGTACTATGTAAGATATTAGTTTGTGGTTAGAATTACATGAGGAATCTATTCAACAAGATGTTTGATCTATACATCCAAAACTCTTCTACATGCTTAAGGATTACATTAAAACTCTTCCCATTTTCCACTTAACTTCACTCCCTTAAAAAAATGGTTGTTTTTGCCACTCTTCAAGGCTCTCTTCTACGATCCAAATTCCTAGGCTATGATAATCACTTCCCTCTCATAAAAACTTCAACAAAACATAAAAGAAAACCAACTTATCAACCACAACCACGTGCTGAGTTCAACATACTAAAAATAATGGGAGGAAGAGGATTATGCAATGGAGAAAAAGGACTTGAACAAGAGCTTAAAAGGAAGGTTGATAAAGAGGAAACAACATCATCCAATGAAAAGGTGCAAGAAAAATCAAATGAGTCAGAAAAGTTGACTAGTGATGATATTGATGAAATAGAAATACCAAAAGATGGTTTTGAGAAGGAAATGATGGGACTAACTGGAGGGTTTCCTGGTGGTGAAAAAGGTTTGATAAAGTTCATTCAGGAAAATCCACCTAGGAGTAGGAATTCTTCTTCTCATGACCTTATTATGAAAGAAAGTAATCAAAGCCTTCTTGAAGAATCCAAAACATCATAGTTCAACTTTTATTTCTTGTATATGTTTTTCAATCTGATTTTTGACAACTCACAAACTTGGATGAGGTTTATTTATGAGATGAGACTATTATTGTGGAGAGTAATATTGTTTACTTCTTTTTTTTCTAGTATCTATATATGATATGTTATGTAGCTTAGCTTAGTTAACAATTTAATGCATAGTACTAATTATGTTATGTTTTTCAAACCATTGTTCAAAATTGTTAATAAGACATTTTTTTAATGAGTAAATTTATAAGTAACTTCTTCAATTTGGTTATTACATTAACAAAAAATAGTCTTCAAAGGATAATGTTTGCTTTGCCTAATAAAACTTGATATTCTAAACATCTATGAGAGATCATGAGTTATTATTAATTATTATTATTATTGGGACAAATTGAATCGATCATAATGTTCTATTTCAATCGTCTGTTGATATAATTCAAAATAGAGAGAAGAGATTGATAACTTTCTTTTGTGGTCTGATTTTCAAATTTGTGAAGGAAATGGTAGAAATCTTCTTTTCACGCTCCCTAGTAATGCTCATGTGCCCCCCCCCCCCCCCCCCCCCCCCCAAAACTACCTTAATAATTCATGGCTTTCTAGGTAGTTTAAAACCGATGAATTATTAAGGTAGTTTTAGAGGGCACATGAGCATTTACACCAATAAATGAATAGTAGATGTCCCCTGCGCCCATTTACACCAATATTGGAAGTTTTTAATTTGAGTCCAAGTTGACGGAAGCAAATGAGGGGGAGCTATACACATGTGATTAAGAAAAGCTACCCATTTGATTTTGAGTACTATACTTTGAGACCACGCCCAAGATATCAGGAACTACCCATTTAAGGTATGTAGCATTGGGAAGGAAAATGATCTTTGGCTTCTTTCTACCCATGATTGAGAACGAATTGTTATACAAAATAAGAGGAGAAGGGTCAGGATGATAAGAATTAAGCATAACAAGTTTATTGATATGTGGTGAAACTTCTCTATAGGTGAAAGGACGCCCATAAAAACGCTCAATAACCCTTTTGCGCTTTTGAAAAACACGGTCTGGGGGCAAAATCCTTATTCCTCCTCAAACCATGAACCTTGGGAACAAAACCAACATATACGTTTCCAAAAACCCTAACATTTTTCTCCATTTCAAGTCTATTTAGCCTAATCTTCTTTGAACACTCAACTTTTCCTATTTTATGATTTTATTTCTACAGAAAATAGTTAAAGCAAAATGCAGAGAAGAGAAAGATGAAATTTACCTTTAAAAGATAGAAGTTGAAGTAGTGGAGCGATTGAAGCAATGAAGAAACTCTCCAACAGAGAAGAACTGGAGCAAGAATAGAGAAAGCAAAATCTTTTTGGCGAGAAGGAACGAGAGAGTAAAGTCTTTCTCTAATAAACTCCCTCTTATTTATAAGGTACGTGAAAAATCAACGTCCCCGATCAAAATAAATCAAATTTGGGAATCAACAGTCCAAGTGATAGCTTGGGGAACCCCAAGTACTCGAGTAACCTAGACGTGTCATTGTACACCTACGCGAGAGTGAGGGACAAGCGCGATAAATGCGCACACAAACGTCCCCTCGCTGCCATCAAAAGGTTCCAAATCACAGGACACTTGTTACTTTGAAGTACTTGAGTAACCCAAGAGTTCTTAACACATCGGACAACTACGAGAGCAGAACAGACCACGACAAGCCCCCAATTGTCCTAGACGAAACCTCTTAACAACAAAAACTAGACGAGACAAGTTTTGTGTCCCGTCCAAAGATTCAAATTGTACGCTTCAAACACTGGCAGGTTTACGTCAAAAGACAAGATAAGTGTTCGACAAAAACCCATCTAGTTGTGTCAAAATTACAATTCTTGCGTATGAAATATCTACTATTCTCTCGTTTGCCTCCTGATTGTAAGAGCTGCATATCAAAGTTAACAATGTTCTGTACTCAGAAGTGTGAGTGAACCTTGTGTTCCAGACATAAAGATTCAAATCCTTGCGATCTTCATAACAAAGACTTTAGGGCAACTGTTCCAGACTTGACTAAAGTCCAAATACACTAAAGGCATGTGGAGCAATAAGGCGTATAGCTCTAATATATGTTACCAAGCACATGATCATTCCCGAGGAGAAGGACACACGCGTCCTCTACATCACATAGCCTCGGCCAACAAGAATCCTTCATAGTACAAAAACAGTACTATCCTAGGCTCCACTAAGGTAGTGGAATTGTCACTCTCCATGCATATACATGCAAGGTGGAGCCTAGAAATATGCACACACACCTCAAACACCAAAGGTAAGCAATGTTCACCCAATTCCTTAGCATTCTACCTTTATTCAAATGCTGACTTGAGTGTTGGAGTGCTAACATCTTTGCAGCTATCTTTCCCCCCTGTGCCTGAAATCTGCAACAGCTAGATTCAACCACTCAACCTCAATATATATTACATTAATCTATTATCTATTCTTTTTAAATATTCTATTACTATTTATTAGTTTAATTTAATCTTTTTTTACTATTTAATTTAACCTCAATATATAATTGATAATTGAAATTTCAAACTATCAATTTTTAATGTAATATATGTTATATTTTACATTAAACCAATGGTTTATTTTCTCAAAAAAGTCAAACTATCTACTTTATAGTGTTTTTATAATAATAATATTTATTAAAAGTATTTACAAATTGGAATTTGGATATACAAAATCCATCCAAATTAAACCGCATAAAATTAAATGGTAAATATTCTTGTAAACATCTTATGTACATATTACCGGTGCACAGCTTAGATGGATGATTGTGATTGGTCCACAAATAGTACTTAGGCTTAAATGCACTTTTGGTCCCTTTATTTTCAATAAAATGAAGTTTTGGTCCCCCTATTTTAAAATCCAACTTTTTGGTCCCCCAATTTTTAATGTTTATGAGTTTTGGTCCCCCATCTCATTTTAGAATCAATTTTGCTGACATGGCCTTCTCACTAATGATGTGGCATCATCTAGGCGGGCGAGTTTAATATCCACATCATTACTAATTTATTTTATTCAATTATTACTATCATTATTAGTATTATTTTTATTTGGTACTTAAAAATATTTTATATTTAAAATATCATTTATAAAATTAAAATTTGGAAACTTTATTACTCCTTATTTTTCTCCTTATTCCCCTTTCATCTTCATGGTTCATCTTCCTGAACTTTTTCACCCCTTTCGTCATCTCCATCTTTAACATCGTCAAACTTATTAAAAGAAAAATCACATCTATCATCTTTCACTACCCATTTACCTTCTTCACTAACATCTTATTCTTCTACTACTCACTCACCTTCAATTGTTGATTCACCCTCTCTCTCACCCTCCATCTCCGAAACCCAAGTCTATCTCTGTTCTTAATTTCTTTCACCCTCCATCTCTTAAATGCAGTCTTGAATACTAGAGAAAAAAATGCAATCTTTTCCTTCTAGATTTGCTGTGAATGGGTTTGTTGTTGATTG
Organism: Trifolium repens; assembly: GCA_030408175.1. Taxonomy (NCBI): domain Eukaryota; kingdom Viridiplantae; phylum Streptophyta; class Magnoliopsida; order Fabales; family Fabaceae; genus Trifolium; species Trifolium repens. The sequence goes on from CP125849.1 coordinate 18,545,998, forward strand.
AGTTATTTTAATTGTTGCTTTTTGTTGTTGTTGTTGAGTTTATAGTTTGTTGTTGTTGTTGTGTTTGTGAATATATTGTTGAATGAGTTTATTGTGCAAAAAAATCCATTGTGACTGGATTTGAATTTCTAGGTTTACTGTTGTAACGGACGAGAGAATTCTGGCCCAAATCGATAAAAGCCCAATCTGCCCGGATGTTGGGCCGCGCCCCACATAATGTACAATCCACCAAAATACCTGTAACCGGTCCACGATCCATAACCCCCACGAAATAGCATGGAGATACATGGCGAATAAAATATCCCACCTCCAGGTAATGGAGAGAGATAACCGCCATATGGCGAGAAAAAGGGCATACACTCCCATGATTATACATCATGGAGCAGTTGGGATAGAGTAATAGGAACCTCATTGCCTTATAAATACTCAGAGGAACCAAAGAGAAAGATATAGACAAAATACACGTTAGAGCTCTACAAGAATAACATCCATCAACGTTCTACACAAGAACAACTGTTGTTGTTGTGCTTCTAAAACCCCCAACCTTCATCATCATATGAGATCGAATTGCGGAAAAAGTTGTTTGTTCGTTAGATTGAAAGGGTTGTATAAGTGAGAATTGGGTTTTGAGATTTGAAGTTATGCATAATCTTGATGATGATGAATCATGGGTTAGAGTCATTTGATGGTGATGATGATGTTAATGGAATGTGTGGAGTTAATTGATGAATTTTTTCTATAATTTTTGTTTTTTTTACGAAATTGATAAATTAAAAATACTTCATAAAATAAATTAATAGTGATGTGGATATTAAATTTGACCACCTAGATGACGTTACATCATTAGTGAGAAGGCCAATTATAAAGACCATTTTTAAATCAATCATAATCATCCAACTTAACAAATATACTGGTACGTATCCACGTAATATGTATACGTAAAATTCAACAATTTAAATTGGATACGAGCCAATAGGGTAAGTAGGAATTAGTTAACCCTATGATAAGGGTGTGGTCAGTTTCACACTGGATCTCACCTCAGATATAGCACTTCCTCGTTCTCATTCTTCACTTTGTCCTAATTCCAACCCAAAGTGTGTAAAATTAAACGCGATCGATCGAATTAGGGTTTCGATTCTGACATTTTAGAAGACAATGGGAGGTGGTGGAGCAGATCACGGTCATGGTGGCAATGGAGATTTCAGGCACAAGGTTTGGAGTATGACTGGTGGTCCTAACTGTCGCCCTAAACACTGGAAACGCAACACCGCCATCGCTATGTTCGGCGTCTTCCTCGTCTGTATCCCAATCTTCAAACTTTCCGCTAAACTCGAGGTCTCTCTCTCTCTCTCTTTCTCAATCCAATTCCTTTTTCTTTTATTGAATGATTTTATTGTTGTTGTGATTTGACGAAATTAAGAATGTTTTAGGTCAATGTTAATGTTATTAATGAATGATATGAGCATTTCAAGTTTTTTTGAATGTTTACTTTGAGATGTGAAAATGTTAGTACTTTATAATGTTGGTTAGTCTATTGGAGTGTTGTTCTTTGCTATTCATTGATTGATTGATTTTATGTTTAGAAAAATACGGTTCTGAATTGTTATTATGTAGCAATGGTCGACAATTTTATTGTATGCATCTGCAAATGAAAGGGGAATTTGGATTTGCACTGATTCATGGGATTGGATACCATAATATCAATCCATGGTGTTTTACATGTCATATGTGGTTCTTAAAATTGGTTATTCTTAAAACATGTAAGCGTTGGCAAGCATTGTGTTAGGAATGAGATGAGACCATAATACCTGCTTTCATGTTCGGTCATCATTGCTTTAGCTTTGTGTGAACGTTCTATGCAATAACACTTTTTTAGAACATTGATTTTGTCATGGAATTTGGATTCTTCTTATGGTATTGGGGTTTTACTTTGAGTTTTAGTAGAGGTAGATTAGATAAAAGTATAAGAAATGTGAGTTTAGTGAGTACACAAATTTTAGCTTAGATGTGAAAATTGGAGAATATAGCATACCTTTAGTCCTGTGGTTTAAGTAATTTGGTTCCATTATATAGTACGATTGGGAGATGGAGATATGTTAACTAAAGTATCCAAGCTGGGTGGATGTAATGGAGAAAGTGGAATTCACATAAAAATACCGTTTTTTTACCGAACTGTCGTATAATAATAATATTAGTATGGACTTGAATATTGGGCAATAAAGAGGAAACAAGAAAATAAGCTCAATGTTGCAGATGAGTGGACACACAAAACAAGTAGGAATAGGAAATTAGGAATCAAATTATTAGAGAGGGAGTTGAGGCTTCTCCAAATGTACAATAGATGAGAGTCTCGTTTTTGGTGATATTGTTGAAGTGCAAAAGTAAGTATAGATTTATCGTCTCCACAGGGACTGATGCGATATCGATGCCGTTCAACAATTAATATAATTTTAAGTAAAGAGATTCAAAGGGTTTTTGAATCGTTTGTTTACGAAAACTTGCGAAAGCATAAAAGTAGTAAATTGACAGAGAGATTGAATTGCTGGGATTAGATTTCACCGACCCAATCGCATGTATCATTCGAATCAGTTACACAAGTTCTAGCTATCAATCAATTCTATCATATATCACTCACGTACGTGTCCGTTTCCAGAGCACGATGAGAATCCCGCTATATTCATTAACCCTCGATGTCTCGAGTGATCGATCAATATACCGGCTATATCATATTGCTCAAACTCCGATGTCTCGGACAATTTAATCAACACAATAGTTTTAAAACTTGATATTTAGAGTGAATGTTAAATCTAAATCTATGTCTAGAGTTTAGAGTTTAATAGATGATTGTTCTAGGTCTCGGATTCAAAAAGCATACGTCTATACCATTTCAAAACCTAGAATTAAAACATACAATTCAAGAACAACATCAAAATTGATAAGTAAACTAAAACCATATATAATACCATGATCAAATTAGATACATACTCATAGGTTGATTACACCTAATCCCAACAAAGAGAGATTAGCTACTCATTTTCATGGTAGCTTTACAAAGATTAAGAAGAGAAGAAATGAACAAACTTATCAATGATGATTTCTCAACTATTGTAGTGAATCCACCTTCAAATCCCCTTGAATCTGGCTCCTAAGGTTTCCCTCTGCTTCTGATTCTCTATTACAAGTTATCTTCCCAGTTTTTTTTCTGGTTCAATGACAGCAAACTCTATTTATACTATTTCTGAAAATTAGAACTCGCTGAGCGAGCTCCAACTCGCTCTGGCGAGTTGATCTTTCTTCACCAGAGGGTTACTGCCACGTCATGAGTGAGTTTGAACCGCCTTCACTCGCCCTGGCGAGTTGTTACTCGCCCTGGCGAGTTGCTGCTCGCTCTGGCGAGTGTATCAGTTATCCAATTTGATGCTCTCTGCCTCTACTCGCCCTGCACTCGCTCTGAACTCGCCCTGGCGAGTTAACTTGCAATTTTTCTTCAAATTTCTGCACAAATGTTGAGATTTAGGGAAACTTAATTGAAAGAAATGACTTAAAACAAATATGTACATTTAAGTGAGGAAAAACTAAAGAATATCTTACAAAACAAGTTAATAAGTGCTTAAAACATATATGACTTTTAGCTACTTTTTGGCACTTATCAACTCTCCCCAACTTAAAACTTTGTTTGTCCTCAAACAAAAGTCCAAAATAAACTTTGAAAACATGGCTCAAACATCAGTAATGCATAATTCATTCAAGCTTTGCAATCAATCAACACTTAGGATGTAAATTGTTTCAAGTTTGCATGATTCAATATGTTGTAAGTTCAAAATCACTCATTCATAATCATCAAAGAATCAAAGCATGAATTTGAAATAGTTTCAAAACTCAGTAAGATTTCAAACTTTCCAAACCAACAAGATAATCAACTAGAATCACAATTCTCACAAGTGTTTCAACTCAAGGGTGAAGTGTTTCTCTCAATCCAAACAATGTGTTCACAACAAATCAATTCAAACATACATCTCAACATAATCACAAAACATATTATCAATCATGGATCACTAAGAACTTTCTTAAGCTTGTAATGGGGCTAGGCTACAAGAAATCATTGTTTTTCTTTGGATTCAAAGAGCCTTAAGGACAAGAGAGCATAAGCTTTGAGTATCTTCATTACATAAACTATTACTCCTCTTTCACTTTCCCCATTCTTTACTTTTGGTGATTCTTTTGTTTTGACACAATTTCTTTTCATTTATTTTTCTTTGATTTTCAATTGTGTGTCAAATGACTTTCAACATTTTTCTTTTTCTTTTTCAATCACCATTTTCAACTACTTGTTACTTTTCTCAATTTGATCAAATAACCTCTTTCTCCCCAACTTGTTTTCAACCCTACATAAACTCAATGCTCAATCATCCTAAGACAAGGGTTAAGTCATTGTTTTTCTTTATTTGTGGTTCAAGGGTTCAAACAAACAAATTTTCAAAATTTTGGCTCAAGGGGGTAGCAAAGGATCACACTCTCACAAGGTAGGTTATTTTAGGCTTAAGTAGTTGCACTCAAATAGAAACATGGCCTTGATCATTTCCATGACTTCAAACACATCAAGTAATAGCAAGATTCAGTTAAAATCAACAGAGTTAAACACAATTGTCGGCTCTCAAATATATAAACAATTGAAGGTTCACACAATCTCACCCGGCTAGGTCTACGTGATTCATCATCAATTAATCATGTTAAAAAGGAATGAATGAAATCAAATTGAATCAAGCTACTTAGTTCAAATTCATCCTATCATTCAAAGATAATCACAAAAGGTTGATCTCAAACTATAGCAATTGAAAGAAAATCATTCTAATCATGCATTTGCTTTTGATTGATCACAAACCTAGACATTTCATTTCATATGCACATTACCAGTTCAAGGACTTGTTTTTATAAGAGGCTAAACATGTTCAAAAACTATTATAACATATAAGTAATTAAAAATGCTTTAAATAAAAGAAAAGGAAAGAAAATTGGGTTGCCTCCCAACAAGCGCTTGGTTAACGTCGGTAGCTCGACGCCTTTTTGGTTAGGGTGGCCAAAATGAGACGGAAAGCACATCATCCGTCTTTTTCCTTTGGTTTGGGAGGAATTCCATGAACTTTAGAAATAAATGTTGTGGAGTCCAAATCCTCCCCAATTCTTTCTTCTTGAACAAGGCACATATTTCATCTATGACCCGATCAATCTCCGTCTTGTTCTCTATCTCCTTCTTTTGTTCATATGTTATTTCCTTGTGAAGTAATCCTTCAATTACCTCTGCATCCATCATCATTTCTTCATTATCAACATTGTCGTCCTCCTCAGTAGATGGAAATTCTTGAGGAATTTCTATTTCGCGTGGTGTCTTTGGTTCCTCAGCTATTTTCTCTACACCACATCCTTTGAACATTGTTTCTTCCTCATGTGTTTCAACACATTCTTCAACACTCTGTCCACATTCTTCATTCTTTGTCAGAGTATCATCTCTCTCTTCATGAGTGGTTTGAGTGTTGGTTTGAATTTCCTTGCTTTGGTTTTCAGCCATTTGCTTGAGCTGAATTTCCATATTTTTGCTCCGTGCAAGACTGTTTTTCATATATTGTTGGTGCTGGTCTTGCATCTGTTGCATTTGGCTTATTTGCTGCTGCATTTCCATGAATTTAACCATGGTCTCCTCCAATCTAGCCTCTGGAGTTTGCCCATAATTATCAAGAGGACACTGTTGATACGATTCATACTCATCCGGAGTATAGAAGTTGTTATAACCACGATCAGTCATGGTTTTGTTTGTGATGGTGAATCTGAAAAAGGTTTGAACTAACAAGAAAAAATTCTCTGACTAGCAAAGAAGGATTAGTGCAAATACTTAAAAGAATACAAATTGTTGCAATGCTCCAATATCTAAACGCCAGTCCCCGGCAACGGCGCCATTTTGTTGAAGTGCAAAAGTAAGTATAGATTTATCGTCTCCACAGGGACTGATGCGATATCGATGCCGTTCAACAATTAATATAATTTTAAGTAAAGAGATTCAAAGGGTTTTTGAATCGTTTGTTTACGAAAACTTGCGAAAGCATAAAAGTAGTAAATTGACAGAGAGATTGAATTGCTGGGATTAGATTTCACCGACCCAATCGCATGTATCATTCGAATCAGTTACACAAGTTCTAGCTATCAATCAATTCTATCATATATCACTCACGTACGTGTCCGTTTCCAGAGCACGATGAGAATCCCGCTATATTCATTAACCCTCGATGTCTCGAGTGATCGATCAATATACCGGCTATATCATATTGCTCAAACTCCGATGTCTCGGACAATTTAATCAACACAATAGTTTTAAAACTTGATATTTAGAGTGAATGTTAAATCTAAATCTATGTCTAGAGTTTAGAGTTTAATAGATGATTGTTCTAGGTCTCGGATTCAAAAAGCATACGTCTATACCATTTCAAAACCTAGAATTAAAACATACAATTCAAGAACAACATCAAAATTGATAAGTAAACTAAAACCATATATAATACCATGATCAAATTAGATACATACTCATAGGTTGATTACACCTAATCCCAACAAAGAGAGATTAGCTACTCATTTTCATGGTAGCTTTACAAAGATTAAGAAGAGAAGAAATGAACAAACTTATCAATGATGATTTCTCAACTATTGTAGTGAATCCACCTTCAAATCCCCTTGAATCTGGCTCCTAAGGTTTCCCTCTGCTTCTGATTCTCTATTACAAGTTATCTTCCCAGTTTTTTTTCTGGTTCAATGACAGCAAACTCTATTTATACTATTTCTGAAAATTAGAACTCGCTGAGCGAGCTCCAACTCGCTCTGGCGAGTTGATCTTTCTTCACCAGAGGGTTACTGCCACGTCATGAGTGAGTTTGAACCGCCTTCACTCGCCCTGGCGAGTTGTTACTCGCCCTGGCGAGTTGCTGCTCGCTCTGGCGAGTGTATCAGTTATCCAATTTGATGCTCTCTGCCTCTACTCGCCCTGCACTCGCTCTGAACTCGCCCTGGCGAGTTAACTTGCAATTTTTCTTCAAATTTCTGCACAAATGTTGAGATTTAGGGAAACTTAATTGAAAGAAATGACTTAAAACAAATATGTACATTTAAGTGAGGAAAAACTAAAGAATATCTTACAAAACAAGTTAATAAGTGCTTAAAACATATATGACTTTTAGCTACTTTTTGGCACTTATCAGATATGTGGAGTGCCCTCATAAAATCAGTTGGAGGCAGGCAGGGAGAGACCACAAAAATTTCATGTAAAACCATTAAGAGAAATTAAGTGGTACTGTATATCTTTGGACATAATTCATGATATGGCATTATGGTTTGTTTGAACCGTGCAGCCGTTCTCAGCTAGTGTGAAAGGCTTTAGTTGTTGTTGTTATGGGATGCGGTTTTATCTCATCCTATGAGATTGGGGATTTTCGGTAGATGAGTCAAGCACACTTTTACAAATCTATGTTAAATGGTGGATTTATTGAATTAAAAATTTCAAATGTGTAAACTGTTTTCTCCAATGGTATTGTTTGGTTTTATTGGTTCTGTTCACATTGTCTCTACGGGTGAGAAAATGTTTGTTGTTTTATAGTAATGAGGATTGAAGAATTTAGCCTCGTCTTTTAGGAATATTTTGGCAAGTCTTGACTGAAAGAGAACCTATGTCTTAATCAGTATACCTGCCTGTATAGAATATAAATTTTTTGGGTTAAATATGTATTCCATCCCTATAAAATTGGCAAATTTGATGTTTGTTCCTATTAATTTTAAATATGTTGTCTTGATACAAAACTGATATGCTTATTTAGTAAATACTTAGCGAGGAACTAAAAATATATTGTGGGATTAAAAACAAATAAAAATTGAATATGGACCAAAATAAAAATTTGCTAATTAGTTTTAAAGGGAAGAAAAACATATATAACCTTGGAAATAAAATTTCTCTCATAAAAGAGATATGTCAAATTCAAAAGAACATTATTTCATATGATATGTTTGTCAGTATTGTCTCCTGTTGTACTCCTTATCCTGTCTTCTGTTTCCAAAGATCGAGATAACTTAGGCTCTTATTCATGTGTGATATATGTAGCTGCGAAGTGTAAATTAATTTCAAATCGAGTGTAGGTTGAAACAATTGGAGTGTAATAGCTGAATAAGGCCTTTTTCTGAGCAGGGATTGTGTCTATTGGTGTTGCGCTGCAATTGTTGCACTCTTCCAAAAGAGTTCCCTGCAGCATAAATTTGGGCAAGATGGTGTTTGGAACCCAATAATTGAATTCCAAAGAAATAACAATTTTATTAAGAAATAGGATAAGATAGAAAAGGAGAGAATCTTTCCTCAAGGGTTTCTCCTGCATAATAAAGAATACTCTAATCACAGTTGCCATATTCGAAGATACTCTCTAACTAATCCAAATAACTAACTAATTTCTCCAACAACTCATAACTATTTTACTTGCTCTAATTATCCCTTATCCTCACTCCTTTTTCGAAAGATGAATTAGGCTCTTATTCATGTTCGATATATGTAGCTGCAGAGTGTAAAATAATTTCAAATAGAATGTAGATTAAAACAAATGGAGTGCAATAGCTGAAAAGGGCCTTGTTCTGAGCAGGAGCAGGAATTGTGTGTATTGGTATTGTGCTGCAATTGCACTCTTCCAAAAGAGTTCCCTGCAACATAAATTTAGGCAGGATGGGCAGTTGTGTTTCATCTTTACAATTGAAAATAACAACAATCATCAGCCCTATAAACTTTTTCGATTGGTGTTTCTTTTGCTTTCAATTTTCATTACAAAAATATCATGTTATTGTCTACTGTTAAAAAATATTTGTATAATATCATATGTGTTGTTTATTAAATCTACCATATTATGTCCGGTTTATACCAAAATGTGACTGTCAGCGTTTTTGCTGCTGTTTCTTGGGATTTCGTTCACTCGCCCAGAGTTGTTGGATAGATGTGATCCGCTAAATTTGATTCTTTTTGTCTTTTCCCCTGTTGTTTCACTGTTTTTGTTTTGTACAGTTTTTCACTTTTTTAAAAGTGAGGTTAATTCGTGGTTGAAATCTACATGAATTTGCAAGTGACCATTGCTAGAGTTTATATATACTTCGGAAATAGATGGACTAGTTGAATTTCTTTTTGGAGAATTTCATTTCTACTTTTCCTAATTTTTGTTATTCTGTTTATACTTTTTGAAATGCCAGAATTTTTTGTTTATTATGTTCTTTTTTGGTATAGTTTTATGATGTTTACTAGTACCATTTGCCATAACTAGCATATATTATAATGGCTAACAATATCATTTTAATCCTTTCTTCAGCAACGACCACATCACCCGGTTCGCCCAATCCCTTCCCAAATGTGGTGCAAGAACTTTGGAACCAAAGACTACAAAGACTACGAATAATCCGGGACTATCTATTACATCACTGGTGTGTGTGTTAAAATCCCTTCAAACAAAATTTCCTTGTTATGAACAGCTTTAAAAGAGTTGTTGCTGTCAATGTTATGTAAGACTTGTCTAGGATCATTGTAATAGATAATAGACATCCTTTTCTTTCTTGGCTACATTGGCTTTAACTTGAAAGCTGAAGAAATTTCAAATAAGCTACAAATGCCTTGATTCTTTTGATAGCTTCTTCAAACTGGCATTACTGGTTATTACTATATAGTAATTGATGCTTTTATCTTTCTTTTTTTCATACATCTTTTGGTTTATAGACCCTCAATTTTTCTATACTGTGCGTTTGAGTTTCTACAAAATTTATTGCACGATACATCCTCATTTAATACCGGATATGAAAATTATTTTTACAGTTGAATGAATGATGATTTTTTATTTTACAATAATGAATGCAATAATTTAAATGATTTCAACAGGGACTGTCAAAATTTGTCAAATGTATTAACAAACCTCATGTCTATAATCATAGATTCATAGTCTTATGTGTAGACTCTGTCTTCTGTCATATAGTTCAATTTTTTTGTATTTACGTGTTTATTATAGAATTAAGGAAGTAAAATAAGCATGCGAAGCATAACATACCGATATAAGTCAGATGGGAGAACCACATTAATCAACTTAACTTCAAAGTTCAAAATGTGTACATCTAGCCAATAACTTCGATTTTATCCTCTTCAGTGTATTTTCTCTCATGTTTTTTGGCTTAAATGTTTTTTGGCTTAATTAAGTGTTGGATTAGGAAGATGAACATAAAAAACAGGAGAAAATTTGGACTCACTATGCTTTATACAATAACCAAAGTACTAGAAAAAGTTAAATATGTTATTGTTCTCTCTAAATATTCCTTCCGTTCCTAATTCTAGGAAATTTTTACCACTAATGTCCTTATAATTAACCTCTTATATTGCAGAATCATTTTGTAAAACTTAATTATTTTAAAACATGATTATTTTTATATTGAATTTAACATAATTGATTTATATTTTGATATAATAATGCAGAATTGATTATTGTTAATCCATATTGTTTGGATAATTTTGAACAAAATTGTTTTTGAGTGTATAATTACCAAAATGGGCATATATATAAAAACATATAAGACACATTATTATAATAATTGTTAAAACATTAATTAAATTAGCATATTACTAAATACGAAGTATTCAAATAAAGATTACAAATAGACAATAGAATTTAAAGTGCAATATTATAGTACTAAAATATTATTATTAAAACATTAATTTATTTGCTTGTACTATAGGATTTGATTGTGTATTGAGTTTAAAACACGATCCATCTCTCATGAAGAAACTATATATAAAACTTATGATTGATCCAAGTTAGTTGATCTATAATAACCATTGTAGTTGATGATTGTATTTTCATCTTCATGAAGATCAAAATGAGTATCGAGTTTTGCACTTCTCTTAATAAAGTTGTGTATAGTCACTGTTGTGACGACTATCTGTACTTGTGTTTCATATTTGAACTTAGGTATGCGACGTAGAATTGCAGATTTATTCTTTCATACCCCGAGAAGTTCTTTCTATTGTGCAGCTTAAACTTGAGTGGTAATAATTGAATACTTCATTCTGGTTTGCAAACTTGTTAGAACACTTAAAATCGGGAAGGTGGTAACGTTCACATCTGTTGGGACCGGTGTGCCCTATTAGTGCTGATAGCCAAAATAATACTTCCCAAAAAAATAAAGTAATTATTTAAATGTGAAGTGAAATATTATTAATATATCAATTAATTTCTTGCAATATTTCTTGAACTCATGCATGACATGGTAGTTCACTAGTTCTACATGGTTCTTTGCATAAGTGATTTACTGCATACTCACCAACTAATGCAGCCGCAAAAACAACTTGTTGAAAAATATCATCATCCTTTTCTTCTTTTTCTTCATTGTGGTCCGATTTCTCATTCCCTTCGTTCATTTTATCCCTTCACAGTTCAGAACAATAATAAAAAGCAAATAAAATCAAACAACAATTCACATAAATACACTAGCATAGCATACTACTTCATCCAAACTAGGAACGACATATTCACATATATAGAACAAAGACATATTACAAGATATCACTTCATTCAAATTAAAAGCCATAATTTGGAAGCCATTTCATTCAAATTTCTAAAGATATATTACATATTAAATTACGAGTTCTAAAAGACATAATTAAGAGATCCTAATAGCAAGTCTTAATAGCATAATCAGGTCTTGATATAAGATAATTCCTAATACTTAAGTAAGTCTTAATATAATAGATCCTAATACTTAAGCAAGACTTAATAGATAAGTTAATAAAAGATAACTCCTAATACTTAGAGTTATTTTTTGCAAACTTAAGCAAGTCCTAAAAGATAAGTCGCATCTTCATAAATAACATAGGGTTATTTCCTGCAAACTTAAGCCAGTGCAACCTTATATCATCAAAACCTTGAAAGAAAACAAACATCTCTCAAGCTGGGTTTGAACATCATTAATTGACAACATTTTGTTAATAAGTCTAGATCACTTGTAATTTTATCCATAGTTCACTCATCATACCACCAATAGATACATTATTCATAACATCATTTTGTGTCTTACATGTCTCCGCAATCACATTAACAACTTCAACTATTGTTGATGAGGGAGTAACTTTTTTCTTGGTTCTTTTCAACATCACTAGCTCTTTTTCTCTTTTGTCCACTATTTTGATTAAGAGTTCCTTGTGAAGAGTTAAAATTAATTTTTGCAAATTCTCTCGTTGCTCCACACTCAACACTTGCATCTTCACTATCACCCGATCCTTCTTCCACATCCAAGCCAATATCATTTCGACATGGACGATACATATCATCGTCATTACCTCAATCCACATTGGGCAATATTCCACTTGAAGGTGCCCAGATAAATTCTCCATTAGTCACCACATCCTTGAAAAGTGTGGTTGGTTGGTGAGCAAATGAAAGTCCATTTTCTCCAAATTTTTCATATAGAGGATTTCCATGCATTTCATAACCATTATCATATAAACCTAAGCAATAACTAAATAATATATTTGTGTTTGACATACCAATTGTTTGTTCTCCCACCAATCATTTGGTGCATCAAATGTATTCTTCTCCTTGTCTCATCCCAATCCGATAACTTTTCCAAATAAGTTATCTCATACTCTCCATCCCTTTCTCAAGCTATCATACATATTCTTCAATCTTGTCTTGTCACATTTTCTCCTGGTTAATTCTTTAAATCGGGAAACAGTGTTTTTCCACCCATTCTTAGTAAAGGTAATGTCAACCCGTTCACCTCTGACAACTTTATCTAAAATACTTTGATGTATTTTTCATTTTCATTAATATATTTGTGTTTGACATACCAATTGTTTGTTCTCCCACCAATCATTTGGTGCATCAAATGTATTCTTCTCCTTGTCTCATCCCAATCCGATAACTTTTCCAAATAAGTTATCTCATACTCTCTATTCCTTTCTCAAGCTATCATACATATTCTTCAATCTTGTCTTGTCATATTTTCTCCTGGTTAATTCTTTAAATCGGGAAACAATGTTTTTCCACCCATTCTTAGTAAAGGTAATGTCAACCCGTTCACCTCTGACAACTTTATCTAAAATACTTTGATGTATCTTTCATTTTCATTAATATATTTGTGTTTGACATACCAATTTTTTGTTCTCCCACCAATCATTTGGTGCATCAAATGTATTATTCTCCTTGTCCCATCCCAATCCGATAACTTTTCCAAATAAGTTATCTCATACTCTCCATTCATTTTTCAAGCTATCATACATATTCTTTAATTTTGTCTTATCATATTTTCTCCTGGTTAATTCTTTAAATCGGGAAATAATGTTTTTCCACCCATCTATATATACATACATACATATATATATATATATTATTTGAGAGCCTTTTTTTCAAATGCAAGTGTACACGTGGCATTCCCTTATTCATTCTTCTTCCATATTGATTTGACATTCAATGCTATTGCTTCAAGAAAGAAAAAAACACCACAATTGCACCTAAACAAAAAATATGATATATTATTTGGTAAGTTGACCACCTCTTTAATGCTATTTATATATGATATTATATTCAATGCACCTAAAAAGGAAATTATTTAAATTCCAAAATAAAAATGAATATCACACTATCATATAACATAAAAAATATATTAATATTATTCATGATTAAAAATAAAAAATCGAGATTGATTTTTTATATTCTTTCATCAAAAAATGAATTTTACTATTTTTTTTGTCATTAAAAAAATTAATTTAGTAACAATAAAACAAAACAAAAACACCAATTTTTCAATCTTCATTCTCTCTTATTTTATCTCTCTCTGAATACTCACTATTTTTGTCTACTGCCACTTTTTTAATTTCTTTATTTTTTCTTTTTTGATCATCATTTCTTATGTTGTTTATGTGATTTTTTATGTTATTTTTTACAGACTTTATGTTGTTTTTTTACTATCCATATTGTTTTCTTTTGGTGTTTATATTTTTTATTTATTAATATGTTTATTATTTGTGACAGGTAAACTAATTGAGAGGCAAGAAGAAATGATCACATTCTCCCAATTGCATATACTTTTTCCATTTAAAGAGTCTTTGCTCCATTACTAAGCACTTACAATTTGAACAATAATTATATATTGGCAATGTAAAAATAATTGCTATATTGCAAATATGTTTTGATGCTAATTGTTAATTTCTGGTAAATTATAATACAGATTCCAATATGTATATACTTTCAGAAAAGTCTAAATTTTTTAACATTTGATTTTTAATAAATATTATATTTTTTTATTATTAGTAGTTATCACTGAATCAATGAATACATGTTTTTTTATTTCTTTCTTATTTACATATTCAACAATTATTTCTAAGAATGATTTTTCTTTGATATTGTCGGTTCCATATAATTTATTGATGATAACTTATAAATAAGAGAAAATAAATTGTAATTATATTTTGGATTTGATTGGTTATAATTGTGGTTTGATTGATAATTTTGTATTGAATTGAGATTTTGAAAGACTATTTTGACATAAAAAATCTTCAAGATTTTAAAAGATTTTGTGAGATTATATTGATTTTGTGAGATTTTAAAAGATTTGTTTTTTACAATCATAATTCTTAACGCGCAATTTTAATGGATTTCTTGAGATTTCAAAGTACTTTGGGATTTCTAATATTTTAATAAATTGAATAAATTAGGGTTTTTAACACGGAATTTTCCAAAATGTTGCCTGATTGTTGATCCCGACGGCACTTGAACTACCTCCATACTTATTAACAAAAAATAATAACATAGTAACAGTTACGGTATCATTTTTGAACAATTTTGTTGAAGAAACAATAATATGAATGATCTATGAGCACCCTTTATATATTGAAGAAATTGTATTGAGTATAATCATTTGGTGATTTGATACAAACAAAAAAAATAGACAAAAAGCAATACCCACAATTTTACAATGAAGTGTTTACAATTTTCTTTTTTTCAGAAACGTGTTGTTGATATACAACTTTCACTACTCTATGAATGATTCATAACAAATCACATCCTATAAGAATTATGTTGTTGTTTCATGAAGTACTTTTGTGTGGACATATATAAGATTAATATTTTGAGACATGTTGCATTGTTGTGTAGAAAGAATGCGTTAAAAAAAAATAAGCAAGAACATGATGATAGTTGTAAGAAAAAAGTCTTGAGGATTTGAGTGGGATTGTTGGAAGAGTATTTCATGTGTATTTTTAACTAAAAAATCTCTCAAAATCCATTCAACGAGAGAATCCATCAAAATCAATAGACTTTTGAATACCAATAAACATTTTAAAAGTGTGGAGAAATCTCAATTCAATACCAACAGATTTTGTTACCCCGAAAAAAAAATTTCAATTGTCTTAATTGAATACCACAAGATTTATTTGACTTTTATTAAAATCTTTATTGAATACCACAATACTTTTTTATCATAAAAAAGTCTTTTAAACTCCTTTCAAATCTAAATTCAATACACCCCCCATATATTTATCTGTATATAAACTCTTAAACATTTTGAAAGTTGTATAATTAAAATAAGGTTTAACAACACATTTTGTCTCTTATATTTATTTTAAATTTCAATTTAGTCCTTACGTTTAAAAAGTATCAATTTGGTCTCATACGTTTCCACTATTTACATTATTCCTTTTCGCCAGTTTTATCACATGTGAAAAATGGTTTGCATATGTGTTTAGACACTTAGACACGTGTATAGTTATCAAATTGAAACATAAAATAAACATATGAGATCAAATATGTAATTAAGCTTTAAAATAAAAATTAGGTAAGCTGAGCAATATTGTAACGAGGAAGTCCAAACTTATATTTTAGGAAATCATCTTGATTGCAGGATGACATAAAATTCCATCAAATATAATTCACGATAGAATGACCGTAATTAGCTATTTTATCGTACAAGCGTTTTTTTTCTTTCATATATATTGAGGAGGAACTTAGATACGATGGTGACTATGTACAAGGATATTGGAGTTGTTTTTTTCTTTCTTCTACTCATTGTATTTTACCTTATAAGTTTATGATTTCTTCTATGCTCACTTTCAATTTGTAATAATTTATATTATAAATTATATTTAATAGCGTTTATTTTATTAAAAAAACTTTTTTTACTCTCACATCTATTATTTTGCAAAGGGCAACTCGAATTTTTTTAATACTTTAAGATTTTCTACTATACTTATAATGACATATTTGTCAAAAAAAAATAATTTAAACAACAAAAAAATATTAATGAAATAAAATGAAAGAATTTATTTATTTATTTTTTTAAAAAAAGAGGTGATAGCAAAGTGCTAACCACCCAAAATATAGTAAAACATGAAAAGAGAGAGATATACACAATGCAGGGGACTAAACCAAAACTCGATTAAGTAGAGCAAAGTCTAAAACTAGGGATCCCAACTTTGTGTCTATTAACCCAATCACTAATGAACAAAGGGGGGTCAATCCAAAAAACAAAATAAGTAAAATTTAAACCATAGTTTGCTAATAGATTTGCTACTTGATTACGCTCTCACTGATGAAAGAATTTATTTATTTTATATATGTTTATATATATATATATTCATTAACACAAATGTTTTAATTTCCAATAAATATATGATTGTACTATGTGTGTATTATATTAAATGATTGTCCCCGTGAATTTAACTCAATTGCAGGGGCGGCTCCCATGGGTGTGCAACATGAGCCACCGCATAGAGCCTCTAAAATTTGGAGGCTTCCAAACTCTAAATTTTCATAGATGAAAATTGGGATTTTGAAGAAGAAAAATAGAATGTTGTCTCTGTTAATGATTAGATATGTAGTTTTTGTATATAAAGATAT
The DNA here is from genome assembly GCA_030408175.1 of Trifolium repens. NCBI lineage: Eukaryota > Viridiplantae > Streptophyta > Magnoliopsida > Fabales > Fabaceae > Trifolium > Trifolium repens. The sequence goes on from CP125849.1 coordinate 18,562,929, forward strand.
GTTTTTTCAGGTAGATTGACTTGTTTCAGTCTCATTATGTTTGAGTTTCAAGCATTCTATCATGTTTTAGTTCAGCTACAGCAGAAGGCGCTTCACTCATTGGAGATCGAAGATGATAGAAAAATATATTTAATTTAGGTTAAATGAAAGGCTATATGGGCCTTATGGCCCAAATTACATAAATAAAATACACGGTAAAAAACCACAACACTTTCATTATATTGTACCTACCATACCAAGGCTTAAAAATAGTAGTAATAATATTATTAAATAATAATCATAAACAAATACTAATATTCATAGAAATATTATTATTATTATTATTACTTAGTAATAAAATGACAGAAAATTACTTAGAAATAAAATGAACATAGCATTAGTTTTTTTAATCATATACAATATGTAAATTTAGTGATGAATTTACTTCAAAAAATGTTAAAATGATAACTCATTAAGTAGTTAGAAGATTGATGATAAGATTAATTTAGAACTATATTTAGATCAATTGATTAAAATATGTCTCTTTTTATGATAGTTATAAGAATGATTTTTTTTTAATGTTATTTAAGATTTAAATAGATGATAGTTTTTCATTTTATTATTAGGGTCCATTTTTAATAGTTAAACAGAGCCTCTAAAAAGTCGGGGCCGGCCCTGCTCAATTGGTAGAGACATTGCATTATGCAGGGTTGAAGTTCGAATCCCAAAATATTCCATTTATTCATCCGAAGAGTGGAATTTATAGTCATTGAGTTACCGGTCTAAAAACAAAGTACCAAAAACTATTTAATTTATGTATTTTTTTTAATTTATAGGTGATTTATGTTTATACTCATATATTAATAATTATGAATATAGTGACTATTTTGGTAATTATACATGAACCTGTATTTATACTCATATATTAATACAAGAGCATATTTTTTTTGTGTAATTTATACATGGAATATATTTATATCATTAATACGAGATACTGTTTTTTTAAATTAAACGGGACATACATATATATATTTGTTCTGGTGAACAAATAAGGGGGGTGATATTTAGTTGGATCGTGTCCAAAGAATAAAAAAAGATGGCCGCTGTCAATTGCGCAGCATCTCTGCATCTATTTCGAAAATATCTCTCCTTTACAATGAAGCATTAGCTCCTATTTATAGATTACAAAAAAGTGGTAGTTATGGAGAGCCACGATCAAGGATACCCCATGATCATGGCGGTTTCTTCTTCCTGCTCCGCCTCCCACGTGGTGGTGATGGACGGTTTCTTCCTATCTTCGTGGAGATCATGGTGGTAGGGGGTGGTTACACCCTCCTGTATGCCGTCGTTGCTGGCGGGATCTTTTATAATGGCAGTAGATATTTGGGGCGAGGGCGTCGTCTATGAGGCATATCGCCTCTGCTTTGCTTTCCCGCCAAGTTACGTATTTGAATCTCAAGACTTGTATAATTGGGCCATTCGCGAATTTGGGCCTATATCCTAATTTTGGGCCTTACCCCAGTCCACAGCCCCCCAAGCACGAGGCTCAAAGAGGCGAAGTGGTGATAGTGAGGGTGAGGCCGGTAGTGGTGATCGTGGGGTGTAACCGCCCACTAATTCCCTTCAGCCTGCATCGCCTTCTTCCCTATAAGTAGCCCTTGTGAATACTTTAGAGTTTCGCTCACATTTCTATATTCTGTTAACCTCTTGTGCTTTGTTGATTTCTGATAATCATGGCAGATTCTCTTTCTGTACTGGAGTCGCCTGCAATGTCTGCCGTTAGGCGTGTGAGGAACAAAGTTGAGGAGAGCATAGACGATCTCTTGGATAGTGTGGGAGAGTTCCAGGAGTATGTTGAAGAACTCAGTGATTACAGATGGCGCTTGACCAATGATCAAAAAGCTTTCCTGGACCTGGCTTTGGAGTTGTCTAGTCGTTTGGAGAAGAATGCTGCCTTTATCGAGACCACCAACGCAGTTGCGACTTGCTACAATGAACTTGAAGATACGTTGGAGAAGAAAATATCTGTTACCAAGGATAGTATCGATCTGCAAGAGGAGTCGCTTTATCTCAATTTATCTGCTGAGGAGGCCGTTGAGAACCGCATTGAAGTGTTGGAGAAAGAACTTCGTCCTCTGGTGAAGAGAAAAAGGAATCTTCAACTGGACATTGAATATGATGTCGCCCGTCTTATCAGGACTCGTTCCTCACTTGCTCGCCTCCGGGAGAAGATAGATAGGTTGCGGGATGACCAAGACAAAATCAGTCCTGACCTTATGGTGGCAAAAAAGTACAAGGAGGAGATTGAAGAATTGCAGGCTGATACTGTCGCGGCTGCATATGTCGTTGCTTAAGTAGTTTCATTTTCTAGCAACTTAGGTTTTTCCTCTTGTGTTGTTTGTACTATGTTTAGATGTCGTTGTACTGTGTACCCTTTGCTTTTCCAATGTTTGTAATGTCTTTCTTTGATCAATGAAGTTTTCAATTTCGCATAAATAACTGTATTTTTCTTTACCTCGCCTTTGGGGCGCGACATTGACTCGCCCTTGACACGCGTCAATCATCGTACTGGCTAGTTTTCCTTTGAAACGTTTCATCTTTTCAGATTTTTCCCTTTTCAACCGGTACCTTCCTTTTATAAATACGTTGTTTCTTGTTCCTTATCTTCCTTACTTTGATCACATATTTGGAGATTTTACTTGTTTGCTCCTCTCCTCTTTGCGTTTCCGAAGTAAATTTCGTGCTTCCTTATTGAGTTTTTTCGCGCTTCCTTCGCGAATTTCCCGCCACCCACGTTCTCCACTATTCCTCAAGTGTTAATCGTCCCTTATCACCAGGTATAACCGCTATTTCCCTTTTTTCTCCTTTTATTTTTCTTTGTCTTCCGATTTTGCGCTAGGGTTTCTAGGGTTTCCGTAAAAAATGGTGATTCTGAGAGATTTGGATAACGAGGATGAGAGGAATCCTCCTCGTCCTCTCATCATTGGTTCCCCTTTAGAACGTCAAGTGCGTGAACACTTTACTAGGCCTGATGGCTCTTTCGATTATAGCGGCTATTTTTCCGAAGTCATGGGGGAATCTTTTAAAGTTGGGGAACTTGAGGGTGGTATTTGTGACGATAGTAGCGATAGTAGTAGTGATAGTAGTAGCGGGAATAGCAGTGATTGTGTAATAATCTCTCCTTCGTCTTTCACAGGAAAACGAAGAGACGAATCGCTTGTTATCGTTGTTGTAGGACCTGAAGCCATGGCCATGGAGGTTTCTTCCATTTACCAGGACGTTGAGAGTGTGGAGGCGTATAGGAAAAAGTTTGATGTCTCAGGGACTTTCAATGAGAAAGACATCGTACTCGAACCGGTGGAGGAGGACGAGTATGTTGTTGATGTGCCTCGCTCTGACCCTGTTACCTTCTTCATGTACACCAAATTCATTGAAGATTTCCATCTGTTCTTTCCCTTCACTGAGTTTCAGAAATCCATGCTTAGGGTTCTGAACGTCGCCCCTCCCCAACTTAGCCCTAATAGTTGGTCTTTTATTAAGGCTTTTGAGCTAGTTTGTTATGGCCTTGAAATTCCTGAGCCTTCAGTGGCGGTCTTCTTTTCCTTCTACCAAGTCAAAAATCTTCTGCCTCAAAATGTGGTACCTCTGAGTGCGCAACCCAATCGGGGATTGTTTCAACTGTTTAGTTCCAACTATAAACATTATAAGGACACCTTCGTTCGTGTCCGAGGAGCTGAGCATTGCCCAAGTGTGATGTATGATGATGGTGGTGCTCCTCTTTTCCCTTTTCATTGGACAAACAACCCCGGGTTGATTAAGGGCGCTGTATATGAGAGGTTGAGTGAGTTTGAGAGGGACACGGTGGCATACTTAGAATCTATGAGCCAGATGAGTCCTAGGGAACTCCTAGACGCTGACCGCGCCCCAGCCGTTTTAGACAAGTATCTCAGTAAGTAATTTTGCGAATCGTCTTATTCTTTCATATGACCTGCTAACTTTTGTCACTGATCTCTTTTCTATTTTTTTGTAGAAGATATGTCGAGCTTGACTCCTGCTCAGAGGCGTGAATACTTGGAGAAGGCGAGGAGAAAGAAGGAACAACCTGAGCCTAAGGTTGACGTCCTCACCCAATTGGATGTGGGCGAGGACAAGAGGAAAAGGAAGAACGACTCGAGGATCAGTGTTCTGGTGAAGCCTTCTAGTTCTGGTTCCCTTGCTGGGGAGAAGGTTGCCAAGAGTGAGGGGGAGACGAAGTCTCCAGTGAAGAAGAAACTTAGGGGTTTGTCGCGGAGGAGCAAGAAGGATCAGGACATGGCCGAAGTGGACAAAGATTTGATTGATGTTGATCACTATGTGGCGGAAGGTTCTCCTGCCGTGGAGGAAACTGTTGCTGAGGCGAGCCAGTCTGGGAAGTCTTCGCCCTGGGATCCTATGTTCGATCCTGAGGCATTTCTCTCTAAGATGGTGGATATGGCGGGGAACTCAGCTCGCTTCAACAGCACGGCGACTGACGATTTGGCGCGGATGGCTCTTGGATACGAGCTTAAAGGTCTCCTGCTCAACTATGCCTTGGCGTCACGCCAAAGGGCTGAACTCTCCGCCGCTAAAGACAAAGAAGCCTTGGTGAAGAAGAATTTGGTTGTCCTCAAAAGGGATGTGCAGGCCGCCAAAGATAGATGCGAGGGCGAACTGAAAAGTCTGAAGGAGAAACATGCCAAGGATGTGGCTGATTTGGAGGAGAAGTATAAGGGGGACTTATCGGATGCCAAGAGAGACAAGGAGACGGCGGTCAAGGCCATGAACGACGCCCAAGCTAATCTAAACTCCAAGGATGAGCGTATCAAGGCTCTGACTCAGGAGAATGGGACCGCCCTTGCTGAGCTGAAGTCTCTGAAGGAGGAGAAGGCCGAGTGGGGATCCCAAAAGGAGGCGCTTGAGATTCAGGCGGGGGAGCAATATGATGATGGGTTTTCATTTGCGCTGGAGCAAGTGAAGATTCTCTTTCCTGATCTCGACCCAGCCCTTCTTAGTCAAGCTGATGTTATGGCCCTCATTGAGGATGGTAAGCTGGTTCCTTATATCCCTGCTCAACCGATTCCGGACTCGTCTGCCAAAGAGTCGCCTGCTGCTGTGGAGGATCCCCCTGCTCATAACTCGCCTGTTGATGAATGAAGATTCTTTGTAATTTTTCACTTTCTTTTGTTGATCGCCCCTGCGTGGGCTTAATATGTTTTGTAATGACAATATTTGGGCGCCCTTCTGAGGCTTTTGTATCTTAAGCACATTATGATTATATGCTTTTTACTTTCTCTTGATTAGATCTTTGAATGACGTATTCCTTTGCTTTAAACTTAAACGTTTTCCCTTAGGCTTTCGCTGTTTGGTGATATGCTTTGTCGTAGTTCTGAGGCGACGACTGCGAATTTACAGGGCGATATAATATCTTTGTGCGGCGTGATACTGCGGCGAGATACTCTTCACGTGGCGTGCGTTTCTATGTGTTGACTGGTTCAGGTTTTCCGTTTCAGTCTTCCTTGGTTTTCGTAACCGCCTATTTGACTGGTCAATCCTTTTATTGCGGTAGTTGGAAACTGCTTCTCCCATTTATTTCGGATTTACAGTTACAAACATTAGGTTTTGGTGATCTTGCCGCTTATAAATAATAACCCTTTCATTCTTTTTCCTTCATCGCTTCTTTTCATCTTTCTCTCTTTCTTAGTTCTGCTTTCTTTCTTTTGATTTTCCCTGATGGATAGGAGTGATAACAAGAAACGTGCCGTTGGGAGACCCAAAACTCGGCCGGTGAAGAAGAAGAATGGTGTCTCTTCATCCAAAGCTCCTCGTGGTAAAGCGTCAGGGAAGGCAAGGGCCAAGAACACTCCTGTCTTGCCCAGTTCATCAAGTTCTGAAGACATATGTTCCTGAGGAATTCTACGTTTATGGGCCTTCTCCCTCTGTGGATGAGGGTTCTCAGATTACTGTGGAACCAGCGGCGAAGGCGCCTAAGTCTTCAAAGGTGAAAGCCTCCAAGTGTCCTTCCTCGTGGATGAGGATGATGGATCTACTGGTTCGCCTGGGCAAACTGAAGTGGAAATATAATGCCAGGCACCACGTGATCCTTTTAGGATTATGCAAGTGTTGATGCTTATTGTAGTAGTTTTCAAGCACTTGTATAATCCTTGAATAATCTGGGTCATAAACAAGTTGTTTATGCGAGTGTAGTCTTAGCATCTCGTACACCCTTTTGAATTTGACGTATTTTCTTTTGACTTTGTATCCAAATCTGCTGTAGTTTTCTTTGAATTTGTATTCAGGTTTGATGTAGTTTTCTTTGAATTTGTATTCGCTCTTCAATGAATGAAATCAGATTTTGGATGATTCTGTTGTTGCTTTCACTCTTTTATTGTAGATGATCTTTGAATAACGCTTTTACCTGTTATAAACAAAATGCATATGATAACATGTAGTAAAGTTACCTCTTATTTGCTTTTTATGGCGTTTTCTTTGGGCGACGCCCTTTTAATAAGTTTTGCCCTGACGTTTTGATGAGTTTTTGTGTTTTCTTCGTTCCCAACTAAAAAGTTCTCTGGGCAACGTTCTGGACTTTCGACCATGCTTTGATGTTCTGGACGCCCCCCACTAAAAAGTTTAAAGGGTAACGCCTAGGAATTTCAACCTTGTTTTATTATTTTGGACGCCCCCCACTAAAAAGTTTAAAGGGTAACGCCTAGGATTTTCAACCTGATTTTATTATTCTGGACGCCCCCCACTAAAAAGTTTAAAGGGTAACGCCTAGGATTTTCAACATGATTTTATTATTCTGGACGCCCCCACTAAAAAGTTTAAAGGGTAACGCCTAGGACTTTCAACCTGATTTTATTATTCTGGACGCCCCCCACTAAAAAGTTTAAAGGGTAACGCCTAGGACTTTCAACCTGATTTTATTATTCTGGACGCCCCCCACTAAAAAGTTTAAAGGGTAACGCCTAGGATTTTCAACCTGATTTTATTATTCTGGACGCCCCCCACTAAAAAGTTTAAAGGGTAACGCCTAGGACTTTCAACCTAATTTTATTATTCTGGACGCCCCCCACTAAAAAGTTTAAAGGGTAACGCCTAGGACTTTCAACCTGATTTTATTATTCTGGACGCCCCCCACTAAAAAGTTTAAAGGGTAACGCCTAGGATTTTCAACCTGATTTTATTATTCTGGACGCCCCCCACTAAAAAGTTTAAAGGGTAACGCCTAGGACTTTCAACCTGATTTTATTATTCTGGACGCCCCCCACTAAAAAGTTTAAAGGGTAACGCCTAGGACTTTCAACCTGATTTTATTATTCTGGATGCCCCCCACTAAAAAGTTTAAAGGGTAACGCCTACGACTTTCAACCTGATTTTATTATTCTGGACGCCCCCCACTAAAAAGTTTAAAGGGTAACGCCTAGGTGTTTCAACCTGATTTCCGCCGTATCCTACTCGTAAGATTTTACGGATGTCGTCGTTTCTATTTCTGACGTTCCCTACTCGTAAGATTTACGTGCGACGCCAAGGTGTTTCAACTCATTTCCGTCGTATCCTACTCGTAAGATTTTACGGATATCGCCGTTTCTATTTCTGACGTTCCCTACTCGTAAGATTTACGGGCGACGCCAAGGTGTTTCAACTCATTTCTTTTTAGATGTGTTTCAAACATATGTGACATTTCTTCACAAACCAAAAAATTTTTAAAACGGTGGGCCTCGATAAAAACTCCTATTTTCATAGGAGAAAAGAGTGTCCCACCGCTATTTATTAATTGGAAGAGAGATTTCAGTACAATTTTTTGATACACATGCAAATAAATTCAAAAACAAATTTAGAAAGTTACACGCCGAGGCGCTGCCTTTCTTGTTTCTTTTGGTGATCTCAACTGTAGTAGAATCTGAGGTTGGCCACATTCCATGTTCGATGTAGGATTTCTCCTTCCATTGTTTCTAGTCTGTAAGCTCCTCCTTCGAACACTTCATTTACACGGAATGGGCCTTCCCAATTTGCTGCTAGCTTTCCTCCTTTGTCCTTTCCCATAGGTCTTTTGAGGACTAAATCTCCCTCTCTGAATCTCCTTGGTATGACTCTGGTGTTATACCTTCTTGCTGCTCTTTGCTTTGAGACGAACTCTCTAAAGTGAGCTTTGTCTCTTAGTTCCTGTATTAAATCCAGGTTTTCTTCCAATGCTTCTGAATTTTCCTCCAGTGTAAGGGTGTCTCTTCGCCAACTTGGTGGGTTTATCTCTGCAGGGATCATTGCGTCTGTGCCATATACCATGGTGAAAGGCGCCTCGCCTGTTGAGGATTGAGGCGTGGTATGGTATGACCACAGGATTGGTAACAGATGGGCGACCCAGCCCTCGCCCTTGCTTGTGATTCTTCTTTTGATGGCTTTTAGGATTACTTTGTTGGCGGATTCTGCCTGGCCATTGGCCTGAGGGTGTTCTACAGAGATGAAAGTGTTTTGTATACCCTTCCCTTTGCAGAATTCCACTATTTTTTCGCTGGCGAACTGGGTTCCGTTATCGGAGAAATGTATTTAGGTAACCCGAACCTGCATATGATCTTCCTCCAGTAGAATTTCTTGACTTGATCTGCTGAAATGTTTGAAAGGGCCTCTGCTTCTATCCACTTGGTGAAGTAATCTATTGCTACGATGATCCACTTTGCTTGTCCTGTTGAGGCGGGGAAAGGTCCTAGGATATCAGTTCCCCACATGAAGAAAGGCCACGGAGATAAGACGGACTTCAACGGCTCTCCTGGGGCGTAATGCAAGTTTGCAAATCTTTGGCACTTGTCACATGTCTTAACATATCTGGCTGCGTCGCTGTGAACCTCTGGCCAATAGAAACCTGCCCTGAGAATCTTTCCTACTAAGGCCCTCGCCCCAATGTGGCTTCCGCATGATCCTTCGTGTATTTCCTCCAGTATTCCTTTGGCTTCTTCCTGGCTTACGCAAAGCATGATTAGGCCTGAGAATCCTCTCTTGTAGAGTTTGTCCCCTAACATGGAATACCACGCAGCTGCTCTTTTTAGCTTGTATGCTTCTTCTTTCGCTGCTGGTAGCACGTCTTCTTGGAGATACCGTATGATTGGTGCTCGCCAATCCTCTGCTTCTATGATCTTCATGACCTCCTCTGTAGTGATGCTGGGGTTTGCAATGGTTTCTTGAATGAAAGTTCTGTTGCTTCCGGGTTTCTTAGTGCTTGCTAACTTTGACAACAAATCTGCTCTCGCGTTCTGTTCTCGTGGGACGTAGATTAGCTCGAAAGATCTAAAGAGACTAGCTAGGCTACGTACCTTCTCCAAATACTTGATTGTTGCTCGCCTTAAAGGCGAACCTTAATGATTGCTCAATGAGGACTCCGTCTGGTCCCTCCAATACTACTCCTGCTCCACTCCCTTTGATGTTGGAGGCTCCATCAACTGATAGCGTCCAAGGTTGCTCGCTATTCTCTTCAGCGGGCGTTGTAAGCTCCAACAAAAAATCTGCTAGTATCTGTGACTTGATTGCGCCTCTTAGGGAGAAGGTTACATCGAATTCTGATAACTCAACCGACCACGCTACCATTCTTCCTGCTAGATCTGGCTTTTTTAACACATTCTTGATGGGGTAGTCAGTTTTTACCACAATTTTGTGGCTCTGAAAATATTGCCTCAGTTTTCTCGCCGTCACTATTACCGCCAGTGAAAGCTTCTCAATCTTCTGGTATTTTGCTTCTGCACCTTTGAACGTCCTGCTGACGAAGTAGATGGGTTTCTCCTCTCCTTTTATTTCTTGTACTAATGCGGAACTAAGGGCCTTGTCTGAGACGGCGAGGTACAGGTACAAAGTGTTTCCTTTTTCAGGGCGAGTTAGGATTGGTGGCGAGGCGAGGAATGCTTTTAACTTTTGGAATGCCTTTTCGCATTGGGTGCTCCACACGAACCTCTCGCTTTTCCTAAGAGTGGAAAAGAAATGGAATGCTTTTTCCCCTGCGCAAGATAAAAACCTTGATAGCGCTGCGATCCTTCCTGTCAATTGCTGTACTTCCTTGACCGACGTTGGGCTTCTCATGTCTATGATGGCTTGGCATTTGTCCGGATTTGCCTCTATTCCTCTGTTTGTTAGCATGAATCCGAGGAATTTCCCCGATTGTACTCCGAATGAGCATTTGGCGGGGTTTAGCCTCATGTTGTACTTTCTTACTGAGGCGAGGATGTCGCCTAAATCCTGGTCATGCTCGCCTTCTTCTGCAGTTTTGACAACCATGTCGTCGATATACACCTCTAGATTTTTACCAATCTGCTCTGAAAAAACTCTGTCCAAAAGTCTCTGATACGTGGCTCCTGCATTTTTTAGACCAAACGGCATGACGTTGTAGAAGTAGTTGCAGGTGTTGGTCATGAATGTTGTGTGGGGAGCGTCAGAGGGGTTCATCTTGATCTGGCTGTAGCCTGAATATGCATCCATGAAGCTGAGCATCTTGTAGCCTGATGCTCCATCTATCAATCTATCAATGTTGGGTAAAGGATAAGGATCATTTGGGCACGCCTTGTTTAAGTCCGTGAAGTCCACACACATTCTCCATTTTCCATTTATTTTTTCACCATCACGACGTTGGCTAGCCATGATGGATATTTGATCTCCTCTATGAAACCTGCTTCCTTTAATTTGGTTACTTCTTCATTTATGGCCTATCTTCTTTCTTCGCCGACCTTCCTTTTTCTTTGTGAGACGGGTTTGGTCTCGGGGGAGATGGACAATTTGTGTGTGATTATTGTCTCGTCTATCCCTGGCATATCCGAGGGGTGCCATGCGAACAAGTCGATGTTCTTCTTGAGTGTCGCCAGGATTTTCTCTCTCCTCTGGTTTCATGGATGTGCCTATGTTAGTTGTTTGGTGTGCCTCACTACCAATCTGAACTTTCTCCAACTCTTCAATGGGGCTGACTCTTCTGTCCTGGAATTCTTCCCTCGGGTCTAGGTCTAAGGGGCTGATCATGTTGACACCGCCTGTCTTGGAAACTGGGCGAGCCGAAACTGAGGCGTTGGTTGCTCTGTGTTTTATCTTTAGACTTGATTCATAGCAGCGTCTCGCCAATGCTTGATCTCCTTTGAGGGTCCCAACTTTCCCGTTATCCAACGGGTACTTGATGGAGAGATATAGCGTTGACATGGCCGCTTCTAGAGTGTTAAAGGCTGGCCTCCCAATGATGATGTTGTACGATGTGAAGGGGGTTTTTACCACCAGGTATCTTACCTTGACGGTCTTGGCTTGATCTTTAACTCCGAATGTTGTAAGCAAAGTAGTATAGCCCATAACTTCTACTTGCTCGCCGGCGAAGCCTACTAGTGTGCCGTTGTAGGGCAATAGGTGCTCGTTGGACAGTTGCATAGCTTTGAAGGCCTCCCAATACATTATATCTGCCGAACTTCCTGAGTCAATCAATACCCTCTTTACGTCGCAGTTCAGGATTTGAACTTGGATTACCAATGGGTCGTCATCATGGGGCATGACTTCCCTTTTGTCCTCTTTAGTGAATGATAGATCCGGAGTGTGCGAGATGGAAGTGTGTCCCACGAACTTTGCTTCGAACTTTGAGCGCCTTATGTATCGTTTTCGGGCGTTGCTGGACTTGCCTCCGCCCGCGAAACCTCCTGCAATGGTATTAACTGTTATCCTTACCTTCTCTCCTTCTGGGTTTTCCTCTTGGTTTCCCTGCGGGTCCCTTCTCACCTTTGGGACCACAACCTTTCCATCAGCGGCGTCTTCTAAAAACTTCCTTAGATGGCCACTTTTTATAAGTTCTTCAATAAGATCCCTCAGTCTGAAGCATTTCTCGGTGTCGTGCCCTTTGCATCTGTGGTACGCACACCATGCGTTTGTGTTGTGTCCCAACTGATAATCTTTTCCTCTCTTTTGAGGTAGTCTGGAGAGTCCTGTCTCGAGAATTTCGTCTAAAATATAGACTTTCGCCCTGTTTAGTGGAGTATACTCCTTTTCTGGGAACCTGCCTGAGTCTTGCCTCATTTGATGATGATATGGTTTCCTTTGGGGGTCGTGCCCTCTGTGATCTGGTTGACGTCGTCTTGGTTGGTACGTTTCTGGGGCTCTGTAATTCTTGTTGGCCGGCTCTCTTTCCCTTGCGTCCCTTGATCTTTTCTCGGCGTTACTTTCTTCGCCCTTGATGTAACATTCTGCTCTCTTGATGATTTCTTGCATCGTGGTTGCTGGCTTTTGTGCTAGGGACTCGTTGAAGTGTCCTACCTTTAAGCCGTTGTGAAACGCTGCAACAAACATCTCCTGATTAGGATTTGACACTTTGATGGTCGCTTCGCAGAATCTAGCCAAGTATTCACGCAGGGTCTCAGCGTGGTTTTGGCGAATGGTGAAGAGTCTGGTGGCGGTGACCTTTATGTGCTTTGATCCGGAGAACTGTTGGATGAACTTGCACTGGAAATCAGCCCAATCTGCTATGGAGTTCCTTGGCAAATTCATGTATCATCTTAGGGCCGCTTCTTTCAAAGTACCGGAGAGCAATTTACATTTTAGATGATCAGCCGCTCCTATGATGGCGGTTTGCGTTCCAACTGCCATCAAATGCTTTGACGGGTCCGTTTTTCCGTCAAATGTTGGAAGATGTGGCGTTTTGAAGTTTTCTGGGACCCTTGCATCCCATAAGGCTTGCGCTAGGGGTTGAGAGTCGTTGATCTCGTCTTCGTCATCCTCGTTCCCTTTGTCTGCCTTTTCCTGATCTAAGGACGTTACTTTGGCTTGAAGTCGCCTTAGTTCGTTGACGGCATCCGTTAACGTCATGTTGTTGCCGGTACCGGTGCCGGTTCCATGGTTGGGTGTTCCTCCCGTCATGTTGGGAGGTTTTCGTTAATTGAAAGTGGTAGGCTGGGAATCGTTTTACCGCAGCCCCACGGTGGGCGCCAAAATGTTCTGGTGAACAAATAAGGGGGGTGATATTTAGTTGGATCGTGTCCAAAGAATAAAAAAAGATGGCCGCTGTCAATTGCGCAGCATCTCTGCATCTATTTCGAAAATATCTCTCCTTTACAATGAAGCATTAGCTCCTATTTATAGATTACAAAAAAGTGGTAGTTATGGAGAGCCACGATCAAGGATACCCCATGATCATGGCGGTTTCTTCTTCCTGCTCCGCCTCCCACGTGGTGGTGATGGACGGTTTCTTCCTATCTTCGTGGAGATCATGGTGGTAGGGGGTGGTTACACCCTCCTGTATGCCGTCGTTGCTGGCGAGATCTTTTATAATGGCAGTAGATATTTGGGGCGAGGGCGTCGTCTATGAGGCATATCGTCTCTGCTTTGCTTTCCCGCCAAGTTACGTATTTGAATCTCAAGACTTGTATAATTGAGTCATTCGCGAATTTGGGCCTATATCCTGATTTTGGGCCTTACCCCAGTCCAATATTTATACTCATGTATTAATATGAAAAATTATATTTATACGGGACTTATATTTTTACTCATATATTAATACAAGACTTTTTTTATTTTGTTGTAGTTTATATGAGATCTATATTTATAGTCATATATTAATAAGAGGTCCTATTTATACTCATATGCTAATACATGACCTATTTGTTTGTAATTTTTACGGGACCTAACTTATATTCATATATTAATACAGGGGTCTTTTTTTTAAAAAAAAAACAAAATTATACGAGATCTATATTTATAGTCATTTATTAATATGGGTTTTTTTTTTTTGTAATTTAGACGGGACTTATATATATACTCATATATTAATTTGAGATATTTTTTCTAATTTATATGGGGCTTATATTTATTCTCATATTTTATTATGGGGCCTTTTTGTTTTGTAATTGCTACATGGACCTATATTTATAATTATATGTTAATATACGGGGTCTATATTTTCTTTTTTATCTTGTAATCTATAAGAGACGTACATTTATACTCACAAATTAATATATGGCCTATTTCTTTCTAATTCATGAGTCTGCGAGTCTATATTCCTACTCATTAATATGAGGAATATTGCCTTTTGTAATTTATATGAGGCATATATTTATATATTAATAGAGGAGCCTATTTTTTTTATAATTTATATGTAGCTATATTTATACTTATATATAAATATAAGAATCTATTTCATTATAACTTATATGGGGTCATATATTGCAATTTATAAGAACCTATATTTTTACTCATATAATGATACTAAAAAAAAAATTCACTCCGAAATTAATATTTCTTTTGTCAAATATATAGTATTTTCATAAATTAATAAGAAATTTAAGTTTTTAGTCTAATGTAAAATATATTATTTTCCAGGTTTAATCATCATTTTCGTCCCTGTAAGTTCGCAATTTTTTGGTTTTAGTCCCTCTATCTTTTTTTGTTGCAAATTAGTCCTTGTATGTTCAAATCTTTTGGTTTTAGTCTCTCAAAACTAAAATCCGTAGGAAAATCCACAGGAAACAAGCGAATTTTCTTGCATATTTTCCTGCGGATTTTAGCTTTAGGGACTAAAATAAAAAAGATTTGCACATGCAGGGACTAATTTGCAACAAAAAAAGATACAGGGACTAAAACAAAAAATTTATGAACTTACAGGGACGAAAATGATGTTTAAGCCTATTTTTTATAAGTCTATAAATCTACAAACGTATTTTTACCCGTGTTTAGCACGGGTCTGGATACTAGTTCTTAATAAAGATAATGTCAACCCGTTCACATCTAAAATACTTTGATGTATTTTTCATTTTCATTCCCCCCCGCCCAAACTTTCCTTTGTGTAGCCATAATACTATGTACACAAAGTACGTTAGAAAAAAATATATAACTAAATAATACAAGAATCTTGACAAAAACAATATTCCTATATAGATGCATAACTATCCACGACAGAATTGCATATACAGAAAAAAAAAAACAAATAAGGTTAATAGATTCAAAACGAGGTAATAATAATAATAATAATAATAATAATAATAATAATAAGTAGGATGGATTGCACATATAAAAAAAATCCTAAGAGACATTTTATTGCAATGCAAATATGTGAGAAAAAATAGAGTAAGAAAATAAGGTTATACAAGTTTTTTTTTTCTTTTGCACATTCATAGCAGTTATGAAACAATATAAAGAAAGCAAAATTTGTAACTATTAGAGCAAAGAAAAAATTAAAGTGAGTGTAACAAGAAAGCAAAAAAAAGTTAAAAATACTTAAAAATTGCAAAGTTACCCTGTTGTTGATGTCTTTGAGCAGAATTTTGTTTGTTCTTCTTTTTAACACAATTTGGTCTTGTTGTAGAGAGAATATGGCGTTAAATATGACTTCGTCTAATATGAAAGACATCATTAAGTTTTTCATGGTGCACAAGTCATGATTACTATTATAAAGTATACAGATCAAATTTCACCATAGACTTAACTATTAAATAGATATGAGGTAATTTATTCAGGTCAAATTTGGTTCACCAAATATTAAATGCAAAGTAAAAATTAGGAGTGAAAGGGGTAATTAATGATACATATAAAGCAAAAAATCGGCATATGAGACTTGTTTTGGTTCACAGCATTGACGAAAAAAATCAGAGTTTACACAGAATGGACAAACTCTTACAAAATAGAGGGCATTAAAGGGAGTAATTGATGAAGAAAAAATGAAATGAGTATTAATGTTGATGAGATGTAAACCAGAATATTGATGAAAAAAATTAAAGAGGGAAATTAAAGAAATTATTATAGACGTTTGTACCTTTTGTTATGTCATAAATGGAGAATTGATTCTACCCACCACTGAAGTTAGGAACCATGACTTCGATCAGAATTGATTCTACTCACCATATAATTGATTTTGGGATATGTAAAATTGAAACAAACACATGAGAGAGGTTATTTATAAGGTGTAAGTTCTTAGTGATATAGAAAGGTATAAGATGAGGTTATTTATAAAATGAATATTAAATTGATATTCAAAAGTACATAATTTTTTGTTGTTAAATATGTTTTTAGTCCATGCATTTTGCTTTATAGTTAAGAATAATTCCTAAATTTTTTTTATGATGAAAAAAAAAATCCTACAATTGTTTCGGTTATCAAAATTAGTCCCTGCTGTTAATTTTACAAACGGAATGCTGACGTCAGCTTATTAAAAACAAAGTGTTGAATGTTATTAGTCACTACATTTTGCTATATATTTTAGAATAGTCCCCACATTTTAAAAATTGTGTAAAAGACCTATAATTTATTTTGTTACTAAAAACAACGGGTTCACACAGTGTCACGTCAACATTATGTTTGCACGACATATACCAATTTTGATAACGGAAAAATTGTAGGGTTTTTTTTTCACCATAAAAATAATGTAGGAACTATTCTTAACTTTAGAGCAAAATATAGAGACTAAAAACATATTTGAATTTTTTTTGTTAAAACTCTTTGCATGTGTTGTTTTGAGGTGATTAGATGTTTCACTTCTTTTTATAAGTATAGGTAGATTGATAGACAAAATGAGATTCTTTATTAAAAGCTAAAAGATAACTATTTTATTCAATGGATATTAGTATGTTCTCAAGCAATGTCCTCTTACACACATGTGAAAAGATCTCTTTTGTAAAATCATATCATAAAAAAAAGCTTAATAATCATTTTCGTCCTTGTAAGTTCGCAATTTTTTGGTTTTAGTCCCTATATCTTTTTTTGTTGCAAATTAGTCCTTGTATGTTCAAATCTTTTGGTTTTAGTCCCTCAATACTAAAAACCGCAGGAAAATCCACAGGAAACAAGCGAATTTTCCTGCATATTTTCCTGCGGATTTTAGCTTTAGGGACTAAAATAAAAAAGATTTGCACATGCAGGGACTAATTTGCAACAAAAAAAGATACAGGGACTAAAACAAATTTTTTTTGAACTTACAGGGACGAAAATGATGTTTAAGCCTAAAAAAATAGTTGAGAGGTGTATTGATGTTGATTAGATGTAAACCATAATATTGATGAAAAAAATTAAAGAGTGAATGAAATAATACCATTAAGGTGTGTGATATAATTAGAGATGTCAAAATGGGTTGTTCGACCTTTTTAAGGCTAATTGGGTGTAGATTTTGGGCTACAATGGGTCGGGTTAAAGTTAACTAAGTTGGTAGTAAGTTTGCTATATGTACTGCTGTGCATATTAAAATTGGACACTCAAATAACCATATCTAGCATAACACAAGAAAAATTATTAAACAACATTTTTCTTTTAATACGAAGGAGTACGATGTAATAAATGCTTGAATTGTTAAGTTAAATACCATTATTAAAGTTTAAAAATACTTATCAAGACAAATCAAACAAAATCTCATATGTTAATATTTACATGTATATATTAATAGAAAAATATGATCAAAGTAGATTACATAAATAGTAACAAAGTCAATATTAGATCGTTTATTTGAGGTATGAGGGAGTATTATAAAAATCATGAAATGACTTACGGATTTAGTACATGCATATTAATGCTTAATTTTTTTTTTTTTTGGGTACAATATACTAATACTACTCAATTTCATTTGATGGTGGCAACCAGCAACATATTTTCTTTGTCCTAAAATAAATTATCTAATTTTGATTTATTATATTATTTATATAATTTACTTTGACTATATTTTCTACTAATATATACATAAAAATATTAACATATGAGATTTTGTTTGTCAATGACTAAAAATATTAATGATAAAACTATACATTAACAAACATAAAGATAATAAAAAGTAATCATAAAAAAAACTAGTTATTTATTTTGGGACTGAAAGATAAAGATTTTTTTTTAAAAAAATTACCCGTTTATATGTGGCGAATACTAATCAGAGTCTTTCCAGTTTCAATCAGTGCCAAAAAAAGAAAACAATTTATTGCATCTGTAGAATTGGAGAAGAACACGCCGATTGTACTATCAAACAAAAATAATTCACTGTAGCACCTGATTACCCATCAAAATCAATCAAACGGTCAAAACATCTCCTCCCACAATGACAAACCATACAGATTAAATCAGATTACAAATCTGATAAACAATACAATAACAACAATCTCATGCGAAGCACATAATCATTTACTCACCTTAACACGCGCGATTCGCATATCATTTTTTTCGGAGTAGTGCTATTTGGTACGAGAGAATTTGATCAAGAAAAACAAGAATGCTTACATGTAGTGTTATAAGTGGTGGGTCAAAATGTAACTCCCCTTTTTGAGGAGATTATGGGTGAGTTGGTATTAAAATTACTCCCTTAATTTTACCTTCTTGTATTTCTTATTTTTCACTTCTCGTACCAACAATATTTTTCTTTTTTTCGTCAGTGCCGCGAGAATGGGAGATCAAAATAACGTTAAGCGGGAACACGAAAACAAAAAAAACGAAAAAAAAAAAACAAAATGAAATAAATAGTGTACGAAAAATTAATCCCGAAAATTCGGCAATGGCGCTTCACCCTTCAACACCTTGATATTGGAGCTATTAATATTATTACCATTACCATCATCATCACTCAAATTGTTTTCTTCATTTTCTCACTCTTTCTCTCTCTTGAAACCCTAGAAACCTTTCAGAATTCCTTTTCCGTTGTAAGTCTTCAATGTCTCAAATCTGAAGCGTTTTTTTCATCTTTGATTATCGTTTTTCGTTAGCATTTTCTTGATCGGTTTGATTTTTGATATTTGATGTTTGTAATCGTTTTTGGCAGGTTCGAATGGTTGCTCAGTCGTTGGAGATTCGTGATTCTGTTGTGAACGGTGACAGTGGTGGTGTTGTTCCGATGGTTTCCGCGAAGAATGAGGTGAGTTCGACGGTGAAAATAAAGGTGAAATATAGTGGAAAGAAAACCGATTCGACGGAAACGTTACCAATGCAGAATCGGAGATCGAGCTCGAGAATCCAAGCTCAGCTGAAAGAAGCTGAGGAGAATAAGCTTCGTCGGAAAGCTGAAGGTTTAGCTGAAGAAGAAAAATCTGTTGAGGTTGTGACTCCGCCGAAGTCTAACAAGCGCGTTAAGAAAAGTTCCGGCGAGGTGAGTGTTCAGAAAAGTCCCGGCGAGGTGAGTGTGAGTAAGGAAGGTGTTTCCGAGAATGAGATGAAGAAGGATGAGGTTGTTTTGGAGAAAGAGACGAAGAAGAAGGAGAAGAAATCGGCATCGTCAGTGAAACGTGAGCTGATGGAAGTTCGGCATAAAAAAATAACGGCGGAGTCGGAAAATGCGGTTGCTGAAAATGCAGCTGGTGGTGGTTCATTAGGTGAGAAGAGCTTTACTGCTAAGGTGAAGGATACGATTAGGGTGTTTAACAAACACTATCTTCATTTGGTTCAGGTTAGTTTCTTCTATGTTTTGGGGTTTTCTACTGTTGATATAGGACCTGTTTGGATAAAAGATAAAGTGATTATGACTTGCTATTTTCTGTAACAAAAGATAGAATAAACAACTTATGATATAGTTCTGTGTTATTTCTCTTTCGTTGGCTTTGTTTTTGTCGAGTTGAACTGATTTATTTTTGGAATGCACAGGAAGAGGAGGAGAGGGTTGCTAAAGCGAAAGCAGAAATTGAGAAGAAAGGTGGTGGGAAGAAATCTGCAAAAAAATCTCCGAAGAAGAAATCTACTAAAAATTCTCCTGAGAAGAAATCTCCTATAAAATCTACTGAGAAGAAATCAGCTAAGGTAAAACTCTTCGTAGCTGGAGTGAGCGTAGAAGCTGTTGTTTTTGCTATTAGTGTTTTTCATTGTCACTTTTTAGATACTCTTTGCATGCCAAAGTTTAGGCCTGAGAAGATGCTTAGTGATTATTATTATTGTTTAAATTTAGTTGTTTTGTGATATACTAAGTACTAACTAAAGTTTATGTTTTAATCTGTTTAGAAAGACTCTCCAGCTAAAGAAAAAAAGCACGCTGCCAAGCGACCTGATCTGAAGGCCTTAACAAAGGCAAGTAAAAACTGGCTGGTTTATTTTTAGTTCGGCAGAATCTTGACAGTCTCCTGATATTTTTCTAGCTGATGATCTAATATATGATTTTGTTTTCTTTATATTGTTAGTAGCTTTGCTAACAGCTAACTTGCTAAGAGTTTACCTTCATCTTTTGATCTTTAGTTTTTTTTTTAATCTTTGTAAAGATAATAATTGATGTATAAATCTTTGTTAGTTATGAGCCATCTCTTTGAAACAATTTAATGGATTACTTTTAGTTCTAAGATACAATGTCTAATAAGAACTATGAGGATATTGTAAAAAAAAATAAGAGCTATGAGGAAAGTTGTTTTATTGATAATGTATGCAATATCGAATTTATTTATTTTAATATGATATTTTGTCTTCATTTTATTCCTGTTGGCTACTATGGTTACAATTGATATTTGGGTGAATGTATTCTTTAATGCTCACTCAAAAAGTTGGCAAAAATGTATTATTTTGTCAAAATAAGCTTAAGTCAGAATCTACGTTTATTTTGTTGTATCTAGTATCTACACTTGTTTTCTTTTAACACTGTCTTCATATTGGAGTTATGACAGATGATGAAGAATAATGAGATACTGTATCCTGAGAAGAGAATAGGCAATATTCCAGGTTGGTAGGTTCATCTTGTGTTGCATTTTATTTAATGTTGACAATTTATAATGCAATAGACAAAATATTCTCTCAACAGTCAACACTGATACTGCATCTCTTATAATTAGATTATGTTTCAACAATAACTATTGTTCCATTTGTTCTTATATAATGTTTTTTAATTTTCTCTTAATTGAAGGTATTGAGGTTGGCTATCAGTTTTATTCTCGCGCTGAAATGGTTGCAGTTGGTTTTCATAGCCACTGGTTAAACGGTATTGATTATATGGGCCAAAGTTATACCAAAGTGGTAATACAACTTCTCTTTTGTCTTGTTTTTACATATCAGTCTAGTTTTGAATATAATAATTAGTAACAGGTTTTAGGTTTTTACCTATAGAGTTCCTTATAAACCTACTATTTTCCTCTCTCCTCTTTGGCTGTTGCAGTTCAACGAGTACAATTTCCCAATTGCTGTGGCCATTGTTTTGTCAGGCATGTATGAGGATGATCTAGATAATGCTGAGGATGTTGTGTACACTGGTCAAGGTGGGCATAATCTAACGGGTGATAAGCGTCAAATGCGAGATCAAAAATTGGAGCGGGGTAATTTAGCACTCAAGGTGTGCATTTTAATTGTAATAGTAATTTCTTGTTTCTTAGTGTTACAATTGATGCTTAGTTATGCTATTCACTGGAAGCAACCACTTCTCGTGTCTTCCCCAATTCATTTTGTTAATAGTTAAGCACAACATTGTTATTGCCATTAACACCCTGCTTGCCCCTGTGGTCCTGCTCACCACTTGCCTTCCTATCCTCAAGCAGCAATAACCAGCCAATGGACCTTATGTTTTTTTATACCTATGTTTTAGTAGTACAACTCCTTTCTCTAAACCATTGTACTCTATTTGGTGCACAAAGGCATGTCTAACATGATTTGAGCTCAAGTGTAGAATTGCCAGGAGCAAAGTGTGCCAGTTAGGGTGATTCGAGGTCATGACTCTACTAGCAGTTACACTCGGAAAGTGTATACATATGATGGCCTGTACAAGGTAATCTCTTCGAAAACTTTACTTAAACTACGTTTCCCAATAGTAATAGTAATTGGATTTATACTTTGGCAAGTGTATTTGTAAAGATAGATGAATATATCGAATCTCAATATCTTAAATATGGTTTCTATTGTTGCAATATTTAACAAAATATGCACTTAGTCTTCTTACACATTTATTTTTTACTGTACCTGTTGTGTATGTATATTAATAATTTGACACCGCTGTAAAGTGAGAGGGTATGCTTTGTAGTGTTAAAGGGTCGGGTGATAATTGTTGATTGAAAATTAAAGGCCATACTCATGATAATTACATGCGCATGTATTATTAATACTCTCTGTTTCTATTTGGCTTTTTACGACCAATAAATTCTATTATTTTTTATACCATTATTTATCTTTTTCCTATAATACCCATAATTATTTATCATCTCATTTCATCTATTTTTCTCTTTAGTTAATAACTAAGGGTATTATTGACAACACAATATTTAATATTGCATTGAACTTTGAGAATGATAAACAAATAGGAACAAATTCTTCTTGCAAATGTGACAATTAAAAAGGAACAAATGGAGTAAGTTTTTAACTTCACTCCTTCAATTATCCAATCAAGAACAATAATTTCACACTCTACTTTAAATGTTTTGTGCTTGTTTTGCAGGTTGTCAATTATTGGGCAGAGAAGGGAATATCGGGCTTCACTGTCTATAAGTTTCGGCTTAGGAGGGTTGATGGACAGCCTACTTTAACAACACAACAGGTATAGTTATAATTTTTCTAGCTTCATCTATCAATTGTTCTTGTGTGTTTTATATGGTGGTTCCTTCTGTATTTTGTTATGGAATATTTTCAAGGTTGTTTTGATGAATCTGGGTGGTTTTGATGATATTTAGATTTTGGTTCTCTAGGTTACGTATTGGTTTCTGAGAATGGTGAAGTCTTTCAAAGGGGAGGAAGAAGAATAAATAGAATGAGGGTGTAGTTGAAGAGGAAGAAACTAGTTTGTTAGTTTTGGTTCGTTGGGAGCAAGTTCCTAAGTTGATAGCCCATTCAGCGGCACTAATTCTCATTAGAGGACCATAAAATCAATTTTGATTTTTGAACTATTTGTTTTCCAATAGTTTTATTAATAATAAAAATTTGTTTATCTATATAATAATACTAAAATGGTAATTAAGCTGCCATGTGATACATTAGTTCTCAGATTTGGCATACACTGCAAATTTTTGTCTTGATTTCTACCAACGGTCATGTTTCACCTGCTTATTTTTTGCAGGTTTAGTTGTTTAAGAAGTGTTATTTAATAAAATTTAGCTTATTTTCCTTTGGTGACGGTGACAGGTTTATTTCACATGTGGACGCGTACCTCAGACTGTAGCAGAAATACGAGGGTAATAAAAAGTAATTCTGTAAATGGAATATTAAATGTGTTATCCAGAATACATTTTCCTTACATCCTTGTTATACTTTGCTTAGGTTGGTATGTGAGGATATCACTGAAGGTCAGGAAGATGTGCCCATTCCAGTTACAAATTTGGTTGATGAGTCTCCTGTTCCACCCATAGGCAAGTTGTGCTAATGGTTTTTGTTTGATTCCTCTTTTTCAAAATAAATGAGAAACTTGTATTTTTATACACGCTGGTTCTTTGCCTCATTTCAAAAACTTCATAGTCCATGCTTGAGTTATAACTGTTATGTTTAAGTGTTCGGATGTATATTCACCGTGTTTGCTCATTATCGTGGTAGCTCTTAGTTTTGTTTCTAATGCAACCCTGTGAAACTTGCTTATGCTTTTCCCTCTACACCCTCAGGCCTTGATATATTGTTCTTGGTGCATGAATACTATATCGGGTGATCTGGTTTTTTCAGGATATACTCTAATACCACATCAGATGTTAGACTTAACAACCCTAGAAAATTATTCCCTTCTGTCTCATATATAAGCAACAAATCACTTTTTAGGTTGATTGAGTAGCTGATGTATCTGGTCTATATTATAGACTAGATACACCGGTTATTCAATGAATCTATAAAGTGAATTATTGTTTATATACGAGACTGGAGGAAGTAGTTTGTAAGGTGACATGCACCTTTTCCTCATAAACCATCCAATGTGGAACTCATGAACACCCCGTCATGCCTAGGATTGGACATCTAAAATGTGATCTAGGTGACCTGATTACTGGTGTCTTAACTTATGTAGAGACTAGACTTTGATACTATCTTAGAATTTGAGTTGTGCCTAAAATGTAAAAGTAAATCTTCAGTGTTTCATTTTTACTTGTATACCTTGTATGTATACCTTTTTTCAGCAATTTCATTTTGCGATCATTAACCAATTATACTTTGGGATGATATTTTAATATTATATAGGTTTCAAATACTTAAAGTCTCTGAAGGTTGCAAAAAGTGTTAAGCTTCCTGCGAATGCCTCTGGGTGCAATTGCAAAGGCAGATGTATTGATCCGAGAACTTGTGAATGTGCAAAGCGCAATGGCTCTGAATTCCCCTATGTTTCTAAGGATGGTGGCAGGTTAGAAACTCTGGTTAAATGATGTTGAAATCATGGCTGCTGCATTTGTGAAATACCATTTAAATCATGTCTGCTGCAATATGAAATGCCGTTTAAATCATGTCTTCTCCAATATTAATGTTTTATATATATATATATATATATATTGACAGATTAATTGAAGCTAAAGATGTTGTGTTTGAATGTGGTCCCAATTGTGGTTGTGATCCTGGTTGTGTGAACCGAACTTCTCAAAAAGGACTTCGGCATCGTCTGGAGGTTGTATTCTGTGTTGATTTTCTTACATATTTTGAATATTAATAATACGTAGAGTCTTGATCTTTATTATTTAATCAAATTATTACATAGGTTTTCCGTACTGCAAAGAAAGGATGGGCTGTTAGATCTTGGGATTTTATACCATCTGGTGCACCAGTTTGTGAATACACAGGAATACTTGGTAGGGCAGATGATGTGGACAGTGTGTTGGAAAACAACTACATTTTTGAGATAGATTGCTTGCAAACAATCAAGGGACTTGGTGGAAGGGAGGTACTGATTTCTATAAAGCCTTGAGCAGTTCTATTTTGTCAGATTTTTCATTTGTGTTGAGAACTTGTCTATTTGGTGATTTTAATTTTTACAGAGGCGGTCACAAAATGTAGCATATGCTGCAACTCTGTTGGACAAATATGATGGCCAAGATTCTGAAGCACCAGAGTTTTGCATTGATGCGGGATCCACTGGAAATATTGCTAGGTTTATAAACCATTGTTGTGAGCCTAATTTGTTTGTACAATGTGTTTTGAGCACACACCATGATTTGCGATTGGCTCGAGTTGTGCTGTTTGCTGCTGACAACATACCCCCTTTACAGGTAACTCATTTTATATAGTCTAAACTAAGATTTTTTTTATCCTTAATCTTTTGTCCAATGCTCATTTTCTTCCCTTTATCTTCTAAAAGAATAGTTTTAGTCCTTTATATTATATATAAGTTATGCATGAGTTCTTTAGGTCTTTTACCCAACATGATGTATGTGCTGTAAGTTATAGAAACAAGTCATGTATTGTAAAAGATATGTTCTAACCTAAGACCAAAAACACTCATTTTCGAGTTCAATGTAAGAGGGAAATGTGTTATTGCATATGAAAAGAGGTGGCTAGTACTGGTTGTTTGTATTATTATTTTTTTGGCAAATGTCTTAAATCTCTGTTTGCTTGCTTGCAGGAGCTGACATATGACTATGGCTATGCACTTGACAGTGTCTTGGACTCTGATGGGAAGATAAAGCAAATGGCGTGCTATTGTGGAGCTTCTGGCTGCAGGAAGCGATTGTTCTAAATCTCTCGTCCCTTTTGGAGATATAAGTAGTAGGTATATTATGTCAAGAAAAAAAGTAGTAGGTCCTTTGACAATTATTAGAGCATCTTTTTGGGTGAATCAACACAAGGTCTCCTAAAACTTCAAGTTGCTAGTGCTCTTGTTAATACCAAGTTGATTTGCAGTATGCATTGGGCTAGAAATGAAATTGTAATTTTTCTATGTAAATTCAACAGCCCTAATTTTGAACAAACGCAAGTTTTTTTGTTGGGTGCAGAAATTGAACAGTACCCAAGTGAAGCAAATCTCATTAGTTAAGCTAGAATATAATTCTATAAATTAATTTACATAGACTGTTGAAAAGCCGTTTTACATTAGGCTGTCATTGATACCAGAGAAGCTAATGGGTTGTGGAATGAGTAAATACCCAAAATCATCTATGAAATTTGGCACTTCAATCAATTTTAATCTCTGTTTAAATACTATTAAAAGTGATTGATTTTACCAAACATTGGTCTGTTTGACCACTGTTAGTTTTAGTTTGTTAACGGAGTTATTGTTGCGCTGCTGTGTTATGCTGTTGGCCTTATTGTCATTGATGTCATGGTACACGAGGGAAATATGGACACTTCTATGATTATGTGGGAACTGGTTTTAGCATATTTTATTTTCCAATTCTAAGATTATCTTGAAGTATTTGAGTCCTCTCAAATACTAAAAGCATTGTATTTGAGTCCTCTCAAACTTCTATGATGAAGAATAAGTGTGAATTTGGAGGGAAAGAATAAAAGAATTAAAATTTGAAAACATTGAGGGGTAATGTACTCCCTCCGTCCCATTTTAAATGATATTTTTTTGACTTAGTGTACTATTCATTTGACCTGCTTTGATCTTATTTTTCTACTAATATATACATACAAATATTAGCATATGAGATGTTTGATTTGTCTCGATGAGTACTTTTAAAATATACTATTTTTATAATTTTTAATAATAAATAATTAGAGATATTAACGATTAAAGTTGTGCATTAGCAAACGTGTCAGTGGTTAAACAGGTCATTTATTTTGGGACAGAGGTAGTAGTTTTTTTAGGTAATCTTAAAAGAAATTTAGGCAATCGAGGATAATGTAGTTTTTATTTCGCGCTTGTTTGGTGTATGTAACACCAATATTTTTCTTCATTGATGGATTGATGAAAACAAGAAAATTAACCAACTGCATCTCCTGTCTCCACCCAATGATGTCAGTCAAGAATTTCCATGCCAGCACCAAATTTTAACAATCAATCACCACCCAAAGCTAGCTACTAGTTATGATGGAGAAACAAGTTTTTAACAAAGCCCACGGGCAAGTTATTTGAATCTTTTACTATTAAGTTTGTTTTAATTTCAGTATTATTAGATGTTATTATTTTTTTTAAAAAAAAATTGTTATTATCTTTAGTAAATTTAGTTTAATCTAGTTTGTTATCATTTTTTTTTAAGTTTGTTATTAATCTTTAGTTTGTAATTTTTTTTTTTTTAAGTTAGTTATTAATCTAGTTTAATTATGAATTATAATTGATATTGTAAGCCTATTTAAAGGCATTCATGCTTGAAATAGAAGCAAATTATTGTTTTATCATAAAATTTTGAGAGATTATTTTCTGTTTCTAGTGTATTCAAAAGTCTAGTAGATTCCAGAGTTTTTTATCTGACAGGTTTGTCACTTACAAATTCACTTTTCTTTTAAGGCTTAGTACTTGTTAATAATTGCGCTTCCATCTGCGTCAGTTAGCTATGATCTTTCTATTTCACTGTTTTTATTTTATTCAATATACCAGATTGTACTCCCTTCGGTCTTTAAGCAATTTTTCACTTTTTAGATTTATTAGATAACTAATGTATCTGGTTTATAATTAAGGCTAGATACATTAGTTATACAATGAATCTAAAAAGTTAAAATTTGCTTATAATTAAGGTCAGGGAGAGTATATATGAACCATGGGTCATGTTAATGCATATTATATAATAATCATTCAATAATATAGTGCAGTTATATATGCGCTACAAATGCATTTTGTGTTTTTTTCTTCTTTTATATATTTAAAGGTGATGTCTAGTAGGGGTAGGGGCATTTATAATTTCTTACTATATTGCACCTTAAATAATATATTGTAGTTATATATGCAGCTACAAATGCATCTTGTGTTTTGGTTTTTAATATTTTGAAAGGTGATCTCCAGTAGGAGTATTTATAATTTCTAACTATATTGTAGCTTATGGCTTCTAAAGAAAATATTTCAAATAATTCTGAAAATTTGGGAAAAGCAAAATGGGATGCCTTAAGTACTAAAACATTACTTGAAATTTGTATGGATGAGATTCGCAAATGTGGGAATCCGGGAATTGCTTTTAAACATAAAAAATGGGAAGGAATACATGAAGAGTATAAAAAACGTGCGAATAAAAGTTATACTCAAAAGCAATTGAAAAATAGGTTAGATAGTTTGAGAGTTGATTGGACTACTTGGAAACAATTATTGGGTGAAGAAACCAGCTTAGGATGGAATTATCAGACAGGAAATATCGATTTTGATTCTGCATGGTGGGAGGCTAAGATAAGGGTTAGTATTATGAAATTAAATTTTTTATTCATCGAAAGTTAAGTAGGATAATTTATATAGTCTAAATTTTATTTCTTTTCATTGATCACACAGGAGAATGTAAAATATGCAAAATTTCGATATCAAGATTTAGAATTTTGTGATGAATTGGAATTCATATTTGGAGAGACTGTGACAACTAGTCAAACTGCATGGGCCCCAGCTATGGGTGTGCCACTAGAATCTACGAGCAAAAATACTACTGCAAATGTGGCACACGAAATTATTGAATCTAATGATGAATTCGATAATGATGACTTACGTCCTGTGGAAAATACCCAATCCAAAAATAAAAGAAAGGTTTCGTCAAATATAGGCGAGACATCAGCAAGGGGTAAGGCAAAGATTGAGACTGCAACAGCTTTGAGAAAAACATTAGAACGATTGGTTGAAGCAGTGAAAGGTCATAACGAAATTGAAAAGGCTGAAATTGAAGCAAGATCTCTTGTCAATGGGCAATATTCTATTCCAGCCTATGTTGCAATACTGAAAAGTGCAAGGGAGGAAGGATTTTTGAATAGCCAACAATTTATTTATGCTTTAGAAATGCTTAAGGATGAACAAAATAGGATCTTGATGATGTCTTTAAAAGAGTCTATGAATGATTTGATAGACTGGATTCTATACAAGTATAAGTGATGGAGTTTGAGGGGTTAGGTTATGATTTGACTTTATATTAATTAGTATTTTAATTGACTTTGCTTTGGTTTATATTTGAGTTTTTTTTTAATGTATTTCAATTTTTGGATTTGAGTTTTGGCTTTTATATTTGTGATTGATATACTTATGCATTTGAACTACTTTAATGATTATGTATTTGCATTTGTTGATATTCTTCTCTTCTAATTGTTTTACAGATGTCTTCTAATTAAATCAATGAGCATTTAAGAAAAGTTAAAAAAAAGGCGATGTGCATTTTATAAAACTTATTATGATGATGTAGCAATTGCATGTGGCCATCATATAAAGTACTTACTAAAGCATGGTAATAGATTTCTTTATTCACATGGATGGACTTGGGTTACATCCATCCAAAGAAATGACATCGTTAGAGGTTTTGACTATGTTTCTTTGGACTTGCGTACATAGTGAAACTAATCGCATTATCCAAAATAAATTTGGGAAATCCGAAGAGACAGTAAGTAGGAAGTTTGGTGAAGTTTTGGATAGTTTATGTTTATTGGCAACAAAAATTGTCAAGCCTCCTGATTTTTTAACTTTATCGAAATTCCATCCAAAATTAGAAATGATAATAGGTTTTGGCCTCATTTTCAAGGATGCATTGGTTCTATAGATGGAACTCATATTCCAGCTATTGTTCCTACTAAAGATCAAATTCGTTATATTGGTAGAAACGGATTTGCAACACAAAATGTTATGTTAGTGTGCAATTTGGATATGTTATTTACTTTTGTTGTCGTTGGTTGGTTGGCCTGGTATTGTACATGATACACGTATTCTTTCAACTATGATTGAAGGAATGAAAAATGTGTTTCCTCATCCTCCTGAAGGTAAGCATAATCTCATTTTTATAATAAAGCTGTGTATTTTTTAAATCAAAATTATCTTTTTTTTTATAAATATTAACAAAAATTATTTGTTGTTTTTAGGAAAGTACTATGTAGTTGATGCTGGATATCCAAATATGAAAGGGTATCTATCTTCATACAAGGGTGAAAGATATCACAAGGCATGCAAGAAGTATTCAACCATGCACATTCTTCACTAAGAAATGTTATTGAAAGAACAATTGGGGTTTGGAAGAAAAGATGACATATATTATGTGATATGAGACCATTTCCACTAATCAAACAACAAAAGATCATAGTTGCAACAACAACACTTCATAACTTTATTCGAGTATGTGGTATTGAAGATGAAGAATTTAACAAATGTGACCATATTTTCAGGATATATGATTGACAATATAGAAGAAAAAAATGTCAATGAAGATATGAGTTCATATAATCCAAGAAGAGTCCAAGATGGAGGCTACAAGGACAGAGCTCGAAATCAAATACTCCAGCTACCGGGTTAATTGAAAATAGAAATCTTATGAATTTGTGATAATTTATCTTTTTAATTGAGAATGATTTGGGTTAATATTAGTAAACTCTCTTTAGATAATTTCTCTTTGATGATTTTGTTTTTTGAAAAATCCTTTTTATGTGATAATTTATGAATATTTATTCATACTTGCTTTTATTTTTAAAATATTCATTTATTTATATGATTGCTTGTCCTAAAAACCTTAGCTTTTAAAAATATATTTTACCAAACAATTTTTAGCTTGAAAATAACTTTGAGCCTAAAAAAAACAACAATTACCAAA
Organism: Trifolium repens; assembly: GCA_030408175.1. NCBI lineage: Eukaryota > Viridiplantae > Streptophyta > Magnoliopsida > Fabales > Fabaceae > Trifolium > Trifolium repens. The sequence goes on from CP125849.1 coordinate 18,593,363, forward strand.
CAATTTTAGTTTTTTTTCTTCTTCTGAAAGCTCATATTTTCACTCCTAGCTTTGAGATAGCTTCTAAAACCTAAAAAAACCGGAACAAACGGATCCTAAGACTTTGAAAAACATCGATCAAACATAGCTCAACAGGTTATGGAATAAGTTTTGTTGTGATCAAAAGCACTCTTTTTTATTTTTTATTTATCAAACTCTGTGGGCATGGAAGAATCATCAATAAATTGAACTGGGTAAAACAAAATAAAAACTTTTGTTGTTGTTTCCCAAACTTTGAAGTGGTTGTGGCTGAAGTGGTCAGTTCGGATCCAACCTCGCCGTCGCCGGAATTTTGTCGGAGATGAAGTTTATGTTAAATAACACCAAGATCGCCGGAATCTCTTCGGAGATGAAGTTTATGTTAAATATGAGGTTCTTCTAATTAGAGATGGTTTATTTATGACGTTTGATTTAAATAGTGTTGCTGACATTAACAAATTAGCAATGGGGGAAGCTTATAAAAAAAACAGCAATGATGCAAAGATACAGAGTGTTAGAGGAGAATAGTCATGGTAGATAATGTTGAAAAAATGTAGTGCTAAAAGACCATGATAAAATTGTGTTCCCTATTTAATCCAATGGTGAAAAAACAACTAGACCATCCCATAAGAGAGATTCATACACTTTCAAATTTGATCCAGAGCAGAACTGGAATCTGATTCAAAATTTAATGGTTTTTGCCCCAGTGTCAAGCCATATATGGAGCCCCATTTCCCTCGAAACCAGAGGGTTAATATACAAAAAATAGATGTTGCATATCATGAAGATTCAAAGTGCAGCGCCAAAAATAAATGTTGCATATGCATACAAGGTATAATACTCCCCTAGTTCTTAATATAAGAAAAAAATTAGTTTTTTGATTCATGAAATGATTGATGTATTTGATCTATTTTTTAAACCAAATACACCAAGCAATCGCCAAATTTAACACAACAATAATTTACAGACATAAAATATGCTTTTAAATCTATTATAAGATAAACCAGATGAAAATAGCCATCAGCACAGAAGTAACTTGTCTACCATGTGTTACTTAAACAATATCTAAATTCCAAAAACTCCGCCCAAATGATTATGCTAGATTGGTTAATTTTAAGTTTACACCTACAGCAGTTACAGAAACTACATAACTTTCACAGTTGAAATCCAGGCACATGATGTCTTTCCACAAAAGTTTGAGGGAAAAAAAACTAGTGAGAAGTCTAATTATAGCAAATTATGTAAGCCAGTGTTTGGACATGAAGGAAACCAGAGTGGCACCCCATAGCCAGTTGGAAACTACACTTTGGAGAGGCGAGAATCTCATGGTGGCAGGTGAGTTATGAGCCTGGAACAATTCCAAACACATGCTACAAATCTAGGAACTCAATCAATAGTTAGACAGCAGGCTCCTCCAAATTATCCTCAGTTTTCTTCCTGTACTTGCGGGTTGACTTCTGAGAGCTTTTTTTAGTATCCTCGATAACTTCCTGTTCATCCTCCTCCATTGCACATACATCACTGGTTTCAGTGTCATCAATAGCAGCTATGCTAACAGGGAAGGTTTTTTTATTCGCACCCTCCTTGACAACGTCAAGCTTTAGCTTTGACGCTGTCTCATTCTCTCCCATAGTGACATCACCAGATTTCTTCTTTGGTATAAAGGTAACTGATGGAAGATCATCCAAAACTTCATCTGTCTGTGATGATGCATTTGAAGCTTTTATCTGTGCAAGGAAGCTCATGTATGCCTCCTTATTTGCTTTGTCATCCATGTCGGTTGAAGAATCAAATGTATAATGTGTGTATCTTGAAGGATTGCGAATATAATCAGGAACTGCTGAGGCAAATTCCTTCAACTTTGATGGCTGGTTTAAAGCTGCATCCTCTTCCATTGAAGAGGTCTTCATGCGAACATCCCTGGTCCCTTCCTTCTCATCACCATCAGCATCATCATCATCATTGCCATCTCTATCATCACATTCAGAATCAAACCGAACACGTTTATTGGACCTAGACTCTGAAGGATTATCTTTACTCTTCAAAATTGATTTTGGGTTAACAGCATCGACCCCACTACCACCAATGTCCAGTGTAGATTTCTCAGAGACATGCAAAGTATCAATTTTTTTAGCCGCTTCATCATCTTGCTTCAGCTTAATCCTAGCAGCCATGTGATTAGCTCGTGGGTCTCTCGAAAAATCTCCAAACACACGAGAACTTATGCCAATTCCATCTTCATTTATTTCCCTCATATACAAACGATCCCCTGTGTTCTCTTTGCCAAGAGCCTGTTTGTCATAATGATCTTCCTCATCCTGCATAAAGCGATTCAGTCAAGTTCTTTCTTGTTAAATCTCAATCCAACATTGAAAATGAAAAACTTGCAAGTTGCAACAAACAGTAACAACATAAAACAAGAAACACAAATTCAAAGCAATCAAAAACCAAAACTTCTTAGGGCCTGTTTGGATTCAACTTATTTTGAGCTTATGAAAATAGCTTATGCAAATAAATAAAGTTTTGTGTTAATTTACAAGTTTTAACTAACAAAAAATTATATTTTTATAAGTTATTTTCTCATAAACTACCTTGAAAGGTTTATAATAATGCATGAAAGCTTATTTATTTGCATATGCTGTTTTGCGTAAGCTAAAAAATAAGTCAATCCAAACAGGCAATTAAACCACAAAATCATCAATTTAAATTTAAATTACAAGTACATGCACGACTAATCACCCGTTTTCTTCAATCATCATCAACAAATTTTCTCATCAGCAAGTAATTAATCAGCTACAACACTACCTTCTAAAGTGAAGAAATCTTCAATTTAGAATTAGACACCACAAATCCATAGTATATAGAAACAGTTAAATTGTTAATACAAACACACTTCAAGTCTTTAACAATATAAAATAATAATCTTTCATGGCTCTAATGAGTTCAGTGAAGCACCTAGTTCAATTAAAATTTCAAAGACATAATCTTTATTACTTCATCACCACCACAATAGAAAATAGATACAATCTTACACAATGATCAAATTAATAAACTTCAACATATAAAAAAAAAATTAATTTAGGTCATCTAATTGATTAAACAAAATTACCCAAATTCAAATTATAACATAACAACAAAAGCAATACACTATTCAGTAAAAAATAAAAAGATTAATATTTTTAATAATAATAATAATAAAGAGGAATTGGTACCTCAAAATCGAGGGTAGGATCGAGGCCAATAGAGGACCTAATCACCCACTGTTCATCATTGTAATCGGACGGTTTAGATGGACCGGCGGCGTTTTCATCTTCGTCGAGATCGTTTTCAAGCTGAGGTTTGACACCGGAAGAAGTTGGGTAGGGTTTTGGTTCGGAGTCGGGTTTGGGTTTAGGATTAGGTCGGTTGTTGTTGTTGATTTCGTCTTCGGAGAGAGACCAAAGAGAAGCAGAAGAAGGTATTGGAAGAGAACCGAAAGCTTTCTCTACTCGTACTCTGAAACTATCTTCCATGCTTTTTGATTTTTTTGCTTTCAAGAATCAGCGAAAGGAGAATTTATTTAATTTAAATAAGAGTCTCAAGAATGCAAGAAGGGTATTATTGGAATAAAAGAATGCACCAAGAAACTTTGTAGCATAAGTCCAATTCAATAGTCTCTCTCAAGAATTAGTCGACTATTTAAATTGACTTATTTATTATAAGGGGGTAAATTAGAAAGAAAAAAAAATAGTTTATTTGTATTAACTGATTTGCATAAGCTCAAAAATAAGTAAATTTAAATGGACATTTATTATAAGTTTATCGAAATAATTTATAAAAGGGTTTTTCTAATCTATGCAAGATTGCACAGGATAAGCACATACAATTTATGAATATACCATTTTTGTTAGTGAGAATTTATGAATTATATGAAAGCTTATTTAATTGCATAAGTTATTTTTTCATAAACTCGAAAATATTTCAATCCAAACAGGCCCTATATAAAAATTTATTTAACCTAATGAAAAAAATCTCAGTACAAATAAAAAACCGAATTTGTCAAAGCTCATTCTCGCACTGAATTGGGTCACCTCTTGACAAATTAATTTGGTTGTTGAGGGTTGACCATGTATGCATACGTACAAACTCTCACTTACTCCCTCCGATCCTATATATAAGAAACATTTTACTTTTTAAATACATTGTAGAATTGATGTATTTAGACTATATTATTGTCTAGATACACTAATTCTACAATGAATCTATAAAGTCAACTTTTTCTTATATATAGGACTAGAGGGAGTAACTATCTATGCATGCACATGCACTTTATGAAGGAATGAATGAATGAATTAAAGTAAATATAACACCAAATCAAAAACTCTCACGTGTAAATCTCATAATCCTCACTATAGATGTCTCCTCTTGGAGGTATATAAATAGGCCCATTTACTATAAGAAAACCACATTTTACTGACGAACATCCTCCAAGCGTTAGTGACGACTTGAGTTGTCTATAACTTAGTGACGGCTACGACTGTCAGTAAGTAATGAAAATCCGTCACAAAATTAAAGAAACAATATATTTTCAGCCAAAATTCGTCACAAAGTTATTGACGGAAATATCCGTCACAAAGTAAACATTTATTGACGGCTGAAGTTGTCAGGAAATATTGACGGATTTAGTGACGGCTAAGGCTGTCACAAAATGATGACCACGTCAAAAAAAAAAAAGCTATTCTGCAGCACAGTCTTGGGCAGAGTGAAGAACTTATTGACGGCTCAGGCCGTCAGTAACGAGTCAGATTCATTCATTGCAAAACGCCCCCCTCTTAACTTTGTAACGGTAACATACATTTTACACTTCAATATATTTTCATTCATTCTTCTCATTTCATTTACACAACACATTTCTCTTCTTAAAATTTCTCCTACATCTCTCTAAAATTTCCTAAACATCTTTCTATAAATCTTCATCATATATAATATTTTTGCTCTTCTTCAAAGTTTTGATTCTTAATAAAATGTAAGTGTTTTCTACTATTTGATCTTTTTTTATGTTAATAATATTTGAATGATATTGTATATTTATATTAATTGTTACTTTTTAAATTTTAATGTAGAAAATAATATTTGAATGATATTGTATATTTATTTTAATGTTGTCATGTAGTTAAAACTTTGTATGTAATATAAACTTTGTATGTCACATAGTTAAAACTTTGTATGTCATATAGTTAAAACTTTATAAGTTTTTTTACACTGATTTTTTAAAACTTTGGTGGTGTTTTTTTTTTATATTTTTTAATTAATATTTGTTCTTTTACACTTTAAAATAATAAATTACTTGTTTGTAAACTACTAGTAAATTATTTTCGAAATGAAATTATTTTCAAAACTTGTTTATATTATTAAGACAATTATCGTACTTTTTAATTCCACCCAATTATCGTATGTATGTCATTGTTTGTTATTGAATTTTTAATTTATATTATTATCGTGTTAAAAATTTAATATATGTTTTATTATATATTTAAAATTAAAAATGATGATATATTAGTTTTTTTTTAAATAAAATAAGTTTTTTTAAAATAATTAATAAATTAATTTTTGAAAAATAATTAATAAAACAATTAAAAGGCACGTACGAGTATTGGTGGTGTTGTTTTTCCTTGTGTCCTTTCATGATAAATTGCTGCATTTTTAATATTTGTTTTTCATTTGCAAGCTAAATTGCTTGAGGATAATCATTGGTTCAAGTGTGGGGAGTTTGATAACACGTGAAATACACTACTATTTTGGTTCGACTTACACATGTTTTGAACTCGATTTAATATATTTTGCAATGTTATGCTGGTACTTTGTGTCTATCTCAGGTACGCGTTAATTAAAAGTATTTGTGTGTTAATGTGATTAAAAAGAGGATGAAAAAAGAAAGAAAAGAAAATAAAGAGTAAAATACATGTTCAGCCCACTCACGAGCCCAACAAGTCCAGCCTGTCATGTTATCATATACTCCCTCCGTTATAATATATAAGCAAAAGTTCACTTTCTAGGTTCATTATATAAAATTGTCCAGATACATTAATTATACAATGAACCTATAAAGTGCTTTTTTGCTTATATATTGTAACGGATGGAGTATTAGATCTTTCCTGTTGCGGAATTCCTATCGTTTCTCAACTGTTTCAGATGCGATTTACTGACTCTTGGAATGATTCTGCGCCTATATATATATATATATATATATATATATATATACACCCAGAAGACACAAAATTTAGGAGGGGAAGCTTATTGTTATTTTATTAGCCAGAAAATTCACTTATTGTAGAAGTGCTTAATTTCTCACATAGAGGAATGAGTGCAGAATTTTAGTTTTAGTTTGGAGCTTTATTTTCATTACGATTCCAGCGGATGATACGATTGCAAATTTATGCTTATTAATCCAAAGTTTTCAGTTTTCATTTCGTTTCCAGGTTCTGTTTCGCTTTGAATGATTTATTTGCTTTGATAAATTTGTGAAAAAAATCAGTTTTCAAAAAGGTAATTTTAAGAGTATAATCGGACATGCGAAAGCAGGCGTTTATACGCGGCACCTTTAAATTAATTTTTCTACCTTAAGCAACTTTTTGAGTAATTAAAAGTAATTATTTTCATTAAAAAGGATTTTGCGTCGTAATACGTTAGACACGCGAAAGCGTTGGTGTGAGAGAGAGAGAGAGAGAGAGAGAGAGAGAGATGGGTGAGGAAAAGGAGATATGAAGGAAGTTGGATTGGTTGGTGATGGATTGATGAGTGATTATATAGATGGTAGTGAAACATAGAGCACTAAATGAGAGCATTGTTGTAACTCGTAGAGTGGTTGCATGTATTGGTTGCTTGTTGAAGTTGTTATGGAAAGGAATAAAACTATACATGGAAGAAGTTTGTTGAAGGACCAATACATGCAAGGCAAGTACTTAAGAACCAATGATGGCATCATGTGATAAGAAGAGTCTAGACACATATGTGATGCAAAGATCATGGAACACTTGTTATGTCACTATGGATGCATAATGAAAGATGAATTGAAACATAGATACATTTGCCAATGAGACATGTATACAAATGGGATGATGGATGGTATATGCAATATACATGTATGCTTGAAAGAGATGAAGGATGAAAGAATGATGAACTTTAAGCCATTTGTCACAAAGTATCTTCCATCACCAAAGCCAAGTCATATAGCTCAACCAATGGAAAACTCATAATTGGCAAATGCTCATTGTTAGGACATGACATGCAAGCATTGGTCTACAAAATCATGGTATCAAGCTTCCAATGGCCAAATCAAACAAGATGACATATTGAGTTAGGGTTTTGGGTTGGTTATTAGAGTTTACATGATCAACTTTTAGTATAATTAAAGATTAAAGATTAAAGATTAAAGATTTCTATGGTTCCTCACACAAAGAGAGTTTTTTGTATTTTAAATTATTATTTTTTTAAAAAAAAAGCAATTTTTTAATAACAAAATTACATCTTTGTGAAGGAAAAAAAAAAAACTACACCTAAAATAATACACTTAAGCCTTGTCCAATTTTATTATTTGGTGATCATGTTGTTTTTACCATATTTGTATTTTCCTTTCCTTATTACTCTTTGAAAACTTTTTTTTGACACATATTATTTGAAAACTAAACGATAGAAAATTAAATATAAAAAAGAAATAGAAAATTGAATATTCCTCCTTATTTCTTTCTAGTTTTCATGGAACCAAACACAATAATAATAGTTGAAAACCAAACGGTGGGAAAAACACTATCGTCTTTTGTTTCCTTTCATTCAGTTTTCAATTCCTTTCTCCAATGGCGGATCCACAAACCCAACCATTGAAACAAATCGCAATCGACTACACACCAGAAGCTTGTTCCCACTGTCCCATTTCCAACACAATAACCCTAACCTACGACCACCGCGGCGGAGCACGGTGGCGATCCACAACCCGTTACCTCCACGGAACCTTCACCGCCAAAATCCAAACTCCAAAAGGCAACACAAGCGGCCTCAAACCGAATGAACCCAACCGTTTCATCCGATTAAACCGCATAATGGGGTGAAATTGGGTCTTGATTTCTCACCCACGGATTGAATCAGGTTTGACATTTTGGACCCGATGTCCACCCCTACCTTTGAGTAATGTTGTCGAATAATCACGTATTCATGTATTTAAGCCTATGTTTAGTATCACGGTTGATATATCAGAATCACGGTGATTCAGTGTGATTTTGCAGAAGTTGCTTAGTGTAGCTTTTTGGAATATCATGGTGGGACGCTGTGATTCTGTGATTCTGTGATTCAGTGTGATTTTGCAGAAGTTGCTTAGTGTAGCTTTTTGGAATATCATGGTGGGACGCTGTGATTCTGACATACTTATCATGATATCAAATATACACTAAATCTCATGCTCTTCTGTTTTTAGGTGAAAGGTGGTCCATCTTGGATTAGTGCTTGAAAATTGCTCGAAATACCGAAAGGGTTAGGGTTTGACATTGCCCTTTTGAAGTAGAAGTTCATGATACTCTTTGTTCTTACAGCTGAGGGGTTAGTTTGATTGATACAGGTTTTACAAAAGCTAGAGAAAACGAATATAAATTGAGTTTTAAGACACATATGAATTTTCTTTTGTTTAAGAAGACTGCCATCGGTCATCATTGATGTTTTGAGCGATTTTCAGGTACTGATCAATGATGGATCACCTTTATCGCTGTGGGCTAACGTAATATAGAACAATTGCTTTGTTTTCAAGTATTGTTCAATTTGAGCATTGGCTTTCTTCTTCTGTATTTGCCACATTAGGTATGGGTATTATCATGTTTGGTTGATTCTTGTAACATTGACATGTAAGAGCATTTATCATGGACAGTTTTCAAGCAAATGATTTAGGGTTGTTTAGCTTATATAAAATGGTTCTCACTATGCCGAATCATGCTTAAGAATTCATGCATATTTTGTTTGATGTAAATTAATTAGTTCTCACTTTTATACTTTTGGTACAATGGTTGATTGATTGTAGGACAAAAAAAAGTTTTTTATTCACATATAACCCTTTCTTATATAAGAGATATTACTTAGTTTTAAGGAACTCAACTTGCCACATAGACGGACTCCTATAGAAAAAAGGTAAAATGGTAGCTTATTTGTCACACTTGAGAGCTTCGATAAGAAAATCAATTGGAGATGCTCTAATGGGTTCTATAGCCTATAGAGTAAGATAAGGTTTTGTTCTTCTCATTTTAATTATGGGAAAATATTGATTGGTAATGAAATATGATGTAGGTTTGGGTGAATACCAGTAGCAACTAGTAATAGACCTCAATCTCACCTTATTACTATCAATATTGTGGCGAAATTGGTTGTCTAGAAAGAAGCTTAGCAACCAATCGTTAGTTGGTTCAGTGGTGATTGACGCTGAACTTGGTAGGGAGGACCACAGTTCGATCCCCCGCAACTGCGATCGGGAGGGGGCTGAAACCACTTGATGCCAGAACTGACCCCCGAACCAGATTAAACTGGTGGTGAAAACAAAAAAAAAAAACTTAGCAGTGCATTGCTGAGGAGAAACTTAACTGTCCATAATATGATTAGTACTCTTGCCTGCTGTGTATAGTTTTTCCTCTATGATCAGTGTTTCCCTAATAACACTAGTTCTCATGTCTTGGAAATATGGATGTCTTGGCCTCCAACCTGTGAAACTACTGTACAATTGTGAATGTTGATTGTTGTAGGAGAGTTAATTTGAAGTTTTGAGATAGTGATTGATATTATACTACTTTGACAAATGACAATTGAGTGGTTGTTGGGTATAAAATCACTAAAAATTAGCATAATATCATGTTTTTCTTGGGTCAATTACTATCTCAAAACTTCAAATTAGCGTAATATGCCCAGTTCACTAAAATTACAAATATAATTTCTTGGGTCAGGAAGCTGTGGAACTTAAGTGCTTGTTGAAATTGTACTAAGGACTTAATATCTTGCTAAAGGGGACATAGATAAAGCTTTATTTTGCTATGAAAGCATATCCTTGTATCAGCACAAGACATGCAAGAGAGATAAAATCAATATAGTTTAAGAATATTAAAAGAAAGTACTATTAAAAAAATTTAATTTGTCATCATCAATTTTAATAATATTTTAAATTTTCTATCCATAAAAGTAATTATATCTCTAGAGATAAAAAAGATACAGAATACAAAACACAAAAATAGAAAGAAAAAAAATACACAAAACATAAAAATAAGAAAAAAAATTTATTAAAATAAATCTTTATTTCTTTCTACTAACAAAAAAGAACTACTACTAACAGAACCTAATTTATCCTTACTAATTAATTTTAATAATATTTCAAATCTTGTAACCTTAAAATGTAATTATATTTCTAAAGATAAAAATTAGATGCTAAACATAAAAATAGAAAGAGATAAAAATACAAAACCTAAAAATAGGAACAACAAAAAGATAATATTTTTAATTAAAATAAATCTTTCAACTAGCAATACATTAAAATGAACTACTACTAAAAAAACTTAATTTATCCACATCAATTTTAGCAATATTTCAAATCTTCTACCCTTAAATGTCATTATATATGAAAAGATAAAAAAAATACAAAACATAAAAATAGGAAGAAAGAAAAAAAGATACAATACATAAAAATAGAAAAAAAAAGCTAGAGTTACGTATCATTCAAATAGGAAGAAAAAAGCTATTTTTAGTTAAATAAAAATCTACGTACGCATAAAAATAAGAAGAAAAACCACGATAAAAGCTACGAATACAAAATAGTAACTCAATCTAACATATAACAACTTGTATATAAAAAAGTTATACTTGGGAAAAAACAACAGAAGAATCTAATAAAAAGTATACATGGGAAAAAAATTAGGTCTTCTTAATTATACAAAAAAGAAAATTATGTCTACAATAAAAAATTAAGAATAGAAAATCAAAATCAAAATTACTACTAAAAAATCTAATTTGACCTCATCAATTACTACTCTTACAAAAAAAATGAATTACTAATAAAAAACCTAATTTATCCTCATCTATTTTTAATAATATTTCAAATCTTTTACCCTTAAATATAATTTTATCTCTAAAGATAAAAAACAATTTAGTTGAAAGAAATCTACAAATAACTACTACTACTGTAGTACTAAAAAACTAATTTGACCTCATCAATCTACTAACAATATATATCAAAAGTAATTACCACTAAAATAATTTATTTGTCTTCATCAATTTTAAGTGTAATATTTTAAACAGTCTACCTTTAAATATAGTTTAAGAATATTTTCATCAAGTCTTACGTACACACATATGGTTACATTCCAACAAATTTAATAAATATATACTACATAATAGCATAAAATTTTCAAATCTTGTTTGCGCTTGAGCAAAAGCCCCAACGACCAATTCAAGTCTTCCAGATTCAAAAAATTTGCAAAAAAAAAAAAGGAAAAAGAAAAAATAACTAAGCAACAAGAAGAAATTTGATATTAGTTAAATTATGCATAATTATTTGTTTTGAGAAAAACTGTGAAACAAACGTGTTCTATACTTTACCTTTTATATTGTTGAATTTTGTTGTATAACACTGGTCAAAAACTATGCTGAATTTATTGATGGACATGGAGGCTTGATGCAAATATGTTTTTTAAGAACAATGCTATGAGACTATTTTTCTATACATTAAGAGGAAAAAAAACTGTTGTTTTTCTTTCTTTAACACTCAAAAAAGATAATCTCATAGGATTGTTCTTGCAAAACACACTTGAGTATTTTTTGAGATTCAATCTTTTGTTCTACTCTAAATTTTTTGTTCTCCTATTACTTTAAATAGAAAGTCTTAACTTCCTAGTTACTTGGGAATGAGATACATTGTTACACAAGAAAAGTTAGGATAAAATATATTTTTATAAATATCTAATTAAAATCAATAGAATAGTTTGTTGGATTGATTGTAGATATAGATAAAAAGATATTTTATCCTAACTTTTCTTGTGTAACAATGTATCTCATTCTCAACTAATTGGAAAGTGATTTTTTTTTTTAAAGTAATAGAACAAAAAATTTAGAGTTAAATAAATGATAGAATCTTCGATGGCACTATGTAATACTCTTTTTCTTTTTATGGTTTGAATAATTTGTACTAGTATGTTAGCCCGTGCCGTGCACGGGATTATTTTCTTTTATAATATTATTTTTGTATTTATTTTGATATATTATTTGAGTAATTTGGTTTAAAATTCTACGATAAAATTGAGATAGATTTTGCATGATATAGATTTTGCATGATATAGATTTAACGATGTTACAGAATAAAGCAAGATGAAGAGTATTACTTCGCTTCCCATTTTACACTATTATGAGATTAATTCTTTATCTCGTCTTCATTCCTGAAACTATATAGTGATCCTATAAATATAAAATAATTATAAACTTCGTTCTCAAATAAAAATATACTCCGATTTTTCATAGCCTTAAGATTTTTTGGGAGCGTACTCATAAAATAAAAATATACCATGATTTTTTTTTTTTTTCATCTCCAGCTGACTCTTTATCGAAAATCTACATTAGGTTCATTGTCAAACACGGGATAATTTTATTTTTTTAATAATATTTATTTTCATATGTAATTTTTTTTAAGGTTATCTATGTTTTTTTTTCATTTTGTGGACCAATCACAATCATCCACATAAACCGTGTACCTATACATATCCACATATATATATATATATATATATATATACCGGAATGTTCACTTTATAAAATATCTATATGATTTGATTGGACGCATGTGTAAAAAGTTTTACACTATGTATAGTATTGTATACAAATTAAATATCATGTTTTCTAGTTATTCTAGTTATAAATTATAAATATTACATCAATAATAGGAAATGATTCTTTTTTATTTTTTGATAAAAATAGTATGAGAAGATTTTAAATAGACGAATCTTAATATGTTTTATATTTAATCTCCTTTTCTCATTTTACCAAATGCTTTACAATTTATATTTATTTTAGTTTTTTCAAATTTAAAAAAGAACTCCTACCAAAAAAATAATTTAAAAAAGAACAAGTTACCTGCAAATTTGACTTGGAACCAATACAAAACATTTTTTTGAAAGAATACTCTACACCATTATGTTCTCTACTATCATATTTTTGAAATATTTAATGATTTTTTCATTTTTCAATCTCAATAAAAATATCTCTCTTTTTTTATACACAATATTTTTTTTTGTCTTTGCTAACTTTATACAAAGATCCTAATCCCCTCTAATTTTGAAAATGCATATTCAGAGCATACATCGCTCCCTTCTAATTTTCAAGGTAAAGTAGGATAAATTTAATCTTTCTTGACTGGATTTTCACTGAATTTGTTAAGGAGAAATGATAACCAGTGTCTTTGGACACTTATTATTTTATTTTGTTCATAATATTGTCAATGAAAATCGAACCTAAAACTTTATGCATACTATCTAAATCCCCACCATCAGACTAAGTCTAGTGGCTTAAAAATTACGCGATCAGCTTCCAATGAGAATCAATCATGTTCCCTCTGGACACTTATTAAAGAACCAATATAATAAAATTATTTTGGAACTTATATAATTAGCATTTTAAAAATATAAAAAGAATATTATTTTCAATATAAAATTTACTTAATTAGTACCCTAAAGATACTGGTTGGCATGACCGACTCTTTGTTAAATTGTTCTTTGGTTTAATAAAAAAATTCCTTTAATTATATTTTAAAAAATATATCATATGTATGGAGAAAGTTTTATGTAGGCACAATCATTTAAGCATAAAATTTAGACACATTCACACAATTCAAAAAAATTAAAATAAATAAATTTATCACATCAATTTAAATCACTTTAATTCTTTTCTTATTATTTTTTTATTACTTACCATTTATTTATATTTGTGTCTATATAAAATATTTTCCCACGTGTATATGTATGTTTGTGACTTTGTGTACCGTGTACGTACTCTATAGTAGATGGAAGAGTACAACTTTTATAGCCTCACTCACATAGCAATTTTCTATAATTGGTTGATAAATAGATGCAGGTCTAGCCAGTAAAATAAGTATCAACAAATATATACACTCTCCTTTTCTTTTTATTTGTCTTTTATTGTTAGATTTAACGTTTCTATTTAATTATCCTTTTTGTATATTACGGTTATGATTTGTCAATTATACCCTTTGCTAATTGCTCTTATCTTTTTCAATAAAATCAATTAATGCTATATATTTGGAAAACTAAATCTTTTTTTAAAACTTTTTTTTTTGTACATAACATATTAAATTTTGTTTTTTTTTTACATAATATATTAAATTTATTGGAAAGAGAAAGTGTGTGCAAAAAAATAGGAATTTATTGATGGATTAAAACGAGGGTATAATAGAAAGATAAAGTGCAAAAATACACTTCATTAATTTGATATTACTGTTCTAAAAAGACAATTAAAAAAAAATGGAGAGAGTACTATCAAAAAATTTCTCAAAACTTTGTGTAGGCTGGTGCCCCACACTCCTCCAAGTGCCTCCGTCCCATGTGGGAAGTTTTGCAACTTCCAATTGTGCCGACATGAATTGCAAATTATATATTGTGAGCCAATCAATCAATTGCCAATCAAGCTTCTCTAAAGAAAAATTGAAGCTCATTTAGATATGTCACATTGGCACAATGAAGACATAAGATTAACTTAGAGCTTCCTTTTATTAGTAAGAGATTGGTTTGTGGGTAAATGAATGGTGCCGCACAATAAAACAATAAGAAACAGGAGCACAGTAGAGAGAAATAAGATTTGGGTACTAATGGCGAAAGTGTGTTCGAATTTTTTTTTTGGTTGACATTTGAATATGCTATTTATAACTTTTTTCAGTAGTAAAATATCAATTTATTTGTGAAGTTGTTTGTTAAAATAGTTAGAGTTTGTTGGTGTTAGTTAGTTAGTTAGAAATTAGTTATAGTTAGTTACTCAATTAGTTAGTTAATCGAGTCCTATAAATAGAACATTAATGTACACATTTTACTATCTTTTATCAATTCAATATGATATTTTATAATATTTTACCTATGACTATGCTCTCTCCCTTTCTTATGTGCTTGATCTATGGCAATATGATCCTATGATTCTTCGCATTGCTAGCTCTCTCATTGTTAATTTCACCATAGTCAATGATTATTGATGTTTTGTCGGTTCCTTGAAAGATATTGATTATACTTTATTTTTTACTCCTTTGTTGCTATTATTGTTAGTATTGAGAGTGTTGGATAATTTGGTTCTGTTGGTTCCACAAGAAAGAGACAATTTAAACGCTTTTGTATATTCTGTCATACACTTTGATCCAGAGGGCAGTTGTCTCACAAAAGATTTTAGGCCCGTGAGACTCTACTCTGGCTCCTATAAAGACTAACTCATGGCTGATGAATATATGCACTGTTTCTAAACCCTAAATCACTCACTGTGCTTACTTAATTGACTGTCAACAGGCTCGACCCAGAGGTAGGGTAAGCAGGCCAACCTATAGTCTAGGGCCTCAATTTTTTTTCCAGGCCCATCATCAAAACATTGGTCAACTAATATTTATTGGGATGTTAATACAAGTAATTGATTGTTGTAGTGGTTCGCGCGTCAATGTTAAGCTTTTAATGACGCAGGGTCACAAATTCGATTCTCATTTGCGATGTTTAACTATTAAATTTATCACATGTTTAGATAATTTAACTTTATGAATAACTTCTCTACTTTATTAAAAAAAAAAAACCTACATTTTGTTATTTCTTAGAAATACTTTATAAATAGCTTAATATATAGCTCTCATAGTTACAATTACAACCACGCCATTCATTCTCAATGTTCCTCTTGAATTACAATCATTGAGAGAAATATGATATTCCTACTAAATTACTACAAAATAATGGATGTGTTTGGCATTGGAGAAATTCTTTTGGCTGTTGTTATTTTCATTGCAATTCATTATTGGAGAATCAATAGAAACACACCCATGACAATATGGCCTATCATAGGAATGCTACCTAGTTTCATACACAATGTATCCAACTTCCCTGATTATTTAAACTCACTTTTGCAACAAAATGGAGGAACTATCATTTTTGAAGGACCATGGTTAACAAACATGACAATGCTTATCACAAGTGATTCCATGAATGTGCAACATATTACAAGCACAAAATTTGAAAACTACGGAAAAGGAAACGATTTCGAAGAAATTTTTGAAGTCCTTGGAGATGGTATTTTCAGGTCTGATTTTCACATTTGGAAGTACAATAGAACACTACTTCATTCAATTTTCAAGCAGGAAAATTTTCAAGTATTTCTTCACAAAACAATTGAAAATAAAATATTTAGTTCTCTTCTTGTGTTTCTTGATCATGCTTGTAAAAATGAGTTGCAAGTTGATTTGCAAGATATTTTTCAAAGGTTAACCTTTGACAATATATGTTCTATAGTTTTAGGATTTGATCCTAGTTGTCTTTCTATTGATCTCCCTGAAATTTTATTTGAGAGAGCCTTTACTCATGCAGACAACACATTGTTCATTAGACATATAAAGCCTAAATTCTTTTGGAAGATGCAAAAATGGCTTCAAATTGGTGAAGAGAAAAAGTTTATAGAGAATGTGAAAATTGTTGATCAATGGTTATATTCAAAAATCAAATCCAAAAAAGAAATGCAATTGCAAGGAGAACAACAATTTGATTTGATAAGTATTCTTTTGAAACAAAGTATAGGAGATGGAAAAAATCCAATTGATGATGAAAATAAGTTTCTAAGAGACACATCAATTAATCTACTTGCAGCTGGTAGAGACACTATTGGTTCTGCTCTTACTTGGTTTTTTTGGATTGTGGCAACACACCCTTTTATTGAAGCTAAGATTCTTGAAGAGATCAAAGAAAATTTACCATCAAGAAAGGATAATTGGAAATATTTACAAGTAGAAGGGCTTAACAAGTTAATTTATCTACATGGTGTTATATGTGAAGTCTTAAGGCTTTATCCACCATTGCCTTTTGAGCATAAATCATCATTGAAATCTGATGTTCTTCCTAGTGGACATAAGATTAAGCCAAATACAACTATATTGTATTCTCTATACTCAGTTGGAAGAATGGAGAAGCTATGGGGAGAAGATTGCTTGGAATTCAAGCCAGAGAGGTGGATTTCTAAGAAAGGAGGGATAATTCAAGTACCCTCTTATAAGTTTATTGCTTTTAATGCTGGACCAAGGTCTTGTTTGGGTAAGGATATAAGCTTTATTGAGATCAAAATGATTGCTGCTTCAATATTGTTGAATTATCAGATTCAAGTGGTGGAAGATCATCCCATACTTCCAAGTATTTCTGTTATCCTACACATGAGACATGGTTTGAAGGTTAATGTGAAAAAAAGAAGCATATGATGATAAATAAGGGAGATTTTATTAAATAATTTAACTATATATGTTCAAATGTAATGTTTATTTAAATTTGAATTCTTACATGTACATTATGTTTGGTTGTGCTTGTTTGATATTCCAATCCTTGAGTATAAATATGTTCTATTATGAGTGTTACTTTTGATTGTAATAATCATTTTATTAGTATTAATGTTTGTTTTAAGGTTATTTGTTATCTTATTTTCTAAATTAGTTGATCACTTATTTAGTGGTTAGATTTTTAGTTAGGAGAGAATAATTTATTTTGTGTGTTAAGTACCTATCTTCTCTGATGAAAATTATTTATTGTAAATGAGCTTCTGTGCATTTGAGATTAATCTCAACTACTTCATCAACTATGTATAGTTAATAAATTCCCATTATTCAAAGGGTAGGAATATTGCATTTTATGCGGAGATTGGTGTTTGAATTCGGAGTATTTCACTTATAAAATTTAAGAGAATTTGACTCAATAGGTGGAGGACCGGGGTTCCGAAGGATGTTCGGGAGGAGCGACCGTATAGAACATCAAAATTTTAGGGGTATCAATTTTATTTTTGCTTAGTGTGTATGTTCATTTATTTTTTTGATAAATTGGAGAGCAAGGTATCATGGTAGCGCATAGACATCCCAACTAGGTTGGCACCCCCATGATCAACCACTCCTCTAACTTTTCACCAAGAGTATTATTAATAATAAAAAAGAAAGAACGAAAGGTGGGGGGACATCGACCAAAACCCACGAAAACAAAGATTAACGAAAACGATAATTCGGCAGCCCAACTCTATCACGAGAAAAGCTATCTCTAGAACAACTAGGAAGTTGGTCCCACCAAACTACCCCATCAACAAAGAAACCTGCATTAGCCAGCCTGTCGGCACAAGTGTTGCCCTCCCTGTAAATATGAGAAAACCGAAAGCGAAAATCTCTGATGTGATGGAGGCAATTCTTCCATTTAGTCTTCAACTTCCAAGGGACTAAGTGAACATTCGAAAAAGCTTGGACAAGTAAAAGAGAGTCACATTCCAACCAAAGATTAGTCCATCCTCTAGTCAAGGAAAATTCAATAGCATATATCGCAGCACAAATTTCTGCATAAAGAGATGTAGCTACACCAATATTAGCGGAAAAAGCACCTAAAAAAGTACCCAAGTGATCTCTGAAAATACCACCACAAGACTAGTGTGTATGTTCATGCGCGTGCGTATGTGTTAAAATAAATAAATTATAAATTAATATAAATTTTTGAGGAGTATATGTCTTATCTAGGGATGACAAAAAATTTGTACCCGTGGATATTTCTGGATAAATCCGTCACGAGTATGGGGCGGATAGCTTAATAGATATACGTAAATAAAATAAATAGATATTTTAATTATTCGGATTTAATGAATAGAAATGCGAGTTTAATAATATCTATATATGTTGATATCCATACTCGTTAATAAATTAGTAAAATTATTTAAAAATTTCTACTTAAATATAAAATCCAGTATTTTTAGGTTGTAAAAAATAGTCTTTTCAGAATGTTACGTTTTCTGTTCATATTGAGTAAAGAAAAAATAACCTTTTATATTCTTTTAAATCTTTGGGCCACAATTTTTCACATGACTCGAAGAATTAGTCTCTGTAATAGCGCACAAATGATATCCAGTTTATATAAAAAAAAATTATGAATATTATATACTAATATTTTTTATGTCTTTAAAAGAAGTCAAAAAAAAATTTAATAATCAATTTTATAAAAAAATTATCCATTAATATTTGTAAATATCTACAGATTTCTGTAGATTATTTGCTTAGCAAGCAAATATATCCATTGAAATCCTAGTGTTATCTTTAATTGATTGAAGAAACTTGGTTGAAAAGTTAAACTAATAAAGTACTATCACTTAAAAAAAAGCTTCTACACGTTATACATAAGACTTAACTTTTTGGTGTTGACTTAACTCTAAATAGGAAGAAAATAAGGAAAGAAAAGGAAAAAAACAAAACGAAAATGAGATAGAACCAACCTGTGTGGCTGTGTTAGATAAAAATGTCAGATTTGAGAAAGCAATTAATTACATGTAGGTACGACATTACATCTTGTAAGGATGTTACAAATCTAATAGTCAAAATTTTTTGGTCCATTATGGACCAATAGTTCCATGGTCCATTTTGATTCAAAAAAGTATGTAGGGTAATTGGGTAAATGTAGTTTTCAATAATTAAAGGATCAATAGTCGGTGGCGGAACCAGAAAATATAATTTAGGGGGGCCATGAATTTTTTTAATATATAAATTAAATAAAAAAATTATATTATATATACAAATATAACTTGTAAAAAGCATAAAGATATTATTTTATAATTCCAAATTTTAAACTTATAGCTTATTCATATTAAGAAAACAAAAACATATTTGATAAAATTTTGACTAAGTGCATCTAGAGGTCTTTTTAGTTTTTTTTAAGTTACAAATAAGTTATTTAAGTTTTACGTTTATAACAGATAGGTCCTTTAAGTTTTTTTAAGTTACAAATAAATCATTTAAGTTTTACGTTTGTAACAGATAGACATTTTAAGTTTTTTAAATAACAAATAAGTCATTTAAATTTATAATTTGTAACAAAGAGGTCATAATTAATATTAAGTTTTTTCTATGTATATATACCGAGTGACTTGAAGTCATCAATAATAGACTATAAACTAATATTTGCACTAATACTTAAACTAATATGTGTGTCGAGTTCCTTATAATCATTAATAATAAACTCCAAATTAATATTTACATTATTATTTGTACAAATACGTATACAAAATTACTTAAAATTATTAATAATATATTTGCATTAATACTCTACCTATCAACAAAATTATTATTTTAGGGTGGGGGAGGGCCGTGGCCACCCTCAGCCCCACCCTAGTACCGCCTCTGTCAATAGTTGAAAAAAGAGAGTGATAAATATTTAAGATTATAATAAAAAAATAATATTAATTTTTTTTTGGTAGGGATAATATTAAATATTCCATTGATTTGTAAAACAACTTATAGTTTAATTTAATTTAATTTTTTTCTTTCAAAATGATTTATATTTTAGTACCGAGGAAGTATATATTTTTCATTTTTGCTTCTTGGCATTGTATTTTTAAACAAATCAATAGTTGGTGTGAAGATAGAAGATGGAGAAGAGCTAATATGTGAGAAAGCCACAACTACATTGAGAAGGGGCACACATACTTAGTAGCATTGCAAACCAGTGATGGCCATTGGCCATTGCCCATTGGCCTGCTCAAATTGTTGTCCTCTGTTTTTCACTCCTTCCTTTAGTGAGTACTACTATTATTTGACTTCGTTTTTTGGTAAAGACTTGACATTTTTTAAGGGTAAATGAGTCTTTACCCCTGTAATGTAGATGAGTTTTATTTTTCCTCCCTATAACTTTTTTTTTACTCGCCCATTGCATTGTTGAATTTTTTTTCTCTAGTTCATTTTTACCCTTGCAGGGGAGTAAAAGCCAACATTGCAGGGGGGTCAGTGGGGTAAAATAAACTAGAAAAAAAAATTCAACATTGCAAGAGGGGAGTAAACAAAAAAAAAATCACAGGGGAAAAATAAAACTCGCCTATATTGCAGAGGGGTATAAGCCTATTTACTTTTTTTTAATAAGCCAAAAGTATACCAAACCAAAAAAAAAAGGGAAAAAGAGCAAAGAAAAGGATAAACCAAAAAAAAAAAGGGAAAAAGAGCAAAGAAAAGGATAAAAGCAAAGCAAAATTACACTTTTTATTTTACTTTAGACCCTTAAAGCATAAATATCGACGTGACTTTTGCCATGTATTGCTACTCTTGTCAGAATGTAATGGATAATTTAATGCAAAGATGTGATAATAGAATACCACCGTTTTCATTAGAGGTGGGAATAGGCCGGCCGGCCTACGAGGACTTAAGGCTTAGTCTATATAGGCTTAAGCCAGGCTGATTTATTTCTTTAAATAGAGCAGGCTAAGACTTTTTTATAAGTCTATTTAAGTAAATAGGTCAGGCCGTAGGCCATTAAAAAAGTCTTTTAGCCTATTAGGCCGGTCTACTTAAGTTAATATGAATAATATTTTTAATACTATTATTATTTATATATTAAAATTTGTACTTTGATTAAATTATAAATTTATTAACTTTTTCAGCAGTTTAAGTTTATTAATCTACATTAGTTTTTCACATATATAAATGTATTATTATAAACTAAAATTGAAATATGATGACATATATAGTCAAATTCTCTAAAATATTATGTTAAATATGGTAAGCATGTTGATTTATTAGTTCACAAGTATTTTTAAAAATAAATATAATTATTTATTTAAATATCTTCATTTGAAGTATGCTTTTAAACAGGCTAACAGGCTACATAGACTTTCAAAAAGTCAGGCTCAGGCTTAAAAGATAAGTCTTTGATAGGCCACAGGCCAGACTCATGCCTTCGATTTTTTTAACAGACCAGACTTAGGCTTGGCAAAGCCTAGCTCGGCCTAGCCTATTCCCACCTCTTCCATCAATGGATACAGAGCATTACGTTTTTCTTTTCTTTTTCAAAAGTTTTGTAGATAAAATAATAGAAGAAAATGATATTTCAGCATCACATTAATTTATTACTTATTACACTTAGAAAATAACTATTGCACTTCCATAGTCAATTTTTTTTACAAGTTTTTCGTACTTAGTTATAAAATGTAGCTTGAGAGTAAATAAGTAATCAACCATTTCAATTTATCACAATTTTTCATCAATATTTATTCTAAATTTGAATCATTTATTTTATCTCTTTTTAAAATTTTTTTCACACATTTCATTTGCCAATGAACCATAACCACCACAATTCTTGGTCTAATTTCATGCAAAATGGTGGCTTTCCACCATTTATCCCAAACCCACAAACTAACTCAAATTTTCAAAATCCTAATTTTATCTCAAACCAAAAAAATAATTCACACTTTGGAAATTACCCATATCATACTCCACCTTATCCATATCATTATCAACACTTTTTATCCCAATCAACTAGTCCCAGTATGTCTCATGGAGTTCAAATGGATAATAGTCATGTGCAATTAAATGATCAAGAGCCTGAAACACCACAATTTTTCACTCAAGATGACTTGGAAACAATTAATCTTGGTGAAGAAGTTGGAACAACATCGGTTGTGAATACATCGAAAACAAGATTTCAACCAAAGGAGGATGAAATTCTCATTCAATCATGGCTCAACATTTCTAAAGATTCAATTGTTGGGATTCATCGCAAAGGAGATAGTTTATGGAAGAGGATTGGTGATGCTTATAACAACCATCGCCACAAGAATTTTTCAGAGAGAAAACCGATGGCACTAAAAGGTCGAAGACACAAAAAAATTAATCCCTCCGTACAAAAGTTTGTTGGGTGCTACAAACAAGTTGTCGCCGTAAAGAAAAGCAGTAGCTCCGAGGCCGACATCGTTTCGGCCCATGTGATATTTATTATCAAGACGAACTTGAAAAGTTCACATTTCAGAGTGCATGAAAATCATTAAGAGATGAACTCAAATTATTGGATGCACTCAAACGTATAATAGACAGTTAGACACGTGGATCATATTGCACAACATGATTTTTGAAGATTAACGTGCCACATATGGTAGCACTTTTATTATTCATATGATCATTTGGACAATGAACCGACTCCACCACCAAACGATTCTAATAATGATTTTCAAGAGTTCATACGTAGAAGGCATCATGTTCGCGATAAGAAAATTCATCGACACCTTCAACAAGATTTGATAGATCACAAATGAGAACGTTTTGGACACGAGAATAACCATAATTAGAAATTATTTTAAACGTTTATTATATTTTATGGTAGTAGTTTATTTTAATGTTTATGATTTTAATTTTTTGTATTTTCATATAACTTATGTGTGATGTAGTATGCTATTTAATATATTTTCATATGCTCTTAATTTGCTTTTATTTATTTTTTGAATATTTTAATTTATTTTTTATATATATGTTATTTTCTTTTTTATGCATTTTGATATAATAGATTTAATTTGTTTCAATTATACATTTTATATATTAATATAAAATATAAATTGAAATTATATTGCGAATTTTGTGGGGTCGATGTTAGAGTTTTGGATGAGTGGTATAGATATTTAGAAAGTATGGTTGAGTGGTTTATATAGTTGGAAAGTGTAAAATAATATAAAATATTATGTGGGACCCATTTATACCACTCATATGAGTGGCAAGGATGTGGAGGCTCTTAGCATAAACATCGATTGACAATATGAGTGGTATTTGCCAAGTGTTACCATTCTATCAGAGTATCATGTGTGTTTGGAAAGAAAAGTGGTGGTAAGAATAAGATACGATGCCAGGAACGGATACGTAGCATTGCATTTTTTCTTTCTTTTTTTTTTTCAAACAATTTTGTATTAAAATAATTGAGAAAAGGAAGTAAAATAATTTGTGGGATCCATGTTAGAGTTTTAGATGAGTGGTATGAATATTTAGAAAGTATGATTAAGTGATTTAAATAATTGGGAAGTGTAAATTAATATAAAATATTATGTGGGGCCCATTTATACCACTCACATGAGTATGTTTGGATGAACAATTTTAGAGAATTTTTTAAATTATTTTTATTACAATAGAGACAATAAAGATCAAACCTAGAACTTCATTCATAATAGTCAAACCTCTTATTACTAGACTAAATCTAATAGCTTAAAATTTTAGAGAATTTAGAATTCTAAGCTATTCAATTATTAAATTTGAATTACCATTATTTTTAAATATATGTTTGGATAGAGTTACCAGAGATATAGATAAATATAAGATAGGCGTTAATTGGTTACTAATTAGTTAGCCTATATAGAGGCTTGGTGTGGTCATTCTCAGTTATACTTTTCACTTTTGTATCAAGTTTATCTTCATCTATACAATTTATTTCTGTCAATTTTTTCTTTATTTTCATGGATGTCATGTTTCTTAATAAGAGTAATAAAAAAAATTCAATGCAACATTTTGGACCACTTTTATAAATTTGAAATTTTTTGGTCAAATTTAAAATTTCTTGCGTTAGAGTGCGCCTATATAGCAAGTAACATTGCTTATTTTGAAGTAATGTTGCTTAAAGAAGTAACCCAAAAAAGGTGAGAGTTTGACAATTAAATAATATATATTTTTATTTAGAACATGGTGTTTGGTACATATTGGTGGATCAAATACAAGTTGTTTATTATGTTACCACCATTAAAGTAAAATTGATTAAATTGTCCTTAGATTGCTTAAATCTTATATGACAATGCCCACAAAAATTAACTCAAGCAACCTTGATAAGCTCCCCATTGGAGATGCCATACTTTACTTTAGATGTGTTGGTGATTATTCTTTTAAATCTTAATTTAAATTAATTGAGCTATCTAATCTCTCATTTTTAAATGATTAATGTTAATAGTTAGTTAGTTGTTATTTTTGTAAGAGTTGAGCACATGACCTTCTCATTACTTTAATCCTTGTGTCTCTCCCTCAAATCATATAATGTCTTAATAAGTTTTGATCAACAGATTTAAATCCTCTCTATTATAATCTTTCTCTCAATTTTTCTCATATCAAATCTCAACCATCCAACATGAGAGAGAAAACAAGAGCTAGATTATAATAAATTATAAAGAAAAGTGGACAGTGTAAGTTTGACAATAAAGAAGAATGAGAGATTTTCAATAACGAATATCTAAATCCTTAATTGACAATAGAGGTGGGAATAGGCCAGGCCGGCCTACGAGGCCTTAAGATCTAGCCTACATAGGTTCAGGTTAGGCCGGCTTATTTCTTTAAATAGAGTAGGCCAAGGCTTTTTTATAAGCCTATTTAAGTAAATAGGCCAGGCCGCGAGCCATTAAAAAAACTTTTTAGCCTATTATACCGGCCTACTTAAGTTAATATGAATAATATTTTTAATACTATTATTATTTATATATTCAAAAATTTGTACTTTCCTTAAATTATAAATTTATTAACTTTTTTAGTAGTTTAAGTTTATTAATCTACGTTAGTTTTTCATATATATAAATGTATTATTATAAACTAGAATTGAAATATGATGACATATATAGTCAAATTCTCTAAAATATCATGTTAAATATCAAAAGCATGTTGATTTACTAGTTCATAAGTATTTTTAAAAATAAATATAGTTATTTATTTAAATATCTTCATATGAAATAGGCTTTTAAACAGGCTAACAGGCCACATAGGCTTTCAAAAGGCCAGGCGCAGGCTTAAAAGATAAGCCTATGATAGGCCACAGGCCAGGCTCAGGCCTTCGATTTTTTTGACAGGCCAGACTCAGGCTTGGCAAAGCCTAGCTCGGCCTAGCCTATTCCCACCTCTAATTGACAATCTTATTTTTGATTTTAGACTAGGAACATACCCGTGCTTCCGCACGGGTCGCGCCTTCGGCGCGTTCACTATCGTGGGGGGTTTTGGGTTGTTGGGGGTCGATTTTTTTTTTAGTATATCTTTTTTGAATATGTATTTCCATGTTTTTTTTTTAGCAAAATGTAATAGGAGTTAGTGCTTAATATAATTCCTTAGGTTCTAGAAATATTTCATTCAATTTAAAAATCTGAAATTTAAAAATCAAATGAAGAAAATAAACATTATGAAAATAAAAATTATAATAGATGAGCTTCCTGAATTGAAGGAAATAGATAGGCCCTTTACTAAAATAAAACACGATCCAAGTTGGACGTGGGCCTTGCTATAAGGGCTAATTAGATAATCATTTTATTTTGCTATTATTTTATACATATTTTTGTTCTTAAAAAATCCATTTATATAAATATTTTATACATATTTCGGTTTTTTCCGAAGTATATTATTTTTTATAAATTATTGCATAAATAGTTGCAGAAATTGAAAATGCATTTATAAATTAAGAAAACAATACATAAATAGTAGCATAACTATTGAAAATTACAAAGGAAATTAATAAAAAGGTAGCATTAAGTAGGCTAAATGAGTTTGAACTAAATTACATAAGATTTGTAATGATAAGATTTTGTTCCATAAGGCTATCACATATAAATTCCAGCGTCATTCCAAAAACAATGTTATTGACATGACACAATACATGAATAAAAGTAAATACGATGATTTGTGAAAATGAAATATAAAATGAAAATAAAATTCGTGAAATATTAAAAACACAATACATGAATAGTAATAATAATAATTGTGATTAACAAACAACATTAATTGGAAAATGACATTAAAAATGCTTAATAAAATTACTACCCAATGACTAATTGATTTTAAAAAGATGGTATCTATTAAAAGTGCCAAACTTAAAACGTACGATATCCATTGGCCTAAAATTGTTTCTTGTACAAAGAGGTGTGTGATATACAAATAAAAAATAATTGTTTAGAAGGAAAAAATAGTACGTAATAAACTTTTGTTTGGTTGAATAGAAAAATAAAATTATGAGAGTAAAATTAATAGATTTTTCAATTACTTTGAGACTAACCTTAATTCTCATTTAGTATACGAATTTTTATCAAAACAATTACTTCTCATTTTATGCATCAATGAAAAGCATTAGTTTTATGTCTGGATTAGTCTTGATCCAAACAATAACTAATTTACTCGTGATAACGATATTTTACCTAATTCATTTGGAGAAAATATTTAATTAATCGTGTAAAGATGAATACTTGTTTCCCGTAAAAATTTTCAATAACTTTTGGACTATTCTTGCTTTTCATTTACACATACGAATTTTTATCAAAACAATTACTTCTCATTTTATGCATCAATGAAAAACATTAGCTCTATATTTGGCTTAGTCTCGTGTTGGTTCCAAACAAAAACTAATTTACTCATGATGATGATATTTTAACTAATTCATTTGGGAAAAATATTTATTTTGTATAAAGATGATTACTTGTTTCCCGTTAATATTTTCCGTAACTTTGGGACTATTATTCTCGTTTGCACATACATATTTTTCATCAGCCACGACTTATTTTCTGTGTATAATAGATAAATATTTTATTTAAATTTGATCATCAACAACTTGTTTCCAGTATAATAAAAATTTGTCATTAGCAACAACTTGTTCCCGTATATAATAGCAAGTTAAAAAATCTCATCATCAATAATTTTTTCTTGTGTATAATAGTTGATTAAAATTTTCACCAGGAATAGCTTGTTCCCCGAATATAATAATTTAATTTTTTCATCGGCAGTGCAAATTGGCATCTCCCCGTTAACTTTTTTATCAATAATAACTTGTATTAGCGATTTGAACACTTTTATCAGCGATAAAAATTGTAGTGTCCTCGTGAGATTTTTATCAGTAATAATCTGTAAAACTGATTTTAAAATTTTTATCAGCGATACAAATTGGCATCTCCCCGTTAATTTTTTTATCAGTAATAATTTGTATTAGTGATTTTAACACTTTTATCAGTGATTAAAATTGTAGTCTCCTCGTGAGATTTTTATCAGTAATAACTTGTAAAATTGATTTTAAAATTTTTATCAACGATACAAATTGGCATCTCCCTATTAAAAGTATTATTAATTTTTTTTTTATCACAAATTTTTTTCTCTCTCGACTTAACACAATTTAATTAATTTAGTAATAGACAATTAAAGATATTCGTAATCAAATTTATACATTGACATATATGCAATGTTCAATGAATTATTATGTTTTAGGACCCACGTAGTACCATATTTTTACTACTATTTATATTTTCTATTGGACGAAGTATTATATTTAATGTCAAGTTAATTATTTTTTTGTTATTTTCACCACCAGTTTAAAATTTATTTGTGGGCCAGTTTTGGCATGAACGAATTATAACCTCTTTCGATAATTTTTTCACCGAGGGAATTATGATTGTCACTATTATGTTCACCATCAATTACTAATAAACAAACTAATTTGAATTTTCATAGATATATTTATCTGTCTGTGCATATTCATTTTTGTCGCGACTGTTTGATGAAAAAGTGATTATTTTTATCACTTAAATCCTTTTATTTTTAATAAAAAAAAGTGACTTTAAAATAAATGAATGATAACTTGTTTCGTCGCGACTGTTTGATCTATTTAAAATTTATATGAGTTAAAATTTATCCCTTATACGATAATTATTTTAAAATTTAGTATAAGTTATTAATAACTCATTAATTTTAATACAGTAAAAAAAACCATTAATTTTAATAAAAAAAATAGAGGCCTTAGCAAAAAAAATAAAAATAAAATCCTTGCTTTTATTATTATGATTTAATAAAAAGAAAGAAAGAAGAGTACACTCTCTCTCTCTCTCGTTTGACAGATTTCAAAGGGGTCTATTTGTTTTTTTCACATTAACCACATTTCATTTTATATTTTCTTCTCTCTCTTCACCAAAGAACAAAAGCTCTCTCCCCTTAATAAACCTAGCCGCCGCCGGCGCCACCACCACAACCACAACCACAACTCTCACAATCTTGTTCAACCATCACCATCTTCTCCTTCTTATATATTTTTCTGTCAAGTTTATATTTAGATCGGAGACATTTTTAAATTTCTAAACCGTCACTTTGTTGGCTAGATCTTGACCACTACATGCTATCTTTTAAAAAACCATCACCATATAAAAATTCTACTCCTTCTCCTCTACAAAACTCAAAGAAAAAGTCAAGATTGAAACAATCTCGCCGGTGACAGCTGCGCCGGAATAGACAACCACCGCGCCGGAAATCACGTTGTCTCTATTTTGTTGCGTCTTGCTTCTCCGCTTCTCTCATACATGCTACAACAGGAAAACACTGAGTTTGATAATTTTTTTATTCTATGCAGATTTTTTTTTTTGTTTTATAAAGAAAAGTATTAATGAAGAAGATGTCTTTAGATGTGTTGATATATTATGTTTGGATCTGAAGTTTTCTTTTGATTTAGAAAAGATGATGATTTTGAAAAGCCATTTTTCTATTTGTTATTTATTTTTCTGATGTTACATTTTTGGATTTGTGTCTTGGAAATTTGATGGATATGTTTTCAAGATTTGAGCCCCAAATTCACTTTTTTTTTTCTTCAGAATATATGCCAGTATACTTTTTTTTTTTTGTAATCTATTTTTGCAATTTTTTTATTTGCTGCATTATTTTGAATATTTTTTTTAACAAAGCAATTGATAGATTTGTTGATATACTACTGCATCTTCTTCCATCTTTCCATTTACATATTTTTGCTGTATTTTTTTTTTTAACAGTGCAATTGATAGATTTGTTGATATCCTACTGCATCTTCTTCCATCTTTCTGTAAAAATAAAAATCAGTTAAAAATCAAAAGTCAACAAATAAACTAAGTATTGCTAAAAAAAATCAAATAAAGTAAGTAGTTTGTTTTGGAATTAATTGTTTTTTTTTTCTATTTTGAGATCTAAAGTTTTTCTTTTTACCAAAATCAAAACTTTTGGGATAAAAAAGACACGTTGTTGAAGGACAATGATTTGAATTGATTATTTATTTTGATTTTTAACTTTTTTTGTCTTAATTTTTGTCATGCTATTTATTTTGGTATGTCAATAATAAAAATAGAAAGAATATATTATATTTCTTTATTTATTGTTTGATCTGTTCATCTACTTAAGGTGAATATGCAGATGCAGATTTAAAGAAATATTTACAGAATACATAGTAAACAAATTAAATTTTTTGAATATCAAAATCTCATGCTTACCGTTAATGTTTTAGCATTTATAGCGCTAATACAACACTTAATAGTGTTGAAGAGAAAAAATATGGGTTTTATTATTGATTTGTTAAGATGTAGATGCAAAATGAGATAAGGAGAAATATATCCAAATAAATTCATTTACCCGCGTGTAATCTTGTTCATTAACAATGTTTGATGTTCCTGTAAGATAAAATTGGCATTAGTTAGTAGCAAAAATAAATATGCACAAGAAAAAAAAAGAGAAAGGGAGAGAAAAGAGAAAGAAAGAACTGTAAAATAAAATTGAAAGTGAGAGATAAAGAGAACATATAAAGTGGGAAAAAGAGGGAGAGGAAAAGAAATTTGAAATTTGAATCTGCATTGAGAATAGAAAAAGTTGAAATAGTAGAAAAAAGTGTAATGATGATTTTTTCAAATATGGGACACTTGTCAAAAGGAGAAGCACAAGGGTAGTATGGACACTTCCACAGCATTTGATTTTCTTAAATTATATAGGAGATGAAGTGGTTTGCCATTTGTGTTACACCTTATGAGACAACTTCTTAATTTTTATACATGAACAATGTAACTTTTTATACAAACATCTAAATATCTAGTTGGATTTTATGAAAAAGAAAAAAAATCTAATTCAATTAAATTATACATGTCACATAATTATTTTTTTAAAAGTTACATAATTAAATATGACAAACTATATATAAAACTAAATTCATACAATTTTCAGTCCTTACCAACAATGCTGATAAATGAAAATGATAGAATACTAGTACTGATTTGTTTATACACTTTCACTTATGCTTATGCCTTATAGTTATCTCTGATTAACATTATCTTAAGTTTTTGTAATCAGTTTAATTAATTACAGGGTGGGTCCTGTTTATTTTCTTTCTTCCCTTCAACTCCAAACTTAAGCTTACTAATTCAGCATTAATATATAAACCAAAACTCAGAACCAACCCAACAAGGCAACAAACACAGTGAAGAGAAGAAGATGATGATGATGGCCAACACGGTGGAGGTGGTGGTGGCGGTGATATTCACCGTTTTGGTATCTGCAATTTATGTAGCAAAATCAGAGTATATAGACTACAACACAACACACAGAATCATCCCTAACAAAATAAACATTCATTTGGTTCCTCACTCCCATGATGATGTTGGTTGGCTTAAAACCGTTGATCAGTACTACGTTGGATCCAACAACTCCATTCGGGTAATGTTTCTTTTTCTGCAAATTCCATTGTAAAAATAAATGTTAAATTTTTTCTTTTTTTGTTGGTGGGTAGGGTGCATGTGTCCAGAACGTGCTTGATTCTGTCATATCTTCACTCTTGGAGGATCAAAATCGAAAATTTATCTATGTTGAAATGGTAATTCTAATACTAAAGTTTTGATTTTTTTTGCTTTTTCTTTTTTTAAAAAAAGACATTTTTAATTGGGATGCTGTTTTATTTTTTATAGGCATTTTTCCAGAGATGGTGGAGGCAACAAAGTAAAGCTAAGAAACTTAAAGTCAAAGAGCTTGTCAACTCGGGTCAGCTCGAATTCATGTAATCTACTAATTACTATTATTGCTTTTCAAATTCATGTTTGTAGTTGATGTTTAACATTACATTAGCTAATGATTGGACTTGGATTGTTAGTTGTCTGTTAGAATAGCACGCGTTCGCCACAATTAGTAAGTTAGAACCATTGGATGAAGATCAGACAGTTCATATTTTAAGTTGGATAAATTGAGTTTTGGGATATGAGTCGTTTGGTTGTCATTTGAGGTTTTTGATTTGTGACTTTGTGGTATTTTGGTGGTAGGAAATATGTTTGTTTACCTGATTAACGATTATACATGAATTATATATGCAAGTTGGTGGCTTTTGAATTTGATTAAAATGTTGTTCTCTGTTTATTTTTGTTTTGGGTTTTGAAGAAATGGTGGTATGTGCATGCATGATGAGGCTACTCCGCATTACATTGACCTGATTGATCAGACCACTCTCGGGCATCAATTCATCAAAGACGAGTTTGGTAAGATTCCAAGAGTTGGTTGGCAGATTGATCCGTTTGGCCATTCTGCAGTTCAGGCTTACTTGCTTGGAGCTGAGGTATGATATGTTCTTGTTTATTATTATGATTAAACATGTCGGAAACTTATGCATAGTAATTGTCAACATAGAAAACTTGAATGCGCTAGATCTGATCACTTGTGAAAGCTATAATACTATTATAAGTGGAGTCATTTGCACAATTGTATTGAATTTGTGGTGTGTCATTACGAATTTCCAAATCCTGTGTGATTGTGTCTATGCTGCAGCTAGGATTCGATTCGCTCTTTTTTGCTAGAATTGATTACCAAGATAGAGCCAAGCGATTAAAGGAGAAAACTCTAGAGGTTGTTTGGCAAGGTTCGAGGTCTCTTGGCTCTTCTTCACAAGTAAGTTGTCTAATGATATTGTGTCCACTAAAAGAAAAGACTCTTTTTTTCTTCTTATAGTCAGTTCTTTGTTACATGAATCATTCCTGTGGTTAACTTCATTTCAGATATTTACTGGGATATTTCCCAGGCATTATGATCCTCCCGATGGTTTCACATTCGAGATAAATGATGTTTCCCAACCTATTCAGGTAGAGTTCTTTTATTTTGTTAAAAAGTTATCTGAAGAATATATTTCATACTCTATTTCTCCCTGTTCTAAAATTCATATAAAATTATATTGAAGGACGACATTCTACTGTTTGATTATAATGTTGAAGAAAGAGTCAATGACTTTGTATCTGCTGCCTTAGCTCAGGTGAGTTCTGGCTGACTGTCAAACCTCCTTTTGTTAGATTGTCTGATTTTATATCGACAGCTGCATTGCACATCAGAAGAAAAAGGATGCAAGTGATATGGACTACATTGTATATTTGTTTGTAGGCTAATGTGACTAGGACAAATCACATAATGTGGGAAATGGGAACAGACTTCCGTTATCAATATGCTAATTCATGGTTTAGGCAAATGGATAAGTTTATTCACTATGTCAATCAGGTGCTTTGTCTAAAATATATTTCCGGAGTTCTTGTTTGGCTTATTGAATGAGTCTTTCTAGTAAAGCTCCCTTTGAGTTAAAACTCATACTTGCTTTTTGTGCCATACTGGTATTCTCTCAGGATGGTCGAGTCAATGCATTATATTCAACACCATCTATCTACACTGATGCAAAATATGCAGCCAACGAGCAATGGCCACTTAAAACTGACGATTTCTTCCCGTGAGTTTTTCTTGGATACTTTAGGTCTAGATTTATGTTTGAGGTGAGAGGTAAGGTGGAAGAAGGGAAGGAAAAATGAATTTTTCGATTTAAATTAAGTAGAGGGATGATATAGTTGTTATCTCTCCTACTTCATCTTTAACTCCCAGGCTTGAGGAAGAGATTTCCCTCCCGATAAACATCTAAAGAAGGATGATAGTGATAATAAAGTTATTTATGAGCCTTCACCAACTGGCTTAATCTTTTAGGAGAGTTATTTTTCGCTAAAGAGGAAGTGAATCCGCGCATCTCTCACTTCCCTTTCCGCCCCTTCACCTAAAAGCTGCCACACATAATTTATAGAGCTCAGTTTTGAATTGAAAACACGATTTTTCAGGTATGCTGATCATCCAAATGCATATTGGACCGGTTATTTTACAAGTAGGCCAGCTTTAAAGGGTTATGTGAGAGTGATGAGTGGTTACTATCAGGTATAATGTTCGACTCTTTTACTTTATGAGGTAACTTGTTATTATATGTTTCAGAGCTCTCATAGCTCATTCTTCCTTGTTTGGGCAACATTTATTCCTTTCTTCTTGATATTTAGGCAGCAAGGCAATTGGAATTTTTTAAAGGGAGGAATGATTCAGGACCAAATACCGATGCATTAGCTGATGCTTTAGCGCTTTCTCAGCACCATGATGCTGTTAGTGGCACAGAAAGACAACATGTTGCTGCTGATTATGCAAAGCGGATCTCAATAGGCTATGCTAAGGTGCATTTTAATAATTTTCTGTTTAACTTCTGATTTCATTTGTGTAAACTGAAGTGGTCTGCAATTTCTTAATTCGTAGGCAGAAGGCTTGGTTGCATCCGCACTTGCTTTATTGGTAAACCAAAGATCAAGTTCACACATAAAAAACTCGGTGACAGGCTTCCAGCAGGTGAACTCTAGTCATAGAATAAGTTTCTCTCTTTTTTTTTTCAATGCAAGAACTCACCATAAAAAATGATTTATTTAGGATAAGGAATCAAAAAAAAGATTTGAGGGAGAATGTTACATCTTTATACTTGACAGTCAATTATAAATCAAATACATGATTTGATTTTTAGCTCTCATGCCAGATTTGTATCAGCAACTACCCAACCAGGGTGGTGGTGGGGGGGTCAAAATTACTCATTATTTTTTTTTGACAAGAAAATTACTCATTATTTGAACCTACTAAAAGTAATTTTGCAGAGTGTGCTTTTCTGTTTATTTTGGACGATTTCGTTTTATGACAGGCTATTGAGATCTATTATTAATCTTTCACTTGATTTTTCTTTATGAACTAAGGCTTGCTTAGCTACAAGATATCAGAGTCCTTAAATCTTATTGAGTTTGAGAAAACTGTGATATTATCCTAAATCTGTTATGTGATATCTTGGCAGTGCCCTCTTCTTAATATAAGCTACTGTCCTCCTTCAGAAGCTACCTTGGCTAATGGAAAAAGCATGGTAGGGATAATATGTTATCATTACATCATCATTTAATCATTCAAAAGTTGCATCACTCTAAAGTATGGTCAAGTGTTAATCTTATTAAAACGTTTCTCTTAATTTCGGTGCTGTTTGTAGGTGATTGTTGTTTATAATCCTCTTGCTTGGAAGAGGGAGGAAGTAATTCGAATTCCTGTAGGTATTTTTAATGGTCGTTTTATTTTTATTTTTATTGGGAATATACACTTGAAAAAATACATTTCATCATCACTTCAAAATCAATAGTGAATGCCTTGCTCCAGTCACTTGGGTATCATTGTTCATTCTCTTATTGATTGGAATCTTTTAATCTTGAAAGATACATATATTCATTGATAGTTGCCAGATATGTTCTTCCCCACTATTTGTTTGCATTGATGGAGCCCAAGATTACTGTGTGCATTAAATAGCTTTGCAATGAGATGTTGAAGACTTAAAGATGATGATATAAACATAATAATATACTCCCTCCTCCGTAACAAAATATAAGCAAAATTCATCTTTTTAGGTTCATTGCGTAATTAATGTATCTGGTTCTGTCTATATTACAGATCAGATATATTAATTATGCAATGAACCTAAAAATGTGAATTTTGCTTATATTTTGTCACGGAGGGTGTATTCTATAATAATATTTCAAAGATGCATTGAGATATCTCATATGTTCCAATAGGATCCGTAGTAACTTATATGTTTTGTTCTTCCCTCTTATCTCTTAAATGTATGCACTAATGCATCCATCCTCCAACAAGCACGCTAATGGAGACAGAACACACACCCACACACACACTTTAGATATTGTATTCTGAAAAACTTATTCGATTACCTTTTGAAAGTCTTTAGACATTGATTTATGCTCTTGCATGACCAACTTCAGAACATACTTGCCACAGGTTTCCACAAGAGAGGTTTCTGTCCAGGATTCTTCTGGGAAGGAAATTGAGTCTCAGCTTCTGCCTCTATCTAATATTACTTTGAGCATAAGAAAAAAATATGTCAAAGCATATTTAGGAGCAGCCCCTTCTGGGGAACTCAAATATTTGCTTGCATTTTCGGTATCTGTACCTCCCATTGGTTTCAGCACATATATAGTATCAAAGCCTAAACAGACAGGTCAGTGTTATTACCTTCTCTTTTAACTTTCAGTTGAAAGTAGATTTGGAATTAATTTATATTATTTCTGATTAATTCACTGCAAAACGGGTAGACTAATAACGACTAATAATCAATAAAGGAAATAAGGTGATGAATATCTACAAGATGTGAATAAGGGACTGATAATCAACAATAACTGGACACGTTCTCTCTTCTTCTCTCTGTATTGGTTATGTTGGACTGAAAGATTTCGCTTATTTACTGAAACTTTTATGACTCTTCAAATGATAAAGGTCATATTTCAACTATCTCAAAGGAGTTCAGATCTGAAGGAAGTACCAATAATAGCATAGAAGTCGGACAAGGGAATTTAAAGCTACTTTATTCTGCAGATGAAGGAAAGTTGACTCATTATGTTAACAGCAGAAATCAAGTAAGTTTTCATTATCAATGTATTCTTTTTCCAAAAATATGTTCCATGATCAGATTTTATCAGACTATGTGATGCTAACAATTTCAATTTTTTTGTCAATTTTGTTTTTTCAAATTTCAATTTGCATTAAGGCATAAAGTTAGTAATGCTTAATGTTTTGTTTTTGGTATGGCTGAAGGTTACAGCATCAGTTGAACAATCATACGGTTTCTATTCTGGAAACATTGGGGATGATAAAGATTCTCAGGTAGTCATATGCACACAGAAAATTCATTGTCGAAATATCTCTTGCCACAATCAAAATATAGTTTTTGATTGCAAACTTTGTTTTTTTATTAAGGCTTCCGGGGCATACGTCTTCCGTCCAAATGGCTCATTTCCCATTAAATCTGATCACCAGGTTACAGTCTTTTCCTTTCAACAGCTAATGATAATTTTTGTTTACGACTAATTCTATGCTTATTTTGTGCATTTATTGTGTTCAGACATCATTAACTGTCCTGCGTGGTCCGATATTGGATGAAGTACATCAACAGCTCAATCCATGGGTATCTCAGGTAAATTATAGTTCACTTAACCGTGAAACAGTGTTTTCCCTACTGATATTAGCATCACTCTCTCTTTCAGTAGTATAATTTGTTTTTCTTGTGATTTTCTTTTTCTATGGAACTTAAGAATGGAAATCTTGTTTTGCTTTCTTCTTGAACAGATTACGAGGATATATAAGGAAAAGGAGCATGCTGAAGTTGAGTTCACAGTAGGTTATCTTCCTTATCATCTGATTGGCAAAGCAACTGATAGTTTCAGTTATTATATATGGCTCAGAAATTTGACGATTTGCATCTTAATACAGATTGGGCCTATACCTGTGGATGATGGCATTGGGAAAGAAGTTATTACTCAATTTTCAACTACAGTGAAGACCAACAAGACATTCTACACAGATTCTAATGGACGTGACTTCATTAAAAGGGTGTGTTAAATTTATTTGCAGTTCATCTCTTTTGTACTATTACTGAGAGTTATCTTAATCTCTAGTTCTGTTGTCTTCTTTTCTTAATGAATTTTCTACATCTATTGAAAAATAAAGTTTTTTTTTTTGTAGATTCGAGATTTCAGGACTGACTGGGATCTAGAAGTGAACCAACCCATCGCTGGAAACTATTATCCAGTATGTTTCATCTAAATAACGACTTACAATCCACAAGTCTATATAAATCAAGCTTTTGATATGTTTCAAATAAATATACCATTTCTGTGATTCGGTTCATTTGCGGTATTTTTCAAATGTATATTTAAAAAAATTATGGCTACCTATCATTCTTTCAGGTTAATTTAGGAATATATGTGCAAGATAGAAGTACGGAACTCTCGGTCTTGGTGGACCGCTCAGTTGGGGGTTCCAGTTTGGTAGATGGTCAAATAGAGCTGATGCTCCACAGGTTGAATCAACTATTGGCATTAATCTCTATTTTTTTTTTCTCTAGTTGCTATATTTCTCAACTATAGGAAGATAATGAATGAATAATCATTGACATTTCCTGGTTGTATAATTTGGTTTTTTATTGTTCTAGGAGGTTGCTTCATGATGATGTAAGAGGTGTTGGAGAGACACTTAATGAAACCGTTTGCATTGCTGATAAATGTGAAGGCTTAACCGTTAAGTATATCTTACAACAAACAATTTTACCACTTCATGCATAACGATTTGTGGTTATTTCCTCCTATATGAGGAATTTTTGAAGATTTTTGGTGAAGTTTTCCTTTATTTATCTTCATCTTATCAGAGATATGGATGATGTTTATATGTGCAATAAGTATACATCTTTGTTTTATCGATCAAACAACATTTTCTTCCATATGGATCCTGACGTGGCTGCGACTTGCAACATACATTAAGTTATTAAAAAATGATAAATTTTGCTCACTAACTTGATTCTTACTAGTACTTGTTTATCTGGTATTTCCAGATTCAAGGAAAACTGTACCTTAGAATTGACCGTAAAGGTGAAGGTGCTAAATGGCGTCGTACAGTTGGCCAGGAATTATATTCACCATTGCTGTTGGCCTTCACTGAGCAGGTAAATTAAAAAACACGGGAGTTAAGCCCTTCATCATAATGCTTATAAAAAACCCTTCGAATTACTCTTTCCCACTTGCCTTGCAGGATGCGGAAAATCAGTTGCATTTCCAACAACCAACATTTTCTGGCATAGATTCTTCCTACAGTTTACCAAACAACACCGCGCTTCTAACTCTCCAGGTATGCTAGGGAGTGACGTTTAAATTATTCCTTCACAATCAGAAACTACACCGCATTGAAACTGTAGAAATCTTCAAGTGGTATTAGTTCTATGAAAATTAGTATGGCAGAGTTGAATATAACATACTGTCCAATACAGAAAATAATGCAGAAGAAAATAGAATATTGAGCTTTATGACGCCCTCTCAACATTTTATCTCACATTTGCTCTCATTTGTATTTGTTGTTTTGATGATTGTTTTTTTTTTTTTTTTTTTGCAGGAATTTGGAAATGGAAAAGTACTCTTAAGACTGGCTCACCTTTATGAGGTTGTTAAAATTAATTATTTCACTGATTTACTAATATCTTTGGTTCTCTATTAGAGTTAAATTTCCTTGCAAAACAATCTGCAAATGCTTGGCCATATCACTGCGTAGGACTGTTCTCTTGCATTCTTAACCATGATCGGAATGATTTTGTGTGTTACGATTTTACTTGCATTTGACCTATGCCAATAATGCCATATAATCACAAAAGCAGACATGCATGCATTTTGGATGTAACTATTAGAAATCTTATAGTCTAGCTATGAATGATTTATCATGTTCCGCATGCATCAGACGAAGTATGAACTTCATTAACTATGAAATCAGAAATCAAATATCCTATATATTTTCTTGAATTGATGTATGTTGTGTATTTCTACATAAAAGGTTGGAGAGGACAAAGATTATTCGGTAACCGCAAACGTAGAATTGAAAAAGCTTTTCCCTAACAAGAAGGTAAGAGTGATAACTAACTATTTTCCGAGCTATATTTTTTTGATACATGTATAGATTCCTTCAAACAACTCAACTTTTTTCAGATAAGTAAAGTGACAGAAATGAATTTATCTGCTAATCAAGAAAGAGCTGAAATGGAAAAGAAGAAATTAATTTGGAAAGTAGAAGGAGGCTCTAGTGAAAAATCTAAGGTGGTGAGAGGAGGACCTGTTGATCCTACAAAGCTTATTGTTGAACTTGTTCCAATGGAGATTCGGACATTCTTTGTCGACTTTAATCCCCTCCAAACAGTTCATACAGCAGAAAATCATGTAGCAATGTAACAAATCAATCAAAAGAGAAGCATGTGTTGTTTTGTTGTTGAAGTGCTTGAAATGATGTGATTTCCGTATTTGCTTGTAAAGAAACAAGAAGTTTTGTAACTTGAGTTATGGTGAATATAATAAATACAAAGTTATACACAATAAAACTTTCTTGAGTTTTTTTTTGTTGTTGTTGAAGTTTTGGTCGAACGCAAACCAACCCGGTAAAACTCGAATTGATTTAGTTCGAGTAATGAGTTTATAATATCAAACCTCTGAATGTGATCCGTCGAAAGAGGTCAAAAGCAACAGTTTCTTTAACAAAAAAGGTAATAAAATATTAATACTATGAAATAAGTTATGGGACTTATTTTGAGTTCTTAAGAGGTGTACCATTGGAATGATAGATGAATGAGTTGTTTCAAAGTGATGTGATATAGTAAGGTTTACTTAAATCACCCTTCATAAGTTGCACTATTGAAGATGCTTTAACCTCTATTAATTTGAACTATGTAGATAAAAAATCTTATGATTGAATAAGAAGATATTGCTATAAGTGGCCACTTAAATTCAGGCAGAGAAACTTGTCACATGGTAAAAATAGTAGCAATAGTGATGGAATCCAACAAAAGGAACAAGTTTTACACAGAGGGGACCATATCTTAAAACTTAAAATCCTTGCTGAATCAGCAATAGTGTGCATTCTACAACTTCCAATGTAATATTTGAGTCAGCAAAGAGAAAAAGAAGTTCCACTTATCATTTTTTTATTAGTTATTTTGATCATCAAATATATTTTTAGATAATTAATTTAATTATTAAATATATTTTTTGTTGATTAATGTAGTTTTTAAAATTATTTCAAAGAAAAGACATTAAAAATGTATTTTATATTTATAATTCTATACATTTAAGATTATTGTGACATTATATAACAAATTCAGTTACCAAAACTGTGGTTTATTCTTTTGATTTTCTTCTTAAAAAGTTAGTAAAACTTAAAAAGCAATATCACTTGTATAATATCACTTGTATGGATCTAGTTCTTATCCAGTTATCTAAAAAGTACTTTGTCATTTAAAAAGCTATCCAAAAGTATTTAACTTTTTTTTTTTACAGAACAAAAATATTTAACTATTGAATTGCAACAAATATGCAAATGCAAATGCTTAGTGATTATGTCAGACACACACACCAACTTATTAGCATGAATTAAAAAAAAAAAAAGTTAAATACATCTTGAGGTATATCTTACTAAAACACTCCTAAAAAATAAGTGAATGTAAGTTAACAACTTCTATAAACTTATGACCCACTTATTTTTTAGGTGTGCATTGGTAAATAATAACTAAAAAGTAATTAAATACACCTTAAGATGTATGTTACTAATGCACACATTCACAAAAAATAGTGGATGTTCATTAGCAAAACCATATATATATATATACACACACTTGGTCCATCATGGATCAATATTTAAAATTTTAATGACGACATGCATTATTGTTTAGATATATGAGTTGATGACTATTTTTATTTTTAAGAATAAAATAATGACTTAATTGACATCGGTTTAAGTAAAACAACAAAAAAAAAAATATGACTCGTACAAAATTGACGTCAATTATGTCAATTTTTTTAACCATAAAAGTCATAAAATTTTATTTTTAAATAGTATTGTCAAAATCATTACAATTTTTAATAATTGTAAACACTAGTTGGACCACTTAGCACTACCGAAAAAGAGACTTCCATTGATTTTGATTTTTTACAGTAGTACATTGGAAGTGAAGTTATCATCATTTATTTAAGTGTGTTAGATAAGATAAGATATTACATATCATTAATATTTTATCTACTAATCAAATTTATATACTGCATAATTAATGGTAAATTTGAGTTTTTGAAAATGTTCAATTTCATAGAATATTTATCTATAACAAAGATATCGAATTTAAGTGGTTAACGAGCTATAAATTGTTTAAGAGAATTCGAGTTCGATTCCTCATGAAAATTATTCTTAGTCAAACTTTATTTATCTTATGGCCGAACTCTAGATTATCACGTCTCTTCTACCGAGAATCATAGATTAATATATAAAAAATACCATCATCTTATCGAATCACATAATTTGATTATATCAGACTACATATAATATTAGACTAAAAATAACTAGTTTTGAAATTGGCAAGATTAAATTCAAACAAAAAATTTCTTAAGGAGATTAATCGCCCCAAGTTCTAACTCAACTAGCAAAAAATACTAAAATTGTTAGACTCGACACAATGATTGGGTCCAAATCTTGGCTCATTCACTTGTGTGTGAGTATGAGTTTATAATATCTTTGTCATTTAATAAAAAAAAAGAAATTTTTTATAGATAATATAATAAGAAGACTATTTTGTCCCAGAAAATAATTTATTTATTTTATAAAATGAAGAAATTCACAGATAAATCTCACAGGTAACCTTTGTAAACACATGGAAGTGATTATGGTGAGCTTATTGCATAAGTACTGTGCATGATCACCAAGTGGAAGTTCCCTTTTTTCATTCTGCCACATAAATTAACAAAAAGATTCTATTTTTAGTATCTGAAGCGATTTTCCGCTTCTGGGTTGTGAAGACGCCACTTCACTCCTCATTTTTCAGCACCCAAATGGAGAAAAAATTGATCTTTTTGTTGACCCTTTTGGGAATACTCTTCTATGGAGGAGAATCTAAGTTTATAGTGTATAATACCTCACAGGGTATAGTCTCTGAGAAGCTCAATGTTCATCTTGTTGCTCATACTCATGATGATGTTGGATGGTTGAAAACTGTTGATCAGTATTATGTTGGTTCTAACAATTCTATTCAGGTTTTAATTATCACTTTCTTTTCTATTTGGTTATTGAATTATAAAAATATGATAAATAGAAGAGAAAATGATAGTTCAGGGACTAATTTGATAGATTAAAAATAGTTTAGAGATTATTTATTATTAGAGTATTAGTTTAGCGATTAAATTGAAGGTTAATTGGAATAATGTATATGTTGATTGGAAATTTATGGAGTTGTTATGTTGCAATGTGTAGGGGGCTTGTGTGCAAAATGTGTT
Organism: Trifolium repens; assembly: GCA_030408175.1. Taxonomy (NCBI): domain Eukaryota; kingdom Viridiplantae; phylum Streptophyta; class Magnoliopsida; order Fabales; family Fabaceae; genus Trifolium; species Trifolium repens. Next base: position 18,636,332 of record CP125849.1, read on the forward strand.
GGATTCTATGGTTCATGCTTTATTGGCTGATAAGAACAGGAAATTTATCTATGTGGAGATGGTAAGTTAACTTCTTTTTTAATTACTTTATGTATTGCATTGCTCTTTTGACAATCTTTATTGGATTAAAGTGTTAATGGTTGTGTGCATAGAAGAAATTATGTAACTGAAAAAGTTGGTCTTCTTTTGGATCTAATGTAGTGATGTTCCAAGATTCAATTCTCTTTCCATGCCTCTTTCCCTGAGGGGGAGTGTTGATTGTAAAGTAACCATAATTAGTATAAACTCTTTTTGTTTGTTATTGCTCTTTACTCTCTCCGGTCTCATATATAAGCAAAGATTCCTTTTCCAGATTCATTGAATAATTGATGTATCTGGTCCATAATTATTCAATGAATCTGAAAAAGGAATCTTTGCTCATATATGAGACCAAAGAGAGTATTTCTTAACACACTTTCATAGTCACCGTAGATATTTTGGACTAATTGATTTAATCCCAAAATTCAGGGATCCATGTTCTCCTTTTCTATATGTATTTGTGCAGTTCTTAGTAAATATTACTATAAATATTCAGATTCGAGTGTATGTTTCTCAAGTACTTACCGTTTTGCATTCTTTTGTTCTACTAGTATCTGAGCATAGCAGAGGTAACCATGTGTCCATTTTGCATGTGAACCCAATGCAGGCCTTTTTTCAGCGATGGTGGAATGATCAAAGTGAAGCTGTTCAGAATATAGTTAAGCAGCTTGTTAGTTCGGGTCAACTAGAGTTCATGTAAATGACATTTCTGAAAAATATTTCATTATGATTAGAAAAAAGTCATCATTCAGGTTTCTGAGAGTTGTATTTTTTTCTTGTTTAATATTCAGGTATTAATGTTATTTCTTTCATAATATTTTCCACCTCACAGAAATGGAGCCATGTGTATGCATGATGAGGCAGTAACTCATTACATAGACATGATTGATCAGACTACACTTGGACATCGATTTCTTAAAGAGGAGTTTGGTGTGACTCCCAGAATCGGTTGGCAAATTGATCCCTTTGGACATTCTGCTGTGCAGGCTTACCTATTGGGAGCTGAAGTATGCTATAAATCTTCAACCATAGAATCTTGTGCCTAACATATTTGGAAAAAGAAATGATAATTGAAGTACTATTTTCTATATGAACTATCAATGCAGGTTGGCTTTGATTCACTTTTTTTTGGTAGGATCGATTACCAGGATAGAGATAAACGCAAAAAGGAGAAGAGTCTTGAGGTTATCTGGCAGGGTAGCAAGAGCCTTGGCTCATCTTCTCAGGTGACGATCAAGAATTCTTTTTTTTTTTCTCATAAGATTTGTATGATTGCCTTTGCTTTTCATCGTGATTGGTGTCTCTTAAACTAAATGCTTTTTTAATTTTGTGTTCTTCCAGATCTTTGCTGGCGCATTCCCCAAGAACTATGAACCTCCTTCTGGATTTTACTTTGAAGTTAATGATGATTCACAAATAGTTCAAGTAAGTTATATAAACTTGTTAATTTTGCCATGACATGATTATTTTTTTGTTTTATGGTGCTAAATTTTGACCACTTCTTGCTGAAGGATAACATGGATTTGTTTGATTACAATGTGCAAGATAGAGTGAACGACTTCGTTGCTGCTGCATTATCACAAGTAAGTTGAGCATGTCTTCAAACTGCTGAAGAATGTAATTGCTGCTCCACCTTAATCCCTTTCCTGCTAATATAATTTTTTTTTGTGAAAATATTATAGACTATTTTCACTAAGTCTGTAAAAGCTTATAATATTCTAAATAATGACATAAACAGATCATTGAGAAAAAATATGCGGAGATCTATTTGGTCTCTGAGTAATAAAACATATCAATTTAGTTCTAAATAATTTACTAATCTGGCCAAAATAGTTCTTGATGATGACTAAAATGCCCCTAAAAATAATCTTAAGAAAGACTAATGTAGCCAAGTTTGACATTTTTTATAATCATATAGGTACATTTTATTTATTAGTATTTTTTTTTAATCAAAATCAGTTTTTGATAATGTTATACTTATAACCATTTCCTTGCCCCCACCAAATAAAAATTATGGCTTCGCCGCTGCTTTTTAAACTTCGCAAGTGATTATCTACCTTGACCACAATGAAATGGTTCTAGGCTTCTAGCTTGGAGCTTGAGCAAAAGCTATAATTATACTATTTGAGTTTGATGTGGAAGGAACTTTAACAACTATGCATGATCTCATCTATAATGCTACCCCATATTGTTTTATTTTCAGGCAAACATAACTCGAACAAATCACATAATGTGGACAATGGGAACTGATTTTAAGTATCAATATGCACATACATGGTACCGGCAGTTGGACAAGCTTATTCATTATGTGAACAAGGTATCATCCCCGTTGATTATGGTTCTAAGTTACATATAAAGTAAAAGAAAAACTGTAATACTTAACAAAAAAGAATTCATTTGATTGTACTTTGACTCGTGATTTTGGATGGAAAACTTAGGATGGACGTGTCAATGCTGTGTACTCTACGCCGTCCATATATACTGATGCAAAATATGCTGCAAATGAGTCATGGCCAATCAAGACTGATGATTTCTTCCCGTGAGTTTAATATGTAACTGTTGCATAATCTGTTTGAGTATTTCTTCTTTTTCCTTTTCCGTGTATGATGTTTTCCCTCTTATTTGCATGAAAAACAACCCAGTTATTCAGATCGTGCAAATGGTTTCTGGACAGGCTACTTTACCAGCAGGCCAGCGTTGAAACGCTACGTCAGATTAATGAGTGGCTATTATTTGGTATGACTTGTATATTTTTAGTTTATTTATATAAGGTAATTGAAGTCTTCTGGTTTTTGGATATTTATTTTATACCGATAAATTATCAGGCTGCAAGACAACTAGAATATTTTAGAGGGCGAAAGAGTTCAGGGCCAAATACAGATTCATTAGCGGATGCTTTAGCAATTGCTCAACACCACGATGCAGTCACTGGCACAGAAAAGCAGCATGTGGCCAACGATTATGCTAAGCGATTGGCGATAGGCTACAAGGAGGTCCAGTTTCTGTTTTTCCATATTCAAGTAATTGCGCATACCCATTTGTTGGTATGTCATGCAATGATATTGCCTTTGTGCAGGCAGAGGAACTGGTTTCATCATCACTGGCTTCCTTGGTTGAATCGACATTGCCTACTAGAAGTCAGAACGCAGTTACAAAGTTTCAACAAGTAAAATATCTTTAATCTTGAACTTTTAAGTTATAAAATTTGATTAACAAAGTGAAAAAATGGAAGGAAGTGGAAGTGGAGAGACAGAGAAGAACCGAGAAGTGTCCCTTGGATTCTTTCAATTTGATTTTTTTCTGAGCTCTAAATGTCTTGATATTATCGTATAGTATCATAGATTAGTTCTTAAGATCAGCTTCCACATTTCTCACTATTATAATGATTTGCTTCCCTAATTGATTAGAATTAGGACTCTAATATTAGTATAAATAAGGATTAGTGTGTAGTCCTTCTAATCAATTTGTTGCTTCCATTATTCTCTTTGCCCTTCTCTCTATAATATTATTATAAATATCAATGCTGAGATAGGATAATTATTAAACCTTCACATTCTGAAGGTGTTGGCTATTTAGCTTTTAACTTCTGTATTGATTATTAATATAATAGTTACAAGCTGTAGAGGTTTTTGACATTCACAATCTGCTTTTCCCCCTCTTTTTCATTTACTTTCCAGTGTCCGCTTTTGAACATAACATATTGTCCTGCAACAGAAGTTGAACTGGTTCAAGGAAAGAGTTTGGTAAGAAAAGATTCTGTCACCATATATTTTGATCTCTTTATCTAAGCATTTTGTTATATATTTAGTTTTCTTAATTACATATTCTCACAGCTCTTTCCATGTTTAGGTTATTGTGGTTTATAACTCTCTAGGTTGGAAGAGGAATGAAGTGATTCGAGTTCCTGTGAGTGATATCGTTCTAGTATTTCTTGTTTGTCATAAATTCAATAAATAGCCGTGCATAGAGCATGTGAAACTTATATTTGTAGCTACAAACATTTGCAGGTTATTGATGGCGATGTTACAGTTCATGACTCTAACGGTGAAGAAATAGAATCTCAAATTCTACCTCTGGCTGAGGTATTTGTAAACTTAAGAAACTACTACGTCAAAGCTTATTTGGGTCAAAATCCATCCAAGACACCCAAGTATTGGCTTGCATTTACAGTTTCTGTACCGCCATTTGGTTTTAGTACCTACACTGTCTCGACTGCCAAAAAATCAGGTACAAATATAGGTTTCTTATTATTCATCAAACACATGTCTATCCGTTTTCCTTGTTCATAGAATGAACTTTGTGATAAATGCTTTCTGCTTGTTTTCAGGTTCCACCAGATCATCAGTATATACACAACAAAGTCATGAAAAGTCTTCTATTGGTCAAGGAAATTTAAAGCTTACATTTTCTACAGATCAAGAAAAACATACCAATTATGTTAATGCAAGAAACATGGTATGTGATGCTTCATTCTGCATCACATGATTCCATTTTAGTTACTTTGCATGACATCTGTTTCTTATTTTTCCTTTCCTCTCATCATGCTTGTAATTTCTGTCAGTTTTTCATCTTGCACTGTTGGATAGAAAATTAAAATTTGATTAACACTCTTATTTTTGACATGGAAGGTCGAGGAACAGGTTGAACTGAGTTACCTTTACTATTCAGGATATAATGGAACCGATCAAAAAGATCCACAGGTGGAAATTCTCACTATAGATACCAAAATGTTTTTACATCTCCATTCCAGGCATCATACATTGAATTTAAATTTGTCATTAATTTCTGTCGCAGAATGCTGGGGCCTATATCTTCCGTCCAAATGGCACATATCATATAAACCATGAAAGACAGGTTTGGATGCTTTCTGAAATATAATAAATATTCTTACAAATAATTCTGATTACAGTGTTCACTTAAAAATTAAATTATTGGATTTTCAGGCTCCTGTGACTGTTCTGCATGGACCAATAATAGATGAAGTGCATCAACAAATCAATCCATGGATATATCAGGTGCTTTACTTGTTTTAGCTACAAGACTTTCATATTTAACAGCATCAGAATATTAATTTCTCATTAACAAACTTCTTTTCGATTTTGCAACAAATTACCATTGCACGATGAATTGAAAAATACGTAATGCAGATTACTAGACAGCACAAAGGAAAGGAACACGTTGAAGTAGAGTTTATTGTAAGTTTTCCAAATTATTCCTTTTATATATTTACATTTGTGTCATTTCTCATAGTCATTATATAAGCGCTGTCTATGACTGTTTGATGTTTCTTCATCGGGCTGCTTGTTTTCATTGCCATTCAACAAATATGCGATATATTTTATGGATTTTATATACAGAATGTTGAATCATTTGAACTAATAGATTTGTCCATATTAGGTTGGTCCTATACCTATTGAAGATGGAGTTGGTAAAGAAGTTGCCACTCGGATTTCAACTACTATGGAAACCAATAAAACTTTTTACACAGATTCTAATGGGCGTGATTTTATCAAAAGGGTAAACATATCTTGGATTAAATTCCTTGCAATAGTTCATTTAATTAGTTTAGATCATCTATAACTTGCTTACACTAGATGCTACCTTGCACTGTGAGTCATTATTATCTCTATTTTGGTTGTAATATGGTTCCCTCTGCGATATAAGAAACAGAATCAATTTTCTCTACAAGCATTTTAAATGTAATCATAAATTTCTTATTTGCTCATAAAGGTATCTACAAATTTCAAGGCTTTCATTTTCATCTCTTTGCAGGTACGTGACTACAGAACAGACTGGGACCTTGAAGTGTACCAGCCCGTTGCTGGAAATTATTACCCAGTATGTGAACTTTTATAGAACATTTCAGTTAAATTCATCAGTAGTATTCAAGATCCAGTTTCATTCTTTTCTTCAAGAATGGTTTTTGCTGAAATTGCCATGCCTACAAACTGTTGGTTGTTCTCATAAACAAGCAGTTATATACATCCTTTAGGTTCAAAATATAATTTATTTTGTCTTTTCAGATTAATCTCGGGATATACATAAAGGATAATAAGACAGAATTCTCAGTTTTGGTGGATAGAGCTATTGGAGGATCCAGCTTACAAGATGGACAAATCGAGTTGATGCTCCACAGGTACATTTTCTTCTTCATGATGTGCTCTAAATAGATTTCAAATTAACTTTACCAAAGTTACTAGAATTTACAGATTAGCTTAACACTGCCGTGTTTCTTGAAAATGTAGCCCTTTTGGCATATATAGTGAACTGTGTAAAGATCAAATTTTGGTGTAGGATGTATGATTTTAGATTTCCTTTCTTACTGAGTTTATTTGAAAAGCAGTTCTATTAAATTATTAGTATTTATAAGAAAATATGCAATTAGTTAAAGCATTTTGCATTATTTTTATTTTTATTAATCATGTATAGAAAAGGCAACTCGGTGCTTTAAAGCTTTAGAAAGTTAACCAAATTTCTCATTTTTCGGTCACCAAAATAGGAGATTGCTGCTTGATGATTCAAGAGGTGTTGCAGAGGCCCTCAATGAAACAGACTGTGTTGCTGACAATTGCAGGGGTCTAACTGTAAGAAGTTTTCATTTTAAAGCCAAAGAGAGATTATCATTGTTGTTTCATAGCAATGTCATATGTATATGGCTATAAATTGTTACTTGGTCAATCAACTTCATAATTACTATTCAATTGGTTTTAATCCTAATTGCTGAGAAATGTTTCGACATATCATGTCGATCCATTTTAGTGAAAGCTGACTCATGACAATTATGCATGGAAAATATTATTACTTATTTTGGAAATTTGTAATCTCTAACTTACTGCTTATTTTGCAGGTTCAAGGTAAATATTATTATAGAATAGATCCTTTGGGTGAAGGAGCTAAGTGGCGACGCACTTTTGGCCAGGAAATATATTCTCCACTTTTGTTAGCCTTTTCTGAAAAGGTAAAATTCAACACTGATAAATAAATAGTAGTATTTGAAATACATGCATGAATGCTGATATATTTACAACAATATCATGTGTGTCACTCACTAAAAGAACAACTTCATTTTGTAGGATGATAGAGATGACTGGAAGAATACCCATGTAACAACATTTTCAGGATTTGAATCTTCTTACACATTACCAGAAAACATCGTTATTATAACATTACAGGTATTGATATCTTTTACATGGACAACATGTAACGGTTATTACATGGACAAGACAATGATGGCATCAAGCATTGCTTTATTTGTGTACGCGTGGAAGTGCACTTCTGTTCTGTGAGCATAATACGTTTTCTTGGACTTTTTTTCAGGAATTTGATGATGGGACAGTTCTCCTTCGATTAGCGCATTTATATGAGGTCTTCATTTTAGTTCTTATTTAGAAGTTCAAATGTGTGCTTTGCTTTGACTTAATTAATAGCTCACGGTGTTCCAACGTTGTTGATAAGTTGTGTATTTGCTTCTTGTTTATTTTTCCTCCCTCACTCTCTTGGCCAATCGAAATTATGCGCAGATTGAAGAAGACAAGGATCTCTCTGTAATTACAAGTGTAGAGTTGAAAAAGCTCTTCCCAGGAAAGAAGGTAAAGAATGTTAGGTTTCACAAAAGGATGGAAACTTTCGTAAATGCACTTCTGGTCCCCTATTTTCCTTGATTTAAGCACTAAATCCGAAAATGCGGTCCCCAGTTTTAAAAATTTCAAAACAATTCCCACTGCTGAATTTATGGCCTATTAAAACTGTGAATCTGTGAAAATATGGGACCAAAAGTACATTTAAACCAAACTTTTTTCAAGACATGTTATCTCATTTTCTTATTGAAGTGTGTTTTTCCTTGGTTAGATCAAAGAAGTGAAAGAGAAGAACTTATCTGCAAATCAAGAAAGGACAGAGATGGAGAAGAAAAGACTTGTTTGGAAAGTAGAAGGGTCATCAGGAAATGAAGGTGTTTCAAGAGGAGGTCCAGTTGATCCAAAAGAGCTAACTGTGGAGCTTGCTCCAATGGAAATCCGCACTTTTATCATTTACTTTGATCATAGTAGCCATCTTTTTGATGCATTGTAGAATAAAATCACTTGTTGAATTAAGTACTTACTTTTTAACATGTATATGATATTTTACACTTTCACCTGATCATGATAATCTGTCATAGTTATAAAGTATGAAGCTTTTAATTCTTGGATATTTTGCATAAGACTTTTTTTTTTCCCAAAAGAGGGCAAACACCCAAAAAGAACAAGACCTAGAAAGTTACATAAATATTCGCATGCAAGTATTGAAAATGTCATAATAAAGGAGACTTGAGATCTCACTCAGAAGGGTCTCCATAACATGGGTATTAAAAGAACCCAAAGAGAAACTATAATTAGCCAGCCAATCAGCACTTCTATTTCCTTCCCGTCAAGTGTGATTGAAATGCACCTACCAGTCCAATTTTAAAAGCACTTCTATTGCCATTGATTTTTACTTTCCTAGTGATCATGTCAATTAGAGTTTTTGAGTCGCTTTCCACTTGAAGATGGTGGAAATTATGTCTCCAAGCTTGTTGCATTCCCAAGTACATTTCTCACATTTCAGCGCAAAGAGCGTCACAAGTTCCAATTTTGTGAGAGTGTCATTTAAGCCAGCTGTCATCTGAGTTCTGAAGGAGACCACCACAACCAACTAGCCCAAAGAATTCTTGTATGCGCTCCATCACAATTAAGCTTCACCCACCCCTCTTGAGATCTTTTCCAGCCAATAAAAATAGTATCGCATCGGCGAGGATTCAAAGGATGGTGAGTGTAGTTGTCTATGTCTTTGGCCATCCTGAGAATAGTATAAGTTGCATTCATTATATGTTGAAAATCTTTCTCAAAAATCGTTTTGTTCCTCCACATCCAAATGTGCCAACATGCCACCATAAAAATTGTTCTCCACTTTTTACTCTAGGTGTCATACAATTGATGGTTGATGTTTTTGAAGATCCAATCCCAACAATTAAGAGGAGAAAAAAATAGATATTTGATTTGAATGGACTAGCCTTATCCATGTTTGGGTTGCTATGGGGCAACTCCGCAAAACATGAATAATATTTAATGTCTCTATCACATCCATAACACGTGAGAGAATCCTGGGCCCAACCTCGAAATGGCCAAGGCTTGATAATCCTCCAACACCCCATTTGCTTCTACGTTAATTAGTGAGCAGCCTCTCATAGCTGCCATGCCATCCACATAAAGTTTGAATTCTATGAGGGCCTTTCGAACTCCACAAGGCCTTCCAATCTCCCTCGATGGGTTGAGCTCTATTGTTTTGAGATTCATAGGCACTTTGAATTGTGAAGTTCCTAGTGTTGGTTCCTCCTCAACCAATATTGTCCTTTCCGTCAGCTTCCTTAGGTGCAGGAAGAGCGAGAACTTGAAAAGCAAAGGTAGATGGTAAGTTAGAAGTAAGAAAATTATGATTCCAATCTCCTGAGGGGGTTACCACATCCCTCACAGAGATAGTTGTGTCTATATATGTTTGATTAGCGATGGAGATAAGAGAAGGCCCGCTAGGGGTCCATTTATCCAGCCAAAAATTGATATGATTTCCATCGCTCAACTGCCACACAATGTTCTGCTGAAATTGTTCCGAGATACATGTTAGAGGTTTTCACAAAGAAGAATCATATGGTTGAGAATTTATGGTTACCTTGGGATCTTTGTTCCTTCCATACTTGTTATAAAAAGACCTTATACCAAAGATCATTTGCCTTGTTGATCAGATTCCAAAACATCTTCATCGGACAAAGCATCATTCGTATATTGAGGTCTCTTAATACTCAGACCACCCTTATTCTTAGGAAGACAACATACATCTCATTCCACTATATGAGGTCTGCGAGTTTGGTCGATGTGTCCCCATACCTTATTATCATATGTAGTATGCTTAAAAAAAGTTTCATAGAGGGTTATCACGCAAGCCAAGGATAACAGATGTGATAGCTACTGTACACCTCCAATAACGGATACAATCCCTTACATGCTCACGGAGCCGTTAGGTTCATCTCAACCATCATCTCTCATGATAACTGTTGCCAGTTGACACAAACAATTATAACTGTCTCCGCTAAGGGCAAGCTTTTGCGCCAATGTACACAATTTAATCACTGATTACTTTCATTTTCCCTTGATCACATACTGACTTGAACGTTGAATTCCTAACGTGACTTGTAGATACCATCCCCACTGTAAAGTATCGTATGTAAAACCTATCAACACTATAACTGTTTCAGATCTCACCATCAAAGTCATCCAGTTGCCTATTGAGCATAACAAATTTAACATTCCACATGGTTATTGAAAATAAAAATTAATTTTTTTTTAAAAAAAACAAATAACATTTTTTTTCTTTTTTCTTTTATAGATATTATAAAATCTAAACTAACAAATCAAATTAAAACAAGTATATCATAAGTTCAATTATATAAAAAAAAATCATGAATTCTAGCTCAACCAAAACAATACTAATATTATCAGACAGTATATTTTCAACATTGTCTGTCATCGGAAGAAAAATTTAAAAAGATGAATGGATAATGCAGAATAAATATTTAAACCATAGATAAATAATAGAAAAATTAAAAAGGGCATAAACGTAATTACAAGAATTAAGACCGGTGGCGGTAGAACAATATTCGGCGAAGATGCGGCAACGATACCCTGAAACCCCACCATGCCGCGAAAACAACAATAACAAATTATAATAAAACGCGCTTTTCACATAATCTGTTAAAAGTAGAATTAGAAGAAGCTGATAGATAGATAGAGCAGTGACGAACCCCAAACCCCCCTTTCTTCCAGAAATTTCATGTCCATCTTGCCCTCACAAACCCAAGCTACATCTTCATCTTCTTCGTCTATAACAATCCCTAACCCTAATTTACAACATGGAATTTCAGATACTACCTCTTCTCTTTCCCCGAAACTCCACCACGCTCTCGGATCTCTCCAGATCTCCGATTATCCAGGTTCCGTTAAAGCTTTTCCTGTCATTTAGATTTTCGTTTTACCGTTTTGTGGTTGTGTTATGGTTGATCCATTTTTGTATTAGAAATGCTGTACATGAGTAGGGTTCATCGTTTTTTGTGTAGAATTTGGGTACTAAATCAATTCTAGTATTGTTTTGTGAATTTATTATTGGTCGTGTTTGATTCGACTAGGTAGTAAAATGGGATGGAATTTTCAGTTTTTGTTTGGATGTTGAATTTTGTAAGTTGATTGATCATTGGGAGTTAACGAGTGTTTTTTTTTTAATTTTTAATTTTTTTTTAAAAATTTTCTTCAATGATTTTCCTTCTCCGTTTGGTGTTGATTGTTCAATGAATTATTTTGTGGTGTAATTGGCAGGTCCATCAACTCCAGCTGCAGAAGATTCTGGCGGACCTTCCGAAAAGGTATATTAATTTTTTAATGGATTATTCATTTATCTATTGAATTCTTTTATTTGTAATAGCATATGTGTCTAATTTGAAATAGGATTGTGTTTGAAATTTATATTTTGAAGGAACTTATGTCTTATGTTGATTAATGTAACTTGTTTTCTAAAAGCCCAAGACATGTCAGGAGTATATAATTGATTATATGTTGTGTGTATCTATGTGTTAACTTTTATTTTCTTTGCTTTTAGGTGACGGAATTAGAGTCTTCAAGTGGTATGAAGGCACCTCAGCGAAACTCTAGAACATATTCTAGGAGTCACTCAGGAAGACGGACAGTTGGATCGCCCCAGTCTGAGGGGAAGACAACAGGAACAGTTTCTTCTCATAGAAATCAACAGACTACCGGGTCTGTATATTCTCAAGGAAGCACCCCTTTGGCAGGGAGGAAATCTCAGATGGTGAATGGCAATCACTTGCTCAATTTTCAGTATGATCCAATATCACGTTCTCAACAAAGGGGTACTCCCCCTCCCCCTCCAGCAAGAAGGCAGAGGAAGAGAAGACCGTACAATAAAGATCTGTTTTTGCAGGCAAATTTCAAATTCATGGTACTAGATTCAGGAAACTATTCACCCGAGTCAATGGATCCAGATAAAATGTTGCAGTGGGAAGATATTATATGTGTGACATATTCGACTCCCTTTCCAGTTCAGTGTCCAATTTGTTTGGAGCATCCCCTGTGTCCCCAAATAACCTCATGTGGGCACATTTTCTGTTTCCCATGTATACTACAATACTTGATGTTGGGTGAAGAGGATCACAAGGGTGATTGCTGGAAAAGGTGTCCATTGTGCTTTGTGATGATATCTGTCAAGGATTTATATACACTCCACATCACAAATGTCAAACAGTATCAAGTAGGAGATAATATTGAGTTCAGTTTCTTAACAAGGAAGAAGGATTCATTTACTCTTTCGTATAAAAATAAACAAGAGACTGATAACTCGTCATGTAGCCAACTAAATGTATATGACCCCTTTTCTAAGTTCACACTCACTTCAGATGTAGATCTCTCAGTCAGACATGCAATATCAGATCTAGATGGTTGGCTGGCCAGAGCTGATTCAGGTCTTGTTGACGACCTGGAGAAGCTTCCATATGTTAGTGATGCAATGCAACAATTAAAACAGAGAAAGAAGTATTGGAATGAGCACAAGGCTTGTGACAGTGAAAAATCTTCTAACTCCATTGATTATGCACACCAGATACCATCAATATCTGCAAATGCTGTGGATACTGATGACGAAAGCTGTTCTAATGGATCAAGAACTTCCTCTACTGATTTCCCTGATCAAAGTAAGGTTGTAATGTTGGATAAGTCAACCACGGGAGCCTGTCAGGATGAAACTTTGGATGTGGACAAGGTACTAGTAGAGCAGGAAATGAATCTGTCTTCTTCGTATGAGGAGAAAAATTGTATTCAAGGGCATTCAAATGGCATTGGAGATGCAAAGGAGAATGATTCATACAATTTCTATCAGGTAACCGATGGCAATTGATTTTTGTTGTGTCTATCCCAGGTTTCTTGCTTTGTATTTTCCTAATTGGACAGAACAAATGTGTTTTCATATTCATTATAAACTGATTATTCATACCAGGCACTGTGGAAAAATTTTACATGTAAATTGTAATATATAGGTAAAACATATTCATACTAGGCACCAGGGTAGCAACTAGCAAGGCATGACAGTTGTGTGACAAAACACCATTGTAAGCCATGGTGTGGCAGCTTTTATATGGTGGCTACTATTTCCATGTCTGTCATGTCCACAGCGGCCATGCGAAAGCAGCACCACCATTTTAAAAAATGAAAAAGAGGCTGGCAAAACATATCTCACCCATTTTAAACCCTAAAAAGCTAATCTCACAGCACAAATCTCTACCATCGCTAACTCACGTCTTTGATGAGGTGGCTCATATCCATCAAACTCAAACTCCATTTTTATGGCATATCCCCGTCTTTGGTCAACTGTGTTCTCTTTCGCTCCTTTTTCTGTTATGTATTTCCTTGTTTTCTAAGTCTCATTTCCTTTCTGTTCCTCCTTTCTCATTCTATCCTTTTTTCTGCTCTCTCTCTCTCTCTCTCTCTCTCTCTCTCTCTCTCTCTATTCCTCTGTTTTGTAATCGACTCCCTGCATGATGGCTTAGTGATTCCCTGACAGTTACTACGTGGAATTGCTACTTTTAGTTTTATCAGACAATGCCTAATTGCTGCATGCATAAAGCTTTCAGTTTATTTCCTGTGTAGGTATGACATTTGATTTGTTACTATGCTCGTGTCTTTTTCAGGCTGCTGATGGTCAACATATAATTCTTCATCCTTTGAACACGAAGTGTTTACTGCACCATTATGGTAGCTATGATAAGCTTCCTCACAGGTTTGGAAAAAATCTAAATATATTTCTCTTATGTGCTGAAATAATGGAAAAATGTGTTGGGCATGGGTTCTAGTGATTGTCATGTCTTGATTTTGGTTTATACACATACATGTATCTGATAGCAAGGACTTTTAATCCCATGAGTTTCGTGTACATACGGAATTAGGTCTGGGGGAAAATGATGAATTACAGGAAAACTAGTATGATTTAACTATATACATGCTAACCAGTTTCTCAAGACTGTACTATTAATTCCAAGATTGTGTTAAACCTTGGCTTTAAACTAAAACGATTCAAATGTAAGTTTTTGTGATTTCTTGTTATCAGAAACTAGTATGATGTAACTAGTACTGGTTGGTTGAAAATATCTTCTGAGAAATAACAATAATACCCAGTAAGCTTTAACCCTCTAGGTGAGTTGGCTACATGAACCAATTACCGTTGGGTCTCTATCAAAGGCCAAATTTTTACTAGATGTTGCACGAATTTGTATCTTTTTCATAATGTTTGTGTACCTACAGCTGACAGTTTGAATAAACATCTGCCTTTTGGTAGTTAGCATTAAATGCTTTCTGATTAATCTACTTCTACTGATTACAGAATAAGTGGAAGGATTTTACAATTGGAGACAGTAACTCAATCTGAGGCTATGAGGAGGCGGTATCGATTTTTAAGTCATTTTCCGCTAACCACAACATTTCAGGTGCTTTTTATAAAGAGTTATTTAGTTCTATAATATTTTCTTATGATTTATAACAAATGTTTGCTAATTTTCCAGCTTTGTGAAGTTGATTTGAGCGAGATGTTACCTCCTGAAGCACTAGCCCCATTTATGGATGAAATAAAGAATCGCGCAAACCAGAGGAAGCAACTTGCAAAGAAGGTAAAGATGTTGGCCAACATATTACACACACACACAAAATCATATTTGAATTGATTTCAATTTTCAAGGAGGTTGATAGGCTTTTTCATAGCTCTTGGCTTAGTTCTTGCACCCTTAATTCTTGCATATGATGTAGTAATAGCTTCTTTTATCAGCTTTTTCTTTTTATTATTTTTCCCACTTTGTTGTAAGTCTTTGATGTGCATGTCAAGGAAAATGTGTTAAAGAACTCTTGATGGAATTGGGCCGGGCCAGGCTTTTAGGCTTGTGCATACTTATTTTTAATTCTGGGTTTCTGAATTAGATTACAGTTGCATTTGGTATCCACATAATTTGGGTTGCTGCACTTTGCCATAATTTTGGAATTGTGTTGTATTCTTATTTTGTAGGAACAAAAGGAAAAATTAAAGGCTGAAGCTGCTTCTAATTATGCTCTTTCCATGTCAACCCATTATCAGTTTATTTCTCGTGGTGATCCTCCCACGTTCTCCATGGATGACTTTGAAGGTAATTGATAGAACTTATCTGTAATCTGTTTTCTGGATGTTGAAATGAGGAATTTATGGTCACATCACTAGAAACCTTATTATTGTAGATGTACTATGTTGTGTGTGAGAGAATTGAGAAAATGAACTAAATCATATGAGCCGTAATTGTTTTTGAGTATTGCCGATCTACATAATTTCCATTATTTCCCTGGGGCCTTGTGTCTATTTCACCTGTGGATTCTTCAATTGTTTTACTTTTATTTATTGCAGCTAATGGGATATAATATTGTGTATATAATTTTTTAATTTGCTTTTTGTTTAGCTCTGGGAAATTCAGCTTTGTCATCAAGTCCTCCAGTTGTTGGTGAGAAGAAATTGTTCTCAAGTGTTACTAGGCTTGGTTTTGCTGCTGGTCATGATTCTCCATCCTTTCAAACTCAAGAAACTAGCAATCTACATAATCGCAATTCAATTGCTGATTCTTCTGGTACAGCAGGTATTATATGATTCTGCAATTTTATAATTTTTTTTCTTGCCAAATGTGTTATGCTTTATGTGAAGGCCGAAGAATCAAACAGCTTCATGTTTTATTTCTTAACCGTTGGAATCCCGTAGGTTTGAGGAATGGGGAGACACGATCATACTCCAATATCATATCTAGAGCAGAATCGAATGGAAGTTCGAATGCACCAAAGACAAATGACTTGGGAAAGAAAGGAAAGAAACCAAGTCGAGTTCTTCTGTCAACAGCTGGTGGCAGGCGTTATTGATTATTTGTCCTGTGGATTACATGTATGTTATGCAGAGTTCAACTATTTATAGTAAGGTAGAGACTAGTGTGGAGAAATAAATGTTTTCAACAGTACATAATCCATGACATTAGCAGAATGCTTCGTGGATCTGTAAAATAATGTGCTGTCCCAAGTTGGGAAACAACACAAATTATTAGATACTCGGTCCTCTTTTAAAGACTTGTTTGGGATGGTTCCCAATTGTTTTGTAAAGAGCTTTTGTGAAATTTTCATGTTGTGTGGGATGAGGGAATGTGTTCTTTGACTGAAGATTAATAGTGGCTACCCCAGTAGTAACGCTTCATTTTTCTTTCACAAAACTATATTGATACTTCATTTCTGAGGGGTTTTATACTTCTAGTTAGTACATTCTTTAAAGATTCGTTTCTATTTTTTTCCCTTTCCAAATAAGCTCTAATATTTTTTTATTGAATGTCATGATGCATCCATGTAGCCAGAACTGCAAACATGAGATATTTGTCATCTGAAGTGTCATCTTGATGATCATGAGCATTTCTTATCAACCCTTGGAGCATTAGCAGTTTGGGGATAATTTTCAAACTTATATACCAATCTAAACAGTTCAGTTGGTTTTTGATAAGTTAACTGATGTGTTTACTAGTCACAGAAATTTATAGCATAAAATAGAGATTAATTTCTAAGCACAGATAGCTTCAGTTATTTAGGCAGAAAACTCTTTCAGATTATGCCTTGCAATTCTTTGATAGTTTGATGAACGACACTTCTCTAATTTGTCATGTAAATTATAGCATATCATTACCCTAACAAAACAAAACAAAAACAGAATGTCACATTTCGATATGATCTCAGTAAGTATAAATTCTCACGTTTGTTTCAAAGTTGAAAGCTTCATTCCTATGAATAAAATATTCATGTTAACAAAATAACACCACTTTTGCATATGCTTTTACTATCTGATGATTGGACAAATGGTTGTCGTGCTGTTAATATTCATATTAACAAAATATTAACAAACCACTTTTGCATATGGGAAGCTTACCAACCATTTTCATAGAAGCTACTACTATGAGTGTTAACTTGTTTTTCTTTTTTAACTAATAATAAGCTTCCCATCATTATTTGCTGAAAATCTTTTTTAACTTGTTTTTCTTTTGATAAATTGGTGAAAATATTTTATAACATACAAATAGTTTTGCGGGACACAACATTGTATGTTATGTATATATATTTGTTTATTCGGTTTTGATACAATGTTGAAAAAAATACCAGAGTTTTGTTTGTTTAAAATAGACACCTCGAATCTTGCATGGCGCGCTTGAGGGGAACTACTCTGTCTCCTTTCAATTATAACTAGTAAATGGTAATTAAATTATGTTTTGGACTGGACTCGAGTCTAGTCCGCTAATAAATTCGATCACTACAAAACCGCATTAACTACACACCATAGCAAATTAGATGATCTTATCAGTGTCATACAACAACAATTGAACCTTCATCCACGAATTATGTGAGATACAACTTAACAAACACAGAATTTTGTCGTGAATTTGTCCTATAAAAGAACAACCAACAATCAAATTGCAAAAAAAATAAACTTGCTTATGAAGATGTATTTCTCACTAGGTAAATTAAAACAACCAACAATCACATGGCCTTAAATAATTGATAGAGTATTCGTAGCTGAGACATTTCCAGGGTCTTTCTTGCCATCTTCCACCAACATTCCATGTAACATCCATGGAATTTCCCACTAACTTTATTGTTATTCATTTCAATGATAGGTTTACCAAAGGGACCACAAGCTTACTTTAAGCACTGCCTCTTTGTCAAAAGAAAATGATCAAAATTGTCAAAAGGAAATGAGCAGTTTATTCATATTTATTTATAACTTTTGAGTCAGATTCATATAAAAATAGTGTTAAAGTAGGCCCCGCTTATAATATCACTTATTTAGAGTGAATAAATAAGCTTGATAGTTCTTGCCAAAAAAAAAAAGCTTGTTAGTTCTTGAATTTGTGTCCATAGATCAATTTGATCTTTAAATTTTTTGAAATAGCTAAATATCAAATAAGTCTCTTCATCAAAATTTGACCATTAGACACGTCGACATGTGACATTAGGGACTATTTTTTATCAATTTGATCTTATTTGTCTTCACCCTGTGATAGACCAGGTTCAATCCAATGCTTGATTCAAATGATAGGTGCTCCAAAATAGATGTGTATAAGATCTGCAGAACCTAAGAATGCTAACTACACATGTTTGAAAAGCAGTAAAAGCAATAAATAATGAATCCACCAATTAACTGAATTAACCATATTTTTGAACGTAGATAACTAACTGTAATGCAAGTATAAAAAAGTGCATGTGCATGTAGCATTACTGTTTCACTAAATTTACTTAATGGTGAGAGTTGAGTAAAGGGGAGCAAAGTGGAAAAACCAAATAAAAAACCAGACCAGATGAAGACAACAGAGCAATGTCAGTGGGACTGAATGATAGTGAAGCTAATAACATGAGTGTAACAGGGAATTGTAGTGGCACAATACTAAGGTTGCAAAATTTTACAATCACCATCTATACTCATTGAAAATAATAAAGCACAGTGCCTCACATTTTCTTTCATGTTTATACTTATGTTTAATAATAATCAAAAGAGCTAGACCCCCAATACAAAAATTAACATGTTCATTATCTCTGTCACAATGTACATTAATATTGACTCTAGCATAAAAAGAGAACTGGCAAAAAATCATCATATTATCAGCTAAATAAATGGCTAGTCGTTTGTTAAATACATGTTTTGAACTGACGATTTTCCGCGGTACATCATTTTTAATTGCTCCACATCCTCCTTAAATATCCAACGATAACCAATATTTTTTATCTCCATATGCAAACCAAGGGGCTTCTCAACAAAAGCTGCCAATTCAATACCACTAATATCATGCAACCCATCTGTTAAAGAACTTAAATAAAAACCAATAAATTCTTCCATAGTGAAAAAAAATTAGCAACAGGTGATCCAACTCAACTGTAACCAAATCTTTTTCAAGATGTATAGGACTAACGGGATAGATTCCCACTGATTACTTTCAAAACCCAACATAATATAAGCTTCATCCATTGGCCATCCATTACCTAAACTAGTTGGATCATCATGTGCTACAAATGATATGCAGCAAGCAACACCTATCAAATTCTTGTCATCCATATTGGGTAATGGATCCATGTTTATTGAACTAACGACATTTTGTTTGTTGAACCACATTGGAATTTGAGTTTTTGGAATGACAATGTTTAATGAAAATGTACCTCTGTTACTTTAACTTTCTCCTCAAAACTCTCTTCAGAATAAGATTACCATCCATCATAAAAAAGCATCGACATCAAGATTACCATCCAAAACGAAAGCCTTGCCTAAACGAAAGCCGACATTTGGCCATATCAATTATATGTTTTGAATAAAATATTACACATTACAATATCATCTAGGTCAATGGCTCAATTATATCATCCCACAATTGTCATAGCCAATAGCTATTGAATTAAGGGTCACAAGACAACATTTAACCATCCTTGAATTTACATGGCCAATAACAACGGGACTTAAGGAACACCGACGCTGCATTATAAATAAAGAATTCATATTGCAAGATCATCTCATTCTAGGGTCATTGATAAATAAAGAATTCATGTTGCAATATCATCTCTTTCTAGGGTCATTAATTAATGATATAAAGATATCATTTCAAATTATGTGTGAATTCACATAATGAATATCAATTTGACTTAAGGGTGATTGAGACCACATTTACACATATTTTGAATAAAGTATTCACATATTATAATAGCGTCTAGGGTCAGGGTATCAGTGGCACCAACATATCATCCAATGGGACTTTAGGGACATCTAGGCAACAAATATATAGCATACCAATGGGACTTTAGGGACATCGAGGCAACAAATATATAGCATACCAATGGGACTTTAGGGACATCGAGGCAACAACTATATAGCATACCAATGGGACTTTAGGGACATCGAGGCAACAAATATCCATCTCAAAATTTATATAGCCAATATCAATTGGACTCGAGGGTCGTCGAGGCAACATATATCCATCTCAAAATTTATATAGCCAATAGCAATTAGACTTGATAGGGGCAACATCCAACCATATACCGACGCAGCATTATATAGTCAATAACAAATTGGACTTAAGGGTATTGAGGCCACATTTAACCATCATTTATATAGGGTCACTGAGGTTACATTTAACCATCCAATTGAACAAGGATTCACATTGCAATAGCATCTAGTTCCACGATCATCAATAACCGAAAGATATGATTTCAAAATTCCCATAATGAACAATAATTGGAGTTAAGGGTCACAGCATTTAACGATTTTGGTCCGAATTTACATCATAAAAACACACTTTGCAATTGCATAAAATATACCTCCTCAGATATTATGAATAGAAATTTAGTCAAAATTCATTTAACTCACCCAACCAATTAATGTGAATAAAGAATTCTAATTTCAGTTTCCAATAGAATCATGGAAACATATATCTCATACATACATTACAGGAATGAAAAAATCAGCATCCGGTCAAAATCGTAGACCACTTCTGGGTTCTTTTTTTCCATGTAGAAGATTAAATGTTCTTGAATAATCAAGAATAAAAAAAATGGGTATCCCTCACAACGTATTTCAATGTTGCAATCAAAAAGGGTCTTGGGATTGATCATATTTTTCTCAAGCAGAAGATTGAATAATGTTTTTGAATTATCAAAATTCAAAAATGTAAAATTGGTACCTTTTATAAGCAGAAGATTGAATGTTGTTTCTTTGGAGAAATTGCCGCTTTTTGTTTGATTTGTGTTCCTATCCGTTGTATGCAACGACAGTCTCGACATAGAACAACGTTTGATGATCAATGATAGCAACGAACCCTAACTGCGTGTTTCTCCAAAGAACCCTAACTGAGATGAGTGACAAAAGGCGTAAGCTTTGTATATAGCTCTCTCATGGGCTTTTGTGTTTTTGTGGGCCAACAACATCCAATTAGGTTTCTAAATGTATTCATTCATCCAATATATATATATATATAGTTAAACGATGGATATTATATTGAAACATGATTATATTTAATATTAATGTATGTTAAAAATAAAAAGGTTGTTTAGTAATATGAGATTTTATCGAATATTTGTTTATTTTTTATATATATAATAAAGATATCATCTGCGCATAATTGCAAAACTAATCATTTCGAGGTAACTAAAATTCTTTTAAGGGGTTAACCTCTTCCGATAAACATTTCACTTTAAGAATAAATAATATAATTTGCAATGGATCTCTTATAATATTTTATTTAATAGTGTAATCGTTATAAGAACTTAGTTTTTTTCATATGGGTTGTAGTTGTATAGACGTAATTCATTTTGCTTTTTATTTTTATATATCTATTATTAATAGTTTATTCTAACTCTTTATAAGAGTTAAGAGATATATATATATATATATATATATATATATATATATATATATATATATATATATATATATATATATATATATGTACTTGCCGACAATATTGGTCATGAGAAAATAGAAAAGGATTATTAATATATGGTTTTTTTTATGATGTGATATCATTCTTTGAAAGATAAATATTTACACGGACTATCATACTTTATAGACTTCTCAAACATCAAAGATGCAACAAAGGTAAAATTAAAAGCCTCTTTTACTCTCTTATCCAAATTCACTTGAAAAAAATTGTAATATCCACATTGACAAATACAAAGAGAGTTAGAAAAGTAGAAAAAACAAAGATTATATTAATAAAAAAAGTAGTGCTAAAATATTTCACCAACCTAAGAGTAACCTAAGTCACTATATAGAAATTAATAATTAGTGAAGAAATGATGAGAAAAAACTTATATAGTGCCAAATTCAAGAGTGGCATTTAATAGTGGCTTGAGGAAAGTGTTGAGGACCGAAAGCTCAATTTTTTACTACAAATATTTAGCATTTGTGGACAAAATATTTATACACACAAATGGTTAAGAATAGGAAAAATTAGAAGTTCAAAGGTTTGTATGATAAAATTATCATTAAATATTATAATAACACTATAGAATAAATAACCACAGTTATAGTTAAGAAATATAAAAGAGTAGTAGTTTAAAAGTTGGTGTGACAAAGTTATTTTTAAAAATATATCAGGAGAATAGTAATTAGTTAATAAAAAATGTAACATCAAAAAGATAAATTTTTCTTAATTCATGTATTAAATAATTCAATTTAGTAATTCAATTTATGTAACATCAACTATAGTCCAGGTATCATCATATAATTCAATTTAGTGGAAAGTTAAGACAAATAGTGCAAACAAATGTAAATTATACAGTCTCTTGCAATGGCATTTTTTTTATCGATTTTTATCTCATCATGCATTAAATTGATTTAGTGGAGAGTTGGGAGCTTAATAGGCAGCTTGTAACCGTTCTCAATTATTTATTTTTTTAACCAATTCAATTCGACATGTTATATTGTTCTCGTATCATAGAAAATGATATTCATGCAACATGAAAACTAATTTTTTGAGGATATTTTTTTTTTTTTGGTAGAGAGGATATTCTTTTTTAACCATAGAAATTTTTACTAAAGTTTGACAGACTCAAACTTCAGTCTACACATAGAAGCAAAAATGTCAATATGTAAACAAATTCACTTTTTTTTTGGAGGATTTTTTTTAATATATATATATATGTATATGTGACATGGAGATCTTCAAACAACTTTGCCTTCTTTGCCGATATACCATCATAGTTTTATGTTAGTTCTTCATCACCAAGAATGATCCTGCAACTATTCTACTACCCCACACATATATATATATGGGTTAGAATTTTGAAAGACATACGATATTTTGAAAGAAAATTAGAACCAAATAATGTGTTGCTAAATCAAAGACATATGATAGCTAAATCAAAGAGATACGATAGTTTATTTTACATAACATACAAATCCATAAATTAAGTATAAATAAAACTTGCATATAATTAAAATGACATATTGTTAACTCAATATGTTCGTTCCAACATATGTTCCTTTGTCATCTTTGGACAATTTGATCCCTAAAAAAGTAAGAAACATAGACATTGAAATGAGACTAATATTTATACTTGAAAAGATAAGATAATAGTTGACTTACTTGTTAAGAATAAACATGGTTTGCTAATTGCTAAAAGTGTAAAATTGGTATATAGAAAACATGTAAAAGAACAAAACTATGAAAATGAGAGTATGGATACAAAGTTATGGTTGTGGTTAGTGAGTATTGCTTATAAAGATTATAGATGGTTACAATTTTTATTTCTTTCATCATTATTGAATATATTGATTGGAAAGAATTTTAACGATCATGAGGTTTAAATACTCTTCAACCAAAAGACATAACCATGACTTTGAAGAATGAATAGACAAATATAATAAATTATGGGATAAAAACAATGAAGAATTTGAGTTTTTTTTAATCAAGATTTAAAGCTCATTTAGATATGCCACATAGGCACAATGAAGACATAAGAATAACATAGGAGCTCCATTTTATTAGTAATAATTAGTAATTAGTAATAGTAAAAGAAGATATAAGAAATTTAGTTAGATATAATATAAATAAATAAACTTAGTTCTCTCTCTCTCTCTCTCTCTCATAGCAAATAGCAACAACACCAATGAGACAACACAAGCAATCACCATCCGTGAGACCGAAGATTCTATATCTGGTGTGTGCCGTTGCATTGTTCTCCCTTCTCCTCTTCTCCATTCAATCCTCTTTCTTCACCGGTAATCACTATTTTCACATTCTCCTAATCATTCTTTCTAATTCCTTAATTCTCATTCATTCTCTTTCCATTTTGCATTTTCAGGTTCCTTCTATTCAGATCCTCGCACCTCCGAATCAATTCGTGACTTGTTTCAATTTCAGTCCACTGTTCAGCAATGTGTGGTAACTTTCAGATCTCAATTTTGCTCCACTGTTACATTCTGCGTTCTCAATTGTTAATATCATGTCTGGTTGATTTTGTATAATAGATTATTAGGTTGCAATTGAGTTTGATTTGAAGTTTATATGTTTGGATTTTTTTAGTATGCAAAACTTATTATTAATTTTTCGGTCTAATGATCATTTCTAGTCAAATAGTTGGTTATGAGTATCTTACACAATACATGTGAGATGCATTTTGGTTCAGTATGAAACTAAATCCAATAGATACAAATCTCTAGTGTGTGTCTATTTTCGACGTAAATCTTATCTTAAACCCCAATTCATTCTAATGGACCACTACCTAAACTTGAAAGCTTAACCACCTTATTTTTTTGTGTCAATTTTGCATAGCCAACCATTTTTCTATTTTTTTCTTTTTAGTTTATATATATATATATATATAAAAAAGGATGACGGACAACAAGCTGCGCCGCTAAACCTTTTTGTATGGCAAAACCCAATCAAGATTCAAATCGTGAACCTAAAGACCTATTTTTCTAACCTTGAATAAAATCAAATCATAAGATACATTACCAATAAAATAAGAAATATTTAAGTAAGAATAATTGACATGGCAAAATTATAGGCTGATATTTCATCTTCTAACCTCAAAATAATTAAAGACATAAATTGAATGACAATAGAAAAAGGTTATGGTAACCAAACCCAAACATTTGTATTTTTAAATTTATTTTAATAAAATTACGTTACCTGGTTGCAAAATCAATTCTGATATTCTCAATTGGGAAACAAGACACTGTTCTGGATTTGACCGTGTTTGTTTTTTCTTACTTTCTTGGTTAGAATATCTGAGTTATATAGTAGTATGAAGAACTGAGCTGAGTTTGGGGTTGAAAACAGGCTAATAGGGGGCTTGGACTCACTGCAGATATTATTGATCACTGCACATTGGTCCTTAAATACCCTGAAGGCACCAACAGCACTTGGGTACGTGCTTTTGTCTCTTAACCCCTCCTATTTGATTCAATTTTCAATTAATAGTGAGATGCTAATTTTTTAAATACATTTTTTTAACTTTTAATGTTTCAATGATTGCAGTACAATCAGCAGTTTAAAAAATTTGAGCCTTTGGAGTACACATATGATGTGTGCGAGGCAATACTATTATGGGAACAGGTGGATTTCTATGTTTTTTATTTCATATCTGCTTAAGTTCTGTGTTTCAGGATGAATCTGTACTGAATACTACTATGTTGTGATGTTGTAGTATCGTAACATGACCACAGTGTTGACAAGGGAGTATCTTGATGTTCGTCCTGGTGGTTGGTTAGATTATGCTCCATTAAGGATAGCACAACTGTATGGATTTCAAAACCTGACTTCTCCTGTTTGTGTGTCAATTGTACTTTCTGTGAGCATTTTATCATGAAAAAAGTGTAGTTACGAGTTTTCTTCTTGTAGGGGGGCAAAGAAGTGCTACAATAAGACTCTTTGTGAAGAGCAGCTTAATATATTATTACCTGCAAAACCCCCCTTTCATCCAAGGCAGTTTCGTACTTGTGCTGTTGTTGGGAATTCTGGGGACCTTCTGAAGACAGAATTTGGGAAAGAAATTGATAGTCATGATGCTGTTTTTAGAGACAATGAGGCCCCTGTTAATGAGGTAAATCTTTCTTAGATATCAACTTCAAAATAATTTATTGTTCTAAAACTTAGCTTTCTGTCGAATTGATATTCAATTACTTTATGGGTCATGCTAAACAATGCCTCCGGGGCACTTGTTAAGCATACTAAAAAAGGAAATTACAGATAAAGTTAATGTTAAAAAGATAAATTTTTATATTTTCAAGGTGTTGAATGCACAAGTATCAAGGTAAAATTTCCTTATTAGTGTGCTTAACTAGTGTCCCGGGGGCATTGTTTAGCATTTTCCTTACTTTATCGGCATTCTGACTGCTAATGCAAGCTCCAGCCATTATTTGTTTTGCTTCTGAGCAAGATGCATGTAGAGTGAGATGTAGAGCAGAAAGTGTATCAATCTAACCTAGTTTGAAATTTTATGCAAAAGCTTACTTTATCTCTATGAATTGTGTAGAAATATGCCAAATACGTTGGTCTTAAAAGGGATTTCCGTCTAGTTGTAAGAGGTGCTGCTCGCAACATGGTTCCTATTCTAAATGGGTCTGGTAAGTTACTATATATGATAATATTTAAACAAAAATGTCAAACGTTATTGATAACGAGCACAGGAAATTTTGGGTCACATTAGTTAAATTGAGATTATATTCACCTCACCTCCCCATCATTTCCAATTGGCTGCTCTATGAAATATAGCCTTATGCCCTTAAATCCCTATATGTTGCGAATGGCTTATACCCATCTTTTGTTACCTCAGAAATTATTGAGAACTCTACCTTCTCTAATATCTCGCAACATGGTCTATTCATTTAGGTTTTTTATTAATGTTCTTTGATTTCTATCCCGCAAGAATTGTTATGCCTGGTTTTCATGTCCTACAAAAGTTTCGTAAAATATAATTCTAATGTTCTTTTGTTTAACTTCAACAAGATAAAAAGTCTCCACTGTTAACGCAATCTTGTAGAATCATTTTAGTTTACTCAGTTACAAACTCATTTCTTAAGACTCTTGTGGACTAGAACAAAAACAGTCAAACTTGCACGGGATTTCAAGTCTGGCCATGTGTGAACTAAGGGGAATATCTTCTCGGAGTTGCCCAAAACAACATGCCAAATTTCCAAGATAGCCTGAAACACAGTTGAGCATGGAGTTATCTGCTATTCCAATTTCCAAGATAGTTATGGGACAGAACCCAGATCCTGTAGTGAACCTAGTTTCAATCTTGTGTCCTATAATTGTGAGCCCAACTTCAAAACGGAATCTAGCTGCCCTGAGTTCTTACACCAAGCCTGAACTTCAGGTCTATTTTGGACCCAAAATTATATGCTCTGTTGAAAAAATTTCAATTTTGAAATCAGCTTCTGCTCTTGCAACCTTTTTTTGTTGGATGATTTTTGAAATAATGCGTTGATATGGGTGGGTGACACATTAATTTCGGACTGACTGACTTCATAACCACTGGATGCACCCGTTTATTCTTCTACACAAGGTCTTCAACACTGTTACTTTGAATCCTGTGATTGGACTTTTTCTACAAAGGCACCATTAGAACCCGTATAAATTGTAACAGAAGGTTGATAGATAGAATCAAAAGTAAAGAACAATTTTGTTATTGAGAACAACTGAAGTCTCTCTATCTCTCTCCATGGGTTTCCTTTTCCTATTTACTTTGTAACAAACTCCCTCTAACAAACCAGCTAACTAATGTCTCCTTTTTGTCCTAACAATACCCGCAACAATACCACTCCCTGAAATTCAACCCTGTTCTCTAGGTTTTGACCTGAAAACTTGAACATAAGAAACTCTTCTATCCTCATCCTTGTCTCCTCATTCTAACCTACATTGTTGTAGAAACAATAAGCGAATGACTGATATATTACTTGATTTCTCTTGGCTTGGTCTTGGGCCCACTATATCCAAAACATGGCTTGGTTGGAAGAACCTTCCATTTACTTCTCATTTATCAATATCATCACTAAGACCTATTTAGGCCTTGCTCATCAGGTCACTATACCCCTTTTGTATAATATCTATTCTGTCCCGCCCTCTTTCTCCTTGTCTAGAGAGTCCACACATCTACATCAATCACCATGAGATGTATATTTTTTGTGTATGTGCTACTTGGATATCCTTCTCTACAATACATGGCTCCCAATTTGGGGATTCCAGTGGTAGTACAAGACTGTTCTGAGCAAGGTTGTCAAAATCGGGATCCCACTAAAGATCGCTGGGGTATAGAAAAAGCGTAAATCGTAGGATCGTAATAAAGATCGTAAGATCCCATAAATTCATAAACTATTAGGATCGTACCAAAGATCGTAAAAAATATTAAGATAGAAATATAACACTAGAACATAAAAACTTCATTAATTTAACCATTAAGTCACAAACATAACAACTTAGACTCTTAAACATAATTCTTAAACATAAAAACCAGCATAATAGTAACTAGAACAAAGACATAGACTCTTAAAATTAATAACTTAGACTCTTAAACATGAAAACTTAATAACTTAGACACTTAAACTTAAAAACTTAATAACTTGACTCTTAAACTTAAACTTAAAAACAAATAACTCCTAATTAATCAAATCCTTCAGCACATTCTCATCAAATCCCATATCTTCCATACAATCCTCATTTCCTTCAAACTCATCATCTAGATTATGGACTTCACACTCATCCTCTTCAACAGTGGCTGCTGCAACTTCAGGCTCATTTTGTGAATAGTAGAAGTGATGAGAATATGTCATAGTGATGAAGAGAATTTATAGAACAGATGAGTTAAGGGAAAACAATTGTATGATTATGAATCATTTAATTGAATTAGGTAGTTGAGAGAATTAGGGAGATAGAGTGCAAGGCTCAATGCAAAGCAATTAAAACAAACCTGTTCCCAAGTAAAGCATGCGTCTTTCACTAACAAAGCCAAACAAACCGCCTTAATCTGATAAAACGCTTCGTTTCCGGGTCGGGGCGGTGCTTCTTGATCCGGGTCAAAAACGGGTCGGATCGGGTCGGATCGGTGGCGGAACGGGTCGAAACCTTGACAGAAACGATCGACTCAACGCGTGGAAGATCGCTGCGACCACGCTTTCACGATCTTCCTCGTCGATCTCTGCGATCCGGAGCATCTGACGATTTTTCATACGCTCCAACACGGTCGGTTCATGAAAACGCGTGACATCGTACGATCCTACGATTTATAGCGCGCGCTTGACAACCTTGGTTCTGAGTACTGAGGACTCACCTTTTTGCCATCGTGGGATTTCCTAGAAAACCTCTCTTGGAAACAAGTTGATCAAATTATAGGAACCCAAATTTAGGAAGAAAATAAACTGTATTATTGATTGAAAATAGATGTATTACAGCAAGAAACCCACTGTAACCCCAGAGCAAAAGCTCCTCGGAGAAGAAACATTTCTTTCGCTGCCCAAAAATAAGGTTTCTAACTTAAAAATACTGAATGTCCTCTCCCCTTGCTACCCGTCTCAATATAATTTTATTTCCTCTCCAACAGATATGCCACCAAAGCACATTGTAACCAATTCTCCATTTAGCCCTTTTTTTGGTCTAAGGCCCAAACCCGGTATCTAACATACTCATTCTCCAAATCAACGAAACCATGTATAAGTCTTCTTTATCCATCCGATATCACTTCATCACTTGTATCATATAAGTAAATGTAAATTGCTTCCATGGTTAACCTTTCAATCATAAAACCAAATTGATTATCAGTAACTCTGGGTTCCTTTCTGGGTCTTCGCTCAATTACCCTTTTCGATAACTTCATAATATGACTCATAAGTACAATTCCCTATAATTAGTAAGTAAAGTAATACAAAAAAACTGTTAGTTTGATGTAACTTATTAGATTATTTACCTATATTGATGGATATATCAATATATTATTTGGGTAGCTGGTCTACTTATCTGGCTCAGAGCCTCATATTTATAGGGATCAACTGGTAGAACTAAAAATCTAGAATTCCACTCTACATTATGAAATTTTAGTCCTATTTTTTCCTTGTAAGTTGTACCTGCTAGTTTTTTCCGTGTATTAAATGAGTTGATCAATTTGTTTTTGTTTTTTACAGATGATGAGGTACTCATAATCAAAAGTCTGACACACAGAGAAATCAATGCAGTTATAAAGGTGAGAATCTATTCTTTGGTAGCTATTTACTTTATGTTTTTGGTATATAAACATGATACAGATGGTAGCCATTATATACTTACAAGAATTACTTTATTCACATTCTTTTGCACTTTCTTTTTATGCAGACTCTACCAAATCCAGTCTATCTCTTTCAAGGTATTGTACTACGTCGAGGTGCCAAAGGAACTGGAATGAAATCTATTGAATTAGCGCTGTCCATGTGTGATATTGTTGATATATATGGTTTCACTGTTGATCCTGGATACACTGAGTGGTGGGTTTCTTTATTTGGATATTGATTTATTTCACATATAATTGGTCTATGATGGTACCCTTTTTCAGTACATTCTTGGTGTCTGTGCCCTTGAATAAATTGCTTTGTTGCTACTTAAATTCTTCAACATTTTTGGGGGGTACACGGAGGGCTGCAATATTAATTGCAGTACATATTTTATATTTCTATCTTCCTTATTCTCAATTTTTCCCCCTTGTAGGACAAGATACTTCTCTGCCCCTAGGAAAGGACACAATCCACTTCAAGGAAGAGCATACTACCAACTTCTAGAATGTCTTGGGGTATTTGCGTTATAAATTTCCACGCAGAATATCCTTTATTTGTATTTTTTTAATGTTTTTGACATTAGGTTTTATTGTCAGGTAATTAGGATTCACTCCCCCATGAGATCCATGAGGAGGCAAGACTGGTCGGATGTGCCAAGTAGAGAAATGATAAGCCAAGCACATGCAGCAGCTTGGCATTTGAGAAAGAGTTCAGCTGATAAGGGTGGTGGTAAAGGACAGTTTGGCAATTGCAAGGTCTGGGGGAATGTCGACCCGGACAAAAGTGGACCTATCTCAGGATCACCAGACATGAGTGAAGTCAGGAAGTATTCAAATTATAAAAAATGGGAAGTCATGCCTTTGAAAAGTTTGAGGAAAGAAGCACAGCTTCACTATAAGCAGATGGAAGGGGTCTCTCAATATAAAATGGATGGCAATAAGTTGGATGATCTAGTGTGTGTAAGACACTCCTTAAAATCTGCGGTGTAAATGGTGTTTTGCGGTCTATTTTTATTTGCTCATCACACCCAACTGTCTTCTAAACGAAATCTGGGATGAAGTTAGCTTCTGAGAGTTGCTAACTTATAGCTCCTCAATATTTCTTCTGTTTCATCACATATTGCGGCGAACAGAGCATAGAAAGAACCATGGCTCCATCAAGAGAAAATGTGAGAGTCAACATGTATAATTTAATTGATCCGGGTGATTTATATTTCAAAGTGATCTATGGTTGAGATCTAGAAATCACAATATTAGGAATTCTGACAACAGAAATTTGTTGTGCTTCTATTCAAAGTTTATATGGACATTGCTTAGTCAATAGTATGATAGTTGTCTATCTATTATAATGTATTGATTGGCTGAAGAAAGAAGTAACTGCAGAAAACGTGTTTCCTTTAGGCGATGATGATCAACAAAGCCTATAAAGGAAAAAAGTGATAGTCAAACATGGTGTAAACTGTTTTTCACGAGTTTTAAATTTTAATGGTATTTTTTAGCGAAGCTATTTTGCTTTGTTCATGTTTTTCTCTTTTGGAATATTCTCATGCTACTGCCTACTAATTGCATGAAACATGGTACTTGATTTATTTATTTTTTTGCTGAATTTATTCAACTTATGCTGAAAATACTAGTATTATTAAATCGCAGATATAAGTTTTCATAGATTATTGGTTGCAGATGTAAGTTTAGTGATTTGGACGTCTATTTTGTATTGGTTTGGAGTAAGAATATTATCACTAGGTAGAAATGTGTAGATAATATCACTGTTTAGCTTACAGCTGGCTGTACTAAATGCTCTCATGGATAAGAATAGAAAAATCAACATGGGATGGTATTGAATGATATAGTGATTGAAAAAGTCCAAAAATTTCACGTGAGCCGGGACAATCTCCCAAAGACAAAAGGGCAACCTTATCTTGAACAACAAATATCTCATCCATTAGTTATAGGTGTCCTATTCATATTCCTATTCTATAAGTTGGAACCAAACTTCCTCACAAGATTAACTGAACTCAAAAGGTCACTAACAATATAGCCTTCAATATGCAGACAGCTCTAACCTTTGGAACCACTACCTTTGTGCCTTTGACAACACCAAAGAGTGTCTCACATCTTACTACAACTAGTTTCCCTACCAAATTGATTGCCTCACGTTCTTCTCCACCTCGTTACACTGCAATCAAAGTTGCAACAGACAACTCTGACCCTTCAACAGTCAATTACAACTCTGCATTCTCGTAAGCCTTCATTTTCATTTTTAGATCAAGTTTTTGTTCAGGATTTTAGATACTTGAAAATGTTGATTATATTCTTAACCTTAGAAAGTACAGATCATGCTCATTATTTATAACCAAATAATAGTATTTGCCATAAGATTTGTTTTGTGTTGTTCTTATAGAGTGTTTCCAGCTGAGGCATGTGAAACAGTTGGAGGAGAAGCATGTTCGGCAGACATGTATCCTGAAGTGAAGCTGCAACCTGAAGCAAAGAAGGACACACCAAAGGCTGCATCTTCAGAGAACACTGATAGAGAGTATCTTGAATATAATGACCCTAAAACGTAAGCTTTCACTATAGTACAATTTTTTATTACTACTTTCATTAACTAATTAGCTTCACTATTGAATATTGAAATATTAAATCAGTATTATAGGTAATAAATTAACATTGGATTATGTGTTTTTCAGGGTTTTCCAAGCAGAGGCTTGTGATGATCTTGGAGGAACTTTCTGTGAGCCTGATTATCAAAAGGGTGTCTACTAGAAGAAATGGAAAAACCCTCTTATTGTTATGAATATTGAGCACTATGTTATCAATGTGTAATTGTAGCATTGACTGTACATAACATAATAATGAGTTGTGTTATTTAAATGTGAAAATACACATTTTATGTAGCATTGTATGTGTCTCTTACTTTTTATATTCTAGAATTTATACAATTTTAAAATACAAACAAAAACAAAATTTTACACATTAATTGAATTTGGTATTGTACTTTGCCGAAAAAGTCTAAGCATCTCTGGGCGTAGAAAGTCAAAATAATCGGTAAGAGTCCGCTTATTTATCCATCTAACCTGATAAATAGTATATAAAATTAAATTTTATACAAAAATTTTTATGAAGTACGGACACTTCTCGGATTAGGCGTGTCCGACACGTGTTTGTGTCCAACACCGACACCTATGATTACACTGAATTATGTCATTTTCCCAAATTAGTATAGGTGTTGCTGTATCTGTGTCGTGTCCGTGTGGGTGTTGTGCTTCATAGAAAAATTTAAATTATTTTTTTAATATAAATATATGCAAGAGTATTATGGAACTCAAATATAAACTCAACATATAACAAAAAAAAAAAAAGAGTATTAACGTTGAACATGATTGGTAAGAAAGAGCAAAGCTAAAAAACAATGAAAAAATTGATCAATATCGACGTAAGAAAAACTAGTATGGAAATTTTTATAAAAAAAAAATTGTATATCCAGTTCAACGTAAAATATGGTATTGATAAAAAATAATTAACAAATTATATAATAATAATCAACATGACAACAATCCTTAAAATAAATTAGCAAGTTAGCACCATAATAAAAAAAATGCAAGTAACGATAATTTTGGCATTTAAAAAAAAAATATATATATATATATATATATATATATATATATATATATATATATATATATATGAGAGGATAAATATGTCAATATAATTAAAAGTGTAGTAAGAAAGTTTGTTTCTCCTAATTCCTCCAATTTGGGGAAGCCAAATTTACTCTATTTTTGCTCCTCTTCCCTTCCCTTCAAAACTCTCGAACCAAACAGACCCTAACTGCGTAGGTGGCGGTAGGTCGTAATTTTCATATATATGAAATAATAGTGGTTTTGTAATTTGACTTACAAAAAAATGATTGGATTTTTATTGTGTTATAAATGATTGTGCAAGTGTTTACTGCTTATCCTATTTCACTCTTTTTATTTTTATTTTGCAATAATGATACACTTTTTGTTCACAGGTTCTTTAAAAATGTTTCTCACATCAAAACCTTGAGTCTTGGCGCCAAATAAAACGAGCTTACTCTGTCTCTCTAATCTCATGAATTACATAAAACCATGTACGAGGAAAATCAACAATCTTGTCACATTAACTGCTCCAAAACCTCACCTTCATGTCGATGCTACCATCATCAAGACAGGCTTCGATCCCAACACATACCGTTCCAATTTCCTTGTCAACACTTTTCTCCAACGCGGGGATTTGAATGCTGCCCGCAAACTGTTCGATGAAATACCTCACAAGAACATATTCTCCACCAACACCATGATCATGGGTTATATCAAATCTGGCAATCTTTTTGAAGCTAGAACCTTGTTTGATTCTATGTTTGAACGCACTGCTGTTACGTGGACAATGTTGATCGGTGGCTATGCTCAAAATAATCGATTCCGTGAGGCTTTTGGCCTTTTTGTTGAAATGGGTAGGCATGGGATTGGTCTGGATCATGTTAGTTTGGCCACTTTGTTGTCTGGGTTTACTGAGTTTGATTCTGTTAATGAAGTGAGACAGGTTCATACTCATGTTATCAAATTGGGATATGATTCGACGCTTGTGGTTTCTAACTCGTTGCTTGATTCTTATTGCAAGACTCGCAGCCTTGGATTAGCTTGTCACCTGTTCAATGATATTCCTGAGAGAGATTCTGTTACTTTTAATGCCTTGTTGACGGGATACTCGAAAGAAGGATTTAATCATGAAGCTATTAACCTGTTTTTTAAGATGCAGGAAGTGGGGTATAGGCCAACAGAGTTTACTTTTGCTGCAATTTTAACAGCAGGTATACAATTGGATGATATAGAATTCGGACAACAAGTTCATGGTTTTGTAGTGAAGTGTAACTTCGTTTGGAATGTGTTTGTGGCTAATGCTTTGCTTGATTTTTACTCGAAGCATGACCGTGTTGAAGAAGCAAGGAAGCTTTTTTATGAGATGCCGGAAGTGGATGGTATTTCTTACAATGTTCTTGTCACGTGTTATGCATGGAATGGAAGAGTGAAAGAATCTCTTGAACTATTCAGGGAATTACAGTTCACTGGATTTGACAGGAGACAATTCCCATTTGCTACCTTGTTGAGCATAGCTGCAATTTCTTTAAACTTGGATATGGGTAGACAAATTCATTCCCAGACTATTGTGACGGATGCAATTTCAGAAATCCTCGTAGGAAATTCAGTGGTTGATATGTATGCTAAATGTGGTAAATTTGGGGAAGCAAATAGGGTTTTTACAGATCTGGCTCATCAAAGTTCAGTTCCATGGACAGCCGTGATCTCGGCTTATGTCCAGAAGGGGCTTCATGAAGATGGTCTAAAGCTATTCGTTGAGATGCAAAGAGCTAAAATTGGTGCTGATGCAGCCACTTACGCCAGCATTGTAAGAGCATGTGCAAGTTTAGCCTCATTGGCACTAGGAAAGCAGTTACACTCACATATAATCGGATCGGGATACATTACAAATGTATTTTCTGGGAGTGCACTAGTTGACATGTATGCAAAATGTGGATCCATAAAAGATGCACTTCAAATGTTTCAAGAGATGCCCGTAAGAAATTCAGTCTCCTGGAATGCACTGATTTCAGCTTTTGCACAAAATGGAGATGGTGACCGCACCCTTAGATTGTTTGAAGAAATGGTTCGTTCTGGTTTGCAGCCAGATTCTGTTAGTCTCCTTAGCATTCTGTGCGCTTGCAGTCACTGTGGTCTAGTTGAAGAGGGCTTACAGTACTTCAACTCCATGACTCAAATTTATAAACTTGTTCCTAAGAAAGAGCATTATGCATCGGTAGTTGATATGTTATGTCGTGGTGGAAGATTTGACGAGGCGGAGAAATTGATGGCTCGGATGCCTTTTGAACCTGATGAAATAATGTGGTCATCTGTTCTCAACTCATGCAGAATCCATAAAAATCAAGAGTTGGCAAAGAAAGCAGCAGAGCAACTATTCAATATGAAGGTACTTAGAGATGCTGCTCCATATGTTAGCATGTCCAATATCTATGCAGAAGCTGGTGAATGGGACAATGTAGGGAAGGTGAAGAAAGCCATGAGAGACAGAGGAGTGAAGAAAGTCCCTGCCTACAGTTGGGTTGAAATCCAACACAAAACTCATGTTTTCACAGCCAATGACAAGTCTCATCCACAAATTAAAGATATAATGAAGAAGCTTGACGAGTTGGAAGAGGAAATGGTGAAACAAGGGTATCAACCAGACTCAGGTTGTGCCCTTCACAATGTGGATGAGGAAGTGAAGGTAGAGTCTCTTAAATTTCACAGTGAACGCATTGCCATTGCCTTTGCACTAATTAGCACCCCAAATGGTTCACCCATACTGGTAATGAAGAACCTGAGAGCTTGTACCGATTGTCACGCCGCCATCAAGGTGATCTCCAAGATCGTTGATCGAGAAATCACAGTCAGGGATTCAAGTAGGTTCCATCATTTCAAGGATGGAGTTTGCTCATGTAGAGACTACTGGTAGCCTGACAAACCCATCTCATCAACTTCCCTAATAGAGAGATAAATCCATGGAAAGTAGAGTTTCCAAGGTTAAGCCACTTTTGTACTATAATTCTAGCTCCAGTTTTCTCACTCTTGTACCATTCTTCCAAAGACCCAACAAAAAAATATTTTTTGATTTTTTTTTACATGTAATGTAATCAATCCTCAAAATAATTGATTAAGAGCTAATCATTGAAATCAGAAAATTTATATATTGTCAGGCAATGAAAAGTTGCTGTTGTTCAAATTGGTGGTATACTAGCAGCAAATTATACATCAAACCTGAAGTATTTAATAGATATCAACCAGTTCACCACTTGAGTTCGTGTTATCCAATTTTGTTCCTGTCTGGTTTTTATCCAACCATTCTAATCAGAAATGTTCTTTGTTACGACAGCATGCAATGCAAAAATAGACAAATATGCATTCGCGTGTTTCATTGTGCAATTGGTTCGTAATTATTAGCATTACTCTTCTAATATACTGACAAACTACGTATCATATCACATCACATTCTGAATTAATCTTATCCAATTTTTATGCCTGCATGATATGATCTTTAATTAACGATTCTTATTTATTAGTAACTGATTACCGAAAATGAACTGTATTTTTTCCCATTGTCAATTGCATCAAATTTTTGAATCTCAGACTATAGTTGTTTGATCATGTAAGAGCATAAAAGCAACAACTCATATCACAACAGAACTTCCATTCTCTCAAGACTATTTAGTTGTTTAAAAGCAAAAATTATAAAATTATCTTTCAAAAACCCAAAATTCTCCATGTGAAAAAAACAAAAGGCGATACATGGTAGAAACTAAAACCATTTCATGCAGGGTGTTACATTTTACAAAAGCTGTTGATTAACTACACTTTCGTGAAAAGAATTTTAAGCCTATTACATTTTTTTCATTTTCTAATTCAAACTTAAGACAAGTTATAAAACAGAAAGAAACCTTGACAAATTCCAAGAAGGTGTGTGTGTCATCCAATTTTACTCTTGTCTGGTTTTTAACAAACCATTACATCACATTCAGAATTGATATTATCCAATTCTATTTTATTTATTTTTTGAATAAGCTAAATTAGCTCATCCAAATTGGCACTAGAGAGAATCAAAACTGAGACTTTCAGGAGGAGTATACTCCCAGGTCCCAAGCCAATTCTATTCCTACATGAAAAGATCCTCGATTAACAACCCTATAGCATAATTTGAACCAATATTGCTCCACTATCCGCAACCAACTATTGCTATAACGGCTAAAATGTGGCTATAAGTCTAGTATTTAGTACGGACCAAATGCATCAGCTATTCAATATCAGGGAGTATTGCATAGCGGAATTTTCTGCTATAACAATCAACTATTTTCCCCAAAATACAGTTGTTTGATCATATATTAGATAATCAACCTAAAAACCTAATGATTAAAACCTTGAAGCATAAATATCAACAATTCATCATAGTCACAAACAGAACATATATTATTCTCTCAAGACTATAGTAATTTAAACATAATAATAATTGGAGTATAAAATCAACAAATTAGAAAATCTCTTTCAATACCTCCAAAATTCTCCAAAGCAAAATGCAATACATAATCAAAATTCAATTTCATCAAAAATTTAAAAACCTCTATTTCTTAACTAAATCATCAGGAACCATCCTAAGTTGCTTCCTCTTCTTAGACTTAGCAATCTTCTTCAAAGTTTTAGGGTTAGAAATTATCTGTAACTTAGTACCAGATCTCAAAATATTCTCTTTCTTCTTCTTCTCCCTTTCTTCTTTCTTCTTTCTTTTCTCAACCTTATTCAACCGAATCTCTTCTTTCAATTCAGTAATTCTCTCCTTATACGCCATTTTGATCTTCTTCTCTCTTTCCCTCTCTTCAAACGTTGTTCCCTTTCTGCTCACATGAAGTGCAGAAGCACGACGAGTGCGAACCTGCTTCCACTTTCTGCCGGAGACTTTACCGGCGATTACTCC
The DNA here is from genome assembly GCA_030408175.1 of Trifolium repens. NCBI lineage: Eukaryota > Viridiplantae > Streptophyta > Magnoliopsida > Fabales > Fabaceae > Trifolium > Trifolium repens. The sequence continues at coordinate 18,674,830 of CP125849.1, forward strand.
GTCGTAGGTTGGTGCTCCGAATGAAGGTTTGTTTGGATCTGATGCTGATGGAACAGCTGATCTCTTTGCTGGTGGAGGAGCGGTTTCGTCGGTTTCCATGGTGTCGGGTTCTTGCATCTTTGCATCTTCGATTGCTTGTGCTTGTTCGCGTTTGCGTTTGTAGGTTTTGCCGCCGAAACCTTCATCGAGGCGGCGAAAATCGATTGTGCAAGCCATTGTTGCGAGTGAAGAAGATGCAAAACCCTAATGCATTGTTTACGGTTTATATACGATTTCGATTGTTGCTATTTGATTTGACAAATATAACCTTCTCTTCAGTCATTTTTATATAGATTATTTATTTGTAATATTTATGTTAGGGGTGTAGAAATCAAAGAAATATTATATCCAAAAATCAAATACAAATTTGGTTTTATTTCTTCTGTATTTTAGACTTAATTAAATAGGCAATTAGATTTGGTCTAGTAATTGTGAGTTTGATCATTATAAATAAAAAATAGGTTTAAATATCATTTTCGTACTTGTAAGTTTGCGATTTTGTATTTTAATCCTTGTATCTTTTTTTCTTGCGAATTCATCCTTGTATGCTCAAATCTTTTTTATTTTAGTCCATAAAACTAAAATTCGTAGGAAATATTTGTGATTTTTTCCCTTTATAAAATGGGAAAAAGTGAATGTTTTTCTCCTTATAGTTTAGACTTAATTGCAGTTTTTGTCCATCTATTTTCATTATTTTGCAGAATTGGTCCCTTTATTTTAAAATTCAACAGTTTTGGTCCCCCTATCACATATTTTGTCTGGAATATTATGATATAACATGTTTTAAATTAAATTTATAAAAGATTTTTCTTACAATTTTATCAATGTTCGTATTTTCTCATCATCATATTATATATCATGTCGTGTAAAATATATCACATTGTCAATTTATAGTTAAAAATTATGATATAAGACCAAAACTGTCGAATTTTAAAATAAACGGATCAAATCTACAAAATAATAAAAATAGAGGACCAAAACTGCAATTAAATCTATAGTTTTTAACGGGGGTGCATAACTGCATAATCTATATCTATTGTTTTTAGTATTCTAGTGCAATATTGGTATTGGATCAAATACATGTCTAAAGCTAAGCTAAGCCCAAGATAAATTGAGTTAAGCTCACGGGAGTATAGTCCTTCTTTTTGCACCCCTCGAATCTTACATGTATCTCCTGATATATTCATTGGAAAACAAGGCAGAGTAAGCGTGTCTGTAAGCGGAGACGGAGGGACGTATTTTATCTACTTCTACGGACATGGTATATTGTAGTACTAATTATCTAACTTTATAAGATACCAATACGATCAGGGACGGAGGCATGTAGAAGACAATGGGGGCACTGGCCTGCACAATAAATTTGAGAATTTTTTTTTATATAATATGTGCTGCATTTTTAGTGGCAAGTCACATTCATTTGCATTTCAGAATAAAGTTGCTGCGTGAGTCTAAAACTTGTTCTCCTCTCAATCCACTCACTACACACAAGCACACAACACACATGTTATTTTTTAACGGTAAATGCTAACCCGGTATCATGAGCATCTCCAATAAGGGCCCGTTTAATGGCCAGGATAAGGAGGAGGATATGATAAATATATCATATCCTATTTTAATTTTAAGTTTGATGCGCCAATGAGATATGATAATTTATTCCCCTTTTTAATCATATCCTATTACTCCTTTGTAATTTTTATCCTTAGTTTTTGCTGGGTTAAAATTATCCAGCCCACTTACGGATACATGAATCCTTATTTTATTCTCACGCCTCTCGTATTCTCCTCACGCACGCGTTGTATTCTTTTTCGTTCTCTGCAAGACCAACTGCGACTATCTCTTCTCTTTGTCTGCGTTCTATTCTTCAAGGTATGCATCTCCTCTCTCTCTTTCTCTCTCTCTCTCTCTCTCTCTCTCTCTCTCATGGGTGTGTTTCGATTGTGTCTTTTTGTTGTATCTGCTGTTTTGTGTTTTGCTTTCAGTCATTCTATGCAAGACTCTGTTATCAGTCACTTTCTATTTGTTTTTTGCTGCATCAGAAAAAAAACAAAAAGGTTACAATTGTGTCTTTTTGTATTGATTTGTGGTGTTTGATTATGGTTTGGATAGTTAACTATCCATATCTTAAAAAGTCTCAATTGCAAGTAAAATAATGGATTTCAACTTTCGAGCAACGACTAAACAGTATTTGTTTTTGAAATTCCTGGCACGCTATGCACGATGATCTACACGATGCTCTAAGCACTCTATCCGGTCTAGCGCGTAATAATGTAAACCAAGTAAAGAAAAACAAATAAAAGAGACAGAGTATTTGTTAACTCAGTTCAGCGCAAACAGCAACCTACTCTGGGGGATACCAATCCAGGAAGGAATATCACTATAATAGCCCTAGTTCTAAGTTCTCAGCAAACGCCCCGTTTACAACTTATAACCTAGGCACTACCAATGATTCTTCAACCTAGGAACTCCTAGATCAGAGATCCCATCTCACTCCCTTACAACCTTACAAACAGCAAGGATTTCACTAACACAAAGACAAAACGTTTTTGGAGACACACTCCTAAAACTACACACTCGTACCTAAAGGCTTAGAGTGTTATAACCACAAAAATCCTAACTCCGTACTTCAAAGCTTAGGAGAGGATCACACACAGTACAACTCAATAAACACAGTCCTAAGCTTGCATCAAGATGACACAAGAAAGGCTCACAAAAAGAACGCACATGCAAAACCTAATTTCTTAGACTTACACAAAAACGGCGTGAACAACAACTCAATTAGGTTTAGCTCATTCCATATATATAGCTGGTGACATGGGCTTCAGAAGATCTGATCCAAGAGAATATCCAACTCACAAAATAAAAACAAATCATATCTTAAAAGATTTGATATGTTTTGAAAAAAAATCTTTTTCCAATCTTCACAATAATTTCCAAAGCAATCTTTTAAACAAAAGATATGTTTAGAAAATAAAACATTTTTTAAAGCACAAGATATGATTCATGAGAGAGAAACGCGCATAAAGGAAAACGCGCATGCTTGGCGCACAAGTAACACTTCCAGAAACATGATATGATGCTTGAGGCAATGCTTGAGGCATCGGATCCAGCATCCTGCTACAGAGTTTATTTTACCAAAAATGCAGCCAATACCAAAGACTCAACAAACTCCCCCTTTGGCAAATTTTTGGCTAAACAAATTATGACCATACAAATACTACTTAAACAGATACTTCAACTACATATCTTTTTCTCAACATAATCACACAAGCATAAAGATTAAGTAGCAGCTATCCTTCAAAACCATTACCATACTACTCCTTCATGGAGAACAGTAGAAAAGAATAAGATGTATCTTTTTAAGATTATCAGAGAGGCATGCAACAGCGGAAACACAATAACTACTTCGCCTCAAATGGTCAGGAAAATAAACTTTATAGGATGTGGAACAGAGTGCTTCAGCATTTTACACTACTACTCCCCCTGCACACATGCATGGGATGTTGGAGCATCGTATCCAACATCTCCCCCTGCATAACACAAATCAGCTCCCCCTGCATATCTCAGAGCATGCACAGCCATCCAAAGCACACATACCAGAACAGACACAGTTCACAGTCACAACACATATTAGAAGCACATACCAGAACCTAGAGCTGGTAACCAAACCAACAAATTAATCATAACATTTACTCCCCCTTTTGGCCACAAATTTGACAAATACACACCAGCAGAGAGAATAAAAGATAACACCACGGGATACATAACTCACCAGCTCCCCCTCACTACCAACATGCAGAGAAAAATAGATTCTCGCACATAAGGAGGACATACAAGAATAGTAGTAACCACCATCAGAACGATCATGCATCAGTAGATAAATGCAAACATACAGATAACACACACCTGAGGTTAGGACATCTGATAGCACATACCACATGTAATGGGAAGAAAGAATTTGATTTGATTCTCCTAGGATAGCGTGCAAGCATAGGTTGGAGAAAAAAAATGACAGTTGCACGCTTCAAGCTCGTTAACTGCTATAACTCCTCATAGAGGCAAATTCCTAACTTGCCCCTTAGCTTCTCAAATTGCACAGCATCAAGAGCCTCAGTGAAAATATCTGCCACTTGCTCTTTTGTACCCACGTGTTACAATTTTATTCTCAACAAGATCTCTGATGAAATGATGGCGAATATCAATATGCTTGCTGTGCTGAACTGGATTCTTTGAGATGTTTATGGCGCTCATGTTGTCACAGTACAATGTTAGAGCATCCTGTTCAACATTGTATTCCTTCAGCATTTGCTTAATCTTTTCTAACTTCACAAACTTAGGTTCATCAGATAATTCTCTTTCCAGACCCACTCTTCTAGCAAAAACATACTTCCACTTTGCAGCACCGTCAATAAAGTGGAAAGAAACATTATCCACTAGTACATCAGGAACATTTGGGGGAATGAATCTTCCACCAATTCTCCTCTTAGCAGACACAATGCTTGGAGCATCGTCCTCAACATCTTTACCAGATGCACCACCAACAGTTTTCTTCTTCTTTGGTGTTTTTCTCTTTGAGCTTTGCTTCTTTTGTTTAGAAGGGATCTCTACTCTGCTTGATCTTCTAGTAGGTCCAACAATCTTTTTCTTCTCAGACTTTGTTGCCTCAGCTGCAACCTCAGTTTCTTTCCCTTTCCTTTCAACTATACCATTTTGTTGTGGAGTTATAGGAGAAGAATATTCATGCTTGATCCCTTCAGTAGAGCAGAATTCATTGAACTTGGATTTCTCAAATTCTCTTCCATGATCACTTCTGATTCTTACCACATTACTTCCTTTCTCCCTTTGAATCTGAGTACACAGTTCCTTGAAAACATCAAAGGCATCTGACTTCTCTCTAATGAAATTCACCCATGTGTATCTAGAGTAGTCATCAACAACCACAAAAGCATACCTTTTGCCTCCCAAGCTTTCAACCTGCATGGGTCCCATGAGATCCATGTGTAGCACTTCAAGAACCTTGGAAGTTGTCTGATGCTCCAACATCGGATGCGACATTCTAGTTTGCTTCCCAATTTGACATTCTCCACACACATTCCCTTCAATAATCTTGAGTCTGGGTAGCCCCCTAATAGCTTCAGCTGTCATTGCTTTCTTCATCCCTTTCAGGTTGAGATGACCCAATTTCTGGTGCCATAGTTGGACTTCATCTTCTGTGGAAATAAGACAAGTGGATGTGTGGGCTTCTTCTTGTGACATCCACAAGTAGCAGTTGTCTTTAGATCTAGTGCCCTTCATCAGTAATTGTCCCTCTTCATTATTGACAAGACATTCAGATTTGGTGAAATTTACTTTCATGCCTTGATCACATAGTTGGCTTATACTAATTAGATTAGCTGTAAGGCCTTTAACCAAGAGAACATTCTCCAAGTTAGGTAATCCATAGTTGACCAGATCCCCAATTCCTAATATTTCTCCTTTTGCACCATCTCCAAAAGTTACAAAGCTAGATTTGTAGGGTTTCACATTTATAAGATACTTCTCAACACCAGTCATGTGTCTAGAGCATCCACTATCAAAATACCAATCTTCCCTAGAAGATGCTCTAAGAGATGTGTGAGCAATTAAACTAACATTTTCTCCTTTAAGCTTTCACTCCTTCTTGATAACTTCCTCTTTCTGCACAACATTTGGTTGAGGCTTCTGATCAGGATACCCATACAACTTGTAGCAAAAAGGTCTAATGTGTCCTTGTTTCCCACAATGATGACATACACATCTGCGATATCTCCTCTGATTTTTGGGTCTTTGGTGAACAGGAGGTTTTGAATCAAGAGCAAACTTTGGAACTGGATAGGCTTTAGAATGTTGAACATGATGCTTCAGCATCTGCTTCCCAGTACAAGGATCAAATACATCTTCAGCTGATGTAAACTTGGTTTCAGGATTCTGTTGATACTGATTCAGACTTGAATAGTTGTACCCAACAGACCTCAACTTTCCACTTGGTACATTATGCAGAATTTCTTCAAGAAGATTTGTTCCTGAGTTCAGCTGGCTTACACGTTTTCTTAAATCATCCATTTGAACATTAACTTGGATGACTTTTTCTTCTGCTTGAGTTGCCTTTTCAACCTGTATGTTTACTTCAGCTTGAAGTTTGTTGATAGTCTTCTTTTGCTTTTCAAGAATCCTACACATCTCTTCATATCTAGTGAGTAATTCTTTGTAAGTGCTAGCAAGTTCCTCATAAGATACATCCCCATCTTCATCAGAATCCCAATCCGTGACACATGTTCCAGTAAAGGCAGCCATATGTCTTGATGATTCACCTTGTTCATCACTGTCTTCATCTGACCAAGAAACGGTTAGCCCTTTCTTTTGTCTTTTCTGATAAGTACCACATTCTGACCTTATGTGTCCATAACCTTCACACTCATGACACTGAACACCCTTGTTTTGACTGCTCTCTTCTTCAGGCTTGTTTTTCTTGAAATTATTTGGCTGCTTGTTGATGTCGAATCTGATGCTTTGCCCATTCTGTCGATTCCTATGATCAACTCTTTTCAACACTTTGTTGAACTGTCTTCCAAGCATGGCAATAACATCTGCTATGCTATCTCCCTCTTCATCATCACTTTCAGCAACATCATCTTCAGTGTTTGTGACAAAGGCAATGCTCTTGTTCTTTTTGTCACCTCGGTCATTGAGAACAATTTCAAAGGTTTGAAGAGATCCAACCAATTCATCCATTTTCATGGTGGAGATATCGTGTGCTTCCTCAATAGCAGTAACCTTCATATTAAATCTCTTGGGAAGAGATCTAAGGAGCTTTCTTGACAGTTTCTCATCAGATATTTTTTCTCCCAAGGCTTCAAAAGAGTTTGCAATGTCTAGGAGACTCAAGTGGAAATCTTGGATGCTCTCATCATCTTTCATTCTCAAGGCTTCAAACTTGGATGTGAGGTGTTGAATCTTTAACTGTTTCACTTTGGTAGTCCCCTCATAACATGTTTGCAATATTTCCCACGCTTCCTTGGCTGACACACAATTTTTAATGAGTTTGAAAACACTAGTGTCTACTCCATTAAACAAGGCATAGATGGCCTTGTGGTTATAGTGAGCTGCAGTTTCCTCTTCTGGAGTCCATTCTACTTCAGGTTTTAGCACTCCCGTTGAAGTACCTTCCTTGCTAGCATAGGTGGGACGTTCCCATCCAGTCAACACAGCTTTCCAAACTTTGCTATCAATTGATCTCAAAAATGACGTCATCTTGGATTTCCAATGATCATAGTTGCTGGATCCATTGAGCAAAGGTGGTATGTTCATGTACCCTCCGTCTTTTTCCATGATGCCAGAGATTTCAGGTCCTGAATCTCACCCTAAAAACAGGCAGGGTGCCTGCTCTGATGCTAATTGAAATTCCTGGCACGCTATGCACAATGCTCTACACGATGCTCTAAGCACTCTATCCGGTCTAGCGCGTAATAATGTAAACCAAGTAAAGAAAAACAAATAAAAGAGATAGAGTATTTGTTAACCCAGTTCAGCGCAAACAGCAACCTACTCTGGGGGATACCAATCCAGGAAGGAATATCACTATAATAGCCCTAGTTCTAAGTTCTCAGCAAACGCCCCGTTTACAACTTATAACCTAGGCACTACCAATGATTCTTCAACCTAGGAACTCCTAGATCAGAGATCCCATCTCACTCCCTTACAACCTTACAAACAGCAAGGATTTCACTAACACAAAGACAAAACGTTTTTGGAGACACACTCCTAAAACTACACACTCGTACCTAAAGGCTTAGAGTGTTATAACCACAAAAATCCTAACTCCGTACTTCAAAGCTTAGGAGAGGATCACACACAGTACAACTCAATAAACACAGTCCTAAGCTTGCATCAAGATGACACAAGAAAGGCTCACAAAAAGAACGCACACGCAAAACCTAATTTCATAGACTTACACAAAAACGGCGTGAACAACAACTCAATTAGGTTTAGCTCCTTCCATATATATAGCTGGTGACATGGGCTTCAGAAGATCTGATCCAAGAGAATATCCAACTCACAAAATAAAAACAAATCATATCTTAAAAGATTTGATATGTTTTGAAAATAAATCTTTTTCCAATCTTCACAATAATTTCCAAAGCAATCTTTTAAACAAAAGATATGTTTAGAAAATAAAACCTTTCTTAAAGCACAAGATATGATTCATGAGAGAGAAACGCGCATAAAGGAAAACGCGCATGCTTGGCGCACAAGTAACACTTCCAGAAACATGATATGATGCTTGAGGCAATGCTTGAGGCATCGGATCCAGCATCCTGCTACAGAGTTTATTTTACCAAAAATGCAGCCAATACCAAAGACTCAACAGTTTTGAACCCACAAATGGATGTTTTGTTAGAAACCAACAATCAGTATTTGTTTTGAACCCACTTACAAGACCAATCAGTATTAGTTTCAATTATATTTTACTGTTTGTCTTATTAATAATGTTAGCCTTATAAAAAAAAGTATTAGGCCTCTTGGCTCATTTATTTTCCAACGTAAAGCTTGATGAGGGTGGTTACATTGTGTCTTGTATAAAATCAATTGATGTTATGTTGATGATGTTTTATAGATATTTGTTCTCAAAATGCATGTTTCTTTTATAGGTTAATATGAATTCACAAGAACAATATGAACATGATGTGATGTTATATATAATGTTGGTGCAAATTTTTTTAGAGATGGTTAGAATTTGCTATGCATTTTTTATGATTGTGAGTCATTCATCAATATGGCTTTACGAAAACGAAACGCTTAGGCAACGAATAATAGATAGAGAAGGATTAAGGGGAGAATTTTTAGAGAGTTTGATCAACCGAGATTGTAACAACCCGTTTTTCTTAAAGGCCAGAAAAGGCATTAAATTTTTTTTTTTTTTGTACACATCAGAGTTACGCATAAAAGATTTTAAATGAGCCGGCATTCAAATATACAAAAGAACTCATTACCATAAGGTGCTTCGACAAGCAAAGTGTATTCCTGAATAATTACAATCCAAGTCTAAGTATTCAAATACTTACAACAAAACAAGTTAGAATCCTATGCCTAAACCCAAAAAGCACGGCGTACAACCCACACCGGCGCATAGTCTAACTAAGCTAAAGCTCCAACCACTCACTGGGGCCTGGAACAGCCACCGTCGTCACCACGACCTAACCCATCATCTGGGTGGGATGAGCCCGCAAATGAAAGAAAGGGTCACCACAAAATAAAAGTATATATATATATATATAACCAGTGCGAAAGATGTACACATAACAAGTTTCCACATACACAAGAGAAAGCTCTTTAACACAGAAGCAATTCCCACCAACGGGCTTAAAACATAATGCACACCGAGCCTAATGCAGACTTCTACAATGAGTGTGGTAGATTCCCCATTACCACATGCATATGAATTCCGGAAGTCAGTAATCATAATCAATAAAACCACAAAGGGTTAGGATGGATCCATTCCCGATAATCGCACCCCGCAGTCCATTCCCGATAACCGCTTATTGGACTCAATAATTCCCGTAGGAGTAAGGTGGATCCATTCCCGATAATCGCACCCCGTGATCCATTCCCGATAACCACGTACTATGAATGCATGAGCATACGATTCCCCTTATATGCTAATGCAACACATACATATCATACACGCATATGTAATCACACCACAACAACACATACATATACATCTAATCATATGTATTTAATCACTTGTTCATACACATATTTCACCAACATATGTAAGACAACGAATCATGTATTTACCACGATCTCATATCGAGAATACATCACAAAAACATGCCAAGCACACCACCAATTGCAACACAGCAAAATCTAAAGCATGTTTAACAAAACCGTTTGAAAAGACGGAAATAAAGTGGAGCCCTTACCTCGGCAAGTACTCATAACAAGCAACGTTCGCACAACACTACGTGCTCCCTAAAACAAGCAACGGACAATCAATACATCGTTTCCAAACCCAATGTATTGAAACTACATCAAAACCCCAAAAACTCTAAAGGTTTCTAAGGAAAATTCACTCTTTCGGATACCATACCAAAATCTATCATATTGATCAACCACCATGAGTTATTTGTACTATTTTTAGGACCCAAAACAATTGTCAAAAGTCTTAAATAATTTGAAATGCAAAAAGGCCGTTTTCTTGCGTTATAAGTTACGTACTTTCCGAGTACCCGAAAAACTCGTTTCCAATCCCAACCACTTCCATAAATTAATAAAAAGGGATTAGAAAGCTAAAAACCAAGTTAGGACATCAGAATCCAAAATTTTAGGTCCCAGGGGTCGCTAGAGGTCGCTGGGCGACCACCTGGCGATGGCAAGTCAGAACTTCCACGCCCAGGGCGAATTCTGGCGACCAACGGTCGCTAAGCTACCATCTGGTCGCTAAGCGACCACACCAGCACAGAACTGGTTTTCTTCATGACAGCAACAGCAAAACTTGGTTTACTCAATTTTCACCCAAAACAACTTTTCACGCAACACACCACATACGCATAGTATTGGTTCCCAACAACCGTTTTCACAACAAAGCATTACATTTCCGAAAGTATGTTGGTTGCTTCGAGTGCAAGTTATTTGGTTTTCATTTCCAAAATCAAAACCAAACCCAAGCACAAGTTTCATTACGGGTCTTAATCGACCTGTAACCATTTTCAACCACATTTTCAAGGCAAAAGCAACACCACATAACTCAAGTGTTTTAAACCATTTGGAATACCAAAAACACCACACAAACACTTAGTAAATATTTTCATAAACACCAAAATATTTTTCATCGGATTTTCTAAAACAAAACCATACAACACATTTCCCTTTAGCCCAAAGGTTCAAAGACAACTTTTCTTTTCAAAATCTTACAACTTAACCACATGTTATTGATCAATACATAACCAACCTAAAACCCTAACTTTTCTCATGAGATTTTTCACCAACTCATGGAAAACAAAATAACAAAGCCTACACATGCTTCTCTAAACCTCATGAACAACATTCATGAAACAAGAATCAAATCATAACCTTTCCTTCTCATGAACATAATCTAAACTCATACCCCTAAGAGTTTTAACCAACCAAAATGAAAAGGAAAAGAGTGGTTATCTTAAGAAAGTGATGCTCTACAACAATTCCACAAAGCTCCCAAGCTTGAAATGGACACAAATGGTGTAGAATGGAAAATTTAGTGAAGGTTAGAAGAAAGTAATGGAGTCCACGTGAAAGAGAGAAAGAATGGAGATGATTTGTGATTTTTCTAAGTCAACAAATGTCACTAAACCTCCTTACTATGTCAAAGCCTCTTGATAGCCAATCCACCATTGGATCAAAGTCAAAAGTCCAAGCTTAAACCCTAGCCATTGGATCAATTTGCTTTATGAATAAGTCACAAGATATCATCAACTCATCCAAAACAAGTCACGTACTCAGCTCTCGCGCGTCGCGACGAACGTAAATCACAAAAACTTAAAACCTACGGAAGGAACGTCTAACGTTTAACATTTCCAAAACTTATCGCCGAATCTTTTTCCGCGACTGTAATTTTCTTCCATACCTTAGAAAATTATTCTCAGAATATATCTTAACTCGCGCAGATATATAAAACTCCCATCCGAAACCTCACTCAAAACAGCCGCAGTAAGATTTTCCATCCGCGGGTAAAATCCTACTCGTTTTTCCAAAAACAAGAATAATCCAAAACTCGTATTTCTGGCTTCACAGAAATCTCCTCATACTTAAAAGAGGATCACGACCCGAGAGTCTGTGCCTTTCCAGCGCACGAGCACAAAACAGGCTCCGTTTCAGCAAAAATCTCATTAATGTGACGATACTCACAAAACCGCCTCACCAAAAACCCTAAAACTCGTAGCCGACACTAGAGTTCCTTAGAAAACTGTACAGTGAAATCTTGGGTCTTACATTACTACCCTCCAAAAAGAAGTTTCGTCCTCGAAACTAAAGGTAAGAGTAACAACTCAACTAATTATTACCATCACCAACACAACAAAATCCCTCAGGATTAGGTGCAGCCACACAGATGCTAACACCGGGTGAAGTCACACAGATACTCTCACCAACACACTGGCACAACCGTGCACCAACCGCAACTCTCAACGAGTTCACCACTCAAAAATTAACCTCACAACAGAGGTTCACAACCTCTAGTTCCCAAAGATCCTCGTGCCCACAAACAAAAATTTCCAAAGTCACCTCTTTCGCCTCCGCGACATAGCCAATTTCCCTAGGTTCACGCGAAGCAGTTACTGGCTACCCTCCAAAAAGAAACACCGAAACTTTCTGCGCACCACCAAAGTTAGCAAAACTAGTCAATTCCAATCAACACGATTCCCGTCTACCATCAACAATAAATTAAGGACGGCCAGTCCCTCAATTTGTCAATAGACAGTCGACAATCCTGATGGTGGTTTAGACCATCTTTACCCAACTTAAGGGATACTTCATTCCACTTGCGCTCAAGGTCCTCCGAGGCACAATGGTCCAACACTTTTCCCTCAAACTCTTACGAATACACGTCGAAATCGCAAGACACAACGCTCAAGACACGTAGCTTAAGCTATCATGCTTCCTTTCTTGAAGCACCCGTGGAGTATCATCCACTAGTAGTACCGTGCCACTAAGGCAAGTACCACCCAAACCATTACATTCCGAGCAAGTTATCTTCTCTTAGGAAGAACTTCACACCTTACCAATATCCATGAGTCCGCAACTCAATGAATACGCCGAAACCGCATGCTCACCCACGAATCTCATTCCAAACACGACTTACATAAAACAATCCCAACCTCCAGTTGGTGATTACACTCCTCATAGTCTTGACACTTGCCAAACTATACCATCTACTTCTCTTGGACTCCTTTTATCCAAATCCCCAATTCCCCAGAATCGGCTTCTTATGCGTTCATATTACTTCCAAACGACACTTAGATAAATCTCGCGTGCCTTAAACAAAACGCTTATCCTCGTCGACTACCATCGTCGGCGCACATCCTCTTCACATCGTATTTCCATTCTAATTCTGAACTCTCTCTTGAGTTCTTTTCCTGTTGCAATTAAATCCTCTTTTACCCCAGAGAGTTGGTCACTCTGACCATTCTTAATTGCTTCGACATCACCACTCTCGTCGAGGTACCTACCTTCAAAATAACTCTTAGGGTATTCTTCACATTACTATTGTCCAACCATCCTTGTTGACAACATCTGAATCCCTTATACTTACTCAATACCGATTTCCAACATACCACGTCTCTCTTCATTGTAACCACTACAATGAACCAAAGCTCTACTAACTTTCATCAACTTGCCATTAGACAATTTTTTTATCCTTCTTATTTCCACTTGGTCAGATCCTTAACCAAATATTCTGAGTTTTCCAACAGAAATCTCGCTCAACGGTTACTAACCCATAACCCGATACAGAACAAACACTAGAACTAACTCAACACTAGTTACGTTCTAACCGACTCAGGACTAACGACTCAAGTATACACTTTCCCTTTGAAGATTTAAAGTCGTGCTCTGATACCAATTGTAACAACCCGTTTTTCTTAAAGGACAGAAAAGGCATTAAATTTTTTTTTTTTTGTACACATCAGAGTTACGCATAAAAGATTTTAAATGAGCCGGCATTCAAATATACAAAAGAACTCATTACCATAAGGTGCTTCGACAAGCAAAGTGTATTCCTGAATAATTACAATCCAAGTCTAAGTATTCAAATACTTACAACAAAACAAGTTAGAATCCTATGCCTAAACCCAAAAAGCACGGCGTACAACCCACACCGGCGCATAGTCTAACTAAGCTAAAGCTCCAACCACTCACTGGGGCCTGGAACAGCCACCGTCGTCACCACGACCTAACCCATCATCTGAGTGGGATGAGCCCGCAAATGAAAGAAAGGGTCACCACAAAATAAAAGTATATATATATATATATAACCAGTGCGAAAGATGTACACATAACAAGTTTCCACATACACAAGAGAAAACTCTTTAACACAGAAGCAATTCCCACCAACGGGCTTAAAACATAATGCACACCGAGCCTAATGCAGACTTCTACAATGAGTGTGGTAGATTCCCCATTACCACATGCATATGAATTCCGGAAGTCAGTAATCATAATCAATAAAACCACAAAGGGTTAGGATGGATCCATTCCCGATAATCGCACCCCGCAGTCCATTCCCGATAACCGCTTATTGGACTCAATAATTCCCGTAGGAGTAAGGTGGATCCATTCCCGATAATCGCACCCCGTGATCCATTCCCGATAACCACGTACTATGAATGCATGAGCATACAATTCCCCTTATATGCTAATGCAACACATACATATCATACACGCATATGTAATCACACCACAACAACACATACATATACATCTAATCATATGTATTTAATCACTTGTTCATACACATATTTCACCAACATATGTAAGACAACGAATCATGTATTTACCACGATCTCATATCGAGAATACATCACAAAAACATGCCAAGCACACCACCAATTGCAACACAGCAAAATCTAAAGCATGTTTAACAAAACCGTTTGAAAAGACGGAAATAAAGTGGAGCCCTTACCTCGGCAAGTACTCACAACAAGCAACGTTCGCACAACACTACGTGCTCCCTAAAACAAGCAACGGACAATCAATACATCGTTTCCAAACCCAATGTATTGAAACTACATCAAAACCCCAAAAATTCTAAAGGTTTCTAAGGAAAATTCACTCTTTCGGATACCATACCAAAATCTATCATATTGATCAACCACCATGAGTTATTTGTACTATTTTTAGGACCCAAAACAATTGTCAAAAGTCTTAAATAATTTGAAATGCAAAAAGGCCGTTTTCTTGCGTTATAAGTTACGTACTTTCCGAGTACCCGAAAAACTCGTTTCCAATCCCAACCACTTCCATAAATTAATAAAAAGGGATTAGAAAGCTAAAAACCAAGTTAGGACATCAGAATCCAAAATTTTAGGTCCCAGGGGTCGCTAGAGGTCGCTGGGCGACCACCTGGCGATGGCAAGTCAGAACTTCCACGCCCAGGGCGAATTCTGGCGACCAACGGTCGCTAAGCTACCATCTGGTCGCTAAGCGACCACACCAGCACAGAACTGGTTTTCTTCATGACAGCAACAGCAAAACTTGGTTTACTCAATTTTCACCCAAAACAACTTTTCACGCAACACACCACATACGCATAGTATTGGTTCCCAACAACCGTTTTCACAACAAAGCATTACATTTCCGAAAGTATGTTGGTTGCTTCGAGTGCAAGTTATTTGGTTTTCATTTCCAAAATCAAAACCAAACCCAAGCACAAGTTTCATTACGGGTCTTAATCGACCTGTAACCATTTTCAACCACATTTTCAAGGCAAAAGCAACGCCACATAACTCAAGTGTTTTAAACCATTTGGAATACCAAAAACACCACACAAACACTTAGTAAATATTTTCATAAACACCAAAATATTTTTCATCGGATTTTCTAAAACAAAACCATACAACACATTTCCCTTTAGCCCAAAGGTTCAAAGACAACTTTTCTTTTCAAAACCTTACAACTTAACCACATGTTATTGATCAATACATAACCAACCTAAAACCCTAACTTTTCTCATGAGATTTTTCACCAACTCATGGAAAACAAAATAACAAAGCCTACACATGCTTCTCTAAACCTCATGAACAACATTCATGAAACAAGAATCAAATCCTAACCTTTCCTTCTCATGAACATAATCTAAACTCATACCCCTAAGAGTTTTAACCAACCAAAATGAAAAGGAAAAGAGTGGTTACCTTAAGAAAGTGATGCTCTACAACAATTCCACAAAGCTTCCAAGCTTGAAATGGACACAAATGGTGTAGAATGGAAAATTTAGTGAAGGTTAGAAGAAAGTAATGGAGTCCACGTGAAAGAGAGAAAGAATGGAGATGATTTGTGATTTTTCTAAGTCCACAAATGTCACTAAACCTCCTTACTATGTCAAAGCCTCTTGATAGCCAATCCACCATTGGATCAAAGTCAAAAGTCCAAGCTTAAACCCTAGCCATTGGATTAATTTGCTTTATGAATAAGTCACAAGATATCATCAACTCATCCAAAACAAGTCAAGTACTCAGCTCTCGCGCGTCGCGACGAACGTAAATCACAAAAACTTAAAACCTACGGAAGGAACGTCTAACGTTTAACATTTCCAAAACTTATCGCCGAATCTTTTTCCGCGACTGTAATTTTCTTCCATACCTTAGAAAATTATTCTCAGAATATATCTTAACTCGCGCAGATATATAAAACTCCCATCCGAAACCTCACTCAAAACAGCCGCAGTAAGATTTTCCATCCGCGGGTAAAATCCTACTCGTTTTTCCAAAAACAAGAATAATCCAAAACTCGTATTTCTGGCTTCACAAAAATCTCCTCATACTTAAAAGAGGATCACGACCCGAGAGTCTGTGCCTTTCCAGCGCACGAGCACAAAACAGGCTCCGTTTCAGCAAAAATCTCATTAATGTGACGATACTCACAAAACCGCCTCACCAAAAACCCTAAAACTCGTAGCCGACACTAGAGTTCCTTAGAAAACTGTACAGTGAAATCTTGGGTCTTACAGAGATGATATCACATGTGTTAATCAACTTCGTATGGATATTAGATCGTTTCGTTTATTATGTGGTCTCCTCCGTACTGAGGGTAAGTTGAAAGAAGATGGACTAGTGAGTGTTGAAGAACAAGTAGCTATGTTCTTACACATATTAGCACATCATTCCAAGAACCGTGTTATTAAGTTCCTATTTAAACGATCAGGACAAACAATTAGTAGGTATTTCAATTCAGTGTTGAATGGGGTCATACGATTACATGAAATACTTCTCAGTGCTCCTGATCCTGTCTTAGAAGATTGCTCGGATGAAAGATGGAAATTGTTTAAGGTACTTTGTTAGAATTAATTTTTAACTTTTTAGCTTGTATATTTTCCCGTGAAGCATTCATGAGTGTTTATTTTGATATTTTTTTATAGAATTGTCTTGGGGCACTAGATGGAACACATATCCAAGTTAATGTACCAGCAATTGACAAGCCTCGATATCGTAATAGAAAAGGAGATATATCTACCAATGTCCTAGGTGTATGTTCTAGGGATATGAAATTTATTTTTGTTATGTCTGGATGGGAAGGATCAGCATCAGACTCAAGGGTACTGCGCGATGCTATTTCTAGGGCGAATGGTTTACATGTTCCAACAGGTTAGAATAATTATGCCATAATTTTTTTAATAGTGATAATTAGTAATAATTATATTTCTATTTGACAACTCAGTTTTATTATAGGTTACTATTATCTTGTGGATGCTGGGTATGCAAATAGTGAAGGATTTCTTGCTCCTTACAGAGGATATCGTTATCATCGAAGTGAATGGAGACGTGGGTACACACCTTCTAATAAGCAGGAGTTGTTTAATATGAGACACTCTATGGCAAGAAATGTGATAGAGAGAACTTTTGGTTTGCTAAAAATGTGTTGGGCTATACTTAGGAGTCGGTCTTTCTACCCAATCAAAGTTCAAATTCGCATTATAAATGCTTGTTGTCTTTTACATAATTTTATTCGAAGAGAAATGCCGACTGACCCAATGGAAGAACAATTAAATGTTGATATGGAAGCACAATTGCACAACGAAGATATCATAAATGCTGCTCCTATTAATACAATTGAGGGAAGTGATGCTTGGTCTGCTTGGAGGGAAAGCTTAGCAACAGGGACATGGAATGAATGGCTTGCTAGACATGCAAATTGATTGTTTTATTATTAATTGAGTTATTCATATTTTTCATTGAAAACTTTTCTCGTTTTATGTAACTTTTACAAGTTGTTAGACTATTTATTTTTTTGTGTTGCTTTTTTGAAAACTTTGCTCATTTTATATAATGTATTATTTGTTGATGTTGCTTTGTTTAGTAATTTACTTTATGCTTTAGAACTTTTGAATGTTGTTTTTGTTGACATAAATTTTAAGTTTTGTTATACAATAGGAATGGAATCTGAAATTGCCATGCAACAAAATAACAAGAAAAAGAGAGATCGTAGACAATGGACTGATAGTGAAGATGAAGTTTTACTTGATATACTGATTGAAGCTGTGAACAAAGGTCATAGATGTGACAATGGACAATTCAAAGCACACACCTTGAGAATGGCTGAGACTAAGTTGGAGGAAAAGTTTCCTACATGTGGAATCAAGGTGAAACCACACATTGAATCTGCAATGAAAAGGCTAAGATCAATATATGCAATCATTTATGATATGGTTAATCAAAGTGGATTTGGTTGGGATGAAGAGAGGAAAATGATTAAGGTGGAAAGTGATGAAGTGTGGAAGGATTATGTAAAGGTGATGTTTATAAATTTTATTTTGTTGATAGTTTATTTAGGTTTCAATTATAATTGGTTCAACTTTGCTATTTTTTCTTATTTTAGTTTCATTTGTTGATTATTATTATTTTATTCAATTTTTTGTGTGTAGAGTCATCCAAACGCAAAAGATTTCAGGTATGCTCCCATTCCACTTTTTGATAAGCTTGGTCATGCTTTTGGCAAAGATCGTGCTACTGGCAAAGAATCTGCTCCCCCTGCTGATAATGTCGAAGAGATAGATAAAGAAGAGGAAGAGCGGAATAATGATGAGGATATTGAAGTAGAAGTTATCCAATCACAAGCAAAAAGAAAGCGTGACCAAATGGAACTTCAACACAAAAAAAGAAACAGAGGGGCAAATATACTTGCTAACAGTATTACTGAGTTCGGGAAGAACTTTGGAGGTATTGTCACAGAAAGCTCTTTAAGATTGTGCGAAGCTGCAAATCGTCTAGCTGTTGGTAAAGAAGTGTTCGGCGATTCAAGAAAAATTATGAATGAGTTGAAGAAAATGGATCTAACAGAACAAGAACGGTTTGTTGCAGCAGACAAAATATTATCTGAGCCACATCGTCTACACATATTTTGGGGTTCTGATGATGTTGACCGTCTTGCATTTGTTAAATCATTTAGTCATTGATTATCAATTTTATTTACGTACTTGAATTTATTTCATTAGCTACCACATATTATATTTTGTTTTTTGGATGGTTTGATGAAACAACTAAGACAATATTTTGTTTCGTACGGGTATTTGTTACTACCTACTTTTATGACAATTTTAATTTGATGCAATGTTTTGGATAATTTATATTGATTTTAACATATTATACAGATGACATTTTTAGACTAATTTAGCATTTTTTGTATATGTAATATTAATATAATATATGAGTAATTTTGTCATTTAATTATAATTATTATTTGAAAAAAATGTTAAAATAATTTTTTTAAAAATATGTAACTAATTACGGTGATAATTTTGTTATTTATATATATATATATATATATATATATATATATATATATATATATATATATATATATCTTATTGACATTATTATAAGGTGTGTATCAAACAACGGATATGATAATATATTGATATCTTATTTGTTATCAGGTTGCCATCAAACACATGATATGATAAGTGCTTATCCTATTTATATCATATCATGTCAATATCCAGCTCTATATCATATCATATCTCTATCATATCCTGACCATCAAAAAGAGTTTCATAGACTAATGATTTATACCTTATATTTTTTAATTATTGAAATTTCATGACATGACATTGAGGGTATTAAAATTGATGATACAGTAACTTATTTAAGGTACCGTATCATCAATTTAATGTCACCTTTTTTTATATATATGAAATTAAATATAAGGTACCACTTGTTAATAATATATTATACCCAAATTGTATCACCATTGGAGCAAAATATGTATAAGTTGCATAAGTATTACATGACATTATAAGGACTATTTGTTAATGATGTATGATACCAAAGTGGTGTCACAATTGGAGATGCTCTTAAAGAACTAAATATGATAAATATGTTTTAAAATTTGTGTATTTCACTTTTTAAAATTATAAAAAAAATACTCGTTGAAGTATAAAATTTACTTATTTTTCGCTTCCTTAATTAGCGTTTTGGGGGCATTAATTAGTCGGCATAACCCTTTTTAAAATTACAATTAGGCTATGTTTGGTGATGATATCAATAAACTAGTTTATAATTTATTTGACTAGCTTATAAATCTGTTTTGAAAAATAAGACGTGTTTGGTAACATGTTGTGTATCTATTGATATAATTATTTACTTTTAGAGTTATCTTTGATACTATCTATATAGCTGCAACGATTGAAAAAAAATTATCTGCTATGAATTAAACCTTATCAAGAATGTGAAATTGCATGGGAGATAAATAGTTAAATAATATATTGTTTAGTTACTTTTTTTAAATATAGAGAGATATATTGTTTAGTTACTTATATAGAAAGATATTTTAATTAATTGAAAATAAAAAATCATTCAATTTTTCTAAAATATTTATAGGTCGTAGAGAACATTTGTAATGTGTATTTTTTATAGTATTGTAATGTATATTTATGCTTTCAAAAATAAAATATAATATATATGTAATGCTACAAATTTAATTATTTATTTAATGCCCCCTCTATATAAAATTCCTGGCTCCGTCACTGAATACGATATAACAATGATGATTTCAATAACATATCAAATAATTTTAACTTTTTCGAAAAAAATTTATGGATATGATATAAAATTTCAATCTAACAATAGATTTTATAAAATTCATATTCGTTATAATAGTAATGATCATTTATCTACAATAAACCACCTGTGAAAGTGATCCACCATAGCATTAACCATATTTTGCCATATCTGTCAGACTACACTTTCTTTATAAATAAGTCTTGGTATCTTGTTAATGAGTCTCGAGGAAATTTTGTAAGCATTTTAAATAGAAACCCCTTCGATCCTAATTATAAGAAAAAATTTACTTTCAAGATTTATAGAATGGGGGTTCATAATATGGACCAAATATATATCAAACATTCTATAAATTTAGAAAATAAATTTTTTCTTATAAATAAGACTAAAAGGAGTAAAATTTTATGAAATTTTTATAAAAATGTGTGAAGTTGATAGAATTATAATATTTAACTTTTTAAATAAATAATTTTTATTAATAAAATGCTTACAAAATGTCTCGAGAGTAGTCTTAGTATTTTCCATATAATAAATCCTTTAGTAGAAAGATATAGTATAAAATAGGCAAAATTAGCTTGTGGGTTTTTCTTCTTCTTTCAAATTGAATCAATTCATCATTCATGTTACATTTTTTTTTCTTCTTTTGCACCGTTAACTTTAAGTTATATCATGTCATTTTCCCATATTAGAGCTATGAAATGTTATTTAATCTCAAAGTTGACTATTGAAGCTATTTGCAAGTGGAGAAGATTAATGATATGATTATATGGGACTTTTACCAAGTGTACAATAATTGTACATAACTCTCATCATAAGTAGACATGACGACTGGGACCAATGATTGTTCTCAGCTGGAATTGCCGGGGTTTGAGCGGCCCGAGTGCAATTCCAAATCTCCGGAATCTTGCTCAAGGTTACAGACCAGATGTTTTATTTTTATCAGAAACGTTGTCCAAAGCAAATAAGATGGAGAGAATTAGAACTTTGTTGAAGTATGATTCTTGTCTTTCTATTGATGTCGAAGGGAGAAGTGGTGGATTGTCGGTACTTTGGAAGGAAAGTGTGAAGTGTCGGGTGATGAACTATTCTAGAAACTTCATCAATTTAATTGTAGAGGATGTTGAGAGAGGAGATTGGAGATTGACTTGTTATTACGGGTACCCAGAGAGAAATAGACGGCGACTGGCATGGGATCTTCTCAGAGAACTTAGAGACATGTCACCTTTACCGTGGTGTGTCATAGGGGATTTTAATGATCTTCTTTCACAAGATGATAAGAAAGGGTGGCTCCCACATCCAAATTGGTTATGCACTGGCTTCCGTAATGCAGTCAATGATTGTGACCTCACTGATATCCAGCTTGAAGGATATCCCTTTACATGGATTAAGAGTAGAGGGGCAGACCATGTGATTGAAGAAAGATTGGATAGAGCATTAGCATCATCGGACTGGGTATCAAAATTTCCAAATGTTAAACTCCGGAATATCCTGTCCTCTCATTCGGATCATAGCCCAATTTTATTACAGTGTGCCCCGGTGATCAAACAAAATTACAAGTATGAGTTCAAATTTGAGAATAGCTGGCTCAAAGAGGAGGATATTGAGGAGGTAGTTCATGAAGGGTGGAACGATGGAGAAGGTCTAGAATTAACAGGGAGACTGTCACAATGTGTCGATAAACTTCAAAGGTGGGGTCGGAGGAAAAAGAAGCGATTTAAAGATGAAATTTTGGAACATGAAGCTGAGATGGAAAGATTTCGAGATAAAAGAGATGCTGCTAGTATAGCTCGGTTCCAGGAGGCTCATCAACAACATGCCAAAGTCCTTATTCAAGAAGAAGCCTTTTGGAAACAACGGGCAAAAATGCATTGGCTTAAAGAAGGGGATCTTAATACTAAATTTTTTCATATGTCAGCCACAGCGAGGTCGAAGGTGAAGAGGATTGAGAAACTGATAAATGAGGAGAATGAGATTATCACATGACAACAAAATCTTTGTGAAGTAGCTAAGAGTTATTTTCAGGAACTATTCAAGCCTAAAGGAGGGGTCCTTGAACCGGTTCTATCACTTATCTCTCCGAGAGTTTCCGTGGAAGATAATGCTTGTTTGGAAGCACCAATAACAAAAGAAGAAGTTCGAATTGCCTTATTCCAGATGCATCCAGATAAGTCCCCAGGTCCTGATGGTTTCAATCCGGCTTTTTATCAGAATTTTTGGAGCATGTGTGGGGATGAAGTTTTTGCGGCAATTAAAGAATGGTTAGGGAGAGGTTACTTTCCGTCAAGCCTCAATGAAACCAATGAAGGATTTCAATGAAGGATTTCCGGCCGATATCACTGTGTAATGTTCTCTATAAAGTGGTATCAAAATTTCTTGCGAATAGATTGAAACGCATTCTAGACAAGTACATATCTGAGGAGCAGTCAGCCTTTGTTGAGGGAAGGTCCATAATTGATAATGCCCTTATAGCTATTGAGTTGATACATTGCTTAAAGAGGCGAACTAAAGGTGCTAAAGGGGAGTTAGCCTTAAAAATCGACTTTAGTAAAGCCTATGATAAGGTGGAGTGGAGTTACTTGAAAGGAGTTCTTGGGAGGATGGGTTTTTCAGAAACATGGATACAATGGATGATGTTGTGTGTAAGCTCGGTGAACTACTCGACATTAGTGAATTTTGAAAAAGTAGGCCCTATTCATCCTGGTAGAGGACTTAGGCAGGGTGATCCTTTATCTCCCTATTTGTTCATTCTTGTGACTGAAGGTCTTACATCGCTTATTCATAAGGCGGTGGCTAGTGGAGAATTACATGGAGTCAAAATTTGTAGAGGGGCACCTGTTGTGTCTCACTTGCTATTTGCAGATGATTGCTTTCTTTTTTGCAGGTCTAATCTTTCGGAGACAACGACACTCATGGAGATCCTAAAGAAGTATGAGATGGCTTCCGGTCAAGAAATTAATCTGTCAAAGTCAGAAGTCTTCTTTAGCCGCAATTTAAGCAGAGCAGGCCAAGAGGATCTCTCTAACTTCATGGGAGTCAAGCATGTATTGGGCACAGGTACCTATCTAGGCTTACCATCAATGGTAGGAAGAAGTAAGAAGGAGACTTTCGCATACATAAAGGACCGTATATGGAAGAGAATCAATGGTTGGAGAAGTAGGCCCCTTTCTAGAGCGGGTAAGGAAGTAATGATTAAGTCTGTTTTACAAGCTATTCCGGCATATATCATGAATATTTATCTCTTACCGGATTCTTTGATCAATGATATAGAAAGAATGATTAATGCGTTTTGGTGGGGTGGAGGTAGTAACAACAAAGGAATTAGATGGCTTGCTTGGGACAAATTAGCTTGTCCAAAGGAGGAGGGTGGTTTGGGTTTTAGAGACTTTCAAACCTTTAACATGGCGATGGTTGCAAAGCAAGGTTGGAACCTAATGAACAAGACTACATCATTGGTGGCAAGAGTCTTCAAAGCTAGGTATTTTCCTAAAACTTCTTTTTTGGAATCTAATCTTGATAATAATCCTAGTTTTGCTTGGAGGAGTATTTGGAGAGCTAGACAAGTGTTGTTATATGGATGTAGATGGCAAATTGGGGATGGAAGTAAAATTAAAGTAATGAATGAGCCTTGGTTGAGGTCGAATCAAGGGAATTATTTAAATGCCCCCCAAAATCATAATGTGTATAATCTCACGGTCCAACAACTTTTGCTTCCTAATTTAAAACAATGGGATGTGGTGAAGGTTAATTCCCTCTTCTCGGTAGATGTAGCCAAATCTATCACTTCTGTTCCTTTGTTAGAGTTAGTAAGAGAAGACAAGTTGATATGGAGTGAGGAGAAGGATGAAATTTATTCGGTAAGGACGGGGTATCGAAGACTTATGAGGGAGAGAAATAAAGGGTACATGCAGCGATGTGATGAGGGCTGGAGTTGCATTTGGAAAATCCATGCCCCTCCTAAGGCTAAACACTTGCTTTGGAGAATTTGTAAAGAGTGTTTACCGACTCGAGTTCGTTTGAGAAACCGTTTTGTTCAATGTCCGGAGGATTGTCCATTATGTTTATCACATGTAGAAGAAGATTGGCATTTGTTTTTTAATTGTGAGGCTATTAGAGAAGCTTGGCATGTTATGGAGTTGTCTCATATTGTGCAACCTCGACTGCATATTTTTAATAATCCTAGAGATTTAATTTTTGACATTTGCAGGAAAGCACCTGATATGGATGCAAGTAAAGTGGCTGTGCTGCTGTGGTTTATATGGCAAAACAGGAA
Organism: Trifolium repens; assembly: GCA_030408175.1. Lineage (NCBI taxonomy): Eukaryota > Viridiplantae > Streptophyta > Magnoliopsida > Fabales > Fabaceae > Trifolium > Trifolium repens. Next base: position 18,699,898 of record CP125849.1, read on the forward strand.
TAACTACGTGTGGAACGATAGCAAATCAAGCGCACAGCAAGTCGGCATGCAAGCGGCACAATATTGGTACCAATGGGCGACGGTTAATGGCCTGCTACAAGACCATCAGCAGCTCGACCAACAGCAGCCAGTGGACAACACGCTTGTGCAGTGGCAGCAGCCCGCTTTTGGGTTCTTGAAATGCAACGTTGACGCTAGTTTTTTCAACACGGTTGGTGCTTCTGGTTGGGGCTGGTGTTTGCGTGACTGGAGGGGTCAATTTAAGCTTGCTGGTTCTAATTTTGTGAAGTCATCCCTTAGCATAATGGAAGGAGAAGCCACGGCAGTTATTGAAGCAATGGAAGAGATGATGGAAAGAGGCATATCCTTTGTTACTTTTGAAAGTGACTCAAAATTAGTGGTGGATGCTATTTCTTCTAACCAAGTTGGTTTATCGGAATTTAGTACCTTGATTGCTCATATTCAAAATTTACTCCGTATGAATAATTACTTTGAGGTTAAGTATGTAAAACGACAAGCGAATAAAGTTGCTCATTCTCTAGCTAGAGCGGCTTTTTCTATGTCTCGTCGTTGTATTTTTTACTCTGTACCTCGTTGTATTGAAACTCAGTTGATTAATGAAATGAGTTAAATTTGTTTCTGTCAAAAAAAAAAAAAGTAGACATGACGACTTGACTTTTTCCATTTTGTTGACAAAGGGAAATCCTCTCGTATGTCCACAAGCAAGATAAATGGATGAGGGTTAGACATTTTTTTTCAATATTTCAATGACGCGTCATATTGTCTAGTTATGTTAATTAATTTGGAGTTAATTGACTTCACAATTGCTAGTGTAGCAAGTATGTCTTATTTTGTAACAAGATTTGAATAATTGTCGTCCTCAACTCAGTTTAGGCGCTGTTCGTCCGCGAGCTTAGTTTCTTTTCTTTTTCTTCTTGTATTATTTGTTTTTATTTTTCATCTCATAATAAAAAAAATATGTCTTATTGTTGTAACAAGAAACACGATGTGTTTCTTAGTTTTAGAGGCGAAGACACTCGATATGGTATAACGAGTCATCTATACGATGCTCTGAATCATAAAACAATAAAAACATACATCGATTACCAGCTCAATAGAGGAGAAGAAGTTTGGCCAGCACTAGCAGAAGCAATTGAAGACTCACATGTCTCCATAGTTATTTTCTCAGAAAACTATGCTACATCAAAATGGTGTTTGGAAGAACTCTTGAAAGTGCTTGAATGTAGAAAACTTCATGGTCAAGTTGTTATACCTGTTTTCTATAGAACAGATCCATCTCACATAAGAAAACAAACTCATAGTTATGAGAAAGCGTTTGCACAACATGAAAGAGATCTTAGGATCGAAGATAGTGTATCCAACAAACTTAAAGTGCTTAAATGGAAAGCTGCTCTTGCTGAAGCTGCTAATATATCTGGATGGGACACTCAAACTCACAAGTAATTAAGCACTTCATTCATTATTTATTTTTCTTTGTTAATTCCTAATCACAATGTCTAGTCTCTTAATGTGTCAACAAAAAAAGTCCAATCTCTGTTATTTTTCTTTTCTTTCATTCGAACAATATTCATCTTAAGGTGAATTTATTAACCACTTAAGTCTAATTTTTAAGTTGACCTCCATTGTTTTTTAATTGTCAATACAATTGTCAACTCTTTTGAAACCAAATTAACGGCTTGCGTCTTTTTTATTTTTGGTGCAACGGTTTGCATCTTTTGTTAAATGTCATTAATTTTTAAGTGTCTCAATAGCATATAAAATGATTTTGGATTTGTATGAAATTTTACACAAATAATCTATATGATATAAACTTTCAATCCAACGATAAATTTTATAAAATGTATATCGGTTAAAATGTTATTGAAAGGTGTAATATTTAATGGTAAATTAGTTGGCGTCATTTGATCCTGAACTTTGGTTTTTATTTTAACTTCAAATATTTTAAATTAATATGAAATAGTTTTAAATTTAAATAAAAAATGCCACAAAGACTTGATGAGGATGGGTGGTGGTGGTTGCACAATAAAAAAAGAATGATGATTGGTGGTGACCTTGAGAATTGGAATTTTATAGGTCAAGTCAATTGTGTATTTAACTACATTTTAAGAAAATGACATATAATATAAACTATTAAATTAATTTAATTTTTTTTACTAATTAATTTAATTAATAAACACATAATATTACATTTGATCGACTAAAAAATAAAAAATTCAACAAAACAATTTTATTTATATTGTTTTTTATTTTAAAACTAATTTTAAGACTAGATAAATCAGGGTCAGGGGATTAGAAAAAAATTGAAATTATTTTTATTTATCACTGAACCACATGACAACTTTTTATCTTCGGCACAAATTGTCTAAAATACTAAAATAATATTTTGCCCATTAAATATTGTACAAGGCAAAATTTGTTAAATACTTTAAATTTTATCTTGCATTGTTCTGTCATATACTATTTTATCATGTATTTATATTTTGCAAATCAAAAACCCTAAGAAAATAAAGATAATTTTTAAAGGGTTTTTCTGACATGTGCAAATTTGTACATTTTAAAAATTTAAAATAGTTAAATATATAACATTTTAATAAATTATTATTATTTTTCAACAAAAAATTACTACTATTAACTACTTTAAAATGTACAATATTGTACATGTCATATAAACTCTTTTTTAAAATAACTCACGAGAGTTAGATTTCCTCTTTTTATTCCACCAAAATTGGGATGAAAAGAAAAGTAAAAATAATTTTGAAAAATAACTCAAGAGAGTACTAGACTTCATATTTTTATTCCACTAAACAAACAAAATTCTACCTTTATTTAAATTCTCCTCACTTTTAGTTTTTACAACAAAGGACGTATTTTTTTTTTTTTTTTTTATAATGATAGGACGTATTTTTCTCTTTAATTAATCCGCTACATTGATGTATTCTTCCGACAAAATTACTAATTTAAATGATTTAATCCTTTAATTTAATTTTAAATGATAATTCAATCATTTATTTATTTTTCCATGTTTAGATAGAAATAGTAAGTTTTAAATATATAATTTTCCACCAATCGTTAATTGGTTCAGTGGTGATTGGCGCAGAACTTGGTAGGGAGGACCACGGTTCGATCCCCCGCAACTGCGATCGGGAGGGGGCTGGAATCACTTGATGCTAGAACTGACCCCCGAACCAGATTCAACTGGTGGTGAAAGCCAAAAAAAAAAAAATATATATATATATATATATATATATATATATATATATATATATATATATATATAATTTTCCTTTAAGATGCGCTCTCAATTCTAAATATTGGTTATGCCTTATTATAAATCATGGATTAGATTTGAAGTTAAAATAACCATAATAAAACATTGAAAAAAAGATTAAAAATGACGTATAAAAAAATAAGAACTAAATTGTTACCCTATGGTTATAAAAAAATGTGTATAATTTGAAGTTAAAGGAGTATAATTTTCGTCAATTAATTATTCTTTTTATTTTAATCTTTTAGTGATAGATTTATTACATAATTATAATTATTTTTTAAATAAGAAATATTTTTCAATAATGCATAAAAAAATTCAAAAACTTAACAAACTCAAATCATGCTATAAATAGTAGTTATGTAGAAACTTTTAAAGGGAGCAAATAATATCATAAAATTGGATCAATTTAATGCTATGACAAAAAAAAACACAAATCAATAATCAATAATTTCATAAAATATGGAACTATAATGCAAGACCAAAATAAATATTGAGGAATATTTACTAGTTAATTTGGCTTTAATTTGACACTATAGCAAAATCAATGCCATTCTTCATCATAAATTAAGAAATTTCAAAATAAAACAAAACACAAACAAAAACTCAATAATACTAAACAAGTCTCAAAATAGAAGTGAAGTTTAGTCTAACCCTTTTTTTTATCTGTTGTACTCAAAGTAAAGTTTAATTTTTTTTCATCACAAATCTAAGAAAAAGAACAAAAAATAGATTTTAAAAATATCTACAGGTCAACCCGCCCCATTTTTGTAAGGGAGTTAGATGAAGCAGACCAATTTAAAGTACCAAGTCTAAAAACTCAGCTTAACCATAAAAAATGACAGGCTCAATGATCAAAAAAAGAGAAAAAATGGTGACGATTAGGATTAGAAGTGAAGAAGAAAAGAAAAGTTTGTTGTTGAAATTACATAAGTAAATTATTTTATTCTTTTTGGTGGACATAAGTAAATTCAATAATAATATTAAAAAATAATTTTATGAGTAAAATAATAAATTGAATTAAATTTGTTTTGGTCAAATAATCTGAAGGTAGAAATTCACCGCATCATGCCCCGAGGCATTTTTTTTTTTGGGTAAGTTTTTGGTCCTGAGTCATATAATATGCGGTTTTTCTACTAACTTGAAATAAAGATATACAGTATGTTAGTACTAATTAACACTAGAAATTACTTTGAGATTCATTCCAACAACTTCTCCCTCATTCTTCAGTCACCAACATCGTATCCTTACATCTCCATTCTTCTCCCCAATAGTTTATTTCTGATGAGGTTCGGTTTCTTTTCTTTTTTGTCAAGTAGTCTAGTAGCTAGAAATTCCACCTTTAAACTGGATAAGTGGTATGACCATAGTTCGAATTCCAACCCTTGCATATATATTACAATGTCCCAACCAATTGAGCTAAGCTCACGGGACATCAGAAGATTTGTTTTATCCCAAATATAATAATAGGGTCAGGATCAAATGACACCAAAGTGTCAAACTAAGTAATATGACACCTTCGATAATTCTTTACCGGATAATCCTATTGCAAAATACACCGTTGGATTCAAAGCTATTATTATATAGACCATGTCTATAAAATTTAACATCAATCGGAAATCATTTGATGGGTTAAAGAGAAAGATCAAAATTAACGGTTTTGACGAAGTTTTGTAAGATGTTCGTTTTTATGCATCTCATTGACATATTAAATGATTTCCGATTGATGTTAAATTTTATAGACATGATCTATATAATAATAGTTTTTAATCCAACGGTGGATTTTGTAATACGGTTATCCTGTAAAGAATTATCGAATGTGTCATATTACTTAGTTTGACACTTTGGTGTCATTTGATCCTGACCCATAATTAATATTGTATGTATTGTTAGAATTTTTAATGTTCTTAGATATAGTCAACAATCATTTAATGTTCTCATCTAGTTACTACTTACTAGTACTTGTTAATATCATGTAGAGAGTTGCTCTAAACATAACAAAATTTATGTTGTTGTTGTTTGTCCTTTTATGTTATGTTATGTTAGGGATGAATCTATCCTCATAGACAAAATTGTGGATGATGTATTGCAAAAGCTACAACTGAGGTACCCTAATGAACTAGAAGGTGTAGTGAGAAATGAAGAAAGTCGATGTGTAGAATCGTTACTGAAACGTGTTAGAATACTTGGAATTTGGGGCATGGGAGGAATAGGAAAGACAACAATTGCTAAAGTGTTGTTTGCCAAACACTTTGCTAAATATGACCATGTTTGTTTTGCTAAAGGAAATGAATGTTCACTTAGTAAGCTTCTCTCTGAGCTACTAAAGGAAGAAATTTCTCCATCTAATGTTGTAGGATCTACATTCCATATGAGGAGGCTGAGAAGTAGAAAAGTTTTCATTGTACTCGATAATGTCGACAGTTTAGATCAGTTTGAGTATTTATGTAGGGATTACGGTGACCTAAGTAACGATAGTAGACTCATCATAACTACAAGAGACAGACAATTGTTGAATGATAGAGTTGATATGATACATGAGGTTAAGCCATGGAAAGATTCAGAATCACTAAAGCTTTTTAGCCTAGCAGCCTTTAATGGAAATCATCTCCAAGAGAACTACGAGGATCTCTCGCAAAAGGCGGTCACTTATGCAGGAGGCGTTCCATTGGCGCTTAAACTTTTGGCTTTACATCTTCGTTCAAGAGGTATTGCATTTTGGGAAAGTACTTTCAGGAAACTTGATAACCATCCTAGAGAGGATATTCATAAAGTTTTGAAGTTGAGCTATGATGCATTGGATCCGCTAGAGAAGAAGATATTTCTCGACATTGCATTCTTTTTCAAAGGAGAAGACAAAGATCGTGTCACCAGGATACTAGATGCTTGTGATTTTGAAGCAAGTAGTGGAATAGTAGTCCTCAAAGACAAGGCTTTGATTACTATCTCAAATAACCATACAATACAAATCCACGACTTGCTACAAAAAATGGGTTCCGACATAATATGTAATGATTGTGGCATAAATCCTGCAACACATACCCGACTCAGTGGAAGAGAAGCTCGTGCAGTAATTGAAGAAAACAAGGTATAGTTAAATCTCTATTACAAGTTCACTTATGTAGCTGCTAATTACTAATTGGATACATGCATAATTTTACCTTCTTGTCTTGTTAGGGGAGCAGCTCAATTGAAGGCATAACGTTGGATTTGTCTCAAAATAATGATTTGCCTTTACGTGTCGATACTTTCACCAAGATGAAAGCCTTAAGAATTCTTAAATTCTATGCACCCTCTAACCAGAGATGTACTGATGCATATCTCGACCTTCCCACATTTCTTGGGCCATTTTCAAATAAACTGAGGTATTTTGAGTGGAATGGATACCCTTTTGAGTCTCTTCCACACCCTTTTTGCGGTAAGTTTCTTGTCGAGATCCACATGCCGCACAGCAATGTAAAGCAATTGTGGCAGGGGACGAAGGTACATATATTGACACACACACACACACACATAATCGCATATTATGTTTTTTTTTTTGTAGAATTTGCATTTTGATCATATCTTCTTTTGAAATGTACATCACAGGAACTTGGTAAATTAGAAGGAATTGACTTGAGTGAATGCAAGCATTTTGTACGACTTCCTGATTTGTCTAAGGCATCGAATCTTAAATGGGTTAATCTCTCTGGTTGTGAGAGTCTGAATGATCTTCATCCATCTGTTTTACGCGCAGATACGCTTGTTACTTTGATATTGGATCGGTGTACAAAGGTTAGGAGCGTTAAGGGTGAAAAACATTTAAAATTTTTGGAAAAGTTGAGTGTGGATGGGTGCACAAGTCTCGAGCAATTTGCAGTATCGTCTGATTTAATTGAAAACTTGGATTTAAGCAGTACAGGAATCCAAACACTAGACCTATCAATTGGGCGTCTCCACAAACTTAAACGACTTAATCTAGAGAATTTAAGACTCAGACATCTTCCAAAAGAGTTATCTAGTGTGCGATCTATTAACGAGCTGAAGATTTCTGGCAGTAGACTAATGGTTGAGAAACAACAGCTACATGACCTGTTTGATGGCTTAACGTGCATAAAAATACTACATATGAAGGATTTTATAAATCTGTTTGAACTCCCCGACAACCTCAGCGTCCTATCAAAGTTAAAGGAATTAAACCTCGATAGGAGCAACGTGAAGTGGTTGCCTGAAAGCATAAGTCAGCTTCAAGAGCTGGAAATTCTGTCGTTGGTGAATTGTAGGGAACTTCAGTGCCTACCAAAGCTTCCTCCTCTCATCAAACAATTATATGCTGTTAACTGCACGTCACTGGTTTCGATTTCAAATTTAAAAACTTTAGCAACAAAGATGATGGGAAATGCCAAACACATTTCATTCAGTAACAGCTTGAAATTGAATGAACATGCACTCGAACTTATAATAGAAAGTCTCAATTTAACAATGATGAGTGCTGTGTTTCAAAATGTGTCGGTAAGAAGACATGAGAACGCCCGCAGCTACAACTATACTACTGTTGATGCTTGTTTACCAGGAACAAGTATCCCGAAGCAGTTCAAATGTCGAACGGCTACAGACTCCTCCGTTACCATTCAACAACTTCCTCATCGTTTGGGATTCATTTACTCGGTGATTCTTTCTTCACCAGGTCGGAATAGAATGAACAAGGGTGGAGCTAGAATACAATGTCAATGCAACTTGGGACATGAAGGTATAAAGATTACATGGCTAAATATCGATGTCACGGACCTGAACGATGACCACATTTATGTGTGGTATGATCCATTCCATTGTGACAGCATTCTCAAATTTTATGAACCAAAGATTTGTTATGAGTTCTGCGTTACAAACGATATGGGGGAAGTTGATGGTTCAATTGATATCATTATTAAAGAGTGTGGGGTACGACTAGTGAGCGATGAGGAATTGGAGAGTATTTTGCCAGAATTGGACTTGGATTTAGATAAGCAAATGGAATTGAAGAGGGAAGTAAAGAAGGAAAATGAAGCCTCCAATCATAAGACGGATCAGATACCTAATCAACAACGACGCATGAGTCAAAAGAATTCTGATGATAGAAAACACGGTATGCAACTTATTATTCTTTTTCTTTTTTTAATGTTGACATTAAGCCACTAAAGTACTTCATTAATAATAACGGCATAAATACAAAGTGGAGCTTGATAGAATGCTTGAAGAAGACATAACCTAAATCTGCAGGAGTTGAACTCAAATTAGTTGAAGAAGACAATGAGAGTGAAAGCCACATTTTTAACATGGAAAAGAGCATGGGATCTACCAGCAAGGAAACTAAGAGCATGATAATCCATAATGGAACTCCTCCCGTTTTAGTGTCTAAGTCGGTTTCGCAGGTACAATACACATCACTTATTTATAATTTTTGTACTTTTAATAGTACGTAATAAACATTCAATCTTTCAACTCACAATTTCAGAAGTATTTTACTTAATGAGTCCCCACCAATAACGCTATCATTACATTTCAACAATACTCATTCATTTAAAAAAAAAATTACTAAGTGGGATGCGCAAAACGGAGTGTCCTTAATGTGACACCCTTCTAAATAGAGGTTGAATTTTCTGACACCACAATAGGGGTGCCTAAATAGAGGAAGGACCCCATTGTGGATGCTGTAATAAGCTGTGTTGGAAGTCATGAGGGAAATGTTGCAAAAACTCTACTTAAGTAGTATGTTGCAACTTTTATGTTGACAAACTTGGTCATTTTACATGAAAGTGTCAGAAAATACAAACATATTACACTTGCATTTTAGCATCATTTTTCAATATTGATGATTAGTTTGTGCAGTTCAGAAGCAAAGGAAAATAAGGGAATGAAGATGCAAACTAAATATATATAGGAGTGAGGATTAAACAAATGATATAGACTTAAAGACTAGGCATTCAATGTATTTCCTACAAGTTATGATGAAAATAAATTATTCTGTACTATTCCAAAAAAATATATTATTCTGTACTAGTGCAGCTTTCATTATGTTTTTGAAGGTGGATCATTAAACAATACATATTCCATGATACATTGTGAATATGATTGCTACATTGTGCAGCTAAAAAGCAACGGAAATGAAGAAGCAAGTCAAACTGAATGTCGTGCTGGATTGCATCTACAACTTGTAGAGTCAGTTTCCAGAGAAAACAACTATCATTGGCATAGCAATTTTGAAGAGACCGAGCGTTTAGAAGAAAAACCAAATGAACAGTTTATTGCTCCTGAAGATGGATCAGATGAGGACCCTTTTGCTGAACTTGAGAGCATCTTAATGGGAAGTTCAAATTCTTCACCAAAAACAACTTGTTCTACAAGCGATGTTGCTTTAAGTAAAGCTTTGCATAACCTTGAGTGTCTGTTGAATAAATCTCTTAAGTCCATTCTCTATGATGAAGAACTACGACAACAATTACATGCATCTTTGGAATGCATCGGACAAGCTTCCCATGAAAAAGTTTCTCCTAATGTTGTAAAGCTTGTTCAAAAGATGACACTCTCTGTTAAGAACCTTTTCGAAGACTTTGTCATGACTGAAAAAGTGGTTGAGGATCACTTTAATGCTTTGCAACAAAGAGAAAAGATTATACAACTAGTAAGAGATGGTAAGAAACAGATGGAATCATTGCAGAAAGAAAAGGTTCAGTTTGGGGATAAAGCGGAGCATCTTGAGGAAGAGGGTGAAAAAGTGGATGAAAAAATTCGAATTCTTGTTGAGCAAAAGAAAAATATTCAGTTGGAAAAAACTAAGTTGAAGGAGAGCATGGAAAGATGTGAAGGTGAAAAGAAGAAAGTGGCAGATGAGGCTAAGAATATGATAACTGGGACCAAAGAGCTGATGTCCATGATAAATAATTCTAAACCTTTATATGATATTGCCCTATCAAAGCGGCAGAAGTTGAAAGACAATTGGGAAAGTTTTGGAACAGCTTTTGCAAACAACTATGGAAGTAGCTGAGAAGAGTAGATAACATGCATAAATCTGAAATTTTCATTTTATTTTGGCATTTGTTTTAAGCATCCTGGTTATCAATTCAATCAAAGTTTTAAAGAAGTGATAACACGCAATCAGAAAGCAAAAGATTTCGACAAACATGATGTGTTGTTGAAGACAAGCATTCGACTGATGGTGCTGTTATTTGTTGAAGATCAGCTGTTGTAAATATAGTGTATCTGTCGTATATGTGGCAGACATGTATCTAGCATAGCAATTATTCCTGTTGTAGTCTATAAATACTTGTCGATGAGCTTGTATATAGGGTGGCTTATTCTTAAAAATCCAAGTATTACTGAAACCAACAACGGACATTTGTATGCATTTAATGAATTTGAATGAAATTTCAAGTTCATTATTGATTATGTTAGTGTCATGCGTTTCGCGAAAAAATACTAAAGTATATGATCTAGAAATAACTGGACTAGTCCATAATGTATATTTATACATCATTCCTCACAACCCAAGTCCCAATCAAAATTTTCTTTAACACATAATGTGAATAAAATTTATCTGCTACATCTCGAGTATTGCTAGAAGAACTTGAAATTAAAGTATCCTCCTTAAGATAATGCAGAAACAGCACCATTTTCAGGTATGGATTCATTCTCTAATTCAGAGAGCTCACCACACTCAAAGAAGGTTTTATGGAGAGCCCTGACACACTGCTCGGCTTCATTGTCGTTTACAACTAATGAGATATTCACCTGCCGCCAAACAGATACGAAAATGTTTAGGAAAGATTCTAGACAAATGTCATTACTTTATTTTCAAATCCTGAATATGCCAACCACGAAATCTTAAAACAACAAAGAATGTCCTCATCTTTGCAACAAGGAGCTTACATGTTGGTTCTTTACTGCCCAACACTACAATTCTATAATATTGGTGATCTTATTACCGAGTGGTAAAATTTCGTTTTAAATTTAAATGGCAATTTTCTATAAATCCAAGTCTATAAATAAATATAAAGCTAATAAAAACCAGTGTGAAAGTGTGAATGAAGAAATGTTTGATTGTTTCTCCTTTACGCAAAATATGTTGATATTAACACACGCCAAGTGTACAACCAGACCATATACAAGTCATTGCTTGTGTTCTGTGTAGCACCGAAACTTCAGATTGAAACTGTGTCTGAGTTTATGAAATGTACCAATGTCAAACACTCATACGACATGTGTCGGATGCTCCATTTCAGTATCTGACAGTGACACTCATGCAACACGGCTTGGACACAACTCTAACATTTACTCCCTCCGTTACAATATATAAGCAAAAATTCACTTTCTAGGTTCATGGTATAATTGATGTATCTGGACAGATTTATTGTCCAAATACATTAATTATACAATGAATCTAAAAAGTGCATTTTTGCTTATAAATTGTAACGGAGGGAGTAGCTGACTATTTTATTCAACTAAACATGAAATGAGACACAACGCTGGTACACAAAATTTCAAATTTTGTAATGATGATGACAAATTAGGGGGTGAGAGACCTTAAATTGACTAGTTCTTTTTAAGTTTTTTAGCAGTAGAAAGAGGGATTGAAAGTGAAAAACATAGTTCAATAATTGTTAAAGTGTATACCTTAGAAGCACCCTGAGAAATCATTTGAACAGTGACACCAAGGGTACGAAGAACTTGAAAGGCCTGCAATAAAATGTCAATCAATAAAAAGAGTAAGCACAAACTTAATACAGAAGATTCCTAATCATGCAAGTTGATGTCAATCAACCACCCATACTTGAAAAAAGCCATTCAACAATGCATAGAATTTTTATTCATATGCTGATTTTGACAAGGCTCCCAAGGAAGAAAAGGCACCACAAACAAAAAATGACATCCCCAAGATAGAAAGCAAAAGGGAGGGACAGAAGGCTCGAATAGTGATATTATAGCATCTTTAAGCATTAAAATATTTTTTTTTATAATAATAAATTGTAGATAAATAAATATTCAAATAGAGATAATGCAATACAAAACCTTCTCGAGTATTAGTGACGACATCTGAACGTTTCCAATGAGAGAGATTATGGATCTATTCTTTAGGAGATTCACCACAGAAATTTTTTCCAGTTCTTCAACAACATAGTCAAGTTCCTGGAAAGAGATAAAAAATGACAGTCAATTAGAATTATGAAAGGGTTGAATTGAGCATGCATTTGGTTCTTTTTAGTGTAAAAAATATGTGATGTCAAGCTGATAGATGTTATCTTATGCAGGCCATCATCAGGGAAATAATAACAATAACCAAACACAAGCCCATTATATGGGAGAGACTACTTCGACCAGAGGACGCCATTCCACCAATGTTAAATTCTCAGCTTTGACAGGTCAGTTGGACCGGCTAAGTGCTAACACAGCAACTCATCATATGACCAATCTCAGTGCTTAACGAAAAAGCTGTGCATGCAAATAACCAATGACTTGGCCAGTTCATCATGAACCGGCTCGGTCATGCTTTTTTGAATAAAAAATTTGTTCCCATGATAGGATTGTTTTGCGAAATTTGAGAATATAAACAAAGAACTTGACTTCACAAATAATATTATAAATCGTCAACAAAATAATTGAAGGAAGGAAAGGAACACAACAAAATACTGAACGGGAGTAATGGCTTACCTGTTGAATTAGCTCTCTGCTCCACAGCTTTGACGGATCCAATGTCAAGGAAATACTAACCTCACTTGTAGCTACAACGTCAACTGATATGCCTAAATCTTCGAATATTGAAAACACCTGCATAAATATGGAAACATGAAGACAGGGATTCATCCACAAGGAGGATAGATTTCACTGTCATTAACTTTCTCACCTTAGCAAGGAACCCAAATTGACCAAGCATGCGAGTGCTTACAATATCCAACATGGTAACATTACGTTTCAAAACAATGCTAGTTAATAATGCCTGCAGTTGGAAATAGAAAAACTTAACATTGACTAAAGTCATACTTCAGAAGATCATATCTATGTGCCGATCCACACTTCTACAAACCTTGCTCATGTCTCTTGTTTTGGTGATGAGGGTACCCGGAGCTTTAGGGTTGTAAGAATTTTTAACCCTAACAGGAATATCACCTTCTCTAGCAGGTCTCATAGACTGTGGATGCAGGACCTGCAAATTAGAGATACAATTCACATGCAACTCAAGATTCATATAATATCCCAAGATCCATGTAATATCGATTCACAGCCCATAATCATGCTGCTCATGACAGTGCTGGAGTCTTTACTAGAAGCTGGATAAGAAAACCCAGAAACAGTGTGAAGAACCATTATTAATACAAGAAAACATGGAGAGACTAGTTAATGGCCTAAGAAATTTTGTTTTTTCTTTAACATTTTATACTAAATAAGGGCATCGATAGCTGACATTTCACAGCATTCAGCTTGGAAGATTAATCTTTCCTTAATCACATGCAGTTCAAAACCAAACTCAGCTAAGCCACTTCACGTCAATGCCTAAAATAAAATTGGATAGATAGCATGACTAGTTGGAAACAGCAATGTCAATATCATTCACGCAAAAGCTTGGAAATTCACCTGTGAATCTATATTATGTCCAATTGGAGGAAAACTAGTTTGGGAGATGATTCTTTGATTAGTTTTGGGAAGAGTTAAGTTGGGAAGGATTGGCTAATTTTTTTACTACTTTTCCCAAATCCATTGCCTACCCACTATACATAATGACTTAATGAGCCATTTCTGATTTTTACATCTTATGCATGGAGCAATTCCTTAACATTGGTAAACCTACGCATGCCATCTCTATAAAAGAAATGGTAAACTGTATATTGCCAAAAAAAAAACAAGGGATATAATGATACCTGAGCACCGAAGTATGCAAGCTCAGCAGCCTCATCAAATGTCAAAAATGGAACAGGTTCTGCTTGCGGGCATAAATTTGGATCACAGGTTAGAACACCATCAACATCTTTCCATACCTGTTTAAGGGACCAGATTAACCTTTTTTTTTATCTTCACTTGGTCTATAAGCTAAGGAAATTGTGCATAAATTATTTCAGTAGTTCATACTACTATTTATTAATATTATGAATCTGAAGTCAAAGAGATACTTGCATTTCCTATAAGCAGAAGTAATACCAACACCTAAGTTTCACAACTCATGCAATATGTAGAATAGGTACACTGACATTCTGACAAGAGTTTGACGTGCCCAGCTAAGAGTTTATGTACAAACCTGAATCTCTGGCAATCCTAGTGCTTTTCCAATTGTTGTAGCTGTCAAATCACTGCCCCCTCTACCCAATGTTGTCACTGCACATGATTTCCGGGCCTGAAAGAAGTAAAAATATATTACACTTGTATTTCCGAGTTTCTTATTTTAGCAATGTAGAGAGCAGGGACAGGGGGAGGAAGAACCATTAAAAATATAAGGCAGCAGAAAGACCTTTCCAAGGAAGCCAGTAATAATTGGAATTGCAGGATCAGAAACCCAGTCACCATGTAATCTCTTCGCAACAGCTGGATATGTTGCTTCCAAAATGTCGGCATTTGTGAAGTCATCAGTTGTTATAAAACCAATCTCAAATGCATCATACTGCCAGATAATTAAATTAGCATTTAGAAATAAATTATATGATTGGGACCCATAGTTAGACTATCCTCATCAGCGATTACAAAACTGAATTTTTTTAGCTGCAATATGTATTCCATAGGCAAACAAGAGAAACATACTTGACGGGCCTTAACACCTATTGTATTAAGATATGCAGCAAAGATTCTAGTGGACATGCACTCTCCGAATGAAACTAAGTAATCTTGTGTCCGTGGAGTCAATTCTTTCATCATAGCTATCCCCTTCAGAAGTTGCTCCAATTCTTCTAGATGCTCTGTTAATGTGGCAACACCCAACACCAAGACAGATACAAATTAGTACAAACAAATTAAAATTAATTAAACAAGCATATTGAGAATAAAGAAGGCCTACGTAGAATTAGTATATGATATAACGAACTCAAACTATGGTATGTCACTTTTGTCAATTACAACAATTACCATTACGATATACAACGTCTTCTCGCTCATGAAAGGACAAATTTCATCATGTAAGCCAATGCATATAAAATGTAAATGCTGCCCTTTGTTACATAAAATATTGCCAATCTCAAGACGAAAAGACTGGTCTTGTTACCAGCCTACCACCATGCAACTTTCATGGCAGATTCAATATCAAGCAACCGTATTAAAGTAACCTCTTTAGTTAAGCAAACGTCTACAGGATACATTCAGTAACACACGAATATTGATATCATAATTTTTAAATTAAAACTAGAAATAAAAATAAAACAAGCAGTAACTAGCATGAAAGTGTGAATTGTGAACAAACTGATATGTTCAAACAAATGTTCAATACTCATAAGCATAATGGAGCAACACAGATGCATAAATATAACTTTCCGGCTACAGAACACAATCCGGTGTAACAAAATAATGATCTAATGCGGAAGAATATAGCTCACTTGCAATAACTTCTCTGTCCACTCCAAGTTCCTCCACTGTCCTGGATAAGATAACACATAAGTCAATTAAAAAGGTGGTTCTCTTTTATTTATTTGTTGAAAGCATTTTCACTACACTTGGAAAGACAAAAAGGACAATCCATTGTCCAGACCTGAGATGCAAGTCTTTTATATCACTGAGCTCATTGATACTATCAGCATTAGTAACTCCACAGCTTACAGCTTTTTCTCCAGCCTGACAAGACAAAACCATGGTTCTTGCTCAGGGTTTTGAATTGCAGAGCCACAGCATATCAGTTGCGGTGGCTGCAGTAATCACATCAGGCCGTGATTGCAAATTGTAGAATAATGTAAAAGACTAAGAAATTAAAGATAGACTTAAATAACATTTTAATTCATATAACATACAACTTTTCCGACTTAGCACCTAGAAATTTTTGTCAGCTTTCAAATCCCTAAAACATTGGATGTATGCTTTTGGTCCTTATTGTTTTGGTTTTAGTCCTGTGATATTTGTCCATGATGGAAATAACCCTTATTTTAGGGAATAAAATCAGTATGGTTGACATACTAAAGAGATTATTCTTATATGGATAAACATTACAATGATTAAAAGCAAAACAGCTGGAACATAAAAAATTATTCTCGTGTTTCAAAATTAATATAACTAGAACAAAAGCAAATTTTCTCCTATGGTTCAGGACTCAATCCGATAAGAATTGTTTGCACACGCACTAAAGGCTATGTTTGGATTGACTTATGAAGAGCTTATCTACTGGCATAAGCATTTGATGGGGTGTTTGGGAGAGCTTACAGTAAGTTGTTTTCCGCTAATTTCGATAAACACTCTATGATAGTTTATGAAAATGGCTTAGAGTCTATGATCCTATTCATATAAGTGGTTATGTATAAGCTCTATCTATAACAAAGGATATTGTAAAGACAAACTATTTTCATATAAGCTATAAGTTGTTTTCATAACCAGTCATAGAGAGATTATGAAAATAAGTTGAAAACAGCTTACGAACATGTCATAAGTTGTTTCCATAAGCTCTCTCTCTCTCTCTCTCTCAAAAGGTGTCACAACCGTTTATGCCAGTAAGTAAACTCAAATAAGTCAATACTGACATACCCTATATGAAAACAATTTGATCATATTTGCTTTTTAACCATAAGATCTTAATTAAGTTGTTTACTCAAACAGACCCTAAAGCTGAAATTGATCTTTCTACTATATACATACATCATATATGGACCAAAAACTCAATAAATTAAGTCTTAGAAAACAAGAAATAGAAAAGCAATACCAGTAAAAGCCTGTTAGTAGTCTTTCCCATAGCAGAGAGAACAATGATGGGTCTCTCTTCAGGAAAACTGAGTATAAGATTAGCAACTTCTCTGATCCTAACAGCATTAGCAACAGAAGACCCACCAAACTTCATAACACAAGTATAACTTTTTTCAGTTTCTTCCACTTTCTCAGCCACCACACCACTTTCCCTCCCATTATTGTTGCTGCAACAATTGACTCTAAGTGGATCAATCAAAACCCTCCTCAAAAGGGGAACGTGAGAAACACGCGCTGTGTAGCGGATTCGACATGGCAACAACGTTGTTTCGTAATGTAAGGTTGTTTTTGTAGTAGTTGGTATAGGGAATACGGTCTTAATGCAACTTCCAAGTTGCATTGCCATGGTTATTGTTATTCCGATGAGAATTATGATGCTTGAATGAAAGAAATAACCTAAAAAAATGAATGTAAGAATTGAGAAAATTGAAGGATTGAGAGAGATTTTTAGGAAGAAAAAGAATAGTACCTTGTTGTTGTGATGTGGGAAAGAGGTTGCCAGGTGTTGAGATGAGAGGAGACTGTCTCAAATGGCAGCCAAAAGTACTCTGCTACTTCCCCCTGCGGTTGTTACTTTTTCCTTTTTTCCGGTTAAAAAAGAAAAATACAAAATATGTTTAAAATACTAAGTTGATTTAGTTAGTGTCTCTTTGAAATTATAATGAATATGTTAGAATTACGGTGATCCATCGGGATTTTTTAAAAGTTGTGTTAAGTGGTTTTTGTAAAATTACGGTGAGTCGTTGTGATTCTGACATACCCACTGTGATATTAAATATAGGCTTAACCAAGTTGTTGGAGTTTTTTTTAAGATATTTCTCCAAAAAAAAAAATGTTCTTTTTAAGATGAATAAATGAGAGAATGTTAATTTGATTTTTGGTAGGATCAATTTTTGGTAGGTTTTACCCACCTTAGTGCAAATTCTGAATTATTGGGGACAGTTTCGTCTGAAACCAAAATATTAATTAATGCTAAAAATAAAAATAAAACAGATGCTAATGCTGGCCTTGGTTGAACTTACGCTTGCGGTGTGTGTATGGTTTTAACTTATCATCAATTGAGCTAATTTTTAAGGTAAAATTATAACATATTTGTTATGAATATTATTAGTGGATGTCCATATAGGTCACCGGCCCATATATTTGGCCCATATGTTTGCCTATATATATGACCTATGTATCATTGTAACAAAACCCTAATTCCAATAGTGAATAATACATATTATTTTTTCTCTCATCTCTCACTCATTCTCTATAGTATTATTCTTTTTTACATCAGTTTATAACACGTTATCAGCACGAGACTCTACCAAAATTTGCAAAGGTAAGAACACATAATCTCTTTTCATTTCAATTTATTTTATGTCATAATCTTGCTCATGATTCATACTGATTTGAAACGAGACATACACTGCACATATGATTACCAATTTCAGTATTATTCTACTATGGTTATGTATCAATATTATACTGATTTGAAACGATACAAATACTGCACGTGTATTGAGTATGTATCATTATATAAGAAAATAAGAAATCAACTAAATCAATATGAATCAGTATAGTATCAAATCAATATTACCTTTTATATTTTTTTTATTTTGGTAATTTATTTATTCTATATATATTTTTAGAAAAAAATATATTTGTACATCCTTAAAGGATTGCAAAAGATATTTTGATTATATTATAAAGTTCCTGAAGAACTACAAACAAAATTAGTTCCTGAAGAACTAATAAATTTAATTTATGAATTCCGGAAGAATTCAACAATTTCAGTTCCTGGAGAACTTGAAAATTTTATTTAAGAATTCCCGAAGAATTCAATAATCTTAATTCCTGAAGAACTTAAGAAATTTAATTTATGAATTCCTGAAGAATTCAACAATTTTAGTTCCTGAAGAACTTAGAAAACTCAGTTTTCCCATCATGAATTCCGGAAAAATTCACTAATGTAGTTCCTGAAGAACTCAATTGATAGAAATTGAATATTAATTCACAAATTATGGTCCAGAAGCACCATAGTGAAATTTTTGAAATATGAATTCTGAAGATTCATAAGCCTACGGTCCAGAAGCATCGTAGTAAAATTTTAAAATATGAATCCTGAAGATTCATAGGATACGATCCAGAAGCATCGTGATGAAAATTTTGAATCCTGGAGATTCATAGCCTACGTGTCTAAAAGTAACGTAGTAGATTTTTAAATATGAATCATGAAGATTCATAAGCCTGCACTTTTAGAAATACCGTAGAATGTCTTTTAAAATATGAATCCTGAAGATTCATAGCTATAAATAAAATAAGTGGAATGAAAAAGTTATAAATCAGAAGTTTATACTACACTTATAAATATACTAGTGCAATTGAAGCACAAAATATTGTAAACCAGAAGTTTACAAATCATATTAAATTTATCGTTGGCAATACCGGTTGGGTCATCCCGGATTATTATGATGCGAAAAAGAAATTTTATAGATATTGAAGGGCCTGAAGTTCCTTCATTCTAGTAATTTTTATGTATTACTAGTTCCCAAAAGAAGTTGAGAAATTAAGTAAATGAGCATCTTTTATTTTAGAATAATAGAAAGATGATATTTGTAAATCAATACATTACCATGATCATGTGGACCAATTAGATCTTTATGATTTTAATTGATGCATCAATTAAATGGTCACATGTACGTTTGTTGTCAACTCACAGCCAGAAGTTTGTGAGGCACTAATTTGGTTAAGAGCTCATTTTTATATAAAGCATTTGAGAAGTATCGTATTTCAAATCAAAATTGATATTGAACATCTTAAAGTATATGTTCATAAAAAAAATGGACTTGAAGATCCATTTTTTAGACGTCTAAAGTTAATTACATGAACGATACTTATGAAATCAAAGCATCTAATTTATGTTTTGGGAACACTCAAACGTGTATGTTGAGATATTGTTTCGCATCAATGCCAATAAGTTATAATATGAAAGTCCTCCCCTTAATTTGCAATTAAATTTAGGTTTATAACTTAATATTTTTCGTATAAGCATTTTTGGATGTGTTGGTATGTTCCAGTTGCTCCAATATAATGCATTAAGATGAATTGTTAAAGAATATTGGGAAAATAGATTTATAGCCCAGAAGGCTACTTCTCAAGTGATGAATTAATTTCCCAATATTAGGGGGAGAAAATAAGCAGCTGAAAATGTGAACTAGAAGTTCAATTGAATCACTTGATATTATATAAATTATTATCTCATCTTGATCCTCTTAGAAATCAGTATGAACAAGAAGTTCATAAGATAGATCATTTGCAAAGTTTATGAAATAAACTATCTGCTGCTAATGCTCCAATCAAAATGGATGTCCCTGTTGGACAGTCTTATATTGCAAATGAACCTTAACCACCTCTGAAGCGTGGTAGGTGAGTCGGTTTCAAAGATAAAAATCCTCAAATAAGAAAAGGAGCTAATATGAAATATGACCCAAGTGAGGATATGAAAAGAGTATTTGACATAATTGATTTTTTAGTTCCGGTAGAACTTATCAAGTACTTGAAAGTTATGAAAATAAAGAGATCTCGACGAATTATGTCATGGATGGAAATTATGTCATGAATGAAATATGATTGAACCGAGATGAAATCAACGTTGACAATATTTTTGCACATAATAAAGCGCTATATGTGATAGATGACAATGAGGATCATGAATTAAAGTCTATTAAAAATTATAGGCAAGACATCGATTGTCTAAATGAAAAGATGCAATTGCTACGTAATTGAAGTCACTTTGCAAAGTGAAAGATTTTTGGACCTGCCGTCCGTACATCTGAAGATGTGAAAATGATGAGATAAGAAACAATTTTCTTGCGAAAAAGAAAATGATATTTAAAGTTTGACTTATTATTCAAGGATATTGATAAATGTCTATTATCGATTTTCAAGAGGCATATTCACCTGAAGTGAATTCAAAAACCTCTTTGTAATTAGTTAAGTTGAGTAGCATATGAAATACTCACGTTATGTGAAAGATGTGCTTTCACGTACTTGAATGGCTCACTTAATATTGATGATTATATGAGAATCCCTGAAGGATTTCGTTTTTGTGAGACATATAAGTCAAACTATCGAAGAGATGACTTATTAAAATGAATAAGTCTCTTTGTGTACTCATACACCCAAAGTGTATGTCGTATAATATTTTAGTGGGTATTCTCAAATAAGGAACATGAGAATGACAACACTTGTCTATTTTTAATAGAAAAGATTTGGAAATGAATTTGTTATAATCGATTTCTATGATGATGATATTACCGGAACTCCTGAAGAGCTTCCGAAATATGTTGATTTAGTATTTCAATGACGTTTTGTGTATGATGTCACTTTATGTGAACAAAGCTCATTTCATGTCCCAAGAAAATAATGAGTTACTTGAATTGGTCTTAAAGTACCATATTTTAATTAGTTAAATTGAGGACACCATTGCATTTTGCAAACTCAAAGATATTGGAACAAAGTCAAGTATATAATTTGTATCTTGGAGATACAACAATATCCGCCAATTATGTGGAAGTTTTAGCACTACATCAAGGAAGTTCAAAATATGGTTTTATTGAGGTTTGTGATTCTACATATACAAGAAACTTGAAGAAGATAGTATCACATCCACGGCTAATTCAGAGAAGAGTATATTAAAGGAGAAGAATCAGATCTCTCTACAAGGTCATTGTCAAGTAAAGCTTCTAATCAACTATATTGAAGATTAATTGAGGTTCTTCGTCTCAGATATAATTGTCCTTATGAGGGGGAGATATAATTGTGTTCTGCACTCTTTTTCCCTTAACCATGGTTTTATCCCATTGGGTTTTCCTGGTAAGGTTTTTAACGAGGCAGTTTAAACACAAAAGATATTGTACTCTTTTTCCTTTACTAGAATTTTTTCCCACTGGGTTTTTCTAGCAAAGGTTTTAACGAGGCACATTCTCGATGGACATCCAAGGGGGAGTGTTATGAATATTATTAGTGGATGTCCATATAGGTCACCGGCCCATATATTTGGCCCATATGTTTGCCTATATATATGACATATGTATCATTGTAACAAAACCCTAATTCCAATAGTGAATAATACATATTATTCTTTCTCTCACTCATTCTCTATAGTATTGTTCTTGTTTACATCAGTTTATAACAAGAAGAGTATATTCCATTTTTCTAAGGGAAGGGATTTGATAATCTAGAAAAGTTCGATCAAAAAATAAGTAAAATACGATAAAAGAATTGTTCTTCATAGAAAACAAATTGGAATGTGGTCGTTAGCCTAATTGTTCTGTCATTTGTGTTATTCATGCGATATGTTCCACATATTGCATTTTTTGTTTTCGTATCATAAATTTGTTAATAAAAACGGACAAAAATTAACTAGTTGTTTTAATATTTTTGTGTTTCTTTTTATTGATGGTCCAATTTTTAATATTAGAATATGATCTTTAATATGCAAGAACATTGCATGTAATATGTAGGGATTAGAATTTGAACTCTTATACTCTTATTATTATTATTATTTTATTTTTTGATTAAAAACTCTGATACTATTATTTATTCACTTTAAAAAATAAAATTCTAGCCACTAAACTACTTTATATCAAAATTATTTGGGACGATGATAATAATTGGTTGCATCCAAAATGATAATAGTAATGTCTGGTAGATTGTAAGGATGATTAGTAATTTTAAAATTTAATCTAGTTGAAAATAAATTATCGTGTGCAAAGGTTCATGATAAAAAAACAATAACAAATGTTTCTTGGTAAAAAAAAAATACAAATGTTTCTTTTAAAAGGAAAATCAAGACTTATTATGTGTACACATAAAATATACTACTAATAAATTATTGGAGTATGTATTTAATGTTGTTAAATTGAGAGCATTGTGTTTATTTTGTCTAGATGTTTTTTTTTAAAGTAGTCTAGTAATTAGAAAGTGTTTTTTCTTTCCTTCCGAATGAGCATCATGTTTATTGTTTCTATATCAAAAAAAGTGTTATTTTTTCTTATTTTATCCAATATTCACTATGTTTAAAAGTTTTCAACCAATGAGCATCATGTTTATTGTTTCTAGATCAAGAAAGTGTTTTTTTCTCCTTATTTTATCCAAGATTCACTATATTTGAAAGCTTCTAATCAATGATATTGACAAATCATTGCAGATG
The DNA here is from genome assembly GCA_030408175.1 of Trifolium repens. NCBI lineage: Eukaryota > Viridiplantae > Streptophyta > Magnoliopsida > Fabales > Fabaceae > Trifolium > Trifolium repens. The sequence continues at coordinate 18,723,255 of CP125849.1, forward strand.
TGAGTGATTATCGCTGTCCAAATAATTTCTTTTGACACCCCGTTGTGCATTTTGCTGTTTTTGGTTGATACATATGAATTGTGTTGTACTACTAGTATGAATTGTGGTAAATATTGGAGGGAGGTAAATGTAATTACCTTTGTAAGTACTTTTTGAATCCTAAGGTCTTTCCTGCCTTGGATTGGGGAACCATCCCCTCAGCCTAAATTATCCTTATAAAAAAAAATGAATTGTGGAAATTGTACATTGTCACTAGTTTGTCGTTACTTGCAATGTGTTTTATTATACTCGTGAAAAAGCATAATAACTTGAACACGAGTTTATAAGTAGAGACATACATATGAATTGTGTTGTACTACTACTAGTGTGAATTATGGTAAATGTGCATTGTCACTAGTTTGTCGTTACTTGCGGTGTGTTTTGTTATACTCGTGAAAAAGCACAATGACTTGAACGCGAGTTTATAAGACACATCATGTCTGGGTTGAGTCCAACCTAAAATTCTAAGAACCGTGACCATGACACAATTGTGTAAAAAAAAGTTGGGGACTGTTTATAGAGAAACTCTTAAAAATTCAAAACTAAAGGATTGTATTTTTGAAGAAAAGATGGTATAGTTGAATTGTTATTTGCAGTGTTTATGCCTTAGCAATCATTCATCACAATTCTCTATAATTTCAACGATCACAATCATAAGGTGCTATTTGAAACTTTGATAGTGATGATAGTGTTTTGCTACCTATGTAGGTTTACTCGGTAACGAAGGAGTTAAAGATCAGTTTCTTAAAAGAAATTTAAAGAGAGATAGACACAAAAACTTTGGTCATAACTTAACGAAGTATACTCTGATTGAAAGTAATTACGTAATTATGATGAGATGCAACAAATCTTGAAGCACAAAAAGCTTGATGTTATAATACTTTTATGGTTTGTTTTTTGTATGAACAAATGGTGTTAAATTGTTGATTTTCTTTTTCTTTTTTTTTTTGTCAAAAAAAAAAAATTTGTTGATTTTCTTATTATCAACCAACATTACTTATCTAAGATCACTTCATTTGAGACAATTCATTTTCTAGACACGAGGTATTTTATTAACCAAAGTACCTTTGATTGCAACTGCATATACTGATTCAAAATAAATTGATCAAAAATCAAAGTTCTGATTAGATGTTTCAAATATCTACCACTTGTATGACACGATATTGATCAAGGTGTTTCAGTTTTAAATGGGCCATAAAAATAAGGACTTTTTTCCAATTATTATAGAAGAAGATATCTACAACTACTTTTTTCTTTTGCCATCCCACCCATTTTCTCGCGCGCCTTGCGATTTTACCAAAATACATTTGTCCGCTACTTAGGTAGCGGATACACCCAAAAAACACTCTACCATTATAACATTCGTTGCTTAAGTAGCGGACGGCTTTTTCAAATTTTCTCATTGTTATAGCATTCGCTACTTAAGTGATGGAGGCCAAGAGGATATTCTATGGACAAATATCAAATTTAAGGACTCTGCCATGTTGGATCATTATCAAAATTAAATAGGCAAAAAACTTAACAGGAAAATAAATAAAACAATTCATTCCACCACTTAAACATAATTGAACAACACAACAAGTTTGCTTTTGTCATAAGCACAATTCAGAAAAATATAAGACCTATCTCCTCCATCTAAAGATTAAGCTAATCTAGTTGATCTTGGCCTTCAGACACAGGCTTTTTTACTAACAGGAACAAGAAGCAATGCATCTACAAACAGCAAGCTACAGTTAGTACCTCTATAAGGGTAGCATTTATCAGGAATTTCAATCAATTCAAACCATGGTAGCCCGCTGAATCCAACAACACTGCTTTAATTTGCTCGGGGAGGACATCTTGGCCTTCTCTGCATTGCTGCTGTAAAACGAAAGACAATAAATCAAAACCAGAACTTCAAATGGTAGAAAGTCGATAATTTGTAAACTCAAAACACTATTAGAACAAACAACCTAAGAGAAGCAAAAAAACATCAATAATAAAAAGTTAAGAAAAGTAAGGAAGGGTAATAATGGATGTGTTTGAGTGAAGTTAGGAACCGTAGAAAATAACTATACCTCGGCTCTGAACACATCTAAAGCAAAGCCATTGAAACAACTAATAACAGCCTGTTGAACATCCAATCCAAGGTTATCCAAAGCCCTCATGGTTGAAAGCAAAAGTCCTGGTCTGCGGGTACAAAACATATGAATGTTCACAGCTCTCCCCTCCCTTACCCTAACTTCCACCTGAAAATTTCAGAAACACGAAAGTTTAAACAATTTCCTCAATTACCATGTAAATAATGTGTAACCGTATACACTTGTTTGCCATGTTACTGATCTATACAAAGGCAGTCGTGACTATTATTTATATGGGCCAAACAATATATAGTTTTAAATTAATTTAGCTCAACTCACTTTTAACCAAAATCAATTCTGTCAAACTCAATTCTACCAAACTCAATTCTTATCACCGCAGAACCGAACATACACTTAGTGTAAGGCAAATAAAAGTTACCTTTGGAGATTGGTTTTTGGGGCTTAGCAAGTCACCAGGATATAGATCCTCCTTGACTCGACAAGGAAGGGTAGGTGGAGTGGGTGTCAATGGGTGAAAACTTGCACTTGCAGAAGGTTGCAACAATGAACCAGGAGGAGTTGATTCGAGTTCATTGTGAAGATTATTAATCCGCTGCAGTAGCTCCTTCAAGTAGTCAACTGCATCCCCGAGTATCGAAGCTCTGTCCATCTATGAACAAATGAAAATACCCAACATTAGCTTGTTCTAATTCCTAAGTTGTTAATTAACACAAAGGAAATGCATTGCCACCATTAACATAAGCAAAAATTATAGGGTTAGTTAAATTAATTCTTGAGTAATTGAAATCAACAAACAAAAGCCTCCAATGTGTATCTGGTTGATCAACTTAATCTTTTTCACAAGCATTTCAAGAACTAACTTGACCAACAAAATTCATATTTAGAAAACTAGTTTGACAAATAAAATATCCTTCATTAGTCAAATTAAATAAATTAAAATATCCTTCATGATTTTTATTATCCGATTCAAAGAACTACTGCAAAAATATTATGTTTTATTCTTTATAAAAAAAAACTAATTTGATTATTGAATCATTGGCATTTCTAATTATAAGGGATAGTGATTTTAAAAAGGTCTGCAACTGCGATCTATTTACAACATCAAGATAAGATTTGCGATATCTCTGCAACCTCGAGTGTATCTTTGGTTCCACTTCTAGAGGGACCAAAATTGATTCTAGGGGTGTAGAATTGATTTTAACTTGTTTGGCTTCTCAAAAATATAATTGATTCTACTTCCAGAATTTATTCTACTTGAAGGTAGAAATTGTAGCTTATGATTATAAAATTGATTTTCACACTCAAATTTTTTGTTCCATTCACTTTTACATGAGCATATCCAAACATAACTCAATTTTAGTCAGAATCAATTTACTCAAAATCAATTTTTCTCACCCCAGAACCAAACATAGACGTATCAACCACATTTATCAGCAATTCTTTACAATATCAACAATCATTACCGCGACTGCAATTTAAAACTTTACATAAACTAATATATAGTAATATGCTTCAAACATTTTTATGGATAAATTAAAAACTAATCAAAGAACCCAAATTTGTTCCATACCTTGCTAATCTTTGGCACAACAGACCTAAGCATGTACAACCTATCATTGAGTTTCTTCCTCCGGCGCCTCTCAGCCATCAGATTTTTGGCAGGAAGCCCTTTCTTCTTCTTCCCCTTTTGATCTCCACCAGTAACAACAGTTCCATTAGAATTGTTCAAATCATTTCCATTTTCATCAGAATCATAATTCAACCCAGAAAAATCATCAATATCACCATCAACATCACCACCACCACCACCACCACCACTTCCTTCTTCTTCCCATTTCTTCTCCACTTTTCTCTTCTTCTTGTTCCCAACAGTCTCCAACCTCGGAATCTCCAACGCCCCACGACGCTTCTGAAAGAGCGTCGTGGGTTGTTGTTGTGGTTGAGGTTGAGACAGTTCAAGAGGCATAGAAAACGAAGCACTGAAAGGTGTTACCGAAGCATCGAGTTCAAGACTCGGTGGAAAATCGGAAGCTGAACTGAGTTCAAGTGAGCCACCCATGAAAACAGGGGAATTTGAAGTAGTGTTGTTGTTGTTGTTTCCCATAAAGAATCCATTTTCAAAACCCATTTCAAATGGGTTGTTACTAATGTTGTTATTGTTGAAGAAGTAGCTGTTGTTGTTGTTATGGAAGAAAGAGTGTGGATTTGAATCTAAGGTGTTTGTGTTTTGGTGCATGAGAAAATTATCTGTTATTGTTGTTGCTGTTGTTGGATTTGAAACAAAGGGAACATTAACAACGTTGTTGTTGTTGTTATTGTAGAAGTTATCAGGTTCGGGTTGTGGTTCGGGTTTGAAGAAAGGAAGAGAAGTAGAACCCATGGCAATAGCAATGGCGATGTTGTTTTCTTGGTCGTTAATATTGTTGTTTTTAGGTTCGGAGTTAGGTGTGGACCATGAAGATGGTGATTCTTGTTGAGGTTCGGACCAAGAAGGTATAGTGAGAGTATTGTGAACTCCTCCTTGTGGTGGTAAGGGTAGCGTGTATCTCTCCATATGATAAGAGAGGGAGAGAGAGAGAGAGAGAGAGAGAGAGAGAGACAAAAAAAGTGAAGAGGTTTTTGTTTGTTTTAATTTGTTGTTGTTAGAAGAAGGTGATTTGTGTGAAGAATGAAGCAGAGAAAAAGGAGTTTTTGAACGTTGTGCTTGTGATTGTGTTTATCTTGTGTTGTGTGTGTTATGGGAAAGAGAGAAGTTAGAGAGTAGTGAATGGAAGAGAGAATGGTTGGTTTGGTTGAGTGAGTGAGGTTTATCCAAGTGTGTTATGTCTGTCTCTGCAATCTGCATGTGCCCCTTGCTTGCTGCCTTCTTCTCTTTCTTTTCTTCTTGCTAAATTATCTTTGAGCAATTTATACAAAATTCAAAAAACAAAGATTCAAAATGTATTACAGATCGCTAGTTGGTTCGGTGGTGATTATCATGATTCGATATCCGTAATTAGGGGTGGCAAAGTGGGCATGACCGTCCCGTTTAGGCCCGTCCCGTTTAAATCCGTCCAAAAGTGGGGCGAGGCGGACCAACTTAGGTATCCGGATTCAAAACTCAAGCCCGTCCGTTTATTGACGGGGTGGCGGGCATGCCCGCCAAATAGTTTTTTTTTTTTTTTACAATTTAAATTATAACTTCACAATTCTCTGTTAAAAGAGTACTGGTAGATTGCATTAAGAGAAGATTGTGAAGTTAAGCAGGTTGAATTATAATTTCACAATTCCTTACAATTCGTACCTCCTATTTTTAAACTAACCGATAATAGGGATAATTAAGAGAAGATTGCAGCAGAGAATAAAGATAATTAAACTAAAAAAAACATTAACTAAATTAATAAGTAATTTCTTACAATTACGCTTAATTAAACTAACAGAAACATCAACTAAATTAATATGTAATTTCTTACAATCCAAGATAAAAGGATAAATACTAGCAAGTGATGCATCCAGTTCCACACCAAAATATGGCTAAAAAAATAATGTAATAATAAACAATCAATTTTTTTTATCAAAAACAAGAAGAAAAAAAATACTGGATGAGCTTAAGATGGCCAATTTTCATCTTAAAAAAATAATTAACAAAGCCCACATGCATGCCCGCCCCATCCCGCCCCATTTTTTAAACGGGCTAGACGGGGCGGGCGAACTTAGTGTCACCCTTACCTGCAACTGTGATTGGCATAGGGCTGAAACCACTTGATGTCATAATTGACTTCCGAACCATATTAATTGGTGGTGAAAGTTAAAAAAATTGATTCAAAATGTATTTACTAGTGAGAGCTTATCTAATGGTTGAAGATTAAAATTGTTTTTGTTTATTTATTTGAAACTTATAACATAAGTGTTTCTTATGAGACATAAACTATTTATATAGCAAAAAGTTAATTCAAGTTAAATTATTTTTGTGTATGTTATAACTTGTTTTGAAAAAAGCTTATGAAAAATGTTATAAGTTATTTTCATAATTTCTTCCAAATAGTATCGTAAAATTTATGTCGGTTGATGAATTCAAATAAGTCAATGTAAACATATCTTTAGTGGAGGAGAGAAATTATATTATCAACGAGTCTAATCTCTGAATTTGGATCATCTTCTTCACTTTCCTCTACATCTCTTTCTTAATCTCACTCTCTCCCATGATTACTTTAAAAAAATTTATTGAAGAGAGAGATAGAGAGGAAGGAAAGAGATGTAAAGGAAAGTGAAGGAGATGATCCAACAAAGTGAATTAATGTTTAAATTTTAGCGGTAAGAGAAGTTTCATATTTAGTGTCCAAATAATGTTTTCATATCCGTACTAAAAAATATCAAATGGGAAATTGAAAGAGAATTTTTTTTAACCCACTATAATTAGAAATTTAAGATATTTGACCCTCTTCTATTGTGGAACTAATTCTCGAGTCACCAGCAAAATATCTAGGTTTTTCTTATTGGGGCGTGACTATTTTCTAAATATGCGACACTAGGAATCAAATACAGGTTATTTTCAAGAAGAACATATGTTATCAACTGTGCATGAGACTCATTAACTATAATAATTAGTTTTCCAATATATATTTGAAAATTATGATTAATAATAAGTGTGACACATTATTATATTTTAATATTTTTTAATTATCATATTATAGGTATAAAGTTGTACCGAAAAAAGCCCACCAAAAAAATGTTATAGGTATAAAATTTCCACTATTGCTTAAAGGTGAATAATCTTTTTCGGAAAACTTATAGGGTATACAAGGTTTAACTGAACTTTTTTTTTATATAAAAGTTAAAAATTGAACCTCTAATATGTGCAAAATATTAACCACTAATTTACTCTTGATTGTTATTATATTTATTAACCATTTATTAAATGTGATTAACCACTTATTTATAATTTGGTTACCATTTAAATTATCCTCAATTCTGTGTATTAAAATAACACAACACTCGGTAAAATTAATAAAGCATGTGTTTTACTAGTATTAATTAACGAGTTTGATTTATGAAACTTTAAAACTTTCTCATATGCAAATGAGTTTGATATTTGATCTTGACTTTGGCTCTGTTTGGTAAACCAAGCTAGCTTATAGCTTTTAGCTTATAAGTGAAAATCTCTGTTTAGTAACAGTTTTTAAAAAAAAAAAACTTATAGCTTATTTTACTAGCTTATAGCTTATTTTTCAAATGCTATTTCAAGTAGCTTATGAGCTTATAACTTATTATCTTTTCTTCCAATTTTACCCCTATCATCTTACTTGAAAAGAATTAAACCTTGATTAAACATATTATTTTTATGTCATTTCATACTTATAAGCTAGTCCAATCGCTAATTTTACCAAACACTACAAATTCAATCAGCTAGCTTATTCGCTATAAGCTAAAAGCTAGCTTATAAGTTATCCGCTATAAGTTCATCCGCTATAAGCTAGCTTATCAGCTATCCGCTATTTTTTACTAAACAGAGCCTTTGTATATGAGAAAAAATTTAGATAAGAGAAGAAAATTCAACTTATTTATCTTACAGATTCTTGACAGAGATTAGTAGCTATTAATTTGTGAAATTTCATATCTATTAACATAATTAAAAAAAGACTAATAAGTGTGTTGTTGAGATAAACCTAAAAAATGGTGTCCCCTGTTTTTTTTATTTTTTTTTAATTATTAGTTTTGTAACAAGAAAGCTCTAAACGAACTAGGAAAACTCAAATTTGAAGAACTCTCATCAAAGTGAAAACCCATGAAGCAAAGGGGCATCAATCTGATATGGAAGATATGCTTCGAAGGTAGGCATAGGGTACTCATTGGAGGGTTCTGGACTCCTGGGCCTGTAAGTACAACAATAAAGACAGAAGAAATAACGTGGACTTCAAGATATGTTGATAATTTGGGTATTATTATGTTTATTAGGGGGTCCTAGGCTTTATTTAGGAAAATTAAGTTATATTTATAATTGAAAATTTAGACGATAGCTGTAAAGTTAACTTACAGTTGAATAGTTAATAGAATGAAATTAAAATATTTAACAAATTTAACTGTTGTAAATATAAAATTATATTAAAGTAGTTAGTGTGGGTAGTTACTACTTACTAGTATTATATTTTAAAAATATAAAGAAATAAGAGTATCTTTATCATCTCAAAATTGTAAAAACTATAAGTTCAAACTCTACTTAAAATATTATCTCAAAATTATAAACTAATTAGAGAAGTTTGTTACCAAACACGTCTCATTTTTATCAAACAAGCTTATAAGTTGGTTAAATAAACTATAGGCAAAATGCGTTCAGAGGTCATTTAAATTTTACGTCTGTAACAGATAAGTTATTTAAGTTTTTTATGTAACAAATAAGTAATTTAAGTTTGTAATTTGTAACAAATAGATCCTTTAAACTTATAATTTAATTTGCAATATCTAGATCCTTTAAGTAACAAATTAGTAGAACAAGATATTATAAATTACAAACTTAAAAAATTTATTATTACTTAAAAATTTTAAAAGACATAAACAGGACAATTGAAAGCATTTGTTACAACTTACATCTAATCCATTATTATTATGTAGTTTCAAGTTAACAAGAAATGAATTGTGGTGTACTAATCTCTTAACATATTTTATGCTTATTTGATTATATATGTTTAATACTAAAATTGATTTGCTTCTTATAAAAAAAACAAAATGAAACACAAACAAGTTGTATTGTACTATATGGTTTTCATGAGTCAATTAGTACATGGTTGTTGTTGATAAGAAATTGAAGGTTTTGAAAGATTTGATTTAGGTGGCACCTATCAGCCAGTTTTTAATGATATCACATGTATTTTACACCTCCTTATAATTTATTTTGATTACAAGTTCACTTTTCAATTTTTGAATATCCTCTGACAAGCATATAACTATAGTCTATATACTAGTACTGATAATATATAATTCACATTATAAATAAATAAATAAAAATTATCCATGAGGTAGAGAGATGAGAATTGTATACTGAAATGGGATGAACTTTGTTTGTTGGGGGGACCAGAAAGTGACGTGGTCGAAAATGTATCCGCGCCGGCACATACATATGATCATTATTTTTTATTTTTAACAAATTTTGAAAAACCTTTAAAAAAATAAATTTTAAAATAAATAAACTATACCGTTCCCATTTGTGTGATCGATATTCATTTTTTTTATTTGCTGTGATCGAAATTCTCTATTGTGCAAATATAAATAACTACTTAATATCCTTTTTTATTGCACTTAGTTAATTGATAACTACTTAACATCCTTTTTTGTTGTGGCTAGTTGTTAAGAAGAAAAAAAATATATATATTTTTTTATTATAAAAAAACTGAAAACATACTTTATGTGGAAGTTGTGTTTAGTTATTAAGAGAAAAAAAAATTATTTACTAAAAAAAAACAGAAAATCTATTTTTATGTGGAAGTTATTTTTCAACATATACAAATATTTAGTTTTTTTTTTATATTTTTTTAAGGGTAAAATAGGTATAATGAAAAAGCCATCCCAAAAATTTGTATCCTCTTTATATATAGTAATAGATATATAGATAATTTAAGTATAAACCAATTAATAAGGATATTATATATATATATAAGATTAAAAAAAGGATGTTTAAGTATATAATGAAAATAAAAATAAAAAAAATATATCAAAAAAATTAAAAAAATAATGTAGATATTAAAACATAAACAAAAAATAACGACTATAATTTGAATATAATACTGATAGCGTCTAACTAGTTCAAAGGTGTATCTTACAATTTTTAATAATTTTTTAATGAGACATTATATTTGTTCTTTATTTTTAATTATAAAATTCTATTTTGTACAAAAAAATTGCAACTGTCGTTTTTTGAACTATTTTTAAGAGGTAATTAATTAGATGGACATAAGATATTAATGGAAACTAAAAGTACTATTAAAATTTAAAATTCTTAATCACTTTGGTTTTAGAGAGACTAATACAACTGGGATTTTTAAACTTCAATGATTATTTTTGAATTATCTAAATTTAAAAGACCATGCATTGGTTATCTTGATTAATTTATACTTTTATAGAAGCTAAGGAAAGGTTATTTACATCAAATTAGAAGAGTCAATATTTCCAAGAACATCTTAAATAAAATAATACTACATTCAAAATTAAACATATAGATCATATACTATTCCACACACACACATCATATTTATGTTCAACTTGAAGTGAGTGTAACTATTGCCCGAACATAGGAACTCCTCCTTAGTTGCAATTTGAACCATGCAAGATTCATAGCCAAGTCTTTGGAATAAATTTTCATAAACAAACCCAAGCTTCTCGTGACCCCTCTTTTATGAGACATTGATCACTAATCAAACTTGGAACTATCAACACTACTTTTCAATTCCCTCCACCTTGTTCAAAGCTTTCTTCTATATCTTCCTTCCACTTGTCCCTCCTTTATCTCTTCAAACTAATCAAGCAGCTTCATCAATCTTCAAGGACATTGAAAATTTATAGGTGAAATATACTAACTATGTTTGAAAAGATAACAAGCAATTTGCATTGCCTTTTGCCACTATCTTAGAATTTTCCATCACAAGACAATCAACAAAATATAATTTAATTTTTTTTGTCACACTTTTTTTAATGGCAAATATATTATTATTAAAAATCAGGTTCCCGCATAAGACGAACAGAGACCGGTAAAAGATGAGCTACAAATCAAAGACGCCATATATAAGCGAGGCATTAATGTAAATGCCAAAACATACACATATCCACTTCTACTCTCATTTTTAGAAAGACAGTACTCTTTAGCTTTCAGACCATCAAAAAAGACATTAATCTAACCCGTAAAGATACCACTAGAGATACCACTAGGTCACACTCTCAAGTTTATGGAGAAGGAGGTCCGATAATTTGAAAATTAATTGAAAAATAAGTAAAATCTAAGCTATTTCAATTAAAAATTAAAGTCGAATTCTCACATACTATTTGTTCTTAATTAAAGTTGAAAAGTCGAAATCTAAGCTAATCACTTCACATGAGCACAACCAACTACTTAAGAAAAGTTGAAACTTCTCATTTGTGAAATTGGACGTTTCTCTCTCTATATAGGGTTGCACTTGCAAGAGAACTATTTGATTTAAATTAAAAAAGAAAAAAAAAAAGTTACAATCAAGTATCTTAGAAATTCAATAAAGAAATTAGAGGGAAAAATAATGAATGTTTAAATATGTGTTACGTATTTGTAAATATATCACTATTTTGTTTCTAGTTTTTCTAAAATTTGTTTTTGTCTTTAATTTTTATAAATATACCATTTTTTATTTTTGGTTGTTGTTGTTGTTGTTTTATTTTAGTCATTATAAATTTTTCTCATAAATATTAGAATTAGTCCATTTGAAAAAAAACTATAAACTAGTAAAAAAGTTTGTTACCAAATACCTCTAATTTTATGAAACAAGTTTATAAGCTAGCTTAATTGTGTTACCAAGCTAGCTTAATTGTGTTATCAAACACACATCTTGATTTTCTTAGCGCTGTTGGTGGTTGAAACTAAATTAAAATCATAGGTAGTACAGATTGTAACAATTAATTGGACATTTTAATTTATTTTCTTTTAAATCGGGTAACTTTTGCGGATAATTGTAAACAATAATCTCTTGAGTTTTGTGAGATTCAAATAAACGGTAAACTTTTCATAAGAGTTTTAATGTTAATGCATGTCTAAATCAAAGATAGATTCTAAAACTTTACCGTAGTTATATTGAAACTGATTCGTATCATCTTATTCAAACGGTCCTAAATAAGTGGACATTTTAATTTTTTGAAGAAGCAATTGGACATTTTAATTAAATCCTAGCTAGAGTTAATTCCCATAATTGCATTTGGACATTTTAATTAAATCCTAGCTAGAGTTTTTGAACTCAAATCCTAGCTAGAGTTCTCATAATAGCAATTGGACATTTCAATTAAATCCTAGAGTTCTCATAAATATAATGGAATAGTAATACTAATGACAATAAACTTTGATGCGATGTATGATTTTAAACTTTGTAGATGATAATCAGAATCCTATCAAAGCCAACCTAAGAATAGGTAATGTTTATTATTATACCAATACTCCAATAGAAACAAACATATCAACAAAAAAAAAGGGCAAGTAATATTGTCTGAAACAAACTTAATTTGAGATAGGTATCTTCACTTTAAGTGGGAAAGTTTTAGATTGAATCATTTTAATGATAGCATTATAAGCACTTTTTTAAGGGAAAAAAAACACCTTAGTTATCCAATATTTTTGTATACCGTTTAATTCTAAATCATTCAAGAATCACATAAAAATTAGTTTGTTTTTTCATCTTTTCTTTAAATTTGTGGTCTATAACATATATATTAACTGAAAATTTAAAATATATTTTCAAAGAAAGCTTTTTTTTTACTAATTTTTAAAAATAAATAATAAAATTATTTTTGTCAACTAAATATATAACAATTAGTTAATATAGTTGAAGTGAATGAGCTAAGAAGTAAAGTGATTAGAAAACCAAATTTATTTTTTTTATTACACAGAGGGGTAATGTTCAAGAGACCAAAGATTCAATCCTAAACATCAAATGTTCTTTCACTAACATGTGGTTGGTCTGAGTGATATTCAATATTTTAAGCAAAAGATTAATAGTTCAATATATGATTGTTGTCCATGAAATACTCACTTGAAAAGTAAACTCAATTTATGCGTCTAACTAAAAAGAAACTAACAAATAACAATTAACGTATTAACAAGTTGTCATTAAAAAAAAGTTTTTTTTTTTTTATATTGTTCCTTTAATAGTTTCTTTTTTTATTTTATGTGGATAATTTTTCATATAATGTTTGCCAATATTTTTTGCTATTATAAATAATACATAAGTTAAATGGAAAACTATTAAACCTTTCTACAAAAAAAAAAAAACTATTAAACTTTAAATTAAATTTATAGTTTTCAAAGTGAATCACAAATATATAGTCTTAAAATAACTAATAATATATATTTTTTGACTAAAAAAGCTAATAAGGACTTAAAAAACTAATAATATGTAAACTAAAAATAGTATAAATATATTATTTGTATTATATTTTTCTCACTTCTCAATGTTCATATATAACTATGATAGTATGATTAGAAGAATAAGATATGCAGGATTTAAAATTGGACCCTAGTCCAGACGAAATTTAGGGACCACGTCCATTAATGTTCAACTGAATGGCCCACCAATATATAGAAGCCATTGTCTTCACACCTCACCCTTTACATATGTCATATATATATGTTCTCTGATTTTACTCTTGTCTTTCAAAATAATTGATGCTAAAGATGCATGTTCAATCCCAAACCATAGTGCACAGTACTGTAGCAAGTAGTTCATCCAAAAAGTTTCCGAGCAAGGTGAACGACCTAGATTGTTGTTGAGTTTTAAGTGTGAGCAGTTAAGTTTCACAACAATTTTAAATAAGAAAAATGTTGAATTTATAAGAGATGTGACATATTAATCTAATGTCTTAAGTTTTTAGGTGAAGATGTGACATCTCTTTTATTATTCTGAAGCATTGACCTCATTATTTCTTTCGAACTCCCCCCGAACTTTCCAACAATATCGTAGGAGAAAAATGCACAAATGATATTGTGTCATCATAGGACATGAATTTCTTAGTTTAAATAAATGATATTCTACCAATAATTAAAGGTTAATTTAGATTTTTCTAACCGGTGTAGCAATCCTCTAGCTTGTTTCTAGTGCATCTAAAACATTTACTCTTAAATTGTAAGGGTTGAGTACCCCTTGTACTTGCGTATAAAAAAAAACTTATCTCTCAAGTACCAAAATACTTTATAACTAGGGATGGCAACGGAGTGGGGATTGACTGGAGGATACTTTACCACTCTTTGCTCCACCATCTCTCGTCCCCATTCCCCGCTTCGGAGAATATTCTTCCTGCGGATCCCCACAGTTCTCGCGGATATCCATCAACTTAAAAAAAGTATCAAATTTCTATTACTTTCAATCAAACTAGTTGTAAAAAGAATTCAAGTTTAATTATAAAAATATTAAAATATTATTGTGAGTCTTGTGACAGTTAAACATCATATATAAACAAATCTATACATATATTGTGTGAAAATATAATTAAAAATAATTTATAAAATACTTAAATATAAATTTATAAATGTTATTTTAATAATTTTTGGGAAAGAAAGCTCCACGGGGCGGATGATGAAATATTGTCTTCATCCCCAAACCTCTTTCGGGAGGACTTTCTCATAAAAATTCTCCAACTTCAAATCTCTAAACAGGACAATCTCCACGAAGATCTCCATTTACGAATGAAATTGACATCAGTATTTATAACATGTTTAGTTAGCGTTAGTTGGCATCATTCCCCCTGCATGGTCGACCGATAGATCTTCAAAGGACTGAGTAGCTAAATTCCAAACACATTGAAACCCAATAGATATTTCATTCGGTCTCATATATAAGTAAAAGTTGCTTTTTTAGATTCATTGTAAAAATTATGTATTTAGTTCATATTATAGATCACATACATCACTTTTTAATGAATCTAAAAAATCAATTTCTGCTTATATATGAGACCGGAAAGAGTATTTCTCTTGAGGGAGAATTCAAAACTGATACTTATTGAGAAGAGTATATATCTTTAATAAGCACATTCTCTATGAGAGTCTCACAGCTTTTTAAAGTTAAAATATTGAAATGTATATTGATATATAGATTTTTTTTTCTTTCGCACCGGTTTCCGATCTACCAAAGGTGGGCGACTAATTCGGCTCGTGCGTAGAGGCATGCGCACTGGTCAAGCGTTGTTTCCACTGAGAATCGAACCCGGTACTTATTATAAAAGAGATGTTACTCCACTATAATAACTTTATACTATCTTCCGTACTTATTATAAAAAACAGTTCACCTTTTAATATTCTTTGAATAAATTAATGTATTATTATAAGTTTGTCAAAGTATGAAAAAATAACTTATAAAAATACAATTTTTATTAGTGAGAACTTATAAATTAACATAAAAATTTATTTATTTGTATAAAATATTTTGTATAAATTCAAAAATAAATTATTTCAAACGGGACCTAAAGAAATTATAAACAAATTATGTGTACAAGTGAAACCTACTTAAGTACCCCAAAATTTAAAAGTTCCACCGTGAGTGCTCTTATCTTTCGATAGATATTCTATCATTTACATTGATTACGAGCTTCTTACTACATACTTTAGAGACTTAATTAAAATCATATTAAAATTGACACCAGAGATAATCGAACCTGAAACCTTAAGAGAAACACATTTTCAGGTCCCAAGTCAATATCACCAGACCAATCCAAGTGAGTTAGTTTATCGCCATTATTATAGAAAAAAATTAAAAAAGTGAGATACACTTTATTCAATTTCAAATTGATGTTTTTTTTTAGGAAAGCACGTTTATAGATATTAGGCTAGATATTATTAACCAAGAGGTGTTCTTTTTGTTTTTCTGGTTACTAACCTAGGTGTTCCATACAATAGGATTTTCAACCATAATTTAAAAACCTCTCCATGCCTCCATATATTAGCATTACAAAAAAGGACTTCATATAAAAAAATGCCCCTTTTTATGGTCTTTTCAATCTGTTTGGTCTTTATTTATTGAAAATATAATTCATTTTTTTGATATAATGAAAATATAATTTATTAAGTTTGAAGAAAAAAATTATTTTAAAATTTTAATCCTTAAAGTACTATAATCAATCAAAATTTATTATTCAAATGTGTACAAAATAAATCTAAATTGTCATTCTTAATTTTATTATATATTTATATTGATGATTTTGTTTTTTGAGAAGGTAGATTGATGAGTGTCTAAGCCCAACATATCAACAAGTATCACACTATTTAACTTTGGACATATATCCTAAAAAATACTACTATAATCCATGAGCACCTAGTGTTAGCAAAAATATGCACACATTTGTCTTAACTCACGTGAGACCAATCTAGCTCTAAGGTTAGAGTTCAACGAGGAGGTAAAAAAGTTTGATTAAAAATTGTTTTCATCAGAAATTGACTCAGATTCTTTCGAATAATTTGTCCCGAGAAAATTCATTAATCACTTGAGTCTATTGTCTTGTATTGTCCTTTTTCAACTTTTGCTTTTGTATTAATCCTCTGACTCTTAGGAGAAGGGGACTCCGATAATTCAGAATTCGGCCACGAGGTAAATAAAACTTGAACAAAAATTGTTTCCATAAAAAATTGAACTCGAGTTCTCTCGAATTACTGATCATAAAAGGAGCTTATCAACCGCTTAAATTCAATTTTTTACTTGTCGTTTTGAACTTTGTTGAGTGTTAATTTCCTCTAGTACCAAACTCTTATTAATTAATGTGAGATATGAATTTCATATTGAAGCAAGTTGCAAAGATTGCATTCTCCTCTTATTACATATACTATAGTTGGGTAAATTCATTAATACTTGAGTTGCAAAACTCGTGATTTGAATAAAATTTGGAGGTTAACCTTTGCGTGTTGGCACCACTTGTATTTGTACGACTGTACCCATTCTTATAATAAATAGGAAAAACAGAAAAAAGTATTCATAATAAATATTAATAATTATTATATTATATATCATATACTATAGTATAGTATGTAGGCTCCATCCATTATATTGTCAACCATCCCTTTGGCCAGACCAGATATGTTAAGGACACTCTTATCTCTATCTCATTGCCCTTACTTAGTATATACGACAAGTATTTGATCATATCACGCCTATGTTGTCCTTTACATGGACTATATGAAAAATCAAAATAAGTTCTCAAATTAAATCGAGCTCTAACTAAATAGAAGTACACAAGTTTGATCACTATTGTCATCCAATCTAATCTTTAGATGACTCACATTGTGATTTTTATCAATTATGAGAATTATTGACTATAGTGACCACTAATTGTATCAAATTCATTTATATATCAACCATCTCTTGTATAAAACTATCGTTTTTAGTGTAAACTATAGAAAATTTGATATTTTCTTAAATTTATAAATTAAAAAAAGATATTGCTCCAACAAATTTTAAAATTAAACATAATAGTGTACCCCAAAAAAAAAATACAACTAAACAAAAAAAAAAATCAAGGTCTTCATGATCACATTGCAATTGCCACTACATTAATTAATTGCATTTTATAACTTTTCGTGATCGCAATTTAAAACTCTGATTAAGCTGATTGATTCGGAGAAGGAAACACGAAATTTTTAAAGCAAGTGAACCCTCCATCAACTACGAGGTTGTGACCAGAAATAAACTTTGAGTCATCTGATGCCAAGTACAATGCAGCCCTAGCAATATCAATGGCCTCGCATTTTGCACCTTTGAGAACACCAAGCCCACTAACAATTTCCCCTATCTGTTCTGGGGTAAAACCAGGAAGAAATTTTCCAACTTGACCCAATGACATTGGTGTAGGGATTGCAGCTGGTGATATGCAATTCACTCTAATCCCAGCTCCACATAGTTCACTAGCCGCAGATTTCACCACACCGGGTATTGTAGATTTTGAAATTGTGTATGGATGAGGCCCAATCCCACCCAATAGCCCACTTATGCTTGATGTGCATATAATGGACCCATAACCCACCGGTACCATAACCCGGGCCGCGTGTTTTATACCTGCAATGATGAGTTTACCATGATGATTACATCTAGAATTTTTATTTTGCCACCCTATCTATTTTTTCGCGCACTCAACGATTTTACCAAAATACTTATGTCTGCTACTTAGGTAGCGGATACAATAAAAAATATCCTACCATTATAATGTTCACTACTTAAGAAGCGAACGACATTTTTAAAAAACTTCTCATTTTCATAACGTCCGTTATTTAAGTAGCGGAAGGAAAAAATGGGAAACATGTAGGGCGTGCGAGTAGCCGGTAGGGTGGCAAAAGTAAATTTCTTACATCTAAATCACAAAGATATGAACTTGTCAAAAAATTGTCACATTCACACAATTGGGATATCTTTAGTCGTCTGATCAAGTTCAGACTTCAAATGATCCTAAAAACCGTAGATTTTAACAAGTAAGAATTTTAACCGTTTGATCTTTATCAAATAACAACCGATGTTCCAAATGTGTATATGCGTGACTGTAGGAGAGTCGGACTCATAAAATTGTTTAAAAAAATATACCTCCAATGATTCCAGTGACATTGATTCTCATGACCTTGTCAAATTCATCTAGGTCCAATTCAGTTATGCTATGTGGGGTTATTGGGCCTGTTATGCCAGCATTGTTGTACATGATGTCTAGTTTACCATACTTTGTCATGGCAACATTCACAGCTTCCTCAATTTGGGCCTCAATAGTGACATCACATTGTACATATTGTGCTGATGGGCCCAATTCCTTTGCAACTTGAGGCCCAAGTTGTGTGTCATTGTCAGCAATGATGACTTGGGCACCATGTTGGATAAACTCATGGGCTGTGGCCTTTCCAAGTCCACTTGCTGCCCCTGTTATGATTGCCACTTTTCCTTCTAACCTGCTTTCAAAAATGAATTGAATTGAATGAATGAGAATCATCATGGGTGTGAGTCAAAAAATGAATTGAATAGAATGAATAAGAATCATCATGGGTGTGAGGAAAAAAAGATGGGAGAAAGAGAAAAGGAATAATAGGAGGTGAAGATCATCAACATTTATTAGGAAGCAAATAAATGTGCCGATAAGCTTGCAAGGCAGCCACACGATAGTTTATTTCGAGTTTCTCCTTTTAGATGTTGTTCAAGTTGTTATTGATAATTGTAGTGTATTTTTCTCCGTTTAATTTATGCATTACAGTTTCTTTTGTTTTTTTGGACTTGGTCTCCGTTGAATAATAAAAAAATATGGGAGAAAGAGAAAAGGAATGGTTTGGTTTGAAATATGTAGAGTGGAATATTGGAGCACTCATAAATGATTATTGATTATGGCTTCTTATTTAAATGTAAATTATTTCAACTTTATTTCAAATGTCTAAATCTAAAAGCATCATTTCTTTTTGTCAAAGTTGGAGGATGATGCTGTGGACCAAAGATTTATCCAACAATATATTTTTGAAGATTGTATATTCCTTAAATGACTTTGAAAAGTAAGAGGAAGAAAAGAAGAAAAAACTTTAGATATGTTTTTTGATTAAGATAGAAAATGACCTATTTTAACAATCCGGTACTCTTAAGTTTTGTTTGATCTATATATCATCCTACCATTTAAATATTGGTTAATTTTTATATTTAATTATTTTAAAATAAATTTAAAGTTGAGTTTAATTTATTGTATCAATACCCAAAAAAACTTTAGGTTATAATTTTTTGGCTTAAATACAGTTTTGGCCTCCAAATTTTACAGTTGTGTAATTATGCAATCCTTATCCTACATTTAAGGCTTTTTTTTCCGTTTCCTTTTCTTCTCTTCTTGTTTTATGGAAAATGTTAAACGGTTCCCCGGGGCACTGTTTAAGGAAGCAAATATAATAATATATCAGTTTGTGCAGTCAACTTCTCAAAAATGTAAAAAGTGTCATTTTAAATTTAAAATTTTATTCTTTTGATATCCTTAACCAGTGTCCCGGAGTCACCGGTTAGCATGACCCTTGTTTTATATCCAGTGTAGAAAATAAGGATTGTTTGTGAGACAAAAAATTGTAACATAAAATCATATAAAATGTCAACATACATAAAATTATTCTAATCATGAATATGTGGTTACCAAAGAAACACCAAACCACTGTGTATGCATACAAAAAGTTGTTTCCCATTTTTAACACTGTTTTGCTTCATTAATTACCAAATACTATTTTAATGAGTACGAGAATCATGAGTTGAGTTATTGGACACATTGAATTAAAAAATAAAAGTGGACAATTAAATTATGATAGCTGTTTATGTTTGCTAGATCCATGGCATGAGAACATGCATATTGGAAGCAGCTAGCGGAATTTGTTCCATGTGTTTCACTGAATTCCGTTGTCATTGTTTAAATTTGTTTCTATGTCTCTCTTTACATCCAAAAATAAATGACTAAACTAAAGTAAGTACAATTATATTTCTTTTATGATAAGACAAAGTAGTGAAAGTACTATGTATTTATAATAATTCTACAGTGTCTTGATTTTCAAATATTGTCAACGACAATGAAATAAAATTGAATTGAATTGAACATTGATCTAAAATTACTTTGGCGGTTTTATAAAAAATTGTTACATTTCATTTGTCTCATCTATTTTTCCTGTACTTCATTGTCTCATATTAAGTTTGCTTTTTATTTTTTATACATATTAAAAAATGAAACAACACAAAATTACTATTATTCTTGGGAGTTATAAGAATGACTTAGTGGTTGGAGTGGGTGAAATAAGGAATGAAGTATAAGGAGGTCAGGGATTCGATTCACTTTCACAGCAAGAAAATACTGACAATACCTTCTCTTTTTTTAAGAAGCTAAATTAGTCCACCCAAATTGACACCAGAGAGAATCGAACTTGAGATCTTAAGAGGAGCATACTCTCAGATCCCAAGTCAATACCACCAGACCAACTCAAATGGGTTAAGTACAGACATTGGTTGTCTAAAAAAATATAAAATTATAATTTGATGCACATAATAGATTCAAGAGTGACGCACATAGTATTAATATGCAAGTATAGCACTTAACATGGAACCAATAATGGTTGATTTTGTTTTGCATTCATCTAATTATTATTAGGGATATACACTTATTTGGTCACAAATCTAAATAAAATTTATTTAGACACACATAAATTGTAAAAGTGTGAAAGAGAAAAAAATATTAAATAATATATTTTTTTGAAATAATTAAGGAAGTGTTTGATCTATTAGAAAAGTATTTTTTGACTGTGGTGTGTTTGATTTAAAACGGTTCTTGAAATTAGACAAATTGAGGCTAAGAGACTTGGACAAAAAAATATTCTCACACTAAACCACAAAATAACTTTTTATCTCATATACAAGTTGTCTAAAATACAAAACAATCTTTTATTCACCAAATATCATATTATATGTTGCATTTAACATTGTGAACGTAAACTATGATAACTAATAGAGGGGGGTCGGGGTGTCATATTTTATACTATCTAATATCAGTTGAATCACCTACTATTTGATTGCCATTATCGATCACTCGGATTACGCTTCAAATGTTTTTGTGGAGCGTGAGGAGATTCATCAAAAATTTCACATTGATTAACTTTAACATATCTTTATAAATAAAGACAATTTTCACTTAATATGTCAGTTATGTGTTGGGTATCCCTCCTATTTGGAGGTGCTAATAGCATTGGGCTTGCTATTGTCTTAAGCCCATGGTCCATGTGCCATGTGACAAGTGTGTCACGTGAGATGAAAAACAAAAGGGAATTGAATCCCTAGTTTCAGTAACATGAAACAACACAACACAGTTGCAGTTTCGTGCACACAAGAACAGAGGCGACGGCTGCATTCTAGAGTGAAGAGATTTTGGTCCTAAGTGATAATGAGTGTGTAGCAAAGTTGCTTGTTTTGAGCTACAACTTGAGTATGTATTTTCTATCACTTAGTTAGTTTTTACTAGTTGTTTAAATCTCTCTCTAGGTTGTGTTAGTTTACCCATTTTTATATGGAAGTTGATAGTTGTTGTTGATTCCACCATAGGTGATGATTATTGTTGTTCCTAGTGTTCACTAGATGACTGATTGTACCCATTATTGATTCATAGTGGAAGATTTATCTGGCTTGGTCCCGTGGTTTTTTATTCTCTCACATTGAGGGGATTTTCCACGTTAAATTCCGGTGTCTCATATTTATTTTATTGTTATCATTATTCTGCTTGGTTGGATTTTCTGGTTGTCAAATTAATTGCACAGGTGATTGGGAGAAATAATTCCGCATTTTAAAAAGACTATTAAGTCTAGTTTTCCCCAACATTATGTATGGTTGAGTTAAAATCAACTAAAATTCTAAAACAATAGAACCCACATATACTATAATTGCATCCAGAGCATGGGTAATATACAAGCACAGTAAATAGCTTTAATGAGAGTTATTACCTTTTTCCACCAACCGTTGCATAGAATCTGCTGCTTTTTTTAACCAAATTACCATTGCTGATGATGTTGGTGAGCTTCAACTCCCTATAAAAAAGATCAATCTTCATCAACTTATTATAGATATAGAACAGAATACTACTAGCTAAATATATATACAGAACAATTATTTTGAAGTTTGAAATTAGAAAATAAAAAAGAGTGAATATATTGAACCTTGCTAGTGTTCTGAGCATGATGGTGAGAGTGATCAAGATCTGATTGTGAAGGAAACAAGAAGAGGTTTGACCTTTGATGGATCTTGGGTAAATTTGAAAGCAGAGAAAGCAAGGAAAGAAAGAAATAATGGGTTGATGACTATTTAAGTTAGGAGTGTGACAAGTTTTGTTTGATACAAATATAGGAAGGTTAAACAAAAAATATTCTCTCCTCACCCGGGAAACTTGTCAATATTATCTTTTCTATTTTGTCTAGTAAAAATAAAATAAATGAAAATGATAAATAGTGTACCTGATGCATTAGTTAAGTACTTAAATAAAAAAATTCTATTTTGAAACTCGTGCATTCAATATATTGAAAGTGTAAAAAATTGTCTTTATCAACACTAATTTTGTGTTTTATTTCTATTTTTGATATGTTTAACAAATGCACCGAGTGCACTGTTTAGCATGACCCTAAAATAAAAACAAGATTTTTTACTTTTCGGTTATAAGTTATCTATGGAAATCATTTAAAAGAATCTGAATTCGATTATTTATGACTTGTGTGTATGACTCTTTCGAATAAAGAAAGATGAACACTCTGATACGGAACTTGCATTATTAGGTAAGTACCCTATGGACAAAATTCAATGTTACATCTGATTTTTATATTAATTTATATTTAATGGAAAATGCTAAGCAGTTCCTCCAGAGTACTAATTAAGCATATAAATATAGAAATTTGGTCTCAAAACTTATGCTTTCAATATATTAAAAATGCAAAATGTTATCTGTTTTTTTTTCTTCTAAACTACTCTTTTATAATTTGAGAGTATTTACTCATCAATCAATGAGAACAAGTCAAATAAGTAGGTTTGTATGTGGTCCTCACAAGTTTGTTACAAGTTAGTTCTCATTGATTGATATAGATAAATACTCATAAATTATGAAGGGTAGAGAGTATATATCATGATAAAAAAACCAAAAACTTCAGACCAAGAAAAAATAATTAAAAAAATCTCCATTTTGTACTTGCGTCTTTAATTAGAAATCCCCTTGAAATAAAGTTTATCTCTATATACAAATAGGATAAAAATATAAATTTATCTCTATGTCACTCTATAGTATAAATATTTGTACAGAAGTTTTTAAAATAAAACCCATAAAGGACAATTACAAAATAAGCGTTGCACTTGATCACTTTACATTTATTCATTATTATGAAAACATATTATCAAAATTATGTATCAGGATTAAGTCACGATTAAGACATGAATAGAAACTATTAGTTTTAGTTGTTCCGGTGTAGTCACCAGTAGTTGGGTAGTAGGAGCTTACTGAGGCTTAATAGTCTCATCCCACTCCATTTTTATTCTTTTCAGATAGACAGGTTATCAGAGCAAGGACCAGGTGAGAGCTGATGATCGATGCTGAGCTTGGATCATCGGAGGAGAAGATTTTAGTCTTCTTCCCTGTTTTGTTTTGTCTGTTTTAGTTTCATTAGTTTCTTTCTGTTGTTGTACCTTGTAAAATAAGTAATTTATTCTGTAATTTTAATGTACTCAGATTCAGTTATTTATGTCTCGACTAAATATTCTAGACGATTTAGTTGGGGCGTTATAATTGAGGATTTTTCAATTATATACAAATTTGTACATATTAAGAAGTTCAAAATAGTAAGTTTGAAATTTTATATTAAATATATAATTTTTTAATAAATAATTATTTTTTCAATAAAAAATTATAGACTATTTTTTGTTGTTTTAATATGCATGTGCAATATTGCGCATATAGACAAATTCATTAAAAAAACGATGATAAATAATGCATTTTCCTTAATTTATGTGAGTTGGTTTGATTGTAAAAATTTGGAACTTTGCAGTATGCTACTCTTAACGTCTTAGGTCCGAATAGTGGACACTGAAATTATTCAATCTTTAAACTTGAGATACATATCCAAATATGAAAAAGAATTAAAATGTCTTAAAAAATACTGTATAAAGCAATTATGAAACTCATAAGGTGACTCTTACATGTGACTCTTATTTAAAAATATTTTTTTTAAATGCCACAGTTTAGTAAAAAAAAAATCAACGGTGGCTAGCAAATGCGAAATTGGATAAACTTGAGGGGTTAAAATTGAGCAATTGAAATTTATAGGACTAAAATCAAGCAATTGTGAAACTCAGAAGATCATCAAACAATTAAAACTTAGGGGACAAAATTACAAATTGTGAAACTTATGGATTCAAAAGTGCATTTAATCCTATAGAAAAAGATTTTAAGTTAAAGTGATTTATTATGTTTGGATATATTCATGCAAAAATGAGTTGAACAAAAAGTTTGAGTGTAAAAATCAATTCTAAAATCAGAAACTACGATTTATAGCTTCAAGTAGAATCAATTCTTGAGGCAGAATCAATTTTACTTTTGAAAAACCAAACAAGTCATAATCAATTCTACACGTCCAGAATCAATTTTGTCTGCGCCAGAATTGAAACAAAACATGCATTTAATTCTATAGAAAAAGTAGCTCCAAATTGTACTTTTGTTTCGAAGTGGGAACCTTTTTACTCTAAACCTTTCTTTTTCTTTGTTCCTATTTATAAGAACAATAGACAGGTTTTCCGGAATGTCTTTCACTAGCAAAATTCATGTTATGCAAATGTGTTGTGAATTGTGATGATGACTGATGAGTCCAACGCTCCTGTACAATTTCATTTCATGGTATAAAATCATGTGTGTGCACTTTATTGCCACGGGTTAAATAATGATAAGTGATAAGTTTTTTTAAGGCTAAATTATATTTTTAGTCCCTTAATTTATTTTATGATTTCATTTTGGTCCCTTAATTATTTGTTGTTTCATTTTGGTCCCTTAACTTTATTTTTATTAGTCATTTTAGTCCTCTCAATCAATTTTTAAATCTTAAACGTTGGATATGAAAGACCCCTGATGCACTTGCAACATCTGATAATTTCCATTTAAAAAAAAAAAATCTCTCTGCACACTTCTCTGTGCAACTATCACAACCAAGAACAAAATGTTAAAACACTAAAAATGGTTACTTTTTACAATGGTCTAAGAACAAACATACTAGAAATGTTCAATACACAAAATAACCATTGTATTGTATAAAGAAACACAAAGGAAATTTGAAAGAGAGGCACAATTTCCACGATGGTGATTTTCTTTCTTCTCTATCTTGTTTTTGTTTTGGTTCAAGTTTGTTGTTTGTGTGATGCTTTCAATTTCCATGGTGGTGTTCCTTCGATATCATAGCTTGCATGATGGCAGAGTGGATGAACGAACTGAGGAGGAAGAGAACGAAGAGGTGAACAAAATGGGTCTGGCGAGTGGGTGAAGTGGTGAACGGAGAAGATGAATGATGGAGGGAAAAGAAAAAGAATAAAGATGGAAATTATAAGATGTTGTGGATCTACCATAAAATCTGATGTGCCTCTCATATCCAACGTTCAAGATTTAAAAACTGATTGAAAGGACTAAAATGATTAATAAAAGAGCAATGCTATATGTTACGGGAGAAAAAGTACAAGAAAGAGAAGAATTGTACTATATTGTTTAAAAAAAATTAAAATTGCTATAAATAAGGAAGTTTAGAGGAAATCATGGGGTGGTTGGTTATGAAATTGTAAGGCCATGATTTATTCTTCTCTTTCTTGCTTGTTAGTTTCTTACAAACAAGCATTTCCCTTAATAAAAATAAAGTTAAAGGACCAAAATGGGACAACAAATAATTAAGGGACCAAAATGAAACCATAAAATAAGTTAAGGGACTAAAAGTATAATTTAGCCTTTTTTTAATATATGTGCATGCTAAATGACACGATTACATACATCTAGGGGTGGGTAACGGGTTGGGTAGGACGGATTTGCGCAAAAAAATACCACTCATTTTAACCCGCGGTTGCAATAATGAGGTCCAATCCGACTCTTTTTAAAAGTTCGGTTTATGCGGGTTCGGTTTATGCGGATTGACGGTTTGACGGATCGGTTAATTCGGTTTTGAACTAACAAATAAAAAATTATCTGTAAAATAAAATAAAAAACTCAATTGTGTGGTGTGAAGAACGTTAGTGCAAGTGAAATAGAATAAAATATAACGTATAATAAAATAGTAACAATAAATGTATTGTGATATTAGTATTTGAGTGAGAGAAAGCTAGTAGTTTTCAACTATTAGTTAGTGGTATCTTGTTTCCACTTTCCGAAGAAACAAACAATAACAAGTTTTGAGTTTGTGTGTTTCGAGATATGTTCAATCACTCATCATATTTTATATATTAAATAAAAAAAAAACTTACAATTTATATCAAGATCCAAAAATTATGTTAGATCAAATTATTCTCGTGCAATTTTATAACTTATTTACAAATATTGTTTATTTCTTTTTACTCTATGAATGGAGTTTAATTGATGCTATGGTAGAGCATATCTGAGTTACTAGATTTGGTCTAATGATAAGATATTTAAATAATATATTATAGATTTTGAGTTTCATCATCAACTCCATTATAAATTAAAAAAAAAAAAAAGTTAGAGCATGCCTTCCTTTAAAAAATTAGGTTAGAGCATTGTCTTACAATTTGGTTTGATACTTAAAACAGAGTAAGACATGTGTAGTCGCAAGTCTAAATTATTTATATACACTTGACACAAATTAAAAAAAAAAAAAAGGTAAAAAGAGAAAAAATAATTTTTTCTTTTTACTAAAACTAGTACGTTTGTTCATGCAAAGCACGAAATTATTTTCATTTTTAATACTATTTGAGTGTTTATTTTAAAATACTATTTGAGAATTTGGTCTAAAATTCAACGATGAAATTGAGAATTTTTTTGCATGATATATGTTTAAGGATATTACAGGATAGAGCGAGATGGAGATTATTCGTTTTCCGTTCTACACTATTATGAGATTCTTTCTTTCGTCTTCATCCCTGAGACTATATATGAACCCTATAAATATAAAGTAATTAAAAACTCTATATATTTCAAATATATGTCAATCTTTTTTTTTTTTTTTTTTGAACGGCAAAATTTTATTAAAAGATAGCTCCTCCACAAGAAGTGAAAGGAGTTATCGAGAAAAACATACAAACAAAAGGTAACGTGATATAACACAATTACCGACATCAAAACAAACACCCCAAACCACCCATACACCACTAATGATTCGCTAACCCACCAGAGAAAACCCCTACCCGATCCTATGAGACACCACTAGGCACTAACTTCCGAACTCGAATTAAAATTACTCGGCCCATTAGACCCAGAAAGTAGCCCCGAAAGTCAAAGGTTGAGGCACCCCGGTAGTCAGAGAATCGACAGTCAACACCTGATGCCGTAGAATTCGACCAGATAGCAGAGACCTGCAAGTCTCAACAGACTTGAAACACCCATCAGCGACTCCAAAGAGTCCTGCAAATCTCACCAGATTTGAAAATGGTCAGAGACTCTTATATCAGGGAGAATCCACACACACCCAGTATTAACCGTCCACCACCTCTCCATCACCAATACATCCCAGAGGTACGATAAAGCGACAACGTCCGTCAACACGGAGAGTCTACGTACCCGACCCTTTCGGGCGCGCCAGGACAACACCTCAGTCCACCACCACCACCGCCAGAACACCTTCAAAACAAACCCCCCACCACCTCTGCCAAAACCCCACCACCCCAAACACAAAACACCAAAACTCCCGCCACAGCCACATCTTCACACCATCCCCACCGTGAGCCGCTGCAAATGTCGTCGGAACAGCACCACCTCCAAAACCAAACAGCACCCCAGCTACACCCCACCGGGCAACACCACACCTCGCCATCACCTCAACTCGACCGCACCCCCAACAACACCCCATCGTGCCACCACGGCATCACCACACCAAATCCCCAAAAACAAAGAACGACGACAAAACCAGGGCAGCAGGAACAGAGCAAAAACGACCGGCAGGGAGGGAAACCAAAATCACACAGAGCAGAGGGTCCAAGACCAGATCGGAGTACCCATAGCCGTCCTCAACGCCATCAAAACGGAAGACAACGAAACTGAGGCTCCTCCTCCACCACACCACCAGTACCTGAAAACGCATCCAAACCAACACTGCAGATTCAGCAAAACGATTCCTCAACTCCATAACAGTCGAACGCACACCAGAGCCTTCACGGTCCAACAAAAACGAGCAGCTTCACCCGCACGAAGCAAGCCCACGCGATCTGGAAAAACAAGCCACCACCGCGCCGAGCAAGAACACGGTGGTACGGAGGGCCGCGCCGCTCGTCGTACCACCAGAGGAGGAGTCTACATCGCGAACGGGAAGGTTTGGATATGGTGGGTAAGGCGGCGGATCTGGTTAGTGAGTATGCAGAGAGAAAATCTTGGTTTTAGATGTAAATCTTTTGTGGTTTTGTCTTTTAAGTATCTATGAGTTGAGGATTGTGAGTGTTGTTTGTAAACTAAATATATGTCAATCTATTTTGACTCTTGTTTCCATTCTCATATGAAAATATGTTCTGGTTTTTCATGTCCTTAAGATTCTTTGGGAGCATGGTGACTACGGTCTGGCAAGTGCATCAGTCTGTCGTCGAGTAATAATTCACACTCTAGATGTCTAGAATGAGTTCGTATCCACAGGGATCGTGCCGAAGCTTCACTAGCGTTATTTAAGTTTGGTTAGTTTTGCATTCGCTTTGGGTTTTTGAAAAATATTTTATAAAATTAGCGTAATGCTTGCATAAATAAATAATAATAATAATAATAATAATAGATTCAGAAACATAGAGGATAGGTGTGGTGGTTAGACTCTCTCCCTTCTTCATATTTGGCATGACCGGTGTATAACATAGTTATTTAGATTAATGTTCGGCGGTGACTTTTCCTTGTTGTAGTAACATCTTACTGTTACACTATGTCTATTAAAGTTTCCCTACTTTCATAACTAAGGTACCTACGAGAGCCTAACCTCGATGTATCACATACCCTAATTACTAAGTGAGTTGTTTATAAACATGCTGATGACAGGAATTTCTACGTCATTTTTAGTATTATTATTAGTAGTAAAATGACCAAGACATGCCCAAATACGAAGGAAAACCTACAAAAGCAAGAAAAAGCATCAAGACAGAGTCCAAGATGCAAAAAGACAAGAAAAAGCCCAAAAAGTGAAGAAATACAGCATTCCATCGCAGCACGATGTGTGCTATCGTGCCACGATGAAAGCTCCTTGCACGCCAAGCAATCAGAAGAAATAAATCTTGAGAAAATCTTCCATCGCAGTACGATGCCATACAACGCAGTACGATGATGTTACTTGGCGCCCAAGCTGATGAAATGCACAGGATCAGTTATAATTTTGAACTGAATCTTCACATCGCAGTACGATGGCCTTATCGTGCTGCGATGCCTTGCTGAGGCCCATTACGAAAACTATAAATAGAGCCTCCCATTCATTGTTTTATTCATTCAGAAATAGTAGAACACTCTCTACTATAAGGAGAGGTTCAGAGGAGCTCTATTGGGCATAGTTTTCTCCCCTTACGGGAAAACTAACTCAGCAAGGTATGATTTCTTTAGGCTTTTGTATTTAGGTTATAATTCTTGTAATTTAAATATGTAGTCTTTATAATTTATGCCTTAGGTTGTGGTGGAGAAGATGAACTCCCCTATGAATATTTGGAGTCTGTGATTGAGTCTAAGTTATAATAAATGATATTTAGTAATTATGTTTGTTATTTACTTTCGTGCACTTTAGTAACGTATTCTCGTAATCTGGCCGGATAAGCGGGAGCGCCCATAGAATTGATATCAGGTTTTGACTCGGTATTAGTCCGGAACTTGTAGTAAATAATGCTAGGTGTATAGAGACGGTAACATCCTGAACTAGTCGTGAACTGAGCGGTTAGAGGAGGAATCATGCACTAGGTGTGATCTGAGCACTTAGAAGATGAACAACCCGATACTAGGACCTAGAGGTTAATTGGTGAAGGTTATAATGCATGTTTATAAACAACTCACTTAGTAATTAAGGTATGTGACACATCGAGGTTAAGCTCTCGTAGGTACCTTAGTTGTTAATGTAGGGAAACTTTAATAGACATAGTGTAATAGTAAGGTATTACTACAACAAGGATAATTCACCGCCGAACATAATCTAAGTAACTATGTTATACACCGGTCATGCCAAATATGAAGAAGGGAGGGAATCCAACCACCATGCCTAGCCTCTATATTTCTTGAATCTATATTTATAATTTCTGCATTTATATTTCTGCAAAGCATTACGCTTATTTTATAAAAACCTTTTCAAAAACCAAAGCGAATGCAAACTATCACAAACTTAAATAACGCTAGTAAAGCTGCGGCACGATCCCTGTGGATACGAACTCATTCTAGACACCTAGAGTGTGAATTATTACTCGACGACAGACTGGTGCACTTGCCAGACCGTAGTCAAGTTTTTGGCGCCGTTGTCGGGGATTGTGTTTACAAAGCATTACTAGATTTATTTAAGTTTGTCAAAAAAATTTCAAAAATACAAAAAAAATTAAAAAATCAAAAAAATCTTGTTGATGATTGTGGATTTTGATCTGTGAAAGTTCTGGCTAAGGATAAGTCTTGGTATTTAAGCGATCCGTTGTGATCCACCTCACTTACCTGGGAATTTTCATAGTGACAAAGACACATGAGACAAACAAAAAATAGTTCCACAAGAAAAATATTTATCCAGTGCTACTGAGGTATTTGTTTAAAGTGCATGCAGACAGACAAGTACTCAAGAGCTAAGGATTACAAAGGCTGGCAACAGCAAAAATCAAAGACAGCATTCTCACAGGAAGACTCTCAAAGTGATGAGGGATGGAGCAAATTGAAAAAGAGAAGCTGCAAAAAAAAGTCAATGGTCAGGAGGATCATTTGACTGAGACTTCTATAGGAAGTAACAAAGTAAAAGGGCTGCTTACAAAAATGGTTCAGAAACACAGGAACCATTGGCGAAGATGACATGAGAAGAGAGAGGCCATCAGGGATGAACTACTACAATCAGAAGAATTAATCTGCAAACTCATCTCAGAAGAACAAATCCTTCCTCAGGAGGAAAAGCGCAAAAAAGAAAGACATGCACAGGTACAAGTTTGGGGTGAAATCACTGCGTTCTATGAAACTGCACCGGTAAATTAGTCGCCAACCGGATAGTTGAGGGCATGGTGAAACAGATCTGATCCGACCAAAAGATTGCAGGAGTTTAAGATGGTCAGTGCTTCAAGCTGGAACAAAGGAGCACAAGAGAGAGACATGCGAACCTATCCTTTGTAATAGAGGAAATGCCTCAAGCTAATGAGAGGCTAAACAAGCGCTGCTTGGGAGGCAACCCAAGGATAAGTATTTTATTTCAGTATTTTAATTTTCAGCATTTTCAATTCAATAAAATGTACTTAAGAATTCCTGTCTGTCATTTTCATCTATTAACCCTTATTCAAACTTACAAAAAATTAAATAACTGTTTGCTGTTTATTATCTAGTGCATGATACACTGTTATAGGTAAGATTGCGGCGAAGTAAGTTATAAATTCTGATGAGCCGAATTTCACGCCTTCATAAAGAAACCAAAGGTGATTGCTCCGAAATGCGAAGTTCGGGAGACAGAGAGACGAGTAATGAAGCTGGTGTCTGTGGGACAAATGTTCAACTTTCAGATACCTAAGCCATGTGAGGATTTGAGCCAAATATTTCCAAACGGTATTACCACTTTCTTTCGAATTACTATGAGAGTACCGTGCACTTGTTTATTTTCTAGAACTTGCTCTAATTCTCTGCTGACTAGTTGATTTGATATTATATGCATTGAGGCAATTGTTTGTTATAACCCAGAGCCTTTACAAGCCACCCTTTATATATTATTATCCTTTGCTAGCCAAATTTGAGCCGTGATTATTATTATCCCTTTTCGTTTCGGTGACAAACCACGATATAAGCCTATAGACCAGAAAAACAATGATTTACCCTCTTTGGAGTTAGGTAATAGTTCTCAAAGTCTTGGCAACAAAATAAGTTTGGGGTTGCTCATGGAACTAGCAACGTCTAAGTTTGGGGTGGGTATACGGTGAACTATCACTACAAAAAAGGAAAAATAAATGAAAAGAGACGGGAAAAACATCAAAAAAGATAGTCTCTTAAAAAAAAATGAATGAAAAGGAAAAAAGAGCCAAAGGGCAAAAGAAAGAGCCAAAGGGCAAAAATAGTAATAGAAAAGAACCATACAAAGACACATCCGGTTCTTATTTTCCGATACCAACAAAAAAAGGCACTCTAAGGAACAAAGGTTGCGTACACAAAAAGGAACAACAAAGTAGAACTTAACTCCAATGTTTAGCCTACTATTCCCAAAAATGTCCTACCTTGACCTAAGCCACGTTATAACCCTGAAAAGACCTCCAATAATGCATGTATATTAAATTTTGACTGGTTGCTTAGAATTCTTGCAAGCCTATGGTAAAATGGCAGGTTGTACGATGATTGAGAGTTAACCCTTTCAATTATGAGCGAAAAACACAAATGTGAGAGAGAGAAAAAGTTGAACATGGACTCTTGCAGACATTTGTCCGATTTGCTACCATTGACGTCTCCTGAGCCTAGCAGGACTGAGCATGATCGCTGCGGTAAGAAATCAGCGGTACCATTGCTGAAATATTAAGCAAGGTTGTGAAATTCCTATCATCTTATTTATCTCTTATTTCTCTAACGATCTTGTCTGACAGCATGTTACTTGAGGACAAGCAACAGTTTAAGTTTGGGGTTGTGATGACAGGAATTTCTACGTCATTTTTAGTATTATTATTAGTAGTAAAATGACCAGGACATGCCCAAATACGAAGGAAAACCTACAAAAGCAAGAAAAAGCATCAAGACAGAGTCCAAGATGCAAAAAGACAAGAAAAAGCCCAAAAAAGTGAAGAAATACAGCATTCCATCGCAGCACGATGTGTGCTATCGTGCCACGATGAAAGCTCCTTGCACGCCAAGCAATCAGAAGAAATAAATCTTGAGAAAATCTTCCATCGCAGTACGATGCCATACAACGCAGTACGATGATGTTACTTGGCGCCCAAGCTGATGAAATGCACATGATCAATTATAATTTTGAATTGAATCTTCACATCGCAGTACGATGGCCTTATCGTGCTGCGATGCCTTGCTGAGGCCCATTACGAAAACTATAAATAGAGCCTCCCATTCATTGTTTTATTCATTCAGAAATAGTAGAACACTCTCTACTATAAGGAGAGGTTCAGAGGAGCTCTATTGGGCATAGTTTTCTCCCCTTACGGGAAAACTAACTCAGCAAGGTATGATTTCTTTAGGCTTTTGTATTTAGGTTATAATTCTTGTAATTTAAATATGTAGTCTTTATAATTTATGCCTTAGGTTGTGGTGGAGAAGATGAACTCCCCTATGAATATTTGGAGTCTGTGATTGAGTCTAAGTTATAATAAATGATATTTTGTAATTATGTTTGTTATTTACTTTCGTGCACTTTAATAACGTATTCTCGTAATCTGGCCGGATAAGCGGGAACGCTCATAGAATTGATATCAGGTTTTGACTCGGTATTAGTCCGGAACTCGTAGTAAATAATGCTAGGTGTATAGAGACGGTAACATCCTGAACTAGTCGTGAACTGAGCGGTTAGAGGAGGAATCATGCACTAGGTGTGATCTGAGCACTTAGAAGATGAACAGCCCGATACTAGGAGATGCGTTATCCGGCCAGATTACGAGATGCGTTATTAAAGTGCGTGAAAGTAAATAACAAACATAATACTTAAATATCATTTATTATAACTTTGACTCAGTCACAGACTCCAAATAATCATTGGGGAGTTCATCTTCTCCACCACAACCTAAGGCATCTATTACAAAAGACTACATATTTAAATTACAATAAAGAAACTATAATCTAAACATAAAAGCCTAAAGAAAACATACCTTGCTGAGTTAGTTTTCCCGTAAGGGGAGAAAACTATGCCCAATAGAACTCCTCTGAACCTCTCCTTATAGTAGGGAGTGTTCTACTATTTCTGAATGAATAAAACAATGAATGGGAGGCCCTATTTATAGTTTTCGTAATGGGCCTCAACAAGGCATCGCACCACGATGAAGCCATCGTGCTGCGATGTGAAGATTCAGTTCAATTTTATAACCGATCTTGTGCATTTCATCAGCTTGGGCGCCAAGTTATGTCATCGTGCTGCGATGCACAGATTTTCTTCAGATTTATTTCTTCTGATTTCTTGGCGAACAAGCAGCTCCCATCGTGGCACGATGGGAGCCATTGTGCTGCGATGGAATGCTGATTTTCTTCACATTTTGGCCTTTTTATTGTCTTTTTACATCTTGGACTCTGTCTTGATGCTTTTTCCTGCTTTTGTAGGTTTTCCTTCGTATTTGGGTCTGTCTTGGTCATTTTACTACTAATAATAATACTAAAAATACCATAGAAATTCCTGTCATCACAACCCCAAACATAAACTGTTGCTTGTCCTCAAGTAACATGTTGTCAGACAAGATCGTTAGAGAAATAAGTGATAAATAAAGATTATAGGAATTTCACAACCTTGCTTGTATTTCAGCAATGGTACCGCTGATTTCTTACCGTAGCGATCATGCTCAGTCCTGCTAGACTCAGGAGACGTCAATAGTAGCAAATCGGACCAATGCCTGCAAGAGTCCATGTTCAACTCTTTCTCTCTCTCACATTTATGTTTTTCGCTCATAATTGAAAGGGTTATCTCTCAATCATCGTGCAACCTGCCATTTTACCATAGGCTTGCAAGAATTCTAAGCAACCAGTCAAAATTCAATATACATGCATTATTGGAGGTCTTTTTAAGGGTTATAATGTGGCTTAGGTCAAGGTAGGACATTTTTGGGAATAGTAGGCTAAACTTTGGAGTTAAGTTCTACATTGTTGTTCCTTTTTGTGTACGCAACCTTTGTTCCTTAGGGTGCCTTTTGTGTTGGTATTGGAAAATAAGAACCGGATGTGTCTTTGTGTGGTTCTTTTCTATCACTGTGTTTGCCCTTTGGCTCTTTTGTTTTGCCCTTTGGCTCTTTCTTTTGTCTTTTGGCTCTTTCTTTTGCCCTTTGGCTCTTTCTTTTTCATTCATTTTTTTTAAGAGACTATTTTTTAGGGAATTTTTTGATGTTTTCCCGTCTCTTTTATTATTTTTTTCTTTTTGTAGTGATAGTTCTCCGTACACCCACCCCAAACTTAAACGTTGCTAGTTCCATGAGCAACCCCTAACTTATTTTGTTGCCAAGACTTGAGAACTATTACCTTAACTCCAAAGAGGGTAATTTCATTGTTTTTCTGGTCTATAGGCTTGTATCGTGGTTTGTCACCGAAACAAAAAGGGATAATTTATTTTTTTTACGGCTCAAAATTGGCTAGCAAAGGATATAATATAATAAAGGGTGGCTTGAAAAGGCTCTGGGTTATAACAAACCATTGCCTTAATGCATATAATATCAAATCAACTAGTCAGCAGAGAATTAGAGCAAGTTATAGAAAATAAACAAGTGCACGGTACTCTCATAGTAATTCGAAAGAAAGTGATAATACCGTTTGGAAATATTTGGCTCAAATCCTCACATGGCTTAGGTATCTGAAAGTTGAACACTTGTCTCACAGACACCAGCTTCATTACTCGTCTTTTTGTCTCCCGAACTTCGCACTTCAGAGCAATCACCTTTGGTTTTTTGTATGAAGGCGTGAAATTCGGCTCATCAGAATTTATAACTCACTTCGCCGCAATCTTACCTATAACAGTTTATCATGCACTAAATAATAAACAGCAAACAGTTATTTAATTTTTTGTAAGTTTGAATAAGGGCTGTTTACAGATGAGGATGACATGCAGAATTCTAGGCATACTTTATTGAATTGAAAAACTGAATTGAAATTGCTGAATTGAAAATACTGAAATTAAAAATTACTCATCCTTGGGTTGCCTCCCAAGCAACGCTTGTTTAGCCTCTCATTAGCTTGAGGCATTTCCTCCATTACAGAGGATAGGTTCACATGTCTCTCTCTTCTGTAGGAGTTTTCGCCTTAGCTCCTCCCTCTTTGCCTCTTTGTGGGTATTCCTTCTTTGGTTCTTTCTCATATTTGACCCTGTTATTCTTTCTTCCTTCAGCAGCAGGCTTCTTCAGAGGTGGCGTATTAACCCCAAACTTAGATTTTCTGGCCACTTTTCGGTATCTACCCCATGCTTTGACCCATGTTGCTCGGATGTCCACTTCAATAGTTAGCCTCTTCAGTTTATCCGTGAGTTCCTCGGGTACCTCCTCTTCCTGAGCTGTCTCTATCTCTAGCTGCGCCATTTCATGCGCCATTTCATTCTCCAGCTCCTCTATCTCTATCTTTACCTGTACTTCTTGAGTTGGAGTCGGTGGTGTAGCTTTTTCCTGTTTCCACTCGAGCATGTAGCAGTCTACTCTCTCAGTTTTGGAAGCTTTGATTATTCTTTCCTTATCCCCACTCCTTATAGTCAACTCAGCGAGCTCCACATTAATGAGTGCCCTGCTAGTTGCTAGGAATGGTCTTCCGAGAATGATCGGATGCTCTTCATCTTCTTGGATATCTAGGATCATGAAGTCTGCTGGAAATACCAGGTCTTTGACTTTCACCAAGACATCTTCTACTGTACCTGCTGAGTGAATTGTTGTTTGGTTAGCCAAAACAAGTTCCCGTTCTGTACCTGCAGTTGCTTTTGTGAGTTTAAACTTCTCCGCCAGAGATAATGGCATTACGTTAACACTTGAACCCACATCACATAGTGCTCGGACTTCTGCTCCTTCAATCTGACAGAGTATGGTGACGCTTTCAGGATCTGTCTTCTTGATTGACAGTCACGGTTTCGTTTCTGGTTTTCCCGCAAACCTGTAAGAACATTGCCCTTAATATCAAAGTTAGCTGGATTCGCCGGCTGGAATCCCAGTGAGATCC
Organism: Trifolium repens; assembly: GCA_030408175.1. Classification (NCBI taxonomy): domain Eukaryota; kingdom Viridiplantae; phylum Streptophyta; class Magnoliopsida; order Fabales; family Fabaceae; genus Trifolium; species Trifolium repens. Next base: position 18,760,742 of record CP125849.1, read on the forward strand.
GATCTGTGTCAGTTCTCTTGCAGTAGTCTCCCATTGTAATTCTTTGCTCGTCCCCCATGGCTTTGGTGGTAGGCTCTTTTCTGTTTTGAGACTACTGGATTCTGCAAGCCTATGTGCTTGCCTTCTTTTCCAAAGCGTTCTTTCTGGTTCAGGGTCGTACTCAAACTCCAGGATACCTGTTATCAAGCACAACAAATGAATACCTTCAGTAGCACTGGAAAATTAAATGGTAAAACTATTTTTGGTTTGTTTCGTGTGTCTTTTGTCACAATGAAAATTCCCAGGTAAGTGAGGTGGATCACAACGGATCGCTTAAATACCAAGACTTATCCTTAGCCAGAACTTTCACAGATCAAAATCCACAATCATCAACAAGATTTTTTGATTTTTTAATTTTTTTGTATTTTTGAATTTTTTTTGACAAACTTAAATAATTATAGTAATGCTTTGTAAACACAATCCCCGGCAACGGCGCCAAAAACTTGACTACGGTCTGGCAAGTGCACCAGTCTGTCGTCGAGTTATAATTCACACTCTAGGTGTCTAGAATGAGTTCGTATCCACAGGGATCGTGCCGAAGCTTCACTAGCGTTATTTAAGTTTGGTTAGTTTTGCATTCGCTTTGGGTTTTTGAAAAAGGTTTTATAAAATTAGCGTAATGCTTGCATAAATAAATAATAATAATAATAATAGATTCAGAAACATAGAGGATAGGTGTGGTGGTTGGACTCTCTCCCTTCTTCATATTTGGCATGACCGGTGTATAACATAGTTATTTAGATTAATGTTCGGCGGTGACTTTTCCTTGTTGTAGTAACACCATACTGTTACACTATGTCTATTAAAGTTGCCCTACTTTCATAACTAAGGTACCTACGAGAGCCTAACCTCGATGTATCACATACCCTAATTACTAAGTGAGTTGTTTACAAACATGCATTATTATCTTCACAAATTAACCTCTACATCCTAGTATCGGGCTATTCATCATCTAAGTGCTCAGTTCACACCTAGTTCATGATTCCTCCTCTAACCGTTCATTCACGACTAGTTCAGGACGTTACCGTCTCTATACACCTAACGCTATTTACTACTAGTTCCGGACCATATTAAGTTAGAAACCTAATATCAATTCTATGGGCGCTCCCGCTTATCCGGCCAGATTACGAGATGCGTTATTAAAGTGCATGAAAGTAAATAACAAACATAATACTTAAATATCATTTATTATAACTTTGACTCAGTCACAGACTCCAAATATTCATTGGGGAGTTCATATTCTCCACCACAACCTAAGGCATCTATTACAAAAGACTACATATTTAAATTACAATAAAGAAATTATAATCTAAACATAAAAGCCTAAAGAAAACATACCTTGTTAAGTTAGTTTTCCCGTAAGGGGAGAAAACTATGCCCAATAGAGCTCCTCTGAACCTCTCCTTATAGTAGAGAGTGTTCTACTATTTATGAATGAATAAAACAATGAATGAGAGGCTCTATTTATAGTTTTCGTAATGGGCCTCAGCAAGGCATCGCACTACGATGAAGCCATCATGCTGCGATGTGAAGATTCAGTTCAATTTTATAACTGATCCTGTGCATTTCATCAGCTTGGGCGCCAAGTTATGTCATCGTGCTGCGATATGTGTAACAGCCCGGCGACCAGCCACACAGATGCTGAAGCCCCGCTGCTCGTTACCAGCTTAATCACTACCCCCCTTGTAGTGTTTTTGCCTCCGTAGTGATTCGAACCATGCACCCTGGGGATAAATACATGTTCAATGCAATCACTACTACCAATTGAGCTAGTAGCTCAATTGGTAGTAGTGATTGCATTGAACATGTATTTATCCCCAGGGTGCATGGTTCGAATCACTACGGAGGCAAAAACACTACAAGGGGGGTAGTGATTAAGCTGGTAACGAGCAGCGGGGCTTCAGCATCTGTGTGGCTGGTCGCCGGGCTGTTACAATATGCTCCATCGTGCTGCGATGCAAAGATTTTCTTCAGATTTATTTGTTCTGATTTCTTGGCGAACAAGCAGCTCCCATCGTGGCACGATGGGAGCCATCGTGCTGCGATGGAATGCTGATTTTCTTCACATTTTGGGTTTTTTTTTTGTCTTTTTACATCTTGGACTCTATCTTGATGCTTTTTCCTGCTTTTGTAGGTTTTCCTTTGTATTTGGGCCTGTTTTGGTCATTTTACTACTAATAATAATACTAAAAATACCATAGAAATTCCTGTCATCACATGGTTTCGCATAAAATTAAAATATACCATGATTCTTTAACTGCGATAAATCTCTTCAAGGATGGTTGTACGCTAACTCATCATCAGCCGACTCTTTGTGGAAAATATACATCAAGTTCATCGTCAAACACATGATCATTTTTTTTTTTTCAATAATATTTATTTGCTTGTGTTATTGTATTTAGTTCATTATCAATAATATTTTTATTTATTATTATTTTCCCCTATTCTTTCCCCTAAATACCACAAATTTAACATGGTATCAGAGTCTCTACGACTAAATCGTATAGAGTTCGATCCCCGCTCCCCTCATTTTCAAATTAAAAAGTGGAATTTAAAAATATGGTAGGTGGACCTATGCATTATCCACGTTTCAAGCCCAAATGGGCCCTTGCGTGAGGGGGCGTGTTAGAAATAATATAAAATCATTGATGTGGCATATCCTAACAACTTAAGCTTTTGAGATAATCAGTTATTTAAATAGCTGATTATCCCAAAAGCTTAAACTGTTAGGATAGGGTCATATAAATGGTTTTATATTATTTTTAACATGCCCCCTCACGCAAGAGCCCATTTGGACTTGAAGCGTGGATAATGCATAGGCCCACCTATCAGATTTTTGAAAAAGTTCATATTCAATTATTCTCATTTTTAAAAATTCTAAAATTTTGTATAGAAACTTTTTATATCGTTAAACAATTTATATCATTAAACATGTATGAAAAAATAATTTTTCAAAAATTTAAAAGTTTAAAGATAATTAAACAATTTTAAATTTTTTGAAAAATAGCATAATAAAATTTAAAACTGCCTAAAATTTTTGTAGACCAAAATATGACACTTTTTAATAGGAATAAAAACAAAAATTATCTGTCCCGTAAGCTTAGCTCAATTGGTAGGACAATTGCATAGCCACTAGGCTACTAGACCAAAAAAAAAACAAAATTTATCTTGTAAAAGAAAACAAAATTTATAGGACTAAAAACATATTTTAATAAAAAACTCACATTTAAAATGGAGGGACTTCTATCAGAATGATAACACTAACAATTTCGACATTTCAATCGATAATATTAAAAAGAGGAAAATCTAAATTCAATCATTACAAATCTAAACATTTTAGAAGAGTACTACCACATTGAGCAGTACCATTACAGTTTGGGGTTTAGTTTAACTATCATTAGGGTTCAGAGTAGAAATTGGGGGTTTCGGTCCAAACTCCTATCCCATACACTGTCTTAAGTCTTCACAGTCCACTTTCTCCTCAGAGTTCAAACCTAAACCACCCACCCTCTCCACATAGCGTCGCACACCACGATGAGTATTAGTAGTTGGAGAACTCTTCTTCTACGGATCGGCGATAAGAGTCCCGAATATGGACCTTCCTCCGATTTCAAAGACCACATTGTTCGTTTTTTCCTCTCTCCCTCTCTCTCTCTCTCTCGCTTTATTCCTTCAACTTATTCTTCTTCTTTTCGCTTTTTGATTTTTCAGGAAACTTGTTTCGGTGTTCTTCGTCGTGAGCTTGAACACTCCGAAACTGAGATTTTGGAGGTAAAATCAATTTCTATTCTCTTGTTTTGCATTTCAATCGAATTTTTCTATATTCTGATTGTTAGGTTAAACGTTATTATCAATGAACCAATTCACATGTTTTGAATTTGTTTTTTTCTTTTATTAGTTTTTGTGTTGTTGCTTTGAATTTGCGTTTTCTATCAATAGGTAGACTTATTTTCTTCATAAATATGGACATTGAAGATAATAGGAAGAGATAAACTCGTAGGAAAGTGAGAGAAACTGAGAGAAAGAGAGGGAAAGTAGAGAGTGATTGAATTCTTTTGTATTTCTGTTATCCAGAGTTAAAGTACAATGATTAGGTGATCGGTATTTATCTTTGTATCAGTTTTGAATTGATTCTCAATCAGTTGAGACGTGTGCTGACTCAGCAAAGTTAGTTACAATGATAAGGCATTGGTTGGCTCCTAGCTATTTCATATTCCACCTAGCTTATGTTTGGTTCCTCATTTGGAGCAGCCAAAAGAATTGATTTTGACATGTTTGGTTGTTCTTGTTCTGTAGTAGAATTGATTTTACCTCCAAAATTGATTCCAACTTGAAGCTAGGGTTTGTAGCTTTTGAGTCTAAACGTGTTTCTTACACTTAAATTTATAGCTCAACTCACTTTTACGTAAATGTATCCAAACATAGCAACTTTACATTTAACTCACTTTTCAAAATCAATTTTACAAAAGTAACTCATTCAAAATCTATTTTTGTCATTGCGGAACCAAACATACTCTTAACTGTTGATAACAGTTACTCTATTAGAACCTTGATTAGAATGTTGAAGTGTAATATGTGGTAATTGGTATAAGGACTTCTACATTTTTCGTTACGAGTTCAAATATTTGAATTTGAATATTTTTATGGTGCAATCATATCTTCAGCGTGTGATGCACTTCATATTTAGACACCTGCTCACACACCGGTGTCTAGCGTGTCTGATAAATTGTCATCTATTGTACTTTTGTGTGCTGCGATACAACACTACTATGTTTGTTATGATGAGATATTTACTTTATTGTTTTCATGCAGTTCCTTCTTACATGTGCTGAACAATTGCCTCACAAGATTCCTTTCTATGGAACTCTGGTATATATTTCCTTATCCTTTTATCTCTCTTGAACTGTAAATAACTTTCATTATTTATTTCATTGCATGTTCTAATATTTTTCTCTTAATTAGGACATGTAAGCGTGCATGTATGTTTCACAGATATAAGAATAAGATGCTCATATTATTATTAGGTGTGTGTGTTCGTGTGTGCGTGTATTATGTTTTCCGAGTTTGATATATATGTGTGAACATGCTGAACTATGTTGATTAATCAGTATGGGAAACTTGCTGACCACTAACTTATGACAGTGGAAGTCTATCTAATTATTCTGGGAATGATTTTCCATCAGAAATTGTAGTAATGGTATATTGGTAATTTATCTGATCAACCAAATGTCCTAGCTTCCCACCTTTTCCCTATACTGTTTAATTCTCAATTGCAAACCTATTCATTTTTTTTGGGTAGATAGACGAATTAACAATAGCCATTTTAATTCCGCTCTGCGAATTTCAGCTGTCCATTAAAATTTTGACAGACATAGAAAACATTGTATAGCATGTAGATATGTATATGTTTGAAGAAATTTATTTAAAAATTCATTGTCCATTTTTCCTATTTTTCATCACTTAGACCACTTAGTCAAATTCCAAATTTAGTCGCTGAGCTTCCTGGGTTTCCTACTTATATTATTCAGATTGGCTTGATTAACTTGGAAAACGAGGACGCCGTGAAAAAACTGGTGGACAAAACTCGATCTAAATTTCAGGTAAGTGATTAAGCCACTGAAGCTATTATATTGGTTACTTGCAGTTGTTTCAACTTTTTTCATTCTTGTAGTTAATACTTAATATTAATTTTTAGCTGGACACTCATGTATAGGGATATTTCTGTATTAATAATTTGTCTAATAATTCGTTGAACATTAGTTAGCATTTCTTAACCTTTTGTTGAATATTAGAATTTGAAATTTAAAATTTAGGTGGTTCAGTTTTCACAGCAATGTATACTGCCTGCCATATGGGTTATTTGTTCGTTGAATCTGAAAGCTACTTTTATGAAAAATAAAATTTAGAGTTTCATATTTGTGGATGGTTGATCAAAAAACTACTATTCGAGTTAGGAGCAGAGATTGTCATCATTTAATTCAAAACTGCAAAAATTGGTCGTAGTGATATGACATGTCAGGTTTGGTACTATATGCCATAACATTATTTAGGAGTAGGCATGTTGGGTTGACTACTGGGGTGCCATACTACCTGATGCAACCGAAGGTGGAATTACACTTGCCCTCCTTTCTTCCACTCGACAGGCTTGCAATTTTTGGAGTGTATGTCTTTTGACCATGTCTGTGATACAAAAAACCATTTACTAAGCACTCATTGCCTATCTCATATACAAAGGGTGCCATGATGAAGTGAAGTAGGTTCCCTACTCTCTGAAGCTGTACTTGAATAGCCACAAACCTCATCAAAATTCTGTTAGTCATCACCTCATCCAAATTATAAACAGAATAAAATTCATTAGTTTCATGTGATCAGTAATTTCATATTTTAACCTACGAGTAATGGCCATTGCATTTGAGCTCCTGGTGGTAAATAATGGGAGACTGATGTTAGGAATCCTTGTGTAGTAAAGTGCGTAGCTTTAAGCAGTTGAATGTTCTTCAAATCTGTTTTCTTAAACAAGGGACTATGGACGATTCAACTAAGAAATCGGAGCATATAGCTCAAACTAACTAATGTTACTAATAACAACAAAAAATAATATAAAGATGTTGATCTAATTAGAAAAAATTAAAGGCCCTTGAAAATACAAGTACATTTTTCTTGCATTAAACTGATATTTTTAAATGTGACAATCAATTACTATTATGTTTATTTTTATTTTCTTAATTTTTATAATATGAAATTGACATATTTTTTTAGCATTCATTTCAACCTATTCCTAATATAAAACTTTGGTGCATTGACCACTATACTGGATTGGCAATTCTGATTTTTTTTTTTTGGGTTGATTATTGCCAACTCTGATTTAGTCATTAATGATATCATATTAGTGGGAATTTTGCTTATGGTGTTTGTTTTTTCAAAGGTGTTTTACTCTTTGACAAGGATGCTTAAATAAATGTTTCTGTAACCTAGTCTCCACTATGTAGACACCAACATTATCTCAATTGACATGCTATCACATCACGCACCTATAGTTTTGCCTCCATTGTACAATTCTACAATCAGATTGAAATGTTTAATTGACGGTAAACCATATTTTTTGCACGTTTTTATAAAACACTGACAATTTTATTATCTGATGGTCATGGTTTTGTTTGATTTGATGCAACAATTTGACTTTCCCATTTAATGGTTCTTACTTAGCAATGGTTTTTAAATACTTACACTATCAATTTTGAGTTTGTTCTTTCATTCAAGTTAAATGTCAGTGTATATTGCTTTAGTTTTGTTTTAATAATTGAATATAATAAGCTATGTAAGTTTTACTCTGAGCTGTAAATGTCTCTGCCGAATCTCTCTGATTTATATCTTATGATTATACTCTTCCATGTTGCTTAGTTGTTGTTGTATTTTTAATTTAGGATGCCTTAGATACTGGAAACTGCAACGGAATTCGTATTTTATTGAGGCTGATGACTGTCATGGTAAGTATTGCCATTGTTGTTTTTTGTAAAAATATAGCGTACCTTTGCTGACTTCATAATCGTTGCTAGGTACATTCTGTACAGTATGAGGTAGTTATGAAGTTCCTAAATTTTTCACTATGGGTTCGTTTTACATTGATAAATTTTGTCCTCTGTTAATATGATTTGCCTGCTCTTAAACTATCATATAGTGGGCTTGTAATTCCTTTCCTCATCATTAATATTTCTGACATGTTCGTGTATAACTTATTATCTTTCCTACTCTCTTGCAGTTCCAAATATATTCACATTTTATTTTATATTGTTGTTGCCTTAGTATTGCACTTGTCATGTGTTGTGGACTGTGTTTATAGTATATACAACTAAATGTATTTTCATTTTTATTTGGTTGCTTTCTTTTAAATTCTTTAGATGTGCAGTAAAGCTCTTCAACCAAGCTCTCTAGTAGATATCTTTGAAACATTTTTATCATCAGCTGCCACAACAGTAGACGAGGAAAAAGGGAATCCCTTATGGCAGCCATGTGCTGACTTTTACATAGCTTGCATTTTATCATGCCTCCCTTGGGGTGGGGCTGAACTTGTTGAGGTAATTCTTTTACATAGCTTGCATTTAATCAGGAAACAAATCATATCAATAACAAGTAATTTTTTTTACAAGCAAATAATATTTATTATAAAAACTATTCCTGTGAGATTATATAAGGTACTCTAAGATTATAAAATGATCCCAAAAAATACACTAAGAGCGTGTTTGGATGGGGTAATGTTTTGAGGTAAAGTAATTTTTTGAGGGAATTCAAATTCTTTCTAAATTCCTTTGTTTGGATATTAATTTGGAGAATTTTCAAAATGATGGGAATTTATAAAGTATTTTGTCCAAGCTAAATTCAAGAAATTTCAAATGACACCTAAAAGTTAGGAATTTGAAATTCTTTCCCCCCATATGTTTCAAAATATTCAAATTAACCCCTATAAACCTTTTCAAATGTGCATGTTTCTTAAATTAGGGGTCAATTTACCTTTTCAAAATTGTAAATTGACCCCAATTTTTCAGCTAGAAAATGATTCTGCTAATAGGCTTGCAGTTGTTGCCATATTTTTATGTGCATGTTTATTGGTATTACACCATTCATTTCATTACTAACTGAATATTTCTTTCTACTGAATGACATGTTACATCTGGTTCACAGCAAATTCCCGAAGATATTGAGAGAGTAATGGTTGGTATAGAAGCTTACTTGAGCATCCGAAAACATACTTCTGACACTGGTTTATCCTTTTTTGAGAATGTTGATGAAATTGAGAGAGATCTTAATAACAAGGTTGGCTTCTGTTTGCTAATACTTAATTTCAAGTTATTTTTCTGTTTTTTTAGAAACATGTCAGTTTTAATTAAATAATTGTTTACCATACTATCAAATAATTGTTTTTGGTTGGAAATTAACACTAGGATTTAGAATGTCACATTCAGGTATATGAATGTACCTGCCTAGACTCGTTAAGCCAATTAAATGGACCTCCAAATTTGTGATTATTTACATTTATAGGCAGTTATACATTTGAGGCTCAGCCTAAAAGTTGAGGAGTACTAGCAACACACTCCAACACATTCTCTTTCATCAGTTGAAATTCAAATGGGGACCACTATTTTGAATATGGGTTCCACTAAACTATGCCGGTCCCACTTAAATTTTATGGGACCCATACAATGTTGTTGGATCAGTAGTTTATTCATTATCCTGCGATCCAATCTCCTTTCACTGTGTTGCTTTGCACTTAGGATCAGACATGTGAATGATCACAACAGTATCATGAATTTTGACGCCAACTCGAGGGATTGCAAGATTGTTTCAAGTTCTGTACATTTGGGGAAGAGGGAAGTCAGGTCAGGCTTTTGCAAAATGACTTGGGTTTTCTAGTAGGTTTTCTAATTTTAGAAAACCTACCATGTCATGTTTTTCTTACGCTGAAGCTGATACTGTTAGGATATTATTATTGCGACAGAACCGAAAATCATAGGAAGGATAGATTCTTAGAATAACAGGCAATATAAAGTCCACTTTTTCTGTAACTTACGGAGAATTTTGTTTGCAAATATTTGTAGGAAAATGAAAGAAATGATTGCTCTGTTGTTTTTGTCTATTTATTATACCCTTTTGTTGATCAGAATGGGTTTAAAGCGGATTATTTTTGTTATGCTATTCTTTTAGGATTTTTTGGAGGACTTATGGGATAGAATACAAGTTTTATCAACCAATGGATGGAAAGTTGAAAGTGGTAAGTTTTATCGTTATGCAAATTTTAGCTGTGTATGCTAGTGCATTTAGTCATGTACATAATCAATAACTATATAAAGGAACACACCTCATCCTATTCATTACTGATATATGGTTTATGTCGCTTCCGAATGAACTAATATGGTTGAGCAAATTCATTTTGCAATCTCTTTAAAATAACATTAGGTTTTTTCTTTTTGTGAAGAAAAAAAATCATTATGTTAGCTTGGAAGTCTCACTTGCCCTTTAGACATATTAAGAGCAGATAGTTTATGTGCATAGGGGCTGGGCCCCAATTTTATAAAAAAGTTCATGTGCAGAACTGCAAATAACTTCTTTAAAGATTTGCAAAACTGCAGATAACTTCATGATCTGGGCAATGGTTTCAGTTACTGATAACTGTCTCAATAACTTAAACTGACTTGAGGATATTACAGTGTGCTACTCCACATGGGTCTATGGCGTATTCTCACATACCACCCCCTCAAACTTTATTTTTTCTACCAAGTCATATGTTTAGTACAACTTGTTTTTTTGACACATCATTTTGCTTTTGTCTTTTCTTGTATTTTTTTGTGCCATACTCATCATCTTTGTTTGCCTTTAGTTCCTTGTGTTTCATTCCTTGCCTAATTATGTTTACTGTTTTAATTGTTAGTTCCAAGACCTCATCTTTCCTTTGAAGCTCAGCTGGTTGTTGGGAAGTCCCATGAATTTGGGACAGTAAGCTGCTCCAATTTACCAACCATGTCGTCAGTTCCTTCTGGTGTATCATATGGTAAAGAGAAGCACGAGGCAGAATTAAAGTATCCTCAAAGAATACGGCGGCTAAATATATTTCCTCCCAGTAAGATGGAGGTAATTTGCCTTCCATATGATATTCGTCCTCCATGTTTGCACTAATTTCCTTTAATCTTCCTTTTGGAAACTTATCTCCTTTACCATTTGAATGCTATTCATTTTCAGTTATATAGTTAATGCTATTCATTTGAATGTTTGCAACTTGTTTATTTTAGAAGTATATAGTTAATGCTTTTGAAAGCTGCCGTGGCTGTCAAAAATATAAATTCCTTATAAACGTTGTTCTAGTGATTATTCCTTCCAAATTTTAGCATATAAAAGCATCTATCCCTAACCAGCATGGTGTGGCACAAGTTGTGAGTGCTTGGGTTTTGTAAGCATTTGGTCGGGGTCCAATCTCTCTGGCTGGTCTGGTGCACATGGGAAAACATATGCTGGGGGATGTCAACCCCTTAAATACATCTTAGTTACTTTGAGTAACTAGTTTCAACAATTGTGTGCTGGGGATACCCTGGTGTACCCAAATAGGAGCATCAATGTCTAACTTTCTTAAAAGCTGTTATTGTAGAAGGCCTCATTGTTCCATGTAGTTTTGACTCGTACAACATCTATGGCATTTTGTACAGAAAAGAAACTTCTAGTTCCATGGCATTTTCACCTAACAGTTTTGGATGTTCTTTCACAGTAGGTTTCAGCATCTATGGCACATCAGCCTTCGTAAAACTATTGTGTTCCGAACTCATGCCACTTCTTTGTTGTGTTCCATATTTATATTTGGAGCTGGAATAAGTCTGTTTACATTCATTGAATATTAATCTACAAAACTATTAACGAAGTTTGAACACAAGGATGTTTTATATTTTTTTTAATTGTTAGTGTGATTAAATGACACAAATATTTAAAATGTTTGTGTGCTTCTCTAGCTTTAACCTGTTTAAGGGAGAAGCCATCTCATGTGCAATGATGACACATTCTCTTTTCAATTTAGTCTCTGGCATCTATTAGTATTTCCCCGTTGAATATAGGATTTCAAGGTTTATCTGCTTTGTCTTGATGTGCTTTGTAGTTACTTGGGAAGATTTCTTACAGTCTGCTTTTGTACTTCTCTCATTAAATTGCTTTTTTAATTTTAGTGCGCATCAGACTGCTTTTTGCATGATGTGCCTGCTGATTATTTCCTGAACACATGAACTTTTTCAGGGTTAATGAGTTATAGTAATACTTAGACTAGGTTTACATTAATTCAAATTTCACTTTTGCCAATCACATAATGGATGAAATAAAATAAATATTTTTTATGACAGGATATCCAGCCTATAGATCGATTTGTGGTGGAAGAGTATCTCTTAGATGTGCTTTTTTATTTCAATGGCAGGTTAGTATACACTGCTAAATTTCTTTATACTGGAATAGTTAGTAGTAGTGATGACGTGGGGAGAGTGTAAACAAGGAACATATTAAAATATACTCAAAATGCATCATGCTGTGCCAATTTTGTCTAGTTAACTTTTAATTTTAATACCATCGAATGTTTTGCATGGTAATATCAATAGAAACTTAGGGTTTGTCCATTTATTTTATTAATTCTAGAACCCTTCTGATCCTTTGTTATACTTCATCTATTTTTATTAATTTTTTAAACACTTTGTTAAAATGTTCTCAATGTATTTTTAACTATTCTCATTTTTGGATTCATGCAAAGCTAGTCGAAAGGAATGTGCTTCTTTCATGGTTGGCCTGCCGGTTACCTTCAGATATGAGTACCTCATGGCTGAGACAATATTTTCTCAGGTACTATAATCTAAAGTTGCGATTTTTTTGTCTTACTTATGTGTAATCTGTGCTTTGACATTAGAAGATTATTTGTAGAAGCTTGCATTGGCCTTCCACACGGGCTTTGACAGGTTGCCTTCAGAAGCTCAAAAATAAAGATATTCCCTCCCTCCCACAATATGTCATTCTAGCCAAAAAAATTGTCCCATTTTATATGTCGTTTACAATACCAATGTAGTATTATTCTTGTTTTCCCTATTACACCCTTTACTATTTTTACTCATTCTCTTCCAAATTTTTTAATTTCTTTCTCATTCCAATTAATGAAGGATATTATTGTAAAATGACTCAATTTCTCTTTCTTTTCCATACAAAATTAACTAAATTTCTTAATACGCGTGCAACTTGCTAAAGTGACATTTATTTTAGGGTGGAGGGAGTACTACACTTTATTCATATGTTGAGTAATGCTTAATGGCTGGTTTTATTATAATTAAATTGTTAAATTTGAACTAAAATATGTTATGCAAATTAAATGCACCAACATGTTTTATTTCATATTCTGATATGGCTGAATTTTGTTTCCTTGTGTTTTTTTTTTAATTTGAATAGCTGAATATGCCACACAATATTGGAAAATTTGATAATGATATCTCTCCGTCTCTTGTCTCTTGCAGTTGCTTATGCTTCCGCAACCACCTTTCAAACCAGTGTATTACACACTGGTTATTATTGACCTTTGTAAGGTACTTTCAAGTGGACTTAACATTGCTGACTTCTTTTCCCCATCACCGGGGGATCACTGTTACCCCTTTACAATTTTATACGGATGCAATTTCCACTTAATGTTTGGTACTTATTGCTTTCTATCTTGTAGGCTCTTCCTGGAGCTTTTCCTGCAGTTGTTGCTGGAGCAGTTCGTGCTCTCTTTGAAAAGATTGCTGATTTGGATATGGAATGCCGAACACGACTAATCCTTTGGTTCTCACACCATTTGTATGTTCCAACTTTTTGCAATAGCTATTTAAGGATTCATTTATAGTTTATTTGCTGAAGTTGCAATACAATAACAAGATATAGTTATTCATGATTTTCACATTGAAATTCTTTGCACTAGTTATGTTCAGTACTTGGGAAATTGGTGAAGTGAAGCCGTTTTGTCTTAGTCACATCTCATGCCAATATTCACTAAAATATTATTCTTATTTCAATAAATTATAGATATTTTTTCTTTCTGGTAAAAGAAAATAATCTGCGGTGCCATGTTATATTAACAAAAACTTTATTCATACATATATTGGCATTGGCCATTTATGCAACACTTAGTTTATTAACTACAAAATGATCTCCCCATTAGTGATTTAGCTCATGCTCATCACAATCACAACCTTTCTTCATTGATTTTCAATACAAATCATTCAACTAAATGGTCCAAATAAATGGGGTAAAAGTTCCAGTTCAACTCCAGAAACTGAACAGAAGTTGGAAAACTCAAGCTGCAGATCTGACATTTGTAGATTCTGATCTGTGCTGCAATTTTACTGGAGTGTCCTTTTCACAGGCTGTTGGAAATGATGATTGTCCATTGTTAATGATCAAATGACTGCTTTTATAGAAGGGTACAGTTATACAATTCAAAATCGTTTATCTGCCCTGGGATTTGTCTTGGTGAAAAGGAAAGTGAGAACTCGTGGCTCAACTTAGGAGGAAGTTCAGTAATGGTTCTGGTGGTTCAGTGACGAGGTGGTTGATGTTTATATTGGAGCTAGTACTCAGCCTTGAACGATGTTTTTTGCAGGTCTCAAGAGCATGGGATGAATTTGTTGTTGGAATAAATGCGTAGTGTTTGAATAACCCTATACATAATATTTATTAGAAACTGGTGATGATTGCTCAGGAACAAAGGTTTATGATAATTTGATGGATAAATTTAGAATACTTATTGGGATATGTATATTTATAGCTCTGGCATAAATGATAAACAAATACTTGCTATTTCATTTACTTAATGTAGACGAGAGTTAAGCAATGGATTAACATGCATGGGCAAACTAAAATAACGTTTTTACCAGTTCTCTTTTTAATGTCAAGTGTAAAGTTGCATCTTTATTCTCTAGTGTATTCATGCTCTGAGTGATTGATGGTTTCCGATATACAGATCAAACTTTCAGTTCATATGGCCTTGGGAAGAGTGGGCTTATGTGTTAGATCTCCCTAGGTGGGCTCCTCAACGTGTCTTTGTTCAGGAGGTTTTGGAGAGGGAAGTTCGCTTATCATACTGGGACAAAGTCAAGCAGGTAATTATTCATTACTTCATTTGCACTTGGGTTATTTTGTGGTTATGGTCCATATTCGAAAATCATAAAAGAGTATGGAGAAGTCTCACTATATATTTTTGTTGATGATTTAGTTTGGTTTCATGAAATTGGTATATTGATGTTTCCAATGGTTCCTTTCATTATATTTGTATAGAGCATTGAAAATGCACCTGGTTTAGAAGAATTGCTTCCTCCAAAGGGTGGGCCGAATTTCAATCTTGGTGCAGAAGATGGTAAAGAAAACAATGAACAGCTTCTGTCTGGACAGCTCAACGAAATGGTTAAAGGGAAGGCACCTGTTCGTGAAATAATCTCATGGATTGATGAAAGCGTGTTTCCAAATAATAGTCTAGAAGTTACACTCAGAGTTGTCGTACAGACTCTTCTCAACATTGGATCCAAGAGTTTCACTCATTTGATAACTGTATTAGAAAGATATGGGCAAGTAATTTCAAAAATGTGTCCTGATGAGGATAAGCAAATTATGCTGATTGCTGAAGTCAGTTCTTTCTGGAAGAGTAACACCCAAATGACAGCAATAGCAATTGACCGAATGATGGGTTATCGACTTGTATCAAATCTGGCTATTGTGAGATGGGTCTTCTCAGAAGAAAATGTCGAGCAATTTCACATGTCAGATCGTCCATGGGAGGTACTTAATCTAGCTTTGATGGATAATTCATTTGTATTTCTTCCTTCCTTCTTAGTTAACTAGACAGTGATTGGAATTTTTTTTATTTTGCTTTTTATTGTATTTTAGCATTATCAGCTTTGGATGGCTAATTCTTTCTAACATTTATAAGGACTGGAAACAATACGTGTTTTTGTTCATGTTTTGATCATGTTGGCTTACAAATCATAATATTTAAATTATTTGATCCTTGCCATGCATACTTTATTTCGTTTTGTAATTGCCACCTTGTTTTCCATCGAACAGGTCCTTAGAAATGCAGTAAGCAAAACATACAACCGTATTTCTGATCTAAGAAAAGAAATATTATCTCTTAAAAAGAATATTTCTTCAGCTGAAGTAGCTGTCAATGAGGCAAAAGCAGAGATAGATGCTGCCGAGTCAAAACTAGCACTTGTGGATGGTGAACCAGTTCTTGGTGAAAATCCTGTAAGGTTGAATAGATTGAAATCACGTGCTGATAAAGCACAGGAGGAGCTGGTATCTATTCAAGAATCTGTAGAAGCTAAGGAAGCTCTTCTTGGCCGAGCAACTGATGAAAATGAGGTAATTGATGTAAAATTTTCAGTGGTTAATAGTCTGGAGACATTTTTCCTTATAAAAGGCGATACTTGAAGTGCCACTTCCTTTTTATGATGTGTACAGATACCATTTGGAAATGTTTGAAAAAACAATGTGCCGATAGTATGATTGTAGTTTAGAAATATTCACTCTCTTAGAGTGATTTGGACTATATCATGACCATAGGTAGCTGCTGTTTTTAGGTGTTGGAAGTTATTGGTGAATGGGGAAGAATGATATTTAAATAGAGAAATATAGGATCAGGTTATTTGTACACAACTCTATATGTGGTTATTTTGGAAAAATTGCGATAAGAGCGCAGAAAAAGAATTATTATTAGAAAATGGAGGCGAGCAAATACTTAATTCATTTTTGAGTGGTAAGTACTAAGTATACAATGATGGAAGAAAATAAATCCTCCTTAGCAGTAAAAGAAAGGTAAAATAGAGACTGGAGAAGCACCTAGCCACTTCTATATTTTCACTGCTGTTTTGTTTTGAGTCACTTAAAATAGTACTAAACGACTATGGATTTTCTTTTCACTTTCATTTGTAGTTTTACTTGCCTCTTTTATTTATTTGATTTATAATTTGGGTTTGGTTCAAGGGGCCGCTGACCCATTTAATTTGAATTGCATACACTTAAAGTTCTGTTTCTCATAGTATTTTCCTGCCATCGGTGCCCATTGGTTCACACAGGCATTGTTTCTCTTATTGTTCAAAAGCTTCTCAAATGTATTGACTGATCGCCTTCCCAAGGGATCTGGAGCTAGAACACTTCATGAATGGAAGTCTGCACAAGTTGAAGATATGGCAGTTGACCCTGAAGAACCGTCAACAATGGAATTAGACAATGAGAATCAGATACCTCAAAACAGGTTCCGGGGCCTGTCCTTATCTTACCAAGGATACATATTAAATAACTACCAAATTACATCTTGTGGAAAAATATTATTTCTATGTATTAACTTTGGCTTCTTAATCTCTTCTACAGTCAGTCAAATGGTGGGAAGAAAAATGTTGCTTATAATGTAGGTGAAAAGGAGCAGTGGTGTATAACTACTTTGAGTTATGTGAAGGCCTTTTCTAGGCAGTACGCTTCTGAGGTAACATTATTTTAGTGCTTGCATTTGAATTTTGATTTTTGAACATAATCGTTGTAGGTTGGGAATTCCATATAAACAAAACTTAGCATGTGTAAACACTTACACCTATACTTTCGCAATTAGATTGCTACTGGATTTGTGTAGTTCTGCCTTCGTCTTATATTTAAGCTACAAAAAAATGCGCTCCCCTTACGAAAGTTGGTTGAATGCATTTAATTTTAAAGTTTTTGTTGCTTGTATACGAGACCGGAGGGAGTCCTGTTTTTGTGTCACATAATTTTATTTTGCTTTGGTTTTTGCGAAAATTCAAGTCAGTCTAATATGTCTGCACAGTTCTCTTATCGTCTCCTCAAATATTGTTCTAGTAGCATCCGCAAAAAGGATTTCATAGTCTTGGTAAATGATTTGACATCATGCGACATTAATATTGTTTATGCAGATATGGTCCCATATTGAAAAGTTGGATGCAGAGGTATTAACAGAGGATGCACCTCCTCTTTTTCGGTCAGCTGTTTGTTTCGGTCTTCGAAGACCAGTTAATGAGGCTTGATCAATTTGTTGTTTATCCTCTTAATCTAAATCCATTCTTTGATCTGATGGCTAAGTGTTTCCTTAGTTGATTTAAAGAAGAATTCTGTATGCTCTTGCGATGTTGATCACAAGGTTTGTATTATTAGAAGTTTAGATTCTGATCGGACTTGAGGAGTGCCTCCATGTATATTGTCGATTTAATCATAGCTACTAATTGGACCTAAATTTATGGAATGAAGTTTTGCACCACCTATGGAGGTGCATACCGGCATGTGGGAAAAAGTTAGAGCCTAAGTAATTTTTGGTGTATCCATTGTGATGATTGCTTAACTTAGTGTTTATGATCCAAGCCTTTCATCTCTTTTCCTCAAAAGTAGAAGTCACTTTCTACTATATGCATATTATGTTTGCGTTATATGATTATCGAAATGCCTCAAATTGTCAATGCAGTTGTATTTCATTGATTTGGGAAGTTGTTATCAACTACATTCTATAAACTTAGATGCGATCTGGTTTTACCAAGCTGAAGATTGTTTACTATATTGACACTATATCTGCTTCATATTGTATGGATCGATAACTTTTTTAAATTACTATTTTGTGCGATTCAACACCTTTTTTCACCTTTCACCTAATTGCCTAAAAAAGTAGTATCTTGTAACTCACCTCTAATTCTGTGTCACCATACAAATTCAAGCACCAAACTCAAGTGTTATAGAGATGCATGCATCGTTACTTGCTATAAGAAGCAACGCTTTCTCTTTTCTCTTGCTTCTTGATTGAATTTGACACTTCACAAGACTCTTATTTATTATTAATAATGATGAATATGACAGTGGTTTTTAATATCCCAGTTTTCCAATTAACATCTCTTTATTAATATACCAGTTTTCCAATTACATTTATTTAAAAATTTGAATTGATTCCCAACATAAGGATTTGCTAGATACAAGACCCTCCTAGTTACTATAACAGAAGATTTATTTTACTGGGACCCAATCTTGTCTTTTGTAATTCATCAACTCACATGAATAAACACTTGTTGGTATACTGCTCAATTCCAGCAAGAGAAATGATTCAGTAATTGGGAATGTTGTGTCAATTTTTGTTCCTATGTACCATTACTGAAGTTGCTGGCAGTAGCATGTCTTTTATTTTTTTACAAATATTAATCATATATAATTTTGAGTAATTATAAGTTTTTTTGATAAGTTATGATGTTAAATAATTGTCAAGACTCTTATAGAATTTCAATTACTATTTTTTTCCCTTCTAAAGAGAACAACGAAACTTACCTACACTAAGTGCTTGAAAGTAGAGAATTGCAAGAATAAATCCGCACCCCAACATATCAAATACTTATGCAACATTTTACCATTTGAGTTGTATTTATGTGACAAATGTTAATTTGAGTTGCTTCAGAAAAAATAATTGTTGATTAATTTATTTATATAGACACAAACACAATAATCTTATATACTGCCTTGTACACTTCTGAATGTACACAATTGCATTGAGATTCAAGAGTTTCGAAAATATAATTATTTCACTCTCAAACTTAGATCTACACAAAAACTATATTTGTTCTATCACTTTCGTGGACTCTACAACAATTTTTGTTTGTCTCATACTCCCATTCGGTGCGGACCATGCTGTTTTACCATACTAGTCTCACATGTTACCGGTGATTTTAAGTGTCGTTTTTTGAAATTTTTGTTGTTTTTTATATTTTCTTTTGAAAGTTTTCTATTAGATTTTGTTTTCTTTTTATCATTTTCAAAGTTTAAACTAGTACTATTAATTACTACATTTTTTTTGTTGTTAAAATGGAAGTTTGACTAAATAAATATCTTGTTACCATGTAAAGTTCTAATCACATGGAGTGGGGTGTGGAGTAGGAAGCAGTACAAACCCCCATCCCCATCCCATGATAAGGTGGCCCCTTCTTTTCAAAATAATCTTACACCTTCGGCATGTAAGCAATGAAGGTCCTATAACACAGTTATATGATCTCAAACATTAGATCAAGATCAGATGGCCAACATTTCCACTTTGGTAAATCAAGTCTAAGAAACAAAGTTTAACTCACTATATAGATAGGATGTGAATAGGTATTATAATACTCTTATTAACCCCGTTGTTTTTGGGAGAAGACGTTTTGGTAATTTAGAGTTCGACCGCGATGTAAATAAAATCTGATCAATAATTGTTTCCACCAGACTAATGCTTGTATTAGAAAAACTATATTGAAAGCCGATATTAAACCTCTTTTTTAGTGCAGTGTTTGCAAATGATTTTCCATATCCATGTCTAAACACACAATGTGAGTTACTACGATGCATATTGTAAGTATTTTATACGGATATCTAATAAATTTGAGGGCAATTGTCATCCCTAAACATGACCTTCATCGTGGATCAAACGGTTGAGATTAGCGAGTGCATGATTGTGTAAATCAAGCCTATTAGATGAATGTACATTGTCCCTACTCTCTAATACGGTGCAAATACATTTTCTTCATTTCCCTTGGGAAAAATCCAATTTTGCTTCCTTTTTTAAAAAGAAAAAACATTTCCCTTAAGAAAATGGAATCTCTTCTAAACTTACCGACATATCAACAGAAAGAAACAACATATTAATAAATATGAATGAGAAAGAATATAGTAGTACTACATTTGTTGCTTATCTCGTGAAACTCACAAAATGCACCAAAAAATATAAACTATCACAAGTTCACAACAATCACACTGATATAATTACTGCTCCTATTATTTATTTCCTTACTTATAACACACACACCCCCTAGACTCTTTTAACTATTTGCACCCTTCTGTCTTAGACAAAATTCTCAAAAATTCTTTGGATTCTTCTTATTCATGGCTACTACTACTATTACTTTCATCAAGTTACTTTCCTTTGTTTTTGTGGCAATTGTTGTGCTTGAAAATTCACATGTTGTGAGTTCAACAACTACTACTGAGCCAACAATTCCAGCTTCACCAGGTGTTTTACCTTATGTAACTTCTCCAGATATTTCTTCATTTTTCCCAACTCCAATGAGTTCCTCTGAAGCTCCTTTTTGAGGCAGAGGCATCTGCACCATCACCAAGTTCAGGAGAATTTGATGGCAAGAAATCATCTAGTTCAAGATTAGAATATTGTATTGCTGCTGCAATTGTTGGTATTATGTTCTCTATAGTGTCTTTCTAAGTATAGCATTGGTATTTTAATTGATTTTATATATGTATATGTCATCATGGTAAATTGGTAATGTTATTTGTATTAAGAAGGTTAAGGTTGAGGTGTTGTCATTTTCTCTCACTTTATGTTAGTGTTCTTTCTATATATTAATTTATGTTTAGTAGATTACCATTGTTGATTTGCTTAATTATTTATGATATAATAGATAGACCATTCATAATCATGGTTGAATTCTACAATTTATATGCCAAAGGTTTTATTTAGATTAATTAAAAAAACTAAGAGGGGGTGATGTGTAATGAATCAAATTCTACAAAGACAGATTTGAAGAAGTAATGGAAGGAATTCAAGTACAATATTGTCAAGCTTAGATCTATTTAACATAGTCCTCATCATATTTTCTGTTAGGAATAATTTTCCTTGATGAGTGGATCAGCTGCCATGTGGTCATCTATGCCATGTGTTTCTGTTTTGCCTTTGTCCTTATTAAGAACATGAAGTCTTGCCAAAAAAATAATGTTAATCGAATAACTGATGTATCTGATCTATAATAGAGTTTCGATGTATCACTTATTTAATGAACCTTAATTTTTTTTATTTTTTTAATAATATAAACTTGCAGGAGTATTTTTTAGTTTTTTGACAATCCACTCATTCATTAGATAAACAAAGAAGAGAAAAACAAAGACCAATCCTTTAAAGGGGCATTCCCCGTCTAGGAACGAGATCCCAAAGTTTTAGCCGCTTGAGCAAGCTCATGAGCAACACTATTACATAGACGATTAACAAAAACAACCCTCAATACAAATAGCTAGCTCAAGACAATCCTTAATAAAATGTTCAATACTAGCTATAGCTAAAATACGATTAAAACAGTTAACAACATATGCGTCTAATTCGGACACCATGTTACTAAGATGACAGTTTCTAACAATTTGCATTACCTCCCCCTTCAAAGTTTCAGCCAAGAGCGGTTCAACAACCACCTTAGTGCATAATTTGCCTCCTTGTTATGGTTACGAATCATAAGCCCCCACGTGACTTTACCCAATTGATCACGCCCAACATCAAAAAATTAAGAGGAGGAGCAAACTATTCCATGGGCGACGCAGACATCTCTCAGCACGAGTAAAAGGATTGACCAGATTATATTCCTCAACAAAACCATGTGCTCAAAAGGCAACCACAACCAGATCAAAAGCTTCCTGTTTAAAAATAACTTGATTTCTAAAGGACCAAAGTTTCCACAAAGAAACACAGAATAGTTGCATAGCAAGAGGTTCTTTTGATGATAACCAATTAAGAATCCACACATTTAAATCCATTTGGGTAGGAGGCAAAATTCCAAGCGGCGAAGCAAACCAAACCCTTTGAGTCGAAGGATAGAGCATAAATAGATGTTGGGATGTGTAACAGCCCGACCCTTTTCTACGTATTTAGTAGGCAATATCAGCATTGTACCTCGTGATCTTTTCTACCTCCTTTTTAGTAGAGTGTTTGTCTTTTGTGGAAATCAAACCATTTACCTTGGGGTTTGTTATGAGCTTTCAATTCATTCCCATTACCAATTGAGCTTTTTGTAACAACCCGAGCCCCTTTCCATGTATTTAGTAGGCAATCCCAGCGATATACTTCACGATCTTCTTCACCCTCTCTCTAGTAGAGTTTTTGCTTTCCGTGTGAATCGAACCATGTACGCTGGGATTCAATTACATGTTCAATCTATTCCCACTACCAATTTTCCACCGAAGGATTGAACATGTACATGAACCTCAGGGTACCCACGGAAGGCAAAAACTCTACTAGAGAGGGAGTAGAGAAGATCGGGAGGTACAATATCAGAATTTCCTACTAAATACGTAGAAAATGGACCCGAGCTGTTATAGGACGATTCTTCTTTATCGAAACAGAGTTGGCAAACAACATCCAGAGACACCCCTCTTCTCCTAAACGTACATTGTGTGGGAATAATGTCACGAGCAAGCCTCCAGATGAAATTTATAACTCGAGTTGAAAGCGGAATTTTCCAAATGAGTTTCCACAAATAGTCCTAAAGCGAGGATGATGGACCCAGTTGATTTAGAACCTTTTCATTACACAAAAGGTGATGGGCAAAACGCATAGACTACTGCCAATTTTTCTCACTTGGCCAAAACAAAATGTCATGAGATTCTCTTAAAGGAAGAGATATACTGACAATATCATGAGCATCTGAAGGGAGGAATATTTGATAAATAAGATTTGTATCCCTCCCACATTCTACCATCAACATCAGCAACAAACAACTCCTTAACCAAGGCTTCCTCATACAACATTCTCATCGGATTGAAAATTGTAGAGTTTGAACGAGGTGACACCCACCTTTCCTTCCAAATCCGCACCTTCCTACCATTGTCGATAACCCAAACAACACCTTTTTCAACGTCTCTAGCTGAAACGATGTTCCTCCACGCATAACTGGGTTCGTAGCCATACAATTTTGATATTGGAATTTTAGGGATTGAGATTCTCTATTGTTGCAACAACAACACAATTTTCATACAATTTCATATCTCAGCCAGTAATTACAGCTCAGACGGTTTAAATTAATTAGGGATGTTGTTAATGGGGTGTGAAATGAGCAGGGGATACTTTTATCATTCCTTGCCCCATTCTCTAAAGTGTTCCCTATCCCCATTCTCATTCTCCGCTTCGGGGCTTATTCCATCCACATCCTCGCGGATCCTCACAGTTCCCCTAGGGATCCATCAACTTTAAAAAAATATCAAATTTTTATTATTTTCAATCAAACTAGTGGTAAAAAAAAGGATTTAATTTGTATGCACCGACAGTGTAAAATAATTTTACACTGTCAACCAATGACAACCATGTATTCCGCTACGTCATCCATGTTACCCCACTTTCTTCATATGATATGGAAGATTGGTGATTTCTTATTGGATGACCGTGTAAAATTATTTTACACCGTCAGTGCATATCAATTAAACTCTAAAAAAAATAGTAAAACTTAATTATAAAACAAATAAATAAAGTAAAAATATTATTTTGAGTCTTGTAATAGTAATAAACATCATGTATAAACAAATGTATACACATATTGTGTGAAAATATAATTAAAAATAATTTATAAAGTACTTAACACAAACAAATGTATACGAAAATATAATTAAAAATAATTTATAAAGTATTCCCTCCGTTACAATATATATATATAAGCAAAAATGCACTTTCTAGGTTCATTGTATAATTAATGTATTTGGACAATAAATTGTCCAATTATACAATGAAACTAGAAAGTGGATTTTTGCTTATATATTGTAATGGAGGAGTATTTAATACATTTATAAATGTTATTTTAATAAATATTTTGGGGACGGAGGATAAAATATCGTGCCGATCCGCAAACCGCTTTTGGGGAGACTTTCTCCTCCATCTCCATTCCGACGAGAAAAAATTTCTCATCTTCGAGTCCCAAACGGGGCAATCCCTGCGGAATCTCCATTTATTGATAAAATTGATATCCCTAAAATTAGCACAGTTTTAAAATTACTTCAAACGATCTCAGCCACACAATTTAGATCGGATGAAATTTGATATCCCTAAAACAGAGAGTGTTTCTTCTATGCGGACTGTTGATATTGTCATTCTTCATTTTTGTCTTTCTCAACTAACGTCAACTTCCCTCCAAACTTGAGTTCCCTCCAACATAACACAACACAACACCGTAAATTCAAAATATTGCAGAAACCTGAATCAATGACATAAAACAACAACATCTGAATAATGATGGTTCAATTTGTTTGTAGAACACGAATTTCATCATCATTGATTAATAAGTGTATACGCATGCACTCAACAACAACAACAACTACACAATGGACCAAAAACGCAAACCTAAGAACCATGTTCGGCAAATATGTCGACAAAACAAACATCTATAGTTGGAACTCTGTCATCGCTGATTTCGCTCGAAATGGCGACCCTTTAGAAGCTCTTCACGCATTCTCTTCATTGCGCAAACTCTCTCTTCACCCAAATCGTTCCACTTTCCCTTGCACCATCAAATCATGTTCTTCCCTCTCCGACCTCCGCGCCGGAAAACAGACCCACCAACAAGCTTTCGTATTTGGGTACGGTTCGGATATATTTGTTGCATCTGCTCTTATTGATATGTACTCTAAATGTGGCTATTTGAACGATGCCCGGAAACTGTTTGATGAAATTCCTGAAAGAAATGTTGTTTCTTGGACTTCTATGATTACTGGGTATGTTCAAAATGAGCGTGCCGGTGAAGCTGTTTGTTTGTTTAAGGAGTTGTTGTGGGTTGAAGAGAGTGATTATGAAGAGGGTGTTGGTGTGGATTCTGTTCTTTTGGGTTGTGTTATTTCGGCTTGTGCTCGGGTGTGTAAGAAGAGTGTAACTGAATGTGTTCATGGATTTGTGATCAAGAAGGGGTTTGAGGGGTGTTTGGCGGTTGGGAATACGTTGATGGATGCTTATGCTAAGTGTGGGGAGATAGGTTTGTCTAGGAAAGTGTTTGATGGGATGGAGGAGAATGATGTTTGTTCTTGGAACTCTTTGATTGCTGTATATGCACATGATGGATTGTCAGAAGAGGCTTTCAGTGTGTTTAGGGATATGGTGAAGAGGGGCGAGGTTAGATATAATGCGGTCACATTATCTGCGGTGTTGTTAGCTTGTGCTCATTCTGGAGCTCTGCAAATAGGGAAGTGCATACACGATCAGGTATACTGTTAGCTAGATTCATTGTCTTATAGTTTACAATCTCACAAAATTTAGCATTAATTATTTTATTGTATTTTGGGTCTGTGCATAACTATGTGTGTGTGCACAACTCTACCTATGTTGCATTACATAGCCAGCTCCAAGTTTTGAGGAAAGATGACGGTTATGTTTAGTAGCTGACAGCCAAGGTAGAACTTTGTTTGATCACATGGATCAACAAATTTATTTTGATAGGACCTTATGCCACCATTTAAACCGTGAAATCAGTTCCATCTAATGGAAAAACTTTTTTTTGGCGAAACTTTTTTTTTTTTTGTTATTGTATTTTTGTACAAAATATACTTAGCAAGAACCTAGGTGAGAATTGTTGGTCTCGCTAATGTGACTCTTTTCTTTTACTATATAGGTTGTAAAGATGGAAATAGAGGATAATGTAATTGTGGGTACTTCTATAGTTGATATGTACTGCAAATGCGGGAGAGTTGAGATGGCAAGGAAGGCATTTGATCGCATGAAAAAGAAAAATGTTAAGTCGTGGACTGCTATGGTTGCTGGTTATGGAATGCATGGACGTGCAAAAGAGGCCATGGAAATCTTCTACGGGATGATAAGGTCTGGAACCAAACCAAATTACATTACTTTTGTGTCTGTATTAGCTGCTTGCAGTCATGCTGGTCTGTTGAGCGAAGGATGGAATTGGTTTAATAGAATGAAATGTGAATTTGATGTTGAACCTGGGATTGAACATTATTCGTGCATGGTTGATCTCCTTGGACGTGCTGGTTATCTTAAAGAAGCTTATGGTTTGATCCAGGAAATGAAGGTAAAACCTGATTTTATAGTTTGGGGTTCCCTTCTTGGGGCTTGTAGGATTCACAAGAACGTTGAACTAGGGGAGATCTCTGCCAGAAAGCTATTTGAGTTAGATCCAAGTAATTGCGGGTACTATGTACTACTCTCAAATATTTATGCTGATGCTGGAAGGTGGGATGATGTTGAGAGGATGAGAATATTAATGAAGAATCATGGATTGCTTAAAACCCCTGGGTATAGTATAGTTGAACATAAAGGTAGGATACATGTATTTTTAGTTGGAGACAAGGAGCATCCTCAACATGAGAAGATTTATGAGTATTTGGACGAATTAAATGTTAAGTTGCAAGAAATTGGATATATGCCAAATGTAACATCAGTGCTCCATGATGTTGATGAGGAAGAGAAAGGAATGGTTCTAAGAGTTCACAGTGAGAAACTAGCTGTTGCCTTTGGAATCATGAATTCAGTTCCTGGGTCAGTTATCCAGATCATAAAAAACCTTAGAATTTGTGGGGACTGCCATATTGCAATTAAATTGATTTCCAAAATAGTAAATCGTGAAATTGTTATCAGAGATTCAAAGCGATTTCATCATTTCAAGGACGGGTTGTGTTCATGTGGGGACTATTGGTGACGGTAACTGAAACAAAAGGAGTCGGAATCTATGGCGTTGCCATTTGGTGTGCATTACTTCTTCACCATCAAAGCCTGGCCAGAAGCTTGATTGGTGCACACAACTTTATATTACATCTGTGAAGGTGCATACCTGGTGAATCTATTAGTTCCAGCAAAAACAATGAATAGATTTTCTGCTGGGATTTAAATCACTTATTCCCGGTTCAAATACATAATGTTATTGTTCTACTACATGAGCACAATAAAACCCAAATGCAGATATTATAAAGGTAACTGTTTTGTCTTAAAAATTGAGAAATCGTTAAGAACGTGTAATAATACTCTTCTGGGTACTAACTGTGCCTTCATTGCTGCGTTTACCACAAGTGCTCACTTGCTTGCTAGACAGCAAAGCATACAATAGCCAAGTTGTTTTTATCCATAAAAGTTCGTTGCTTGGCTGGAGTACAACATTGTTAGGATATAAAGTCAGAATATCTTGGAGAGCAACCTTTGAAGAACTTGCTCACAGATTTTGTTCCTGGTGTTGATATTTGTGATTGTCTGCATTCTGAATCTGCATTGGAGGACCTTGACGAAATCTGGAGGGCATTATTCTCGCGCTTCAAAGTTTCCACCTCTAACTGAAGCCTTCTAATGGTTTCTCTCTTTTCATCATTTCTTTGAGCTAACTCTTCTAGCTGGTGCAGATTATCCTCTGTAAGTTTTGTCATTTGATACTTCAATGTTGGCCACATACTTTCAAATTTGGAATTGATTATCGATGGATCTTCAGTTGTCTGGTTTAATTCCAAATCCTCAATCTTCATTAAAATATTTTCATCAGTGTAAACATCAGTCATTCTGTCTTCAAGTTGAATATCAATGCACTTGACTTCTGATTCTAATTTCATGCTGCATGGGGTAGATGATGACAATACATCAGATTCATCTTCTTGCTTCTTTAATATCTCAAAATCCAGATTAGTGCCACCAGATTTGACATTGGAACGTTCCTTGAGGGATTTTCTATGGCTATTACGACCATTTTCGAGTTTCTTATCCTCCAAGTTACCTGCTGCTCTTCTATTGCAGCTAGCACATATGATTTTTGATGTAGCAGAAGATGATAAAGATCCTGAATGAAAGGTACCATGAGATGTTTTAGACTTCAGTTGATTATATGCTATGGCTAAAACACGGTATGATTGGCCAAATTCTTCAAGCATTTGTATGAGGTCTTCTCTCCATTTGCAGTGTATGTGTTCTTGTTTTGGAGAATTTCCACCTTCTAAAATGGTCATCATGGCTCCCAATTTCTCATCCAAATCTAACACTCAATAAAAAATAAGTAGTTTGTGAGTAAAAACTGCAGCATAACTGGCAAACAGCTTGGGAATACTTCTGTAATCTGCTACAAATAAACATCCCAAAGTCAAACCCTGGTAATTTGTCTTATTATGTTTCAGATGGCATCCGTGGGAAAAAAAACTACAAAAATTCTTTTTTGGGGAATTTTTTTTCCTTAGTGAGGAAAAATTGATCTCAAGAGATTTGAATTTTTTTTTATCAAGTACATATACAAATTTTTCGAAATATATTTATACAAAAAGGAATTTTAATTTATCATTTTCTAAAAAGAAATCTATATCATTTTTCTTTTGGAAGACTATTCAACCCAAAGATTAACTAATCTGAATGACACCAATTCTCCAGTCCACTAAAGGATGAGAAATTTGAATCACTTATAAAAATCACTTTTAAATAGTATTACCTATTAGTATAAATTATGTAATTTTTTCAACACTAAATTTTTCAACATCATTATGAGAAATCTTATGCAACATATAATTAGTAGTTGCAAAGTTGCAATCAACCTTTGATAAACTTTTCTAGATGGACAGTTTTAAATCGACTATATTGACTTCAAACCTGTATTTTCTATCCTTACTTTATATGCTTTCTATTCACATAGTCAATTCAAAAAATGCCAACAACTTATTTAAAAAATGTAACGTGCAACATGCAGCAGAAATGTAACACCTAAGAGTGCATGCGTGTGTGAAAAACAAAAGACCCCACGAAATAAACCAAGGAAGAAATTAAAGAAAGAAACCTGATATGGTAGCTTGAAGCCATTGAGACTGGTAGATAGGAGAAGAAAACCATGATTCAGCATCTTTATTCTCCATGAACATTAATGGGTGATTATTCATTGCCTCAGCAAATAAATTTATCAAAGGACCAAAAAAGACAACAGGGTAAAGTGTGTAAAGAAGCAAGGAAAGAATTTGAATGGAAAGTATAATTAGCTGGCATATAGCTGAGTACAAACGTTAAATAGATTCTTTATCAAATTTTATTAGAATTCATTCTATATACAATGTCAATTATTACTAATTATGTGGATGATTGATTGTCCATTAATAACTATAATTTTTGTAACAATTGACTTTAATGGTCATGGATAGAGATGATAGTGTTTTTTTACTATGATTTTTTCTTTTGTTACCATAATATTTGTACGAAGATTTCATGGTTGTTTAACCATGAGAAGTAAAAAATCGAATGTATGACCACCTGCTTAGAGTTCCAAGATATTTACCATTTTTTGACCTAGAAACACCCTTTGCATTTTATTTTCCGCACTTTTAATCTAAATCAATGATTTTTTTCACATAATCAAGTTTTTTCCACATAATTGCTAGGTAGGACGCACGCCACGACTGGAGTTCAAACTTCGGTCCTCCACTTTGTGTGTGAGTTTTCAATGGTTTATCATTTCATCTATGTACTAAAAAAACTAAAAGAGTCAAGGAATATGCTTCTGGTTATTATTAATATAACTAAAATTTGTTTTAATTTAATAGATATGATTAATTATGTCTTAATTAATATTTTTTTGATTAAATTCGAAATTGATATATATTTTTTAAGGGGTTTGCTAATTTAGATCCACTTAAAAATATGAAGGTCCTAAATTAGCAAGGTGCACATTTTCACTTTGGACAAAAAAACTCTTGACGTTTAGTTATTTTACACTAGAAAATTGAGGGTTAGTTAGGTAAATTTTATTAAATGTTGTGCACTCATTTGCTAATTTACACTCACTTTTATAAAACAATTTTATGTTTTTTTATTAGAAAAATGTTGTTTGAGAATTTTAAGGATAAAAAAATGTATTGCTGTTTTTTGTTTAAAACTCCAAAATTGCCCTTTACTTTGAACTTATTTGAAATAGTGGAAGAATGATATTTTTAGTCATAATAGAAAAGGTTCACCTTGCTAATTTAAACTTTCATATTTTTAGGTGGATCTAAATTAGCAAACCCCGTTTTTTAATTATATTATATGAAATTAACGTATATTGATGTACATTTATATTAAGGGCAATGCTAAATAGTGCAACAAGCTTTCACTCTAATTTTTAGAATTTAATATACATTAATTCCTAAATATTTGATTTGCAGTTATAATTTTTTTATCACTCTAATTTTAATTGATATGATTATGTATTGATTGATATATATATATATATATATATATATATATATATATATTAATTATATGATACGAAAATTGATGTTTTTTAAATATATGATACAAAATGAATATTTGTTTTTTGGACCAATGAAATCATTCAATTGTCTTAAAATATGATAGTAATTCGATTTTAATCATGAATCATAATTATTGGTGAATCGAAATCTTCATTTAATTAAAGAATCAATTTGCATCAAGCTTTTACTCTGGTAGTTTGGTTCATTGGTTGAATTATAATATGAACAATAATGTAAGGAGGCAGAATAGTTTATACTGGAACAATTCATGGGCTATTGCTTGCCATATGCGATGGTATTGGAGAAATAAAGAAAAGCATGATGTAAAAAATATATGGGCATGATTTGAATATATATATTGGAAAGAAAAATAATATATGAGAATAAAAAATAAGAACACAAAGAACAATATAAAGAACAAAGAAGATAGAGGTTTAGAGAAGGATTTTAAAAATGGTGTAAAAAATATAAGTCTAAAAAGCTTATTTATAGGCAAAGACATCAAATAACCACATTAATTATTTTCCCTGATTTATGGATGAAATATTCAAAAATTATAATTGTACATTAATATTAATGCTACAAAAAAATCTGCACTATAGGAATATTCTTTTTAATTATTCTTTTTTATATATTAATTTTTTTTATCCTAGTACAATTGTAATGTTTTAAATTAAACACTAATAATTAAATACTAATACTAATAATAATTCTTATTTGTTTGTTTAAAAAGAGAATTCTTATTTTTAATTGTTTTAATAATAATAATTCTTATTTTATTGGTTATGTTATTCATTATTTTAATTCCTTAATTGCATATATTTCGACTGTTTCAAGCTCTGGTTTTGTCGGGTGTCTATTTATATGGATCATGGGTTGGTTGGTTCGGTTTATTCGGCTTAGCACATCAATACACACACGCGCACGCACGCTCACATAGGCGTGCGCAATCCTCTCCATTTCCCAAAAGAAATGGAAATGTCCAATACTATAGTTTTAATATAAATATGTGATATAAATGCACGTCTTTTCAGAAATGATGACATCATTTGAATATTTATACATTTAAACTTTAATACTTGTAATCTCCATTTTTATAGGAAATGGAGAGGATCTCAACTCGCGCAACCCACACACGCACATATTGGTCATCAATACATTTTCATAAAATGTAGCAAATAACATCCATCCACAAATAATATCCAAGCAAGATCGTTATCAGTATAGCCTTCAATTGCATCCTCAGTGAATATATTCTTCGATTCTTCAATATCATCTTCAATCTTTTTAAGCAAAATGTGGCATGCTTGATTAGGATCTTGGTTGATTATTTTGCCATATTCTACAACAACTCTTAATGTCCAAAGATGCTTGTATTGCTCTCCTTCTTTAAGACATTCACTTTTTCTTTTCTTTTTTTTATAATTTCTTTAAGACATTCCCTGTTGTGATGGATGAGACCAAATGTTATAATTTTTGGCGTGTAGTACTTATAAAATATTTTTTTTCCTTCTTCACGCAAAAATTTAGGAACTCTTTGGATCTTGGGAATCGAAGTTTGTTTACTTATCAATAGTCTTAACAAATATTTTCTATCAATATAATTTGTTTACTTATCAATAGTCTAAACAAATATTTTCTATCATATGATATTTTTTTCTAGGCATGCTGCAAGATGGGTGTCGTGTTGCAGTGAAGGTGCTTGATGAGTACACTCACAATAGAGATGCATTGTTTATGATTGAAGTTCAGAATCTGGCTAAAATTTCTCATCCAAATCTTGTGGTGATATACGGTTGCACTTCACTCCATAGCAGAAAACTTATGCATGTCTATCAGTATGTTGGAAATGGAATTGTGTATGATCATCTTCATAGTAATGAAGTAAAATATGTCAGGCTCACTTGGGGTAGTAGGATGAATATTATTGGGGAGACAGCAAGTGCATTGAAGTATCTCCATGCTTCTAACATCGTCCACAGAAACATCAAACTCAGCAATATTCTTCTCACTGCCGATTTGCATGTCAAATTAGGAGATTTTGGACTCGCAAGCCCTTTTCCAATGGATCAAAGCCGTGTTGAAACAGGTCCACAAGGGACTTTCGACTATGTCGATCCTGAGTACCGCAAGCAATTCGAGCTTACTAACAAAAGTGATGGATTCCGTTTTGGAGTGGTGATGATTGAACATCAAACTTATTCAGGGAACTAGATTGTAACATTTATTTCTAAATTGAATTCTAACATATGTGAGAATGAGATGAATAACTTGTATGCTTTCTATCAACTGTGAAGAAAGTAATATTCATTGTTATTCAAGTTTGTTAATTCTATTTATGGTGTGCATGGAGTTGAGGCTGAAAGAAGTAGTCTCTTGGATATGCTAGACAGGGCCGTCCCTGAGATTTTGGATACACCGTACAAATTATAATTTTGGTGCCTATTTTTTTTTTATAAATCATACTTTCAATTGTTAGAATCTCTCTGATAATTTTTCATTCTTCAAATAGATTTCACGGTTTAAAATTTAGTTATAATAATTATTTAATTTATTTATTTTAATACACACGGAGACACGCATGCACGCACACGTGAGTGCACACACGCTCATACACATACTAAGTAAAAAAAAACGGTGTACGGGTCGCGATGTTGCCGTGATTTTTATATCGTGGGACGAATATTGTGTAGTGCGAAATTAGTCCTGTTACAAATATTGATATATTGGTTATTTAAATTAGTCCCATGCGAATAAAGATGAAATATTTGATTAAAAATATTTTTGTCTATTTATAATTAAATATTGATATATTGGTTATTTAAATTTTTCATTAGCAAAACCTTATTTCCTGTGTGTAGTAGTTATTTAAATTTTTCGTCAGCAAATTTTTTATTTAGTGTATAATAGTTAATAACACATTCCCTATGTACAATAGTTATTTGAAATTTTCGTCGGCAAAAATTGTTCCCCGCTTATAATAATTAAAATAAATTTTCTATTATCAACAACTTATTTTCTGTGTATAATAGTTAATTTAAATTTTTCATCAGCAATAATCTGGTCATTGTGTACAATAGTTAATTAAAAAATTTCATCACCAATAACTATCAAACTGTCTGATAGATTGAAATTTCACCTTTAAGGTGAATAAATGGAGTGTCTGGAGTTCGAACTCCGACTCCTATATATAAAATGTAAAGTTCCTATCAACTGAGTTAAGCTTACAAGGACAATAAATTTAAATTTTTATCAACAATATTTTATCTTATGTATAATAGTTATTTTTAAAAAGAAATCATTGACGACAACTTATCACATATATAAAAAATATATGAGCAAATAGATAATTCTATTAATATATGAGTAAATATGAGCATAAATATAGATTCAATAGAAATTATCAAGTGTGTCAAACAAAAGAGTAGAAATTATCAAAAATTGGCATGAGTATTAATAATGATTATAATAATATTATTTATTATAATTTAGTATGAAAAGACAAAAACAACCCTTACTTTAATTAAGTGTCAAAAATGGATTTTTTTTTTTACAGTATCAAAAATGGAAAAAATTTAAAAGGGATAGATGGGTAAAATTAATAGTATATATAGATAGTAAGGTTCACATTTGGGTTGAGTATATATTAGAAGTTTCTTAAGCGTCCCCATAGTTATCTTATTCTAACAGTAAAATTCACATAATTACTAATGTTTTTTTTTTCTCAAAAAGAGAATTAGTATTTTTTTTGGGTCAAATAGTCTAAAGGATAGAAACTCCATCCTTAAAGTGGAAAAGTGAGATGACCAAAATTCGAACTCCAATCTCCTATATATATAATGTAATGTCCTACCAATTGAGTTAAGTTGATGACAAAGAATTAGTAATGTTGTTGAAATGTAATAATGTAGAACTATTAGTTAGATTCATTAATTTAATAATAATTAGAAGTATTGAGTTGAAGAGATTGAATATTTAGTGAAATTTATACAATTATTTTAAAAATTATAAATAAACAATACAATATATATATATATATAATCCACTTAAAAGTGTGTCTGGTAACACAAATAAGTTAGCTTATAGCTTATTATATTAGTTTATAAACTTATTTCATAAAATTATAGGTGTTAGATAACAAGTTTTTTTACTATCTTGTAGCTTTTTTTAGATGTTATTTCAAGTAGCATTTGAGCTTATAGTTTATAGTTTTTTTTCCTTTTATTCTAATTTTAATCTTATTATTTTAATTTCTTTATTTATTTTTAATAAAAAACATCTATTCAAAAAAAATAACTACTCACTTACAAAAATAATCATATACTTTTATGTTATTTTATAATTACAACATCTAAATTTACCAAACACTTAAATTGCATCCTACTAACTTTTCAGCTATTAGTTAAAAGCTATTTTATCAGCTAACTTATAACTTAATATTATCAAACATAATCTAAATATCGAAAAGTCAAGAGCTTCATTGCAAATTGCAAATGTATTAAGTAAGTATCTCATTCTAATTCTAATAATAAGTAATCTTGCGCATCAAATTGACAAGTTGTGTTTGAGTTTTCCCAAATCAACAAAAGTTGAGCCTACGCAATTGGGGGATGGAGAGGCAACACAAGCAAGGTGGCGTTGAATTGATCGACGATTCTTCTAATACTCCAGTATTTAATTAGTACTACCACTATGACCAAAGAAAGAATATTCCATTTTTGCAACATTGTGCAACAATTGCCATTCATCTCGTATCTTATTACGGACGCACCACAGTTGCAATTTTTTTTGTTGATGATAGAATTACTATATTTGTAATGCTTTAAATTATTATTTCTTAATACAAACAATTATAAGAAAAAAACACAACTTTTTTTTATTTTATTGAATAACATGTATCTTGTCTATATATCAAGTAAGGAGGAACAATCTAAGCAATATGAAGATTTTTTTTTTCTTCTTTAAATGACTAAAATATAAGGGTCATACTAAAAAAGTAAGAAAATAAAATATGTAAACTTTATATTAAAAATAACATTTTTTACATTTTAAAAATGTTAACTGCACATACTCCAAGATGATTATACTATATTTAGTTTTTTTAACTGGTCCATCGGGACACTCGTTAACATATTTCCTAGGGTTGGCTCAAGGGTAAGACAACCCAAGCAAGAGCTTTAAGCCTCCGTAAAAGAAACAAATTTACAAAGGAGAAAAGGCTTTTCATAAGTCCACAATAGAAAAAAGGCCTCAGAGAAAAATATAAAGGTTTTTGAAAAAAAATATTATAAAAATGATACTATAACTTTGTATCTCCTCAAGCAGAGACGAATCCATAAATTTTATTAAGTGGGGTCAAGGTTGTTTATTAACTTCCTCCGGTCCTTTTTATAAGAGACATTCCACTTTTTAGATTCATCTAATAATTGATGTATTCGGTCTATATTATAGCTTAAATACATTCATTATTGAATGAATCTGAAAAATGAATTGTCTCTTATAAAAAAAACCGGATGGAGCATATATTAAAAAATATATATAATTTTCTAGCCAATAAATGATGACATCATTGTCATTAAGCAAACAAATTGGAGATTAGAAAATAAAATTTTGTATATCCAAATATTGAAGATACCTACCAATCGTTAGTTGGTTCAGTGTTGATTGACGCTAAATTTGATAGGGAGGGCACTGCAACCACTTGATGCCATAATTGACCCCCGAACCAGATTAAATTGGTGGTGAAAGAAAAAAAATAAAAAATTGAAGACACCTTAATATCAAAGAACAACAATTGCTCTCTTCGTGACTTTATATTTTAAAAGTGTCCTAGGAATTTCTCATTTCAACACTATCAAATATATCACTCTCTATAATAGATAAATACCTTTCAACTAGCTGATAAACTAATTAAAGTATGTGGTAAAATTTTCAAAAAATCATCACTCATACGTTTGCACATTTGGTTCTTCAAAAACTTCATAATAGATAAACATGCGCAATATGTTTTCTAGTTACCACCAACATTCTTGAAAGATCATTAATTCCATCTAAATGAGAAAACCGGTCACAAAAACAAACATCAAGAAAGTTGATTGTAGACTCTCATAAGCTCTAAAGAAGAAAACTCTAACGAATAAAATCTTAGCAAAATTAATCAACTTCTTCTAGTCAACTGCAAAAAATAAATCTCTTGAAGAAAAGTTAACAGCCCTTTTTTTGAGCAATTTTTTAATATTATTGCCTAAATTCCACCTTTTTAGAGCATTTTATTTTATTGTGTAGAAAAGGTATTTTTTTTTTAACGCAAGTTAATGGTTTAGAAACCCCATATACATATACAATATGTTTTTGTAGTGGAATAATCAACATAAAAATTAGGCTTAATCATCATTTTCGTCTCTATAAGTT
The DNA here is from genome assembly GCA_030408175.1 of Trifolium repens. Taxonomy (NCBI): domain Eukaryota; kingdom Viridiplantae; phylum Streptophyta; class Magnoliopsida; order Fabales; family Fabaceae; genus Trifolium; species Trifolium repens. The sequence goes on from CP125849.1 coordinate 18,797,675, forward strand.
CGTGATTTTTTTGTTTTAATTCCTATATCTTTTTTTGTTGCAAATTACTCCATGTATGTTCAAATATTTTGATTTTAGTCCCTTAAAACTAAAATTCGCAGGAAAATCCGCAGGAAATCAGCGAATTTTCCTGCAGATTTTCCTGCGGATTCTAGCTTTAGGGACTAAAATAAAAAAGATTTGCACATGCAGAGACTAATTTGCAACAAAAAATATACACGGGCCAAAATAAAAAATTTATGAACTTACATGGACGAAATAATGTTTAAGCTTAAAAATTAATATGGGGTCAACATATTTAAACATCACTAATATTCTATGAAGCCCCGATACGGGACACGATACAGATACGATACGAATCCGATACGCCGATACGTGAAATTTTTTAAAATTCGCAATCCGATACGGTCGCGATACGTTATTTAAAAATATAATTTAAAATTAAATATATATAAATACACAATATATAAATATGACTAAAATCAATAATATTAATAATGATAAATTTTTTTGAAAGACAAAAAATTATTATAATAATTATTATTATAAACGTCAATAGTTCATTGTACAAAGAGTAAACATAAACCAATTAGCTTGCACAAAAGCAAAAAGTTTGATGTTCAACATACAAGGGCTTCACAGTCCTAACTAAAGACATATAATAACTCAAAAAATATATAGTTATGACATCAAGCCTCTTCAATTCGTCCATCTTGTAGCAATATCAGACAATTATGTAGGTCCTGCAGCTGACCAATTAAAAGCATAAAACATCCATTCTTATACTGGAATTTTGGGACAAGCCCAAATACTTAACATGTTATATAGTATGGCACCATAGTGACTTCAGAACAGTGACAAAGACGAAAAATACTAATTATAATAAATTAAAATCATTAATACTAAGTTAAGTATTTGTGTTTCATTAATATTGTCCTAAAAAATAATGGTCACCAGTAGATTTTAAGTTATACATCTTAAGTTAAGTATTATACAAAAAGAGCATCATTAGTACTATCCAAAAAAAGATATACTTATACCCGTGTAACAAACATAATAGTTTGACATTTACTAGGAAACACAGATTGTATCAGATATTATTTTTTTTATTTAGAAATAAATATTTAACCGATACTTTTCCGATACGAGTATCGGGAAGTATCAGACGCGTATCGGATATTATTTTTTTATTTAAAAATAAAAATTTAACCGATACTCTTCCGATACGAGTATCGGGACGTATCGGAAGAGTATCGGTATCGGGTGCGTATCGGACACGATACTTCACCAATTTTAGAGTATCGGGGCTTCATAGCTAATATTGGTTAGAAAGTAAAGTAAGGAGTGGGGTCAGCTGACCTCAATGAGGACCACTTGTATCTGTGTCTGTCCTCAAGAATTAAAGCAACTAGTATAATCTTTTAAATATTAAATAAATGTAACTTATTATGATAATTTAATAAAAAAAATTTCAAAAATAAAATTTAAATAAAAATAAAATAGTTTCAATAAAATATAGCAATGCTCTAAAAATATTGTTTTGAAAAAATAAAATTTTAAACATTGAATACACAATTAAAAAAACCTCTTTAATTTCTTAAAATTTCTACTCTTCTGATCTTTATTATAAAATTTGTTTTTAATTTTTTTGGGTTTATTGAATAACTGATGTATATGATCTTTAATGAATCATAAAAATAAATATTTTTATAATAGGATTTAGAGAAAGTATTTCTCATATGTAAAAGTAAGACAACCTCCTAAGGCCCCGTTTGGCACAGCTTAATTTTTACTTTTTATTTTAGCTTAAACGAAATAGAGAAGTATAAAATTATATTTGACGCTATTTCTCCTTAAAAATATTAAAGAAATAAAGTAAAGAAGTAAAAAATAAAGAAAAATGAAGTCAAACACAATTTTTTCCTTCTTTACTATTTTTAAGGAGAAGAAAAAAAGAAGAAAATAAGCCGGGCCAAACGGGGCCTAAGTCTAATTAAGTTAGTTGAAAATCAAATTATATATACAGACAATTATTTATTTATTTTTAAATTTAATACCATTTTTCTTAATACACTAAATTTTGTTGACAAAATGTTTGAATTTTCAAATTTTGTAAAAAAAAAACACTAAATTTTGTTGATTTTTTTTTGAAACAAAATTTTGTTGTTCTTATAACACAAGAGAAGAAATTTTTATTAAGATACCGAATATTAATAAACTTTAATTTAAAAAAAAAAAAAACTGTAATTTCATGGCAGTGGCAACGCGATAATTTCTACAAAATGCAAGGGCATTTGAGTCCTTACATCATTTTCCATAGCGATATAAAGTTAAGAGTCACAGTGATTGGTGCATAAAAGCAAACAGAGAGAGTGCAAACGCAGCGAAGAATTGGGAGAGAAATCAATCAAACCCATTTCTTACATTCTCTCTCGCATTTCTCTCTCAAAAAATGACTCACTCATCAGAATCTTCTTCTCGTAAAACAATGATCCCTTCATTTCTCTACGGTTCTTCCCCCAAAACCCTACCTGTTATTCATCAGATCATCAATTCCCGTTCTGCTTCCGCTCCTGTTCCCGGTACGCCGCCGTCTCCTTCCATGCGTTCAACTGGATCCGCCGGATTCATGATTCCTTCTCCTAAGGAACCGTTCGGTAAGATCGAGATGTATTCGCCGGCTTTCTATGCTGCTTGTACTGCTGGTGGAATTCTTAGCTGTGGTCTTACTCATATGAGCGTTACTCCTCTTGACTTAGTCAAGTGTAATATGCAGGTTTTCTTTCTGTTCTTGTGAGATCTTGATTGTTTTTTGCTTGATTTTGATGTGTTTGTTAGCGTTTTGATTTGTGATTGTTTAGATCTGTGATTTGGTTTTAGGTTTTGCTGAATGTTATGTTAGGAATTTTGATTATGAATCTATGATAATGTTGTTTTGGTTAATTAGATCTGTGAAGATTGGCGCTGGTTGTTTGTTCAATTGGAGGATTTTTTGATCCGCGCTTTGTTAAATTTCGCCTTCGATTCTATTCTGTTAATCTGACGCTTTGCGATTATGTTTGTGTTTTTTACGGTATTATAATTTCGCGGTTTCTTGGATAAATGTCCTTTGCATTTCGTTGTTATAGCATCGTTTTACTCTGTTGAGATTTTGTGGATGATTGTGTCGAGGAGAATAGTCATATTTTGTTTATCGGCCTATCTTGATGACTTTTGGAGTTTGTTAGTCTTGAATCTTGATGCAGTATATTCTGTAGTCAATGTTAATTACCAGTGTTGTTGACTATCTCAATGACTTCAGAGTTTGTTAGTCTTGAATCTTGATGCGTGTGTATTCTGTTGTCAATGTTAATTACCAGCGATGTTGACTATCTCCATGACTTCAGAGTTTGTTAGTCTTGAATCTTGATGCGTGTGTATTCTGTTTTCAATGTTAATTACCAGCGATGTTGACTATCTCCATGACTTCAGAGTTTGTTAGTCTTTATGCGTATATTCTGTTGTCAATGTTAATTACCAGTGTTGCTGACTTAGTTTTGTGTTGTTGGAGTTAAAATTGGAATTGGAATTGTTGAGTTGGTTGTAGCTCTGTTTTGTATTGTGTTGTAATGTGTGGGTTGATTATTGATCTCAGATTGACCCTGCCAAGTACAAGAGCATCTCATCAGGTTTTGGAGTTTTGCTCAAGGAGCAAGGAGTTAAGGGCTTTTTCCGTGGATGGGTGCCAACCTTGCTTGGTTACAGTGCACAGGGTGCTTGCAAATTTGGATTCTATGAGTTCTTTAAGAAGTACTATTCTGATATTGCTGGCCCAGAGTATGCAGCCAAGTACAAGACTTTGATCTACCTTGCTGGTTCAGCATCTGCTGAGGTTATTGCTGACATTGCACTTTGCCCATTCGAGGCTGTTAAGGTCCGTGTTCAAACTCAGCCTGGTTTTGCAAGAGGTTTGGGTGATGGGCTCCCAAAATTTGTCAAGTCTGAAGGAGCTTTGGGGTATGCTTATAAACTCGTTAGCTTATAAACTGTTATAGTAGACTAGAGGATGCTATGTGATTGTATTATATTGCTCTTGATCAATGCTATGAATTAGGATGTGATCTAACTAAATCTTTCATGATTTCAGGCTGTACAAGGGATTAGTGCCTCTATGGGGACGTCAAATTCCATGTATGTTTGCCATCTTAAAGATTGTAATTTGTGTTAAACTTTCACTTTCCCTCTTGGTGAATTGACTGTTTGTATGCTGTTCAATATCTACTACTTAGGTTACCAGCTGAGGCATTTTAGTTTGTACATCATTACTTTCCCAATATATCATATTGCTTCTCATGTGATGCTTGTTGCCTATGTAGAACTACCTTGTTTGTCTTACAGTCAATTTTCAAACTGAATATGTTTGTTGTTTGGATTTATCATTTAGGATTAGTGACCTGATTCTACACTTATGAATTATAGAAATGAATGATAGAAATTCATTGTAGACTAAGTCATAAGTTTGTCAAGGATATATGCTACATTCTTTTGATTGTCTTTGCACATAAACTCAATGATCTCGCGGGTATTTTTTTTTTATCAATTCTGGTAGAAAGTTACTTATTAGTTTTGTATTTGTTATGAAAGGATATAGTTATTTATTGTAGATTTTAGATGAAACAGAATACTTATTGGTATTATATTTAAAATTGATAATATTCCCTCTTGGGTCTACAAGAGTTGATGTATCCTGTTCAAATCAGATGCATCAACTTTTGTTGGCCCAACCTTTTCTTATATTTAGGATGGAAGGTAATATTAGTAAATCTTGACTTTTCTTGCACTTAAATATAATAGGGCTTGGCTAGTGCATGATTTGTGCTATAATCTCATAACCATAAATTTTCTATGATATTTATATCACCTTTATCATTTTTTGGACAAACCATTTTTTGTACCCCTACTTATATATCCTCAATTCAAATCATAAATTTTTTAATTATTGTTTGCTTAGAAATGATAAAACTGTATAATATGGATATTGAAGTTTGCTGTTCTGCAATTTAAGTTTACCAAAGGGCATGATGCCTTATTATGAGACCTGTAGAACTAAAGATTATTATTTCTTGCAGATACAATGATGAAATTTGCCTCTTTTGAGACCATTGTTGAGCAGATCTATAAGCATGCCATCCCCACACCAAAGAATGAGTGCAGCAAAGGGCTGCAACTTGGTGTCAGTTTTGCTGGTGGATACATTGCTGGTGTACTTTGTGCAATTGTGTCTCATCCTGCTGATAATCTTGTCTCTTTTCTGAACAATGCCAAAGGTGCAACAGTTGGTGATGTGAGTTTCAACTAGATCGTATTTATGTAATTGTTTTGCGTTTTGTCTGTTTTCGACAAGTATACGAGATTTATCTACTATTTGATGCAGGCTGTTAAGAAGTTTGGTGTGGTTGGTCTTTTCACCCGTGGTCTCCCTCTCCGTATTGTTATGATTGGAACACTTACTGGAGCCCAGTGGGGAATTTATGATGCTTTCAAAGTCTTTGTGGGGCTGTAAGTTTATACAACTTTGTCTGTGATATAGTTTCATACATCTCATGTTCTTCATTAAGATGCGTGTATTAATTTATTTATTTTCTTTGTTAGGCCAACCACTGGTGGTGCTGCTCCTGCTCCTGTTCCTGCCGAGATTGAAAATGCATAAAGTGACGAATGGTGACACAATTATAGTTTGTTTAAGAAACTTAGGAAACCAGCGAATAGGGACCATAAATAAACAGAGGAGTGCTGAGGTTGCTTCAGTTCTCAAGCATGGTTGGATAATATTCTTTTCAAGTTCAGACATTGTTTCCATTTTTCTTGCATTTGGTTATTTTGATTTTTGGTAGGATGGTTTTGCTCGAATCCTTCCAGTTGCTGAAAACTTTGTAGCTAGGAATGATATAATTTTGCGTGTTAGGGTCACTACACGCCTCAGTTAAACGGGAATACACACATTTGTTTTATTGTCTGTCTATGCATAAGCATGGATGCATATGCAATGCCTAGGTTGAGATCAATTTTTCTTCTAGTTTACCTGATTAATTTTCATCTGAGTTTTTTTTGTTACGTTTCTTATGTTGCTATTATCTGTAGTTCACTGTATGTTCTCTTGCCATTCATCAGAATGATCACATAGCAAACCAACTATTATTCTTTCATAGAAATAAAGCTGTCAAACCCTTAAGACGTTGTTTGCGAGTTTGGAGGGGAGGGGAGGGAATGGTTTTGAAAAAAAGGAAGAAACAAGTGGAAGGAATAGAGAAGTTTGGGAGGGAAGGAGTTTGGAGGGTTATTTTTTCTTCATAACACAAAACCCCCCAAATTTGGTGGAACTCAAAAATTGTATTGGATGGAGGTTTGGAGGGTTTTTATGAATTCTTCAAATTTAATTAATGTTATAATATTCTTAAATTCATAATATATTAATCATAAGTATTTATTTGTCATTCTCTATAAAAAATACTTTCTCAAAAAATGTAAAAGATTTTTCTAATTTTCTTTCTATTTCCCTCCCTCCAAAGCCCTCCCTTACCTCCCCTCCAAACTCACAAACAAAGTCTAAGGGTCTGTTTGGTTCAATCATCGTGAGGTGAGTGGAGGGATTTTAATAGAGGGAAGGGGAAGGGGAATGTAAAGGGAGGAATTACAATTACACATATTTTGGTTCAAAAGAAATGGGAATGGTCGAATGGAGGGAAGAGATTTTAATTAAATGTATGTTTTTGTTCACCGAGAGGAGAGATTTTAAAACAAATTTACTTTTATTTCCATATACTTTTATAAGATGCTGCTTGATGTTTATAGATTATATTTCGAACACAATTTTCTCTCTTAGAACTTATACCTACTCAATTTGTTGAGAGACATCTGAATCATAACAATCACACGAGTTATTGCTCTTCAACCTTAATCAAATTATCAAATGACATCAATTTTTCGATCTTGAGAATTTATTTTATAATAAAACAATTATAAGATTAAATTCCATATATATATATATAAGGACTCATTCAGCAAAGTAAACAACTTAATATAACAATTTATATAATGGCATAATGCATTGTCATACGTTACTTTTTTAAAACAGCTCACTTATCCCCTCTAAATCCCTCCAAGTTAGGATGAAGCAAAAAAAAAGGTCTGATAGAGCCATATGATGAGCGGCTAAATCGATAATTATCTGATGAAATTTGATTCTACTCCTATGATGAACACCGTTTGTTTGATGAAACCAGTTTCTATTGAAGATGGATAAAATACAGACCTCGTATTGTCTGTTACCTCCCAGTGCGAGTATTACGCCAATTTAGGTATGCTTAGACTATCCAGAGACATCCAGCTAACTCGAATTATGATAAACATTACGCCACCAATTATAGGAGGACAGACGCATTCGTGCTTTGCACGCATGGGATGTGGAATTTGGATATTTTAGATGGTATATTTTGGATATCACATTCTTATCTACTGCCCACACTTGAAGCAGACCCTTGTAGAGATAGCAACCAAAGAAGATTGAGGTTCTGCAACTGGCTTGGTCTCACGATGCGGGCGCCGGGCGTATTGAAAATATGACATTTGAGTTACTGTTTAGTGGGGTTATATAGGAGGGAGGGTAATTCTATTAGGATGTTGTGTGTGAGGTCCTTAGGGAAATTTCTAGTATCAGAGGAGGAGGGAGGTAAGGGAAGCTCCCCAACAAATTATCTTCATGGTTAATATATTTTTGTTTTCAAATTATTGCTTTTAAGGTTATTTATTTGGTTAAAAATAATTTATATCAATTTACACATTATGTTTCTCTGACTTGCAGACTTTGTTCACGAATTTTACATTTTTTGGATTATAAAATCTGGACGTGTATTTTGAATAAATGACAAATTCAAAGTCTAAAATTTAGAAACATAAAGTTACACATTGACATTAACTAAACTTGATAAAAAAATGTGTCCTCACGTTCAAATTCTATAACTCAAATATGAAGTTTTGATAAAATATATGTTTGAATTATAAAATCCAAAAATGTAAAACACTATTTACTAATATGTGGTCTAGAATGCACCGAGAGTTTGTGTGCTATACAACACACCTATAACTCTTTTGGTCTACAATATGTACATTGAAACTTATATAAATTAATGTATTTGGTTCATTATCAATCGCAAACTATCTTAAATTGATTTTAAATTAAGAATGTATTTAGCTTTGCTAGTGAACATGTGTACCTTCTTATTTTTTGGTTGTGGCCAATAGTCCTCGACCACCGGCTTAGTTCAACTTCTAGAATTAAAAAAAAAAAAAATCAAAAATACGCTTTGAGTTTTAGAACTCGAGCATAATATTTTTAATTTTTAAGGCACGCAAGATTCTTGGTGGAATAAGTTATAAGAGGATCCGATTCACATTTTAAACACCATTGATATAGATATATTACAGAAGTAGATTTGTAGTTTCTTAGAAATAGAAAATTGCTATACTGTTGATTTAATCTTTGTTTTATGCATAATATTTGACAATATATATGAATAGACAAACTTATTTATATGCAATACAACAATTAAAAACATACCATTGACTCGCGTGTGTAAAAATGAAAAAGCACATGTACCTTCCTAGTGGAAAAATCTAAAACCAAGTTCCTTCAAAATCATGATTTTTAGAAGCTCTGCAAAGTAAGAAACTCCCTACATAACAAGGAAGAGCAGAAATAAAATTTGCCAAAATTATCCCTTAAAACCCCATAACCTGAAACTATCTGACAAACTGATTGTACTACTCCATCAGGGTAACATTTTATTCTTTAAATCAATAGAGTAACATTTTATTTAAGTAGCTAGTAAAGCACTCCAACATCATATCTGAATTTAGTATATAGGTGCCCATAAAATGGATAAGACTTTATCTAACTGAAGTCATAAACAGGTTCGATAAATAAATGTAAATAAACAGGTAGGGTAGATAAGTACTAACTAAATCATTTAACGATAATTTCCCCTTCATTGTGCAGGGAGACAAAGTCACGCCCTTCATAATAGCTCATAGCTCAAACCACCAAATGCAGCAGTTGCATAATAGAAGCTAATGAAACAAGCAAGTTAGAGAAACTAGTACTATTTATAAAGACTATATGGTATCAATGAATAAAAAGTTGACATGTTGCAGAGGCCTTTGGGCACGCGGACAATTTTCTTTCTATTTCAGATTGATCATCCATTATGCTCCAAATTTCCATCATTTGTAAATTTCTTGCATTCTTCAAAATATATTTTGCTATTATAAGCTCGCCTGAAAGGTTATGAATAGTGCAATTTCTAAGGCATGATGAGAGGCATTGTGGGACAACTTCTGGTTCCACCCAATTTTCTTCCAGACCAACTTCTTCATGCTCCTCCTATTAATAGTACACATAAAATAAAACTAAGCATATAAGTGTGTTAAAAGATAAACCGAATATGGTTCTTAGACTTAACAAACCTCATAAAGTTCAAGATTTTGAAGCTTAGGGCAGTATTTGAGCACTTGTGGTACCAATTCTAACGTATCGTGGAGCTCCAAGTGTGTCAAATTATGAAAGATAGGAATATCATAGCAAGGGCATTGCCGTGGATCTATCTGAATTATGTAGAAAGACACAACTATCAAATTGAGGCAAAATTCCCACACACACACACACACACACACACACACACACATTTTTGCTTTGTTATGCGACATGAATCATAGTTTAACTTGAACATCATGAAAGACAATTTTCTTCACAAAATTGGCCTGCCTGCGCGCAACATTAACAATTAGGGTTCTATGCGTCATTTTTGTTCTAAGTTATGCGACATGAATCATAGTTTAACTTTCCAACTGCCGCAAGCACCAGTTACAGATTTGGGGACTCATTCTGAATCCACCGTTAACATCACAATTATACACCGCTAATTGAAAGTAAAAATAAATTATAAAGTGAAAATAAGACTTACCCGCCGTGATTGTGAATTGTGATTGTTAAGACCGTTCAGCGAGGTGGTGATTTGGTGGTGCGGCGACTGACGTCGTTATTGGATGCTAGGTGAACGAGGTCGCTGCTGGATTGAGGTGAAGATAGGCTGTTACCCATCACTCCAGCATCGTATTAGCTGGTGGTGTGTAGAGGAGTAGTAACTTTTAAGCCTCCTCCACAAAATAAATAAATCATGTTTTTTTTTTTTTTTTTTTTGATAAGCAATATACAGTTTTAATTATATATTATTTTTTAAAAATTATAAAAGGGTAAATAAGCATTTACCCATTTGGTAGGCATAAGTGATGTTTTTTCGATTATCCCCGTAATGTTTTTTTTTTCCGATTACCCCCTGTAATGTTTTTCCATATAAGTGATGACGTGACATGACCAATGAGGGGGTAAACAAAAATTCGCTAACATTATAGGGTGCAAAATGATAGAATCTTAAACCCACATGTTCAATGAAGGAGGTAAATCCAAAAAAAAAAATTACAAGGAGTAAATCAAAACACTCCAACATTGCAGGGGGTAAACACCTATTAACTCTTATAAAAATTGAATATTTTAAAAGTACTCGTCGAGATAAATTAAACATATCATTTGCTAATATTTACATGTGTATATTAAAAGAAAAATATGATCAAAATAGATCATATGAATAGTACACAAAGTCAAGTTTAAGTCATTTTTTTTAGGACGGATGAGTATTTTATATTGAAAAAAAACCTTTATAGGAGTATACTTTTAAGACTTTGGCTCCACAAATTCCAAAGTATTTTTTTTACTATATACTGTATGTATTCCTTAACTAATGCCCCATTTTCCTTTAAATTAATCTTTACTTTTTACTATAATGATTCTTAATTTGGTAGTTGATATTCATTTTCTAACATCATTAAGTCTTTGTTGGATAAAATTTAGCTATACATTGAAAGTTGAAAAGCTAATTTATATAGTTGATAATTAATAGTTTATAGCTCAAAAATTAGTAGATTAAAATTAAATTGTTTGGTGTAAAATGACGTAAAAATACAAAGTTAATGAGTAGTTATTATATTTTTTAAAAAAAATAAAATGAAAATAATAAGAGTAGAAATGAAATAAAATATAAAAAATTATAAACTATAAATTTAAACGCTACTTTTAATAGCATCTCAAAAAAATTATAAGTTAATAATTAAAGAAATTGGTTACCAAACGCGTCAATTTTTTTCAAACGAACTTATAAACTAGTCTAATAAACTATCTTATTGGTCTTTACCAAACACACACTAAATGTAAATGTGCTTATGTGAATTGTTAAGTGTCACGTAGTTGATGACTTTAAACTGTGTAATTGTCACATAGTTGATGACTTTAAACTCTTTAATTGTCCCATAGTCAACGGTTATAAAAAAAATGGTAAAGAAAAAGAGTAATACTATGTCATGACTCATGATTGGTTCAACACCGTAAGGCCCCCAAAATAACATTGTCTCAAAGAAACTATAAAGTTTTTTTTTTTTTTGACATAGCAAAGAAACTATAAACTTGTTTTGGAACAAACATACATATGGATTTTTTTTCGCAATGAAGTAGATTATGCAAAAAAAATATATTTGAGCTTTGAGTTCACAATCACAAACATTGAACAGAGATGATAATGTAATGAAGCATGTTTAGGTATCAAAATATATACAAACTCTTGTATTAATTCTCAAAAGCAATCTAATTATACATACTGATTATACACATTGGTGCTAATATAAAAAAGGAAAAAGGAATTCTCCAAAACAAAATAACAAATGAGAAAACAAGTAAACAAAAAGAGAAATAAAATGGAACAAAAGAAACTTTCTGTAAGCGAGCCATTCGCTCGAATCCAATTGGTATCAACGATGAAAGAGCCATACGGCGTTGCTGTTTCTGCACAGGTTCTGTCTCAGAAACTTCTATGTCCATCAATCTTTGCTTTTTCAACAGAGGGCGGAGTTGTGATAGTGAAGTTATGAGATTTTCACCTGATTTTCTCTTTCCATAACCACCGGCGAACATGACATCCCCCTCCACGCTTCTTTCTTCGTTGAACACGTGGATTCCGATTTTTGTACTGCATGATAATTTCATTTTTTCATCCTCACTATAATTGAACTTCCGATGGCTCTCCCACTTAACCTCTACTTGGATCCATTCATTTTTGGAAAGTGCTTCGTCTAGTTTAGACTTGAGTTTTCTGAAAGTCCGGTGATGAATCATTTCTTCCAATTTCAGATCAAACAAATATGTATGATTCGACCGCATGTTGTGGAGGTAAGTACAACTCCAGGCGCCATCAGAAAGTTTATATTCATAGCCATTGATGAACAAGTGGATGCTCATTTCCATATAATTAGGCTCATGACGAAGCAGAAAAAGAGGACATGTTTCAGGATAATAGAATAGAACAATAGAAGGGATTTCTTTACGAAACCAGAAAGAAATTATTCGTCCTCTGATTTGTTGCTGGAACCAATCTGGAATCCCCTCAGTTCCGGTTGACAAAGAAATGTCGGTGCATCCAACCTCATGTAGTTTCTATTAGTTTAACATAAAATATATTACAAATTTACAATGATGATTTTGAAATAGTACTATATGAAATACTAGTGCAAGCAAAAACAACAAACCTGGCTCAATAACATTCTTCTACACTGGGAAGTTAATGATTCACATTTTATTGCAGAAAAATTAATTAGATTTGGTGGAATCCCTCTAATTTCTTCAAGAGACTTGCAACCATTCAAAACAAGGCGGCTAATAAGGTGACATTCATCAAGGCACTTGGGAAGAATTTTGAAATTGTTATCTGATAAGTTTAGATATTTCACATTAGCAAACCACTTGAGAATTATTGGGAGACATTCATCTGAGAGGTTGCTCCGTTCGAGACTAAGACGGTTCACATTTGAAGACACTGTGAAACTCAATTTATTATTATGTTTTGGCAATAATAGACCATCACAATGTTGAACATGAATATGTGACAACTTTTGCATCATAGAAATGTTACTTGAAGGCCTGAGCTTTACACATCTCAATATGTTTAAGATGCGAAGTTCACTGAGATTTTGAAATGAAAATGGAAATTCTTCTATGAAAATTTCAGACAACAAAAGCTCTTCTATATTTGTCATGTTGACTAATAACTCTGGAAAACTCTTGAAACTCTTACAGTAAGAGAGTTCCGATTTCTTAAGATCGATGTCAACCGTAATGGTGGAAAACTCTCGAGCTTGTAGCAACGCTTGGCATTTAAGATAACCAATTGAATCGTGAATTGTAAGTAAACTATGTCAATTTTCAAACGAGAACTTTTCTAGATTTGTAAAACCTGAGATATTGGGTATGTTTGTTAAATATTGACAATGGTTAAGGGTCAAAACTTTCATATTCTCGAACTTCTGCATACACAAAAGAAGAAACACAAATAAAATTTTTCCTAGTTCATTGTGAACTTATAAATATCCACAATTATAAAATGAACTTATGCGACCTGCCTTGTTCAAAAAACTAGAAGATAGAGACTTCAAATGTCATTTTTCCCATTCTAATTGTCTCAAACTACTTAGAAGATATCTTGCACCTTTAGAAAAATGACCATTTTCAATGATAAGTGTTTTAAGGTTTTTCATCTTTTCGAATGCATGCCTTTCCATTACAATCTACTATTGCTTCAGTAGCAGGAGAATTCAAATGTATGATTTCAATTTTCCTAGTTCCCTTTTCACACAAAATCACAAATCAATCACAATACATATGTCAATTTTCAAAATCAAACAAAAAGATTTGTCTAGTCAAGTTCCTTATCCTATTTATTTTGAAAATCAAATGCGCGCTCTATGTTCTTATAATTTTCAATTTTAAAAATATAATAACCATAAGCATTCTTTAATTTCGTATGCAGCAATATATATTTATATATATATATATATATATATATATATATATATATATATGTTGCAGAAAACAAAAATTGTCATTTCTCTCCTTTTCCTCTGCTCTATTTTTTGTGCTGCCATTGCATGTTTTAATAATGGTATCCAAAGTTGTGTTCTTAAAGGTTGTGGGTCAAAATAAACTAAAAAGCTTCTGAAGGAGCAAAACAAGCACTATAAAGCATGAAGGAGCAAAACGATACATCACTACAAAAATCTGCCATCACAGAAAAGGAAATAAACTAAGGTGTAATATCAAGCATCCCATCTAAACAATTAGAAGATAAGCCACAATTTGCAACAACCATTGAGAAACTCCCTGCATAATGAGGAAAATCAGAAATAGAATTTACAGTCTATATGTTATCAAAAGTTGACATGTTGCAGAGGCCTTTGGGCATGTGGACAATTTTCTTTCTATTTTATCAGGATGATCCCTTATGTAACTGCCATGCATTTTCATGATTTGTAAATTTCTTGCATTCTTCAAAATATATTTGATTAACATAAGCTCACTTTGTAAGCCAAACAAGTCATGAATAGTGCAAATTCTAAGGTATGATGAAAGGCATTGCGGGACAACTTCTGGTTCCACCCAATTTTGCAGAACATCTTGATTCCCTCGCATCTCAAATGAGGCCTATAATAGTACACATAAAATAAAAACTAAACCTATAGGTTTGTTAAAAGATAAATCAAATATGGTTCTTAGACTTAACAAACCTGGTGAAGTTCGAGTTTTTGAAGGTTGGGGAAGTGTTGGAGCTTTTGTGGTACCAATTCAAACCTATCATGGAGCTCCAAGTGGGTCAAATTATGAAAGATAGGAATATCATAGCGAGGGCATTGCAGCTGATCCATCTGAATTATGTAGAAAGACACTATCAAATTGGGGCAAAATTCACACACGCACACACAAAATGTCAGATGAATCACATTTTTGCTTTGTTTTACATTTATTCCATCAATGTATGATATTCAATTGACCGACATGTCGACAGTGGTAATAATTTGAGAAAATAGAATTATTGAATGTAATTAAATGGTACTGTATAGATTGAATTAAGGTATCAAACCAATGAAACCATAATATAAAAATTAAAACAAACCCCATAGACTTTGTGGTCTTCTGTGAATAACATGAAGGTCTCTATGGACAAATACTCCAAATTTGAAACTGCTTTCAACGGAAAACACCGACATTGAGTGATAACTGCACTAATCAATTTGGGTAATGTTACACTTTCAAACTCTTGAATGGTAGGAGAATCTCCTTGTCCTTGATAATAAAAGCCTATATCTCGCAGTCGTAGATAGTCGAGATTTGGACATCCAGCTAGAAGCAACACAAAATCTCGAACTTGTTGAAAGACAAAATCAGCCAAATGAAGTACATTAAGTAATGGAAATCCAGAAAATGTAAAACCCTTCACACGGAATCGAGCAATATCAAGACTTACAAGGGTTCTGCAGCTGAGAATACTTATAGGCAATGTGGGATTTTCATAAATCAGATCATCGTCGTCATACACATCGAGATTCAGACAAAGATACTTGAGTCCACCTTGAACAACAAGGTCGACCCATTTTGTGGCATTGGGAAACCCTAAATTCCAAGCAAGATTACGGTTACCGTAGGTAATTTTGAGGCGGAAACTGTTGATGAAATTAGAGCCGGCGGCGTAACGAGAGACCAAAACGGAGTCCATGAACTTGTTAAAATGGATGATAGATTGAGAATCCATCAATATGATGTCGTCGGGGAAGTCGATGCTGTCAACAAAGTGCCAGACATGAATCCATCTCTTTGACAAAATGCTAGTTGCAACTGCTTCTTTGATGGAGAGAAGAGAGAGAATGCGACTCAGAATCGAGTTCGGTAAACCGCTGATCGCATCCACCGCCGGTGCTGGATTAGTTTTTCTCCGTCGTTGCATTTCTTCTTCGCACAAATTGACTGGATATTGTAAAGGTAAAGTGTAAAGGTTGAACCGGTCAAACTAAGAGTGTATTTATATATTGCCTCAAAATATAAATAAATATATAGTTTTATGTACTACTTATCAAGGCCAATGTTAAGGTGCACCGTAAACAACTCATCAAAATTATTATAACGAATATGAATTTTATAAAATTTAATGTTGAATTGAAAGTTTATATCGTATAGATTATTTATAAAAAATTAAAAATCATTTGATATGCTATTGAGATCGATCAAGATTATCGGTATTTAATAAAAACTCATAAACCATATTAATCTTAATGGGTCTCAATAACATATCAAATGATTTTTCAATTTTTTTTAAAAATTTCATGGATGATTTATATGATATAAACTTTAAATCCATTGGTGGATTTTGTGAAATTCGTATTCGTTATAATGTTATTCACGACTGATCCACCATAGAATTTGCCTACTTATCAATTATGAACTACGGACACCTGATACAACATGGATAATGACATATCGACACTCCTAACGTAAAAATATAGAACATCGACACCGCTAGATATTTATAAAAGATATAAATTGAGAATTAAAATATATACATGTAAATTTAAGTTGATCAAGTTATTTCTTAAAAAAGTTTAGATACGATAATATTTTACCTTTATTTATCCATTTACTATCAGAAAAAACTAAAAATATTATAATCAAAATTTAATATCTTCGATCCTTTGTTGGAGCAGCATGTACTGGATGGAGATTAGGAGTTTTTTTTTTTTGGCAAAACACATTTTTTAAACTTATAACTTCTTGTTTATAAGCTCGTATGATTGAAAAAAAGATCCGTTTGACAACTGATATTTTCTTATAGCTTATATAACTTATTACTAGGTTATACCATTTTTTGATAAGTTGATTCGAGTATTTTATAGCCTATCATTTTTCTCTCAATTTTACCTCTAATATCTTAATTGGAATATGTTTTATGTCACTTTATATTTATGAGTTAGTTCAACTGTTAATTTTACAAATATTACAAGTTTAATCAACTAATTTATCTGTTATCAACTAGTTTATCAATTATCTACTATTTTATACCAAACAAAGTATTGACTTATCCAAAAACGCTATAATTTAGTGAAAATAAGATATAAATTTGTGAGAAATTGACAGTTACTAAACGAGTTTTTTTTAGTGGTATGAATTTTTAAACTATGAATTAACTTATTGTGCTTACAAAATAGGTGATATTTGGACCTCAAAATTGAAAAACCTTGAAACACAGTAAATATATGAACTCATTTTGGTGGGGCTCTAACAAGACTTTCGAAAAAGGGATCAACCGGTTAAGATGGGAAAAACTTGCTATGGGGAAGGAACATGGAGGACGACATTTTTATGGCTTCAATTTGGCGATGTTAGGGAAGCAAGGTTGGCACTTAGTTACTAACCATGATACTATTTTATCAAAGGTCATCAAAGCTAAATACTATCCGAATGAGGGATTTTTAGAGGCGAAATTGGGTCATAACCCAAACTATGTGTGGCGTAGTATCCATACTTCTCAGGTGATAGTCAAAAGAGGTTTACGATGGCAGATTGGAAATGGAGAACGAATCAATGTGTTGAACCAACCATGGCTGAGAACTGATAGTCAAGCACATGTCACCACCAACATGATCACAGGCTTAGAACATATGACAGTAGCAGAACTTATCAATCACCATGAAGGGAGATGGCAAACTCTACAAGTGTAGCAGTTTTCAACCAAAGTGGTGTCTCAGCCATCCTTCAGTTTCCACTCAATTCAACGCAAGAACCAGACAAGCCGGTTTGGCGATTTAGTCGCGATGGAAAGTATTCTGTACGGTCAGCATATTACACCATCTAATGGAGGTTATCGTTGATAATAACCATCTCAAGGAAGAAGGAAATTGGAGAAAATTGTGGAAACTCAAAGTTCCAACGAAAGTGAAAATATTCTTGTGGAGAAAGGCTGCTTACCGGTAAAAGAAAGGCTGATTAGGAAAGGAGCTCAATGTGATTCAAAGTGTCCTTGCTCTGATTCTAGTGGCGAGAATGAGTGACATTGTTTCTTCGGATGTAATGTTGTTCAAGAGGTTTGGATGGATGTGGTATTACTGTCGAGACTGCATCAACATATTTCAAATGCGGAGGGATTTAAGCAGCTGGTTTTTTTATCTGATTGAAGAACTGGACAACAAGACTATGGAGCGAGTTTGTATGAATCTTTGGACAATTTGGTGGAGATGCAATCAAAAGTGTTGGAACAATAAATTACCGACGACTTTTGAAGTTAGTAGAAGAGCTACAGAGTCACTTAACGACTGGTTGAAAGCGACAAATATGAGAACAAGACACCAAAGACCAGATGTACAAGAGACTGAACGACGCTGGTGCAAACTACAACCAGGTACGCTTAAATGTAAATCGACGCTGCATGCTATGAGGAAACTAACCAGTACTGCATTGGAGCATGTTTGAGAGATGCAGAAGGCAGATTTATACATGCCTATATGAAGAATTTTGAAGGAAAACCAGAGGTAGAGAAGCTGAAGCAGTAGCACTATTGGTAGCTCTCACTTGGCTACAACAATACAACATGCAACAAATTCAAATAGAAACAGATTGTATGCAAGTAGTCTAAGGTGTTGAAGGAAAGGTTAGAAGCAATAGGGAGTTTGGAGTCATTTGGATTTATGGGAATATGTATATCTGATGACAAGCAAGTTCAAACATTGGGAGCTAATCCCATAATAGCTCAAATCACAAGTTTTGACTACATGTAATGGAAAGTAAATTACTTGTGCAGGGTTAAAGACTAACAATTACTATTTGTGTGATTAAAAGGGGAAGCACTAAAAACCATGGAGCAAAACGCAACATCAGTGCAAAATCTGCCAACAAAGAAACCACAATTTGCAACAACCATTGAGAAAATCCCAACAGAATGAGGAAAATCATAAATAAAAGCAATGCATATTTTGGTACAAATTTGCGAATTATATTACTAAATCAATGATTTAAAACAACTAATTGGTAAAAATAAAACGGTACTATAAAGACAAATAGAAACATAGTAGAATGATCATAGAACATGAAACAAGCATGTAATCATGTCATCAAATGTAGCTAGTAAGATCAAAACATAGCATAACATTAGATAATAATGAATATAAACAGGTTGCCATAAAATGGATAAGACTCTATCTAATTGAATATAAACAGGTTCAATAAATATATATAAATAAACAGGTAGTGTAGATAAGCACTAACAAAATCATTTGAAGATAATTTTCCCTTCATTTGAAGATAATAAAGTCATGATCTTCATAATAGCTCATAATTCAAAGTTCAAACTTCTAAATCCAACAGTTGAATAGTAGAAACTAATGAAACAAGCAGCATAGAAAAACTACAATTTACACTGTCTGTATGTTATCAATAAAATACAAGTTGACATGTTGCAGAGGCCTTCGGGCATGTGGACAATTTTCTTTCTATTTCATCAGGATGATCCATTATGTTCTGCATTCTCATGATTTCTAAATTTCTTGCATTCTTCAAAATATATTCTACTAAAGTAAACTCACTTTGTAAGCCTAAAAAGTTATGAATAGTGCAAATTCTAAGGTATGATGAAAGGCATTGTGGGACAGCTTCTGGTTCCACCCAATTATGCAGAATATCTTCTTCACTCCCTCGCATCTCAAATGAGGCCTATTAATAGTACACATAAAATAAAAACTAAACATATTGGTGTGTTAAAAGATAAATCAAATATGGTTCTTAGACTTAACAAACCTCGTGAAGTTCGAGTTTTTGAAGATTGGGGAAGTGTTGGAGCTTTTGTGGTACCAATTCCAACGTATCGTGGAGCTCCAAGTGGGTCAAATTATGAAAGATAGGAATATCATAGCAAGGACATTGTTCCTGATCCATGTGAATTATGTAGAAAGACACACTATCAAATTGAGGCAAAATTGAATGTAATCAAATGTATTGGTGTTATGTTGGATTGAGGTATCAATGCATGATATTTAAAATAAAACAAACCTCGTAGACTTCGTGGTCTTTTGTGCATAACATGGACGTCTCTACGCACAAATACTCCGAATTCGTAAGTGCTTTCAACGGAAAACATGAACAGAAACATTGAGTGATAACCGCACTAATCAATTTGGGTAAGGTTACACTTTCAAACTCCTCAATGGTAAGAGAATTTCCATAATAGAAGTATATATTTGTCGCTCGTAGATCCTCAAGATTTGGACATCCAGCTAGAAGCAACATAAAATCTCGAACCGTTTGAAAGACAATAAAATCCAAATGAAGTACCTTAAGTGATGGAAATCCAAATCCAAATCCAGAAAATGTAAAACCCTTCTCACAAAATCCAGCAAGGTCGAGACTTACAAGGGTTTTGCAGCTGAGAATACCTATGGGCAATATGGGTTTTTGAGCAACCACATTATAATCACTATCATCATCATCACCTTCATGATCCACATAGAGATGAAGACAAAGATGCTTGAGCCTACGTTGAACAACAAGGTCAACCAATTTGGTGACATTGGGAAACCCTAAATTACAGGCAAGATTACGGTTACCGTATTCAATTTTGAGGCGGAAAGTGTTGATGAAATGAGAGTCGGCGTCGTGACGAGAGACCATGGCGACCATGACGGAGTCCATAAACTTGTTAAAAATGTGAGTAGATTGAATTCTATTCAATGTGATGGTGTTGGGGAAGACGATACTGTCAAAATAATGCCATAGATGAATCCATCTCTTTGACAAAATGCTTGTGGCAACTGCTTCTTTGATGGGGAGAAGTGAGAGAATTCGATTCAGAATCACGTCCGGTAAACTGCTGATCACGTCCACCGCCGCCGGTGCTGCATTACACTTTCTCCGTCGCTGCATTTCTTCTTCGCATAAATTCACTGAATGCATCGCATCAATGATTAAGGTTTTATGCGTAAACGAGAATGGTAAAGTGTAACTCGGTCTTTGATATAGCATATATGAAAAAAATTATTTGTAAAATATTTTTTGAACTAAAGAAGTGCTTTTGTATTCTCATGGACGGAACATTTTTTATTGGAGTTCGAAAGTCACTTTTCAGTGACGTCTTTACGGGTTGGATTTGACTCGGGTGATTATGGGTGATTTTTATTTGATGTATTGTTAGGGATGGATTAGGGTGATGTTTGATGTACTCTTTGTTTGGTTAAAGTGTTTTTCACCACTTTGCCTTTCTTTGTATGTTTCAACCATTCCTTAGACTTCTCGTTTAAGGAATTGTTCAAAAAAAAAATAGTGGGTTTTGTTTTTCGCGCGCTACCTGCGCTTTTAATTTTACTCACCTTACTATTCAATCTAAGAGTGAATAAAAGTACAATTTTTTGCAAAAATTAGTTCCTGAGATAACCTACAAATTGAATTTACATTTTAAAATGTGAACCTCGACTGTGGTTATAATTCAACGAAAACAACAACACCACATCAGGTACAATCATTGGACATAGATTCAAGCTTTTTGTCTAAGTTGTTCTTGAATTTCTTCACTGATCATATTATGTTTGTGAAAATATATCACACAGGAAGCTGATTAGTACTGATAAGATTAAAGCAATTGGAGGTCTAAAGACTCAAGAAGATGCAGATCCTTTCTTGCTTTAATTAAAAGGTAAATATATTGGTCTTGCTATGGTATTCTTTGAAACTGGTCATGCTAGTTATATAACTTTTGGATCCATCCATACTATACAATGCATGTTCTTAGATGAATACCAGTTAAGGTTCAACATTTTTGAGTTCTAAAAAGAGAATATGGTGTGACACAAGAATTGTGGGAGTGTAACGTGGATGGTAGACCGCTAACCAGGGCCGTCTCCGACTATTTGGAGGCCCCGAGCTAATAATAAAAATATACCTCGAATAAAAAAAAATACAATTTTTTTAAAACAGAACTTCATATATTTCAATTACATAATAATATTAAAAATAATAATCCTTCCTTACAACTACCAAAATACTAAAAAGTCATCAACAGACATCTTCATGGCTGGTAATTACATAGCTTTTAATACTTTTCAAGTTCATGTATTATAGATTTGCTTTAACACCTTGGAAACAAACAAGATTAGAGCAGCGAAGTTTAAAAGTAGGTGGAGATGGTGATAAATAATGAGAGTAATTAAAGTGTTGGGTGGTGAATGAGCAGCAGAAGGATGGAGATACATGAAAAAGGTTAAAAAATAGTTAAAGGATTCTTGAGGTTTATCGTGTCTTTTTACAATATTATAGCATAAAATAAAAAATTGCCACATAAAATAAAAAATTGCCACACCTGAGATTCGAACTCACAACCAACAACACACCTTGGAAACAAACAAGATTAGAGCAGCGAAGTTTAAAAGTAGGTGGAGATGGTGATAAATAATGAGAGTAATTAAAGTGTTGGGTGGTGAATGAGCAGCAGAAGGATGGAGATACATGGAAAAGGTTAAAAAATAGTTAAAGGATTCTTGAGGTTTATCGTGTCTTCTTACAATATTATAGCATAAAATAAAAAATTGCCACACCTGAGATTCGAACTCACAACCAACAACACACTTTGGACGCGCACGCAAACCATCAGGCCGCCCACCATTTCATGAAAGTTATTCTCCGAAAAACTACTTAACCAATATTTTTACTGATGGGCTTAAACAAAAAAAAATGAGGCCCCAATTTTTTGGGGCCCTGATCTGCAGCACTGTCTGCACCCCCTCAAAACCGGGCCTGCCGCTAACATACACTAAGTGTATTTGGTTCATATAACTTGCTACACCAATTTAACTGTATGTTAAGTCTATCTCATTCTAGCAACGGGTTCATATAGCTTGCTACACCAGTTTGATGCATCACACTTAAAATGTAACTCAGGTGTGTTTTAAAATTTTCTTTAGTTTAAACTTTTGAAATATGTGGGGATGGTTGGAAATTGAGATATATTTCATATACCTCTTATGACTGAGTAGTGAGTACTAACTTTATTTTATCATGTTTCCAATATTTTAGGAACGATGGGTTAATATCACCGAGTAATATTGCTTCACGTTATCTATTTTGTATATGAAATATTTGTGCAAGATTATAGCAAAATTCAGTTTAACTTTGTTACACGTAATTGGTTTTAGCCCCTCATAATTGGTTTGTATCCCTTATCAATTTTTGACTTGGTCACTTTTTGTTAGGGGTGTGCAAAATATCCGGTTAGAAGGCCCAAACGCATAACCGGATCCAAATCCGTTTTTAAAAATCCGGATTTTGGTATATGGTTAATAACCAAACCATTTTCATCTGGTCGGTTATCCATCCAAATTAAATTTTTGGATTTGGTTTAAATTGGTCATTATATCCTTTTCAAATTTGTTTTTGTCAAAACAAAAAAACAAACATCTTCTTTTTTTGACAAAACAAACAAATATCCTTTTTTTTGGTACAATAAACAAATATCCTTTTAACTTTTATTAAAATTAATTGACGTACAAACCATCACCATGTGCGTGTGATCTCAGCAATTATGATTTGCGATGATCCCTACATCCCAAATCTACAATAATCTCTCCGATTGAACCCTAATCGGCAATATTCTCTTTCAATCGAACGACACTCATTCTCTCCAATTGCTTCCAACCGCTCTAATCAGGTATTCTTCCTTTCTCTATTCTTCACAATTAGTTAATTCAACGCGGAAGCAATTTTTCTCCTCTTTATTCTTATTTCAGTAATGTGAAGTTGCGAAAAGAAACTTTGTAATTTTTCTCCTCTTTATTCTTCACATGTTTTTTCCATCTCTTTCAAACACATATCAGATGCAATTTGGCTTGAAGCTGATTATTACTGCAAAGAGTAAAAAAAGAAAAGTGTATTTTTTTACGGTGTTCAATATGTTTTTCGTCTGCGTAAAAAAAATCAGACCAAATTAACCGTTTATTATTCCAGTTTTAAAAATAACCAGTTTAAAACTGGATTTAAAAATTAACCACTTTTAAACCGGTTTTATAAAAATATCTGGTTATGTATCCGTATCCAAATTTATAACTGGTTATATAACCGGTTTATAAAAAATAATGGTTATGGTCATGTATCCAAATCCATATATCTGATTTTGGTTTGGATATAATTTGGTTTGGCAAAATAACCGACCATGCACACCCCTACTTTTTGTAGAACATGGGGATATTGTGTTGATTTTACATTTTTATTCTTTAAGGTTGTATTTAAAGGCAATATTGTGCCTCACTTTGAAAATCAATCAATATTCAACAAATTATCTTCTTTTCTTAAATTCTCTCATTCAATATTTTTTTTTGAACAAGCCAAAATGGTATATATATATATATATATATAATAAAAACAGTCTCCCTAGCACAAGATGTACCAAGGTAGACTACTAGAGTTTACAAAGAGTCACATAAAGAAAACCCAAAAAGTTTCAAACAAGGCCCAAGCAGATTAAAGGACTGGACCACCAACTATGGCAGTTAGAAGCTAAAGTAACATTCGTCGCCTTTAACCACCTAAAAGAATAGAGCTTGATCTTGTCCAACATCTGAATAGGAGTGCATGATGTGCCTCGGAACAACCTGTGATTTCTCTCCGTCCATACGACCAAAACGCAAGCATGCCAAATGAGCTGCAAAAAGGAGCGACGAGCCCGAGAACCACCTGCTGAAGAAGTAAACTGGACAAAGTGGTCACGTAATGAAGTGTATTGCACCACCGAGATGCCGATCCACGAACACACTAGAGCCCAAAGAGAACCAAAAGTACCACATGAGAGAAATAAATGATGAGCTGACTCCATCTCGCCACAACCGGAGGCGCACATATGGGTTGTGGTAGGTAATATGCCTCGAGTGACCAGGTTTGCTTTTGTAGGCAACCTGTCCCGTAGTAGACGCCATGCGAAGATGGAAACCTTCAAAGGAACCTAAGAATGCCAAATGAGTTTTTCTGCGTCATCCATGGGAGGCAAAGCATGAGAAGTCAACAGCTGATATGCTCCTCGAACAGTGTAACCTTTGTCAGGGTCAGGCTGCCACTGCCACCGATCTGAAGTCTGATCCTGCAATGAACGGGTTAGAAGTAAAGACTGACACTCCCTCAACTCCTCCTCCTCCCATGCCCTCAGCTGCCTCCTCCACACCCATGCGTCTCCCTCCTCGCCCCACCCTAATGCGAACATCTGAGCCACCGAACACCATCTGGTCTCCGCCAAAGCCAACAAACGGCCAAACCGCTCACATAGAGGAATCCCATCCACCCAGGGATCGGTCCAGAAAAAAGTATCTGACCCGTCCCCCACCCTCCGCCGAACATGATCCTCAAACCATCTGCCCCCTATCTCACCTCCCTCCCTAATGCGCGCTATCTCCCTCCACCACGAAGACCCTCTCCGCCCTCCATCTCGGAGCCTGCCTCCCTCGACCCCATACCGGGCTGCCAGCACTCTAAACCACAATCCCTCTCTGTCCACTAGCATCCTCCAACACCATTTACCTAGAAGAGCCAAATTAAACTCCCTCAACTGCCTGACCCCCAAACCCCCATACTCCTTTCGTAAACAAATAGATTTCCAAGTAACCCAAGAGATTTTCCTAGAGTCCTCACACCCCCCCCAATTTTTTTTTTTAATTAAAAGCGATTCAATAGAGGAAATGATACCTGAGGGAGCTTTGAAGAAGGAAAGAGCATAGACAGGGAGAGAGGTCAAGACAGACTTTAGCAAAACTAGACGACCACCAAAAGAAAGGAAGCGGCTCTTCCACCCAGACAATCTACTTTTTAGCCGGGCCACCACAGGGTCCCAAAAAACCAAACGTCTCGGATCACCCCCAATAGAAAGTCCCAGATAAAGGAAAAGAATCTTACCCACTCTACAGCAGAGAACAGACGCAGCTTCTCCTAACCATGAATCAGGGATATTAACCCCTACCAACATGCTTTTGTTAAAATTAACCTTTAAGCCAGACATAGTCTCAAATAACACAAGAACCGCTCGAAGGGCACGGACATTCGCCCAACTTTTAGCCCCCAGCAGGAGCGTATCATCAGCGAATTGGAGATGAGACACCACTACATGATCCTGCACACCTATACTATACCCCGTGAAAAGGTTACTCGCTACCACAGCCTCCATCAGGACATTCAGACCCTCAGCTGCCAGAAGAAAAAGGAAAGGGGATAGCGGATCCCCTTGTCTAAGGCCCCGCTCAAGGGGGAACTCCTCCGTTGGGCTGCCATTGACTAAAATCGACGCAGTAGCCGTGCAGACACACTCTTTAATCCATTTTCTCCACATGACCGGGAAGGACATTTTCCCCATAACACCATCCAGGTAACCCCAATCCACAAAATCATATGCTTTCTCGAAATCCACCTTAAAAAGCATGAGTTCCTTTTTAGACCTCCGCGCCTCATCCACCGCCTCATTAGCAATGAGGACACCATCGAGAATCTGCCTGTCCCTCACGAACGCTGTCTGGGACTCAGAGACCACGCTACCGATCACAAGGCGCAACCTATTCGCTAAAACTTTCGCTAGGATTTTATAAAGGCTCCCCACAAGCGAAATAGGCCGAAAATCGTTAAGCCGTTGAGGGTTATCTATCTTAGGTATCAGGGCGATGAAGGTGGAGTTTATACCCTTAGCCAATTTTCCGTTCTGATGAAACTCAGAGACAAAGCGCATAACATCGCCCCGAAGGTCTTCCCAGAAGTCTTTATAAAAACCAAAATTTATGCCGTCTGGACCTGGGCTTTTGTAACTGTCGCAGTCCCACACGGCTTCCTTGACTTCAGCCTCAGAAAAAGGTTTGGTTAAGCCTCGACTCTCAGTTTGGCTCAACTGCCTGAATTGAAGATTGTCAATCCCGGGCCTAACCATAGTCACAGCTTTAAAATGGGACGCAAAATGCGAGAAAACCGCCTGCCTAATAGGAGTCACACCCTCTAGAGAACATCCATCCGCTTGAATAACAGAAATAGCATTTCCCCGCCGTCGGCTCGCTAGGACCGAGTGGAAGTACTTAGTGTTAGCATCTCCCTCCTTAAGCCACAGCGACCGGGACTGTTGCCAACTAATACTGGCATGTAGTCTAGACAGAGAATGGATGTCAGACGTGACTGCAAAAAACTCAACTAACCCGGCCTCTGAAAGAACCTCCTCCTCCGCCTTCTGATCAAGAATCGCTAATCGGTCTTTCTTGGCTTCGATTCGACTAGGCAAATTCTGAGCATGAGTCTTATGCCAATCTTTCAGTGCCACCTTAATCAATTTTAGTTTTTCCTTCAGCACATAGCCGCCCCAACCATCAACCTGAAGAGATTTCCATTTATCTCTTACAAACAACTGGTACCCAGGAATGTCTCTCCAGCATTTGAGCATCCTAGAAGGGCGAGGTCCCCAATCTTCCCCAATCTTCTCTCATTCAATATTATGTTTTCATAATATCTTTTAATTGTATCGGATTCAATATTATGTTTGCATAAAATTTAAGTCTTAAGAGTAAGGATTCTAATGATCTGGAATAGAATCCGGTACAATTAAGAGATATTATACAAACATAATATTCAATGAATATTGATTGATTTTCAAAGTGAGGCATAATGTCTTTAAATACAATCCTAAAGAATAAAAATGTAAGATGACATAAAATAAACTATTAATTGATACTTAATTCCTTACACATGTAACACAAAAATATCTTACTTTGCCTTCCCTCTCTCACAGTCTCACATTGGGAAAAAGATTTTCTGCAGTAATAAAATATGACACTGTAACACGCTGTAATCAATATGGGCCGTTTGATAAAAAATTAACGGATGGGATCATAATTACTAAAAAGCCACAGTTTCAATATAAACCGTCCGATTTGAGATCAACAGTCAAGATCGAAAACAGCGTCAAACTGTGGCTTTTATTACAGCAGCTAATCTGAATCCCTCACATTGTTGATGATTACATTTCACTAAATGTCTGAGTTGCCTACTATGTTGTCATTTCTTATGTATTGATAGTTTTCTCATGTTTACCGTCGAGAAGAATCGGTTGTATTTTTGGGAAATTGTACAATATTTGCAGATAATTTCTTAGTTTAGCGATTACACACTAGCAATTATTTATTTTCCAGCCATCCGTAACAACAATTACCTCTTCCCCACCAAAAGGCATTCAATATCTTCTCAATATTATTTATGATTGCATCTGGAAGACTAAATTGATCATCACCTCTTTTTTAGCTTTTGAGAGTGCTTTTCCCCTCCATGAATTTATCTGTTTTCAAACCAGATTTTTAATGAAGGAAAACGTATATTTTCTTACTCTTTCCAACCATGGGTATTCCTAAAATGTTTCTCAAGTTCCTAAAGTGAATATTTTAATTTGAACTTTGACTCTATAAAATGTTTCTCAAATTCATTCTTCTATCATTGTGGATTATATTATATTACTTGTGTTGATTTTTCCATTCAATTTGAAATGTATTTCGTTTTGTTAACAAACATGCATATCTTATTATTTTGTGGTTGTGGCCAAGGTTCCTTCTCTACCAGCCATTGACTCGGTTTGATTTTTAAAATTTGAAAACCCAAAAACATGTTTCGAGTCCTAAATCTCGAGCATGTTACTTTTAAATTTTTAGTGCGTAGAGGTGAGAATAGGCTAGGCCGGCATACGAGGCCTTAAGGCCTAGTCTACATAGGCTCAGTCCAGGCCGGCCTATTTCTTTAAATAGAACAGGTCAAGACTTTTTTATAAGCCTATTTAGTTAAATAGGCCAGACCGCAGTTCATTAAAAAAACCTTTTAAGCTATTAGTCCGACCTATTTAAGTTAATATGGATAATATTTTTAATATTATTATTATTATTTATATATTAAAATTTTTACTTTGATTAAATTATATAATTATTAACTTGGTCAGTAGTTTAAGTTTATAAATCTACATTAATTTTTCATATATATAAATGTATTATTATAAACTATAATTGAAATATGATGACATATATAGTCAAATTCTCTAAAATATCATGTTAAATATCAAAAGACATTGGTTTTTTTTTTGGTACAATCAAAAGACATTGGTTTATAAGTTCATAAGTATTTTTAAAAATAAATACAAATATTTATTTAAATATGTTCATATGAAATAAGCTTTTAAACAGACTAACAGGCCACATCAGACTTTCAAAAGGTCAGACTCAGGCCTAAAAGATAAGTCTATGACAGGCCACAGACCAGGCTCAGACTTTCAATTTTATGACAGGCCAGACTCAGGCTTTCAATTTTATGACAGGTCAGACTTAGGCTTTTGATTTTATACCAGGCTAGACTCAGACTTGGTAAAGCCTAACTCGGCCTAACCTACTCCCACATCGAGTGCACGAGAATCTTAGATGAAGACTAACAACAATACCTTTTTATACTCTATTTTATATGTTCATCTTTTTTTTTGTTGACGAAAACATTCATTCTCTTATTGGGAATATTAGATATTTTGTGGGGCCGACAGGTTAAATTTAAGGATGGGAGAGAAATTTTTCCAAAAGTGTCTACCTCTTTGAAATGCATGTTGATTGGGCTGTTTGGTGTGTAAAGGGTTTAAAGAAGAGTTGGAGGTTGCTAGAGTAGATTTGGTGAAAATCAACAAAAATGTTTTTGTAGGGTTGGTGTTTATTGGTACAATGTTTAAGGTTAAGGTGGTATGGACAGACATATTAATGTTTACGGTATACGTTAATATGTCAACGCGTCTAACGTCTGAACTTAATAAAGAGACTTATTTGATAGATGTAAAGTAAATTGTGAAATGATTTAGCTATTTTAAGAAATTCTAAAACAAATTTGATAGATGATCACAAATTCAAAGGAAAGCTTGTCTATTTACTATTTACTAAGAAAAGATATCGTCTAAGGCTAAAACAATGTACCTTCAAAATCATAATTTTTAGAAGCTCCGCAAAATTCATTGCTTATTAACCGTTAAGATTCACTTTAAAAGATGTGGAAAGGTATTTTCCACATAACAGACATCATTTTGGTATATTTAATTACATGCTAATTCTATTGTGGATATGTGAGACATATTGCATAAAAAATAGTGAACCATATTTTGTCCATGCATACTTGATTTTTACAATTGGGTTAGTGGGAGATTGACTTTTAGAGATTTAATAAAAGAAAAAGTAGAATTAATTTTGTGTTTATTTATAATTGTAAAAATATATTTTTTTTATGATTTTTTTTAAGTAGATATGATGTGACTTCTGATGGTAAAGAAACACAATTATACATGGTGACAATTTTGCTTGTGCATATCAAACGATCCTTACTTATTTTGTATCAGTATTTATTTAGTATTTATTTAGTATTTATTAACATAAGCTCACTTTGTATGCCTACAATGTTATGAATAGTGCAAGTTCTAAGGTATGATGAAAAGCATTGTGGAACAACTTCTGGTTCCACCCAATTTTGCAGATCATCATCTTCATTCCCCAATACCTCAAATGATTCCTATTAATAGTCCACGAAAAATAAAACTAAACATAAAGATGTGTTAAAATAAATCAAATATGGTTCTTAGACTTGTCAAACCTGGTGAAGTTCGAGATTTTGAAGCTTGGGGAAGGGTTGGAGCTTTTGCAGTACCAATTCCAACCTATCGTGGAGCTCCAAGTGGGTCAAATTATGAAAGATAGGAATATCATAGCAAGGGCATTGTGGCTGATCCATCTGAATTATGTACAAAAGGAACACTATTAAATTGGGGCAAAATCCAGACAGAAACAAAATGCAGATGAATTAAATTTTGCTTTGTTTTAGAACTTATTCCATCAATGTATGATAGTTAATTGTTGACACCAGTAATAATTTGAAAAAATATAATTAGTGAACGTAAACAAATGTATTGGTGTTATGTTGGACACCAACACTCCTGTTCATGGTATGACATTGTATAGATTGAATTGAGGTATCAATGCATGATATTTAAAATAAAACAAACCTCGTAGACTTCGTGGTCTTCTGGGCATAACATAGATGTCTCTGTGCACAAATACTTTGAATTTGAAAGTGCTTTCACCGGAAAACATGACCACCAAAATTGAGTGATAACTGCACTAATCAATTTGGGTAAGCTTAAACTTTCAAACTCCTGAATGGTAAGAGAATCTCTTTCATCATAGAAGTATATACATGTCGCTCGTAGATCCTCTATATTTGGACATCCAGCTAAAAACAACATAAAATCTCGAATTGTTTGAAAGACAATATCATCCAAATGAAGTACATTGAGCGATGGAAATCCAAATCCAATGGAAGAAAATGTAAAATCCTTCACACAGAATCCAGCAAGATTGAGACTTACAAGGCTTTTGCAGTTGAGAATACTTATAGGCAATGTAAATTTTTGACCAATCACATCATCATCATAATCGTCATCATCATCGTCACTATCAATATCATCATCGGCATCAAGGAGACGGAAACAAAAATACTTGAGTCCATGTTGAACAACAACATGGTCGACCCATTTTGTGACATTGGGAAACCCTAAATTATGGGCAAGATTACGGTTACCGTATTCAATTTTGAGACGGAAAGTTTTGATGAAATGAGAGTTGGCGGCATCACGAGAGACCAAGACGGAGTCCATAAACTTGTTAAAAATGATGATAGATTCAATGCTATTCAATGTGATGATGTCGGGGAAGTCGATACTATCAACAAAGTGCCAGACATGAATCCATCTCTTTGACAAAATGCTTGTTGCAACTGCCTCTTTGATGGGGAGAAGAGAGAGAATGCGACTCAGAATCGTGTTTGGTAAACTGCTGATCGCATCCACCGTCGGTGATGCATTAAACTTTCTATGTCGCTGCATTTCTTGTTCGCACAGATTGACTAAATGTAGCGGATCAACGATTAGGGTTTTATGCGTAGATGAGGAAGGGTAAAGGGTAAACAATTTGCTACCATATATATAAGCCAAATCTAACATTTTAGATTCATTGAAAAAATAATGTATCTAGTCAATAATATAAGTTAGATACATTATTTTTTCAATGAATCTATATATTTCCCTCTCTGTACTTTATATAAGCAAAATTAAAATTTTTAGATTCATTGAAAAAGTAATGTATCGAATCAATAATATAGGTTAGATACATTACTTTTTCAATAAATCTAAACTTTCTCTCTCTAGTACTATATGTAAGTAAAATTTAACATTTTAGATTAATTATAAAAGTAATGTATCTAGTCAATAATATAGGTCAGATACGTTACTTTTTTAATGAATCTAAAATTTCAAAATTTGTTTGTAGTATATAGAACCGAAGGAGCATATATCAATTTTGTTGTTTAATTTTTTCCCCCTTTTTTGTAAGAATTGGAGAAGCATACAATATTCTAAATTAATTTTAGGCTAAGGATGAACACAAAGGGATTATATCGCCTACCGGCTATACTATAGCGCCTAATAAGATATATTACTCTTTTCGGTGCTTTTTATGAAAAATAACTCATTTTTAGATTCATTTTTTAGTTTAAAGAGGAGATCGATGGTTATGTATGACAGACATACTATATTGTTGATACAAGAGAAAGGGTATTGGAAACTATTAGAATTGGGTCTAACTCATCCTTACAAAACCGGCTTGTAAGGTGAGGATTGCCTCTTACTTATAAAGTCTTGTCCAGGCCTTCTCACAACCGATGTGAGACTTCTTAACACACCCCCTCACGCCCAGCACTATTAGGCTTGGTGCGTGGATATAAACGGTAGGTGGCCCGATAACGGGTGGCCCAACGGATCTTGGAGAGACTCTGATACCATATTAGAAATTAGTATTGGGCCTAACGCATCCTCACAAAACCGGCTTGCAAGGTGAGGATTGCCTCTTACTTATAAAGTCTTGTCCAGACCTTCTCACAACCGATGTGAGACTTCTTAACACACCCCCTCACGCCCAGCACTATTGGGCTTGGTGCGTGGATATAAACGGTAGGTGGCCCGATAACGGGTGGCCCAACGGATCTTGGAGAGGCTCTGATACCATATTAGAATTTGGCCTAACTCATCCTTACAAAACCGGCTTGTAAGGTGAGGATTGCCTCTTACTTATAAAGTCTTGTCCATGCCTTCTCACAACCGATGTGAGACTTCTTAACAGAAACAACTTGCAAAAATTCATTGGCTTGAAGGTGATTTGAATATTCATTTTTTTCATATGTTAGCAACTGTGCATAGTGAAAAGAAAAAAGCTAATTATACTTTGCAGGTACACATGAATAATATTGGATAAAAAGAAGCTCCAACAATCATCTTCTGCCCTACATAGCTACCTTGAAGAACAAGCAACAACTTCTTTGAACTAAGCCAAGTATCAACAAAATACTAGAAAACGTTGTGACAATGTTCTTGTTTTTGGACAGCTTTTTGCACATTCTTCGATCATCCATTTCCAGTTGTCTCCAGGAGGAGTTATAATTTAAAAATAACAACCATTTTGCAATGTCTTTACTTGGAGAACAAGTTTTAACAATAGGATACGGCTCATGAAACCTCATTGCTCATGCTCCCCTTTGGTAAATCCTGAAGAACACTCTGAGATCGTTCCAACAGATTTACTCTCTTTCATCAACTTTGTTTGATCTGCTTTTTTTTTTAAGGAACAGCGACTAGTTTCTGCTAAACAACATACATACTTGGAGGCCAAGCAACTCAGGGCAAGCCACATCTATAAATAGCACACTTGGGCTCATTTGAAGAGCAAAAGTTTAAGCTACAACAATCATTCTGCAACTTGTCTTTATCGTGCAAGTGATCAAACTCTTATCACTCTCACCTCAACTCTCTAAATCAAATATTTGGAGCAAAATACTATTGAGTGAATTGAGTGCATTTGTATTCTAAGCTTCTCAACTAGATTGAGTTTATTTGTAAGCTTGTGATCCAATAAACTCTTTGTAAAAAGAAAGATTGCTCAAGTAAATATGTGACTATTGATTGAGTGTTACCCGGGCAGTTTGTATGGTTGGGGAAGATTTAAACTTGTAGGGCTTAAGGTTATTAGTCTTGTTCTAGATCAAGGAGGTTTGTATTTCGAGGTCGGTAGCATCTCAATATCATAGTGGTCAAACTCACGAAGTGTGGGGACTGAACGTAACCCAAAGTTTAGGGTGAACCAGTATAATTGTTTGTGTGTTGAATCTCTCTTTCTCTATCTTTTAATATGTGCATACACTATACACACAACACACTTTTTATTTGTCTTTGTTGCTAACCAGATCAATCAGAGATCATTTCAAGGTTTATGTTTGAAGCTGAATATTTAGAAGGTAAATTTTCGAAAGGTTCACAATTCAAACCCCTCCCCCTTAACTGTGAAAAACGTTGCTACTTCAATTGACACCAAATCTCTGCCTCTAAGGTTGAGCATATAACAATGGAGGAAAAAATTCAGGAAGGAAGTAATGGCAAAGGGTGCAAGGTTCATTTCTAAAGGAAGATGAAATTGTGGATCAAATGTATGGAAGACTAACAATCATCATCAATGAACTGAATTCTCTTGGGAAAACGTATATTGTGCCCGAAAGAGTAAGAAAAATACTAAGGTGTTTACCAAAGAGTTGGAGACACATTGTAACAACAATCACTGAAGCAAAAGACCTCACTAAACTCAAATTAGAGGACTTGATTGAGTCCCTGAAAGCTCATGAATCAATTTTCCAATAAGACAAACCTATGAAAAAGAATACGATTGCGCTCGAGTCTCAAACTGAAGAATGTTCTCAAAATGAAGTTTTATGTGATGATGATTTTCTGAAAGAAGATAATGAAGAAGAGTTCAGAAATTATTGATGAGAATTCAAAAGAAGAATTCAAAAATTATTGATGAGAAGAAATCAGCCAAATAAATCATTTCCAAGCAAGAGAAATGGTTCTAAGACAGAAGTTGACATGAGCCAAATAGGAAGAACAAAAAGAGCAGCAAATGTGTGTCTCATGACAAAAAGAGCAGAAGTTTGAACCATGTGCATCTTAGAGACGAAGTCACTAACATAACCAAAAAAAGAGATGAGTACAAATCTTGTTGCAACAAGTTGGATACAAGTTTTTGTCGCAATGAAAATTACATTTATCCCACTCCAAAAAGAATAGTGGAGATTTACACAAACGTGACTGACACACGTTAGATCATGCTCCAAACTGTGGAGTTAACAAACTTTTTTTTTTTTACATCGGAGCAGAGGATCGAACCCAATATCTCATGCGTACTACCTAAATCCCTCGCCACTAGACCAAACATAATGGCTGACAAACCATCTTAAATTCACACAGGTTTAATTGTGCAGGTACATCGTGGGATTATGACACTTATTTTACTATTGAAGCTAAAGCATTGGCATTAAAAGAAGCTGTGCAAGTTGCCATACAAATGAATATGGAGAAACTTCGACTGCTCCAATTATATATAAATAATAACAAATAATGAAATATGATAGCAATGTACAAAATCTTCAAATCCTGCCTCGCATTGGCATTCCAAGAGAACCCTTAACAGATCTAAATTAAGAAATAGGACTTGTCTCCAGTCGCATTCAAAGAAGATTGATAGTGAAGGAAACATATGGATGAGTATCCGCGTCACCTGCTAGGCCAGCCATTCCAGCACCTACATCTTCATCTGTTTTCCAGTATGCACTGCACACAAATTTATTGAAGGTACAATGTTATCATGTAAGAATAGTCTATCAAATTAAGAGACAAAAATAATAAAAACAAGATCTGTTAAAGCATGATATAGAGGATGATGGAGTACTCGGATTGAGTTTTTGAGCAGAGTCGGCAAACAATAATATCACATTTACACAAACAGGGAGTGAATCCCAACTGTTTTTCTAGCATCTCAATCAAATTATAAGAGAGTAGAGCAGTTTAAACTTTCAAATAACTATCCACTAACCATAATTTATTTTCTGAAGTTCTGCATATTGGTTACAACAAAGAGACCAGAGCCATGTTTTGTGATTTGAATAATACAAATGCATATATCAAGCAAAGCGCAAACAAATGCTTTTTTTTTTTACTTTCACTGCTCTTTGATGTAATGTCAATCTAAAATGAGTTTAAACTAGTATTCGTCCACACCAGTTTGGAGTTTCAGCCTTTTAAAGAACTTCATGAAGAGATTTCATGAAATTCTCAGTTGAAGTACAATCAAATATGGCTATATACTGCAAAAACATGCAAACAACAACAACAACACACACCCAGAAAAGAAAAAGGTAACATGGGAGCTTAAATTCACCAGTTGTTGTCCTGCATGTTAATTAGGCTTGGTAGTGTTTAAAAGCACCGAAAGCCAAATATTTTAAATGAGACAACATAGAGATTAACCAGCTGCTTGCCTGTTTGAGCTATCACTCAACCCTTCAAGGATTGAACGTACTTTCTTTTCGGCTTTTACAGATGGAGCTAAGACGCATGCCTGCAATCAACACAAGACCCAATAATGGTCAGGGATAAATAATATTGTTTCTGGGCTGTATTCAAAATCACGAATCTGAATACAAAGACATAAAATTCCATTGCCATGCATTGTTTTCCAAGAATGACTACTTTGAATGAACACCTCATACCAACCAACTTATGAATTAATATTCGATACTGAAACACTCAGCACTGTGTCTCACAAATTCCACTATATAGAATCATAGATTTTGCAAATACTTACTTGGAAATTTTTTTCCCGTGCACTAGTTCTAAAGTTGTCTGCCACACGATTGAAGAGTGTTACAGTATAAAGAGCATATTCGTTATCCTCATACAACTTCTTAGAAGACCTTGGAACCTAAATTTTTTAACCCAATTAGAATAAGGAATAAAGTAACGAAAGATAAAAGCATATTAAGAATTATTCAAAGGTGTGAAAAAAATATTATTCGACTGTTTAGATGAATTACAGAGGTTTCTTAACAGTAACCCATTTACAATAACCACGAGGAAGTAATATTCATATTTTCTAGTGGTGATGAGGCTGAACTTCTGTTCTAGAAGTGTATAGTACCAAGAAAGATGGCGGCAATCCGAAGTTTTCATGTAATTAAGACATATCTTAAAATGCATATGTAAAGAAAAACTTATAGTAAAACCCAACATATCAATAACAGTTGCTATTTTTGCTCCTGAACTTCAGATAATAAGTGACGAAGACCATTTGTTAGGGCTGATGTTGAGATCAAAGCAGCACTATATGCTCAGACACTGCATCAAGAAAAATCTTTGTCATTTAGTCTAGTTGCATGAATGCTTCAAACAAAAAAGATAAAGTTGATAAATCTATATAAAAATTTCGTTTATTCATTACCTCGTTCATCTCATACCAATGATGACAACCTTTTCCTTCACGTCGTCAACAGTTATTTGCAAACGATTGATTAATAATTGAGCTGAAATTGGAGATGAAGGACCAATAACCATGTCATCTGTAACTAGATATGTTCTTGGTCCCTTCACATAACCCTCATCAGCTGCCGAGTGTTTCAAGGCCTTAACAAAGTTCATCGTTACGCATTTTCTTTCATCACTCCGGTATTCATCAGTTATGAAAAATTGATCACTAATGATACTTTGTTTGTATGTTTCCCCCTCGTTAATAACAATAAAAATGATCTCGCCGCTTTTTTATTGGTAAAATTGTCTTTGCTTGATTTGAACTCTGAGTCCAAGCAAGGATCAACAAGCCTCTTTGCTTCTTTTGAGACCAAATATTTGTTTACATCTGTTGGAATTGCCTTGAAAACTTGTGCAGGAAACAGAACTTGGTCTGGTGCTGGCGCTTGGCACCATCCTTGCTGCGCCAAGCGCAGTCTTCAGTTGGCCTTGGCTGGTCTCACTGCTTGTGGCGCCAGGTGCGGCCTGCCCTGTGCTAGGCGCAGTGCTTACTAAATAGGTGATACTTGGACCTCAAAATTCAAAAAGCTTAAAACACAGTAAATTTAGGCATCAAAATATTCTGACTTTTCCATTGTAAACTAAACTAGTTTGGATGACAAAAAAATAAAATAAACTAGTTTGTCAGCAAAAACACTGATGAACAAATAAAATAATTTTAAAACAGAATATTTGAAGGCGTTTGTTTTTCTTCATAAGACAAAATCTAACTAATTTATGTGAACTAGAAAATTGTATTGTAGAAATTTTTTGGAGTTTGAATAAAATCTCAAAATTTAATCCGGGTCCATCTGTTTGATTTGTAAAAGGATGAATAATAGACAGATGAGTTCAATCAATGGATTGTCAAAATGATAAGTAGATGGGTTCAACCAATTTCTGTTGCTCAATTTTCACAAATGGCTTAATGAAAAGTAACTTGCGTAGGGTAAAAGACTAACAATTATTTGAGTGATTAAAAGAGGGCTAAAGCGCAAAACAAGCACTAAAAACCATGAAGGAGCAAGACGAAACATCACTGCAAAATCTGCCAACAAAGAAAAGGAAATAAACTACGGTGTGATATCAAAATCCTAGTAGAACATAAACCACAATTTGCAACAACCACTGAGAAAATCCCAACAAAATGAGGAAAATTAGAAATAAAAGCAATGCATATTTTGGTACAAATTTGTGAATCAAATTACTAAATCAATGATTTAAAACAACTAACTGGTAAAAATCAAATTGTACTATAAAGAGAAATAGATATATAGTAGAATGATCATAGAACATGAAACAAGCATGTAATCATGTCATCAAATGTAGCCAGTAAGACTCTATCTAATTAAATACAAACAGGTTGCCATAAAATGGATAAGACTCTATCTAATTGAACAGAAACAGGTTCAATAAATATATATAAATAAATAAACAGGAAGGGTAGGTAGATAAGCACTAACAAATCATTTGAAGATAATTTTCCCTTCATTTGAAGATAATATAGTCATGATCTTCATAATAGCTCATAGTTCAAAGTTCAAACTTCTAAATCCAACCGTTGAATAGTAGAAACTAATGAAACAAGCAATATAGAAAAACTAAAACTACAATTTACACTGTCTGAATGTTATCAATAAAATACAAGTTGACATGTTGCAGAGGCCTTTGGGAATGTGGACAATTTTCTTTCTATTTCATCAGGATGAACCCTTATGTTCTGCATTCTCATCATTTGTAAATTTCTTGCATTCTTCAAAATATATTTGATTAACATAAGCTCAATTTGTATAGCTTCAAAGTTATGAATAGTGCAAGTTGAAAGGTGTGATGAAAGGCATTGTGGGACAACTTCTGGTTCCACCCAATTTTGCAGAACATCTTGATTCCCTCGCATCTCAAATGAGGCCTATAATAGTACACATAAAATAAAAACTAAACCTATAGGTTTGTTAAAAGATAAATCAAATATGGTTCTTAGACTTAACAAACCTGGTGAAGTTCGAGTTTTTGAAGGTTGGGGAAGTGTTGGAGCTTTTGTGGTACCAATTCAAACCTATCGTGGAGCTCCAAGTGGGTCAAATTATGAAAGATAGGAATATCATAGCGAGGGCATTGCAGCTGATCCATCTGAATTATGTAGAAAGACACACTATCAAATTGGGGCAAAATTCACACACGCACACACAAAATGTCAGATGAATCACATTTTTGCTTTGTTTTACATTTATTCCATCAATGTATGATATTCAATTGACCGACATGTCGACAGTGGTAATAATTTGAGAAAATAGAATTATTGAATGTAATTAAATGGTACTGTATAGATTGAATTAAGGTATCAAACCAATGAAACCATAATATAAAAATTAAAACAAACCCCATAGACTTTGTGGTCTTCTGTGAATAACATGAAGGTCTCTATGGACAAATACTCCAAATTTGAAACTGCTTTCAACGGAAAACACCGACATTGAGTGATAACTGCACTAATCAATTTGGGTAATGTTACACTTTCAAACTCTTGAATGGTAGGAGAATCTCCTTGATAATAAAAGCCTATATCTTGCAGTCGTAGATACTCGAGATTTGGACATCCAGCTAGAAGCAACACAAAATGTCGAACTTGTTGAAAGACAAAATCAGCCAAATGAAGTACATTAAGTAATGGAAATCCAGAAAATGTAAAACCCTTCA
Organism: Trifolium repens; assembly: GCA_030408175.1. Taxonomy (NCBI): domain Eukaryota; kingdom Viridiplantae; phylum Streptophyta; class Magnoliopsida; order Fabales; family Fabaceae; genus Trifolium; species Trifolium repens. Next base: position 18,837,811 of record CP125849.1, read on the forward strand.
CACGGAATCGAGCAATATCAAGACTTACAAGGGTTCTGCAGCTGAGAATACTTATAGGCAATGTGGGATTTTCATAAATCAGATCATCGTCGTCATACACATCGAGATTGAGACAAAGATACTTGAGTCCACCTTGAACAACAAGGTCGACCCATTTTGTGGCATTGGGAAACCCTAAATTCCAAGCAAGATTACGGTTACCGTAGGTAATTTTGAGGCGGAAACTGTTGATGAAATTAGAGCCGGCGGCGTAACGAGAGACCAAAACGGAGTCCATAAACTTGTTAAAATGGATGATAGATTGAGAATCCATCAATATGATGTCGTCGGGGAAGTCGATGCTGTCAACAAAGTGCCAGACATGAATCCATCTCTTTGACAAAATGCTAGTTGCAACTGCTTCTTTGATGGAGAGAAGAGAGAGAATGCGACTCAGAATCGAGTTAGGTAAACCGCTGATCGCATCCACCGCCGGTGCTGGATTAGTTTTTCTCCGTCGTTGCATTTCTTCTTCGCACAAATTGACTGGATATTGTAAAGGTAAAGTGTAAAGGTTGAACCGGTCAAACTAAGAGTGTATTTATATATTGCCTCAAAATATAAATATATAGTTTTATCATGTACTACTTATCAAGGCCAATGTTAAGTTCCACCGTAAACAACTGATCAAAATTATTATAACGAATATGAATTTTATAAAATTTAACGTTGAATTGAAAGTTTATATCGTATAGATTATTTATAAAAAAATTTAAAAATTTAAAAATCATTTGATATGCTATTGAGATCGATCAAGATTATCGGTATTTAATAAAAACTCATAAACCATATTAATCTTAATGGGTCTCAATAACATATCAAATGATTTTCAATTTTTTTAAAGAATTTCATGGATGATTTATATGATATAAACTTTAAATTCATTGGTGGATTTTGTGAAATTCGTATTCGTTATAATGTTATTCACGACTGATCCACCATAGAATTTGCCTACTTATCAATTATGAACTACGGACACCTGATACAACATGGATAATGACATATCGACACTCCTAACGTAAAAATATAGAACATCGACACCGCTAGATATTTATAAAAGATATAAATTGAGAATTAAAATATATACATGTAAATTTAAGTTGAGCAAGTTATTTCTTAAAAAAGTTTAGATACGATAATATTTTACCTTTATTTATCCATTTACTATCAGAAAAAACTAAAAATATTATAATCAAAATGTAATATCTTCGATCCTTCGTTGGAGCAGTATGTACTGGATGGAGATTAGGAGTTTTTTTTTTTTTGGCAAAACACATTTTTTAAACTTATAACTTCTTGTTTATAAGCTCGTATGATTGAAAAAAAGATCCGTTTGACAACTGATATTTTCTTATAGCTTATATAACTTATTACTAGGTTATACCATTTTTTTATAAGTTGATTCGAGTATTTTATAGCTTATCATTTTTCTCTCAATTTTACCTCTAATATCTTAATTGGAATATGTTTTATGTCACTTTATATTTATGAGTTAGTTCAACTGTTAATTTTACAAATATTACAAGTTTAATCAACTAATTTATCTTTTATCAACTAGTTTATCAATTATCTACTATTTTATACCAAACAAAGTATTGACTTATCCAAAAACGCTATAATTTAGTGAAAATAAGATATAAATTTGTGAGAAATTGACAGTTACTAAACGAGTTTTTTTTAGTGGTATGAATTTTTAAACTATGAATTAACTTATTGTGCTTACAAAATAGGTGATATTTGGACCTCAAAATTGAAAAACCTTGAAACACAGTAAATATATGAACTCATTTTGGTGGGGCTCTAACAAGACTTTCGAAAAAGGGATCAACCGGTTAAGATGGGAAAAACTTGCTATGGGGAAGGAACATGGAGGACGACATTTGTATGGCTTCAATTTGGCAATGTTAGGGAAGCAAGGTTGGCACTTAGTGACTAACCATGATACTATTTTATCAAAGGTCTTCAAAGCTAAATACTATCCGAATGAGGGATTTTTAGAGGCGAAATTGGGTCATAACCCAAACTATGTGTGGCGTAGTATCCATACTTCTCAGGTGATAGTCAAAAGAGGTTTACGATGGCAGATTGGAAATGGAGAACGAATCAATGTGTTGAACCAACCATGGCTGAGAACTGATAGTCAAGCACATGTCACCACCAACATAATCACAGGCTTAGAACATATGACAGTAGCAGAACTTATCAATCACCATGAAGGGAGATGGCAAACTCTACAAGTGTAGCAGTTTTCAACCAAAGTGGTGTCTCAGCCATCCTTCAGTTTCCACTCAATTCAACGCAAGAACCAGACAAGCCGGTTTGGCGATTTAGTCGCGATGGAAAGTATTCTGTACGGTCAGCATATTACACCATCTAATGGAGGTTATCGTTGATAATAACCATCTCAAGGAAGAAGGAAATTGGAGAAAATTGTGGAAACTCAAAGTTCCAACGAAAGTGAAAATATTCTTGTGGAGAAAGGCTGCTTACCGGTAAAAGAAAGGCTGATTAGGAAAGGAGCTCAATGTGATTCAAAGTGTCCTTGCTCTGATTCTAGTGGCGAGAATGAGTGACATTGTTTCTTCGGATGTAATGTTGTTCAAGAGGTTTGGATGGATGTGGTATTACTGTCGAGACTGCATCAACATATTTCAAATGCGGAGGGATTTAAGCAGCTGGTTTTTTTATCTGATTGAAGAACTGGACAACAAGACTATGGAGCGAGTTTGTATGAATCTTTGGACAATTTGGTGGAGATGCAATCAAAAGTGTTGGAACAATAAATTACCGACGACTTTTGAAGTTAGTAGAAGAGCTACAGAGTCACTTAACGACTGGTTGAAAGCGACAAATATGAGAACAAGACACCAAAGACCAGATGTACAAGAGACTGAACGACGCTGGTGCAAACTACAACCAGGTACGCTTAAATGTAAATCGACGCTGCATGCTATGAGGAAACTAACCAGTACTGCATTGGAGCATGTTTGAGAGATGCAGAAGGCAGATTTATACATGCCTATATGAAGAATTTTGAAGGAAAACCAGAGGTAGAGAAGCTGAAGCAGTAGCACTATTGGTAGCTCTGACTTGGCTACAACAATACAACATGCAACAAATTCAAATAGAAACAGATTGTATGCAAGTAGTCTAAGGTGTTGAAGGAAAGGTTAGAAGCAATAGGGAGTTTGGAGTCATTTGGATTTATGGGAATATGTATATCTGATGACAAGCAAGTTCAAACATTGGGTGCTAATCCCATAATAGCTCAAATCACAAGTTTTGACTACATGTAATGGAAAGTAAATTACTTGTGCAGGGTTAAAGACTAACAATTACTATTTGTGTGATTAAAAGGGGAAGCACTAAAAACCATGGAGCAAAACGCAACATCAGTGCAAAATCTGCCAACAAAGAAACCACAATTTGCAACAACCATTGAGAAAATCCCAACAGAATGAGGAAAATCATAAATAAAAGCAATGCATATTTTGGTACAAATTTGCGAATCATATTACTAAATCAATGATTTAAAACAACTAATTGGTAAAAATAAAACGGTACTATAAAGACAAATAGAAACATAGTAGAATGATCATAGAACATGAAACAAGCATGTAATCATGTCATCAAATGTAGCTAGTAAGATCAAAACATAGCATAACATTAGATAATAATGAATATAAACAGGTTGCCATAAAATGGATAAGACTCTATCTAATTGAATATAAACAGGTTCAATAAATATATATAAATAAACAGGTAGTGTAGATAAGCACTAACAAAATCATTTGAAGATAATTTTCCCTTCATTTGAAGATAATAAAGTCATGATCTTCATAATAGCTCATAATTCAAAGTTCAAACTTCTAAATCCAACAGTTGAATAGTAGAAACTAATGAAACAAGCAGCATAGAAAAACTACAATTTACACTGTCTGTATGTTATCAATAAAATACAAGTTGACATGTTGCAGAGGCCTTCGGGCATGTGGACAATTTTCTTTCTATTTCATCAGGATGATCCATTATGTTCTGCATTCTCATGATTTCTAAATTTCTTGCATTCTTCAAAATATATTCTACTAAAGTAAACTCACTTTGTAAGCCTAAAAAGTTATGAATAGTGCAAATTCTAAGGTATGATGAAAGGCATTGTGGGACAGCTTCTGGTTCCACCCAATTATGCAGAATATCTTCTTCACTCCCTCGCATCTCAAATGAGGCCTATTAATAGTACACATAAAATAAAAACTAAATATATTGGTGTGTTAAAAGATAAATCAAATATGGTTCTTAGACTTAACAAACCTCGTGAAGTTCGAGTTTTTGAAGATTGGGGAAGTGTTGGAGCTTTTGTGGTACCAATTCCAACGTATCGTGGAGCTCCAAGTGGGTCAAATTATGAAAGATAGGAATATCATAGCAAGGGCATTGTTCCTGATCCATGTGAATTATGTAGAAAGACACACTATCAAATTGAGGCAAAATTGAATGTAATCAAATGTATTGGTGTTATGTTGGATTGAGCTATCAATGCATGATATTTAAAATAAAACAAACCTCGTAGACTTCGTGGTCTTTTGTGCATAACATAGACGTCTCTACGCACAAATACTTCGAATTCGTAAGTGCTTTCAACGGAAAACATGAACAGAAACATTGAGTGATAACTGCACTAATCAATTTGGGTAAGGTTACACTTTCAAACTCCTCAATGGTAAGAGAATTTCCATAATAGAAGTATATATTTGTCGCTCGTAGATCCTCAAGATTTGGACATCCAGCTAGAAGCAACATAAAATCTCGAACCGTTTGAAAGACAATAAAATCCAAATGAAGTACCTTAAGTGATGGAAATCCAAATCCAAATCCAGAAAATGTAAAACCCTTCTCACAAAATCCAGCAAGGTTGAGACTTACAAGGGTTTTGCAGCTGAGAATACCTATGGGCAATATGGGTTTTTGAGCAACCACATTATAATCACTATCATCATCACCTTCATGATCCACATAGAGATGAAGACAAAAATGCTTGAGCCTACGTTGAACAACAAGATCAACCAATTTGGTGACATTGGGAAACCCTAAATTACAGGCAAGATTACGGTTACCGTATTCAATTTTGAGGCGGAAAGTGTTGATGAAATGAGAGTCGGCGTCGTGACGAGAGACCATGGCGACCATGACGGAGTCCATAAACTTGTTAAAAATGTGAGTAGATTGAATTCTATTCAATGTGATGGTGTTGGGGAAGACGATACTGTCAAAATAATGCCATAGATGAATCCATCTCTTTGACAAAATGCTCGTGGCAACTGCTTCTTTGATGGGGAGAAGTGAGAGAATTCGATTCAGAATCACGTCCGGTAAACTGCTGATCACGTCCACCGCCGCCGGTGCTGCATTACACTTTCTCCGTCGCTGCATTTCTTCTTCGCACAAATTCACTGAATGCATCGCATAATGATTAAGGTTTTATGCGTAAACGAGAATGGTAAAGTGTAACTCGGTTTTTGATATAGCATATATGAAAAAAATTATTTGTAAAATATTTTTTGAACTAAAGAAGTGCTTTTGTATTCTGATGGACTGAACATTTTTTATTCGAGTTCAAAAGTCAGTGTTCAGTGACGTCTCTACGGGTTGGATTTGGCTACGGTGGTTATGGGTGATTTTAATTTGATGTATTGTTAGGGATGGATTAGGGTGATGTTTGATGTACTCTTTGTTTGGTTAAAGTGTTTTTCACCACTTTGTCTTTCTTTGTATGTTTCAACCATTCCTTAGACTTCTCGTTTAAGGAATTGTTCAAAAAAAAAATAGTGGGTTTTGTTTTTCGCGTGCTACCTGCGCTTTTAATTTTACTCACCTTACTATTCAATCTAAGAGTGAATAAAAGTACAATTTTTTGCAAAAATTAGTTCCTGAGATAACCTACAAATTGAATTTACATTTTAAAATGTGAACCTCGACTGTGGTTATAATTCAACGAAAACAACAACACCACATCAGGTACAATCATTGGACATAGATTCAAGCTTTTTGTCTAAGTTGTTCTTGAATTTCTTCACTGATCATATTATGTTTGTGAAAATATATCACACAGGAAGCTGATTAGTACTGATAAGATTAAAGCAATTGGAGGTCTAAAGACTCAAGAAGATGCAGATCCTTTCTTGCTTTAATTAAAAGGTAAATATATTGGTCTTGCTATGGTATTCTTTGAAACTGGTCATGCTAGTTATATAACTATTGGATCCATCCATACTATACAATGCACGTTCTTAGATGAATACCAGTTCAAGGTTCAACATTTTTGAGTTCTAAAAAGAGAATATGGTGTGACACAAGAATTGTGGGAGTGTAACGTGGATGGTAGACCGCTAACCAGGGCCGTCTCCGACTATTTGGAGGCCCCGAGCTAATAATAAAAATATACCTCGAATAAAAAAAAACAATTTTTTTAAAACAGAACTTCATATATTTCAATTACATAATAATATTAAAAATAATAATCCTTCCTTACAACTACCAAAATACTAAAAAGTCATCAACAAACATCTTCATAGCTGGTAATTACATAGCTTTTAATACTTTTCAAGTTCATGTATTATAGATTTGCTTTAACACCTTGGAAACAAACAAGATTAGAGCAGCGAAGTTTAAAAGTAGGTGGAGATGGTGATAAATAATGAGTAATTAAAGTGTTGGGTGGTGAATGAGCAGCAGAAGGATGGAGATACATGGAAAATGTTAAAAAATAGTTAAAGGATTCTTGAGGTTTATCGTGTCTTCTTACAATATTATAGCATAAAATAAAAAATTGCCACACCTAAGATTCAAACTCACAACCAACAACACACTTTAGACGCGCACGCAAACCATCAGGCCGCCCACCATTTCATGGAAGTTATTCTCCGAAAAACTACTTAACCAATATTTTTACTGATGGGCTTAAACAAAAAAAAATGAGGCCCCAATTTTTTGGGGCCCTGATCTGCAGCACTGTCTGCACCCCCTCAAAACCGGGCCTGCCGCTAACATACACTAAGTGTATTTCGTTCATATAACTTGCTATACCAATTTAACTGTATGTTAAGTCTATCTCATTCTAGCAACGGGTTCATATCCCTTGCTACACCAGTTTGATGCATCACACTTAAAATGTAACTCAGGTGTGTTTTAAATTTTTCTTTAGTTTAAACTTTTGAAATATGTGGGGATGGTTGGAAATTGAGATATATTTCATATACCTCTTATGACTGAGTAGTGAGTACTAACTTTATTTTATCATGTTTCCAATATTTTAGGAACGATGGGTTAATATCACCGAGTAATATTGCTTCACGTTATCTATTTTGTATATGAAATATTTGTGCAAGATTATAGCAAAATTCAGTTTAACTTTGTTACACGTAATTGGTTTTAGCCCCTCATAATTGGTTTGTATCCCTTATCAATTTTTGACTTGGTCACTTTTTGTTAGGGGTGTGCAAAATATCCGGTTAGAAGGCCCAAACTCATAACCGGATCCAAATCCGTTTTTAAAAATCCGGATTTTGGTATATGGTTAATAACCAAACCATTTTCATCTGGTCGGTTATCCATCCAAATTAAATTTTTGGATTTGGTTTAAATTGGTTATTATATCCTTTTCAAATTTGTTTTTGTCAAAACAAAAAAACAAACAAATATCTTCTTTTTTTGACAAAACAAACAAATATCCTTTTTTTTGGTACAATAAACAAATATCCTTTTAACTTTTATTAAAATTAATTGACGCACAAACCATCACCATGTGCGTGTGATCTCAGCAATTATGATTTGCGATGATCCATACATCCCAAATCTACAATAATCTCTCCGATTGAACCCTAATCGGCAATATTCTCTTTCAATCGAACCACACTCATTCTCTCCAATTGCTTTCAACCGCTCTAATCAGGTATTCTTCCTTTCTCTATTCTTCACAATTAGTTAATTCAACGCGGAAGCAATTTTTCTCCTCTTTATTCTTATTTCAGTAATGTGAAGTTGCGAAAAGAAACTTTGTAATTTTTCTCCTCTTTATTCTTCACATGTTTTTTCCATCTCTTTCAAACACATATCAGAAGCAATTTGGCTTGAAGCTGATTATTACTGCAAAGAGTAAAAAAAGAAAAGTGTATTTTTTTACGGTGTTTAATATGTTTTTCGTCTGCGTAAAAAAAAATCAGACCAAATTAACCGTTTATTATTCCAGTTTTAAAAATAACCAGTTTAAAACTGGATTTAAAAATTAACCACTTTTAAACCGGTTTTATAAAAATATCTGGTTATGTATCCGTATCCAAATTTATAACTGGTTATATAACCGGTTTATAAAAAATAATGGTTATGGTCATGTATCCAAATCCATATATCTGATTTTGGTTTGGATATAATTTAGTTTGGCAAAATAACCGACCATGCACACCCCTACTTTTTGTAGAACATGGGGATATTGTGTTGATTTTACATTTTTATTCTTTAAGGTTGTATTTAAAGGCAATATTGTACCTCACTTTGAAAATCAATCAATATTCAACAAATTATCTTCTTTTCTTAAATTCTCTCATTCAATATTTTTTTTTGAACAAGCCAAAATGGTATATATATATATAATAAAAACAGTCTCCCTAGCACAAGATGTACCAAGGTAGACTACTAGAGTTTACAAAGAGTCACATAAAGAAAACCCAAAAAGTTTCAAACAAGGCCCAAGCAGATTAAAGGACTGGACCACCAACTATGACAGTTAGAAGCTAAAGTAACATTCGTCGCCTTTAACCACCTAAAAGAATAGAGCTTGATCTTGTCCAACATCTGAATAGGAGTGCATGATGTGCCTCAGAACAACCTGTGATTTCTCTCCGTCCATACGACCAAAACGCAAGCAAGCCAAATGAGCTGCAAAAAGGAGCGACGAGCCCGAGAACCACCTGCTGAAGAAGTAAACTGGACAAAGTGGTCACGTAATGAAGTGTATTGCACCACCGAGATGCCGATCCACGAACACACTAAAGCCCAAAGAGAACCAAAAGTACCACATGAGAGAAATAAATGATGAGCTGACTCCATCTCGCCACAACCGGAGGCGCACATATGGGCTGTGGTAGGTAATATGCCTCGAGTGACCAGGTTTGCTTTTGTAGGCAACCTGTCCCGTACTAGACGCCATGCGAAGATGGAAACCTTCAAAGGAACCTGAGAATGCCAAATGAGTTTTTCTGCGTCATCCATGGGAGGCAAAGCATGATAAGTCAACAGCTGATATGCTCCTCGAACAGTGTAACCTTTGTCAGGGTCAGGCTGCCACTGTCACCGATCTGAAGTCTGATCCTGCAATGAACGGGTTAGAAGTAAAGACTGACACTCCCTCAACTCCTCCTCCCACGCCCTCAGCTGCCTCCTCCACACCCATGCGTCTCCCTCCTCGCCCCACCCTAATGCGAACATCTGAGCCACCGAACACCATCCGGTCTCCGCCAAAACGAACAAACGGCCAAACCGCTCACACAGAGGAATCCCATCCACCCAGGGATCGGTCCAGAAAAAAGTATCTGACCCGTCCCCCACCCTCCGCCGAACATGATCCTCAAACCATCTGCCCCCTATCTCACCTCCCTCCCTAATGCGCGCTATCTCCCTCCACCACGAAGACCCTCTCCGCCCTCCATCTCGGAGCCTGCCTCCCTCGACCCCATACCGGGCTGCCAGCACTCTAAACCACAATCCCTCTCTGTCCACTAGCATCCTCCAACACCATTTACCTAGAAGAGCCAAATTAAACTCCCTCAACTGCCTGACCCCCAAACCCCCATACTCCTTTCGTAAACAAATAGATTTCCAAGTAACCCAAGAGATTTTCCTAGAGTCCTCACACCCCCCCCCCCCCCCCCCCCCCCAAAAAAAAAATTTAATTAAAAGCGATTCAATAGAGGAAATGATACCTGAGGGAGCTTTGAAGAAGGAAAGAGCATAGACAGGGAGAGAGGTCAAGACAGACTTTAGCAAAACTAGACGACCACCAAAAGAAAGGAAGCGGCTCTTCCACCCAGACAATCTACTTTTTAGCCGGGCCACCACAGTGTCCCAAAAAACCAAACGTCTCGGATCACCCCCAATAGAAAGTCCCAGATAAAGGAAAGGAATCTTACCCACTCTACAGCAGAGAACAGACGCAGCTTCTCCTAACCATGAATCAGGGATATTAACCCCTACCAGCATGCTTTTGTTAAAATTAACCTTTAAGCCAGACATAGTCTCAAATAGCACAAGAACCGCTCGAAGGGCACGGACATTCGCCCAGCTTTTAGCCCCCAGCAGGAGCGTATCATCAGCGAACTGGAGATGGGACACCACTACATGATCCTGCACACCTATACTATACCCCGTGAAAAGGTTACTCGCTACCACAGCCTCCATCAGGACATTCAGACCCTCAGCTGCCAGAAGAAAAAGGAAAGAGGATAGCGGATCCCCTTGTCTAAGGCCCCGCTCAAGGGGGAACTCCTCCGTTGGGCTGCCATTGACTAAAATCGACGCAGTAGCCGTGCATACACACTCTTTAATCCATTTTCTCCACATGACCGGGAAGGACATTTTCCCCATAACACCATCCAGGTAACCCCAATCCACAGAATCATATGCTTTCTCGAAATCCACCTTAAAAAGCATGAGTTCCTTTTTAGACCTCCGCGCCTCATCCACCGCCTCATTAGCAATGAGGACACCATCGAGAATCTGCCTGTCCCTCACGAACGCTGTCTGGGACTCAGAGACCACGCTACCGATCACAAGGCGCAACCTATTCGCTAAAACTTTCGCTAGGATTTTATAAAGGCTCCCCACAAGCGAAATAGGCCGAAAATCGTTAAGCCGTTGAGGGTTATCTATCTTAGGTATCAGGGCGATGAAGGTGGAGTTTATACCCTTAGCCAATTTTCCGTTCCGATGAAACTCAGAGACAAAGCGCATAACATCGCCCCGAAGGTCTTCCCAGAAGTCTTTATAAAAACCGAAATTTATGCCGTCTGGACCTGGGCTTTTGTAACTGTCGCAGTCCCACACGGCTTCCTTGACTTCAGCCTCAGAAAAAGGTTTGGTTAAGCCTCGGCTCTCAGTTTGGCTCAACTGCCTGAATTGAAGATTGTCAATCCCGGGCCTAAAAATAGTCACAGCTTTAAAATGGGACGCAAAATGCGAGAAAACCGCCTGCCTAATAGGAGTCACACCCTCTAGAGAACATCCATCCGCTTGAATAACAGAAATAGCATTTCCCCGCCGTCGGCTCGCTAGGACCGAGTGGAAGTACTTAGTGTTAGCATCTCCCTTCTTAAGCCATAGCGACCGGGACTGTTGCCAACTAATACTGGCATGTAGTCTAGACAGAGAATGGATGTCAGACGTGACTGCAAAAAACTCAACTAACTCGGCCTCTGAAAGAACCTCCTCCTCCGCCTTCTGATCAAGAATCGCTAATCGGTCTTTCTTGGCTTCGATTCGACTAGGCAAATTCTGAGCATGAGTCTTATGCCAGTCTTTCAGTGCCACCTTAATCAATTTTAGTTTTTCCTTCAGCACATAGCTGCCCCAACCATCAACCTGAAGAGATTTCCATTTATCTCTTACAAACAACTGGTACCCAGGAATGTCTCTCCAGCATTTGAGCATCCTAAAAGGGCGAGGTCCCCAATCTTCCCCAATCTTCTCTCATTCAATATTATGTTTTCATAATATCTTTTAATTGTATCGGATTCAATATTATGTTTGCATAAAATTTAAGTCTTAAGAGTAAGGATTCTAATGATCTGGAATAGAATCCGGTACAATTAAGAGATATTATACAAACATAATATTCAATGAATATTGATTGATTTTCAAAGTGAGGCATAATGTCTTTAAATACAATCCTAAAGAATAAAAATGTAAGATGACATAAAATAAACTATTATTTAAAATAAACTATTAATTGATACTTAATTCCTTACACATGTAACACAAAAATATCTTACTTTGCCTTCCCTCTCTCACACAGGGCCGGCCCAAGGGTAAGGCAGCCCAAGCCCTAGCTTGAGGCCTCACAAAAAAAATAATTTTTTGAAAGCCCATTAGGCCTCAAAATAATTTTGAGTTTGATATATATAAGCTTCATATCCGAAACTAAACAGAATTGTGAAGTAGCTGAACTGGTGCGCATGCGTGTTATTGATGCAGAGGTCCCGTGTTCAATACCTATAGCCAGCATACTTGGTTAAATTTTTACCTTTTTTTTTTTTTTTTTTTTCTTTTTATATGTTGTGGATGCCTATAAACATATAATTTGTTTTTTTTTTTCTTATTTTTGTCCTATTTAACATATATAAAATAACATGCAATCATGTTTGTCTATTTGTTAGTTCATATTATAGTAATATTTTTATCATCTAAAATTTATATATAAAAAATAATTTAATTTATTTGAATACATAAAATAAATAGCATACTTTTTGCCAAAAAAATATATGTTAATTTATTTATTTTTTGAATAAAATTTTTATTTTATATTTTTAAAAGTAAAAAGCCTCATATTAATGTTTGCTTTAAGCCACGCAATCTATTGGGCCGGCCCTGCTCTCACATTGGGAAAAAGATTTTCTGCAGTAATAAAATATGACACTGTAACACGCTGTAATCAATATGGGCCGTTTGATAAAAAATTAACGGATGGGATCATAATTACTAAAAAGCCACAGTTCCAATATAAACCGTCCGATCTGAGATCAACAGTCAAGATCGAAAACAGCGTCAAACTGTGGCTTTTATTACAGCAGCTAATCTGAATCCCTCACATTGTTGATGATTACATTTCACTAAATGTCTGAGTTGCCTACTATGTTGTCATTTCTTATGTATTGATAGTTTTCTCATGTTTACCGTCGAGAAGAATCGGTTGTATTTTTGGGAAATTGTACAATATTTGCAGATAATTTCTTAGTTTAGCGATTACACACTAGCAATTATTTATTTTCCAGCCATCCGTAACAACAATTACCTCTTTCCCACCAAAAGGCATTCAATATCTTCTCAATATTATTTATGATTGCATCTGGAAGACTAAATTGATCATCACCTCTTTTTTAGCTTTTGAGAGTGCTTTTCCCCTCCATGAATTTATCTGTTTTCAAACCAGATTTTTAATGAAGGAAAACGTATATTTTCTTACTCTTTCCAACCATGGGTATTCCTAAAATGTTTCTCAAGTTCCTAAAGTGAATATTTTAATTTGAACTTTGACTCTATAAAATGTTTCTCAAATTCATTCTTCTATCATTGTGGATTATATTATATTACTTGTGTTGATTTTTCCATTCAATTTGAAATGTATTTCGTTTTGTTAACAAACATGCATATCTTATTATTTTGTGGTTGTGGCCAAGGTTCCTTCTCTACCAGCCATTGACTCGGTTTGATTTTTAAAATTCGAAAACCCAAAAACATGTTTCGAGTCCTAAATCTCGAGCATGTTACTTTTAAATTTTTAGTGCGTAGCGGTGGGAATAGGCTAGGCTGGCATACGAGGCCTTAAGGCCTAGCCTACATAGGCTCAGTCCAGGCCGGCCTATTTCTTTAAATAGAACAGGTCAAGACTTTTTTATAAGCCTATTTAGTTAAATAGGCCAGACCGCAGTTCATTAAAAAAACCTTTTAAGCTATTAGGCCGACCTATTTAAGTTAATATGAATAATATTTTTAATATTATTATTATTATTTATATATTAAAATTTTTACTTTGATTAAATTATATAATTATTAACTTGGTCAGTAGTTTAAGTTTATTAATCTACATTAATTTTTCATATATATAAATGTATTATTATAAACTATAATTGAAATATGATGATATATATAGTCAAATTCTCTAAAATATCATGTTAAATATCAAAAGACATTGGTTTTTTTTTTTGGTACAATCAAAAGACATTGGTTTATTAGTTCATAAGTATTTTTAAAAATAAATACAAATATTTATTTAAATATGTTCATATGAAATAAGCTTTTAAACAGACTAACAGGTCACATCAGACTTTCAAAAGGCCAGACTCAGGCCTAAAAGATAAGTCTATGACAGACCACAGGCCAGGCTCAGACTTTCAATTTTATGACAGGCCAGGCTCAGGCTTTCAATTTTATGATAGGTCAGACTCAGGCTTTCGATTTTATATCAGGCCAGACTCAGACTTGGTAAAGTTTAACTCGGCCTAGCCTATTCCCACGTCGAGTGCACGAGAATCTTAGATGAAGACGAACAACAATACCTTTTGATACTCTATTTTATGTGTTCATCCTTTTTTTTTGTTGACGAAAACATTCATTCTCTTATTGGGAATATTAGATATTTTGTGGGGCCGACAGGTTAAATTTAAGGATGGGAGAGAAATTTTTCCAAAAGTGTCTACCTCTTTGAAATGCATGTTGATTGGGCTGTTTGGTGTGTAAAGGGTTTAAAGAAGAGTTGGAGGTTGCTAGAGTAGATTTGGTGAAAATCAACAAAAATGTTTTTGTAGGGTTGGTGTTTATTGGTACAATGTTTAAGGTTAAGGTGGTATGGACAGACATATTAATGTTTACGGTATACGTTAATATGTCAACGCGTCTAACGTCTGAACTTAATAAAGAGACTTATTTGATAGATGTAAAGTAAATTGTGAAATGATTTAGCTATTTTAAGAAATTCTAAAACAAATTTGATAGATGATCACAAATTCAAAGGAAAACTTGTCTATTTACTATTTACTAAGAAAAGATATCGTCTAAGGCTAAAACAATGTACCTTCAAAATCATAATTTTTAGAAGCTCCGCAAAATTCATTGCTTATTAACCGTTAAGATTCACTTTAAAAGAGGTGGAAAGGTATTTTCCACATAACAGACATCATTTTGGTATATTTAATTACATGCTAATTCTATTGTGCATATGTGAGACATATTGCATAAAAAATAGTGAACCATATTTTGTCCATGCATACTTGATTTTTACAATTGGGTTAGTGGGAGATTGACTTTTAGAGATTTAATAAAAGAAAAAGTAGAATTAATTTTGTGTTTATTTATAATTGTAAAAATATTTTTTTTTTATGATTTTTTTTAAGTAGATATGATGTGACTTCTGATGGTAAAGAAACACAATTATACATGGTGACAATTTTGCTTGTGCATATCAAACGATCCTTACTTATTTTGTATCAGTATTTATTTAGCATATAGGTGCCAATAAACACTAACAAAATCATTTAAAGATAAGTTTCCCTTCATTTGTAGAGGAGATAAAGTCATCACCTTCATAATAGGTCATAGTACAAAGTTCAAACCTTCAAATCTAACAGTTGAATAGTTCAAAGTTCAAACCTCTGAATCCAAAAAACTTGACATGTTGCAGAGGCCTTTGGGCATGTGGACACTTCTGTTTCTATTTCAGGATGATCACATCTGCTCTCCATTCTCATGATTTGTAAATTTCTTGCATTCTTCAAAATATATTTTATTAACATAAGCTCACTTTGTATGCCTACAATGTTATGAATAGTGCAAGTTCTAAGGTATGATGAAAAGCATTGTGGAACAACTTCTGGTTCCACCCAATTTTGCAGATCATCATCTTCATTCCCCAATACCTCAAATGATTCCTATTAATAGTCCACGAAAAGTAAAACTAAACATAAAGATGTGTTAAAAAATAAATCAAATATGGTTCTTAGACTTGTCAAACCTGGTGAAGTTCGAGATTTTGAAGCTTGGGGAAGGGTTGGAGCTTTTGCAGTACCAATTCCAACCTATCGTGGAGCTCCAAGTGGGTCAAATTATGAAAGATAGGAATATCATAGCAAGGGCATTGTGGCTGATCCATCTGAATTATGTACAAAAGGAACACTATTAAATTGGGGCAAAATCCAGACAGAAACAAAATGCAGATGAATTAAATTTTGCTTTGTTTTAGAACTTATTCCATCAATGTATGATAGTTAATTGTTGACACCAGTAATAATTTGAAAAAATATAATTAGTGAACGTAAACAAATGTATTGGTGTTATGTTGGACACCAACACTCCTGTTCATGGTATGACATTGTATAGATTGAATTGAGGTATCAATGCATGATATTTAAAATAAAACAAACCTCGTAGACTTCGTGGTCTTCTGGGCATAACATAGATGTCTCTGTGCACAAATACTTTGAATTTGAAAGTGCTTTCACCGGAAAACATGACCACCAAAATTGAGTGATAACTGCACTAATCAATTTGGGTAAGCTTAAACTTTCAAACTCCTGAATGGTAAGAGAATCTCTTTCATCATAGAAGTATATACATGTCGCTCGTAGATCCTCTATATTTGGACATCCAGCTAAAAACAACATAAAATCTCGAATTGTTTGAAAGACAATATCATCCAAATGAAGTACATTGAGCGATGGAAATCCAAATCCAATGGAAGAAAATGTAAAATCCTTCACACAGAATCCAGCAAGATCGAGACTTACAAGGCTTTTGCAGTTGAGAATACTTATAGGCAATGTAAATTTTTGACCAATCACATTATCATCATAATCGTCATCATCATCGTCACTATCAATATCATCATCGGCATCAAGGAGACGGAAACAAAAATACTTGAGTCCATGTTGAACAACAACATGGTCGACCCATTTTGTGACATTGGGAAACCCTAAATTATGGGCAAGATTACGGTTACCATATTCAATTTTGAGACGGAAAGTTTTGATGAAATGAGAGTCGGCGGCATCACGAGAGACCAAGACGGAGTCCATAAACTTGTTAAAAATGATGATAGATTCAATGCTATTCAATGTGATGATGCCGGGGAAGTCGATACTATCAACAAAGTGCCAGACATGAATCCATCTCTTTGACAAAATGCTTGTTGCAACTGCCTCTTTGATGGGGAGAAGAGAGAGAATGCGACTCAGAATCGTGTTTGGTAAACTGCTGATCGCATCCACCGTCGGTGATGCATTAAACTTTCTCTGTCGCTGCATTTCTTGTTCGCACAGATTGACTGAATGTAGCGGATCAACGATTAGGGTTTTATATGTAGATGAGGAAGGGTAAAGGGTAAACAATTTGCTACCATATATATAAGCCAAATCTAACATTTTAGATTCATTGAAAAAGTAATGTATCTAGTCAATAATATAAGTTAGATACATTATTTTTTCAATGAATCTATATATTTCCCTCTATGTACTTTATATAAGCAAAATTAAAATTTTTAGATTCATTGAAAAAGTAATGTATCGAATCAATAATATAGGTTAGATACTGGACTGGGGTAAGGCCCAAAAATAAAGATATAGGCCCAAATGATCAAATGGCCCAAACATACAACCCATCAAATTCAAATGAATAAACCTGGCGGGAAAACAAAACAGAGGCGACACGCCCCGACGACGACGCCCTCGCCTCAGACGTAACCGCATTCGTAGAAACTTCACCGGCAAGTCAACACGTGGAGAGGAATAACCACCCCTACCTCCATGATCACCACCAAAACAGGAAGAAACCGCCCATCATCACCGTGTATGAGGCGGAGGAGAAGGAAGAAACCGCCACGATCATGGGGTTCCCATGATCGTGGAACTCCATAACTACTACCTATTGAAATCTATAAATAGGAGAACATACTTCATTGTAAAAGGACCCCGGATCATTTTTTTTATATAATATACAGAAATGTTGCACAATTGTAGAGAGTTACTCATTTCTTAGATACGGTCCAATTATTTATCACCCCCCTTATTTGTTCACCAGAACATTTTGGCGCCCACCGTGGGGCTGCGGTAAAACGATTCCCAGCCTACCACTTCTTAGAGAGGGGTATCTCCCAACATGACGGGAGGAACGCCCAACCACGGCACTGGTTCAGGCTCTGGTATGACCTTAACAGAGGCTGTCACCGAATTGAGGCGGCTTCAAGACAAGGTAACAACCATGGACCAAGAAAAAGCCAACAAAGAAAACGACAAGGATGAAGACGAAATCAACGATTCCCAACCCTTGTCACAAGTCCTATGGGACGCCAGAGTCCCAAAAAACTTCAAAACCCCACATCTCCCAGTATTCGATGGAAAAACCGACCCGTCGGAGCACCTGATGGCAGTGGGAACTCAAACCGCCATCATAGGCGCCGCTGACCACCTGAAATGTAAACTACTCTCAGGTACCCTGAAGGAAGCAGCGTTAAGATGGTACATGAACTTACCAAAGAATTCCATTGAAAGTTGGACAGATTTCCAGCTAGAGTCCCAAAAAACTTCAAAACCCCACATCTCCCAGTATTCGATGGAAAAACCGACCCGTCGGAGCACCTGATGGCAGTGGGAACTCAAACCGCCATCATAGGCGCCGCTGACCACCTGAAATGTAAACTACTCTCAGGTACCCTGAAGGAAGCAGCGTTAAGATGGTACATGAACTTACCAAAGAATTCCATTGAAAGTTGGACAGATTTCCAGCGAAAGTTCATCCAACAGTTTTCAGGATCAAAACACATCAAGGTCACGGCCACTAGCCTCTTCACCACTCGCCAGAACCCCGCTGAGACTCTGCGCGAGTATCTGGCAAGGTTCTGCGAGGCTACCATCAAAGTATCCAACCCCAACCAGGAGATGTTCGTAGCAGCATTCCATAACGGCTTAAAAGCCGGTCATTTCAACGAATCCTTAGCACAAAAGCCAGCAACTTCAATGCAGGAAATCATCAAGAGAGCAGAGTGTTACATCAAGGGCGAAGAGAGCAACGCCGAGAAAAGATCTAGAGATGCGAGGGAAAGGGAACCACCAAACAGGAGCCACAAAGGCCCCGATTTTTATTCACAGAGGCGACGTCAGCCAGATCACAGAGGGCAGGAGCCCCACAGGAAACCATACCATCAGCAAGGGAGGCGAGACATGGTTAGGTTCCCAGAGAAAGAATACACGCCTTTGAACAGAGCACAAGTTTATATTCTAGACGAGATACTCGAAGCAGGACTCACCAGGTTACCCCAGAGGAGAGGAAAAGAATATCAATTGGGACAAAACACGAATGCATGGTGCGCATACAACAAATGCAAGGAACATGACACCGAGAAATGCTTCAGATTAAGAGACCTTATAGAGGAACTAATAAAAAGTGGCCATCTAAGGAAGTTTTTAGAGGACGCCGCTGACGGGAAGGTCGTAGTCCCAAAAGTACGAAGAGACCCGCAGAGAAACCAAGAGGAAAACCCAGAAGGAGAGAAAGTAAGAATAGCAGTTAACACCATTGCCGGACGTTTCGCGGGTGGAGGCGAATCAAGTAACGCCCGTAAACGATATGTGCGGCGCTCAGTTTTCGAAGCAAAATTTGTAGGACACACTTCTATCTCACCCACTCCAGACCTACCCTTCACCAAAGAAGACAAAAGGGAAGTCATGCCCCATGACGACGACCCATTGGTAATTCAAGTCCAAATCCTAAACTGCGACGTGAAAAGAGTGCTTATTGACTCAGGAAGTTCAGCGGACATAATGTACTGGGAAGCCTTCAAAGCCATGCAACTATCAAATGAACACCTACTACCCTACAATAGCACGCTAGTGGGCTTTGCAGGCGAACAGGTGGAGGTCATGGGCTACACCACGTTGCTTACAACGTTCGGAGAAAAAGACCAAGCCAAGACCATCAAAGTGCGATACCTGGTAGTAAAAACACCTTTCACGTCATACAACATCATCATTGGACGACCAGCTTTTAACACTTTAGAGGCAGCCATGTCAACGCTCTACCTATCAACAAAGTATCCACTTGAAGACGGGAGAGTAGGAACCATCAAGGGAGATCAAGCCCTGGCAAGGCGTTGTTACGAGTCAAGCTTGCAAATAAAGCACAGAGCAACCAACCCCCCAGATCCCGCTCGCCCTATTTCTCAAAAGGGCGGAGTCAATGTGATCAACCCTCTAGATTTGGATCCAAGAGAAGAATTTCAAGATAGGAGAGTGAGTCCCATAGAAGAATTAGAGAAAGTCCAAATTGGCGAGGCGACACACCAGACAACCAACATTGGCACATCCTTACAACCTGAAGAGAGAGAAATGATCCTGGCGACACTCAAGAAGAACATCGATCTATTTGCATGGCATCCTTCAGACATGCCAGGGATAGACGAGACAATCATCACCCACAAACTATCCATCTCCCCCGAGACAAAACCCGTCTCACAAAAGAAAAGGAAAGTCGGCGAGGAAAAAAGAGCGGCCATCACGGAGGAAGTAACAAAGCTAAAAGAAGCAGGATTCATAGAGGAAATTAAATATCCATCGTGGCTAGCGAACGTCGTGATGGTGAAAAAGGCAAATGGAAAATGGAGAATGTGCGTCGACTTCACAGACTTGAACAAAGCATGTCCAAAAGATCCCTACCCCTTACCCAACATCGACAGATTGATAGACGGAGCATCAGGATACAAAACGCTCAGTTTCATGGACGCATACTCAGGATACAACCAGATCAAGATGAATCTCGCCGACGCTCCCCCCACGACATTTATGACCAACACTTGTAACTACTTCTACAATGTCATGCCGTTTGGTCTAAAAAATGCAGGAGCCACTTACCAGAGGTTAATGGATAGAGTATTTTCGGAGCAGATAGGAAAAAACCTGGAGGTCTACATCGATGATATGGTAGTAAAGACAGCGGAAGCAGGCGAGCATGACCAAGATTTAAGTGACATCCTCGCCTCAGTAAGGAAATACAACATGCGTTTAAATCCTTCCAAATGCTCGTTCGGAGTACAATCCGGCAAATTCTTAGGGTTCATGTTAACTAACAGAGGAATAGAGGCGAACCCAGATAAATGCCAAGCGATCATTGACATGAGGAGCCCTACATCAATCAAAGAAGTTCAGCAGCTAACAGGAAGGATTGCAGCGTTATCAAGGTTTTTATCCTGCGCAGGGGAAAAAGCATTCCATTTTTTCTCCACGCTTAGGAAAAGTGAGAGATTTGTTTGGAGCCCTCAGTGCGAGGAAGCTTTCCAAAACTTAAAAGTTTTCCTCGCCTCACCTCAAATCTTGACCCGCCCGGAGAAGGATAACACCCTATACCTGTACCTCGCCGTTTCGGACAAAGCCCTCAGTCTGCGTTGGTACAGGAGATAAAGGGAGAGGAGAAACCCATATATTTTGTCAGCAGGACATTCAAAGGAGCGGAAGCTAAGTATCAAAAGATTGAAAAACTCTCACTAGCAGTAATAGTGACGGCAAGGAAGCTGAGACAATACTTTCAAAGCCACAAAATTGTGGTCAAAACTGATTACCCCATCAAAAATGTATTGAGAAAACCAGACTTGGCAGGAAGAATGGTGGCATGGTCAGTTGAATTGTCAGAATTTGACATAACTTTTTCTCCAAGAGGCGCGATCAAATCGCAAATACTAGCAGACTTTGTGCTGGAGCTTACGACACCTGCAGAAGAAAGCACGGAACAACCTTGGACCTTATCGGTTGACGGAGCTTCAAACATTAGAGGAAGCGGGGCAGGAATAGTGTTAGAAGGCCCAGATGGAGTCCTCATTGAACAATCACTAAGATTCGCTTTTAAGGCGAGCAACAATCAGGGGGAATATGAAGCTTTGCTCGCCGGAATGAAGCTGGCAAAGGAGATGGACATCACAGACCTTAAAGCAAAAAGCGACTCGCAATTAGTAACGAACCAAGTATCAGGAGAGTTCCAGGAGAAAGACCCACAGTTAGTCAAATACTTGGAGAAAGTGCGCAACCTGGCGAACCATTTCAAATCATTTGAATTGGTGTACGTACCACGAGAGCAGACTGCAAGAGCAGATTTATTGTCAAAGTTAGCAAGCACCAAAAAACCAGGAAGCAGCAGAACTTTCATTCAGGAAACGATTGCAAATCCCAGCATCACGGAAGAAGCAGTCATGATGATCATTGAAGCGGAAGATTGGAGGTCGCCAATCATAAGATACCTTCAAAAAGACGAATTACCAGCAGCAAAAGAAGAAGCGTATAAGCTAAAGAGAGCGGCGACATGGTACTCCATGCTAGGCGACAAGCTCTACAAGAGAGGATTTTCAGGTCCAATCCTACTTTGCGTAAGTCAGGAGGAAGCCAAAGGAATATTGGAGGAAATACATGAAGGATCGTGTGGAAGCCACATCGGGGCGAGAGCCCTAGCAGGAAAAATTCTCAGGGCAGGTTTCTATTGGCCGGAATTACACAGTGACGCAGCCAGATACGTCAGGACGTGTGACAAATGTCAGAGGTTCGCAAACTTACACTACGCCCCAGGAGAACCACTGAAATCCGTTCTGTCCCCATGGCCTTTCTTCTTGTGGGGGACAGATATCCTAGGACCTTTCCCCGCCTCAGCAGGACAAGCAAAGTGGATCATAGTGGCAATCGACTATTTCACCAAATGGATAGAGGCAGAAGCTCTCTCAAACATCTCAGCGGACCAGGTTAAGAAGTTTTACTGGAGGAAGATCATCTGCAGATTCGGACTACCCAAATACATCGTCTCCGATAACGGAACCCAGTTCGGCAGTGAAAAGGTAGTCCAATTCTGCAAAGGGAAATGTATACAAAACACTTTCATTTCTGTAGAGCACCCCTAGGCCAACGGACAAGCAGAGTCAGCTAACAAAGTAATCTTGAGAGCAATCAAAAGGAGAATCACAAGCAAAGGCGAAGGATGGGTCGCCTACCTCTTACCGATTTTATGGTCATACCACACCACGCCCCAATCTTCAACAGGCGAGGCGCCCTTCACCATGGTATATGGCACAGATGCAATGATTCCCGCAGAGATTAATCCACCAAGCTGGCGAAGAGACACCCTTACGCTAGAGGAGAATTCAGGAGCATTGGAAGAAAACCTAGATTTAATACAAGAACTAAGGGACAAAGCCCACTTTAGGGAGTTCGTTTCAAAACAGAGAGCGGCAAGAAGATACAATACTAGAGTTATAGCAAGGAGATTCAAGGAAGGAGACTTAGTCCTCAAACGACCCATGGGAAAAGACAAAGGAGGAAAATTAGCAGCAAATTGGGAAGGCCCCTTCAGAATCAATGAAGCATTTGAAGGAGGAGCTTACAGGCTGGAAACAATGGAAGGAGAAGTCCTGCACAGAACGTGGAATGTGGCCAATCTCAGGTTCTACTATAGTTAAAACTGCCACATGAAACGAGGAAAACAACGCCACGGCGTACAACTTTCTAATATTATTTTTATAAGTTATTGCATGTGTATCACAAAATGTACTGAAATCTTTCCCTTCCAATTAATAAATAGCGATGGGACACTCTTTTCTCCTATGAAAATAGGAGTTTTTATTGAGGCCCACCGTTTTAAATTCTTTGGTTTTGTGAAGAACTAACATATATGCTGGCGACACGTCCAAAAAGAAAGAAACGAGTTGAAACACCATGGTGTTATCCGTGAATCTTACGAGTAGGAAACGTCAGAAATAGAAACGGCGATATCCGTAAATCTTACGAGTTGGATACGACGGAAACGAGTTGAAACACCATGGCGTTATCCGTGAATCTTACGAGTAGGAAACGTCAGAAATAGAAATGGTGATATCCGTAAATCTTACGAGTTGGATACGACGGAAACGAGTTGAAACACCATGGCGTTATCCGTGAATCTTACGAGTAGGAAACGTCAGAAATAGAAACGGCGATATCCGTAAATCTTACGAGTTGGATACGACAGAAACGAGTTGAAACACCATGGCGTTATCCGTGAATCTTACGAGTAGGAAACGTCAGAAATAGAAACGGCGATATCCATAAATCTTACGAGTTGGATACGACGGAAACGAGTTGAAACACCATGGCGTTACCCGTGAATCTTACGAGTAGGGAACGTCTAAAAAAGAAACGGCGCTATCCTTAAATCTTACGAATCGTGTACGACGGAAACGAGTTGAAACACCATGGCGTTACCCGTGAATCTTACGAGTAGGGAACGTCTAAAAAAGAAACGGCGCTATCCTTAAGTCTTACGAGTCGGATACGACGGAAACGAGTTGAAACACTCTGCCTCCTCGCTTTTGTGCTTGTGATTGACAAAAAAAGTAAAAATAAGGTTGAAATCCCTAGGCGTTACCCTTTAAACTTTTTAGTGGGTGGCGTCCAGAATATTAAAATCAAGTTGAAATCCCTAGGCGTTACCCTTTAAACTTTTTAGTTGGGGGCGTCCAGAATACCAAAGCATGGTTGAAAGTCCAAAACGTTACCCATAAAACTTACGAGTCGGGAACGAAGAAAATACAAAAAGAAAAACGTATCAAAGCATCAAGGCGCAACCTATCAAAGGGGTGACGCCCAAAGCAAACGTTATAGAGGAAGAATAAAGGTAACTTTAGCATATGTTATTATATTCAGTTATTTTACCATAAAAAAACAGGCAGAAGCACTACTCAGACGATCATTCAAAATAAAGATTGAAAGACAACATCGGCCTGCAATTCCTCAATCTCCTCCTTATATTTCTTGGCAACTGTGAGGTCAGGGCTAATTCTATCTTGATCATTCTGCAACCTCTCCATCTTCTCCTTGAGGCGGGCAAGTGAAGAACGAGTCCTGATGAGCCTCGCGACGTCATATTCAATGTCCAGTTGAAGGTTCCTTTTCCTCTTCATCAGGGGGCGAAGTTCCTTCTCCAACACTTCGATGCGATTCTCAACGGCCTCCTCAGCAGACAGATTAAGATATAACGATTCCTCCTGCAGATCAATACCGTCTTTGGTAACAGATATCTTTTGCTCCAACGTGTCTTCAAGTTCGTTATAACATTTGAAAACCGCATTGGTGGTCTCAATGAAAGCGACATCCTTCTCCAAACGTCGAGACAATTCTAAAGCCAAATCCAAGAAGATCTTTTGGTCATTAGTCAAGCGCCACTTGTAATCATTGAGTTCCTCGACGTAAAGCTGAAACTCCCCCACATTGTCTATGAGTTCGTCTATATTTTCCTCCACTTTGTCCCTTACTCGCCTAATAGCAGGCATAGCAGGCGACTCTAGCACAGGGATGGACTTATCCATGGCCATAAGAAATGAAAAGAAAACAACGAGTCAGAAAAAGATATGGAAGATATGGGCAAAAAGAAGAGTCATCATAAGGTCTATTTATAGGAGAGGGGCGACGCATGCCAAGAGAAGCAAGCAGGTAGTTACCCCCACGATCATCACGACTGGCTTAACTCCCACTATCACCACTTCGCCTCTTTGAGCCTCGTGCTTGGGGGGCTGTGGACTGGGGTAAGACCCAAAAATAAAGATATAGGCCCAAATGATCAAGTGGCCCAAACATACAACCCATCAAATTCAAATGAATAAACCTGGCGGGAAAACAAAACAGAGGCGACACGCCCCGACGACGACGCCCTCGCCTCAGACGTAACCGCATTCGTAGAAACTTCACCGGCAAGTCAACACGTGGAGAGGAATAACCACCCCTACCTCCAGGATCACCACCAAAACAGGAAGAAACCGCCCATCATCACCGTGTATGAGGCGGAGGAGAAGGAAGAAATCGCCACGATCATGGGGTTCCCATGATCGTGGAACTCCATAACTACTACCTATTGAAATCTATAAATAGGAGAACATACTTCATTGTAAAAGGACCCCGGATCATTTTTTTTATATAATATACAGAAATGCTGCACAATTGTAGAGAGTTACTCATTTCTTAGATACGGTCCAATTATTTATCACCCCCCTTATTTGTTCACCAGAACAGATACATTACTTTTTCAATAAATCTAAACTTTCTCTCTCTAGTACTATATATAAGTAAAATTTAACATTTTAGATTAATTATAAAAGTAATGTATCTAATCAATAATATAGGTCAGATACATTACTTTTTTAATGAATCTAAAATTTCAAAATTTGTTTGTAGTATATAGAACCGAAGGAGCAGATATCAATTTTGTTGTTTAATTTTTCCCCCCTTTTTTGTAAGAATTGGAGAAGCATACAATATTCTAAATTAATTTTAGGCTAAGGATGAACACAAAGTGATTATATCGCCTACCGGCTATACTATAGCGCCTAATAAGATATATTACTCTTTTCGGTGCTTTTTATGAAAAATAACTCATTTTTAGATTCATTTTTTAGTTTAAAGAGGAGATCGATGGTTGTGTATGACAGACATGCTATATTGTTGATACAAGAGAAAGGGTATTGGAAACAACTTGCAAAAATTCATTGGCTTGAAGGTGATTTGAATATTCATTTTTTTCATATGTTAGCAACTGTGCATATGAAAAGAAAAAAGCTAATTATACTTTGCAGGTACACATGAATAGTATTGGATGAGAAGAAGCTCCAACAATCATCTTCTGCCTTACATAGCTACCTTGAAGAACAAGCAACAACTTCTTTGAACTAAGCCAAGTATCAACAAAATACTAGAAAACGTTGTGACAACGTTCTTGTTTTTGGACAGCTTTTTGCACATTCTTCGATCATCCATTTCCAGTTGTCTCCAGGAGGAGTTATAATTTAAAAATAACAACCATTTTGCAACGTCTTTACTTGGAGAACAAGTTTTAACAATATGATACGGCTCATGAAACCTCATTGCTCATGCTCCTCTTTGGTAAATCCTGAAGAACACTCTGAGATCGTTCCAACAGATTTACTCTCTTTCATCAACTTTGTTTGATCTGCTTTTTTTTAAGGAACAACGTCTAGTTTCTGCTAAACAACATACATACTTGGAGGTCAAGCAACTCAGGGCAAGCCACATCTATAAATAGCACACTTGGGCTCATTTGAAGAGCAAAAGTTTAAGCTACAACAACTATTCTGCAAAGTGATCAAACTCTTACCACTCCCACCTCAACTCTCTAAATCAAATATTTGGAGCAAAATACTATTGAGTGAATTGAGTGCATTTGTATTCTACGCTTCTCAACTAGATTGAGTTTATTTGTAAGCTTGTGATCCAATAAACTCTTTGTAAAATACTATTGAGTGAATTGAGTGCATTTGTATTCTACGCTTCTCAACTAGATTGAGTTTATTTGTAAGCTTGTGATCCAATAAACTCTTTGTAAAAAGAAAGATTGCTCAAGTAAATATGTGACTATTGATTGAGTGTTACCCGGGCAGTTTGTATGGTTGGGGTAGATTTAAACTTGTAGGGCTTAAGGTTATTAGTCTTGTTCTAGATCAAGGAGGTTTGTATTTTGAGGTCGGTAGCATCTCAAGATCATAGTGGTCAAACTCACGAAGTGTGGGGACTGAACGTAACCCAAAGTTTAGGGTGAACCAGTATAATTGTTTGTGTGTTGAATCTCTCTTTCTCTATCTTTTAATACGTGCATACACTATACACACAACACACTTTTTATTTGTCTTTGTTGCTAACCAGATCAATCAGAGATCATTTCAAGGTTTATGTTTGAAGCTGAATATTTAGAAGGTAAATTTTTGAAAGGTTCACAATTCAAACCCCTCCCCCTCCCCCTTAACTGTGAAAAACGTTGCTACTTCAATTGACACCAAATCTCTGCCTCTAAGGTTGAGAATATAACAATGGAGGAAAAAATTCAGGAAGGAAGTAAGGAAGGAAGTAATGGCAAAGGGTGCAAGGTTCATTTCTAAAGGAAGATGAAATTGTGGATCAAATGTATGGAAGACTAAAAATCATCATCAATGAACTGAATTCTCTTGGGAAAACGTATATTGTGCCCGAAAGAGTAAGAAAAATACTAAGGTGTTTACCAAAAAGTTGGAGACACATTGTAACAACAATCACTGAAGCAAAAGACCTCACTAAACTCAAATTAGAGGACTTGATTGAGTCCCTAAAAGCTCATGAATCAATTTTCCAAGAAGACAAACCTATGAAAAAGAATACGATTGCGCTCGAGTCTCAAACTGAAGAATGTTCTCAAAATGAAGTTTTATGTGATGATGATTTTCTTAAAGAAGATAATGAAGAAGAGTTCAAAAATTATTGATGAGAATTCAAAAGAAGAATTCAAAAATTATTGATGAGAAGAAATCAGCCAAATAAATCATTTCCAAGCAAGAGAAATGGTTCTAAGACAGAAGTTGACATGAGCCAAATAGGAAGAACAAAAAGAGCAGCAAATGTGTGTCTCATGACAAATTCAGACTTTGAGGTAACGTTTGAACCATGTGCATCTTAGAGACGAAGTCACTAACATAACTAAAAAAAGAGATGAGTACAAATCTTGTTGCAACAAGTTGGATACAAGTTTTGTCGCAATGAAAATTACATTTATCCCACTCCAAAAAGAATAGTGGAGATTTACACAAACGTGACTGACACACGTTAGATCATGCTCCAAACTGTGGGGTTAACAAACTTTTTTTTTTTACATCGGAGCAGAGGATCGAACCCAAGATCTCATGCGTACTACCCAAATCCCTCACCACTAGACCAAATAATGAAATATGATAGCAATGTACAAAATCTTCAAATCCTGCCTCGCATTGGCATTCCAAGAGAACCCTTAACAGATCTAAATTAAGAAATAGGACTTGTCTCCAGTCGCACTCAAAGAAGATTTATGGTGAAGGAAACATATGGGTGAGTATTCGCGTCACCTGCTAGGCCAGCCATTCCAGCACCTACATCTTCGTCTGTTTTCCAGTATGCACTGCACACAAATTTATTGAAGGTACAATGTTATCATGTAAGAATAGTCTATCAAATTAAGACTCAAAAATAATAAAAAAAAATAGACAAAGAAATATTGTTTGTTTGTATGTATCAAAACATTAAAGGTAAGCAAGATCTGTTAAAGCATGATACACAGGATGATGGAGTACTCAAATTGAGTTTTTGAGCAGAGTCGGCAAACAATAATATCACATTTACACAAACAGGGAGTGAATCCCAACTGTTTTTCTAGCATCTCAATCAAATTATTAATCAAGAGAGTAGAGCAGTTTAAACTTTCAAATAACTATCCACTAACCATAATTTATTTTCTAAAGTTCTGCATATTGGTCACAACAAAGAGACCAGTGCCATGTTTTGTGATTTGAATAATACAGATCCGTATATCAAGCAAAGCACAAACAAATGCTTTTTTTTTTTTTTACTTTCACTGCTCTTTGATGTAATGTCAATCTAAAATGAGTTTAAACTAGTATTCGTCCACACCAGTTTGGAGTTTCAGCCTTTTAAAGAGCTTCATGAAGAGATTTCATGAAATTCTCAGTTGAAGTACAATCAAATATGGCTATATACTGCAAAAACATGGAAACAACAACAACACACACCCAGAAAAGAAAAAGGTAACGTGGGAGCTTAAATTCACCAGTTGTTGTCCTGCATGTTAATTAGGCTTGGTAGTGTTTAAAAGCACTGAAAGCCATATATTTTAAATGAGACAACATAGAGATTAATCAGCTGCTTGCCTGTTTGAGCTATCACTCAACCCTTCAAGACGCATGCAGATGGAGCTAAGACGCATGCCTGCAATCAACACAAGACCCAATAATGGTGATGAGGCTGAACTTCTGTTCTAGAAGTGTATAGTACCAAGAAAGATGGCGGCAATCCGAAGTTTTCATGTAATTAAGACATATCTTAAAGTGCATATGTAAAGAAAAACTTATACTAAAACCCAACATATCAATAACAGTTGCTATTTTTGCTCCTGAACTTCAGATAATAAGTGACGAAGACCATTTGTTAGGGCTGATGTTGAGATCAAAGCAGCACTATATGCTCAGACACTGCATCAAGAAAAATCTTTGTCATTTAGTCTAGTTGCATGAATGCTTCAAACAAAAAAGATAAATTTGATAAATCTATATAAAAATTTCATTTATTCATTACCTCGTTCATCTCATACCAATGATTACAACCTTTTCCTTCACGTCGTCAACAGGAATTTGCAAACGATTGATTAATAATTGAGCTGAAATTGGAGATGAAGGACCAATAACCATGTCATCTGTAACTAGATATGTTCTTGGTCCCTTCACATAACCCTCATCAGCTGCCGAGTGTTTCGAGGCCTTAACAAAGTTCATCGTTACGCATTTTCTTTCATCACTCCAGTATTCATCAGTTATGAAAAATTGATCACTAATGATACTTTGTTTGTATGTTTCCCCCTCGTTAATAACAATAAAAATGATCTAGCTGCTTTTTTATTGGTAAAATTGTCTTTGCTTGATTTGAACTGAGTCCAAGCAAGGATCAACAAGCCTCTTTGCTTCTTCTGAGACCAAATATTTGTTTACATATGTTGGAATTGCCTTGAAAACTTGTGCAGGAAACAGAACTTGGTCTGGTGCTGGCGCTTGGCACCATCCTTGCTGCGCCAAGCGCAGTCTTCAGTTGGCGTTGGCTGGTCTCACTGCTTGTGGTGCCAGGTGTGGCCTGCCCTGCGCTAGGCGCAGTGCTTACCAAATAGGTGATACTTGGACCTCAAAATTCAAAAAGCTTAAAACACAGTAAATTTAGGCATCAAAATATTCTGACTTTTCCATTGTAAACTAAACTAGTTTGGATGACAAAAAAATAAAATAAACTAGTTTGTCAGCAAACACACTGATGAACAAATAAAATAATTTTAAAACAGAATATTTGAAGGCGTTTGTTTTTCTTCATAAGACAAAATCTAACTAATTTATGTGAACTAGAAAATTGTATTGTAGAAATTTTTTGGAGTTTGAATAAAATCTCAAAATTCAATCCGGGTCCATCTGTTTGATTTGTAAAAGGATGAATAATAGACAGATGAGTTCAATCAATGGAATGTCAAAATGATAAGTAGATGGGTTCAACCAATTTCTGTTGCTCAATTTTCACAAATGGCTTAATGAAAAGTAACTTGCGTAGGGTAAAAGACTAACAATTATTTGAGTGATTAAAAGAGGGCTAAAGTGCAAAACAAGCACTAAAAACATGAAGGAGCAAGACGAAACATCACTGCAAAATCTGCCAACAAAGAAAAGGAAATAAACTAAGGTGTGATATCAAAATCCTAGTAGAACATAAACCACAATATGCAACAACCACTGAGAAAATCCCAACAGAATGAGGAAAATTAGAAATAAAAGCAATGCATATTTAGGTACAAATTTGCAAATCAAATTACTAAATCAATGATTTAAAACAACTAACTGGTAAAAATCAAATTGTACTATAAAGAGAAATAGATATATAGTAGAATGATCATAGAACATGAAACAAGCATGTAATCATGTCATCAAATGTAGCCAGTAAGACTCTATCTAATTAAATATAAACAGGTTGCCATAAAATGGATAAGACTCTATCTAATTGAACAGAAACAGGTTCAATAAATATATATAAATAAATAAACAGGTAGGGTAGGTAGATAAGCACTAACAAATCATTTGAAGATAATTTTCCCTTCATTTGAAGATAATAAAGTCATGATCTTCATAACAGCTCATAGTTCAAAGTTCAAACTTCTAAATCCAACCGTTGAATAGTAGAAACTAATGAAATAAGCAATATAGAAAAACTAAAACTACAATTTACACTGTCTGTATGTTATCAATAAAATACAAGTTGACATGTTGCAGAGGCCTTTGGGAATGTGGACAATTTTCTTTCTATTTCATCAGGATGAACCCTTATGTTCTGCATTCTCATCATTTGTAAATTTCTTGCATTCTTCAAAATATATTTGATTAACATAAGCTCAATTTGTATTCCTTCAAAGTTATGAATAGTGCAAGTTCTAAGGTGTGATGAAAGGCATTGTGGGACAACTTCTGGTTCCACCCAATTTTGCAGATCATTTTCTTGATTCCCCCACATCGCAAATGAGGCCTATTAAAAGTACACACATGTAAAATAAAAACTAATAAACATCTAGGTGTGTTAAAAGATAAATCAAATATGGTTCTTAGACTTAACAAACCTCGTGCAGTTCGAGTTTTTGAAGATTCGGGAAGTGTTGGAGCTTTTGTAGTACCAATTCCAACCGACCGTGGAGCTCCAAGTGGGTCAAATTATGAAAGATAGGAATTTCATAGAAAGGGCATTGGACATCCATCTGAATTATGTAGAAAGACACACTATCAAATTGAGGCAAAATTGAATGTAATCAAATGTATTGATGTTATGTTTTATGGTATGGTATTGTATAGATTGGATTGAAGGTATCAATGCATGATATTTAAAAGAACACAAACCTCGTAGTGGTAAACTTCGTGGTCTTTTGTGCATAACATGGACATCTCTAAGCACAAATACTCGGAATTAGAAAGTGCTTTCAACGGAAAACATAAACACCAGAATTGAGTGATAACTGCACTAATCAATTTGGGTAAGTTCACACTTTCAAACTCTTGAATGGTAAAAGAATTTCCATCATAGAAGTCTATATTTGTCGCTCGTAGATCCTCAAGATTTGGACATCCAGCTAGAAGCAACATAAAATCTCGATCTTGTTGAAAGACAATTTTATTCAAATGAAGTTGATTGAGTGATGGAAATCCAGAAAATGTAAAACCCTTCACACAGAATCGAGCAAGGTCGAGACTTACAAGGGTTTTGCAGCTGAGAATACTTATGGGCAATATGGGTTTTTGATCAATCAGATCATCATCATCATAGTCATACACATCGAGATTGAGACAAAGATAATTGAGTCCACCTTGAACAACAAGGTCGACCCATTTGGTGACATTGGGAAACCCTAATTTCCGGGCAATATTACGGTTACCGTAGTCAATTTTGAGGCGGAAACTGTTGATGAAATGAGAGCCGGAGGCGTCACGAGAGACCAAAACGGAGTCCATGAAGTTGTTAAAAATGATGATAGATTCAGAATCCATCAATTCGATGGCGTCGGGGAAGTCGATGCTGTCAACAAAGTGCCACACATGAATCCATCTCTTTGACAAAATGCTAGTTGCAACTGCTTCTTTGATGGAGAGAAGAGAGAGAATGCGACTCAGAATCGAGTCCGGTAAACTGCTGATCGCATCCACCGCCGGTGCTGCACTCCGTCGCTGCATTTCTTCTTCGCACGAATGCAACGCATCAACGATTAGGGTTCTATGCGTAAACGAGGAGGGTAAACAATTTGGTCAAGGTAAAGTGTAGGTCATAGCATAATCAATTTTTGTTTTCCGTTTCAATTTTTTTTTCTTTTTCAATATTCTAAATTATATATTAATTGATTTTGGTTCTGCACTAAGATGAATTGATTTTTGCTGAATTGGTTTGTATAATTGATTTTTGTCAAAATTGATTTAGGTTAAAGTGATTTATGTTTGAATATATTAATATAAAAGTGAGTTGAATAAAAAAATTGAGTGAAAAAATTAATTCTAAAATCGTAAGCTAAAAATTATTATTTTATGATTAATAAATTATACTTCAGTAATTAAATTGTTTTAGTTAACACAATATTTATAAAAGCGAAGTTAAATTTTAACTTGTCAGTTTCATTGTTCAGGAATTGTTTGTAAAATACCTGAATGCTTATCAAAATTACAGATTACAATTTCTTGGCAGTTATCAATCTACAAATTGATTACAATTCATTGATTTTTAATAACAATTAGAATGTAACATACCTGAATGCTTAAAGAAAAATAACGTGCACAAAACATTAACAATTTCCCCCACATATTTTTATTTATTAGTCATTTTCTCTTGTTACCATTGTAAAACTATACATTATAAAAAAAATTGTAAAACTATACATTATAAAAAAAATTGTAAAACTATAACATATCTTACAAAAATTATAAAACAAGAAATGGCCTTCATTTAGAATAGTTAAATGGAAACATGGCTAGTGATAACATTTTTGTGCTTAATTTTTTCACTAATTCTAAAATTCATAAGAAACCTTGTCTTCCCTCAATCTCCCCTGCCTCCAGGACCTCCAAAAGTACCCATCATAGGCACCTTCACATTGCTACAACAATATTTTAAAGATCCTAAAACCCTTCTTCAAAATCTTCATGCCAAATATGGTCCAATCTTCACTCTTCAAATGGGTTCTCACACTGACATTTTCATTGCCAATAGGTTTCTTGCACATCAAGCTTTAATCCAAAAAAGTACCATCTTCGCCGATCGCCCTAAGGCTCTTCCGACAAAGAAGATAATTAGCAGCGACCAACAGTGGCGACTCTAGGAATGTTAGGGAGCCTGGGCACAATTTTGAAGGGATTTTTTTTAACCCAACTTCCGAATACAATAATATTTAAACCATATTTCCAATATTTAAACAAGAAACGACAAGACAAAGTACAACCTTGTTTCCAATATAATTAAGGCTCAAATAAATAAAAGGCTACACAAACCAGAAAAAACCAGCAAAACATGAGTCAAATTAGAGGGATGAAATATAACATACGAATAGTGTACTACATAAAACTAGGAGGCAAATTCTCTTCTAAACCAATGGAAATACGAAATGTTTATCAGTTCCAAAATTGGTTGTGTTGGACTCTTCAATATATATGTCCTCCTTACTTGGTCTTGAATATCCGGAGCATACTCATTAATTTATTTCCTAAGACCCGGATCACGCACAATCTCATTTGAATTAAACTTGTTGGCCACATTAGGTGGTGATTGTTCTACTCCGGCTTCCGATTGCACAACATTCACATTCTCAATACTAACTCAAGGAACCAAAAACTTTCTCATTTCTGAAATAAACTTCATCAATAATATAAATACTCCTAATTAATTATTACTATATGCAAAAAAATTAAAAAAAAAATTAAAAAAAAAGGAGGGGGGGGGAGCCCGGGCACGTGCCCGGGCATGCTGGAGGGCATAATCGCCCCTGGCGACCAACATGACATCCTTTTTAGCTTCTACGGTCCCATTTGGCGCCTTTTAAGACGCAACCTCACTTCAAGAATTCTTCACCCTTCGCGGGTTAAGTCCTATGCTCAAGCACGCAAATGGGTGTTAGTCATTCTTCTACAACGTCTCAAATTTGATTCACATGAAAGAAATTCCAAGGGGGTTTTTGTCGTTGATCATTTTCGATATGGAATGTTTTCCTTGTTGGCTCTCATGTGTTTTGGTGACAAACTGAATGAGAATCAAATAAGAGAAATTGAGGAAAGTCAACGTATCATGCTTCTTAATTTTTCAAGATACAATGTCTTGAATTTTTGGCCACCAATTACAAATATTTTGTTTAGGAATCGATGGAGCGAGTTTTTGAATCTAAGACGTGATCAAGAAGCCGCGTTGATTCCTTATATAAACGCTCGAAGGAAAATCAAAGAAGAGATATTAAGTAATGGTAGAAAGAACAATGTCAATGACTCAAATGATGAATTTGTTTTGTCATATGTTGATACTTTATTAGATTTGGAGTTTTTGGAGGATGAGAAAAAGACCAAACTTGATGATAGTAAAATTTGCACTTTATGTTCGGAGTTTCTAAATACGGGAACAGATACAACTTCAACCGCATTAGAATGGATCATGGCGAATTTGGTGAGGTACCAAGATATACAAGAAAAACTTGTAGAAGAGATTAAAGGGGTAATTGGTGATAATAAAGAAGAGAAGGAAATCATAGAAGAAGAATTGCAAAAGATGCCATATCTTAAAGCTGTAATTTTGGAAGGGTTAAGGCGTCACCCACCGCTACACTATGTTGCTCCTCATAAAGTAACGGAGGAAGTTGTTTTAAATGGTTTTTCGATACCTACTTTTGCGTCTATAAATTTCTTGGTGGCTGAGATAGGGAGAGATTCTTCGGCTTGGGATGATCCTATGGCATTTAAGCCGGAGAGGTTTATGAATAATAATAGTACTTTTGATATAATGGGGAGTAAAGAGATAAAGATGATGCCATTTGGAGCGGGAAGGAGAATGTGTCCCGGTTATGGTTTAGCATTGTTGCACTTGGAATATTTTGTAGCCAATTTTGTTTGGAATTTTGAATGGAAAGCTGTAGACTTAAATGAGGTTGATTTGTCAGAGAAGCTACAATTTACAATAGTCATGAAGAACCCTTTGAAGGTTAATCTAATACCTAGGTTTTAGTTATTATTAGTGTTGATTTTTTTTTTGACAACAGTATTAGTGTTGATTTATTTATCTATATATATTTTTAATATCAGCTTCGCATGTTTTACATAATTCAAAAGTGACTCATTTTATAATTCAATTAATGAATATAAATAATTAATTCATCTTGATATCTACATTATTAGAGAGTTCGGAGTTCGAATCCAAATTATTCACTTCTCCACATTTGTAATATAAGTCTAGTTATTAGGCTATTAGACGGAAAAAAATTGTACGCCAAGTAATTTAAAACATGTGACAATCATTTTAAATCCAAAATTTTAGAGAGAGACCAAATCTGTATGATTTTAATATGCAGATAACAATTCTGTAAGTGAGTAAAAAAAAAAGGATTAAAAAGAAACAATCATTGTTAGTGAGTGATTATATGAGTGAACGATTTTCAATCCAAAGAAATAACTACAATAAACACATTTTTTTCTTATAAAAAACTAAAAATAAAATCTTTAACTAAATTATAAACACTAGACGTACCCAGAAAAAAATACAACACATAAAATCCAACAACCACTTATGCAGGAGATACATAATATATAGCAAAAAAACACACATCACAATACATAAAACATAAATCCTCTAACCACTCAAATATCCAAGAAGGTGCACCAACCACCCGATGATGTCATAATTAGTGGCGGAGTCAGGATCTTAGTTTAGGAAATGTAGACTATAAAAATTTATAACTATGATATTTGACCGCTTTTCATTTTTTACACTCATTCAACATCTTATTTTATGCATATATTTCTTTTTCGATCCCTGGCTTGGACAAGGATTTTGGTACATCCATATTTGATATTCAGCTTGTTCTCCCCTGGCATGAATGGAAATTGATGCAATTGCAAAAGAAAAAAGTCAAAGAATTTCATGAACAATGTATGAGGGCAGTTGAGCTAATATATAATGTTAGAAATAATTTAAAACTATTGATGTGGTCAATTCTAACAGTTTAAGCTTTTGGGATAATCGGTTATTTGATATGGTATCAGAGCCGATGGTTCGACGAAGGGTTCGACCAGCTCCTTGTATCGAAAGTTTTCATGACAAAGGTGGTCAAGCGGCGGGTCCCGTTGAATGTGGCAACGGCGGTACAAGTACAAATGTATGGATGAAGAAAGCTTCCGCTTGAGGGGGAGCATATCCAAGAGTGAATGAACTTACACTTGAGGGGGAGATTGTTGTGGCAAGTGTGAGTGAGTAAGTCCTACATTGCTTAAAAGAGTAGAGGTTGAACACTTTATAAGTGAGAAAACCCATAAACCTAACACCTTAAGGTTTTGAGTTAAAGTGTGGTGTTCAACTTACTTGTGAAGTTGTTCTTGAGCCCAATGTGGATGATCCTCCAAGCTGTCCCCTTATGGTGACCCAACAGTGGCAGGGGCGGAGCCAGGAATTAAACATCGGGGGGACTAAGTTTAAAATGCTGTATAAATTTCTTTTTAATAAAAAATGTCGTATAACTTAGTATATATAAAATGTTTTTTTTTTATATAAAAACTACTACATATATAAGAAATTTAAGAACATATAAGCAATATCCAAAATCAATATATGTAAGTTTTTTAAGTATAAAGAATACTCAAAAGGTAAGACAAAATACACAACATGTTTTATGTTACAAGTTAAAAATCAATACAAAGTCATTTTTAGCACTATGAACAAAACAATACATAAGTTTCACACACCAAAATAGCCAACAAAGACAAGCAACCACAATTACTAACCAAAGAGCCTCATTTCCAAAAAGTGTCTATAATAAATTTCACTCTAAACACATCACATGCTTGCACACTTTTTTTTACCGTAGAAGACAAAGACCTAATATATATAAATATATAGTAATACTTCCTCTTGTCCTTTTTATAAGAGATAAATTGAGTCAAAAAAAATTGATTTATCTAAATTATATTATAAACCAAATACATCAATTTTTATTGACTCAATCGTCACCTATAAAAAAGAACTAAGTATCATATTCCTACTAATATATATAAAAAATTCAAAGAGGTAGGGGGACAACAGCCACCCCCTGTCCCCCTATGCCTCCGCCCCTTAACAGTGGTATCAAAGCCTCTATTACTAAGTGGCTTAAGCATATGGTAGGTGGGCCTATGCATTATCCACGCTTCAAGCCCAAGTGGACTCATGTGTGAGGGGGCGTGTTAGAAATAATATAAAACCATTGATGTGGTCAATGCTAACAGCTTAAGCTTTTGGGATAATCGGTTATTTGACATATAATAAAGACAATTTGAATTTTAATCAAATGTTCCCCCAAGTATGGGAGAACCCACTTTGTGTGCCACACAGGTTTCCCGATGGAGATTAGTAATCGCTAACAGCGGTGTAAACCAAAAAAATAATAAGTGGCTGTCACTTGTTTTTCAAGAAGTACACTAGTACATATTTGACATTTGGTTATTGGATTTCACTTCGGGTATGACACCAATTTGGCAATTTCTCTGAGGCTCTTCATACCATCATCATCATGCAACACTGTATGACACCAATTTGGCTAATTAAGGACAAGGTTGCTCTTGAAGGAGTAGGTAATGATAAGATCATAAAGGGTAAGGGAATAATGATTCTTCTAGTTTATTCTAGAAGTGGAACTTTTAGGCATATTCCATTAGTTTATCTGGTAACATTATTATTGTGTGGTTATGTAATCTTCCAATGTATATGCATCAACCTATATATATAAAAAATGTCTTTAAGCATCAACCTATATAAGCATCTTATTTTCTAGAGCAAGTTATGTATATTGATCACAACAGAGAGACCAGTAGAGTGTAATGTAATGTCAATATATAAAATCTAAAATGAGTTTAAATTGGCACTCTTCAACACCAAATATGTGCTTTCCTAACTGTCAAAATTGGATTTATTCGATATCTCGACAAGTCAAAGGGAATTAGTTCAAGATCTATATATGGCTTTTAGTATCTCAAAGCCTTCTAGTTAAGAGGACACCAATCAATCATGTTATCAAATGTAGCCACTAAGATCATTAGAAAATGATGAAATTGGGCATTATGTATATATGTGTGTTTGTTATGAGTGGGAAGATAACAAGACATATTTCTATATAAATGTGTCTGTCACTGTTAGCATATAGGTGCCCATTAAAATGTGAGAAAATAACTACTTATGTAATCTTTGCACACGCCTCCTCCCGGTCAGTGGCTGTGCATCAAATCTGAATTTAGCGCATATAGGTGCCGATAAAATGGATAAGACTCGATCTAATTGAACATAAACAGATTTAATAAATATATATAAATAAATAAACAGGTAGGGTTGATAAGCACTAACAAAATCATTTGAAGATAATGAAGTTATGATCTTCATAATAGCTCATATTTCAAACTTCAAACTTCTAAAACTACAATTTTCACTGTCTGTATGATACTATGTTATCAATAGAATACAAGTTGACATGTTGCAGAAGCCTTTGGGCATGTGGACAATTCCGTTTCTATTTCATGATGATGATCCCTTATGTTCTGCATTCTCATGATTTGTAAATTTCTTGCATTCTTCAAAATATATTCTACTAAAATAAGCTCACTTTGTAAGCATAAAAAGTGATGAATAGTGCAAATTCTAAGGTGTGATGCGATTCAGAATCATGTTTGGTAAACTTGTGATCGCATCCACCGTTGGTGCTGCATTACACTTTCTCCGTCGCTTCATTTCTTCTTTGCACAAATTCACTGAATGCATCGCATCAATGATTAAGGTTTTATGCGTAAACGAGGATGGTAAAGTGTAACTTAGTCTTTGATATAGCATATATCAAAAAAAAAATTTTTTTTTTTTCTGTTTAATTTCTTCTTTCCTTCTTTGAAAAACATATATCAATATTGTAAAATATTTTTTAAGCTAAAGAAATGTGTTTTGATACCTCAAAAAAAAAAAAAAAAAGAGTGGGTTTTGTTTTTTCGCGCCCGTCCTTTTAATTTTACTCCCCTTACTATTCAATCTACGAGTGAATAAAAGTACAATTTTTGTAAAAATTAGTTCGTGAAATAACCTACAAATTGAATTTACATTTTAAAATGTGAACCTCGTCTGTGGTTATAATTCAGCGAAAACAACAACACATCAGGTACAATCATTGGACATAGATTCAAGCTTTTTGTCTAAGTTGTTCTTGAATTTCTTCTGCACTGATCATATTATGTTTGTGAAAATATATCACAAGATTAGAGCAATTGGAGGTCCAAAGACTCAAGAAGATGCAGATCCTTTCTTGCTTTAATTAAAAGGTAAACATATTGGTCTTGCTATGTTAATCTTTGAAACTGCTCATGTTAGTTATATAACTATTGGATCCATCCATATTATAAAATGCATGTTCTTAGATGAATACCAGTTCTAGGTTCAATATTTTTGAATTCTAAAAAGAGAATATGGTGTGACACGAGAATTGTGGGAGTGTGATGTGGGTGGTAGACCGCTAACATACACTAAGTATATTTAGTTCATATAACTTGCTACACCAATTTTATTGTGTGTTAAGTCTATCATTCTAGCAACGAGTTATAACCACACTCAAGAAGCAACGAGTTATATAGTTTGCTATATCAGTTTTATGCATCACACTCAAAATGTAACTCAGATGGTGTTTTAAAATTTTCTTTAATTTAAACTTTTGAAATATGTGGAGATTGTTGGAAATTGAGATATTTAAAAAGTTAATTACTATTCTATTTGATCAAATTTAATTTAGAATTATTTTCATATACTTCTTATGACTGAGTAGTGAGTACTAACTCTATTTTATCATGTTTCCAATATTTTAGGAACGATGGGTTAATATGACCGAGTAATATTGCTTCACGTTATCTATTTTGTATATGAAATATTTGTGCAAGATTATAGCAAAACTCAGTTTAACTTTGTTACACGTATACTCCTGGTCATATGGCACATGTTTTTAATCCCTCATAATTGTTTTTAACCCCTCATAATTGGTTTGTATCCCTTATAAATTTTTGACTTGGTCACTTTTTGTAGAACATGGGGATATATAACAAACTAACAACCGAAAATATAGATACTCAGTAACACAAAAATATCATACTTTGCCTTCTTTCGCTCACATTGTTGATGATTACATTTCACTAAATGCCTGAGTTGTCTACTATGTTGTCATTTTTCATATATTGATGGTCTTCTCATGTTTACCGTCGAGAAGAACCGGTTATTTATTTTTCAGCCATCCATAACAATAATTACCTCCTCCCCATCTAAAGGCATTCAACATCTTCTCAATATTATTTACGATTGCATCTGGAAGAACGTAAATACTCATAATATATAATATAGGACAAACATGATTTTGGTATATTTAAGGCTAAACTATATATTTGGTCCCTTACGTTTATTTTAAGTTTCAATTTGGTCTCTTAGGTTTAAAAAGTTTCAATTTGGTCCCTTACGTTATCAACGTTTGCATTAGTTGGTCCCTTCCGTCAGTTTTGATGATTCCACTGTTTCAATTGGACACGTGTCAACGTGTCCAGGTATCCACGTGTCAATCCATGTATGCAAACCGTCTGCCACGTATGCAAAATGTCTGTCACATGTGCAAAAACTAACGGAAATGACCAAATTGAAACCTAAAATAAACGTAAGGGACCAAATTGAAACTTTTTAAACGTAAGTCGTAAGGGACTAAATTGAAAACTAAAATAAACGTTAGGGACCAATTGTATAGTTTAGCCTGTGTTTAATTACATGCTAATTCTATTGTGGATATGTGAGACATATTGCATAAAAAAATGTGAGGCATATTTTGTCCATGCATACTTGATTTTTACAATTGGGTTAATGAGAGATTAATTTTAGAGATTTTATAAAAAAGTAGAATTAATTTTTTGTTTATTTATAATTGTAAAAATTACTATTTTTTATAATATTTTTTAGTAGATATGATTTGATTTCCGGTGGTAAAGAAATACACTTATATATGGCGACAATTTTGCTTGTGCATATCAGCGATCCTTACTTATATTGTATGATCGGTATTTATTTAGCATGTAGGTAGAGATGTTAACGGGGCGGGGAATGAGCGGAGGAAGTTTCCCCGCTCCTTACTTATATTGTATGATCGGTATTTATTCTCTGACCTCGTCTCTGATTCCCGCCACAAGGGAATATTTGTCCCCATCCCCGTTCCCACAGATCCCCACGGTGCCCGCGGAGATCCATGAATATCGAATATCAACCAAAAATTTATATTTTTCGGTCAAAATTATGACAGTATTATGACGTTATTTTTCCCTTTTATTAAGAAAAAACAAATATTTTCATGTCATTTTTAAAAATATAAAACCAACACGTAATGAATTTATAACAAAAGTATTTGACTACTAATAATCATACAAAACTTCATAGCCAAAACATTTCATAATGTATCGCAAAATATGCATAATCATACAAAACTCATAACCAAAATATCTCATAATGCATAGAAAAATAGATACCTAGAATTTTCAAATATAAAGAAAAAAAATTTAAAAAAATAAAGCAATGGACGGATTCGGGGAATCCGCGGGGACGGATGCTTCGTCCCCGATCCCCGGAGGAAAAATCTCCGTTCCCGGAGCTTCGAACGGGGCAATCCCCGCGGGAATCCCCACTAACGGATGCAAATTGACATCCTGCCAATAAAATGGATAAGACTTCATCTAATTGAACATAAATGGGTTACATAAATAGGCAGGGTAGATAAGCACTAACAAAATTATTTAAAGATAATTTTCCCTTCATTTGTACATGAGATAAAGTCATCACCTTCATAATAGGTCATAGTTCAAAGTTCAAACCTTCAAATCCAACAGTTGAATAGTTCAAAGTTCAAACCTCTAAAACCAAAAAACTTGACATGTTGCAGAGGCCTTTGGGCATGTGGAGACTTCTGTTTCTATTTCAGGATGATCACATATGCTCTCAATGCTCATTATTTGTAAATTTCTTGCATTCTTCAAAATATATTTGATTAACATAAGCTCACTTTGTATGCCTTCAAAGTTATGAATAGTGCAAGTTCTAAGGTGTGATGAAAAGCATTGTGGGACAACTTCTGGTTCCACCCAATTTTGCAAATCATATTCTTCATCCTCCAAATCCTCAAATGATGCCTATTAATAGTACACGAAAAATGAAACTAAACATAAAGATCTGTTAAAAGATAAATCAAATATGGTTCTTAGACTTAACAAACCTGGTGAAGTTCGAGATTTTGAAGCTTGGGGCAGTGTTGGAGCGTTTGTAGTACCAATTCCAACTTATTGTAGAGCTCCAAGTGGGTCAAATTATGAAAGATAGGAATATCATTGCAAGGGCATTGTGGCTGATCCATCTGAATTATGTAGAAAGGCACACTATCAAATTGGGGCAAAATCCACACAGAAACATAATGCAGATGATTTAAATTTTGCTTTGTTTTACAAATTATTCCATCAATGTATGATATTTAATTGACTGACATGTCGACACTAGTAATATTTTGAAAAAGTATAATTATATATTGAACGTAATCTTGTATTGGTGTATAGATTGAATAGGGGTATCAATGCATGATATCTTTTACTAATAAAAGGAAGCTCCTATATAGCTCATAAGCTTCCATTGTGCCTATGTGGCACCTCTAAGAAAACTCCACATCGTTATTAAAATTTTATACCAACTTTTCTTAATTATTTAATTTAAAATAAAACACAAATAAAATTTAACATTTCATGATTAATACATGAATATAGAAAGACAAAATACATTTCTTATGGATCAATAAAAACTAAAATGCCCATTCAAGAGACTATAAATAAATAAATAAATGTAAATGTAAATTCATAATTGTAGTATATTATATGTTTAACACTCAAATAATATATACATAAAATGAGAAGAAAAAAACGTAATGATAATACGTAATTATTAAGAATTTTTTTACTCTCTTAATTAT
Source organism: Trifolium repens (assembly GCA_030408175.1). Classification (NCBI taxonomy): domain Eukaryota; kingdom Viridiplantae; phylum Streptophyta; class Magnoliopsida; order Fabales; family Fabaceae; genus Trifolium; species Trifolium repens. Next base: position 18,881,965 of record CP125849.1, read on the forward strand.
AAGTACTACCACCAATATAATGACAATAATAATTGTAATAAAGTAATGATGTAATTAAGTTGAAGTTACAAAATCCTCTCATCTTTCTTATTTTTTCTAAGAAATTATTGTTATAGTGTCATATAGTCCAACAAAAATGGATTAGATGAAGAGCCATACTATAAAAAAATAATTGGATAGCCATTGAACTCAAGTATCAATAAGAATTTGTATAGTCAATTAATATAAGGTACCTTTAAAATTTAATTTGACGTTATACAAGTGATCTAACTAAAATGGAATAATTTATTTTTAATTGGTTATGGAGTTGAAAGATTATAACATATGATCTATTAATTATATAATGATCTCACACTTCTTATCTTATATAATGCTATTGGATTGTTTATCCTCAATTCATCTAACTTTTTGTATATAAAAATTTTGGTTTGTGTCTTCATCTCTCACTCGCTCTAAACAACTTTGAGTTATACTCTTTAATCTTGTATTAAAATTTTGTTTCACTTTTTTACATGATTATGCAGGTTCAAAAGCCAAAGAAGAGTATTTGAAAAATAAAGAAAAAATATCTAAGGAAGATTTGAAGGAGAATTTATGAGGTAAATTTTGTCTATCCCTTAAAATAACTCTCTTTAGATTAGAGGATGCATTTTTTTAAAGAAAATATTAAGTTATTTTACTAAAATCAAGTAATTGGTACAATAAGTTATATACCTTATTTGTGATAGTAACTTGGAATTTTAGTATATATAGGTTGATGGTTACATTTCAAGCATTGGTTTTTATGGTGGCATGGTGACTCAGTCTCTTGAATACAAGATATATTACTCAATGATTAAAAATTAGTATACATATTTGTCTTATATTTTTCATAATCTTTTCGGGTCATAATAGTATATATATATATATATATGGTTACATTCCAAGCATTGGTTTTTGTAATATTTTTTATATGTTCTCATAATCTTTCAAGACATCAACTCTAATAATTTACATGCATCTTTTCAGGTCATTAGATTTGTAAATTGTAATTGTTTGATTTATAACTTTGAGATTTTGGTCATTGTCATTTCAATATGCATCTATTGAATGGTACCTTTTCAATTTTATATTATAAGTTTTTTTTTTTCCTTTTTCTCTTTTTATCTCATGAATATTTATTGATTTTTACCTACCGGCGTAGGTTACTCTTAGATTTATGAAATATTTTAGCCCTATTTTTTATTGATTTATATGATTTTTATTAGTCTACTTTTCTAACTTTCTTTCACATTTTCTTTTATTTCTTAATATGAAAATGACAATTTTTATCATGTGAATTAGGAGAAGATAAAAGAGGCTTCTATTTTTGCCTTTGTTGCATCCTTGATGCTCAAGAAGAGGCTTCTATATGTATGCTAAATTTGTTTTTTCTAGGAAAAACTAAATTTATTGTTGGTTCTTCATTTGAACTATGGTTATTGTCTATTTCTTTTTTATTTTTAGGCCGGAAGAAAATTTTCACCGTAGATATGATATTAATAGATGGAAAAGTATTCATTACTTTATCACATCATTATTCATTTAAAATAATTTTTAAAAGACATTTTTTTTATTATTGCATTGAATATTTTAAAAAATAATTAGAACAATAGATGAATGTGAATAAACTAATGTTATTTGAAAAGGTTTAAATTATAAAGTAAATATTTTTCATTAAAAATGATAGAAAATTAAACATAAAAAGTAAAGAAGAAACATGAAAGATATTTTTATTCTTTTTTTCTTCTTTTTTGTGTAGTATATTGTGCGTAATAATAATGTGACATATCCAAAAAAGAATAAAAAAAAAAGAAGCTGTCAAAATTTGTGTGGATTCAAATTTGACATTCTCATGTTAATTCTTATATTAAATTGTTTCATCTTTCAACTTCTAAATCTTAAAGATTATTTGTCATAATGTAATTGTAACATTGACAACATATATAGCACTTCTTTATTTTCATGAAATACATATCGGTTCAAGAGTTTCTTATCACGTGCATTTATATCATCATATTAGTAATGTCAATACATTTATTTTTTGATAGCTATATATACTCTTATTGTGCACAAATCAATGGGAAGTACTCATTAAGATTTACTATTTTTTTTTTTGACAAAACTCATGTATGATTTTTTAGAAGTTTAAAAGTTCAATATATTCAATTTATAACCAAACCGAAAACTCCAAGTAAATAAATATTATTAAACAAGAAAAGACAAACAAAATGAGTCAATAAACTTCAAAAAGAAAAAGAAATCCAAAAAAAAAAGAATTTTGCATAACAAAAAACAGATAAACCAAACCACTGACAAAAAATCGTAATCAATAAAAGATAAGATATAACTCTACCGCTACGTACCAAGTGAATGTTTGATAAGAAATTCCAAAAGAAATAAAATTATTATCAAAATAAGAATTGTCTTTTCAATAAATATGAGAAACCTTAAATTGCACAGATGAGTAAAATAAATAGTTAAGTCATGTTATGTGTAACTTTGAATCATAAATCAACAACGGTGAGGATTAAGGATTTAGTAATGTTTTTATTTTTCCAGAAATGAAAGAAGGAGTAAAGGGTTCATCTGAAGAAGATGAATGTTAACATTTTTAGCACAAAACTAGCGGAAAAGACCAAAATGATTAACATATGTATAGTTTTTTTTTTGGTCAAGTAACTTAAGTATAGTTAATGGACCAAAATGGAACAAAAATTAGTTAGGGGATCAAAATGAAACCAACAAATAAGTTAATGGACCAAAAAATCAACTTAGCCTTTATTTAAATTTCACTCACTCTTTTTAATATCTAATAATCAAGATTTTTTTTGGTTTCATTCTCTCATAGTACTTTGAGCCTATTCACATAAATATCTTATGAGTTTTTCTATCATATGCAAATTTGCACATGCTAAGAAGTTTAAAATAAAAAATTTATATTAAAATTTGTGCATTTTATATTAAATAAGGAATGTGATAAAAAATGACAAGGGAAAAACTACCATATATAAATCATATTCTATAAGTGAAGCTTATTTCAATCTTCTTTGTTCTTATGAGCAATATTGTTAGTAAGCATGGGCTTCTTAGCCCTCTTTTTTATCAAAAAAATAAATAAAAATATTGTTAGTAAGCATGATTGACTCTAACTCTTTGAAAACAATGTGAAATACACTAAATTTAAAAACATAAAAGCAACTTGCAACTACATGACTATGACCTATAAAAAGGAAATTAAGTTATTATACGATTACACTATTAGGATAAAATGTGATAACCTCTTCAAATTTATGAAATGTTATAGGAGACCCACTAAAAACTATTTTAATTGTCTTTAAAATAAATATACAAGCATACTATATAAACCAATACAAAAACTCATAATTTTTAACAACATTCTTATTTTTAATATAAAGTCATATTAAACATAATTATGTCACTAATTTAAAGTAGTATCAATCATTTAATTATGTCTCATTATACTTATTATAATTATTATTTTATTTTATATATATTTGTAAAAATATTTTAAGTATTTTTTAATCAAAACCGTGCAACGCACGGGTTTATTCCTAGTTTAAAGTAAAACAAACCTCGTAGAATTCGTGGTCTTTTGTGCATAACATGGACGTCTCTACGAACAAATACTTTGAATTTGAAAGTGCTTTCACCGGAAAACATGACCACCAAAATTGAGTGATAACTGCACTAATCAATTTGGGTAAGCTTAAGCTTTCAAACTCTTGAATGGTAAGAGAATCTCCTTCATCATAGAAGGATATATGTGTCGCTCGTAGATCCTCTATATTTGGACATCCAGCTAAAAACAACATAAAATCTCGAATTGTTGGAAAGACAATATCATCCAAATGAAGTACATTGAGCGATGGAAATCCAAATCCAATGGAAGAAAATGTAAAACCCTTCACACAGAATCCAGCAAGATCGAGACTTACAAGGGTTCGGCAGCTGAGAATACTTATAGGCAATGTAGGTTTTTGACCAATCACATCATCATCATCACTATCAGTATTATCATCAGCATCAAGGAGACGGAGACAAAAATTCTTGAGTCCACGCTGAACAATAACAAGGTCGGCCCATTTTGTGACATTGGGAAACCCTAAATTACAGGCAAGATTACGGTTACCGTATTCAATTTTGAGGTGGAAAGTTTTGATAAAATGAGAGTCGGCGGCGTCACGAGAGACCAAGACGGAGTCCATAAACTTGTTAAAAATGAAGATAGATTTAATGCTATTCAATGTGATGATGTCGGGGAAGTCGATACTATCAACAAAGTGCCAGACATGATTCCATCTCTTTGACAAAATGCTTGTTGCAACTGCCTCTTTGATGGGGAGAAGAGAGAGAATGCGACTCAGAATTGTGTTTGGTAAACTGCTGATCGCATCCACCGTCGATGCTGCATCAAACTTCCTCTGTCGCTGCATTTCTTCTTCGCACAGATTGACTGAATGCAGCGGATCAACGATTAGGGTTTTATGCGTAGATGAGGAGGGTAAAGGGTAAACAATTTGATACCGTATATATAAGCCAAATTTAACATTTTAGATTCATTGAAAAAGTAATGTATCTAATCAATAATATAGGTTAGATACATTAATTTTTCAATAAATCTAAACTTTCTCTCTCTAGTACTATATATAAGTAAAATTTAATAATTTAGATTAATTAAAAAAGTAATGTATCTAGTCAATAATATAGGTCAGATACGTTACTTTTTTAATGAATCTAAAATTTAAAAATTTGTTTATAGTATATAGAACCGAAGGAGCATATATCAATTTTGTTGTTTAATTTTTTTCCCCTTTTTTGTAAGAATTGGAGAAGCATACAATATTCTAAATTAATTTTAGGCTAAGGATGAACACAAAGGGATTAGATCACCTACCAGCTACTATAGTGCCTAATAAGATATATTACTCTTTTCGGTGCTTTTTATGAAAAATAACTCATTTTTTAGATTCATTTTTTAGTTTAAAGAGGAGATCGATATGCTTGTGTATGACATACATGCTATATTGTTTATACAAGAGAAAGGGTATTTGAAACAACGTGCAAAAATACATTGGCTTAAAGGTGATTTGAACACTCATTTTTTCCATATGTTAGCAACTTTGCATAGTGAAAAGAAAAATTGAGTAAGCTCTTGATAACATAGATACTGAATTTCATACCCAAGAAGACCTTTGTGGGGTGGCAAAGAAACATTTTGATTCCCTATTTAAGGTTCGAGATGGAGATCATGGAATCGTTCTAAATCTTATTCAGCAAAGTGTGACAGAAGAGGATACTAATTTTCTTACAACGCCCATTACCAAAGTTGAGATTCAACATGCATTGTTACAAATGGATCCTGACAAGTCACTGGACCCTGATGGTTTCAATTCGGCCTTTTATCAGAGGTTCTAGGAGCAATATGCTGATGATATTTTGGTTGCAGCGAATACATGGTTGAATATAGGGTACTTTTCGGTTAGCCTCAATGAGACAAATTAACATATGTCTTATTCCTAAATGTGACAACCCTACTATGATGAAATATTTACGGCCTATATCTCTTTGTAATGTTTTATATAAGATGATTTCTAAAGTGTTGACCAATAGGTTGAAGAGGTGTCTTGATAAACGTGTCTCTCAGGAACAATTAATTTTTGTGGAAGGACGGTCAATTCTTGATAATGTTCTTATTGCTATAGAAGTTATTCATGCATTAAAAAGAAAGACCAAGGGCCGAAGAGGTGAGCTGGCCTTGAAGATTCATATTAGCAAGGCCTGCGACAAAATAGATCGGGGCTTTCTTCCTTGTATTTTATCTAGAATGAGATTAATAGTGGTCAAAGAATCGATTGGATGATGATGTGTGTGAGTTCAGTTAATTATTCATTGCTTATTGGCACCTCTATAATATGCATACTTTTAGTAGTTGTTTTTCTAAATAAATCTTGCTTATTAGTCAAGTTTTTAGTACTATCTTACCACATTATCGACAAGGCTTCGGATAAGAAATAAATTTATCCAAGTCGAAAGTGTTTATAAGTCACAATATGTCTCATGCGGCTTAAGTGTTGAGGCAAAATTTCAATTTGATGTTTTAAAGATAACAAACATCTTAATTATATTTTAAGTGAATTATAATCTTTCTGTGATCTAACAAGTGGTCTTGAGTGATTAAATTAGACAGGAACAAAATCTCATTAATTATATGCCACTCTCTTTGAAAATGATGACAACAATAATTTTTAAGAATGATTGGAGAACATTCTCTAGTTCATTCCTAGATTACACGTGCAAGAACATATCTCATCATAAGCACTTAATTTCATGACAACTGAGGAAATGACAAAGAAGCACTTTTGGCAAGGGATTTATTCCATGGAATATCTATAGGATATAAGTCATTTAAGGCAATGATCAAATAGTGGCAAGAGAAAGTTTCTCATTTGGTCATGTTTAAGGAATAAATATGAACATGTTTTAGACACATGAATTTTCAAGTTAACATGCTCCCACCAGAGATTATTTGAAGACATTTTATGGACCAATGAGATTAAGAAAACAACTCTGAACTAATAGTTGGCTTGTACTTTTCAAGGACATTTTGTGAACATTCTCTCATGTCATTTATTACAAAGAGAAAAGCTCGCTATACTTTGTAGGTACACATCAATAGTAATGGATAAGAAAAAGCTCCAGCAATTATCTTCCGGCCTTCATAGCTACCTTGAAGAACCAACAAAAACTTCTTTGAACTAAGCCAAGTATCAACAAACTACTAGAAAACGTTGTGACAACGTTCTTGTTTTTGGACAGCTTTTGCACATTCTTCGGTCATCCATGTCCAGTTGTCTCCAGGAGGAGTTATAATGTAAATATAACAGCCATTTTGCAACGTCTTTACTTGGAGAACAAGTTTTAACAATAGGATACGGCTCATGCAACCTCATTGCTCACACTCCTCTTTGATAAATCCTGAAGAACACTCTGAGATCATTCCAACAAATTTACTCTCTTTCATCAACTTTGTTTGATCTGCTTTTTTTTAAGGAACAACGACTAGTTTTTGCTAAACAACATACATACTTGGAGGCCAAGCAACTCAGGGCAAGCCACATCTATAAATAGCACACTTGGGCTCATTTGAAGAGCAAAAGTTTAAGCTACAGCAATCATTCTGCAACTTGTCTTTATCGTGCAAGTGATCAAACTCTTATCACTCTCACCTCAACTCTCTAAATCAAATATTTGGAGCAAAATACTATTGAGTGAATTGAGTGCATTTGTATTCTAAATTTCTCAACTAGATTGAGTTTATTTGTAAGCTTGTGATCCAACAAACTCTTTGTAAAAAGAAAGATTGCTCAAGTAAATATGTGACTATTGATTGAGTGTTACCCGGACAGTTTGTATGGTTGGGGTAGATTTAAACTTGTAGGGCTTAAGGTTATTAGTCTTATTATAGATCAAGGAGGTTTGTATTTCGAGGTCGGTAGTATCTCAAGATCATAGTGGTCAAACTCACGAAGTGTGGGGACTGAACGTAATCCAAAGTTTAAGGTGAACCAGTATAATTGTTTGTGTGTTGATTCTCTCTTTCTCTATCTTTTAATACGTGCATACACTATACACACAACACACTTTTTATTTGTCTTTGTTGCTAACCAGATCAATCAGAGATCATTCCAAGGTTTATGTTTGAAGCTGAATTTTTATAAGGAAAATTTTCGAAAGGTTCACAATTCAAACCCCTCCCCCTCCCCATTTCTTGTGAAAAACTTTGTTACTTCTGAATTGACATCAAATCTCTGCCTCTAAGGTTGAGCATCTAACAAGTGCTGGAGGAAAATATTTAGGAAGGAAGTATGGCAAAGGGTGCAAGGTTCATTTCTAAAGGAAGATGAAATTGTGGATTACAATCATCATCAATGAACTGAATTCTCTTGAAAAAACGTATATTGCGCCTGAAAGAGTACGAAAAATACTAAGTTGTTTGCCAAAGAGTTGGAGACACATTGTAACAGCAATCACTGAAGCAAAAGACCTCACGAAACTCAAATTAGAAGACTTGATTGAGTCTCTGAAAGCTCATGAATCAATTCTCCAAGAAGATAAACCTATGAAAAAGAATACGATTACGCTCAAGTCTCAAACTGAAGAATGTTCTCAAAATGAAGTTTTATGTGATGATTTTCTTAAAGAAGATAATGAAGAAGAGTTACCATTCCTCTAGAAGAATTCAAAAATTATTGATGAGAAGAAATCAGCCAAATAAATCATTTCCAAACAAGAGAAATGGTTCTAAGACATAAGTTGACATGAGCCAAATAAGAACAAGAGCAGCAAAAGTGTGTCTCATGACAAATTCAGACTTTGAAATAACTTTTGAACCTTGTGCATCTTAGAGAATCAGTCACTAACATAACCAAAGAAAGAGATGAGTACAAATCTTGTTGCAACAAGTTGGATAAAAGTCTTGTTGCAATGAAAATTAATTTATCCCGCTCCAAAAAGAATAGCGAAGATTTAAACAAACGTGACTGGATACTCGTTAGATCATGCTCCAAACTGTGGAGTTAACAAACCATCTTAAATATTTGATAAATGGTTGCAATGAAAATTACATTTACCACGTCCCAAAATGAATAGTGAAGATATAATAAACAAACGTTTTCACCAAAATAAATAAATGAACAAACGTGACCAATACAAGTTATATCATGCTCGAAACCGTTGGTATTTAACAAAACATCTTAAAATATTTGATAAACGGACAAAGTACAACAACGATGTGGTGTAGATGTGCTCCTAATTTTAACCAATAAGTTTATTGAATAGCAGAAATAAATTTCAACCTATCGGTTAAAGTTCTGACTATGTTTATATAAGAAGTGGTGTAACATAAGTATCCCCCACAACAATATAAAGTTTATGGCGTACAAGTGACAGATTTATTATTTTACTTATGGCGCGCTGTAAGTATTCCCACGCATGATTGTTTTATTTTCTGAAGAAATGAGCTAGTGAGCATCAATTCTCCTGAGTCCCAATATCGCAAACATGAAAACTTACATGAAACAATACAAGTGGGCAATGATCCTGGCAACGGACTCTGCCCTTGAAATTCATTAGACCCCGTTGAAACTTCGACTGCTCCAATTATATATAAATAATAACAAATAATGAAATATGATAGCAATGTACAAAATCTTCAAATCCTGCCTCGCATTGGCATTCCAAGAGAACCCTTAACAGATCTAAATTAAGAAATAGGACTTGTCTCCAGTCGCATTCAAAGAAGATTGATAGTGAAGGAAACATATGGATGAGTATCCGCGTCACCTGCTAGGCCAGCCATTCCAGCACCTACATCTTCATCTGTTTTCCAGTATGCACTGCACACAAATTTATTGAGGTACAATGTTATCATGTAAGAATAATCTATCAAATTAAGAGACAAAAATAATAAAAACAAAGACAAAGAAATATTGTCTGCATGTATCAAAACATTAAAGGTAAGCAAGATCTGTTAAAGCATGATATAGAGGATGATGGAGTACTCGGATTGAGTTTTTGAGCAGAGTCGGCAAACAATAATATCATATTTACACAAACAGGGAGTGAATCACAACTGTTTTTCTAGCATCTCAATCAAATTATTAATCAAGAGAGTAGAGCAGTTTAAACTTTAAACTTTCAAATAACTATCCACTAACCATAATTTATTTTCTGAAGTTCTGCATATTGGTCACAACAAAGAGACCAGTGCCATGTTTTGTGATTTGAATAATACAGATGCATATATCAAGCAAAGCGCAAACAAATGCTTTTTCTTTTTCTTTTTTTACTTTCACTGCTCTTTGATGTAATGTCAATCTAAAATGAGTTTAAACTAGTATTCGTCCACACCAGTTTGGAGTTTCAGCCTTTTAAAGAACTTCATGAAGAGATTTCATGAAATTCTCAGTTGAAGTACAATCAAATATGGCTATATACTGCAAAAACATGCAAACAACAGCAACACACACCCCCAAAAAGAAAAAGGTAACGTGGGAGCTTAAATTCACCAGTTGTCCTGAATTTTAATTAGGCTTGGTAGTGTTTAAAAGCACTGAAAGCCATATATTTTAAATGAGGCAACATAGAGATTAATCAGCTGCTTGCCTGTTTGAGCTATCACTCAACCCTTCAAGGATTGAACGTACTTTCTTTTCGGCTTTTACAGATGGAGCTAAGACGCATGCCTGCAATCAACACAAGACCCAATAATGGTCAGGGATAAATAATATTGTTTTAAGGGGGGGAGAGGGTGATGAGGCTGAACTTCTGTTCTAGAAGTGTATAGTACCAAGAAAGATGGCGGCAATCCATATCTCAGAATGCTTTCAGAAAATAAGCGCACAGCACAAAAGTGCATCCAGGAGCTGAAAACCTACAGAAAGTATAAAGTACAAGGTTGTTAGCGAGAAGAATCGTGGCATTTTAGGATAACAAGGCAATAGTAAGCGAAGGTGAGAGAAGTTTTATGGTCCATAAACACTACTAGCGTTTAAAAGAGAAGCTAAGTCACTCCATAATGTCAGCCTCAGCCTGAGAGTCTAGTCCAAACAAACACATCAAGGTATAAGAAGTCCAGCTTGAAACTAGTCATTTAACTTGGCATACGTTTCCCATAACCACTTCGGTTTTTCTAATGCTATCTGCAAATTCAGCTATAATATATTCTTTGGATATTTCTACAAAATTAAATGAAGTAATGAGCAAGTGAATAATACCTCTCCATAACTGGTATAGCACCATTGCAACAGAGAACCCCTCAAACTTTCCTGATCTTGCATCAATTTATCCAACTCCTGCTTTCGGCCCTCGTGTGTTTCTGGGCTGTATTCAAAATCACGAATCTGAATACAAAGACATAAAATTCCATTAAACACCTCATACTAACCAACTTATGAATTAATATTCGATACTGAAACACTCAGCACTGTGTCTCACAAATTCCACTATATAGAATCATAGATATTGCAAATACTTACTTGGAAATTTTTTTCCCGTGCACTAGTTCTAAAGTTGTCTGCCACACGATTGAAGAGTGTTACAGTATAAAGAGCATATTCGTTATCCTCATACAACTTCTTAGAAGACCTTGGAACCTAAAAAATTTAACCCAATTAGAATAAGGAATAAAGTAATGAAAGAAAAAAGCATACTAAGAATTATTCAAAGGTGTGAAAAAAATATTGGACTGTTTAGATGAATTATAGAGGTTTCTTATCAGTAACCCATTACAATAACCACGAGGAAGTAATATTCATATTTTCTAGTGGATATGATATATCTTACCACATAGCTAGTCAATGTTTCGTAGCTTGCGAGCCAATCCTTCTGTGAATACTTGGAAACAATGGCAAGGAGGGTAGTTAAATGTTCTGAAGTTACAATGTCCTCAGGTTTTACCAAGTTAGAAAGATCACGAACTGCTAAGCTGAAATAGTAAAGCAGGTCGGTCAGCTAAGTAAAATAATACAGTAAATTTGAAAACTACATTATTTGTAAAACATCCATACCTTCCAGTTTGCTTTCGGTTTATAGCATTGAGCTGACTTCGGATATTATTATACTCAGAAACACGAACCTGGCACAGAAGACAAATTTTCAAGGCTCAAGTAGAAATATCAATCCACATAATGCAAAATAAGTAGGGACAAGGGATGTTCTTTGTACTATTTGTCAGAAAAAAATCATCTGAAGGGAAAACAATTTGAGCTTGTAAGACCTTTCTGAAATGTCCGTTCAAAATGGTTTTTCTTGCCACGTGATAGATATTTTAAAACCTCTCCCCCTCCCCAACCTTTTGCAGGAAAGAAAGACATTATGAACAATTAGCAACGAAAGGAGGTCTAAAGGGCAGGGAGGAGCAGGAAATGAAACCTAGGTGAATAAATAAAAATAATACGACAAGTTTTGGAAAAATGCAAAAGCCTCTAGTTTTTGAAAAATCTATCCTCCTAATCAAGTTTTGGAAGCATCTAGCTAACAGTAACAAAACTAAATAAATCCCAACTTCTCATGAGAGGATGCACTCCCCTTTTGATCAATAAAGTGTGTTTTATATCATTAAGGGTACATTTATTCTTATAATTTCAACCTTTATAGTGGAATTATGTATTTGCTTTCTTAACACCTCTAAATCCAGTTAATCCATATACTTAGGATTTTCATTCTAAGCGTTTTATTTTGCATAACAATTCCAAGTCTGTCCATTAGGTATTAACTATCAAATGTCAATATCCCGAGCTTATTAAAGTTGAAGATATTGCTTTATGATAGCAACCTGCTAAATCACTATTACATCTCCAGTCTCTCGCATTCATGGCTAAGGTGGATGGCGGTAAATTCTTGTGTCACTTCAGAAACTAAAATGAAATAGTTTTAAAAATGAGAAACCGAGCTGAAACCAATATCACATGAGGATAGAGGACTGCAACAGCAAAGAGTAAAATCCGTAGGATAAATCAGCCCAGACATTGGGGACAAAAAGAACCCATATCTTCTACATTATTTTCTCAATGACTTCTACACCATCTCGGACAAACTGAGGTCTCCTAAACAGAAGTTACACAAAATAGATATGTCTGTAACTCTAATAGAGGCCATCAAAGAGCGTGTTACTAGAATGAGAATAATGTCTACCCATCTGTGACTCTGAAGGTAAAGCGGAGAGAGAAAGGTGTGGATTGGCAGGTAGTCTTATCTTATTATTTTTCTTAGCCTTGGGTGATAAGCTAATGACTAAAAAACTATCCCTAGACTGAGTTGAGCGATAAACTAATCTCAGTTAACAGTTCAATAGGGGCATCACAGAAAAGGTTACCTGAACATTGAGATATTTACTTTCAATTGAGCCTAAAGCACATGGATCAAAATGGAAAAACTTGCATATTTTTATCAACTAGAAATAAAGAGTTCATTGATTCAAATTCAATACTCCACTCTATAGTATTTGAATCCTCTAAAGCATAAGGCCAACTTTGGAAGAAAATATTCGATGGAAGGCAGATTCTAACAAATCAATACTCAATAGTTTGTGACAAATGTGGATATATGTTTATCATAATAACTAACAACACTCAAATTTAATATCAATGTTTGCGATCCTCCATTTGTCCCTCTAAAGTGAATAAGTAATATGCGATCCTCTTCACTTTAGAGAAACCAAGTTTGTTCCTCTTGGACATCAATTTAAAAATTAAGCATGTAGAGAAACTAATTACAAACCCAAAATTAAAACGAGCAAGGCTCCACAAACTGAGGTATCAACTCCATAGCACTTAATTACAAACAGGGATGGATCCACATTCATCACATTGGGAGCATTTGCACCCACTAAGATTACAATCTTTCTCATTATTATATATTAGCGGCCCAAAATTGTTATATATAAATAACTGAACGAATAACAAATACATACAATGATCTAATTACTTGGTACCTATCACATCTCTGAAATCCTATGAAGCACATACACTCCTCAGATGAGGTGTGTCCCCGTGCCGGACACCGACGCGGCACTGACACATATAATTACTTTGAACTATGCCATTTTTTCAAATTATTACTGGTGTGTCGGTGTGTGCCATGACCGGTGTCCGTGTCTTTGCTTCATAACTGAAATCAAACAGATAGATCGAACAAAAGCTAGAGAGTGGGAAGAAAATGAAAACCTTGAGATCATCTTCAATCTTAGCGACCTGAGCATGAATGCCATCAACAATCTCCTTCAAAGGCGACATAGTCGGATATTTGGCATCATCCCAAACAAATCTAGATCCAATACAAATAACAAAATTTCAGCCGAAACAAAAACAAAGCGTCGATTAATAGATAGATAAATAGATCGAAGGTGAAAAAGAGAGAAAACCTAGTCAAGTAGGAATCAACAGGAACTCCATCAACGGTAAGACCAGCAGTGTTTACGCCTGAAACTCGCTCGAGTTCTTCAATCTGGCGCCTGATCTTAGAAGAAACTCCTTCCATGAAAGCATTAGACTGCAAATAAACGTTGATCGATGAAATCGGAAGAGAATAATAATTACGCGATTTTGATTGATAATAATCGGAGATTGATTGATGAAATCGTAAAAATGAAAACCGAAAATAACCTTGGTGAGATCATCGCTGAGAGAGAGGAGTGAATCTAGGGTTCCGACGCGGAGATTGGGAATGTTGAACTGTAATGAAAAGAAGAAGAGATCGATGAATTGAATTCAATTAAACAAAATAGATAGAGTGAAGAATGATGATGATTAGTTAAATATAGTTGGTTACTCTGTAAAGAGGAGTATCGAAGGAATGCTTGGAGATATTTTGCTGCAATTGATTCCATATCGAAGAAGAAGAGTTGTTGTTCTGGACGGGAAGAGATACCACCCAGTACTTGTTTGCCATTTTACTTTCTCTCTATGTTTCTCTCTTGAAAATGAAAATGATTATTATCACTACATACACCTCAATGCCCCTACTTCGGATAATAGTAAACAATAAACATGTATCACATCACTTTTTTTATTTTTTTTTATTTTTCCAACCAAATATCCATTCTACAAAAAATAATTTTGAGTTGCCATAAAAGAAGTAATAATTTCTTACCAAAAAAAAAAAGAAATAATAATTTGAGTTTAAAAAAAAACAATTAATTAAATACAATTTTGTCCCATGAAATTTAGCTCGGTTGATAGTAGGAACGTTACATTATATTGTGTGTGTGTGTTAATTTTTAAATATTAAATTTAAATTGTTGTTAAAATAAAATAGTTTTTATTTAGTTATTAAAATAAAATACATTTTTTATTTAAATAAAATGTAATAGTTTCATTAATATTTTTAAATACAATAAATTAAATTAAAAACTTTTTATTTTAATACAATTACTTTTTAATATGATTTATTGAAATAATTTTTTCTAACAAAACAAACTCATAGCATTTCGTAATTAGTAAATGTTCAGTAGGGGTGTGCAAAATATCCGGTAAGAAGGCCCAAACTCATAACCGAATCCAAATCCGTTTTAAAAAATCCGGATTTTGGTATATGGTTATTAACCAAACTATTTTCATCTGGTCGGTTATCCATCCAAATTAAATTTTCGGATTTGGTTTAAATTGGTTATTATATCCTTTTCAAAAAACAATTTGTCAACAAAAAAACAAACAATTTTTTATTTTTACAAAACAAACAAATATCCATTTTTTTTACAAAACAAACAAATATCTTTTTTTTTTACAAAAAAAAAAAGAAAAATGAAATATCCTTTTATTAAAATTAATTCACACACCATCATTGATTCATCATATGCGTGTGATCTCTGCAATTGTGATTTGCGATGAACCCTAAATGCCAAATCTACAATATTCTCTCAAATTGAACCTTAATCGATGATATTCACTTCCAATCGAACCACACTCATTCTCTCAAATTGCTTCCAGATAAAAAAAACATACAACATTTTTAGAAAATAAAAAACCCCTTATCTTTACACTAATAATTTGTATACCCTTATCTCGTTGGAATTGGAAAAAAGAAATCTAGAAGAAGGAATGTGAATGACCTTCTTCACTTTTTTTTTCATCTCTTTCAAACACATATGAAAAACAATTTGCTGCAAAGAATAAAAAAATAAAAGTGTATTTTTTTAGATTTTTAATATATTTTTCGTCTGCGTAAAAAAAAACAGATCAAATTAACCGTTTATTAATCCAGTTTTAAAAATAACCAGTTTAAAACTGGATTTAAAAATTAACCGCTTTTAAACCGGTTTTATAAAAATATCTGGTTATGTATCCGTATCCAAATTTATAACTGGTTATATAACCGGTTTATAAAAAATAATGGTTATGGTTAATGGATAAGCACAAGCTCTTCTAGAATTTCTTATCATGCTGTCATAGTTATCCCAAGAAATATGCTTATGACAGTTGGTACAAATCACAGGAGCTGATTCATTATCATGCTGATTCATTCCTTCCTTATTTAGCATATCACCTTAATTGTAAATGATTGTATACATTTAATTTCATTCAATTGTATGTCTATACATTCAGCTATATAATGGCTGCAACATCAATAGAAAAATCACACAATTACAATTACCTTTTATGGTATTCAGAGCACTAAAGCTTCACAGCAATTTTTTTTTTCGATCCAACTCCTTTTTCCTTTCATTGCCATGGCTTTTGTTCCTGCCTCTGATGACAAAATCATTGTTTTGAATGCTAACTCACAGTTGCATATCAAACTCGATGGTGATAACTTTCCAGCATGGAGAATTCAATTTTTGGCTTTGCTGACAGGATATAATCTTATTGGTTATATTGATGGTACAACAACATGTCCAGCAAAGATCATAGGGGAAGACCCTACAAACATCAATCCTGAGTTCACTACTTGGACGAGATAGGATCAACTCATTATCCATGCTATTGTTTCCTCTGTGACAGCGACCGTAGTGACACACCTTGCTACTGTCAAGACTGCTAAACAGGCTTGGGACACTCTCTCAACCATGTACGCCAACAGATCGAGAGTTCGGGTGATGGCCCTCAAGCACAAAATCTCGACCTTTGTCAAAGGCACTCAAACCATGGCAACCTACCTTCAAGGTATTAAAGCAATTTCAGATGAACTGTCCATCATTGATCACCCTCTTGATGAAACTGATTTAGTCATTCATACACTCAACGGACTCGGAAAAGAATACAATGACATCGCTGCTGTTCTTCGTAGTCGAGAAAGTCCAATTCACTTTGCTGAGCTTCATGAGAAACTCATGGACTATGAAACTGTCCAGAATCGTGACCAATCTGATGACTCCATTGTAGCAACTGCAAACAATGTGTCCAGCAACAAAGGCCAACTTCAAAAGGGAAATTTCAACAACTATTCTCAGTCACCACAAGCTGTTGAGAATAAGGTGGTCTGCCAATACTGCGACAAACCGGGACATATTGCGCGCAACTGCTTCAAAATTAAAGGATATCCCAAGCGAAATGGTCACAAACCAGTTGCAAATGTAGCAACTCATCCACAAGCCTGACATAATTCAAGCTGGATCGTGGACACTGGTGCTTCTCACCACATCACTCAAGATCTACAGCAACTGACTTTGGCAAATCCTTATTCGGGTTCTGACAAAGTAACCATAGGTGATGGCTCAGGTTTGAAAATTACTCACACTGGTCACACATCTTTTCACACACACACCAAACCACTTCATCTAAAACACGTGTTATGTGTCCTAAACATTCAGTCAAATTTATTATCTGTTTCCAAACTTTGTCAATCTAATAACTGCTCAGTTGAATTTTTTCCTGATTGTTTTCTTGTGAAGGATTTGATCTCGGGTCAGGTGCTGATGCAAGGACCACTTAAACAAGACCTATACCACTTGCCCAACCCGTCCATCATCCACAACTCCCCTCAAGCTCTCAACACCAGCATCCAATCTTCCACCACTTGGCATCATAAACTTGGGCATCCCTCCTCCAAAATAATGAATCATCTGGCAGCTAGCAGTCTTATTCCAATAAAGTGTCCCACATCTCATGAATGTAGCTCTTGTTATTGTGCTAAAAGTCACAAACTTCCATTCTCAAATCACCATATAACGAGTAACAAACCATTAGAGCTCATTTATTCTGATGTATGGGGACCAGCTCCAATTAAATCTTTAGATGGTTACTCATATTATGTAATCTTTGTTGATCATTTCTCAAAATATGTATGGTTATATCCAATGAAAAATAAGTCAGATGTATTCACTATGAAATTTCTGGCACGCTATGCACGATGCTCTACATGATGCTCTAAGCACTCTATCCGGTCTAGCGCGTAATAATGTAAACCAAGTAAAGAAAAACAAATAAAAAAGAACAAATAAAGAACACAGAGTATTTGTTAACTCAGTTCAGCGCAAACAGCAACCTACTCTGGGGGATACCAATCCAGGAAGGAAATCCACTAAGTAAAGCTAGTTCAAAGCTAAACGCCCCGTTTACAACTTGTCACCTAGCAACTACCCGTCTAGACTTCTACCTAGGAACTCCTAGATACGAGAACCTCTGCTCACCTCCTCTCAGTTTGAAGACTTCCTGCATAAACAACCTCCGGTTTACTAATCTTCGCACTGGCTCAATATAATTAAAACGGAGACACACTCCTAGAAAACTAAACACTCGTACCTAAAGGCTTAGAGTGATGTAAACCTATGCTCCTTGCTTAAAAGCTTCAGAGCGCAAATACTTGAGATTACAACTCAATAAAAACGCAGTCCTTATACGTGCATCAAAGTGATACAAGCAAAGGCTCACAATAAGAACCACACACGCAAAACCTAATTTCTTAGACAAAAACAAGACGGCGTGAACAACTACTAAATTAGGTTTAGCTCCTTCCATATATATAGCTGGTGACATGGGCTTCAGAAGATCTGATCCAAGAGAATATCCAACTCACAAAATAAAAATAAATCATATCTTAGAAGATTTGATATGTTTTGAAAATAAATCTTTTTCCAATCTTCACAATAATTTCCAAAGCAATCTTTTAAACAAAAGATATGTTTAGAAAATAAAACCTTTCTTAAAGCACAAGATATGATTCATGAGAGAGAAACGCGCATAAAGGAAAACGCGCATGCTTGGCGCACAAGTAACACTTCCAGAAACATGATATGATGCTTGAGGCAATGCTTGAGGCATCAGATCCAGCATCCTGCTACAGAGTTTATTTTACCAAAAATGCAGCCAATACCAAAGACTCAACAAACTCCCCCTTTGGCAAATTTTTGGCTAAACAAATTGTGACCATACAGATACTACTTAAACAGATACTTCAACTACATATCTTTTTCTCAACATAATCACACAAGCATAAAGATTAAGTAGCAGCTATCCTTCAAAACCATTACCATACTACTCCTTCATGAAGAACAGTAGAAAAGAATAAGATGTACCTTTTTAAGATTATCAGAGAGGCATGCAACAGCGGAAACACAGTAACTTCTTCGCCTTAAATGGTCAGGAAAAGAAGATGGTGATGGTCTGTTCAGGAAAATAAACTTTATAGGATGTGGAACAGAGTGCTTCAACATTTTACACTACTACTCCCCCTGCACACATGCATGGGATGTTGGAGCATCGTATCCAACATCTCCCCCTGCATAACACAAATCAGCTCAGCTCAATACAACTCAGCTCCCCCTGCATATCTCAGAGCATACACAGCCATCCAAAGCACACATACCAGAACAGACACAGTTCACAGTCACAACACATATTAGAAGCACATACCAGAACCTAGAGCTGGTAACCAAACCAACAAATTAATCATAACATTTACTCCCCCTTTTGGCCACAAATTTGACAAATACACACCAGCAGAGAGAATAGAAGATAACACCACGGGATACATAACTCACTAGCTCCCCCTCACTACCAACATGCAGAGAAAAATAGATTCTCGCACATACAAGAATAGTAGTAACCACCATCAGAACGATCATGCATCAGTAGATAAATGCAAACATACAGATAACACACACCTGAGGTTAGGACATATGATAGCACATACCACATGTAATGGGAAGAAAGAATTTGATTTGATTCTCCTAGGATAGCGTGCAAGCATAGGTTGGAGAAAAAAAATGACAGTTGCACGCTTCAAGCTCGTTAACTGCTATAACTCCTCATAGAGGCAAATTCCTAACTTGCCCCTTAGCTTCTCAAATTGCACAGCATCAAGAGCCTTAGTGAAAATATCTGCCACTTGCTCTTTTGTACCCACATGCTCCAATGTTACAATTTTATTCTCAACAAGATCTCTGATGAAATGATGGCAAATATCAATATGCTTGCTGTGCTGAACTGGATTCTTTGAGATGTTTATGGCGCTCATGTTGTCATAGTACAATGTTAGAGCATCCTGTTCAACATTGTATTCCTTCAGCATTTGCTTAATCTGAAGGCCAAGAAAGTAGGTCAACTTACCAACGAGACTTATCTCAAACTCAGACTGCATCTGCTTGACAAAATGTTGGACCATTGTATTCGACATCCCACCGAAGACTATGTCATCCACATAAATCTGAGCAATCGTGAACTTTAACTTTTCTAACTTCACAAATTTAGGTTCATCAGATAATTCTCTTTCCAGACCCACTCTTCTAGCAAAAACATACTTCCACTTTGTAGCACCGTCAATAAAGTGGAAAGAAACATTATCCACTAGTACATCAGGAACATTTGGGGGAATGAATCTTCCACCAATTCTCCTCTTAGCAGACACAATGCTTGGAGCATTGTCCTCAACATCTTTACCAGATGCACCACCAATAGTTTTCTTCTTCTTTGGTGTTTTTCTCTTTGAGCTTTGCTTCTTTTGTTTAGAAGGGATCTCTACTCTGCTTGATCTTCTAGTAGGTCCAACAATCTTTTTCTTCTCAGACTTTGTTGCCTCAGCTGCAACCTCAGTTTCTTTCCCTTTCCTTTCAACTACACCATTTTGTTGTGGAGTTATAGGAGAAGAATATTCATGCTTGATCCATTCAGTAGAGCAGAATTCATTGAACTTGGATTTCTCAAATTCTCTTCCATGATCACTTCTGATTCTTACCACATTACTTCCTTTCTCCCTTTGAATATGAGTACACAGTTCCTTGAAAACATCAAAGGCATCTGACTTCTCTCTAATGAAATTCACCCATGTGTATCTAGAGTAGTCATCAACAACCACAAAAGCATACCTTTTGCCTCCCAAGCTTTCAACCTGCATGGGTCCCATGAGATCCATGTGTAGTACTTCAAGAACCTTGGAAGTTGTCTGATGCTCCAACATCGGATGCGACATTCTGGTTTGCTTCCCAATTTGACATTCTCCACACACATTCCCTTCAATAATCTTGAGTCTGGGTAGCCCCCCAATAGCTTCAGCTGTCATTGCTTTCTTCATCCCTTTCAGGTTGAGATGACCCAATTTCTGGTGCCATAGTTGGACTTCATCTTCTGTGGAAATAAGACAAGTGGATGTGTGGGCTTCTTCTTGTGACATCCACAAGTAGCAGTTGTCTTTAGATCTAGTGCCCTTCATCAGTAATTGTCCCTCTTCATTATTGACAAGACATTCAGATTTGGTGAAATTTACTTTCATGCCTTGATCACATAGTTGGCTGATACTAATTAGATTAGCTGTAAGACCTTTAACCAAGAGAACATTCTCCAAGTTAGGTACTCCATGGTTGATCAGATCCCCAATTCCTAATATTTCTCCTTTTGCATCATCTCCAAAAGTTACAAAGCTAGATTTGTAGGGTTTCACATTTATAAGATACTTCTCAACACCAGTCATGTGTCTAGAGCATCCACTATCAAAATACCAATCTTCCCTAGAAGAAGCTCTGAGGGATGTGTGAGCAATTAAACTAACATTTTCTCCTTTAGGCTTCCACTCCTTCTTGATAACTTCCTCTTTCTGCACAACATTTGGTTGAGGCTTCTGATCAGGATACCCATACAGCTTGTAGTAAAAAGGTCTAATGTGTCCTCGTTTCCCACAATGATGACATACCCATCTGCGATATCTCCTCTGATTTTTGGGTCTTTGGTGAACAGGAGGTTTTGAATCAAGAGCAAACTTTGGAACAGGATAGGCTTTAGAATGTTGAACATGATGCTTCAGCATCTGCTTCCCAGTACAAGGATCAAATACATCTTCAGCTGATGTAAACTTGGTTTCAGGGTTCTGTTGATACTGATTCAGACTTGAATAGTTGTACCCAACAGTCCTCAACTTTCCACTTGGTACATTATCTAGAATTTCTTCAAGAAGATTTGTTCCTGAGTTCAGCTGGCTTACACGTTTTCTTAAATCATCCATTTGAACATTAGCTTGGATGACTTTTTCTTCTGCTTGAGTTGCCTTTTCAACCT
The DNA here is from genome assembly GCA_030408175.1 of Trifolium repens. Classification (NCBI taxonomy): domain Eukaryota; kingdom Viridiplantae; phylum Streptophyta; class Magnoliopsida; order Fabales; family Fabaceae; genus Trifolium; species Trifolium repens. The sequence goes on from CP125849.1 coordinate 18,903,987, forward strand.
GTATGTTTACTTCAGCTTGAAGTTTGTTGATGGTCTTCTTTTGCTTCTCAAGAATCCTACACATCTCTTCATATCTTGTGAGTAATTCTCTATAGGTGCTAACAAGTTCCTCATAAGATACATCACCATCTTCATCTGAGTCACAATCTGAAACGCAAGTTCCAGTAAAGGCAGCCATATGTCTTGCTGATTCACCTTGTTCATCACTGTCTTCATCTGACCAAGAAACGGTTAGCCCTTTCTTTTGTCTTTTCTGATAAGTACCACATTCTGACCTTATGTGTCCATAACCTTCACACTCATGACACTGAACACCCTTGTTTTGACTGCTCTCTTCTTCAGGCTTGTTTTTCTTGAAATTATTTGGCTGATTGTTGATGTCGAATCTGATGATTTGCCCATTCTGTCGAGTCCTATGATCAACTTTTTTCAACACTTTGTTGAACTGTCTTCCAAGCATGGCAATAGCATCTGCTATGCTATCTCCCTCTTCATCATCACTTTCAGCAACATCATCTTCAGTGTTTGTGACAAAGGCAATGCTCTTGTTCTTTTTGTCACCTCGGTTATTGAGAACAATTTCAAAGGTTTGAAGAGATCCAACCAATTCATCCATTTTCATGGTGGAGATATCGTGTGCTTCCTCAATAGCAGTAACCTTCATATCAAATCTCTTGGGAAGAGATCTAAGGAGCTTTCTTGACAGTTTCTCATCAGATATTTTTTCTCCCAAGGCTTCAAAAGAGTTTGCAATGTCTAGGAGACTCAAGTGGAAATCTTGGATGCTCTCATCATCTTTCATTCTCAAGGCTTCAAACTTGGATGTGAGATGTTGAATCTTTGACTGTTTCACTTTGGTAGTTCCTTCATAGCACTTTTCCAATATTTCCCATGCTTCTTTGGCTGACACACAATTTTTGATGAGTTTGAAAACACTAGTGTCTACTCCATTAAACAAGGCATAGATAGCCTTGTGGTTATAGTGAGCTGCAGTTTCCTCTTCTGGAGTCCATTCTACTTCAGGTTTTAGCACTCCCGTCGAAGTACCTTCCTTGCTAGCATAGGTGGGACGTTCCCATCCAGTCAACACAACTTTCCAAACTTTGCTATCAATTGATCTCAAAAATGCCATCATCTTGGATTTCCAATGATCATAGTTGTTGGATCCATTGAGCAAAGGTGGTCTGTTCATGTACCCTCCGTCTTTTTCCATGATGCCAGAGATTTCAGGTCCTGAATCTCACCCTAAAAACAGGCAGGGTGCCTGCTCTGATGCCAATTGAAATTCCTGGCACGCTATGCACGATGCTCTACACGATGCTCTAAGCACTCTATCCGGTCTAGCGCGTAATAATGTAAACCAAGTAAAGAAAAACAAATAGAAAAGAACAAATAAAGAACACAGAGTATTTGTTAACCCAGTTCAGCGCAAACAGCAACCTACTCTGGGGGATACCAATCCAGGAAGGAAATCCACTAAGTAAAGCTAGTTCAAAGCTAAACGCCCCGTTTACAACTTGTCACCTAGCAACTACCCGTCTAGACTTCTACCTAGGAACTCCTAGATACGAGAACCTCTGCTCACCTCCTCTCAGTTTGAAGACTTCCTGCATAAACAACCTCCGGTTTACTAATCTTCGCACTGGCTCAATATAATTAAAACGGAGACACACTCCTAGAAAACTAAACACTCGTACCTAAAGGCTTAGAGTGATGTAAACCTATGCTCCTTGCTTAAAAGCTTCAGAGCGCAAATACTTGAGATTACAACTCAATAAAAACGCAGTCCTTATACGTGCATCAAAGTGATACAAGCAAAGGCTCACAATAAGAACCACACACGCAAAACCTAATTTCTTAGACAAAAACAAGACGGCGTGAACAACTACTAAATTAGGTTTAGCTCCTTCCATATATATAGCTGGTGACATGGGCTTCAGAAGATCTGATCCAAGAGAATATCCAACTCACAAAATAAAAACAAATCATATCTTAAAAGATTTGATATGTTTTGAAAATAAATCTTTTTCCAATCTTCACAATAATTTCCAAAGCAATCTTTTAAACAAAAGATATGTTTAGAAAATAAAACTTTTCTTAAAGCACAAGATATGATTCATGAGAGAGAAACGCGCATAAAGGAAAACGCGCATGCTTGGCGCACAAGTAACACTTCCAGAAACATGATATGATGCTTGAGGCAATGCTTGAGGCATCAGATCCAGCATCCTGTTACAGAGTTTATTTTACCAAAAATGCAGCCAATACCAAAGACTCAACACACTATTTTTATTCAATTTAAGTCTATTGTCGAAAAATATTTTGGCTTGCCTATTGTCTCTTTCTTCTCTGATAATGGTGGTGAATTCATTAAATTAAAATCTTTCTTAGCCAACCATGGCATTTCACACTTCACCACACCTCCTCACACTCCTGAGGTCAATGGCACAGCTGAAAGACGTCATAGACACATTGTCGAAACAGGTCGTGCCCTCCTTTATCATGCCAAACTACCTTCTCAATTTTGGTCATTTGCTTTTACCACCGCTGCCTTCTTAATCAACAGGCTACCAACTCCCACAATCAAAATGAGAACACCTTATGAAGTCTTGTTTCAAAAAAATCATGACTACCCAAACTTCATTCATTTGGTTGTCTGTGTTTTCCTTGGTTAAGACCCTATACTAAAAATAAACTCCAACCACGATCTCTCCCTTGCATTTTCATAGGCTACTCAACATCTCAATATGCATTCTTATGCCTTGAGCCCACAACCAATAGAATTTATGTTTCAAGACATGTTAATTTTATTGAGGATAGTTTCCCATTTCAATCCTTAAGCTCTCCCTCCAAACAAATTCCACCTGGTACAACTAATGACACCCTTGTTCACTCCATCATTCCAATATTACAAAATAACATCCATGTTGAACCCATTGCCACTAATAGTCCAGAACCTGTTATCGCAAGCAACCATGAACCTGCTACCATAAACAACCTTGAACCAACAATCACAAATAATTCTACCTCTACATCTGTCCAAACTGAAGTGGTCCATGCAACAACAATTGATCAGACTTCAAATCCTGCTCAAGGATCTCAATCAGGTAATAGCTCTACTGCAGCTGCTCAAAATCCTAGCTCTTCCACCTCTTCTTGCACTAATAAAATTGTCACTAGGTCCCAAAATAATATTTTCAAACCAAAGAAAATTTTCACAGCTACCAAACACAATTTGCCTGGGAACCTTGAGCCATCTACCATATCTCAAGCACTCAAAATTCCACATTGGAGCAAGGCATGTTTAGAGGAGTTTGATGCATTAATGAACAATGGTACATGGACATTGGTACCAAGAAATGAGTCAAACAACTTAGTAGGTTGTAAATGGTTGTTCAGAATCAAAAGAAATCCGGATGGTAGTATTGCTAGATACAAGGCAAGGCTAGTAGCAAAAGGGTACACTCAATTACCCGGACTTGACTACAAGGAAACATTTGCACCTGTTGTCAAACCCCAAACCATCAAAGTTGTACTCACTATTGCATTGGCTCGGGGCTGGTCACTACATCAAATGGATGTTAATAATGCTTTCTTGCAGGGAAATTTATCTGAAATTGTTTATATGCAGCAGCCACCAGGTTTTGTCCATGCTGAATTTCCCACACATGTGTGCAAATTAAAGAAGGCAATCTATGGATTGAAACAAGCACCAAGAGCTTGGCATGATTCCTTGAAGTCATTTGTTGTTGCCTATGGTTTTAAAACTAGCTTAACTGACCCCTCTCTGTTTATCTATGACAAGGAAAATGTGCAGGCATATCTATTGGTTTATGTTGATGACTTATTGCTCACAGGTAGTACATCACAGTTTTTGCACCAATTTATGTCTGAGTTGTCAAACAGATTCTCCATCAAACAACTTGGTTTTCCACACTATTTTCTTGGTATTGAACTCATTCCCTCTAAAGATGGATTGCTTCTCTCTCAGCGCGGCTATATTCGGGAATTATTAGAGAAATTTCATATGTCCGGAGTAAAACCAACAGCCACGCCTTTATGCACAACCACTCCTCTGAAACTTCTTGATGGTTCAGCCCCTGGAGACTCCAAAGTGTTTCGTAGCATTATCGGAGCCTTACAGTATGCCACTTTAACTCGGCCAGACATCTCTTTCTCCGTAAATAAATTATCTCAATTCATGCACCAGCCAACTGAAATTCACTTTCAACAACTAAAGAGGGTTCTAAGGTATCTTAAATTCACACTCAATCATGGGTTGATGCTTAAGAAACCCACCCATCTTCAACTACAAGCTTATAGTGATGCAGATTGGGGAGGTAACATCGATGACAAAACATCCACTTCAGCCTTCATTATCTACCTTGGTGGTAACCCAGTTTCTTGGCTATCAAAACGACAAAAGACAGTGGCAAGGTCGTCTACAGAAGCAGAATATAGGTCCGTGGCAAATACAGCGGCTGAAATCATGTGGTTACTTAATCTCTTAGGCGAGCTTGGCTTGAAGTCACAACTTCCTTCGCTCTTTTGTGACAACATTGGGACCACGTACCTATGTGCCAATCCAGTTTTTCATTCAAGGATGAAACATATTGCACTTGACTACCATTTTGTTAGACAACTTGTTCAAATGGGCAAACTTCGAGTGGCACACATCTCCACTAAAGATCAGCTGGCGGATATCCTAACAAAACCGCTTTCAAGAGCAAGATTCTCCCTTCTTAGAGACAAATTTGGTATCACTAATGGCGACCCAATTTTGCGGGGGCATAATGGATAAGCACAAGCTCTTCTAGAATTTCTTATCATGCTGTCATAGTTATCCCAAGAAATATGCTTATGACAGTTGGTACAAATCACAGGAGCTGATTCATTATCATGTTGATTCATTCCTTCCTTATTTAGCATATCACCTTAATTGTAAATAATTGTATACATTTAATTTCATTCAATTGTATGTATATACATTCAGCTATATAATGGCTGCAACATCAATAGAAAAATCACACAATTACAATTACCTTTTAATGGTCATGTATCCAAATCCATATATCTGGTTTTGGTTTGGATATAATTTGGTTTGGCAAAATAACCGACCATACACACCCCTAATGTTCAATACAATTCGGTACATCAACCAATATTCAGGGATTAACTATATATGTGACCGCCTTAGCTAAGATATGAGCAACTTCATTTGTTTGTCGCCTAATAAATTAACACTAAAGTTATCATAAAAAGAATGAAAAATCCCTCTTCATTGTGAGATAATCTCTCCAAACTCATAAGCATCAAGCTTATTAGAATAGAAATTATTCACCACCAATTTAGAATCTAGTTCAGAATCAATTGGATCCAAGTTAAGATCATGAACTCATTTAAGCGCCGATAGTCCCACATGAACATCGGAAATTGGTGAAAACAAAACATATTTTCCCAATACATAAGCGCCAACTTCATTTCTTATACATATACTGATGCATACTCTATTGAGGGACGGTGAGAAAGAGGCATCAATGTTACATTTAACACGACCACTAGCAGGTTTGTTCCATATTTGACCATCTATTGCATGCTGCATCTGCACACCAGTACACACACTATCAATTGATAACATTAAGGTATTGAGTTGGAAATGGAGTCTCGCAGGATTGAAGGTGTCTCCGTGTTTGTTTTACGAAAGGTCTTGGAACCTTGGGGATTGCATGCTTCGTTAGTGCTGAACTGCTCCTTGATGTTTGCTGGTTGTAGGTGATGTTTTGGTGGGTGCCTTCTTCCCTGCGTGTGCTGTTTGGTGCTGGGCTAGTTTGTCCCTCTTTGGGATTGTTTTTTTCCTTTCTGTTTGGTGTTGTTGTTGTTGTATTGGGTGCTTTTGTTAGCCCCTGGAGCTTTGCTCCCTTTTCCTTTGTTTCTTTGCTTCTCTTGTACTCCTTGTTATAGAGTTGCATATAATAAAGTTTGCCATTTCAGAAAGAAACAAAGAAGAAAAAAAAATAGCACACCATTCATCTAGCACTGCTCACACACGAGAAAAAACAAAATTTGGCGCATATGTTACATTGTTCCAAATTAGGTTGTTCCTTTGTTTCCAAATACTCCAAACAACAGATGTCATAAGAGTTGCATCATCACCATTAAGTTGCAATAACAATTTAAACATCGGACTTTCATCAATGTTTTTGCATTGACCTGCAGTAACAGAATTGCTAAAATTGCGCATAGTCCAAACATTTTTACTACTAAGACAATCAAAGAACATATGATGACTATCCTCATTCTGATCATTGCATAACGCACACACAATTGGACAATTTACCCCTCTACTATGGAGGTTAATACGGGTTGGAATACACCGACGCCATATTTGCCATAACGTTCTTGACCCACGGGAGAACTTTTAAATTCTAGATAAACCTTTCATCGCCATTCATCCTTAAGTGAGTTGTGTCCAGTAATTCTTGAATACACATGCGATAGGCACTTTTAACATATCCATATTGAAGGCAGGGAGGCTTTTAAAGCCCATCTCATCGTCATCCTTATACATAGATGGCTTCTCCCATGACATCCAGTGTATACCTTTATTTCGAGCACCCGAATGACCCCACTAGAAGGAATTCATTAATTTTTTTAATTTCATCACAAAGTGAGGAGGGAATAGTGAATATACTCATGAAATAAGTATGCAACCATTCATACCCGTTTTTTCGAAAGTGTTGACCCGAGGCCCGACCGGATACTTCAATATGTTGTCGGTTATATCAGTTTCGAGTCAGGTCGTAGAAACGAAACATGTTATTCAAACATATATAAAAGGAGTGACAACATCTTTGGTATTTGTTACCTCCCGAGATGCTCGTTAGCTTCGATTTTTTATGGTTTGGATAGAGTACCACGTACTTCTCCTTATTAGTGAATATAGTACTCATTAAACAAAGTTGACACACATACTTTATTATTCTTTTATATCTTACTATTCCTTTATTTTTAAGGGTTAAAATGACAAAAATACCTTTGTGTCATATTTGTGTATGAATTTGTGTGTCATAATAACATGTCTCTTTTACTTTTTAGATACCTCTACTGAGTTATGTTATTTGAACATAAAAATACTTTTTACTATTTATAATGAAACATTCAAAATAATTTATGTAGATGTTATCCACCAAAAATTATAAACAATACATCGTAGAGCAGTCCCAACCTTGTTCAAGAGAGAGGAACACAAAAACATGTCCACTGGCTACTCTTTTATTTTACACAGATCCTCTCATTGTCATGACAAACACAAAAAGAACAAAAAACAAAAAGAAACACACACACACCACTTTCATGTTTCTTTAGTACCAAAATGAACAAACCCACCTTCCTAGAGTTTTGGTACCATGTTAGTGCCCTTCATATGTAGTAATGACCTCTCAATAGAAGTCATCAAGTGACAAATTCTCAACAGAGCCAAAGGTTTCAACTGATCCAATCCTTGAGTAATTTGTCATTGATCCACCCAAAAAATCAAGTGGTGAGTCATTTGAGATTGTTGTGTCATATATAAATGACATGCTTGTTGTATCATTCATTATAGGATAGGCTTCATCAAAGCAACTTTTGTTCACCTCATAATCATCAAAGAAGATATCATTCATTGTATCACTAGTTCCTTCCATATACTCATCTTGATCACAAGCTTTCTTTGCTTGAATTACCTAAAGTAATGCACAGGAGAGAAAACAAAAACATGGTTAAAAAATATCTTAATAAGATTTTAGAATTGAGAAAGAAAAAGCACATACATAATTGTGAGTTTGATTATCTTGGTAAACCATAATGGAATCTCCAAAGCGTAGACCGTGTGTGCTAACAAAGTCTCCTGAAAATATTTAACAAACTAATATTCTTTTAAGCAAAATTTAACTCTAGAATCGATTTAGAAAAGTAGTTTTAAGTAAATTTAACATACCGGTGTTTTCAAGTACATACATCCGACTGTTATTGTTAGGCCAAAACCTGCATTATTCAAATAGAAATGAAATCACCTATAAATTTGAATCGTTAGTACAAGTCAATTTAAAATAATCTAAAATTTTAAAATATATTCAACCAATATCAATCTTTCTCGTCTTAAAAGATTGTAACACAATAAGGAGAAAAATGTGTCACAGAATATCAGTCTTTAGATAAAGATCAGATGACTCGTAATTTTCCTAATTGAATTTAAATTACAATTTCAAATGAGTTGACTCGTAATTCTTTATCTACACGGCTAAGATTAGCAACTGCTAAGAGTGTGACTATATAGGGAATCTAGTTACGAATGAAATCGCAAATTACAATAATTGTATTCAATTTCATTTTTATTTTATTTTTTGGCCATGACAATTAACTAACAATGTATATAGAGATAGCAGACCTGTACTTGAAACTCCATACATGAAGACCATCTATATCATCCATGCTGATTAGAATTCCTTCCTTCGCCTCGAGGGCAGGAAGAAAAGCCTCTGCCGCTTTCTGTAGTTATAATAAATTTAGTATAGGATAATGATGTTTTATAAATCTAGTTAATCATTGCAATATTATTTTACAAATGATGCTACATAGGAATTAAAGTGTATAAGAAAAGACCAAACAAACCTTTGGCAATACCATTCTCCTAAGGGAGCTAACATCACTGTTCTTCAATTCCTTTTGGAAAAGGAATCTCAACCTCCTGTGATCAATTTCCTAAAACAAAATGAAAATTTTAAGGCCATGCTACAAAAAGTTGGGACAAACAAATAAAATATTATCAAACATAGTACATACTAGGACAATTTTTGTCTAACTAATAAGAACATCAAGTCAAGAGTCAACAATTTAAGAAGGCAGAGTGTCCAAAGTCTTGTCTAGCATGCCTTATTGCTATCTTGAAATATACAAATTACCAAATGTAAAGCTCAATTTACCACCAAAAGATTTTAGGGAACCAAAAGTAAGAACTTTCATGTTCCAAGGAATTGACTAACATAAAGATATTGTATAGTCGATAGTTCTTGTGATCGCTCGTCTAATTGTGATAGCTCGTCTAGTTGATGGATAGAGATCAAATGACTCGCATTTGTCTCAGTCGTCGACCAGAGATCAGACAGCCCAGAATAGTTACTGCACGGGAAATCTGATTCCCGAAAGAAGTCCATGAACTTACTTCTACATATGCATCGTACAAACACCTATGAATAGTATTATAATATTATTTAAAACTATTATATGTGTATATAATAGTACTGTCACCAAAAATAAACAAGAACTTGTTTTGGTCATTGCCCACGGATCCACGAGGCAAATTCCGTACCGACATAGATTCTGCTCAATCTAGCAATGAGTTAAAAATCCTCTACCTTTTTCCATTTTTATATAGTATAGCAATTTCTTTGATGTATTTTGATTCTGACACAATTCTACACTATAGTACATGTACAAGACATACACAAGCTTGAAAATCAAAATGTTTTGACTTGTGTTCAACAACTTTGTTTACTACACATTGTAAAAAAAAAAAATACTTTGTTTACAACACAATTGAGTAATAAGCCTAACAAAAATAATACCCCACTTCCTTCTTTTATTCATTGTTACTTTTCAACAAAATTATTAAAGAGATTATATCTTCTAAACTACTTTTCAAATTTAATTATGCTTCTTAAAAAAATAAATAATATTTTCTCCTTGTAAAAATTGGTCAAAAAAATTGATGTATCCAACTTTCAAATCAAATACATCAACTTTCTTTCAACATTTTTGTTTATACTTTGAAAATTGTTTATAAATCATAACTCAACCGATAATGATGATAGTGTCTCTCCACATGTATTTGAACACAAGATCTCGCTATTGTGTGTAAGGGAATTTCAATGGTACTTACTAGTCATTTCATAATAAAAATATATAAATAAATAACAAGTTTTCAAATCCAAATAGGACATGTAATAAAGAATACAGATCTAAAATATTGGAATGAAAACAGAAAGAAAATTAAGAGAAATTAATAATAATAATAATAATAAAAACTCACACGTGTGGGAGGGAGAGAGTGAAAAAGAGGAGGAAGTGGTGAGATTGGCACGTGCGAGGAGGTAGTAGTAGTAGCAGAAGTAGCAGAAGGAAGATTTTTGAGATGAATGGTAATGGTAGAAGATGAAGATCTTCTCTGTCTAGCCATCCTTTTCTTCCTTTGAACAGCACCAAATGCAGAAGTAACAAAACCATAATCATTTCGGATCCGTTGACCCGACCCATTAATCATCATCATCTTCTTCTTATTGTTGTTGTTGTTATTGTCTCCTTTCACGTTGACAAACCCAACTTCATCTTCAACACCTGCCATCAAATCACACGCCTCGGTTTTCACCACCACTTTCTTCTTTCCTTCTCCCTCATCCATCATCATTACTAACTTTCTCTCTCTCTCTCTCTGTTTTCTGATATTTTGTGCAGAAGAAGAATATGAAAAATAAACGACGCTCGGCAATCACGAAATGGGTTTTGATTTTGGTGTTAAAAGAGATCAATGGTGGAGTGGAGCTAGTTGAGTGGAAGATGTGAAGAAATATAGTAGAGAAAACAAAAAACTGGATCACTCTGTTTTTTTTTTTTTTCTTCTATTTTTAGCAAAAACAAAGTTTTTTGTGTAAGATTTTTATGACATTTGTGCAATCTGCATTCACTCCTATCTCATCCTCTCCCTTTGCTGTCTTTTACTTTTACTCCATTTTTCTTGACAGGTTCTTAGCTGTAAATGGGTTAATGGGTTAGTTGAGTGAACCAAATAATCTCAATTTTTTGTATATGTAGTATAATGTACTAGTACCAAATGTTATGACCGGATTCATTGATTGTTTTGGATTTTTTGTTTTGATATTAATGATGATAAAATGTGGTAGAGTTAGTGATGTGTATGATGAATGTGGCTGAATGTGAATGGGGAGTGAGTAAACCAGAGTTAAGTTGAATTGAGTTGAGTTTTGTATTGGGGTTAGTGCGGTGGTGATGGTGGTGGTTAGAGTATGACCAAACAATGTTTGACGGATGGGTTTTGAACATAGTTGAAACTTGTTGCTTCATTTTTGTATACAGGTGTTGCTAAAGTTCTGTAACTTGCACCAGAATTCAATGGCCTTGTTTTAATTTGTAGTATTTCTACCACTCTATTACTTCACTCACTAACAACTAACTATTGCTTTCTCTCTTTCTTTCATCTTAAATTATTCCAAGTACTTCATTCTTCTTCTATCGAATATATCTGATTTATAATTTAGATCAAATACATTAATTTTAAGTTAAAGGATATAAAAGTAAACATATTAAAAGAAGGAGGAGTGTTTTACTTTTGTTGTGTTTGAAATTGAATTTTGAAAACTTGGGTGCATTATGGAAGAGCTAGAATACTTGCTTAGATGTGAGAGTTAGGTTTATTGCTACATCCAATACTAGGTGCGGATATAAATGGTGGATGATTTAATCAAAAAATTACTAACACTAAATAGAAGCTTAGATATATTCTCTCTCTAATTTTATATATAAATAAAATTTAACTTTTCAGATTTATTAATCTATATTATTGATTAGATATATATTTTTTCAATAAATCTAAAACGTCAAATTTTACTTGTATATAAAACAAGAGGGAGTACCTTCTTAGAATTAAGGGTTTGTTTGGTTCTATGGAAAAAAAATAGGAGGAATGAAAATTACGGAAACCGATAGATGAACCTAGACTAACTTTAGTTTAGGTTCATCCATCGGTTTCCGTAATTTTTCTTCCTTCCACTTTTTTTCCATAGAACCAAACAGAGTAAGAATCATGTTGGTTTTATAGAAAGAAAGGAGAATGAAAAAAAATTACATAAACCGATGAATAAACTTAAACTCGTAATATTACTCTAAATTTTTTTTTTTTGAAAGAATTACTCTCTTTACATAATAGTAATACCAAATACACTACAAGAGTTGAGCTTATATAAACATAAATTTAGATCATCTTATAATTAGTGCGAGACTTCTTGACAAAATTAAATTAAAAGAATTAATGATGGTAGTTTTGAAGGTATTTGAAGGTTGATTGATATGATTTTGATATGAGTTGAGAGTGTTGTTGTTTTTGCATGGTGGGAATATATATTGGTGTAAGGAGGGATTGCCACGTAAGGTGGTGTTAAGTGAGCACATGGTGATTTGATTTGAATCGTGGGAGATTTTGATATGATGGATGGACTATGAGCCACGTGATTGTTTTCTTACTATGTGAGGAGCGTAGCAGGGTAGTATAATTGCTGATTTTTTTTGTCAGGTAGCCTAATAGCTTGAAATTCCACCTATAAAGTGGATAAGTGAGATGATTGGGGTTCGAACTACGATCCCCTGCATATATAATATTTGTTTATTAGATAATATTGTACTAGTATATTTTAATTTGTTGATAATTTATCGGTTAAATTGCACTATTGGTCACTTAACTTATTTACTGGTTTTATATTGGTCCCTTAACTAATTAACGTTACAAATTGGTCTCTTAACTTATTAACGTCACAAATTGATCCTTTAACTTTAATTATGTTTGTCATATTGATCTTTTTTAATAGGTTGATAGTGTATTTAACTTTCGTCTAAGAAAGATATTTGAACTCATAATCATATTCACTAATAATATTACTCATAAGTAAATCATTTATGTGTTCATATAACGAATAATAGAAAGTAAAATTAATGTTTTTTCATAAAAACTAACAAAAATGATCAATATGACAAACAAAATTAAAATTAAGAGACCAATTTATAACTTTAATTAGTTAAGGGACCAATATAAAATCAATAAATAAGTTAAAAGACCAATTGTCCAATTTAACCTAATTTATTTATACAGTTGGTAGATTTGTGAAGTCATATGTGGATTCCCAAACTTTGTTTGGCACTACACCTGGATAACATGCACAGGTGCTTTTATATGTCAATTAATGGAGTCACTCCAAATAGTTGCACAAAGTCTGCTCCGAGTCAAAACAAAAAAAAAAAGTCTGGTCTTGAACTAGAGTACATCATTGAAATAATTAAGCGTCAAATCAATTAAACCAATTAATTGCTGCTCCTCTATTTTTTCTTTCAAGATTAATTAAACCAAGTTATTGAGGTCATATGGTTAATGTCTTAATTAGTTCTTCTCAGGATGAATTTTTTTTGGTACAAAATTCTTAGGACAAATTGTTTGAGGGAAGAAATTATAGTTTGATTCATGATAAGAATAATTTTTTGTCAAATTTTACTTATATTGTGGTTAAATTTTAAATTATCGGAATTTTATTCTCTTAAAAATCAATGAATTAGAAAAAAAATGACAAATACTCTAAGAACTCACACAACTACGATGTTTTAAGTTTGAATTTGGATTAAAGTGTCAAATTTAACAATATTAATATTATCAATTAAGTTGCAAATACTAATAAGACAAATTCCATGGTATACTTGAAAATTCAAATCTATCAATACATTGGTACATTAAACCTTTAAATTAAGAATTAAACAATTATTTTTTTTAACAAAAGTACCAATTATAATTAATTGTTGCTCCTTTGTTTTTTCTTTTGGTAACAAAAGTGATAAACACCATTAAAATTCATAATTGTGAGATTTTGACTTTAAATTCGAATGAAAGTGTCAAAGTTAATTAGTAATATTAATATTGTCAATTGAGTTAAAATTTATGGACCACTCTATTCATTTTTAGTTGTTTTTCTTCAAAGTACTCCCACGTCACCCACGTCCACCTGATTTAATTTATACGCAAAAGTCAACATGATTTTTTTTATCATAAATATAAATAAAAGATATGAAATTTCAACTTTATTTAATACGATTGTTCCAAAAATAATGTTTATTAATGGTCTTTGTTTTTAGAGAAAAGCTAATTGTGTCTTTAGGGCACACATTAATGATTTAATAAAAGAATAAAATATGTATATTTAACTCGCTTTATAAACGTTTCCCGCATTAATTATACAAATTTTAAGATAATATTTCTACTTTAGGATTCCTAAGCATCTCCAATAGGTGTATCATAGAGAGTTTCATAGACTTATGATTCGTATCTAACTTTTTTGTATCATTAGAGTTCTATGACGTGGCACAGAGGGTATCAAAATTGATAATACGGTACCTTATTTAAGGTACCGTATCATCAATTTAATGTTACTTTTTTTGGTACTCCTATATAAAATTAAATAGAATAGATCATTTGCTAATATAATGTATGATACCAAAAGTGGTATCACCATTGGAGCAAATTATGTATCATTGCATAATTATTACATGGCATTATAGGGACCACTTTTTAGTGATGTATGATACCCAAAGTAGTATCACCATTGGAGATGCTAATATCCGTGTTTTATCAAACTAGCTCTTATAAATAGGGACGGGGGAGTATAAAACATTAAAATCCATTCAATATGAGTGACTCTTTGAGATCTCTAAAAAAATCTGATGAGAAGAAAATATTATAAATACGAAAATTGTATTTTCATACGTTGTCTATGTTGATTTAGCATTTCTGATTTTTTTGTTACAAAACTTAACTTTTTTTTATTCTAATTAGCTGCAAATTGAAATCCTCTAAATGAATAATTAGTGTGATATGAGGTGTACCAAAGTCACGTCCACACGTATCCGTTGTTGAATTAGGCAAGTTAAAGACAAAATTTGCCAGCTTCTAAAAACACTTTTTTACACCTTTTTCCCAATAGAAAAATACAAACGTTTGAACTCTCATTATCAAATTAATTGGAAAGGAACTTTCTGAGTCACATTTTAAACATTTTTTTTCTTTTTAAAAGGCTTTAACATTGAGTATGAAGTCAATAAGATACTAGTACCTTATATAAAAATAAAAAACTAATAAGCTAATACTACCTCAATTAACAATGAATGAATAGGGTGCAAAAACATGTTTCTTGTTGTGTGATTTGAGAAATGAAGGTAATTAAGTGCTCAATAGTCCAAACTGTTAGAAGTAATTTATATTTAAGGGTATTTTAGTATTTTACTATGCTGTCCTTATGACCTAGTTTTGTGTATAAATAGGAGTAGTTATGTCAGCATAGAAGTGAGTGCCATTTATTCTTCTTGTAGCCGTCATTTCAAGTTCATTAATATATTCCTTTTCTATTCATCTTTGTGCACCAACAATTGGTATCAGAGCCTGGTTCGAATCCACGGGAAACACGAGTGAAACGTGAGGCGTTGTGTGATTGATTTCGTTTCTTGAATTCGAGTTTAATCTTGAACGAAGTTGTAACAGAATCACATTTTCTGATTCTGCGGGATTGGGAAACACGAGTGTTAGTGAGATTTAAGTGAACGCACAAAGTTTGAAGATGAACGGAAACGGTGGTATGAGTACCAAGCTTCCAGTGTTTGATGGCAAAAACTGGAATCGTTGGATGAAACAGATGATTGTTCTGTTTGGTGCTCAAGATGTGCTTGAACTTGTTACTGAAGGTTACGTTCCAGTAGCAGCAGATGCAACAGATGCACAAAAGCTTGCTCAGAAGGATACAAAGAAGAAAGATCAGAGGGCGTTGTTCTACATCCATCAGTGTGTGGATGAAAACGTGTTTGAGAAGATTGCTGACTCAGAAACGGCAAAGGTCGCGTGGGACACACTGATCAGATGCTACGGTGGCGATGCATCAGTGAAGAAGGTGAAGCTTCAGTCCTTACGAAAGCAGTATGAGAATCTCAACATGAAGAACAATGAGAAGGTCCCTGAGTACATCTCAAGAATGATTCTGATCACTAATGAGATGAAGGCTTGTGGAGAAACACTCTCAGAACAAGTAATCATTGAGAAGGTATTGAGATCACTTACCCCTCAGTTTGATTACATTGTGGTAGCTATAGAACATTCCAAGGATCTGAGCACCATGAGAGTTGAAGAGCTGCAAAGCAGTCTGGAGGCGCATGAGTTGCGTATGACTGAGAGAACCTCTGAGAGAGAGGCAGAGCAGGCTCTGAAAGCTTCTTTTGTCAAGAAGGACCAGAAGCAGAACAGACATGGTAGGGCTCAGATGTCAGAAGCGTTCTACTCTGATGAGAAGAAATATCAGAAAAGAAAGGAGAAATCTGACAAGAAGAATGTTCAGTGTTACTGTTGCAAGAACTTTGGTCACTATGCCAATGATTGCTTGTTAAACAAAGAAAGGGAGTCAGAAGAAGCTAATATGGCCAGAAGTTCTGATGATGAACCTGTGCTATTAATGGCTTATGAATCTGATGATGATGAACCTGTGAAGTTGACGTTTTCTGACTCTGAAGAAGTTTCAGAAGATGATTATGAAATTGGAGTCAGACTCTATGACTCAGAGTCAGAATCTGAGGTTTTTGAAGATGAGTCAGAGTCAGAAGATGACTCTGAAGATGAAGGAGATTCTGAAGGATCAGATTCTGAAGGATCAGACTCTGAAGGTTCAGACTCTGAAGGTGACTCTGAAGGTTCAGAAGATGAAGTAAGTCAAGGTTCTGAAGGAGAAAGAACTTCTGATAATAATTCAGATGCAAGAGCTTCTGAAGGTGAAATTTCTGGGTCTCCAACTTCTGAAGAAGAAGAAGACCTTGAAGGCAAGTCTGATTCTGAATCAGATGGTGGTGATGATTCAGATGGTGCATCTGATTCTGATCCAGAATCTAGTGGTGATTCAGATGGTGGTGATTCAGATGGTGGTGATCCAGATTCTGAAGACGTAGGCTCTGGAGGACAAGCTTCTGAATTTGATCATGACTTTGAAGGTGGACCTTCTGAAGGAGGAGCTTCTAAAGGTAGTCCAGCCTCTAACAATGGTCATGTTTCTAAAAGTGAAACTTCTGAAGGCAGAGTTTCTGGGAGTATTCAAGACTCTGGTGGTCAAGATTCTGAAGGTGGAGCTTCTGGAGTGGGTTGTCCAGCATCTGATACTGTTCCAGAACTGGAAGAAGATTGTGACTCTGGAATAGACTATGGAGCAAGTTCTGGTGTCCAAGGCTCTGAAGGGGCAAGTTCTGAGGTCCGAAGTTCTGAATTTGTTACTACTGAAGAAATTCTCAAGAAACAAGTCTGGTTGCAGGCCATGACAGAAGAACTTGAGACTCTGAGGTATGATTTTTTGGGCCCTTTTGGCGTTAAAACTAATGCAGAGCTGATAAACTCTGATTGGTCTGAAGACAAGAATCTGCGAAAAGGTCAAGTCCAGAATGAAGTGTTAGAAGCTACTCACTGTAGTGCTCAAAAACAACTTGCAGATGCTCTGATGAAGGATGTCAAGGCTGAACACTTTATCCATTTGAGGGATGGAATTGGTGTTGCAGAAATTGAATTTGCTGAATATGAATTAAGGAATGGTTCTGAAAGTAATTCATATTCAGAAGCTGTTAGAAGAAGAAACTTCTGTGGCCATTACTCAGAAGCAGTGTTGCTCAGAAGTAGTAGAGCTTCCGAGGTTATTAGCCAGAAGCAGAAGAAGAAGCAAAAGCTGAAGCAGAAGAAAAGGCCGAAGCAGAAAGAGAAGCAGAAGCTGAAGCTGAAGGAGAAACAGAAAGCCAGAAGCAAGCAGAAGCTTCTGATGAGGATCCAAAAGCCCAAAAGTTTGTTTAACTTCTGGAGCGTTAGTTTTTGTGTAAATATAAATTAAGGGATGGTGTTAGAAGTAATTTATATTTAAGGGTATTTTAGTATTTTACTATGCTGTCCTTATGACCTAGTTTTGTGTATAAATAGGAGTAGTTATGTCAGCATAGAAGTGAGTGCCATTTATTCTTCTTGTAGCCGTCATTTCAAGTTCATTAATATATTCCTTTTCTATTCATCTTTGTGCACCAACACAAACACGAATACAAAAGAGAAAGCAAATAGGGACATGGTCATGACTATACGTCTATACCATATGACTGTGACAAACAGTGTTTGAGAGTTGAAATATTTTGCATTACATTTGGATGGAATTGGATAAATTTTTGAAACTTTTAGCTCAATTAGATTAACTTATTTTTGAGCTTATATAAAACAGTTATGCATATAAATAAGTTTTTATGTATTATTATAAATTTGTCAAGATAGTTTATTAAAAAATAGCTTATAAAAATACAGTTTTCATTAGTGAGAATTTATAAATTAGCATAAAACTTTATTGATTTGCATAAGATGTTTTGCATAAGCTCAAAAATAAATTAATTCAAACGGAACATTATTATAGGAGTTGCGCGGATCGTGGGACCACACTTTTCTTGTGAATAAGAGGAATGAGAAAATCGGAGGAATTATAGTTATACAAAATTTATTTGAAATTGAACTATGATTTGTAGTTTCTTATTCCAATTTTCATTTCATTTTTTGTCCTTAAAAAAAATCATTTAATGTGTGTTCAAAAATAAAATACTTCCAACAAAAATTCAACTTGTGTAAAAAAAATTGTTAAAAAAGAACATGTGTAAAAAAAAAACAACAAAAATTCAACTTTGTAAATTAGATAATTTTTAACTTCGTAAAATAAATATTTGTTGTTGCAAAATCAAACACACACCGTAACACTCTTATCTAATATTCATAATATTTTGGTTTTTAGAAAGTTTTATCTAATCATGCAACGGATAAAAAAATAACTTTAATCACTTGAAATTGAAAATGAAAGGATAAATATATTGGTTCAAAGTATTACATTATACTTCATACATTGTTATGATAGTTATTTAGTATAAACATTTAATTTGAAAATTCTTTCTTAAAACAATATATTTTTCAGTAAAAAGACTACAAGATAAAAAACTCTATGAAAATAACTGGAACTCCTCAAAAAAAAAAACTCTATGAAACTCCTCTCAGTGTCATAATCAGAGTTTCAGCAAATAACTGGAACATCAAGAAAATAATCAACTTAAGAATCTGGACGTCCAAGAATCCATCACATAACAAATAACAGTATGGATTATATTTATGAGCAAAATCAAAACAAAATAAACAAGATATGAAATACATTAATCACAATCACACACTATTCATTATAGTCAATTACCAATTATCATATGCACATTAGTTAGAGCAACTAACACACATCAACAACAAGTATTAGTTCCAATTAATCATGCAATGATTTCCTAAATGCAATTCTAATGCATATGGTATCGTCCTAACACCACAAATTTTTGGATATCATCATCATTAGTCGGATTATCCACACCACCAAATTCAGCACCAAATACATGTTAATCATGATGCATGAACATGTATCAATTTCATTACACCAATATCCACTATTAATTAAACTTCATAGTTTAGAACATCAATTAACACCAATATATATAATTCATCATCACTATTTTCATATTATCAATAATCGTAGGCATTAACAATTTGGATTCACCCAAGCATAAATCATCTTAATCATGAAAATCACCATTTACCTATATATAACATCAAAGAGCAACAATGAAAGAATCCCAACATTTCATCATTTTCTCATAAATCAAAATCAACAACAAATAATCATTGGGATCTGGAACTTCTTAAAAAAAACAACAAATCATCATTTTCTTATAAATTAAGAACATCAACAACAATACATCGTCTTTGTCAAATTAAGGGCAACAACGACAATTCATGAATATTGATCACCATTCACCATCGTCATTCAAGATTGTTCCTACAAGAAGCATTAATTTCACTCAACTAACATACATATCTTCACACCAAAAATAATCATTTTTCACGACATTCACAATTTGAATAATAAAAATACCACCATATTATTCATTTTCTCATAGCTAAGAATAACAACAAATTATACTCATCAAACATAGAAAAATCCATATTCAAAGCCACCAAGAATAAGAAAAATCACATTTCATGCTTGAAGAAAATACTAAGAACAATAGGAGAAAAACACTACTCAAGGGTCATAGACAAACCCTTATGGAATTTCATGAAGAACTTTGGAATAGAGTGAAAAGCATCACATGAATAATTCCTACTCATAATATAATTTCCCCTTAGCTTAAGAAAATTAGAGTTTTGGAGAGCAAAAGAAATGATCTTGAAGCTTGAGTTCTTCCTCTACAAGAACATCAATCTCCACCCAAGAGCTTCTCTCACTACCTCCTTTCTTAAGTTTCCAAGAACCCTAAACTCTCTCTACACTTATCTATCTATGGGCTACCAAGAAAAGCCCAAAAAACGACCTATAATTAATGACCCATCTTCCACAGATCATAACTTGAGCTACAAGTATTCGATTGAGGCGTATAAACATGTGTTGGAAAGCTAAGGAAAAGAGCTACAACTTTCATGTCGACGTCAAAAACCAATTCATAGTGCAAAGGTGTCAAATAATCACGTTTCGTTCCTGACTTAGAAAAAACAATTCATTTCATATTAAATACAACTCTAACACCTTCAAATTCTAACTCTCACTACTAATCTCATTCTAACAATCTCATTCTAACACTCATTCTCTTCTATCCTAATCCACTAATAAGGACACAAGTGCACACAAAACACACCACGAGAAATTACATAAGCACGATTTCTAATAAAATAACACTAATAAAAATTGGGGAGTTACAACTCTCACCCACTTAAAAAAAATCGTCTTAAAAAATTATTCGATTGAAAAAGCTCCAAATACGACTACTCCATCTTATCTTCCGAAAGAAACACCAAAAACTCTACACGCCTCTACAATTTGACAAAACTAGTCTATTCCAGTCAACACGATTCCGTCTACTATTAATAATAGATTAAAGGTGACCAGTTTCTCAATTTGTCAATGAATAACTGACAATCATGATAGCGGCATAAACCATCTTTACCAAATTACAATAACATTCCGCTAACACAAAGCATTCATTGTGTATTGTTCCACAGTAATCACAACACTACTACAATAAGTACAACCTAATCCATATTACACTTCAAAAGAAGACACCATCTCTGTAGAGAACTTCACAAAATATGATACCAAAAGTGATATCATCATTGGAGTAAAATATGTATAAGTTGCATATGTATTACATGATATTATAAAAACCATTTTTTAGTGATGTATGATACCCAAAGTGATATCACCATTGGATATGGATGACAATGCGTAGGGTATGGGTAGGGTACTATAGTACCCATCCCCATACCCTCGTGGGCAGAACCTTAGTACCCATGCACATACCCTATGGGTACCTAAGTACCCATGCACGTACCCATCACCCGCATTTTTACTAAAAATTAATCGATCAATTATAAAATATCATATTATTTTAATAAAATTTAAAAAATTCAAAATTTTTAATGTTGAGTGATGAAAATTATAAACAAAGTTATTACTAACCTCATGCCAAAGTTCATATTTCTATTGACATATTCACATTGTCTTTGCATTATATTAAAAATAGACATTTTTTTAAAAAAAAAAAGTGTAATAGTTTAATTGTGTTGTATTTTTTTAAAATTGATATACATATATTATTATATAATAATATAAATAAAATAAATAAATATATATCATGTGGGTATGGGGCGGAGTGGGTATTAAGGTACTCATACCCGCACCCATACCCGCTCATTTTTGTGGGTAATCACTACAAGAAAAGTTCTGAATACCCAGGGCAATTTTACCCATGGCCTTTTACCGTGGATAATACTCATGGCAAAGCCGTCGGTAACGCAAAAGTAAGAAAAATTATCTGCTAGTCTCAATAGGCCAGACGTACCCAGAGTTGGGTCGTGGGTAAAGAGAAAATAAAAATCAATTTTATTTCTTCCTTTTAGTAAGCCACTCACCAAAACACACTCAAGTCACTCTCTCTTCTCACATATGAAGGAAGAAACATGTCAAAGAAGGAAACCCTAAATCCAAATGAAGGAAACACAACAACAATCATCTCTCTCTTTTTGCATCTGATCGCATAAACATAACAACATAGTCGTTTGCTCATCTTCTCGCGTTCGCTGCTTCACCACCGCACAATATAGTCATTGTTCTCCTGAGATTGTTCAGATTTCAAGCTTTACCTTGCCTAACCGTAGTGAGGAAGTGAATTTCTGGTGAGTGCTTGACCTATAATTGTTTCTAAATGTGAAATGACCCAAAAGTTTTAAAACCTTAATCCTCAATTTTACCCCCAATTTCAGAGTTTTGATTGATTCATGTTTGTGTGTTGTGTGGTAATGGTTAATCATTTTTTTTTCCTGTTTACATGGGTTGTGTGGAACAACATGAGAAATCTGAATGTGTAGGGGATACATGCTTTCAACATTGTAAGTTTTCATAATTCTGCTGGCTCCTCAAGCATTGATTTATTTTTTATGTCATGAATATATCATTCCGATTGAATAAACTATGGAATTGTAGTTTGTGCTTAGCACATGATATGAAGTGAATGGATTTACACTTGATACTTCCCTTGGTGAGTTCATATTGACTCACCCAAACATTAGCCAAATTGATAATTGTGTTAAGTAGCATAATTTATTAGTTTTTTACTTGGACAATTTTGAATTTTATTTGTTACAGTGTGTTATTTGCATAGATACCAATAATGGAAAAATTTATTTTGTGAATGAAGGAAATACCAAAAATTGGGATGAACCAACCACCAACTGAGTGTGTCATTTGCTTCATTTTCCGATGAGGAATAAGTCATTTTCTAGGCGTGCCATTTGCTTCACTGGAAAAATCTAAATTGTGGTATGTTAAGCCTTCTTCTAGATTTATATTTAGTTGAGTAAGATTGTCAATGCAGTCAATAATTGATCATGACTAATTTGTAATGTAGATGCAGTACTCTGAATTTTATGATGCTGCCTTTGTATGTTCTTTCAAGCTTTTTGGGGTGACTAATAATAATAATTTGCCTCTAAACTAATTTTGTATGTTCTGTAGCATGCTATCTGAAAATTATTTGCATTTTTCCAAAGTTATGCAACAAAAAAAAAGTTATGACAAATAAAAAATTTAACTTTTTATCAATCCAACAGTTCAATATCACATAATTGGACTGACAAACCACGATAAAATACTATAAGAAAATACACCAGATGTATTATTAGCGAAAATTAAAAAGTTAAACTTTTTACCATAAAAATGAATAACTTAAATTTATTAACTTTTTTATATACTCTAAATAAAAAAAGAGAAAAATGTATATGCACAGACAGTGTAAACTAATTTTACACTTTCAATCAATACCAACCGTTTATTCCGTCAAATCACCCTACTACACCCCACTACAATTGTATGACATGGAGAAATGCTTAATTCCTATTGGATGTCAGTGTAAAATTAATTTACACTGACAGAGCATATCCACTAACTCATAAAAAAATTGAATAGTTAGAATATATATATATATATATATATATATATATATATATATATATATTATAAGTTATTTAAATTTCAGTCAAATTCGGTACTTTTGGTCAAAGTAATGGACTCTTTTATATAAATTAGTTGATATTGAACGGTCGACCTATGCATTCGGAGTGCGATCGTAAAAATTCTGATTCCAAGTCGTCTGTCAGTCAAATTAGGTGATATTGAACGGTCGGATTGATAAAATTTGAAATCTTCAGTCAATGTCGGTATTTTTTGTCAAAGTAGAAGACTCTTTCTTAGAAATCAGGTTTCCGATGACACAATTATTACTATCGGCCTATGCATTCGGAGTCCGATCGTAAATTTTTTGATTTCCAATCGTTTGTCATTCCAATTAGGTGATATCGAACGGTCGGATTGATAAAACTTGAACTCCTCAGACAAATTTGATAGTTTTGGTCAGAGTAAGAGACTCTTTCATAGAAACTAGGTTGTCGTTGACACAATTATTACGATCGACCTATGCATTCAGAGTCCGGTCGTAAAAATTCTAATTCTCAATCGTTTGTTAGTTCAATTAGGTGATATTGAACGGTCGGATTGATAAAATTCAAAATCTTCATTCAATGTCGGTATTTTTTGTCAAACCAGGAGACTCTTCCTTAGAAATCAGGTTTCCGATGACACAGTTTTTACGATCGGCTATGCATTCAGAATCCGATCATAAATTTTTTAATTGAACTAATAATCAATTAGCAATTCGAATTTTGAAAATCCGAATTTTCATTCTCAACTGGATCTGAACAACTATCTCTCGTAAATATTTTTATATAAAAACTTTAATGTCAAGAGCACTTAAATAAGATTATAAAAGATCTCTTCTAACTTAAATTAAGATCACATCAAATAAAATTCACCAAACTAATTAATCTCCTAAAAATTATTGGCTAATTACTTATTTACTAACATACTATTACATTTATTTTTTCTGATATAGTACTATTACATTTATTTCTTTTTTGGTTTAACTATTATATTTATTTCGACAAAACTAATTAATAAATTTACATACTTAATTAAATAATTTTTCAAAAAAATACCAACTATTGATTGTTTGTTTAGACTAGCTAAAAATAGCTGGATATTTGCAAAAAGTCAAAAAAAAATTACTTGCGACATGTATATTCAGGACATTATATGATTGATTAATGTATTTGGAACAAAAAACAATTATCAACTAAACTGAGGCAAATTTATAAATAATCATAGATAGATAAGTGTGTGGGACAAAAGGTACCCATTCTTCAATCCTTGCCATCAAATATTTTAACAATATATCAATGGTGAATTAGAACTTTTCCCATCATGGGAAAATTAAAGACCCCTCCCACCTTAAACCTCACCTGCATACAATACAACCTACTCCCTCTAGTCTTGTATATAAGAAAATTTTCAAAAAAGCTCTTCCTTTAAGAAAGTAGTTAAAATACATTAACCGAGGAGAAAAAACACATTATACCTTCTTGGAAAATGTAAAACATTGCATTTATTGGTTGAAATTGGAATAATGTCATAAAACTTAATAATTGAAATAGACTTTTGCTTATATTTAAGACTTTAATTTTTTTTATTTTGTTTCTTATATATGAGACCAGAGGGAGTACTAAACTAAAAAATATTTGAGCGGTTATAGTTCCTTGAGTTAACAACACCGTAAAATATGTCAGCAAAAAATTGTACATGCGCATTTGCACTTGTGTTCACTCACAAGTCACATCACAAAGAACAAATCATGGCTTATTAACAAAAAAAAAAAAAAAAGAGAAGAACAAATCATGCTTCAATCACTAGTAACAAATTAAATTTTCTTTGTTAGGTTCATGGCCCATTTGACTTATTTTTTTAGCTTATGAATATAGCTTATGCAAATAAATAAAATTTTATGTTAATTTATAAAAATTTTACATAAAAGTTTATTTATTTGCATAAATTATTTCGCATAAACTTAAAAATAAATCAATTCAAAAAGATCCTTATTTTTCTAGAATTAGTATTCACCAATGTCGCATATTTCACACTTTGCACAAAATTAGTACTTTAAAGTTTAAATGCATATCTCCTTAAGAACTCAACCGAGCAACTTAATTATTGAAATTTAAGACATTTTAAATAGATTTATGATTTTATAAATATTTAAAAAGATAGCTGATTCTATTAAATTTTTAAGTTGAGACATATATTTAATTATTTATTAACAATTGAATCTTTATATTTTATATAACTTAATTACTATCAATTTGTTACTTAGTTTATTCACTTTCTTTAAATTTAGTACTGAACATATTTTAAGAATGACTAATGAGTAGAATGAAATAGAGTATGAAATAGAGTCGGTGACTATTTTTAAATATTCATACTGTCGGAACTTATTTGAGAGTTTTATATAAAATTGAGATGATCAACTTAGTGGTGTATTCATAATTTTATTGGTGTAAAATTAAGCGACGACTTAGCGCCTCTATTTGATTCCCAGTTATGCGGTATTCGACCGATAAAAACAAACATATTATGACTAAGCGCCTCTATTTAATGGCCCGGTTATGCGATATTCCACAGTTAAAAAATGCACCTAAAACCAACACCAAAAAAAAATGCACCTAAAACAAGAGTTCAGGTTTCCTCCAATTAAAGATATCTCCATTTAGACCATTGATTGCATGGATGGGTGTCATGTGTAAAAAAAATATCTAATGGCTGAGATTGAGTCCCAATAATTTTAATAAAAATACAAAACCAAACCCTATAGTCACGTCTTTTCTTCTTCTCATTCATTTTACGCACGCATCTTTTCATCTTCTTCATTCCTTTTACACAGTAACGCAAAGCATCACCACGGCAACAACAATCACTTGCCGCCAATTCAACTCCTTCCTCTTTCACTCGCCGCCGCGCCGGCGGTTCCAACACCGACCCTGTTTCGCCGTCTCGCCGTCATCAACATGATTTCTTTAAAAATAAGTAGCTTGTTACAATTATGCAAAGATACAAAGCTACAGCTTACAAACACGCAATGAACAAAGCAACACAGCCTGCCTGGGAACAAACCAGAAACAGCCAGAAGGAAACAAAACAAGGTATTGATTCTATTAAGCAAAACAATGCAGTCATATAGAAAGCATAAGGAAACAAAACAAGGTTCCAATCCCTCATTCCAATCGAAATACATCACACACCATCACATAATACAAAAACTCCACCAAGTGTATACTAATAAAATTCATCTTCCCCTAAACAGAGCAACGCAAACTGCACTAAAACAATTTTATGATATCACTTATTAAGATATATCACTTATTATAATTATACCCAAATCAATTTTATGATATCTAATCGGTCACATTCAAAATCACAATCGGGTGAGAGAAAGGAGTGGTGAGATGAAGAAG
The DNA here is from genome assembly GCA_030408175.1 of Trifolium repens. NCBI lineage: Eukaryota > Viridiplantae > Streptophyta > Magnoliopsida > Fabales > Fabaceae > Trifolium > Trifolium repens. Next base: position 18,930,811 of record CP125849.1, read on the forward strand.
AGGAAGTGCAACATCAAAGAATAAGGTTAGGGAAGACAGAACGGCGGCAAACGGAGAAGAAGAACAAGGTTAGGGAAAATAACAATTGTTGATACGCAAGAAGGAAGAAGAAGAGGGTTTGATTTTGTATTTTTATTAAAATTATTGGGACTCAATCTCAGCCATTAGATATTTTTTTTACACATGGCACCCATCCATGCAATCAATGGTCTAAATGGAGATATCTTTAATTGGAGGAAACCTGAACCCCTAAAACAAACATAATATTGTATGTTCAATTTTAATTTTGGAGAAGCCAAAATTAATTCTCGTAAACAAAAATTTCTCTTCATAGGGACGCGCGTGCTAATAATTGATTCTACTTTTAACTTGTATAATTTGTAACTTTGACTTTTGCGGTAGATGTTTAAGCTTCTATTTTATTTTTGAGCTTGTGTCAACAAAAAATTATTTTTGACCTTTAATTTTTTTTTCAACACACTTTTACAAGAATACATTCAAACATATTATTTTGTATTTACAATCAAAAAAATATTATTTTGCATTTAATTCACTTTAAACCAAAATAAATTTTACATAATCATTTAATTCAAAATCAATTTTGTTGACAGTAAAATCAAACACATTGATTCAAACTTGAAAGTAGAATTTAGATTTTTCATTCTAAATATATTTTAACTCAAATTTATTGTGAAATTCATTTTTGTATAAATATATTCAAACATAAATCATTTTATATTTTTAATTTACTTTTAGTTAAAATAAATTTGAAAGAATAAATTTATTCAAAATTAATTTTTGTCACAACAAAATCAAACACACACTAAGCACTCGTTTAAATTTATATTAGGATTTTTTTTATCTTGTGCTCCAATGCGTTTCCATCTTATATGTTAGCAGGACTCTTTAATAAAAACGGTGTTTCGAACAAGATAGAAATTTGGATTCATGAAGACCCGTTTTGGTCCTTCATAATTTTTTAACGACCCAATTCGATCATAAACAAAAATAAAATTTAAATTACTTCATAGCATTTTCATATTGTGGACAAATTAATCTCTATTACAACAAATAGGAACTAATTTATTCCGAATATAAAAATATCAAAAAACTAATTTAAATTTTTATTTGTTTTAATTCAACTCAACTGAAAAAAATTAAATTAGTAAAATAAAATAGAGAAACAAATTAAATTCATCACTACATTTAAAGTAGGACAAAATAAAGTTTATTTCATTTTCCATTTTTTTGGGTATTTTTTACAAGGTCTCTCTTCGAAAGACAATTTTGTCCCATATGTTTTCATACATTAGAACTCAAAGCAAGCGAAAGTAGATCTCGTGGCCTTTTAACATTTTAGTACAGATATTGTTTGACCTAATTTATTTCAAACTTTTTTACTTAATAAAAAGAGAAGTTAGGTCAAATAGATTTTCAAAAAAAAAAATTGATAGAAAAAGTTGCTTAACTTTTATCAGTAAAATACATAAATAAAATACTTTTACAATTATCTAACAGTTTTAGTTTTTTTTCTTTCTAAAAGCTCTTATTTCACTTTTAACTTTCAGATAACTTCTAATACCTAAAAAGTCAGAACAAACGATACCATAGAATACTTAAACACTTCATCCGCATTATCATGCATTAGATGTTTACACAAGTAAATTTTTCAAGCATCAGTTATCTTGAGATATTAAGGGCCTATTTTTTATTTTTGGTAGGATACTAAGGGCCTGTTTGAAACAATTTTATTTATAATTTTTTTAAATGTGTTTTATAAATTAGATTTTAAAAATAGTTTTTTTGGAAAATAAAAATGTGTTTGGTTATGTAACTTTTCAAAACTATTTTACAAATTAGAAAATAAGAAAATTCATTTGGTTATCTAATTTTCAAAAATAGTTTGAGACAAGAAAATTATAAAATCCATTTGGTAATCACATTTTTTTTTAAAAAATTATAATCTAAATTTACTATGTATCCCTTTATATAAACTATTTTACTTACAATTAAAAAAATATTAAATAATAAAAAGGTGTTTATTATATAATCAATAATTAAATTTTAAGTATTTATACTAGAATTTAGATTTTTTAAAATACGAGGTTGAAAACTTTTAAAATTTCTATAATAACTTTTTATCGACGCATTAAATATTATAATATTGAAAAATGAGAAACACATCAAAATATTATAGCATACTAGTTTTGAGACCCGTGCATTCGCACGGGTCTATTGACTTTTTTTTTTTTTTTGGTTTTTACCACCAGTTTAATCTGGTTCGGGGGTCAGTTCTGGCATCAAGTGGGTCTATTGACTTTTATTTATAAATTATAAATGACATCATTCTGCTATTTTTTATAAAATATATTTAATTAAGTCATTTTTTTATTAAAGTAATTGTCCCGTGTATGATTTTTGTGTAATAAATTATAATTAATAATATAAAATATTTACTATTCAATTTCTTTTTTTTTATTAAAACAATTGTTCCGTGTATGATTAATTTTTTTTATTAAAGCAATTGTCCCGTGTATGATTAAATATTTTTTATTAAAACAATTGTCCCGTGCATGATTAATTTTTTTTATTAAAGCAATTGTCCCATGTATGATTAATTTTTTTTATTAAAGTAATTGTCCCGTATATGATTAAAAAAAAATTATTAAAGCAATTGTCCCGTGTATGATTAAATTTTTTTTTTATTAGAACAATTGTCCCGTGTATGATTCTTTATATATTAGTGATCAACACTTTCTTTTTTTGACAAAATTATTGATCAACACTTGTCCCGTGATGTTTTAAGTATAATGACAAATATTTACACCGTAATTATTATAAGGCTAAACTATATATTTGGTCCCTTACGTTTATTTTAGATTTTAATTTGGTCCCTTATGTTTAAAAAGTTTCAATTTGGTCCCTTACGTTATCAACATTTGCATTAGTTGGTCCCTTCCGTCAGATTCCACTGTTCCACTATTTCAATTGGACACGTGTCAACGTGTCCCGGTGTCCACGTGTCAATCCACGTGTGCAAACCGTCTGCCACGTAAGCAAATCGTCTGCCACATGTGCAAAAACTGACGGAAGGGACCAAATTGAAACCTAAAATAAACGTAAGGGACCAAATTGAAACTTTTTAAACGTAAGGGACCAAATTGAAACCTAAAATAAACGTAAGGGACCAAATGTGTAGTTTATTCATCAATAATGCACTTCTTCTGTATTTTTTATATAAGAGTAAACTAAAATATAGTAGATTTTTTTATAATAAAAATAGAGTAGAATTTAACTATTATATAATAATATATTAAATTAAAAAATATAATATTTTTACGAAATAGAAGATTTGAAATATTTTTAAGAATTGATGAGGACAAATTAGAATTTTTAGTAGTAATACCTTTTAATTTTTTGGGCCTGTTTGAATTTGGCTTATTTTTAAGCTTATGAAAATAGTTTATGGTTATAATTTATAAATAAACTTTTATGTTAATTCATAAGTTTTTTTTTACGGGAAATTATGTTAATTCATAAGTTTTCACTAACCAAAATTATATCTTTATAATCCAAAAAAAAAAAAATTATATCTTTATAAATTGTTTTCATGAACTACCTTAAAAAACTTATAATAATACATAAAAACTTATTTATTTGCATAAGTTATTTCACATAAACTCATAAATAAGTCAATCTAAATGGGTCGATTGTTTTTTTGTTTCTATTTTTCTGTTCTTTTATTTTTAAGCTCATAACTAAGTATCTTCTTTTATTAGGTATTCTATTTTTATTTTAATTAAATTTTTATGGGAAGATTTATTTGATGCTTATCTTCTTTTTTTCCTATTTTTGTTTTGTGTTTTTTGTTTGTTTAGAGATGTGGTTTCTGATGCTATTTTTATGGAAAGATTTCTTTTATGCTTATCTTTCTTTCTTTTATTTTTTGTATTTTTTTTATTAGTTTAGAGTTAAAATTACATTTAACGGCGTAAAACTTGGAACACGGTTAAAAGTAATAAAAACAAACTTGAATTTTTAATAGTAGTTTCTTTTAATATATTGTAAGAAGATTAATCAATATCCATAACTCGGTCTCCTTTATCCAACTTCGGTAATTTTAGTTCCTGCTTGTTTTGAATTTACTTTGATTAATAATATGAATGTTTGTTTGTTAAAAAAGAAAAAAACTTTTGTGATTTTTTGTCTTTTAACTCTAATCACTAATTATATTTAAATTGTTGTAACTAGACTAAAAACACACGTGATCGACCAACACTTATTTTAGTTTGTCACCAATCAATCATTGCACTTTCCAACTCCATTGATAAAGTAATTACTGGATTTGGGTTACAAGAACAAATGTACTAATATTCTCTTCGCATTGTAGGATTTAGGGGTGTTCAAAAATTCAGTTAACTGAACCAAACTGTAGTTCGAACTGCACTGAACCATATTTTAAACTAAACCATTTAATACAGTTTTGAACTGAACCACTTTTTAAAAACAGTTATAATTCAGTTTATAACCGGTTCAAAACCAGTTTGAATTTAGCTTCAGCAGTAATGAGTCTTGGCGCACCATGGAGCTTATTTTAGCATTTGAAGGGACGGAATCGCTTGCAGTGTGTTCACTAGAAGTGGTGGCTTGACTTTGTTTCTTTGAGAGTAGGAGTCGAAGAGTACCTGCAGGATCAGATTTCTGCATATTAGTGAATTCTTCCTCCTGTACTCCAAGGCTTGCAGAGAGTTTTGAGGTCGAAGAGACTGAAATAATTTCTGGGCCACCAGCTTCAGCTTCAGGCATGCTTTCAGAATCATGAGTGATTTCTTGGGTCGAACTAGCCTGGTTGGATTTAGCTGAAACACTGGGTTTTGGTTGGGAAGTATTTGAGTCCAAAGGTAGATCCTCAGTGTGGAGACTCCTAGTCTCAGGATCAGGCCCATCTTGTGTCTCTTCATTCTTTTGCTCTTCAGTTTTTTTTTCTTCGACCCCGTCGCCTTTAGCCTTGTTGGGGCTCTCACCATGAGAGTTTGTATGCTCATCAACATTCTCCTTAGTGGGAGATGGAATTGGTGGTTCTGAAGGGTTTTGCTGGATTTGTTCTTTAGGGTTCTCCTCTTTCGACTCACTCTGCAAGAAATCATTATAAAATTTTAAGTGAAATGATTGAAGAATTTAAGAAAATTATAGACTGAAGAAAGAGAAGTAAGGTTACCTCTGTTGCATGCTTGTCAGAGTTGGTTGGAGGGTCATCTTTTTTCTCAGAGTTGGGGGCATCTCCCTTTACAGGAGTGATGTTATCATTTTGTGCTCCCCTATCCTCTTTCTCAATATTTGTGACGCGGTCCTTTTCGACCGCCGACTCTTCTTCTTCCTTAGGGTTTTCTTTAGACCCTGGAGCATCTTCACCATCATCAGAAGTCGAGATTTTCAGAGCTTTGTGCACCTTTGTCCTTTTGGCTGTTGATTTTTCCCTGATAATAGGTGCAGGGGCTTTCTTGCTCGCTTTCTTTTCTTCTTTATCCTCCCATCTTGTTTTCTTCTTTTTCTTCTTTTCTACTTGGATCTCCTGGTCCTTGTTGGACTCAGGTTCTTGTTTTTTCTTCTTTTTCTCCTTCTCGACTTCTTCAGCCGCTTTCTCTTTCTCTTCATTGACAGAACTTCCCCCTTCACCTCCGTGTGAAGTCGAAACAGAAGCCTGTTTTCTTTTCCTTATAAGGGGGATTTCCTCCTCTTCTTCTTCATCATCCTGAAAGAGTAAAGAAAATATGAGATAAATAAGTCAAGTTCATAAGTTATGTCAAAATATGTTTAAGCGTGCGCATTACTTACTTCCGTGTCCAACTCAATTGTTTGCTTCGACTTCTTTGAAGCAGTAGACACAGTCTCAGTGCTAATGTTCCTTTTCCGGCTCTGAAAATAAAAGACAAGTTGAAAATCAAATATTCAGAATTTAAGTCGAAAGGAGATACGAGGTAAAGGGGTAATATGCTTACCTTGGGCTTAATAGCTTCAACCTTAGTCTTTATCTTCACCCCAATGGGTTTCTTCACTTCAGTCGAAGTCTTTGATGATTGACTACGGTCTGGCAAGTGTACCAGTCTGTCGTCGAGTAATAATTCACACTCTACTGAGTAGAATGAGTTCGTATCCACAGGGACAGCGCCTCGGTTACTAAGCTTATCTTAGGAATTTTTGAGATTGCCTCCGCTTTATAAGTTGGGATATTTTTAGATTCAAGAAACAGAGAATATAACTAGAAAGAAAGAAAATTTAAGAAGATAGGTTAAGTAGTTGGAATCCCTCCATTATTCCTGCTGGGTAGTTGGTGCTATATCGTTGACTAATCCTTTTTATTATTGGTGAACTAATATAATTAGTAATAACCGCGTACGATAATTACCCTAATTACGAGTATAGAGAATCTCAATTATTAAACAGGGAACCCGTGTTAGCCACGTTGTCACGTCCCTAACCTAGTGATTAGACTCTAAATATGTAGTGAATTAAGCATGGTTTCACTAGTTCTTTTACCCTTAACTTGTTAAGCTATCGTCTATTGATCGGGGTTGGTTGCCGGTTTTGAGGCACAATACTAGATCACTAACCCTATAGGTTAGTTGCCGAGCCTTGGGTAATCCTAACCTTGAGGCACAATATTAAATATCACTAACCCTATTGAGGTTAGCTGTCGGCCAGTGATAAACCCTGACCCTAGGCGCAATGCTAGATATCACCATCCCTAAAAGCGTTCCCTAATTGTAGCTATCAATCGGGTTACGTAATTAAAACATAGACAATAGAATAAATAAAACTGAATAGAAAATTATATAAACTTGGTACCAATTTATATGATTCCAGCATTCCTAACGGAGTTCATCTTCTCCACCTAACCTAAAGGAGTTTAGCTACTAATAGACATAATTAATTTACAAGAATTAAATAAATGCATACCAATAACCTTGCTACCTTGCGGAGGAAGTTACCTTTCCCGTTGAAGGGGGAAAGTTCCTTCCCTAGTGCTCCTCCTCCTTTGCTCCTTATAGAGAAACAGTTCTCTAAATTTCTGAATGAATAATTGTGAAGGAGAGAGACTCTATTTATAGTTTTTATGACTTGGGCAGCAAGGCTCATCGCGCTGCGATGAGTCCATCGCAGTACGATGTGTAGATTTTCTTCAAAAATATAACTGAAGATTCTGTTCTTTTCTTGGGCGCGAAGTTTTCCTCCCATCGTGCTGCGATGGCTGCTATCGTGCTGCGATGGCAAATTTAGATTTTTGCTCCAACACGAAAGTTGTAGCTCTTCGTCTTAGCTTTCCAACGCATGGTCACAGACCTCATTCCGATACTCGTAGCTCAAGTTATGGTCCGCAGACTGAAAGTTGCGTATTTTCTTCCTTTTAGCCTCTTTTTAAGCATTTTCTTCAATTCTTGACTTCTTGGACAAGTAACTTTACTTCTTTAGGTTTTTGCCTTGTAATTGGTCTAAAACTAATACTAAACTAACAATAAATAATACTAAAAACATCACATAAATTACTGTCATCAATGATCCAGCATCCTTCTTCAAATTTTTACCTAGAAGAAATTTTGTTGTGGTCAGTATCAAAGATAAAATAATAAAAAATCATCATAAGTAAGGGATTGACTAAGAGGTTTACCTCGACCTGAGGTAACAAGTTTCTTCTCAATGGATGGAAGGATGAAACCACTTTCCACCATACCCAGCATATGGTCAACACACCAATAGATTGACTAAAGTAGTAGTCATCCCACCAGGCACAAAATCCATCAGTGCAGTAAAAAGAGGGTTTAAAATCAAATGGTTTGAGGGCATATTCATATCCCTCTATCATCCGCAAATATTTTTTGTAGATCTTCTCTGATACTCCAGTGCCAAGAACTATTCGATCTGAATTCTCGAACAGCTTTTAGGTCTCATCTGAGACATACCAAATTGTCTCGAGACACAGTTGGGCAAATATCCTACTAAACCAAACTGGTTCGATTTATCCCCTATCCTGCAGGATAATACAGTCTGCTCCAGGTAGGCCCTCCAAACCTCATTTACCTCCTCCTCATTGTCTGGGTTGAATGCAGGAAAGTCTTCAGTAAACCACGCAGCACCATACTTGCGCTCAACAAAAGGGGCATGACGAGGTAAAAATTGGTTAAAACTTAGAAACATTTTCATGTGCTTCATGAAAAGTCTTCTAGTGTCTTGGTCTAGAGAGCGAGGGGTTAATCGAACCAACCTTTGCCCTTCGATCTCCCTCTCATAAACTTCTTTCTGATAGTCAGAAGGAACTATCAGCCCAAGTTCTGTCTCGAATGTGGCATTCAACCACAATTGCAGTAGCCACATAGGTCCAGAAACCACGAAGTTCGACCCATCTCTTGAAGCTTTAATAGCATCACTAGCATTCCCCATAGCTTCATAGAGAGTAGCTAGCAGTAGACGTCCCAAACTGAAGTGCCTAACTTCATGGATTTGCCTAGCCATGGGGATAAACATCCTAGCAACTTGAAGGGACTTCGAACAGAAGACATAATGGGATAACCACAAAGTTAGGAAAGCCACATGCTCTTCGTGGGACACCTCTTCTCCATCTTGTCCTTTGTTTTCAACAATGTATTTGGAAAAGGTGTTTTCCCTATAGTTAAGCTCAATATTGTCACCAGTCTTGGTTGGGTCAAAATGATCACCAGTAAGCCTAAGGCATGTGATAGCAGCTACATCTAAAAGAGTGGGGGTTACCATTCCGCATTTAAATTGGAAGGTGTTTGTAGATTTCTCATAGAAATGTAATGCAGCAATGAGAAGTTCAGGTTTATACTTAGGGTCGGTTCGACTAAATTGAATAAGAGGGTAAATCCTATAATTTTCCCAATATCCCTTGTACTCCTTCTCTACTCTATTCAACCAAGGGATATAGTATTTGTGAGCTGTATATGGTGCGGATCGAAACAATTTTATAGGGTTTTTAAAGTACCCAAAATGATAAGGATCTGTTTCGAATATCCTAGGTCCACAACTTACGTACTTGGGGAAGATTTTGGCTACATCGTTCGACATGATTTCTGCACCTGGGTGAGGACCACAGAAAGCATGAACATTTTTCCTCACAGAGAAATGAATCATTACCTGAGAGGTCCAGATCTTCTTGGTAGCTTCATCCCCAACAGGCTCAGAAACTATCTCTTCTCCATCATCACGTTCCAGGGGTTCTTTCCATTTCCCAGCAAATGGTACATCGAAAGCTTGATTTGTAGCCATTGTTGACGGTTGGTGAAATTGTGGGAAATCAAACGTTTTGTTTGGAAAATGGGTTAATTTCTTTGGTCAAAAGATGTTGATTCGGTGCGATTTGAAGTTTGAGAAAGATTCAACAGTTTAAAAATCACTGTTGCGTTGAAGATGAAGAATGTGAGTTGCAGAAATCAGAGCTTGAGTTTACGCAGAAAGTTCAGAAATTGAAGATGATGAAAAGTGTTTCTTTGTTTTCCCTGTTACTATTTATAGGGAAGAGTGTTTGGATTTAAAAATAAATCAAAAAGAAAAACAAAGTGCTTTCTCTTCAACTTCTAACTTTGACACGTCCTCCACTATCCCTAAAACCTAGGAGAAATGATGGATTGTGGGGATCAAGGTGACAGTTATTACTGTGCATGACATCAGCGCCGTCATTGGTTAGAGTGTCAAACACGTGGGTTTAAAATGCCTTTTTCTATTCTCATTCGAACTATTCGATCGAAACAGGCATTTTGGGGGCAATTTGTCAGCCCATATTTTGGTAAAGTCAAAATATGTTCTAAGTGCGTGATTAAAAGATAGTAAATGAAAATCCATTGTATTATCTGTTACTTCAAAAGTCATTAAAGATGTTTGGTTTTTAGAGCCAATGAATTTAATGGGAAATCATGCATGAACACATTATAAATGTTCTATTTTGAACATCATTCTTATTATTGTTTTCTTCAGGATCATTTCGAGTTGGTCGAAAGCTCAGTATGGTCGAAGCGTTCGCTGTGTAGAGGAAAAAGTATGTACTTGGCAAATATTCAAGAAACATTGCTACTTCGACTTCGATGTATACAACGGCTAATTCAAAGGATACGAAGGAATTCAAATTCAAAATACGTGGCAAGACACGCGTTCTCATCTTAGTTAGTTAGACGTTACTAGTAGTTAGGAAATAGTGTCTATATATATCATAGTTCTGTGATCGAGCAAAGGGTCACAATCTAAATACAAAAATCCTTACCAAACTCAAATTACCCATGTCAACGAGAGAAACGAGTGATCAAAGGAGAATGTATGTAACTGTGAACCATTTTCTTTCTTTGTAAATCATTTACATTCAATGCAATTTATCTGCTTTTCCAATTCAATTGTCCTTTCATTTAATTTCGACCTTTTCTTTCCTTCTGTTTATTTATTCGAATAAGCATTCTTTCTTGCAATTCAAGTTACATAAAAACATAAAAAACATTAAAAGCATAAGAACAATAATGAACACTAATTATCTTGAAAATATAAACAAAAGCACTATGTCCTGAGATTTACTAGATGATCTCTCTTGTAATAACTCAACTAGCGTTGTTTACCAAATTTCACAGTAAACACATAGTTAAAAAAAATTCCACATTACCCAAGTATTGCTTTTTGATGCGATTGTTTTGACTTGAGGTGCATATTGATACCGCATCTTTGTTATCAAAAAAGTTTTTGCTTAATTATTTAGCAATTTAAGATATTTGGTTTGATTTTTATGAACTTGGATCATCTCATTCACTATCTTCTACATCTCTCTCTCCTTCCTCTCTATCTCTTTCTTATTCTCACTCTCTCTCTTGATTATTTTAGAATTATTCATTGAAGAGAGAGATTGAGATTAAAAGAGAAATAGAAAGAAATGAAAGAAATGTAGAAAATGGTGAAAGATATGATCCAAATCCAATTTTTATGCTCATCTTTATCGTGTCTTCAATCAATATTCAAGAAATCTAAACAAGGTTTGTTGGTACATCAAGTACAAAATACAGTTCAATTATTAAGAATCAACATACGTAAGCTACTTACTCTCGTTATTTATTTTTGAAAAATGCTAACTAGTGCCCCGGGGGCACTAGTTAAGGAACTTAATATAGTAATATTGCATTGGAACTTGTGCAATCATTCTTTTCAAAATATAAAATATGTGTTTTTCAATACAAAATTTACCTTTTTAAGTATCCTTAACTAGTGCCCCGGGGAACTAGTTAGCATGACCCTTTATTTTTTTTGTAAGATTCGTACTCTATTTGTCTCTTTTATGATATACTACTCATTAGTATTTTATGTTTCCATATTCAATCAAATCAAATTAAATTAATTTTAATAATTTCATAAATTATAGATTTCTTTAATTTCTTAAACATTTATAAATGATACTTACCAAAAAAACATTTATAAATGATACTATTTATTTATCTTTTTTTAAAAAAAAATTATCTAATACATATAATAAGATATATTTATAAATTGTTTTTTTAAGCAAGATATTTATAAGGGTTAAATAAGTAAATATTCCTTATAGTTTTCCAGAATTTTGTTTTTAGTTCATAAAAATTTTTATCGCACTTTTTGGTCCCTAAAAAATTTGCTATCACAAATTTTGGTTATACTTTTAATCAAACTCTTATATACTTTTATATTTTTGAATGATATTTTGTATTCATGTTTATAATATTATAAGAACATTTCCGATAAAAAATTAGAATTTTTTTTAACATAAGATGAATTATTTATGAATTTTTATGTGCAAAAAACTAAAAAATTCATATTTAATTCATCTCTTGTTAAAAAAAATTAAACTTTTGCAAGAGCGATTCATATAATGTACTAAACATGACAGCATAAATTTTTTTAAAATTTCAAATGGTATGCACGAGTTGAATGAAAAGTAGGGACAAAAAAACATTACAGAAAATACTTCAAGGAGCAAAAAGTGCGAAAAAAATCTTTAGGAACTAAAAACAAAATTCTGGAAAACTATAGGGACCATTTACTTATTTAACCCTATTTATAAATTGTTCTTCAAATATATATCAATTTTATTTTTTATACCATTAAACTATTTGTATCATTTGAAAATATTTGGAAATGCTTTTAAACTAATTAAACTATTAATTGAGTTACCATATTATATGTACAATCATTTTGTGGTTACTAATCTCTATCGTAGATCTTGTTGGAGGGGAGAATATTTTTCCCTCCAGCTAGGGCTGACAATGAATCGAGTCAACTCGAACAAATTTAATATTTGATTCAATAATTGATTCATTAAACTTGGTTTATAAACCAAATAAGACGAACTTGAGCTGAAAATGAAGTTTATTAATTAAGTGAGTTGAATTTGATGACTCGATTGGTTCATGAGTTGGGTCAATTTTATATAAAAGTACACTTCAAAAATATTTTAAATTTATATATTTATGTTATCAATTATATACATTTAGATAATTGAATATAGTAGTATATATACACACACACTATAATTAGTTTAACACCAAATCTAAACCGTATATTATTTTTAATCAAAGACTATAATACTGGTGTTGGATAATCAAAGGCAAGGGGTTATTTTAATAAAAATATTTTAGATAGACATACATATTGGTTGTATAATCTTGCCCTTTACTCATATACTATACAGATATGGATTTTGTGCAGTCAAAGAGATATGATTGTACTGCAGTCAATTATATTTAAAATATTTGATAAAGTTTGTACCGTTCATATTTTTAACTTAAATTTTATATTTAAAAATAGTCAAAATCTAATCTTAAAATCTGTATCCAATATGGATTGAATATTTCAGAAGTCTTTTGCATAGAATTCAATTTCATACTACACATAGCTACAATTCTAGTAAATCATTTAAGGCGCAATGTGAAAATGGAAACCATCATGACCTTTGTTTTCTCTTTTATCTTGCTTATGCCCCTTCTTTGCATTCCTTTTTCAATTAAAATTTATTCTTTTTTTTTTTTGACAAAATTTATTCTTTTTCTTATGCAAGTGGAACTACAACTATATTTTTATTACAAAATCTTTTGGCCTAACAATTCTACGGAGGGAGTAGTTTAGATGTGTTGTTCACACACAAAAAAATCAACATAGTGCTCCGTCCGTCTCTTTTTATAAGAGTTAGTTTGACAAAAAATTTGTCCCTTTTTATAAGATATTTTTACAATTATCAATGACATTAATTATTATTTTTTCAAACTTACCCTTATTTACTTTGCATAGTTTTTTTAATAGCATTAAATTCTCTTTTGTTTGATACAAATCACTACAATTAATTGTAAGGGTAAACATGTAAAATCAATATAATTTGTCAATCAATTTAATACTAAAATACACTTTCTTAGAGCATCTCCAATAGGGGTATCATAGAGAGTTTCATAGACTTATGATCCGTATCTAACTTTTTTGTATCATTAGAGTTCCATGACGTGGCACAGAGGGTATCAAAATTGATGATACGGTACCTTATTTAAGGTACCGGTACCTTATTTAAGGTACCGTATCATCAATTTAATGTTACTTTTTTTGTACTCCTATATAAAATTAAATAGAATAGATCATTTGCTAATAATGTATGATACCAAAAGTGGTATCACCATTGGAGCAAATTATGTATCATTGCATAATTATTACATGGCATTATAGGGACCACCTTTTAGTGATGTATGATACCCAAAGTAGTATCACCATTGGAGATGCTCTTAGAATACATGTTAGCAAAACTCTTGTTTTATCTAAGATGAGACATAGTCTCGATGCATATTTAATTTGATACTTATTACTACTACTTTTATTCTTAAATATAAGACTCCATTGACTAAATTTGAAAATTAAGAAAATTTATTGAAATAATATAGTGGATATTATCTTCGTCCCTAAATATAAGAACATTTTCAGATTTTTCTTTGTCTATTTTTATAAAACTCTTCAAATTTACAAGGCCATTAATTATTTCTTTACCAACATATCCTCAATTAAAGTGCATCTTTTTTTACAATTTATAATAAATATTCTAGAAAAAATAGTAACTCATTCTCTCTTTTAAAAGATAAAATTGTAAAAACAATTTCAATTGTTAACATATTTAATACTACAATCAACTTTCTTAATCTCTCCAATTTTCATAGCGGGATCTTATATTTAGGGACGGATGTAGAATTTTCTTTTTTTTACAAAATTATATTTAGTGGTTATAGACCATAATTCCTTCGGTTTTAAAGTGGATTTAACACCATATTAGGTCAAAGTACCATATTAGAATGATCATAATATCATATATTAGAGTGACTTTAATATTCTACCCAAAAAAAAAGAACGACTTTTATTCGAGTGATCTTAGGTTGCGTTTGGCCCTACTTTTTTAAGGTTTAAAAGTCACTTTAAGCTTAAAGTTGAAAATAAGAAATTTAAAGTTAAAGTAGAAGTTATTTGGTATTTATTATTTTTTTCAACTTAATGAGTACTTTTAAGTTAAAATCTATTTGATAAAATATTTTTACAAAAGTTACAAATTTATCGTAAATAACATGAAATTCATCTTTTTTCAATAAATGTCTAGTAATATTTTGGGATCCGATGAAATATCCCGGCTTTCCACAGTTACGAATCTCAACCATACAAATGTCTAGTAATATTTTGGTATCTGATGAAATATTCCATTTTGCTTTTCTAAAATTTTCAGATTTACATGAATGACTTCTTTAGTAGCCATAACTGTAATATATTTTTCAAAGTCATGAATTAATTAAAAGCAAACTAATATTTTACAATATAATATTTAAATCACCCTATTAATATTATTTGTTGTTTTTATCTTTATCGTCAAATGATAAAATGCAATCGAAAAGAAAAATCCAATCATGTAAACACAATACAAGCATATATAGCAAAGAGTATAATTAAATTTAACATGATAGCTAATAGATAACAATGAAAAAATGGACAGAAAAGAACAAGATAGAAACTAATTAAGGGACAAAAACTGATCAGGATTCATATCTCAAATAAATGGCATAAAGTAAAAATAAAAAAGTCTAATCAACAAAAGGACAAAATAATAGAGTAGTAATAAAGTATATATGAAATAGAACAAATAAAAAACAAAGGCTTAAATGCATTTTTGGTCCCCTATTTTGATATTTTTAAACTTTTGGTCCTCGTATTTTGATTTTTTTGAACTTTTGGTCCCCCTATTTTAAAAACCAACTTCTTGGTCCCCCTATTTTGAAAGTCAACTAAAAAATTTGGCCCCCCACTAATTTTAATGACGTGGCCTCCTCATTAATGATGTGGCATTAGTAAATTGAGAAAACTATTTTCCATGTGGATATTGTTATAATTAATTTATTATTTATAAATTAAAATAATAAAAGATGATTAGAAAAACGATTCAGCCTTCATCGTCCTCAAAATTCAACACCAACACACATCATCATCATTAACACTCTTTAACCCAAATCTTTAAGGTCATTCCAATTTTTTTTCTTCTCTCTTTAACAAACATTAAATTATGAAACCATTCAAGCAAAAACGATTCCAAACCCAGGAAAGAAAATTAAGGAAAAAAAATTGATCCAAACCCAGGAAAAACTCAAAATTCTGAAATCATTCTGACACTCTTGCCTAGAACAATAGAAATTGAATTCGCATTCCAAACTCAGAAAAAAAAAATAAGTGATTTTGATTTAAACCCAGATTTACATCGTACGAAACAAAACAAAAAAGACAAAAATGGAACGAAGAGGAACACAGATCTTAACGCCTCCAGCATCTTTGTTGTTATTTTGGCGTTTTCCTTTTTTGGTTTAGTTGTTGCTGGATTTTCATTTTTTTTGGGGGTTTGTTGGTGTTTGGAGTTTCTTGTGTTTGTTGGTGTTTCTTTCTGGTGTTTGAGGAAGAGAATTCATGTATGTGTGGAGCACATTATGTCTTCTAGATGCACTGAGAAGTTTCGTTTGAGGAAGATTAAGAACGATCAACTCAAGGTTGAGGCTAAGGCCAAGGCCAAGGGTGAGGTCATAAGCACCAAACGCAAGCCAGGGGGACCCAAACCTGGCTTCATGGTTGAAGGAGCTATACATTGGAAACAATACTCCAACCATACGATGTTGTTCCTGATCTCAAGGGAGGATACTAGTCATCTGGAATTTGATCATTTTTTTGTTTTTATTGAAATGTTTTTATTCAATTTTAAATGAAATGAAAATAAAATAATGATATTGGAAAAAATATATATTTCCAAGTCATCTTTGCCACGTCAACAATTGCAGCGCCACATCACTAAAATGGGAGGGGGACTTAAAAAAATGTTGACTTTTAAAATAGGGGGACCAAAAAATTAATTTTTAAAATAGGGGGACCAAAAGTTCAAAAATATTAAAATAGGGGGACCAAAAGTGCATTAAAAATAAATAAAATAAATTGACACTTTGTCATGGGATTCGATAGTGGACATGTATGCACAAGGCTCCGAAAAGTCAGTTTAAAGTTCCTTTTATCTCTTTATTTTCAAAGTCACTTATATTGTGTTTTCATCATGATAAAAAAGACACTTTTTATTTTAAGAACTTTATCAAAATTATGTTTGGCCCTACTTCAACTTAAAAGAAGTAGAAAAGTGAAAAATAAGTAGGGCCAATGGAATACGATTTCAATAGTAGTTGAGTTGTTTTATCCGAGACATCGAAATTGAGGGTGCATTAGCATTAGGAAACATAAAAAATGAGGGATTTAAATCGTGTTTACCATTTTTAACTTTTTAAATTTAAAACATAAAGCAAGACAAAAAATTTAACTTCTTTAGCAAAACATTTAATATCAATTTAAGATACACATAGAGTGAAAGTTAAATCATAAAAAACTTAAACAAAGTAAAAAGAAGATAAACACAGAAAAAAGACAACATATGATTTTTATAATGGTTCACTACCAAATGGTGATATAGGGTGCGTTTGTTTTAGCTTTAAAAAAATAGATTTTTTCTTTGTATTTTTTGAAAAAGTTGTATTTCAAAAATGATTTTTATGAAAATCTATTTGAAATAGTTTCAAATTAAATGATTTTTTTTAAAATTTTGATGTCTAAAAAAATTTCAATAAAATGATTAAATGCCTAAAATCACATTTTTAGAATAACTATTCAAACCAAATTTTCATTTGAAGCTTTTATAAAAAGTTTCTTTGTAAATTTTTTTTACACAAAATTATATAACACTATAAAATCTATTTTCAAAAAAATCCAAAACAAACGGGCCCATAATCCAATCCACCCCATCTAGAATGGCTTTTTTCCCATAGAAAGATTTCAATAAATATAATCCGCAATTACAATTACTACGAAAGGGCCCATAATCCAATCCACCCTATCTAGAATGGCTTTTTTCCCATAGAAAGATTTCAATAATTATAATCCGCAATTACAATTACTACGAAAAACCTTACCCTAGATTTCATACCCTAGACATGAGGATTTCCTACCCCTCAAGAGAGGACTTCACTTATCTTGTAATAAGCTTTCTGCCACTAATTAACAAGCAGGTTATAAAAGGTTCGAGTTTGTATCAGTGTGAAACAAAGTCGCGGTTCTAAAATTTAACTCTTAAAAAGAGAATTTAAAATAATAATACTATATCAATTCAAGTATATGTACAAAATAATTTAAATAAATTTGAGAGGATATGAAATTGATTCTTAGATCATATATATGTTGGTTTTTTAGATTTCCTCAAAGCAATCAAGAAGATTGCCTTTTTTATTTTGTATTTACTGGTTGAATGCTTATGAGGATACCATTGATGCATTCATGTGTATTCATAGAATAACACATTCTTTTACCTTTCTCTTTATATAAAAGATCAGAGAGATGAATAGAGTCGTTAAATAGCTGTTGAGTGATAATTTTTCTTCCCATTGAGCTTGAGTACAGATCATACAACATCATATGATTCTGGCATATGCATCTTGAATGTTTTGAGCTGATATAATATAACTATTGTTTGGGAATTATATGTGTGTTAATGAGTCATTTGATGACACGCATATGTCCTTGTATATATTAGTACTCTTTACCAAGTGATATATAGTTATTGATATATAGATGATACAAAATTGTTAGTGGATTCCATTAGTTGGTTTTTTTAGGTGTTGAGTTGGAGATATTCACTGTTTATGATATATTATTATTTTTATTTTTGACTCAATTTTATTATATACTATTATTAAAAAATTATAAATGAATAATATGTACACGTATGACACATTCAGTACAAAAAATTGGATTTTTCCATTATGAATGCTCTAATCACTTTTTTCTTTTAAAGTCTTCGGGTTTTTTGTCAGTGAAGGACAATTGTTGACTTTTACTTCTTATATTTAACTCTGATAATAACAAAGTCTCCAATTTTTGTTCAAGTGAAGAACAATTGTTAACGTTGACTTCATATATTTAACTATAATTTAACTCTAGTAACAACAATTATTTTAAATGATATATCAATAAAATTAACAATTTTTTTTTTTTTAATGAAAACGTACTTATAGCATTTCAAAAATTAAAATGTGTTCAACACAACATAACATTTCAAAGAGAACATGGGGACCAACTATAAATATAGCGCGTTAACTAAACTATGAGCAACTTCAATTATTTCATTTATTTCATTTATTTGTAACCTAATAAATTCAATACTAAAGTTACTATATAAGTAGAAGAAAAAACTTTTACAATAGAACATATGTTGCCAAACTCTATAACCTCTTGATTATGTGAATGGAAGCTATATCCACCACCTTCTTTAAATCAAGTTAAAAATCAACGGGACTCAAATTAAGTTAATGAACTCAATCAAGAGCCGAGAGAAAATCAAGAGTTTCACCAACATGTACATCAGACATCAAAGAAAACAAGGAAGAAATAAAACAAAATTCCACACACACCACGATCCACATAATCCATTGATGTGAGAAACCCATTTTTTGCATGACACCACGAAGATAATTTCAATCAATAATGTCATAAGTCTTACTGATATCAAGTTTAAAGGCTATATCCCCGACTGAATCCCTTGTAAAAACCCGAATCAACGTTACATTTGATCCACCCTATAAATATATCACATTTTATAAAGACATAAGCACATTTTTAAGGCACTGAGTAACCCAAAGGTAAATTTATTAAAAGACTTCAATTATCATGTAAATATTTTATTGCAAAGATACCACAACCTTATATGTAAAACTAGTGAGGGTCTCATGAAATCAACTAAATTTAAGAGCAAGTCACTTCTTAGACATTATACTGTGTGACCTCACTAAGGGATAACACCTTTCCTTGCAAATAACACCTTTTCTTGCCAAATCCATTAGTGTGGGATTATGAAAATAATGGAATTTAATTGCTATTGATTTCTTCCCTTTAAAAACCAATTCTCACTTATAGATATCTTCATCTATAAATAATTATAGCTACTTCTACTCAATGAGCACAAAAACTAATATTTATATTTCGTACCTTATAATATTTTAAACATTGCATCGTATGGTACAATGTTCATCATAACATAGTTTTGAATCAAAAGCTAATTTGTCTGTGTTATGTTTCTATTTTTATTTCTTTCAAAACTATCATAAGCTTGCTTAGTCCTTAAGAAAAGCAAGAAGCTTGAAACCAATCCAACAATTGAAATGCAACCCCACCATATAAATGTCTGCATATAGCATTTCCTTCCCATACACAACGACATCTCGCGAAGCCATATTGATTGTCTTGTGCTTATGGCATGAGAGTCATAAACCAATGCTGCAAGGAGGCCATAAAGACATGACCCTAAAGGAATGTTTGTGATGAGGATATTGTGGTTCACCCCTACACTGTTTGGACCAAATAGTTCTGATGTTATAGATACTGCTGCAGAAAATACAAAGCCAGAACTTAATCCAATTAAGCTTGTGCCTAATTGCAATGCTGTTTTGGTTCCGGATATGGCTAGCAAAATGAATGCAATCGGTGTTGGTATCAATGCTGCTGCAAACCATCCAGTTCTTGCAAAGTGTATCTTGCTGCATTTGTCATACAAGACTTGTCGATTAGTTATTGAGTAGATAGAAGACTAAACATACTTTTTTTGCTATAGTTTTGGAAGAATCATTCAATAGTCAACAAACATTGAACAAGATTCATGAGTAATTTCATGATGATAATGAGATAAGGATCACTCATACATTAAAAAGCGAGTAAGAATAGTTATGAGAATATTATTTCAAAGGACCTAGGGATGCCTTGGTCTTCTTAAATGGGAGGTCTGTTCGGACTGACTTATTTGAGTTTATCTACGGACATATAAGCACTTGTGATATTGTTTGAAAGATTTCATGAAAACAACTTATGACATGTTCTTAAGCTATTTTCAGCTTATTTTTTGTAAGCTCTCAAGAATAGCTTCTAAAAACAACTAATGGATTATATGAAAAGCATTGGACTTAATCTGGAAAAAAGAAGCGATTAGACTTTGGCTCTGTTTGGATTGACTTATTTTTAAGCTTATGTGAAACAACTTATGCAAATATTTGTATGTATTATTATAAGCTTTTCAATTTAGTTTATGATAAAAACAACTTATAAAGATACAATTTTTGTCACTGAAAACTTATGAATTATCACAAAAGTTTATTTATATGCATAAGCTATTTTCATAAGCTCAAAAGTAAGTCAAATCCAAATGGTACACACTATTGAAAAAGGTTATGATTCCATCTTTTTCTTAATGCACACACACATTATATATTGGTTTTGAGGCCTCGTTTTGATCCCTACCACATAATCTTTGCCAACAGTTAACAGAATCTAGTCAAATTCTATCAAAGTTCATGGTTAATTTTTTTCAAATTGTGCAACACTGCTCCATATAAATTATCCTTGAACCTAGAAAGACCTCTAGAACATACCTGCTGAATAAATCAGGTGCGGCTGCAAGAAGTCGGCCAAAAAAGGAACATGTGGAGTAAAGTGTCACAAGAGAACTTGTCATAGAATTATGTCCAAGTGATTGAGAAATTTGGCCCAAATTGTTACTATAAACCAATCCAATTGTTCCACCACAGAAATAAGCAATGTAATATAACCAAAAATCCCACCTACTAATCAACATCTTAGTTGTATGTTCTTCACCAAGCATTATAATCTTCTCTTTCTCCAACATATTCACAAAACATAAACTCTTCTCAATCATCATGCTTTGAACACTTCCATTATTCCTTGCACCATGATCCTCTTTACTAATCAGTTCTTTGTGAAGCTCATGATCATCATTATTATTTTCAACAAGAGTGAAACTTGATTCATATAACGAAAAGTTAGTCGGAAGAGTGAAACAAGACCATTGTTTTGAATACACAATGCTTGGCAAAAATAAAAGCATTGCTAGGAGAAAAATCGCGCCGACAAGGATAACACGAGCTACGGTTAGGGACGACGAAAGAGAATATAGGCAGAGAAGGTATAGGCCTGTGACAAGGGCAAGGATGTTGAGGAAAAGAAAAATTAAGGAATCATGATCGCTACGATGAAGTGTGTCCGCGGAATGTGGTTGTTGAGGTTGTGGTTGGTGGAGAATTGGAATGAGTACTAATGCTGAAATGAGGAGAGGAACAATGGCATTGAGGAAGAGATAGAGTGTGTCATTGTTTGAGATTATTGCATTTGCAATGAGAGTGTATAAAGCTGCACTTACACCATTGAAACTAATGCTTAAAGATAATGCAAGTGAACGGTTA
Organism: Trifolium repens; assembly: GCA_030408175.1. Lineage (NCBI taxonomy): Eukaryota > Viridiplantae > Streptophyta > Magnoliopsida > Fabales > Fabaceae > Trifolium > Trifolium repens. Next base: position 18,952,656 of record CP125849.1, read on the forward strand.
GTAGTGAAATTTTTTATACATAATACATAGCAGATGGTGTTGAACCAGCTGATGCTGCAGCCTGCAATCAAGCATAGAAAAAATACCTGCAGTACAATGTAGTCAACAATATTGTAATCAATTTTTAATCTTTTACTAAAATATTATAAACATATAAAATCAATTTGAACATCCACAGTATACAATCACATACTTTGGAAGCCAAAAGTACAATTAAAACATATATTTATACCTAAATTGAATTTTTTTAAAGCAGTTTTTTCTCCATATTTTTTAAGTCTAAATTATTAGTTGGGACATAGATATCATATTTTATTTTAGACAAATTAATTAATATGAATAAAGAAATCAAACGGAGATTTTATTTTTTTGGTGTAAGTGTAGTGTCCCACGGTTAACATGTTTTCTATTGCAACTTTTGTAATCATTTTATAATAACAAAGACAATTCTTGTCAATTTTAATAGGTCAATCAATGTCATGGTGGAGAGTTGTTGCGGAGGATAAGTATTTTAAGGATATACAACATGTTGTGTTTCAAAATACTGTGTTACCTAATATGGCTGTCAAAATTAAGAAATTGCCTATTGGTTAGAACTTAGAAATTATCTTTTTTAAATTAGGTATAAGTTATGATTGTCAAGAGAGGAAATAGAAGCACAACATGATTCTATGTTGTTTAGTTGTTCCAACAACTTGCAAGTTAGGTGGACTCTAGCAACCTTTTATTATAAATTTATGTGAACAACAATTTGAATTCCCTATAGCCGCCGCAAACCCGTTGAATTTAGATTCAACGGCCCTGCAACCGCCATAGAGAATTTATGTACTTTGCTGGTGTTCTTTGCATCAAGCTAGAAAATTGGCTCCAAAACAAATACGTAACATTTATATTTATTTATTTATTTTTGGTATTAATCATCTGATTCTAATCCCCGGTAATTCAGAGTTTCCACCAAGAATCAAACTCAGGTTCTACCAAACGATTTGTTATAAAGGGAATTCACTAACCACTTGAGTCTGATGTCTTGGTTTGTAACATTTATATTTTGTGCTATAAGAAATTGCTTTAACAAACCCCAAAATTCATAACATGGTTAACAAAATTTCTACCACAAATTAAGAAATCAAAGAAGCAAAATTTCCAATAACAAACAACAAGTAGAAATGTAAAGAGAGAATAGTTAGGAGTGACGAAAACTGACCAGAAAATAAGGCAAAGTGATGAGTCTTTGAATGAGAAGCCATTGGAAACCATAACCAAAAAGGCCCAAGAAAGCAGCCATGAACAAAACCACCCACAATGGAAAATACATGAGTGAGACACCAGAACACCAACCAAATGCCTTCCCCATATCTGATGCTACTGAAAGACAATTCAACTGAAGTTGAGTTATATCAAGAACTGATTTCAGCTCAGATGAGTATGATGAAAAATCAAAATTTGTTCCAGTGAATGCTTGTATCCAAATTGTTGCTATTAGCACCACCCATTTTCTTGATTCCCCAACCATTTTTCTTCTTCCCTCTTGAAGATTTTCCCTTTCTTATTAACTCCAATATCTTCTTCCAACCACTAAGATATAAGAAGATGTATGATATCAGCTTTTCTTTTCTCTCTGGTTCAAGCTGAATTTGGTGATGACTTGCTTAATGGGATTGGTTGCTTGTTTTGTTTAAATTTGTATCCTTTTTTTAATGTATTTTTTTTTCTATTGGGTTGGTAGATAAAGGAAAGTTGAGAAGCAAGAGAATTATACAAAAAAGAGAAAGGATAAATTTGTTGAAGGTCTTTCTTCTTGGGCATAGTCATGAGTCATGACTATGACTGGAGGGTAGGAGTCATTTCATTGAAAGTGCAAAATAATAAGGCCAATAAAATGAAAGTGCAAATAATAAGGCCAATCAAATTTATGGATTGTGAATACTCTTTCTTGGATTGGTGTAAATTTGCGGTTCTCCATTGTGCCACATTATGTGAAAGCTACATCATTTAAATTGGATAAGAGAATTGGCTTGTGCATCCTTTTCAATTATAAATACCTGCTTTGTACTTATTTTCAGCATACTAACATTCCCTATAGTTAACTTCATAATCATAATAATAATAATAATAATAATAATAATAATAATAATAATAATAATAATAATAATAATAATAATAATAATAAGAGCAACAATATGCTTGGATGGTAAAAAGATGCATTAACATTTGATATGTTGGGGCGCATGTTTGAACCTGCAATTTTTTACTTCTAAACTTTTTATTTTGGCTTTCTACTTCTAAGCATTTAGTATGTGTGAGTTTCGCCGCTAACTCTTTGAAACAAAAAAATAATAATAAATATATAATAGTGTGGTTTTATTGATCCAATTATGATTAAATTATCGAATCATTAGTTATATCTCTAACATTTTGTAAGAAAAAAAAAACTATATCTCTAATTTGAAATCAAACTTTCTTTTTTGACATAAGCATGAAATCAAACTTTCTTGAAGAGCTATTTTGCTCCATTCAGCCTCAGGGACAAGGTGTTTTTGAGGGGCAGGAAGTGATGGGATATTAAGGTGGTCCACCGTAGCACGATTCTAGTAATGCTACATTTGTTAAAATTTAAATAAAATTAAGCTGTTATCACAAGTCACAACCCTCAATTAGTTCTCTTGATAGGTGCTAGTAATAAAAGAGACTAAAAACAGAGCCAAAGGTAAAAACATCTCCAACCAAAAAATTTATCTCAAATATCAACAATGTACTGTATAACATTACGATGGTCACAAATTATATTATCAATAATTCATGGTGTGAAATAATTAAATCAGTGGTCTTTCAGTTACATCTGACTCAGATATTATTTCAGCACAAGATACCATTCGTATCTTATGAAAGAGATCAAGGATTACTGCCACCATCTTCATCATCAAGGACAAGTTTAACTCCATTGTACTTAAGAGCATTTACCACAGCCCAAATCTTGGTTTGGCTCTTGAACCCTTTCTTTTCTACTTCCTTATTTACATTTACATGAATACCTCTTCCTTCTCCTTCATTGAGTCCCTCAACTTTGAGCCGCCTTGCCAATACCTCCCCTACAACAGCAGCTGCTTTTGCATTGCAGGACCGGCCACACTCAAGGGACTGCTTAATGTCATGTTCTGCGGTGGATGATGTTGCTACTATTCGCCCACTGTTTCGATCTATCACGTTTGCAGTGATGTACTTTATTGATATGAACAATCTCAGCACATACCGTTTTGTTAAAGTCATTCTTCAATCATCTGATAAGTGGCCTGAAATCAAGAACATAAATCAGTTTCAAAAAAAGGAACAGAAAAAAGTAACAATGAACGAATATGTAATGTCACACATTAAAAGGAAAGGAATTCAGGTACTCGATGCAAGAGGTTAATTGTTTCAAAAAGAAAATGTCCATTCAAGATTTCTGTCTTTCTTTTTGGTATATGTTTGGTTTTGCATCAACTAGACATCTGTTGGCCCAAAATCAAGGCAGTTTTCCACGTCTAAGCAGAAGCTCCATTCTGTAGCTTCTAGGAAACCACGGCAAAATAAAAGATGGGCGTGTGTTTGAGCCTCCAAACGCCAAACCAAACAGATTCTTAATCTATTGAAAAGAATCACATTGATAATTAGCAGAAAAACTATCATTGAGGTTAACAACAGATGCTCCATTCAAGTTTGAATAAAATCTGAATTTCAAGATACAAGCACTATACGAAGTAGAAATACAAGACTAAAATTACACATACTATTTCAAAAAAAAGAAGCAATCGAAGAGAAACCAACATGTGACAAATATACGATACGAGCACACTCGTGCTGCTGATGCATGCCATCTAGATTAGATATAAACTAACATATGTATATGGAGTGGGATTATTAATTTATTATAGACACTGGGCCAACGAAAAAAGAAGAATTTGGAAATACATGGAAGATAATTATCAATCAAAGCCAAAAATTAGCACCAGTACTCCATACTTGCAGCAGAAAATGCTTTGTAACCATCGCAAGTACTCATAAGATATGAAACAAGGTAGATCATCGTGAAACTACGTAACAGGAACGTTATAAAATTAAAGGAAGATGGTGGCTAGCTAGTGATATAGAGTATGATGATAGCAAGTTGATGATCAATGACAAAAATGTTCAAGCTATATTCACTTAAAGGATTTTCTCGCATGCAATGCAACTAATTTCACAAGTAATTGAAACCTTTTTTTTTCAATGCAGAACTATATATTACATAGACAATGAATCAAACACAAGGTGTGCAAGGAAATAATATTACATAGACAATAAATCAAACACAAGGTGTGCAAGGCAATAGCAGGAAAATGAAAAACATGGTGTTTCTTTGAAGAATTCGAAAATATCCAAGCACGATACCTATTATATATGAGAGAGGAAGCAAAATCCGAAAACCAAGAAAGAAAGGAAAGGTGGACGAAATTCGAGGACAAACTCCGCCTGCGTTTTTACGGCCAGTTGAGCTCACTGCTATTCAACTTGTTTATGATACAAATGGATAATGGTAACTGTTACAATGGAAAGGTAGACTAGTTAGGGGTGATCGCGGTGCGGTTTGGTTCGGTTTTGAGCATAAAAGTCATTCTAACCGCGAGATAAAAATGCGTGCGGTTCGGTTTGGTTCGGTTGGTTTAAAAAGGTCATCCAAACCAAACCAAACCAAACTAATGCGGTTAGGATCGGTTCGGTTGTTGCGGTTTACAGCATAACATTTCAGTGCGAAACAATTTTAAACATCAAAAAAAAAATTGAATTTCCTAAATAATATTAAAGTACCAATAAAAGTTGTTTATCCAAAATAACATCACAGTACCTTACAATTTTAAATATCTAAAAAAAATATTTAAAGTTTCAAAATAACATAATAGTACCGATAAAAGTTGTTGATCTAAAATAATTTTACAACACCAAAGTAACATTACAATACAAAAAATAAGAATAACTTAAAGTTCCATTAATTTGGTGGACTGACTTGGTAATTGAGCTATGTATATTGGAATATAATAAAAACTTAATGTGATTTTAGTGGTATTGGAATATAATAGAAGCTTAATGCGGTTTTAGCGGTTAACCGCGGTTTTCGCGGTTTTTGCGGTTCGCGGTTCAATAGAAAACCATCCAAATACATCCAAACCAAATGCGGTTTTTGCGGTTTTCGGTTTGGATTGGTTCGGTTTGCGGTTTTACTTTTGGATTGGTTCGGATATGATCACCCCTAAGAGTAGTAGAGTTTGAATTATTAATTTTCAATGTTTAATTTTTTTTGTTAGTAGCTAATGATCAGAAATTTCACTCATAACGTGGATAGGTAGGGTGATCGGAGTTGAAATCTTGGCTCTTGCATATATAATGCAATATCTCTGCTAATTGAGCTAAGCTCATGAAAACTTCAATTGATTTAAATTTTTAAGTTTTAGAATTGTTCGAATTTGGCACTTCTCCTTTGATATTAACATCTCAAATTTATTTCCTTTTATTTAGTAAAAAAAAAATTATTCATTTAAAAAAAAATTGTCCTCATTAAATTTTTATTGAAAATTGTCCTCATTTATAAAAGGTGTGTTTAAAATTTAAAAAAAAAAGGGGTTTATGTTGTGAATATTTTAGTGGATGTCCATTATCATTGTCCATTCTATTTTCCTATAAATTATCATTGTAATAGAAATTACACATTAAAAAGAATAATACAATCTATATTTTTTCTATCTTCCCTCCTTTATCTTTTATTCTCTATTATTCCTCTTGTTTAGAAATAGTTTTATAGCAGTTTAATTTTTTTTTAAATAAAGTTTATAAAAGATAATTGTTTAAAAAATTCTACATTCACTTAAGAGCATTTTGATGAAGGCGTGAGTCTCTTATAGCTTAACCCAAGTCTTGAGTTCAACTCCCGACTTAGGCATGCAGTACTGTTAAAACTTTTAGGGGGAATTTGTCATTCAATTAGTCCCACATGACTTCAGGGATTAATCTCTATAAACGCAGATGATACCCGGTTCACGCCAAAAAAATTCTACAATAAAAAATCTTACATCCACTTATCTATAGTGCAAAAATATTTGGGGAGATAGTATGGTAGTTATAAAATTTTGACTTATGATTTAAGATTCAAATCTTTTATGTTTAGACTAATTTATTGTTTGTCAATGTCGAATTATTTTTAAAAATAAAAAGAAATAAAAGTAATTATATTGTTTAATCGTCATTTTCATAAAAATAAATTCATTTAGTCGACAAATCTTAACTCAACTAACATAAGTTGAAATTGTTAGATTTGAGTTTGGTCATCTACTTTAAACATGTAAGTTTTTTAATAATTTATCATTTCGTCTATTTTAAAAAATAAAACAAAAAATCATTTCACAATTAAAATTTTTTGGTAAGATTTCACAATTAATTAATTAATCCAAAAGAAGGTGTGAAAATATAAAAGATAGAATATTTCAATTCCCCCAACTCCTTCTCCCCACAAAACCCTAACACACAGACGAGACAAACCTCCTAAACCCTCTCACTCATGGCTGAACCTGAAACCAACAACCATCAACAAGAACAAGAAGAACCCACATTCCCCGCCAAGCGCAAACCCGATCAAGAAGAAGACACCCATCACCTTCCCAACAAAATTCCCAAAACAACAACCACCACCACCTTAGACAACAACCATTCTCAACATTCCGAAGTTCCCACCACCGCCAATTCTGCTTCCGACGCCGTTCCTGACAAAATAGACGGCGGAGATGATGAAGACAACAACAAAAACAATGAATCCGAAAACGATGACGATGATGATGATGATGAAGATGACGACGAGGATTCTGAAGGTGAACCTGTGGTGGACCGGAAGGGAAAAGGGATTTTGCGCGATGATAAGGGGAAAGGGAAATTGATTGAAGAAGAAGACGAAGAAGATGATGATGACAGTGATGATGGTAGTAGTGATAGTGATGATGATTCCAACGGCAATGTGTCTGGTAGCGACAGTGATTTTTCTGATGATCCGCTTGCGGAGGTTGATTTGAATAACATTCTTCCTTCAAGGACTCGGCGGCGAACTGCTCAGCCTGGATTGCACATTTCTGGAGGCACACCGAATGCTGATTAAATTCTATTAAGGTTAGTGAGGTTTTAGTTTTAGATTAATTATTGATTATTGATATTGTTATAGAGTTATTGGATTATATTGTTTGAGATTATTGAAAACTGAATTCTGAGATAATGTCTTATTGGATAGTATTGGCCAATGGGTTCTCTGTTGAAGTTTTAGAGGATTAGGTCGAGAACGGAGTATATTGGACTGTTTATCAAGTTCATAACATTGCATAGTTCATGACAGAATAAGTGTGATGAATAGAAAATGCTGAAATTGTTAGGTTGGATATCTGTCCCTGGTGTCGTGGGTTCGAACTCGGGATCTCCCATTTGTGTGTGAGTTTCTTGTGGTATTTACCTTTCCATCTACAGACTAAAAAAAAAAATAATACGGAGTAACTGTGATGAAGATGGCTTGCTATCTTCTATCTTCAGTAATACACTGCTTAATAAATGATATATTGGAAAACCTGTTTTGTGGGTAATCTGCATTAATGATTAGGGGCTTTAAATTTGTAATATGCAATCATGAATTATATCCCCTTCAAAGTTTGTTAAAATAGATGTTTTTGCTGGTTTAACAGTTGTGATTCTTCTGTTCATATGATTGAAGAAAAATTAGCTCAAATTTTTATATAACATGTATATCAGTTTTGTTTAAATTAATCACGTGTTTGAAGGATAGAATGCTTGAAACCTAATTAGCTGTATTGGGACTTAAACAAAAATTGTTAAAAATATAAAACCCTTTTTTCTCCTTAAGGGAGCGAAAATGTGAGTTATTTAACGTGAAAGCAGAAACAGAATTGCTTGGTAGAGTCTACTCCATAAGAACCCAATTATTATGGATTTATGGGCTATTTCCCTAGAACCAATGACATCAAAGTCACAATGTATTAACCTTGCTTTCGTGCTAGGCCTCAGTGCCTCACCCACCTGAATTACAAACAGAGAAACACAATTTTTTAATGGACTTGTTTCTTTATAAAGCTTTTTTTTAAGGGAGACCAGTGTATAATGTGTCATCACTTGGTCGAAGTATTTAGTAATTTGTAGTTGTACCTTTTTCTTTATAAAGCTATTTAATTCATCACTTTGTGGAGGGATAGACTTGCTACCATTGTTTTGTTTTGATTACATTGTGTTTATCTCTAAGATGGGATTAGAACAGTATACTTAATTTCCTAGCAAAAACAAGTTTATATGGTATTGAGGTTGGGTTACATACATAAAGCACTTGTTTGCATTTTGGTTGTTCTAATTGTTTCTGGTGACAAGAAACTTACATCAATTGTTGAGGATAAATTGTATCCCCTTCTCTTATAAATACTTAAATTATACTCTTTCCCCTCTGGGCATTTGACGTCTCTTTGCAACTGTTACTCAGGTCTTGTCACCAACTACTAGTTTTGAAGACCCTCTTTTGGTGTTTGTACTTCAGAAATAAAATCAAGTTTAAAACACCCTCTGACTTTGAAACTTTTCCCAAGTCTTAGGATCTGTTTGAAATGGTTTTCAAAAACTGTTTTTTGGTTTTTTAAAATTTAAAAATAAAAAATGTGTTTGGTAGACTTGTTTCTTAAAACTGCTTTTAAAAACTATTTTCAATTTTCCAGTTTTAAAATCTAAAAAACAGAAACAGTCAAAAGATGTTTTGGTTTTCAAAAACAGTTTCTTAAAACAGATTTATAAAACAAGTTTTCAAAACTTAAAAGCAAAAGTAATTCAAACAAGCCCTTAATTTCATATTCTTGAGTTCCTGAGTGAATAACAGTGGTTCAAAATTAGTTGCTGGTAATGTTAAAGAGTAAATCTTCTGAAATTGAACCCATCACTAAGTCCAAATTAATCATTTGTAAAATTTGGTCATCAAACTCAAAAAATGAATGAAAAAGGTTATCAAATTAGTCTTTTAGAAGTTCATCACCAAATTAGTTTCTTGAAGTTATAAAATATCATCATATTTGTCCTTATCAGGGATTAAATTGGTACCAATAAAATATGAATTTGTTGACAAATTTAATCTTTGGTGGACTAATTCGGTAAATTTTTTGAAGGACTAATTAATGTGGTGACCTTTTAGATTTTGAGGGACAAATATCGTTAGTAGATTTTTTGGAGGACTAATGTGGTGAGATATGTAACTTCAGGGAACCAACTTGAGGGTTTTCCCTAATAGCAATAGCTACATTAACACTATGGCTTTGTTTGCGAGTTTGGAGGGGAGGGGGTGGCTTTGGACGGAAAGAAGTAGAGAGAAAAATACAGAAATCTTTCACATTTATGGATAAAGTATTTTTATAGAGAAAGATAAATAAATGCTTATTATTAATATATTTTTAATTTGAAGAATATTATAGCATAAATTAAATTTGAAGAATTCATATAAACCCTCCAAAATTTCCCTCCAATACATTTTTTTAGTTCTGCCAACTTAGGAGGTTTTTGTGTTATGAAGAAAATTTAACCCGCCAAACTCCTGCCCACCCAAACTCTTTTCAAAACCATCTCCTCCCCTCCAAACTCACAAACTAAGCCTGTGTCAGAGTAGTAAAATGCCCTTAAAGACTCATCAGATTAAAATGGACAAAGTGCAGCACATGTTAATCTTTCAGGGGTGGAGAGCGTGTAATTTTTTAAAACATCTTTCAAAGGAAGAGTTTGGTTAACTCAGTGGTTAAGGTGTAGTGACATATGTCAAGGAGGGGCATATTAGGAGAGAGTGAGAGGAGTTAATATTTATTATACAATCATATATTATTATGATTGTATGATCAAGACTGTTTTAGTTTAAGTCTAATTCTGTGATTCTGTCAAAATATATTATGATTGTATGATCAATATTAACACTTTCCATGAGAGTGTGAGCATGCTCTTGAATGATGTACTTGGCTTTCTATGCCTATTGCAACTTATGGAGCAATAGTTTATTAAACTTTTTCGTGTTTCTGTTTATTATAGGCGTCCTGGCTCTGGACCGTGCAGAAGGTTTGAGTTTATGAAAGGAGGATGGTGATGTTTTGGCTGAAGCTACCCAACTTCTGTGTGACTTACAATGCTTTTTGTTTTCCATTGTGTACCAATTCATTTTGTTTTTGGGGATAAACCCCCCTTTCAATGTAAAAGACCAGAAGCCTTTTCATGCTCCAAATGTATGTCCTAGACGATTTATGGAACTTTATATGGATACTGGACTTGTATTGGCTTGCCTATTTTGCACCAATGTTTTGAGGCAGTGCTGGGACTAAAACCCTCTCTAATCATAAAAGATTTGGTGTTTTCAGTATATAACATTTTTTTATTTAAGACAAACAATTTTGAAATTGCTCCTGTGGCCTTTTTATAATACTGTATTGTTGTGTACAGGGACAAATGATACATTTTTCATCAGGAATGATAAATTTCATCGTGGCATCTTCCAAAAACGTTTACCGAAGTTTTGCGATATAAAGATTTAGTCAAAAACAAGTAACACAAGACACAAAGATTTACCTTCAATGAGTGTAGAAACAGCTAGCCAATGTTCCAAAATTGATTTCAAACCACCAATGGAAGCAATCACGCAAACATCTTGTGAAGAACTTTTGGAAGTGTGTTTGTGAAGAACAAATGAGAAAGAAGGGACAACATACCTGGTTCTATATCGCAAAACTTCGGTAAATGTTTTCTGAAAAATTCGGTTTGTATTTACCGAAGTTTTTGTTCAAGGGCATAAATGGAAACTTGAAGGTGAAAAAGAAACCGGGGGTGGGAAGAGAAATTTTCAATATTTTTAACCCATTTTAGACTGATTGATGGCAGGTGAGTTGGGTCAACTTCCAACCCTATATATACACACACACACGGCTTTTAGTTTTGCCACCCAATATATATACACAAGACTTTTACTACTTAAATAACGGACGTTATAAAAATATAAAATTTGAGGAAAAAAGAAAACACCCTACATGAAAACACTTTGCATGAAAAATTCTCATTTTTATAACATCCGCTACTTAAGTAGCGGACGTTATAAAATGAGAATTTTGAAAGAAAAAAAATATCCTCTTAACATGAATTTTTAGATTTTAAATATAGAATCCGCTACTTAAGTAGCGGACAAGAGTATTTTAGTAATTTTGTAGGGCGCGCGATAAATAAAGCTGGGTGGCAAAAGTAAAACTATATACACAATGTCACCACATGCATAAATCAATTAACATTACTGCTAATATGTTTCAACATGGGGGACCAAAATTGTCCTTTTTAAAATTAGGGGATTAAATTTGCGAAAAACAAAATAGCGAAATTAAAATTGCGCATTTTATAAAATAGTTAGACCAAAACTGCATATAAACCGAAATAATTTTACACTTTTCCGTAAAAAAAAAAAAAAAAAGAATTTTACACTTTTCTTGGAAACTATTATGGTCACACAACAATTTTATGCATTGTGACGTGTAATTTATTTTTTTTAGACGTACATCCCATCAAATTCTATAATAGTGTAATTTTTATAATTTATTTATTAAGATATTTCTACAAATATTTAAGCGGTATGAATTTAATTTGATACACATATTTTGTTGGTGGGAAATACGGCGGCTTCTATGGTGAGCAACTCCCTCATATCTCTCACGGTGCAACATTTAAAGAATCAATCTGAGCCACTCATATTTAAAAATGCATTATGCATGTATGACACCCAATCATTGTTAATGCCCCTCTCATCTCATATCATACTAAATTGATCTTTTTAATTTTATTAATTCAGCATTTTATTTTCACAAAATAAATTCAGCGTTAAATATATTAAGAGGTAAAATTTAAGCTATAAATTATTGCAAAAAAAAAATTAAGCTATAAATTATTCTTTCCGGTCCATTTTATAAAAATACTCCGTCCCAAAATGTAAGTAAAAAAAAAATTCACACTTATTAAGAAAAGTAAAATGTGATATTTTGAAATATGACTTTTTGTGTTTTTTTTTAAATAAGTGTCATGGGAAGATGTAAAAAGAATTTCTATTGGTTATTGAATATGGGGAAAAGAAGAGAAAATAAAGTTGATTTTTTTTCTTATAATTTGGGACAAGAAAAAAAGATTTTTTTTGCTTACATTTTGGGATAGAGGACTCCCTCCGTCCCAAAATATGAGCAAAAGTGGGTCAAAAAAACTTAATGTATTTGGTTCAAAATTTAGACCAAATACATTCACTTTTGTTGACCAATTTTTGCTTATATTTTGGGACGGAATGAGTATTTTGGAAGGAAAAAAATTTGGCTTTTTTGATAAGAGACACTCTTTAAGTTTATTTTTTATTAAATGCAATCCTTATTAAATAAAATCAAATATTGTATTCCAATGCAACTGCACTAATTAGAGAGGTCTATTTCTCATTCTAGTCCAATGTTAGTTTTGGAATAAGACATAAAATATTATGCTGTTATTATTAATTAAAAAAATTAGCTTCCTTGATCTGTGTAATTTTTTTCAAAATGTTACTTATAAAAAGGGTCAGAGAAGTAGTTTGTAGCTGAAAAGCTAACTGATAACTAAAAACATACTCTCTCCTTCCCACAATGTTGACCCATTTTGACAATATGCACTATTCATATTTCTTGCTTTGATAGTATTTTCTACTAATAAATAAAAATAAATTTTAGAATATAAGATGTTGTCGGATTCGTCTCGATAAATATTTTCAAAATATCAAATTTTTATAATTTTTACTATTATACAATTAAAAATATTAATCGTCAAAGTTATGTATTGACATGCGTGAAACAGTCAACTAGGGCACTCATTATGGGACGGAGGGAGTAATTTTTAGCTAATAGCTGATAACTGAAAAATTAGTAGAATGAAATTAAAGTGTTTGACAAATTTAGTTATCGTAAGTGCAAAATAACATAAAAGTATATGGTTAGTAGATAGTTATTATTATTATTATTTTTAAAAAAAGGGTAAAAATAGAATAAAATGTAAAAAACTATAAACTTAAATACTACTTGAGATAGTATTTCAAAAAATATTATAAACTAATTAGAGAAACTTGTTACCAAAAACGTGTTATTTTTATCAAACAAATTATTAGCTAATGTAATAAACTATAAGCTATAAGTTAATTTATCAAACTTACCAAGCAACCCTATACAAAATCCTAAATCTTCATCCATAATTTTTTATTTTTAAAAAAAAAAAGAAAAAAAAAGGAATAGCAGAATGTTGGGAGAAAAGAAGAGAAAAGGAAAAATATTTGATATAGTCAGTTTACAATAAGATCTATATATACTCATAATCTAATGGTTTATAACCATTGCTCACGGTGAGAGATATGATACACTCTCTCACCCTAGCATGAGCCGGGAAATACACACAAATATTTATGCGGTATGATTTTATTTTTTTATATCATTATGTGGTATAATTTAATTGATACACAAGTATAATATAAGTCTTACATTGTGTATTTTAATCAAATTTAGTTAAGTGTTTACATAACTCATATGTAATATAAGAAGAAAAAAAATATGCACTGACAACAATATATAATAATTTTATACTATCAACCAATTACGATTATGTTTTTCATCACATAACCATATTTAACATCACTTTTTTATATGATATGACACATTGAGTCATTCTTACTAATTATCGGTGTAAAATCAATCTATACTGACAATAGTACATGTTACCTGTTCAAAACTTCAAATTGTCAAAAAAAAAAAAAAACCCTACAAGTTCAAGACTAGTATTCGTCTTAAAATAATTTCATTTCGTGGTCCTTCTTATTCGTGCTAGCAGCTTTTTTGTTTTTTTGTTGGTGCGTTTGCTACCAACTTTTTACTGCATGCTTGTTTCAACACGTGCCTTTTGATTTTGAAGTGGGCCTACTCAAAGAGAGATTCGGTAAAACTCCACTTCAAGCCCAATTAACTTGTTTTGTACACAAGTGTTTGGGATTTATTTTTGCCACCCTATTATTTTCTCGTACGTTTATGAATTTATCAAAATATTTCGGCATGCTAATTATGTAGCAGATATATCCTACAAGAATTGTTTTTTATAATGTCCGCTATTTAAGTAGCGGTTAACATTTTTTAAAAATTTCTCACTTTTATAACGTTCACTACTTAAGTAGCGGAAGAGTAAAAATGAAAACGCATAGGGCGCACAAGAAGAATGTAGAACGGCAGAAGTAAATATCAAAATGATTAGGCCTTTGCATCTTCTTAGTCTATTAATAACATGACATTAATTTCTACACGACAGTGTAAATTATATCTTTTTTACATATACATCTAATTAAATTAATTTATAGTACTATTTTTATAGATTAGTTTCTAAAATAATATTATTAGTGTATACAAATTAAATTCTAAAAACCAAATGGTTCCTCAATGGCTTTGCTAATATAACTTCCCAACCAACTTTTTATTTCTTCATAGGTTCCGCTTTGACTGTTAAAAAATCATTCATATTTTTGGAAGTAGTAGACTTTTGGATAACACTTTTAAAGTGAATTTTCAGAAAAGCAAAATTAGTAATATTTGTTAATCTATACTCAAACTCAATGTATGTGTGTGTTTCATGTTCATAGTTTGACCATAGAGTAATAATTAAAAAATGGGAACTCTTTATGCTGCACTAAGTTAAAAAGCACTAAAAAGAGATGGGCTACATGTGATGTGGTTAGGTTTGTAAATGGAAGGCTTACGTAGACGGATTTTTTCTACATATTAATCTAATGTTTAACTATTGTTAAAGTTATACAATTTAAATTAAGATATTAAACTTAAGTGATCAATGAGTTTTTTCTAAAGGACGAATCGGATTGTTTGAGAGAATCCGGATTCAGCCCCTAATAGGAACAAATCTTAACCAAATTTTACTTATTTCACGGGCGGATTCTGAATTATAGGAACTTCTTCTCCTAAAAAAAAATTCCTATTCTTTGAACAACTATTATTAAGTTTCCTATTTCCTATTATAAGTCAAATCCTTACACGTACATATCTATTTGGCATCTCCTTAAAAAAGTTTTAAGATAATATTTATGTGAAAAATGTGCACTCTCATTTTAATAAAAAAAATAAAAACCATGGAAATATTCTTGCATGTAAAAATATTCTTCATTTCTAAATATAGGCCGGCTGAAATGAGCAACAAAGATATGCAATGGGGGGTTTAGCTTTTGACACACTTTATTTTTTTTTGTTTATGATTATACAATACAAGGACTAAGTGGGTGACATCACTAGACCATTTATGTGGTCCTATATTCTTATTTATACTATCCATCCATTTCCTTCACCTTTTTTACTTTTCAATGTTTGAAATTGAAACTACCATTCATTTGTATTTGTTGGATATTTGGCTTTAGGGTTTACCTTTACTACCAAAATTGAATGTTAGGGAAGCATATAGTTTGGTGGCAACATAAGTGGGAACTTATTGTGTTTTTCATTTTGTTTTGGAAAAGTGTGAGATTATATATATATATATATATATATATATATATATATATATATATATATATATATATATATATATATATATATACTCACCAAAAAAATAAAGTGTGTGATATTTATCCAACTCAACAGTTCAATCATCTAATAGCCTCATCAAAGCAGGACCATTACATTATGCATTCGTCATGCGTTATGATACCGTAGGCTGCACCCAAATTTTGTGGGATTTTTTTGTATATATGTTAGTAAATGAAATTTGGGTGATTTATAAAATAAATATAAAAATTTGGGTGTTTGGCTTTTCAATGGATCTTTTACAAATTTAACTGTGTTTATAAAGAGTCTTAAGTATGAGTAGTTAAGTTCTAGATCAATTATGAATAAGAAGAATGTTAAATTTATAAAAGAGATGACTCATTAACCTAATGTCTTAAGATTTGGGTGAAGGTGTGGTGTTTTCCTCTGTTATTGTCATAGAGCATCTGAACTGATGTTTCTCCCGAGCTCTCTTGAACTCCCCAACAAGTGATATAAGAGTCATGTGGTTTCGGCATGGTAGGGGAGCATAAGTCAATCTTGGTATTAGATCAATTATAAGATGTAGAAATTCACACTTAGGGTAGATTGTTGGGTTTTAAATATGAGTGCTTAAGTCTCACATCGACTATAAATAAGAAGAATGTTGGATTTATAAGATATGCAACTCATTAATCTAGTGTCTTAAGATTTTGGGTGAGAGATCGATGTGGTGTCTGAATCTCTTGTGTCCTGGAGTATTTGACATGTTTCTTCCGAACTCCCCAAACTACCTAACAAGAGAGCTCACACAATAATCACTCACACTTGGAACTCAATACATTGACTTAAAAATGTGTTATAGCATAATTTAACAAAGAAAAATGTTTTTTTAGTGTCCTTATATGTTAAGAAGATAAATGTTAAAATATTCATTTAAAACCCGTGTATATTGTAAATATTAATATCTTTATATTATTAAATGTAAATTTATGTATTTGAATACATTAATATGTGCCATTTGAATATATGTTAGCAGGACTCTTTAATAAAAACGGTGTTCCGAACAAGATAGAAATTCGGATTCATGAAGACTTGTTTTGGTCCTTCATAATTTTTTAACGACCCAATTCGATCATAAACAAAAATAAAATTTAAATTACTTCATAGCATTTTCATATTGTGGACAAATTAGTCTCTATTACAACAAATAGGAACTAATTTATTCCGAATATAAAAATATCAAAAAAGTAATTTAAATTTTTATTTGTTTTAATTCAACTCAACTGAAAAAAATTAAATTAGTAAAAACAGATAGAGAAACAAATTAAATTCATCACTACATTTAATGTAGGAAAAAATAAAGAGAGATTTTATTTCATTTTCCATTTTTTTGGGTATTTTTTACAAGATCTCTCTTCGAAAGACAATTTTGTCCCATATGTTATCATACATTAGAACTCAAAGCAAGCGAAAGTAGATCTCGTGGCCTTTTAACATTTTAGTATAGGTATTGTTTGACCTAATTTATTTCAAACTTTTTTACTTAATAAAAAGAGAAGTTAGGTTAAATAGATTTTCAAGAAAATTTTGATAGAAAAGGTTGCTTAATTTTACTTTTACAATTATCTAACAGTTTTAACTTTTTTTTTCTGAAAGCTCTTATTTCACTTTTAACTTTCAGATAGCTTCTAATACCTAAAAAAGTCAGAACAAACGATACCATAGCATGCTTAAACACTTCATCCACATTATCATGCATTTGATGTTTACACAAGTAAAATTTCAAGCATCAGTTATTTTGAGATATTAAGGGCCTGTTTTTTTTTTTGGTAGGATATATTAAGGGCCAGTTTGAAACAATTTTACTTATAAATTTTTTAAATGTGTTTTATAAATTAGATTTTAAAAATAGTTTTTAGGAAAAGAAAAATGTATTTGGTTATGTAACTTTTCAAAACTATTTTACAAATTAGAAAATAAAAAAATTCATTTGGTTATCTAATTTTCAAAAACAATTTGAGACAAGAAAATTATAAAATCCATTTGGTAATCACATTTTTAAAAATTGTTTTTATAATCTAAATTTACTATGTATCCCTTTATATAAACTATTTTACTTACAATTAAAAAATATTAAATAATAAAAAGGTGTTTATTTTTTTTAATCAATAATTAAATTTCAAGTATTTATACTTAAATGTAGAATTTAGATTTTCTTAGATACAAGGTTGAAATCTTTTTAAATTTATATAGTAAATTTTTTTAACGCATTAAATATTATAATATTGATGACACTGAACAACCAATCCTGAAAGACCACTCTTTCGTATAGAGAAACACATCAAAACTCGGTCTCCTTTATCCAACTTCGGTAATTTTAGTTTCTGCTTGTTTTGAATTTACTTTGATTAATGATATGAATGTTTGTTTGTTAAAAAAAAATTGTGATTTTTTGTCTTTTAACTCTAATCACTAATTATATTTAAATTGTTGTAACTAGACTAAAAACAAACGTGATCGACCAACACTTATTTGAGTTTGTCACCAATCAATCATTGCACTTTCCAACTCCATTGATAAAGTAATTACTGGATTTGGGTTACAAGTAACAAATGTACTAAAATATTCTCTTCGTATTGTAGGATTAGCCAACAGGCATCTATTATTGAATTCATCCGACCTGAGAATACCTCTTAATTTTTGTTTTGGAATGTTCAGTACCAAGGATGGGTAAGTCATCAATCCCCCCACCCAATAGAATAGGGAATGTACTTTATTGTTAGTTTACGGATGATGCAGGTCTGACGAGTTAAAAATGGACTCTTCATTCATTATATAGATAAGATCACCAAAACTTCGTGATATGCTGATAGAAGGCCATTTTTTACTCTCCCACCATGGGGGACCTATGGCCCTCTCCCATGCTAGAAGGAGCCTTAGAGAAAAGAATTAACAAATGGATCAAGTAATTACTTTCTCATTGCACTTAGAAGTTGGATCCCTCCTTTACTATCTTCTAGTACATCTCTCTCCTTCCACTCTATCTATCTCTTATTCTTACTCTCTCTTGATTATTTTAGAATTATTCATTGAAGAGAGAGATTGAGATTAAAAGAAAAGTAGAAAGAAAAGAGAGAAATGTAGAAAATGGTGACGGAGATGATCCAATCCAATTTTTATGCTCATCATTTTCGTGTCTTCAATCAATATTCAAAAAATCTAAACATGTTTGTTGCTACATCAAGTACAAAATACAATTCAATTATTAAGAACCAACCTAAGTAAGCTATGTACGTACTCTCTTGTTATTTATTTTCTGGTAAGATACATACTCTCTTTGTCTCTTTTATGATATACTACTCAATGTATTTTATGTTTCCATATTCAATCAAATCAAATTAAATTAATTTTAATAATTTCATAAAATTTTTTAAATTTCTTAAACATTTATAAATGATACTTACCAAAAAAACATTTATAAATGATACTATTTATTTATCTTTTTTTAAAAAAATTATCTAATACATATAATAAGATATATTTATAAATTGTTTTTTTTAAGCAAGATATTTATAAGGGTTAAATAAGTAAATATTCCTTATAGTTTTCCAGAATTTCGTTTTTAGTTTCTAAAATTTTTTATCACACTTTTTGGTCCCTAAATTTTGGTCATGCTTTTAATCAAACTCTTGCATACTTTTACATTTTTGAATGATATTTTGTATTCATGTTTATAATATTATAAGAACATTTCCGATAAAAAATTAGAATTTTTTTTAACATAAGATGAATTATTTATGAATTTTTATAAGAAACTAAAAAATTCATATTTAATTCATCTCTTGTTAAAAAAAATTAAACTTTTGCAAGAGCGATTGATATAATGTACTAAACATGACAACATAAATTTTTTAAAATTTCGAATGGTATGCACGAATTGAATGAAAAGTAGGGAAAAAAAACATTACAGGAAATACTTCAAGGAGCAAAAAGTGCGAAAAAAATCTTTAGGGACTAAAAACAAAATTTTGGAAAACTATAAGGACTATTTACTTATTTAACCCTATTTATAAATTGTTCTTCAAATATTTATCAATTTTATTTTTTATACCATTAAACTATTTGTATCATTTGAAAATATTTGGAAATGCTTTTAAATTAATTAAACTATTAATTGAGTTACCATATTATATGTACAATCATTTTGTGGTTACTAATCTCTATCGTAGATCTATTTGGAGGGGAGAATATTCTCCCCCCTCCAACTAGGGCTGACAATGAATCGAGTCAACTCGAACAAATATTTGATTCAATAATTGATTCATTAAACTTGGTTTATAAACCAAATGAGACGAACTTGAGCTAAAAATGAAGTTTATTAATTAAGTGAGCTGAATTTGATAACTCAATTGGTTCACGAGCTGGGTCAATTGTAAAAGTACACTTCAAAAATATTTTAAATTTATATATTTATATTTATGTAATCGATTTTATACATTTAGTTAATTTATTATATATATATATATATATATATATAAGTCGGGATCTATTGACACTAGAATTACTTTAACAACAAATCTAAACCGTATATTATTTTTACTCAAAGGCTATAATACCGTTGTTGGATAATCAAAGGCGAGGGGTTATTTTAATAAAAATACTTTAGATAGACATACAAATTGATCAAAATATTTGATTAAGATCACATACAATTCATATTTTTAGTTTAAATTTTATATTTAAAAACAGTAAAAATCTAACCTTAAAATCCGTATCCGATATGGATTGAACATTCGAGAAATCTTTTGCATAGAATTCAATTCCATACTACACATAGTTACAATTCTAGTAAATCATTTAAGGCGCAATGTGAAAATGGCAACCATCATGACCTTTGTTTTCTCTTTTATCTTGCTTATGCCTCTTCTTTGCATTCCTTTTTCAATTAAAATTTATTCTTTTTCTTATGTAAGTGGAACTACAACTATATTTTGATTACAAAATCTTTTGGCCTAACAATTCTACGGAGGGAGTAGTTTAGATGTGTTATTCACACAAAGTCAACATAGTAAAAAAGTCAACATAGCACAAAAAAATATTATAAATACGAAAATTGTATTTTCATACGTTGTCTATGTTGATTTAGCATTTCTGATTTTTTTTGTTACAAAACTTAACTTTTTTTTTATTCTAATTAGCTGCAAATTGAAATCCTGTAAATGAATAATTAGTGTGATATGAGGTGTACCAAAGTCACGTCCACACGTATCCGTTGTTGAATTAGGCAAGTTAAAGACAAAATTTGCCAGCTTCTAAAAACACTTTTTTACACCTTTTTCCCAATAGAAAAATACAAACGTTTGAACTCTCATTATCAAATTAATTGGAAAGGAACTTACATTTTAAACATTTTTTTTCTTTTTAAAAGGCTTTAACATTGAGTATGAAGTCAATGATACTAGTACCTTATATAAAAATAAAAAACTAATAAGTTAATACCTCAATTAACAATGAATGAATAGGGTGCAAAAACATGTTTCTTGTTGTGTGATTTGAGAAATGAAGGTAATTAAGTGCTCAATAGTCCAAACACGAATACAAAAGAGAAAGCAAATAGGGACATGGTCATGACTATACGTCTATACCATATGACTGTGACAAACAGTGTTTGAGAGTTGAAATATTTTGCATTACATTCGGATGGAAATGCATAAATTTCTGGAACTTTTAAGGAACTTTTAAGTCCGGTTTGAATTAGCTTATTTTTTAGATTATATAAAAGAGATTATGTATATAAATAAATTTTTATGTATTTTATAAATTTGTCAAGATAATTTATTAAAAAATAGTTTATAAAAATACAGTTTTCACTAGCGAGAATTTATAAATTAACATAAAACCTTATTGATTTGCATAAGCTCAAAAATAAGGCAATCCAATTGGAACTTTATTATAGAAGTTGTGCGGATCATGGGACCACATTTTTCTTTGAGAATAAGAGAATGAGAAAATCGGAGGAATTATAGTTATACAAAATTTATTTGAAATTGAAGCTATGATTTGTAGTTTTTTATTCCAATTTTCATTTCATTTTTTGTCCTTAAAAAAATCATTTAATGTGTGTTCAAAAATAAAATACTTCCAACAAAAATTCAACTTGTGTAAAAAAAATTGTTAAAAAAGAACATGTGTAAAAAAAAACAACAAAAATTCAACTTTGTAAATTAGATAATTTTTAACTTCGTAAAATAAATATTTGTTGTTGCAAACTCAAACACACACCGTAACACTCTTATCCAATATTCATAATATTTTGGTTTTTAGAAAGTTTTATCTAATCACGCAACGGATAAAAAAATAACTTTAATCACTTGAAATTGAAAATGAAAGGATAAATATATTGGTTCAAAGTATTACATTCTACTTCATACATTGCTAATTTAGTATAAACATTTAATTTGAAAATTCTTTCTTAAAACAATACATTTTTCAGTAAAAAGACTACAAGATAAAAGACTCTATGAAACTCCTTCCAGTATCATAATTAGAGCAGAGTTTCAACAAATAACTGAAACATCGAGAAAATAATCAACCTGAAAATATGGACGTCCAAGAGTCCATCACATAACAAATAACAATGTGAGATTATATTTATGAACAAAATCAAAACAAAATAAACAAGGTATGAAATACATTAATCACAAGCACACACTATTCATTATAGTCAATTACTAATTATCATATGCACATTAGTTAGAGCAACTAACACACATCAACAACACATATTAGTTCCAATTAATCATGCAATGATTTCCTAAATGCAATTCTAATGCATATGGTATCGTCCTAACACCACCAATTTTT
Source organism: Trifolium repens (assembly GCA_030408175.1). Taxonomy (NCBI): domain Eukaryota; kingdom Viridiplantae; phylum Streptophyta; class Magnoliopsida; order Fabales; family Fabaceae; genus Trifolium; species Trifolium repens. The sequence continues at coordinate 18,975,137 of CP125849.1, forward strand.
GGATATCAGCATCATTAGTCGAATTATCCACACCACCAAATGCACCACCAAATACATGTTAATCATGATGCATAAACATGTATCAATTTCATTACACCAATATACACTATTAATTAAACTTCATAGTTCGCAACACCAATATATATAATTCATCATCACTATTTTCATATTATCAATAATTGTAGGCAATAACAATTTGGATTCACCCAAGCATAAATCATCTTAATCACGAAAATCACCATTCACCTATATATATAACACCAAAGAGCAACAATGAAAGAATCCCAACATTTCATCATTTTCTCATAAATCAAAGTCAACAACAAATAATCATTGAGATCCGGGAGTGTACTCTTCCTTAAGGTTTCATGTTCGATTATTTCTGGTGCCAATTTGAATAGACTAATTCAGCTTCTTAAAAAAAATCATCATTTTCTCATAAATTAAGAACATCAACAACAATACATCATTTTTGTCAAATTAAGGGCAACAACAACAATTCATGAATATTCATCACCATTCACCATCGTCATTCAAGATTATTCTGTTGGAACAAAGTGGGTCTGACATGAACCTCTAATGTTTTAAGTGGTTTTGATGATAACAAAGTATTAAAATTACAATTGGTATTACTAATGATTATTCTAGTGTGCAGAATTACAAGTTAAAATTCATTCAGAAGCACTATGAATAGTAGCAGAGAAGCCAGTCAAAACAAGCTCTGAAAGCACGTCACTGTTCGTCAGAAGCTTGAATTTTGAATGCTGAAGAAAGTGACTCTGAGGATAAAACAAGGCTCTGAAGGACTCAGAAGCTAAAAGACCTCAAGAAGCTATGGCAACAGCATCAGAAGCAAAAAGAATTTACATCACTCAAGAACTGACAGAATCAGATTCAATGATTGAAGAACTAACTACTTCAAGGCTCTGTCACATCTACAGGAAGGAATATTCGTTGGTACAACGTTAACCTTATCCATAAGTGGAGCGTATTTGAGGATTGTACAATTGTACTATTATTACTCAAAATGGATGAGTGATAAATTGAATAGCTAGGTAGTGGAATTGGAATTCCTTACCAAAGAAGGCAATATACAGCTATCAATTGTACGAGTAAATTCCAGCTGGCACAAAGCTCTCTGCAACGGTCATCATCTTCTTCCAAGTATAAATAGAAGACTCAAATGGAAGAAATGACTACTGTTCTAACGACTGTTCTATCACCACGTTTAAGACTCTGAAGCATTCTGACATTATCGTTTTATCTGTCATTCAAAGTCTTTAAACAAATTGAGTTGTATTTTGTAAACACCTCTGATAGTATATCAAGTGTTCCTTAACATTCATTCTTATTATTAAGTTTGTTTGAGAAGTCTCTTGTTAGGTATTAACTTGAGCATTTGAGAAGTCTCTTGTTTAGTGAAACTTGAGCATCTGAGAAGTCTCTTGCAAGTGTGCTTGAGCAGTTTGTAATCTTAAGTAGATTATAGTGAAAATCTCTTGTTAGTAACAAGGGGACTGAAGTACTCTCGATTTGTGAGAGGAACCAGGATAAATTTCGTGTCTTTCTCTCTTTCTCTCAGCATCTCTTTTATTTTGTGTTTTATCCGCTGCAAACTTGGTTTTATTTCGAAAAAGTTTTAATTCTAAAAACACAATTCAACCCCCTCCTTCTTGTGTTTTTCCACCTTCAATTGGTATCAGAGCCTGGTTGTTGCCTAACTCTCACCTATCAGTGAAACAGTTAAGATTCAGGGAGGAAAAACATGTCTGCTGAGAAGAATCTCAATGAAGTTCCGTTTGACTATGATTCTAATTCTAAAGACAGAAGGTCTTCTGACAAAATTCCCTTTTTCAATGGAACTGAGACTGGTTATCCATTCTGGAAAACCAAGATGTATAGTCACATCATGGCGATTGATTGTGATCTGTGGGACTTGGTAGAAGATGGAGTGAACTTTGAAAATATGGACTTAGAAGGTGTGGTTAGCTCTAAAGACAGAAAGGCTTTTACACATACTCAAAAGCTGGAATATAAGAAGCATCACAGTGTAAAAGGGATGATGACAAATGTCATCTCTCATGATGAGTACTTGAAAATTGGAGATAAGAGAACGGCTAAGTCTATCTGGGATTCTCTTAAATCCAAGTATGAAGGAAATAAACAAGTTAAGGAGGCTAAGGCCAACTTGTTAGTACATCAGTATGAACTATTTAAAATGAAGGACGGAGAGGACATTGAGACAATGTTCTCTAGGTTTCAAATTCTTGTCTCTGGACTTCAAGTTTTAGATAAGAGCTATACTGAGGCTGATCATGTAAGGAAAGTACTCAGAAGCTTGCCGCCAAAGTGGAGACCAAAAGTGACAGCGTTTCAGGAATCTAAGGATTTAGATACTGTGTCTCTTGAAAGCTTGGTTAGTTCTCTAAAGAGTCATGAGATGGAACTAATGACTGATGAATCAACCAAGAAGATGAAAGGGATAGCCTTAAGCTCCAAAAGTTCATCAAAGGCTCTGAAAGCTAAAATTGTGGAATCTGAAGATGAGGCTTCTGAAGAGGGTCAAGAAGATGAGTCTGATGATGAAGAAGAGATGGTGCTGATGGCTGCTAAGGTTTCACAATGGGCAAAACGAAGCAAGAAATATGCAGGCAAGTTCGGAGGATCTTCCAAGAGACTCAGTACTGCTAAAGACAAGAAGGAAGATCAAAACAAGTGTTTCAAATGCAACAAGCCTGGTCATTTCATTGCTGATTGTCCAGAAAACAAAAGTAGATCATCAAAGCAAAGCTCTAGCAAGGAAAGGTATAAGAGTAAAGTCAAGAAGAGCCTTCTGGCAACATGGGAAGATCTTGACAAAGACTCAGACTCAGAGGGTGATGAGGAAGCAAATCTAGCACTGATGGCAACTACCTCTGACAGAGAAGACTCTGAAGCAGGTTCAGACTCTGAAGATGAGGAAGAGGTAATTGCTAAACTATCTAGAACTGAATTAGTAGATTCTCTTAAAGATGCCTTAAAAATGCTCACTAAAAAGGCAGGTGAATGTAAGGTCTTGAAAAAGGCTTACAATAACCTAACTGAGAAAATGAACATAATAATTGAAGAAAATGAGTCTCTAAGTAGTAGAAACTCATTTATGGAAACTCACTATGTTTATGATGATAAGGTTCCTCCAGAGCATGAATTTGCTCTGCAAGAATTTTTTATCAATGGCATGAAGAGAAGTAAGATAGCATCTTTAATATACCATGTTAGTAGAAACAGAGGTGAAGGTCTTGGATTTTCACGTTTTAAAGATAATCCATTATTTTCTAAACCCTCTAAAAATGATAATCCAAAACCTAAGGCTGTATTTGTTAAAAGCCAATCAGAAGCAATAGGTATATCAGAACCTGAAAAATTAATTGTGTCAGAGGCCAAGAAGTCTCAGATTCTGAAACCTTCAGAGTCTAAGGTTTCCAAACCTCAGACCAATGTCACAATAAATAAAACTCTGGTATATTCTAAGGCTAAGCACAAGAGTTATACAAAGCCTAAAAGTTTTTCAAAATGTTTCAATAACTCTAGAGCTCCTGATAGGCCTTATAAACAAAAACAATCTAAGGTAATGAGGACTAACTCTAAAGGACCCATAAAAGTATGGGTACCAAAGTCTGAGATTGTATTTGCAGCAGATCTGCACTCAAAGAAGGCCAGAGCAGCATTCTTGGTACCTGGACAGTGGCTGCTCGCGTCATATGACAGGAGACAAGCATATGTTCCAAACCCTGACTCTGAAAGAGGGAGGAACTGTGGGATTTGGAGGAAACCAAAAAGGGAAGATCACTGGTACTGGTACAGTTGGTAATTCTTCTCTTTCTATTAAAGATGTTTGGTTAGTTGATGGCCTCAAACATAATCTACTAAGCATTAGCCAATTTTGTGATAGTGGATTTATTGTTAAGTTTAATAAAGATGCGTGTACTGTAATCAAAGAGTCTGATGAGTCTATAGTATTCAGAGGCTTAAGGAAAGGCAATGTTTATAAAATCAATCTGTCAGAACTCTCAGAGCAAAAGATAGTGTGTCTTCTATCTTTGAATGATGAGAAATGGGTCTGGCACCAACGCTTAGGACATGCTAACTGGAGATTAATCTCTAAGCTCAGCAAACTAAGCTTGGTTAAAGGTCTACCCAATCTTAATTATCATTCAGATGCTCTGTGTGGTCCTTGTCAGATTGGAAAGATTTCAAAAACTTCATTTAAACCTAAAAACATTGTCTCTACCTCAAGACCTCTTGAATTGCTTCACATTGATTTGTTTGGTCCTGTTAGTACAGCCTCAATCAATGGAAAGAAATATGGACTTGTTATTGTTGATGATTACAGTAGATGGACTTGGGTTAAATTTCTTAGAGTAAAGGATGATGCATATGATGTGTTTACCATCTTCTGCACACAAGTACAAAATGAGAAAAGTCTCAAGATCTTAAAGATCAGAAGTGATCATGGGGGTGAGTTTGAAAACGAACCCTTTGCAACCTATTGTGAAGACCATGGAATTATTCATGAGTTCTCAGCTCCTAGAACACCACAGCAAAATGGTGTTGTAGAGAGAAAGAACAGGTCTTTACAAGAGATGGCAAGAACCATGATGCATGAGACAAAACTTGCTAAGTACTTTTGGGCAGAAGCTGTCAACACAGCTTGTTATATTCAAAATAGGATCTATATCAGACCTATATTGAATAAAACTACATATGAACTTTTTAAAGGAAGAAAGCCCAACATCTCTTATTTTCATCAGTTTGGATGTACCTGTTACATTTTGAACAATAAGGCCTACAAAAGAAAATTTGATGCCAAAGCTTGTAAGGGAATCTTTATAGGTTACTCTGAACGCTCAAAGGCATACAGAGTGTATAATTCTGAAACCAATACAGTGGAAGAATCTATACATGTGAAGTTTGATGACAAAGAGCCTGACAATAAAATGTCAGAGCAAGATAATAGTTATGCAGGTATTCCATATCTATATAACAATTCAGAATCTGAGAAAGCATCAGAGACAAATGAAACTTCAGACGCAGTATTGGAAGAAGTCTCTGAAGAAGAACCTCCAACAGAAGCATCTGAAGAACATGATGATATCTTAGAAGATAATACCCAAACAAATGCTGAAACTAATGAAGCTCCAAAGAGAAAATTCAAATACAGATCATCACATCCAGAAGATCTTATTCTTGGAAATAAAGAGAGTCCAAGAAAAACAAGATCAGATTATCAACAACATGATTCACTTCTAGGACTCATATCCATGATAGAACCTAAAAATGTTGATGAAGCTCTTTCTGATGATGGATGGATTGTAGCAATGCAAGATGAGCTCAATCAGTTTCAAAGAAATGATGTGTGGGATTTAGTACCAAGACCAACACACAAGAACATCATTGGAACCAAGTGGGTATTCAGGAACAAACTGAATGAACAAGGTGAAGTGGTAAGAAACAAAGCTAGACTAGTAGCACAAGGCTACAGTCAGCAAGAAGGGATTGACTTCACTGAAACATTTGCTCCAGTGGCAAGACTGGAAGCAATCAGGTTATTATTATCATATGCAGTTAACAATGGAATAACCTTATACCAAATGGATGTTAAGAGTGCCTTTCTAAATGGTGTTATTTCTGAAGAAGTATATGTCAAACAACCTCCAGGTTTTGAGGATTTAAAAAACCCTGATTATGTTTATAAACTTAAGAAATCACTCTATGGTCTCAAACAAGCTCCAAGAGCTTGGTATGAAAGACTAAGTAATTTTCTTTTAGAAAATGGTTTTCAAAAAGGCCAAATTGACAATACGCTATTCAGAAAGACAACTAAGAAAGACATCTTAATTATTCAAATTTATGTAGATGATATAATTTTTGGTTCAACTAATGCTTCTCTTTGCAAGAATTTCTCTAAGCTTATGCAGGATGAATTTGAAATGAGTATGATGGGTGAGCTAAAATTCTTTCTTGGAATTCAAATCAATCAAGGAAAAGATGGCACTTACATTCATCAAAGCAAGTATACAAAAGAGCTTCTGAAGAAGTTTAATCTTGAAGACTGTAAGATAATGTCAACACCCATGCATCCTTCAAGCAGCCTAAGTAAGGAAGAAATTGGAAGCAAAGTGGATCAGAAGCTATATAGAGGTATGATTGGTTCTTTACTCTACCTAACAGCTTCTAGACCTGATATTTTATATAGTGTATGCTTGTGTGCAAGATTCCAGTCAGATCCTAGAGAACCTCACTTAACTGCAGTTAAGAGGATCTTTAGATATCTGAAAGGAACTACTAATCTAGGACTTCTTTATAAAAAATCCCTAGATAGTAAGCTAGTTGGATTCTGTGATGCTGACTATGCTGGAGACAAGATAGAGAGAAAATCCACTAGTGGAATCTGCCAATTTATTGGTGAAAATCTCATATCTTGGGCCAGCAAAAGACAAACAACTATTGCTTTGTCTACAGCAGAAGCAGAATACATTTCAGCTGCTAAGTGTTGCACACAGCTTCTCTGGATGAAATATCAGTTAGAGGATTATAATATAGCTGAGAGTAGTATTCCACTATATTGTGACAATACTGCTGCTATTCATTTATCTAAGAACCCAATTTTGCATTCCCGAGCTAAACATATTGAAATAAAACATCATTTTATAAGAGATCATGTTCAAAAAGGCACAATAGATATTCAATTCATTGATACTGAACATCAATGGGCTGATATATTTACTAAGCCTTTAGCTATTGAAAGATTTGATTTTATTAAAAAGAATTTGAACATGCACTATATCTCTGAAGAAAATTAGCTCTGAGATGTAAATTAAATTTAGCATCTGAAGCTCCTTCAGAACCTCTGGTAATTTAGAGTCTCCTTTGGGAAGCTCTGAATAAAACGAGTTCTGAAAAGTAACAGATTCTGATGAGGTGAAAGATACAAATGAGTTTGGCTCTGAACTAAACGGAAATGAAACGTTTAGTACTAGTTAGTGTACAACAGTTGTTTGTACACGTGTCAGCTTGATTAAGCCTCTCCTGCACGTGTCTAGATCCTGATGGGTAGAGAGCAGTTAATGATGAAAATGCAGTTATGCAATTTAAAATTAATTTTAAAAAACTACTCACGCTCCCTCCCAATGTTTGCTTTCTCTGTGTATGTGTGCTAGTTACTATTTATAAGTCACTTCACTCACTTTGCACAACTTTTACACATAATCACTTCCCACACAAACCTAAAACTCAGAAATTCCCAAATTGCTCTGCGTTGAAATCATGGCTGCTAGATCGTCAAACGAAATCGTTCAACGTCCGTTCAACCTGGTCTTACCACCCGTTATTGATCTCAAGTCTCAAGAAAAACTTGTATTCAAAGATAACGAAATCGTCGCTGGTCCAGAATCCTTTGAGTTTATAACGGAAAAGTTTGTTGATTTTGAGAGTTTGAAGGTAAATGGAATCGACATTCAGAGTTTATTCTACGATCAACAATGGAAGAATTATTTCGAGATGCTGAATGGGTTTGTCTATTATGACATTGTGAAATACTTCTGGCAGAAAGCTACCATCTTTGATAAGTTCAATTCTGATGAAGAGGTTAAAAAGATGGTAGAGAAGGATGGTTCTCTGAAAGGTAAAACAAGAACTCAACTTGGCTTAAGACCCTATAGAGGAAAGGAGATTAGGTCAAATATCATGGGTATCAATGTTCTTATCACTCAAGAACATATTGCCAAAATTCTGGGTCTGGACAATGAAGGTGAGAATGTGGATGAATATGGTGAGAAGAGCAAACACATTGAATCCATTAAGAAGGATTTATTCCTGCCTGGCTGTGCCAACAATGACTTTGGAAAAGCAGATCCAAATCACCTTCAATGATTCATCATCCAAGGTTGATTTCTGAAATCATTCGACAGACGAAGCTTACTCAAATTATCAGTACCAAAGAAAAACTAAGGGTCTTCAACACGGCTAAGTATGATGCAAGTGTTTTGGTAAACATGCATCTGAAGACAAAAGAGGAGCTGAAGTCAGCCAAGAGCCCTCTGGAGCAAGTTTATGAGAAGTACTTCTGGTGTGACGGTTTCCCAACCATATCAGAATTTGATAATGATGAGGTTATCAAGAACTTCTTGGAGTTGGTTAGATTGGACTCTGGTGTAAGTGTGCCCAGGAGTATGGTGGTTGGTGTACCAAACTGGGACATCTTCAAAGGACCCAAACATATCACAAGGTCTAAAAGAAAACCTCAACCAATTGAACAAGATATTGTTGAGGAAGAACAATCTGAAGAAAGGGTTGATGGTGCTGAAAGAATAACCACTGAAGAAATAGAAGAAGTCAGTAAGGAGCAAGTAGCTAAGATTGCTCAGAGAAAGGCTGCTCAGAAAGAAAGAAGAACAAAGAAAAGGCAGGATAGGCCTGCAGATGCTGAGGAGGAACAACCTGTCAGAGCCACAAAAAGAAAGAAGTCAGTTGTATCCAAACAAAAGGCTGCAGATTCAGGTAAACATTCTATGCCTAATATTGATAGTACTGCTAGTGCTCATCCCTCTACCCAATCACCTCCCATAGACTATACTCAGCCTATTCGAATGATCCAACCTTCTCCTAAATCATCATCATCTGAAGAAACTCTTTCTGACTCCAGCATTGACTCTACTGAGTTAATTGCTGAACTTGACAAATTAGAGAAAGAGAAACCTGTACATAAATCTACCAAAAGAATCACTAAAAAACCCATCCTCATCGTTTCTGATGAAGAATCCCCCACTATCATTGATACTTCCATCCTTGACCAACCTACCAACACAACAACAATAAAATCACCCACCATTCTTGATCATCTGTCCACTCACCTATCTGGTGATGCCTTCACTCACTCCAACACAGCATCACCTGACCATTTTCCCTTTGTAAATACTACTTCTAATTTACCTAGTGATCCACCTCTTCCAGAACCACAAATTCAATCTCCACCCTCCTCTCTTGCTGACATAGAACAAGAAGATCCACCCATATTCACACCAGCCCAGGATGAAGTCATGACTCATTCTGATCATATCACTACTAAACCACCCACACCACAACCTGAACTCTCCACTCCTGAACCAACACCAGAACCACAAACACCTTCATCAGAACCCATCTATGGCCCAGTTTACAAACCCTTAACCATAGAAGAACTCTGTCTACCCATTGACTTTGCCCTACCAATTCTGGAGGATCTGCTAAAAGCAGAAATTAATGTTGATGATGATATCATAACCATTGATCCCTTTGACAAAATCAAAAGAATCAAAATAATTCCCCTCAAAAGGAAAAGGCCTGAACCCACCATTCCTTTCAATAGAAACCAGCCCTTCTTCAACTACAACTCTGAACCAAACCTTGAGCTTCTAGAAAGTGCTATTAATATTAGTCTAAGGAATTTTAAAAGCATGGAAGAAGAAGTACTGATATTTCCCTCAGATATTGATGCTAAGATCAGGGAATTAGAGGAGAAGTTCAGTCAGTCTCTGAGGTTGTTGGGAGGCTATGTAAAAAGAAGGATTGAGGGAAGAGGAATGGAAGCTCTGTCTCAGATTATGAATGCTGCTGAACGCTCTCATGCTCTGAGACTTACTTTTTTCAACCATGAAGAAGAATGTCAGAGGTTAGCATTTTTAGCTGCTGTAAATGAAAGTATGAAAAGATCTCTGGATGAAGAGCAGGCTAAGATAGCTGCTGAAATGGAACGTCAGAGGCTTGCTGAACAAGAAGCCTTCAAGTTATTGGTTGATAGAGCTGTTCACATTGCTGTCATTGAGACTAATAAGATTATTGAGAATCAAGGAGCTGCAGAAGATTTTGTTATGAATGATCAGAATCTTAGTGAACCAGATTCTGATAAAGGTAAAGCTCCCATTGTTGCTTCATCTCCTCCTAGATCTCCACCTGTACTTGTCCAAGGCTCTTCTTCATCTGCTATACCCTCTGTTATGCAAGAAGCTCTGGATGTAATCAAGCATGACTTAAGAGAGGAACTAAGAAATGAAATGGATGAATTCAGGGCCGATATAAGAGAAGACATGAACAGATCTGGTGAAGCTACTAACAAGAAGATAGATGCAATGATGGAACTTCTTCTAAAGCTTACTCAACAGCAACCCAAACCTTAACCCTTATGTCTGAGCACTTATTTGTTATTAGTTCTTGTGTAATTTTTGGATAATTTTTCCTTAATTCATATCTATATTATCCATATTTGTGTGTTTGTTATTTGCTTATATGTTTGTTTTATATTTGTTTTTCAAAATTTAACTTTTCTATATACCATGATATTGTCTGGTACTCTTGAGAATTCTGACTCTAGTGAAAGATGCTGAAGAGCATCTTAGTTTTTAAACTAATAAGCCTAGGATTTTCAAAACCTAAGAGTCCCTCTCATCAGTACTCCTGTTTACTCATGAAATAGCTTCTTAGTATTAAAGCCTGTTTAACAACGGGGCACCAATACCGAATGAGGCGTGTCTGGTAACTGGTTTTCTGACAATAGGAATGAGGTATATATATATAAGAAACTTGCTCAAAACAAAGGGAATTAATAGCATAAACTTCTTTATTAATATTATTGAAGAATTTTTCTATTACATAGAATGATAAGACTCTACTTAGAGCTAGGCTTAACTTCAGAAGACTCTGCATCTAGCTTCTTATGTTTCTCCTTAATGTAAGCAAGCAAGTTGGCAGTGGCTTTTTGCACTAGTTCTTCAGTGTTCTTCTGAACAGCAGCCTCGTACTCTTCGTATGGAGTATCATCATTGTATGTCCATAAAAATTCTTCCAGATCAGAGCCCATTTCCTCCTCCTCTGACTCTGTCAAAATCAGTTCTTGCTTGTTCCTTTCGTAGCGAAGCTTGTTTTCTTCGCAGCGCCAGAGCTCTGCTCCCTTCTTGCTCTCTCCTTTTGAGCCTGAAGCATCCTTGGTAACCTGCCTTTCCATTGCTTGTTTTTCTTTTGATGTTACTTGATTACTCTGGATGAGTAAAATGAGAGGAATCATCCCTTTTTATAGTGTCATCAAGCTTTCTTGTCAGGACGGTTTTCAACACAATTCATTAAATGAATTTAGTTGTCATCACTTTTTGACTTGACTGCCTTGTTATGACGCATTTGACTGCTTGGTTTTCTGTGTCTTTTTGACTGATGCCAAAAGGGGGAGTAAGAGTAGCGTTAAAATTAATGTTGATTCATTCATATACTGCTAAATCTGAAACTGTAATGTTAAAAGCATTATGAATCAATATTTATCTCTTATGATTCTTTCTCATTCTGAACGATTATTGAAAGGGGAGAAAATTTAAGAACCTAAAATAAAATTCATAGACAATGTCAGAAGAGCTTGCAAACCGCTTCTGAGCATTATCAAACTCTAAGAAGCAAAGCTTGCAAAACTATGCTTCTGAGAGTTAAATATGAAAATTTATTTTAAGTTAATAAATCAACTCTTAAACTGTTTTAATTAATTATGGATAAAACTTAGGGGGAGCTTACAAACCTACCCTTATGGATTATCAGACTCAGGGGGAGATTGCAAACCTTTGAAACCTGAAGTCATCATAATTAAATTAAATCAACAACAATTGAATTTTAATGCTTTGGTTTGTCATCATCAAAAAGGGGGAGATTGTTGGAACAAAGTGGGTCTGACATGAACCTCTAATGTTTTAAGTGGTTTTGATGATAACAAAGTATTAAAATTACAATTGGTATTACTAATGATTATTCTAGTGTGCAGAATTACAAGTTAAAATTCATTCAGAAGCACTATGAATAGTAGCAGAGAAGCCAGTCAAAACAAGCTCTGAAAGCACGTCACTGTTCGTCAGAAGCTTGAATTTTGAATGCTGAAGAAAGTGACTCTGAGGATAAAACAAGGCTCTGAAGGACTCAGAAGCTAAAAGACCTCAAGAAGCTATGGCAACAGCATCAGAAGCAAAAAGAATTTACATCACTCAAGAACTGACAGAATCAGATTCAATGATTGAAGAACTAACTACTTCAAGGCTCTGTCACATCTACAGGAAGGAATATTCGTTGGTACAACGTTAACCTTATCCATAAGTGGAGCGTATTTGAGGATTGTACAATTGTACTATTATTACTCAAAATGGATGAGTGATAAATTGAATAGCTAGGTAGTGGAATTGGAATTCCTTACCAAAGAAGGCAATATACAACTATCAATTGTACGAGTAAATTCCAGCTGGCACAAAGCTCTCTGCAACGGTCATCATCTTCTTCCAAGTATAAATAGAAGACTCAAATGGAAGAAATGACTACTGTTCTAACGACTGTTCTATCACCACGTTTAAGACTCTGAAGCATTCTGACATTATCGTTTTATCTGTCATTCAAAGTCTTTAAACAAATTGAGTTGTATTTTGTAAACACCTCTGATAGTATATCAAGTGTTCCTTAACATTCATTCTTATTATTAAGTTTGTTTGAGAAGTCTCTTGTTAGGTATTAACTTGAGCATTTGAGAAGTCTCTTGTTTAGTGAAACTTGAGCATCTGAGAAGTCTCTTGCAAGTGTGCTTGAGCAGTTTGTAATCTTAAGTAGATTATAGTGAAAATCTCTTGTTAGTAACAAGGGGACTGGAGTACTCTCGATTTGTGAGAGGAACCAGGATAAATTTCGTGTCTTTCTCTCTTTCTCTCAGCATCTCTTTTATTTTGTGTTTTATCCGCTGCAAACTTGGTTTTATTTCGAAAAAGTTTTAATTCTAAAAACACAATTCAACCCCCCCCTTCTTGTGTTTTTCCACCTTCATATTCCAATAAGAAGCATTAATTTCACTCAACTAACATATATATCTTCACACCAAAAATAACCATTTTTCACAACATTCACAATTTGAATAATAAAAATACCACCATATTATTCATTTTCTCATAGCTAAGAATAACAACAAATCATACTCATCAAACATAGAAAAATCCATATTCAAAGCCACCAAGAATAAGAAAAATCAAATTTCATGCTTGAAGAAAATACTAAGAACAATATGAGAAAAACACTACTCAAGGGTCATAGACAAACCCTTATGGAATTTCATGAAGAACTTTGGAATAGGGTGAAAAGTATCACATGAATAATTCCTACTCATAATATAATTTCCCCTTACCTTAAGAAAATTAGTATTTTTGAGAACAAAAGAAATGATCTTGAAGCTTGAGTTCTTCCTCTACAAGAACATCAATATCCGCCCAAGAGCTTCTCTCTCTACCTCCTTTCTTAAGTTTCCAAGAACCCTAAACTCTCTTAGGGTTCTTGGAAACTTATCGATCTATAGGCAACCAAGAAAAGCCCAAAAAATGACCTAAAATTAATGGCCCATCTTCCGCAGATCATAACTTGAGCTACGAGTATCCGATTAAGACGTATAAACATGTGTTGGAAAGCTAAGGAAAAAAGCTACAACTTTCATGTTGACATCAAAAACCAATTCAAAGTGCAAAGGTTTCAAATAACCATATTTCGTTCATGACTTAGTAAAAACAATTCATTTCACATTAAATACAACTCTAACACCTTCTAATTCTAACTCTCACTACTAATCTCATTCTAACACTCATTCTCTTCTACCCTAATCCACTAATAAGGACACAAGTGCACACAAAACACACCACGAGAAATTACATAAGCACGATTTCTAATAAAATAACACTAATAAAAATTGGGGAGTTACAACTCATCCATTTAAAAAAATTTCGTCTTAAAAAATTATTCGATTGAAAAAGCTCCAAATACGACTACTCCATCTTATCTTCTGAAAGAAACACCAAAAACTCTACACACCTCTACAGCTTGACAAAATTAGTCTATTCCAATCAACATGATTCCGTCTACTATTAATAATAGATTAAGGGTGATCAGTTTCTCAATTTGTCAATTGATAGCCGACAATCATGATAGCGACATAAACCATCTTTACCAAATTACAATAACATTCCGCTAACAGAACGCATCCATTGTGCATTGTTCCACATTAATCACAACACTACTACAATAAGTACAACCTAATCCACTACACTTCAAAAGAAGACACCATCTTTGTAGAGTACTTCACTACTTTCTATAAGTTCTTACTTTTTTTCCTTTTGTCTCATAGTTCCTTTTAATCCATATACGGTCACGTACAAATCTTATCCAAGCCACAATCTTAAGTTTATCATCCCAATATCCGGTTGGTGATGAAAGTTCCCCAAATTTTCTTAGTACACATCAAAACTACGTCATCTAAGTCATAGCGATTCCCTTTACACACGTCTTTATTTTATTTTATTTTTGCGTCGTATTCTAACACTACCACATTATTTCCAAATCATTGCTTAGGTTACCCTTGTGAACCTCGTCATAAACGTTTCTCTTTGTTAACTTCCACCGTTGGCACACCCATCTTTCGCCATCTTTACCAATCTTAATTGTTTTAATATTACCTCTTCTTTCGAGATACTCGCATCAAAAATATATCTTAAATTATCCATCACATCACTATTGTTCAACCGTCCAAAATGAAATTATCTAAAGTCATTTTACTTCCTTATCACGTACTATACTTATGCTACACCTCTCTTCAGTAGTACAAATTCATTAATTATTCAATAAATGTGAAAATCTAAAAAGCTGTTTTTGATTATATTTAGAACTGGAGGAATAACTGGGTAAGGTTAATTAAATGGGTATGGGCTCTACAATAATTAATAGCCCATTATTTTTTCTTTTTCTCTCTTTGATACATGAGAAAATCTTAGGTGAAAACACACCTAACAATTCACTTTTAAATCAATCAATTAAAGATTTACACACAATTAAAAATAAAAAAGTAAAACAATTAATATACAAGAAATCACTTGACCAAAAAAAATATACAAAAAGAAAAACATGATTTTGATATTTTTTATTTTTTTTGTCAAGTGATTTCTTGTATCTTAATTATTTTATTTTTGTATTTTTAAATTATGTGTAAATCTTTAATGGGTTGGTTTAAAAGTGAATTGTTAAGTGCGCTTTCAGCTAAGATTTTCTCTTGATACAAATTAAAAGTTCAAGATCTTTTTTGTTTTTTTTTTTACAAGAGCAAAGTTAGTGCATTGTATTCATAAGAGTAATTTGGATATAAGGCGGGGAATAATAAAAAACTTGGCGACTAGCATTAAAACGAGGTGTTTGGGCTAATTCATTGACTACTCGATTGACTTGTATCCTAACATAATTGACCTTAAAGTTTTCATATGACAAAATTAAACTACGGCACTTCCCTATAATGACACCATATTCAGTATTGTCATGTTCCTTAGAGTATCTTCAATAAGAGTATCATAGAGAGTTTCATAGACTTATGATCCGTACCTTAATTTTTTTTATCATTGGAGTTCCATGACGTAGCATAGAGGGTATCATAATTGATGATACGGTACCTTAAATAAGGTACCGTATCATCAATTTAATATTACATTTTTTTTGTATATGAAATTAAATATAAGGTATCACTTGCTAATAATATATGATACCAAAAGTGATATCACCGTTGGAGCAAAATATGTATAAGTTGCATAAGAATTATATAATATTATAAAAATCATTTTTTTAGTAATGTATGATACACAATGTGATATCACAATTGGAGATGCGCTTTATCGTTATTTAGGTGGCTAACAACCTGCATGCAATCTGATTCAATATGAATCTTATTAATATTTATACTATGCAACCACTTCATAGCTTCAAGTATATACCGATGGCTTCAGCTTCTTCTTGTATTACTGGTGTGCCATTAAAATGTTATGTCAATCCTTTCACAAAGCTACCATGTTCGTCATGCACACAAGTTGCAATACAAAACTTATTTTGCTCGACATAACAAGCAGCATCAATGTTATATTTGAGCGTTTTTGGTGGCGGTCTTCTCCATTCTAATGCATGAATAGATTTTTTTTTTTTGACTAAAAATACAAGATTAATAATTCTAAATTTATTAAACGTAAAAATACAATATTTTATAAAAGTGTAAATATTTTAAAATTTATGTATATTATATTAAAAAGTTACAACTATTATTACTTGGATAAATTTTATTTTATAATGTAGTTATTATTTATTATTCCGGTTCAAACGATTTAATAACAGTTGAATTGATTCAGTCAATTGAACCATAAATCGGAGACCACGTCGGTTCAATCACGGATATGATTTTTTTTAAGAAGCTAAATTAGTCCATCCAAATTAACACCGGAGAAAATTGAATCTAAAATCTCAAGGAGGAGCAACACCGATCCAATTTTTTTAAATATATATATATATATATATATATATATATTAAAAAGAGACTATGGTTTTTTATTACATGACCGATGGATCCGTTAACAAACAAACACTACAAAATCAATAAATCTAAACAACTTATGGCGGTCACAGTCCCTTCAGTTAACAACACAGTAAAATATATCAGCAAAAAATTGTACATGCGCATTTGCACTTGTGTTCACTCGCATCACAAAGAACAAATCATGGCTTATTAACAAACACTACTAGAAAACACCAATTTAGCCTCCAAATTTAGCGTCGGACCCCGACACCGACGCTATTAGCGTCCGCTTAGAGTCGGCTTAACTCACGCTAAACAGCTGTTGATTTTTGTTAAATTTTTGAAAAATATTAGCGTCCGTTTAGAGTCAGCTTAGCTGACGCTTTATGTTTAAGAGTAAAGACTGATTTTTTAGAGTCTGTGTGTCCGACTCTATTTTTTTTTGCTGGTAAAAGTATATTTTTTTGTAAATTTTTTTTTATCTTTTTACTCAAATAAACAAAAAAAAAAAAACACCTAACTTTACCAAAATCCTCTTCATTCATCATTCACACAAAATACAAACCTAAAATTTTGGCCCCATCTTTTCCCTCTACCCCCACTCACCAAAAAACCACCACGAACCCTAATTGATTCACTATCCAGAAACTCATCGTAACCCTTCATCATTCGCTCTAGAACCCATTGTTTCCCACCACAACGAACCTGCCGGAGACGCTGCCTCTCCTCTCTTGAACCCTCACTCATACACTCCATTTCTATTTCTCTCCCTTCAGTCGCTCGTTGGTGACGGAACCTTTCGATTGACTTTATGATTTTGTTGGATTGGTGTTGAAGAAGACTCGTGCGATGGTTCCACGAAATCTGGTGAAAGATGTTGATATAACAGATGTAGTAACACCAGCAATGGTATTCTTTCTTCTCCCAATATTTTATTAGATTTCATTTTGTGTCACTCTAATTTATCACATCATCAATTGTTTTTTGGCTTTTGTGGATAGGGATGAAGGAAAATGTTCTTAATGGAAATTGTCATAACAGGGACATAGTAAGTACCTTCCCCTTTTCATTCTTGCTATACGGGTTTCCCATCTCATCTCTTAGGATTGCATCCAATATCAGTCTCTTTCGCACAGATCTAATTTTGACTATAAGTCTAAAGTTTTAATTCTGTTCATTCACATGTTTATGATGACTTTATGGCTTTATTCAATATTTCCTTCAAATATTACCTTATGTTTTTAATTGTTCCATATATGTGTTTCTTTGAATGTACATTTCTTTATTGATTCTAGTATTTTGAAGTCTTTAACAACAATGTTATGCTTAAGGGTCACCAAACTGTTAAGCTATATGAGTATAATTATGATAATTACAAATTTAGTATTTAGTATAATTACACATATTGTCATTGGGGAATTGGTACTTAACTCAATCGAAGGTTAATCTCATTTATTCTTTAATTGTAAGCCTTTGATAAGAGAAGAACATGCTTTGATGTTGCTTTTAGGTTGATTTTTGCAAGCTGCAACATTTTTAAGTACTATTATTAAATCTTTATCATTACAGATTCAAAGAAGCCTGTTGTGGTTGTAGTAGAAGGGCTTATTCCTTGCTTGCACTTTATATGGGGACATATATTTACTCTCTTAATAGTTGTTTTCCTTTATGCATTCTATCCCTTTATTTGGTAAGTGCTTTAACTTCTAGCTTGTAACTCTTATGTTTCAGCCACTATAATAGTGTATTTCATTATTCAGAGACGTATTTTCATTAATGTTCCAATTAGGCAAGGTGCAAGATATTGTTTCTTTTTTTGGTTATTGTGTAGTCTTTCTCACATTGTAATAAAACACTTGAATAAAATTTAAAACTAATTTTGTTTGTTGTATATATTACAAGGTTATGTTGTGCTGTTATGTTCAGCCTTTATTCAGTTTATTATTTCAAAAATATAGCTAAGGATTAACAAATGTTGCTTCAGCTGATTACCTACTTTGTTGCCATTGCAAATTCGTTACTAAATTATTGGAGCACTATCAAGAAAACTACACTACATATTTGTTCTTTCTCTAACTAAGAATTGTTCTTCCTTTTTTAGCTGATTTGCAAGTTGAAGTTTACAATGAAGAGCTAAATGTGATTGTTGCTTCAAGACATAGACTTTATCCTTTCAAGATTCCATCTCCAACGTTTGTGGTAAGTGTAAGTCTGTGCTTGTTTATATTTAGAGCAATGGTCGTCGTATTGCAACGTGTACATATTTAAGCAATTTAATATACCTTGCACAATTAAAAAACTGAAGTAGCCTTATTTCATACATGACAGAGGACCAATTGAGTTTTTTACACAAGATAATGTATGATTATGTCTTATTATTTTGGCCTACCTATACAATCTCTTCTATCTTAACATTGTTGTCCTGCCTATACAATCTCTTCTATCTTAACATTGTTCTCTATAGATTATTTTATACCCATGTCATCATTGGAAAATGTTATTACCGTTTGCTTGATATTCTTAGATAAGTTAATGGACAAACCAACATATAATATGCCTTTAAATTTTCCATATGCTATATCTACCAGTGCTTTACTTTATTTGCCATGCCTTTTATTTATGTTTACTATTACAAGTTTTATCAAGTCTTTCCATTTATTTATGTTTTAGAAGGCAAAAGCAAGATTAAATTCTACTCCGTCATTCTTTGTTCTTCTAGTTATTTATTTTCTAGTTCTAATTTGGAGCCAAAGCAATGATGAATTAATATTGATCTAGTGGTCTTGATTGGGAAGTTATTACCTTTTTTTTTTAAGTGAATAACTTGACAAATGCTCTTGATTTTTTCATTGTTGTGTGATGTTACGTAGTTTGTGTGTGCAATCTTAGGTTTGCTAAATCTGCTTAAAATATTTTCCTTAATTGATTGTCCTCCTTATATTATATTATTACAATATGTATGCGTAGTCCAAATTGGAAATGAAGTTTTTAGGAATTGAGTCACTCGTTATTGTCTCTATTCCTGTTTAATTTACTAATAACTAAAATGTTGATTTGCTAGGAACTTGAAAAGGGAACAGGGGACAATACAAAGTGTCTTGCTAGCATTTGTGAGGTATGGAATAATAGTTATACTATAGTTGGTACCTAGTAGCTAGTAATTCTCACACACATTGACTTGCTTTTGAATTGTTTCTCTTTGTTTCAAGCATGGTAAAAAAGAGACTCTTTGCTTATTTTATATTGTTTTGTGATTTGGTCCTCAATAGATTAAGTGATTATGTCTTCACACTTGGATAGCAATGTGAAGGTGGAAAAACACAAGAAGGGGGGGGTTGAATTGTGTTTTTAGAATTAAAACTTTTTCGAAATAAAACCAAGTTTGCAGCGGATAAAAACACAAAATAAAAAGAGGGTGCTGAGAGAGAGAAAGAAAGACACAGAATTTATCCTGGTTCCCCTCACAAATCGAGAGTACTCCAGTCCCCTTGTTACTAACAAGAGATTTTCACTATAATCTACTAAAGATTACAAATTGCTCAAGCACACTTGCAAGAGACTTCTCAGGTGCTCAAGTTTCACTAAACAAGAGACTTCTCAAATGCTCAAGTTAAACTTAACAAGAGACTTCTCAAACAAACTTAAGAATAAGAATGAATGTTAAGGAACACTTGATATACTATCAGAGGTGTTTACAAAATACAACTCAAATTGTTCTAAGACTTAGAATGACAGATTTAAATTATGATGTCAGAATGCTTCTTAGTCTTTGAACTTGATAATGGAACAATAGTCATTTCTTCCATGTGAGTCTTCTATTTATACTTGGAGGAAGATGATGACCGTTGCAGAGAGCTTTGTGCCAGCTGGAATTTACTCGTACAATTGATAGCTGTATATTGCCTTCTTTGGTAAGGAATTCCAATTCCACTACCTAGCTATTCAATTTATCACTCATCCATTTTGAGTAATAATAGTACGATAGTACAATCCTCAAATGCGCTCCACTTATGGATAAGGTTAACGTTGTACCAACGAATATTCCTTCCTGTGGATGTGACAGAGCCTTGAAGTAGATAGTTCTTCAATCATTGATTCTGATTCTGTCAGTTCTTGAGTGATGTAAATTCTTTTTGCTTCTGATGCTCTTGTCATAGCTTCTTAAGATCTTCAGCTTCTGAACTTTATCAGAGTCTAGCTTTTGGTCTTCAGAAGTGCTATCTTCAGCACGCAAAGATTAAGCTTCTGATGAACAGCGATACTCTTTCAGAGCTTGTTTTGACTGGCTTCTCTGCTACTATTCATAGTGCTTCTGAATGAATTTTAACTTGTAATTCTGCACACTAGAATAATCATTAGTAATACCAATTGTAATTTTAATACTTTGTTATCATCAAAACCACTTAAAACATTAGAGGTTCATGTCAGACCCACTTTGTTCCAACAATCTCCCCCTTTTTGATGATGACAAACCAAAGCATTAAAATTCTATTGTTGTTGATTTAATTTAATTATGATGACTTCAGGTTTCAAAGGTTTGCAATCTCCCCCTGAGTCTGATAATCCATAAGGGTAGGTTTGTAAGCTCCCCCTAAGTTTTATCCATAATTAATTAAAACAGTTTAAGAGTCGATTTATTAACTTAAAATAAATTTTCATATTTAACTCTCAGAAGCATAGTTTTGTAAGCTTTGCTTCTTAGAGTTTGATAATGCTCAGAAGCGGTTTGCAAGCTCTTCTGACATTGTCTATGAATTTTATTTTAGGTTCTTAAATTTTCTCCCCTTTCAATAATCGTTCAGAATGAGAAAGAATCATAAGAGATAAATATTGATTCATAATGCATTTAACATTACAGTTTCAGATTGAGCAGTATATGAATGAATCAACATTAATTTTAACGCTACTCTTACTCCCCCTTTTGGCATCAGTCAAAAAGACACAGAAAATCAAGCAGTCAAAGCGCCAAACAAGATAGTCAAGTCAAAAGGAAGTGACAACCAAACGCATTCAATGAATGGCATTGATTATCCTACTGGCAAGATATCTTGAAGGTACTATAAATAAAGGATGATTCCTCTCATTTTACTCATTCAGAGTAATCAAGTCATTTCCAAAAACAAACATATAATGGAAAAGCAGGTTACCAAGGATGCTTCAGGCTCAAAAGAAGAGAGCAAGAAGGGAGCAGAGCCCTGGCGCTGCGAAGAAAACAGGCTTCGCTACGAAAGGAACAAGCAAGAACTAATATTGACAGAGTCAGAGGAGGAAGAATTGGGCTCTGATCTGGAAGAATTTTTATGGACATACAATGATGATACTCCATACGAAGAGTACGAGGCTGCTGTTCAGAAGAACACTGAAGAACTAGTGCAAAAGGCCACTGCCAACTTGCTTGCTTACATTAAGGAGAAACATAAGAAGCTAGATGCAAAGTCTTCTGAAGTTAAGCCTAGCTCTAAGTAGAGTCTTATCATTCTATGTAATAGAAATTCTTCAATAATATTAATAAAGGAGTTTATGCTATTAATTCCCTTTGTTTTAAGCAAGTTTCTTATGTATATATACCTCATTCCTATTGTCAGAAAACCAGTTACCAGACACGCCTCATTCGGTATTGGTGCCCCGTTGTTAAACAGGCTTTAATACTAAGAAGCTATTTCATGAGTAAACAGGAGTACTGATGAGAGGGACTCTTAGGTTTTGAAAATCCTAGGCTTATTAGTTTAAAAACTAAGATGCTCTTCAGCATCTTTCACTAGAGTCAGAATTCTCAAGAGTACCAGACAATATCATGGTATATAGAAAAGTTAAATTTTGAAAAACAAAGATAAAACAAACATATAAGCAAATAACAAACACACAAATATGGATAATATAGATATGAATTAAAAGAAAATTATCCAAAAATTACACAAGAACTAACAACAAAACAAGTGCTCAAACAATGACTAAGGTTTCTTAACATCTGCTATGGCTTTCAGAAGGGTTAACATCATGTCATCCATCCTTTTGTGAACTGTTTCCACAGCAGAATTCACATCATTACGCATATCCACTCTTAGCTCATCAATTTCATTAGCCATGTCAGTTCTGAGATTATCCAAAGCATCTTGAACCGCAGGAGGTATTGCAGATGAGGTTGAGGCTATGTCAATCTTCATAGGAGAGTGAGAAGGAGTTGAAACAAAAATGGGCTTCTTACCCTTGTCAGAATCTTCATTGATATCCGTATCTTCTCTTATCAGATTCTGATCAAGCATGGCAACATCTTGTTCAGCAGCTTGATTCTCATTGATCTTATTGGTTTCAAATGTAGCAATATGCACAGCCCTATCTACCAATAATTTCAATGCTTCTTGTTCAGCTAGCCTTTTGTGCTCAATTTCAGCTTGCCTCTTCTCTTCTTCTTCAGCAGCTATCCTAGCCTGCTCCTTAACATGGTTGTAAGATGTGAGCCTTGGAGCGTTTAGCTTCTCAACAATCTCAAACAGTTCCCGTACAGTGTTTGCTCCTCTACCCTTAATCTTATCCTTCAGATGAGTACTGAGAATCCTTAAAGATTTACCAAATAAGTACTCTAATTCCCTGACATCAGCATCTATATCAGAAGGGAAGATAAGAGCTTCTTCCTCTCTTTGTTTGAACCTCTTAAGTCTAATACCTATAGCATTATTTAGCAACTCAAGGTTTGGTTCAAAGTCAGAATTGAAAAAGGGTAAGGATGGGTCAAAGGGAATGGTTGGTTCAGGTTTCTTTCTTTTGAGTTCAATGATTTTGATTTTACTGAGATTTGGAGGTATGATATCATCATCAAGATTGATGGAATCCTTGAATATTTGATGTTCAGCTTTAGTTAGGTGTTGGTAAAGCTCAAGAACTTCTTCTAAAACTAGAGGTTTGTTGAGTGGGTCAGAGACAGGTTGTGGTGAAGGTGAAGGAGATGATTCATCAGAGTATACTTCAGGTTGAGGTGATTGATGTTGTTGTTCAGTCATGATTTTATTGGGTGATATATGAGGTGATTCTTGTTGGGCTTCAGAATGAGCAATTGACTCATCCTGAACAGGTGTAAATGTAGGTGGATTTACTTGTGAGATGTGATCAAGTGAGGGGGGAGGAGTTTGAATGAATTGAACAATAGGTGGTTCTTGGATAGTTTGAACAGTAGAGGGTTTGATAATTGGAAAACGAGGAGAGTTGGGATTGGAATGTGTAAAGGCATCTCCAGATAGATGTTGTTGGAGATGATCAAGAACGGATTCAGTAGTGGTTGGTTGATTAAGGATGGTAGTGTCTATGATGATGGGGGTTTCTTCATCAGAGGAGAGTTGGATTGGCTTTTTGAAGGGTCTCTTGGTAGTCTTTTTAAGATTTGTTTAATTCCTCAGAGTCAGTGCTAGTATCAGATGATGATGATGATATAGCTTTATGATCAGGTAAGACTACACTAATAGGTACGGTGAAGTCTATGGGTTGAGGTTGATTGGTAGATGATGGAGGTTGAGAAGTAGAAGGGTTAGCAATGGAGGGTTGGGGTTCAGAACCAATATCCTGGGCTACAGGAATGCTAGAAGTATTAGATTCAGAGGTCTTACCTTTTGGTTTAGAAGCTCTGGTCTTTAATCTCTTTGCATGTTTAGCAGGGTTCTGATCTTCCTCAGAAGCTGAAGGCCTATCATGCCTTTTCTTTGTCCGCTTTTCCTTCTGAACAGCTTCAGTCATCATATTTCCAGCACCTTCCTCAATCTCATCAGCACTAGCATGTCCTTGATCATCAGAGCCTTCATCAATCATTTCTTGCTCAGTAGCTCTTGGCTTTCTTCTGTTCCTTGTAATATCTCTTGGTCCCTTGAAGATATCCCAATTAGGAACACTTACAACCATTTTCCTGGGCACACTAACCCCAGTATCTCTTCTTACTGCCTCAAGGAAGTTCTCAATGACCTCATCATTATCATGTTCTGATATGGTGGGAAACCCATCACACCAGAAGTACTTTTCGTACACTTGCTGTAGAGGTGTTTTCACTTGAATGATTTCTTCCTTGGTTTTTCTCTTCATGTTGACCAGAACTGATGCATCATACTTAGCAGTTTGGAAAACTCTAAGTTTTTCTTTGGCACTCACAATATCTGTGAGTTTGGTTTGCCTTATCAGTTCTGAAATTAACCTTGGGTGATGAATGACTGATGGTATTTTAGTTCTACCCTCATTGATGGTAAAGCACATGTGATCAAAAAGAATCTTAGCCAAATTAACTTTTACCCTCTTGTATAAGAACCAGATGAGATGTTTGTGTGGAATGGAGATGGTATCCAATCCACCTTTTCTGGTGAAGATGGTAGACAAACACATTCTGAAAGCAAATTCAAATGTGTGCTTCATGTGCATTATTTTTCCAAAATCCCTTTGTGTGCATCCAGATTTAAAGAGGTCCTGATGAATTGAATCCAAATACTTGCTTTTCTTATCATACACTTCTATATCTTCTCCTTTGTTGTCTAAACCCAGAATCTTAGCAATGTGTGCCTGAGTTATCACAACATTGATTCCCAAAATATTCGACCTAATTTCTCCTCCTCTGTAAGGTTTAAGACCAAGTTCCTTTCTTGTTTTCCCTCGTAATTCCTTGTTTTTTTCAACCATATCCTTGTATTCTTTATCATAACTTGCTCTATCATACACTTTAGCCTTTTGCCAGAAATACTTCACTATGTCGAAATACACAAAGCCATTTAACATTTCAAAATAATTCTGCCATTGTTGGTTGTAGAACAAGTATTGAATGTCAATCCCATTCGCTTTCAAACTTTCAAAATCCACGAACTTCTCAGTGAAGAAATCATAAGCATCTGGTCCAGCGTCAGTTTGATGATGTTCGTAGACTAGATTATCCTCAGAATTGAGATCAATAATGGGTGGTAAGGTAGGGTTATAGGGTTCTTGAATGATTTCGTTGGATGAACGAGCAGCCATCGTTTCAGAAAATTGAGAAGATGAAGATTGGGATTTTTCTGTAAAGTCTAGGGTTGTGTAGGTAGTGATTTCGTGTAAAAAGTTGTGCAAGTGATTGAAGTGACTTATGAATAGTAACTAGCACACATACACAGAGAAAATAAACATTGGGAGGGAGCGCGAGCAGTTTTAAAAATTAAATAATATACTTAACTGCCATAATCATCATTAACTGTTCTCTGCCCGTCAGGATCTAGACACGTGTTGTAAAAGTTTAATCATAGCTGACGCGTGTATAGACAACTGTTGTACACTTACTCGTACTGAACGTTTCATTTCCAAAAGGTTCAGAGCCTCACTCATTTGTATCTGACGCCTCATCAGAACCTGTTACTCTTCAGTGCCTAAATTATTCAGAGCTTCCCAAGGGATACTCTAAATTATAAGAGGTTCTGATAGAGCTTCAGATGCTAATTCTATTCTACTTCTCAGAGCTAATTTTCTTCAGAGATATAGTGCATGTTCAAATTCTTTTTGATAAAATCAAATCTTTCAATAGCTAAAGGTTTAGTAAATATGTCAGCCCATTGATGTTCAGTATCAATGAATTGAATATCTATTGTACCTTTCTGAACATGATCCCTTATAAAATGATGTTTTATTTCAATATGTTTAGCTCTTGAGTGTAGAATAGGGTTCTTAGACAAATGAATAGCAGCAGTATTGTCACAATATAGTGGAATACTGCTTTCAGCTATGTTATAATCTTCCAACTGATATTTCATCCAGAGAAGCTGTGTGCAGCATTTAGCAGCTGAGATGTATTCTGCTTCTGCTGTAGACAAAGCAATAGTTGTTTGTCTCTTGCTGGCCCAAGATATGAGATTCTCACCAATAAATTGGCAATTTCCACTTGTGGATTTTCTCTCAATCTTGTCACCAGCATAGTCAGCATCACAGAATCCAACTAGCTTACTATCTAGGGATTTTTTATAAAGAAGTGCTAGATTAGTAGTTCCTTTCAGATATCTAAAGATCCTCTTAACAGCAGTTAAGTGAGGTTCTCTAGGATCTGACTGGAATCTTGCACACAAGCATACACTATATAAAATATCAGGTCTAGATGCTGTAAGGTAGAGTAAAGAACCAATCATACCTCGATACAGCTTTTGATCTACTTTGCTTCCAATCTCTTCCTTGCTTAGGCTGCTGGTAGGATGCATGGGTGTAGACATTATCTTGCAGTCATCAAGGTTGAACTTCTTCAGAAGCTCTTTTGTATACTTGCTTTGATGAATGTAAGTGCCATCTTTTCCTTGATTAATTTGGATTCCAAGGAAGAACTTCAATTCACCCATCATACTCATCTCGAATTCATCCTGCATCAGCTTTGAAAAACTCTTGCACAAGGAAGCATTAGTAGAACCAAAAATAATATCATCGACATATATTTGAATGATTAAGATATCTTTCTTAGATGTCTTTCTGAATAATGTATTGTCAATTTGACCTTTTTGAAAACCATTTTCTAAAAGGAAATTACTCAGTCTTTCATACCAAGCTCTTGGAGCTTGTTTGAGACCATAGAGTGATTTCTTAAGTTTATAAACATAATCAGGATTTTTCAAATCCTCAAAACCTGGGGGTTGTTTGACATATACTTCTTCAGAAATAACACCATTAAGAAAGGCGCTCTTAACATCCATTTGGTACAATGTGATTCCATTGTTAACAGCATATGAGAGAAGTAACCTGATTGCTTCCAGTCTTGCTACTGGAGCAAATGTTTCAGTGAAGTCTATACCTTCTTGCTGACTGTAGCCTTGTGCTACCAGTCTAGCTTTATTTCTTACCACTTCACCTTGTTCATTCATTTTGTTTCTAAATACCCACTTGGTTCCAATGATGTTCTTATGTGCTGGT
The DNA here is from genome assembly GCA_030408175.1 of Trifolium repens. Taxonomy (NCBI): domain Eukaryota; kingdom Viridiplantae; phylum Streptophyta; class Magnoliopsida; order Fabales; family Fabaceae; genus Trifolium; species Trifolium repens. Next base: position 19,002,405 of record CP125849.1, read on the forward strand.
CTTGGCACTAAGTCACATACATCATTTCTTTGAAACTGATTGAGCTCATCTTGCATAGCTACAATCCATCCATCGTCAGTAAGTGCTTCATCAACATTCTTTGGTTCTATCATTGAGATTAGTCCCAGAAGTGAATCAAGTTGTTGATAGTCTGATCTTGTCTTTCTTGGACTTTCTTTGTTTCCAAGAATTAAATCTTCTGGATGTGATGATCTATATTTGAACTTCCTTCTTGGAGCTTCATCAACATCAGCACTTGGTTGAGTGTCTTCTTCTGAAGTGTCATCATGTTCTTGTGATGCTTCTAATTGAGATGCTTCTTCAGCATCTTCTTCCAATACAGCTTCTGAAGCTTCAACAGCTTCTGATACTTTTTCAGGTTCTGAATCGATGTATTGGTATGGAACACCTGCATAACTATTATCTTGCTCTTACATTTTACTGTCAGGCTCTTTATCATCAAATCTAACATGTATAGATTCTTCCACTGTGTTAGTTTCAGAATTATACACTCTGTATGCCTTTGAGCGTTCAGAGTAACCTATAAAGATTCCCTTACAAGCTTTGGCATCAAATTTTCTTTTGTAGGCCTTGTTGTTTAGAATGTAACAGGTACATCCAAACTGATGAAAATAAGAGATGTTGGGCTTTCTTCCTTTGAAAAGTTCATATGTTGTTAGATTCAATAGAGGTCTAATATAGATCCTATTTTGAATATAACAAGCTGTGTTTACAGCTTCTGCCCAGAAGTGCTTAGCAAGTTTTGTCTCATGCATCATGGTTCTTGCCATTTCTTGTAAAGACCTGTTCTTTCTCTCTACAACACCATTTTGTTGTGGTGTTCTAGGAGCAGAGAACTCATGGACAATGCCATGATCTTCACAAAAAGTTGCAAATGGTTCGTTTTCAAATTCACCACCATGATCACTTCTTACCTTTAAGATTTTGAGACCTTTCTCATTTTGCACTTGAGTGCAGAAGATGCTGAACACATCATATGCATCATCTTTCACTCTTAGAAACTTTACCCAAGTCCATCTACTGTAATCATCAACAATGACTAGTCCATATTTCTTCCCATTGATTGAGGCAGTACTTACTGGACCAAACAAATCAATGTGAAGTAGTTCTAAAGGTCTTGAGGTAGAGACAATGTTTTTAGGTTTAAAAGAAGTTTTTGAAATTTTGCCAATCTGACAAGGACCACACAGAGCATCTGAATGATATTTAAGATTTGGCAGGCCTTTAACCAACTTTAGTTTGCTAAGCTTAGAGATTAATCTCCAGTTAGCATGACCTAAGCGTTGGTGCCAGACCCACTTTTCATCATTCAGAGATAGAAGACAAACTATCTTCTGCTCAGTGAGTTCTGACAGATTCACCTTATAAACATTACCTCTTCTTAATCCTCTAAACAATATGGACTTGTCAGAATCATTGATTACTGTACATGCCTCTTTATCAAATTTAACAATGAATCCGCTATCACAAAATCGACTAATGCTAAGCAGATTATGTTTGAGGCCATCAACTAACCAAACATCTTTAACTGAAAGAGAAGAGTTACCAACTATACCTGAACCAATGATCTTCCCTTTTTGGTTTCCTCCAAACCCCACAGTACCTCCCTCTTTCAGAGTCAGGGTTTGGAACATATGCCTTTCTCCCGTCATATGTCGTGAGCAGCCACTGTCCAGGTACCAGCATTGCTGCTTTGGCCTTCTTGGTGTGCAAACCTGAAGCAAATATTATTTGAGATTTTGGTACCCATATCTTTATGGGTCCTTTTGTGTTAGTCTTTACAGGTCTAGGTGGTCTTTGTTTGAAAGACCTATCAGAGCCTCTAGAGTTAACCACCCTTGTTGAAAAGTTTTTGGGTTTAGTATAGCTCTTGAGCTTTGTTCTTGAATGTGTCAGAGCTTCTTTAGATTTAACATTAGCTTGAGGCTTAAAAATCTTAGGTTCTGAGGTTTTATCCTTCTGAGCCTTTGACTTTTGAGCCTCTGGTTTTGATGTTCTATTAGAAGCTGACTCATTTAGAACTTCTGATTGACTCTTCACAAAGACAACCTTAGGTTTTGATTTATCTATATTAGAGGACTTTGAAGATAATGGATTATCTTTAAAACGTGAGAATCCAAGACCTTCTCCTCTATTTCTACTTACATGATAAATCAAAGAGGCTATTTTACTTCTTTTCATTCCATTGATAAGGAATTCCTGAAGAGCAAATTCATGTTCTGGAGGAACCTTATCATCAAGAACATAATGAGTTTCCATAAATTCATTTCTTGATTTTAGAGACTCATTTTGTTCAATTATTTCATTTGCCTTTTCGGTCAGGTTGTTATAGGCCTTTTTAAGGACCTTACACTCACCCGCCTTTTTGGTTAAAAGTTTTAAGGCATCTTTTAAGGAATCTATTAATTCAGAACGAGAAAGTTTAGCAAGTACCTCATCTTCATCTTCTGAATCTGAGTCATCTTCGTGCTCAGAGTTCTCTTGGTCAGAAGCGGTTGCCATCAAGGCTAGGTTTGCTTCTTCTTCCCCATCAGAATCTGATTCCTGATCCAAATCATCCCAAGTGGCAAGGAACCCCTTCTTGAGCTTACTTTTGTATCTTTCTTTGTTAGAGGTTCTCTTGGATGATTTACTCAGGTTCTCTGGGCAGTCAGCAATGAAGTGTCCTGGTTTGTTGCACTTAAAGCATTTGTTTTGTTATTCCTTCTTATCCTTAGAAGCACCAACCTTCTTGGAAGAACCTCCAAACTTACCAGCATACTTCTTGCTTCTCTTAGCCCATTGCGATACTCTTGCAGCCATCAGAACCATTTCTTCTTCTTCATCAGAGTCCATCTCGTGACCTTCTTCAGAAGCTTCTTCATCAGATACTATAACCTTTGCCTTCAGAGCCTTAGAGGAACTCTTGGTGCTCAGGGCTATCCCTTTTAGCTTCTTAGTCGTTTCATCAGTCATGAGTTCCATCTCATGACTCTTTAGAGAACTAACCAAGCTTTCAAGAGACACAGTATCTAAATCTTTAGATTCCTGAAACGCTGTCACTTTTGGTCTCCACTTTGGCGGCAAGCTTCTGAGTACTTTCCTTACATGATCAGCCTCAGTATAGCTCTTATCTAAAACTTGAAGTCCCGAAACAAGAATTTGAAACCTAGAGAACATTGTCTCAATGTCCTCTCCGTCCTTCATTTTAAATAATTCATACTGATGTACTAACAAGTTGGCCTTAGCCTCCTTAACTTGTTTATTTCCTTCATACTTGGATTTAAGAGAATCCCAGATAGACTTAGCCGTTCTCTTATCTCCAATTTTCAAGTACTCATCATGAGAGATGGCATTTGTCATCATCCCTTTTACACTGTGGTGCTTCTTATACTCCAGCTTTTGAGTAGGTGTAAAAGTCTTTCTGTCTTTAGAGCTAACAACGCCTTCTAAGTCCATATTTTCAAAGTTCACTCCATCTTCTACCAAGTCCCACAGATCACAATCAATCGCCATGATGTGACTGTACATCTTGGTTTTCCAGAATGGATAACCAGTCTCAGTTCCATTGAAAAAGGGAATTTTGTCAGAAGACCTTCTGTCTTTAGAATTAGAATCATAGTCAAAAGGAACTTCATGGAGATTCTTCTCAGCAGACATGTTTTTCCTCCCTGAATCTTAACTGTTTCACTGATAGGTGAGAGTTAGGCAACAGCCCAGCTCCTGATACCAATTGAAGGTGGAAAAACACAAGAAGGGGGGGGGGGTTGAATTGTGTTTTTAGAATTAAAACTTTTTCGAAATAAAACCAAGTTTGCAGCGGATAAAAACACAAAATAAAAAGAGGGTGCTGAGAGAGAGAAAGAAAGACACAGAATTTATCCTGGTTCCCCTCACAAATCGAGAGTACTCCAGTCCCCTTGTTACTAACAAGAGATTTTCACTATAATCTACTAAAGATTACAAATTGCTCAAGCACACTTGCAAGAGACTTCTCAGGTGCTCAAGTTTCACTAAACAAGAGACTTCTCAAATGCTCAAGTTAAACTTAACAAGAGACTTCTCAAACAAACTTAAGAATAAGAATGAATGTTAAGGAACACTTGATATACTATCAGAGGTGTTTACAAAATACAACTCAAATTGTTCTAAGACTTAGAATGACAGATTTAAATTATGATGTCAGAATGCTTCTTAGTCTTTGAACTTGATAATGGAACAGTAGTCATTTCTTCCATGTGAGTCTTCTATTTATACTTGGAGGAAGATGATGACCGTTGCAGAGAGCTTTGTGCCAGCTGGAATTTACTCGTACAATTGATAGCTGTATATTGCCTTCTTTGGTAAGGAATTCCAATTCCACTACCTAGCTATTCAATTTATCACTCATCCATTTTGAGTAATAATAGTACGATAGTACAATCCTCAAATGCGCTCCACTTATGGATAAGGTTAACGTTGTACCAACGAATATTCCTTCCTGTGGATGTGACAGAGCCTTGAAGTAGATAGTTCTTCAATCATTGATTCTGATTCTGTCAGTTCTTGAGTGATGTAAATTCTTTTTGCTTCTGATGCTCTTGTCATAGCTTCTTAAGATCTTCAGCTTCTGAACTTTATCAGAGTCTAGCTTTTGGTCTTCAGAAGTGCTATCTTCAGCACGCAAAGATTAAGCTTCTGATGAACAGCGATACTCTTTCAGAGCTTGTTTTGACTGGCTTCTCTGCTACTATTCATAGTGCTTCTGAATGAATTTTAACTTGTAATTCTGCACACTAGAATAATCATTAGTAATACCAATTGTAATTTTAATACTTTGTTATCATCAAAACCACTTAAAACATTAGAGGTTCATGTCAGACCCACTTTGTTCCAACACAATGAACAAGTTCGACAATCAGCCTTGAAGGTCAGAATCTAGCTTCTATTTTGGATTAGATTCAACACTTGGAATTCATATGCAAATAAACAAGTAAAATCCTTTTTTAATAGAACTAAAAGTAACTAAACACAATTAAGTTGTTCGTGTGTGTGTGTGTGTGGCGCGCCCACATATTGTTTCTATCAATGGTGTTTCTATTCATTCATTTTCTATTTGTAGATTGTAGTGTGCTTTATTTGTCAGGAGATGGATGTAGCTCATTCCGCAACAACCATTGCTTGTGATACAAGGGTAATTATTTTACTAATTAATTTTAAATTTTAAGGCAACAATAAATTGAAGTGGAGAGTTCTGATGTGAATATTAATGATATATATGTAGCTAAAGACCAAAGACCAAAGGTTCATTTCAGCTAGCTTATTATGAAACTGCAATCCTATTTTCCTCAGGCCTCTATATTTAATTATTGTTATACTCCTTAGACCTAAAATGGAGTTCCAACTTGAACTGGCGCTGGAAATGATTCTAACTAACAAGTAACAAACTCCAATTCTTTTTACTTTTACTTTCTCTTACATTTTCTCAGTGTTGTGTTTTGTTTGTGTGTCACTAGTGTTATTAATTAGTATTTCAATATGAGCTTTTGAAGCTGAGTTAAGTTTTTGTTTTATTTCAGTTACTATTGTCTATTAGATTTTATGTTTGTTTTTGTTATTGTTACTGTCCCATAACAACTGAGATAAGACTCCAAATGCGGAGTCTTATGTTAATAGGGTTACTATTAGAATTTATGTTTGTTTTTGTTTTTATGAAATTGGAATTTTAGCTTGTTTTCAAGAGTTTCATAAATTAGTCTAGGTGTTACATATATATGTTTTGGCTTTTAATATCATATGAGTGATTATGTCATATTAGTTATTTAGTATTATTTTAGATGTAAAACAGAGTAGGTTTCTAGTAGTGTGTGGAGTATAATCTTGTAGTTGTATTATGACTTTTTGTGGAAGATTTGTTGCTTTATTATTGTTTCTTAGTATCAGGTGCAACACAAACAAAACAGGATGATGCCTAATTTTTTTTTATAAAAATTCATAATTCAACGTCGGATAGACCGACTCTAGTGTAAATGTTGACTTTCCATAAGTTGACTTTAGAGTCGGAAAGGCCGAAGCTATATGATTTTGTTGACTTTTCCAGGTTGGACAAAATTAGAGTCGGATGCAAAATAGAGTCGGTAATTGACTCGGCTAAGCCGACTCTAATGTAGCGTCGGAGTCCATTTAGCGGACGCTACGGTTTAGCTTCGAACGTTTTAGCCTCAACCCCGACACCGACACTAAACCGACGCTAAATGGGCTTTAGCGTCGGTTTTTGCCCCTTTAGCGTCCATTTTTGGCCGACTCTAAAAGCTGATTTTCTAGTAGTGAAAAAAAAAAAAGAGAGAGAAGAACAAATCATGCTTCAATCACTAATAACAAATTAAATTTTCTTTGTTAGGTTCATGGCCCATTTGGATTTGACTTTTTTGAGTTTATGAACATATATATTTTATGCAAATAAATAAAATTTTATGTTAATTTGTAAGTTTAAACTAACAAAAATTGTATTTTTATGAGTTATTTTTTCATAAACTGTCTTAAAAAACTTATAATAATATATGAAAATTTATTTATTTACATAAGTTATTTCGCATAAGCTTAAAAATAAGTCAATTGAAACAGACCCTTATTTTTCTAGAATTCGTATTCACTGGTGTCGCACATTTCACATTTGCACAAAATTAGTACTTTAAAGTTTAAACGCATATCTCCTTGAGAACTCAACCGAGCAACTTAATTATTGAAATTTAAGACATTTTTAATAGATTTATGATTTTATAAATATTTAAAAAGATCGATGATTCTATTATTTCTAAGTTGATACATATATTTAATTATTTATTACTCCCTCCGATCCTTTTTGTTTGTTGTTTGAGAAAAAATGTCAAATTAAGAAAGTGTATTTTTGCACTTTATTTTTCTATTATACCCTTTTTTTGGAATATATTATACTATAATTTTAATCCACCAAAAAATTACTATTTTTTTGCACACATTTTATCTTTCCAAAAAATTAAAACCACCAAAATAATTAAAGGCGGATCATAACAAACCAATTTTTTTGTCCAAAAAAAAACAAACCAAATTTTTTTGCCTTTTCAAAAAAAATTATTTTTTATGAAAAAAACAATAAAAAGATTATATGAAGAAGTTTAGTAAAAAAAAGATACAATAAAAAAATTATATAAAGAAGTTTAGTAAAAAAAAAATACAATAAAAAGATTATATAAAATTTAGTCAATAAAAAAAATTAGGAATGATGATATAATAGACAATATATAACCTTAAATTATCAAAACAACAAAATTTCTCTTCACATGGGCATGCTAATAATTGATTCTTTTTTTTTGTGGGTACATAGACGAAATGACAAAGTTATTATAGAAACTCACACACAAGTGAGGGAGCGTGGTTCGTACCCCGATTATGACGCCCAACCTAACAATTTCGGCAATTTTTTGTCAGTTGAACTGGGACTTATAAACCAATAATTGATTCAAATTTGAACTTATATAATTTGTAACTTTGGCTTCTGCGGTAGATGTTTAAGCTTCTATTTTATTTTTGAGCTTGTGGCAAAAAAAAATATTTTTGAGCTTTAATTTTTTTTTTCAACACACTTTTACAAGAATACATTCAAACATATTATTTTGCATTTAATTCACTTTAAACCAAAATAAATTTTACATAATCATTTAATTCAAAATCAATTTTGTTCACAGTAAAATCAAACACACGGATTCAAACTTGAAAGTAGAATTTAGATTTTTTCATTCTAAATATATTTTAACTCAAATTTATTGTGAAATTCATTTTTGTATAAATATATTCAAACATAAATCATTTTATATTTTTAATTTACTTTTAGTTAAAATAAATTTTAAAGGATAAATTTATTACAAATTAATTTTTGTTGCCACTAAATCAAACACACACTAAGCACTCATTTAAATTTATTTTTGGATTTTTTTTATCTTGTACTCCAATGCATTTCCATCGTAAATTTACAGAATCTACAAAAGGAAGATTTAAGAGTGTGTTTATTTATTGTAAAAAAAAGGAGTGTGTTTATTTCAAGTTTATCTTTGTAAAGAAAAATGTTTATGCGTACGAAATATAAATTCGTTGAATCGGACAAATGATTATTAACCGTTCATTTTCTGCCTCTTAGTTTGGATCTTCACATGCTAGTACGTGGTAGCGGTTGTGTATATGCATATATACTAGTTTTTGAACCCGTGCTCCCGCACGGTTACATTTTTAGTTAATAATTTCATTATTTGTTTCACCAAACCAATGATATATACATGTATATTTAATAGAGGCATCAAGAAAAATTGGAGAAGATAATCATGTAAACAAACAATAAAAATTTGGAACTTGTAATACATATATACATATATATATGTATATATATATATATAGTTTATCTTTTGATACGTTTTCATAAAATATTCTATTTAATTAAGGATATGAAATTGAAATCACAGCTTTAATTATAAAATATCTTTACACAATCATCCAATAAAAAAATCATCATTTTGTCATGTTATATAAAAAAAAGTGGGTCAAAGTGGGGTGACATAGCGAGAAACATGGTTGATATTGGTTGAAAGTGTAAAACTATTTTGCACTGTCTGTATTTATTCATTTTTCTTGTAAATAAATACAAATAAATAATTAGGCAATTTTAATTTCTTGACACTTTTAAAAAGAGTTCAAAGAGTCATGCATAATATGTGGTGTATCCTAAGTCTCAAGATGTTGTATTTAAAAGAATTAATTTTGTCATCCAAAGAGAGTTAGCGACGCAACTTGTTACCCGTTTACCTTCCATTAAAGTGTAATTACCTCTATTTATAAATGAGTTTTGTATTTAATAAAAATCACATATGCTATTTCCTTTGAAGTTAGTTTAAAAATAAAATAAAAAATAATACTAATAATAATAAAATAAAAAGTCTCATGTGATGTCCTTTCCTTTTTCCTTTCTCATTTCTAATTATTTTCTCTGCCATCAATTAAAAATCACGCTCTCTCTTCTCCATTGTGCAGACCCTAGCCGCCGTAACACATCCTCTATCTACGATCTGCCGCGCTACAACCCCATTTAGCTGTGAAATCAACACCATTCTCATCCTCTATCTACGATCTATATTGCTACCCTGCTAATTTTTCAAAACAATGGAGTTGTTACTGAACTACTCCGCCAAAACTCTGTTTTTGATAACCTCTGAGCTCGTAAGTGGAGTTGAATATTGGAAATGTGATCTTCATCTCACGACCTTTGAGGTGAGCTAGTGTTTTTTTTTCAAGATCTGGGCACCGTCACCGAAGACCACCGCGCCGTCAATCATCTCCACTATCGGTATGAACTTTGGGTGACATACCTTCATATTCTTCTTGCTCTATTTTGGTTTAACTTCTCATCCAAAACCATCTTTTCTGTTCCAGTTGTGTTGGTCTCTCTACATCAACGGAACTTCAGGATCTGTCTGTTCACTATAGCCTAATTTTAGTTTGGGTATGTATTACATCCTAATTTTAGTTTGATTTCTATGTCTATGTAGAAACCCTAACCAAAACTCTTTTTTATTGGTTCTTTTTTCTAAGCAAATGTATTTGATTTTGTTTGGTTAAAAAATTTACTATTGTAATTAGTGCTAAATTTTCTCTAATGAATTTTGAATTACTATTATTTTACAGTTCTTTGGTTCTAATTATTCAAAGTTGCCATTGAAAAATATTTGGAAATCGAGTTAACAATAAAAAACAGAGTATAAACAATTCATTATATGCAATGTGTTGGATTTAGAAAGAGACAAAGTGTGTAGTTTTAAAGTAGAACTGTTAGTATAATGGCCAAATTTTACAACTCAAAAATTTGGTTTTGCTTTTCTAGTTTGAATACTAATATTCTCTCATTATCTGAATTCAAAAATGTCATTTTTGGTGATCTTATTTCATCTAATTAGGTGATTTTATTTCATCTAATTATCTGAACTCAAAATTAAGTGATTTTATTTCATCTAATAGGCTACCTATTCTTTATTTTTGTGCACCTTTGTCATAAGTTAAGCTCCTAATTGTTTTTTGATACATTTATGTCTCAGGTTTTACCCAAATTTTTGCAAGTGGAAGCATTTACCAAACTAAGTACTGCAATAAGCAGGGTAAGCTGCGCTTTCTCGACTTTGAAACTTTTACTTAAACTTGTTCAATGTTATAACTTCAGACTATGACAGAACAAATGTGGTGATTTTGTTCAATGTTTTTTTCTTTCATGAATCATGATTGATGTTTTTGCCGCAGTTCTTTAAATAATAACTTATTCACATAATGGTACCTCTAGAATTCCTGAAGCATGTGTTTCTCTACTATTATTTCTTTTTAACTGTCGCATTTTGGCAAAAAAGTTTGTTCCTCTATCGTTTAAAAGTTCAATGAAACATTAACTATCCTTTTGTCAATAACACCCTTAACTATTTATTGTAGAGAGAGGAATAGGTAACATGAGATAATGAATAGTTAAAGAGTATTATAGGATAAAAAACTAAACAATTTTTCAAATTAACAATTTATTGGTTGTCTTGGTATTTGTAAGTAACCTTAAAATGACAACTAAAACGGAACAAAATTAGCATTTTTGTGCTTGTATGTCACTCGATTTAGTGTTACAGTATAGTCACTCGATTTTTTAGGACTAACCTAACCCCTCAAATAAAATAAAAGAATTGGAGAGAAAGAAAGGAGTGGTGTAACTTATTTGTGCCCTCTAATTATGCTTTTTATTATGTGGGCAGTTGATTTGTAATTCAAGACCATAAACTGCAGGTGATAGAAGCACAGGTTGACATGCCTATTGTGGGTGCCATTTCTCTGCATATCTCTCTTCTTACATTTACTCTCGGTGTTCATCCGGATCGACTTGATTATGTAGATCAAGTACTGGTATGTTGCTTTTCAAACACTGAAGCATCTTCTTGATCCTTTATCTTCTTGATCCGTCACATTTACTCTCTGTGCTGATGCACCGCATTTTCTGTGTTGTGTTGCCTGCTGCTCTGTTTTTTTTTGCTTGAAGTTGAATCTTTTGGGTGTAGTCTTTCATTGTTTGGCAGTGCTTTAGATTTCAATCCTTTGTTTGGGTGCCATATCTGCTGCTCTATGTGTTTTCCTTTTTGGCTCTTTGTAAGTGTCTTGTATATAGAATATTTGGCATAATTGGAGCACCTTGTGAGTTACATTATAATACATTTATAAAATAGTCCTAAAAGAACTTTTTTTCAATATGAAAGACATAAATTTCAAAGAGAATTTATCTTTAATTTTTTCACCTGTGAGTTACATTATCAAAAGGACACAAGCCACCATCTTTAAACTTCTTTTGTTAAAACGGTGGAGGCTCCATTGATCGTGTATGCTCTTCTCAAGTCCTACTTTACATTAGCATTCAAGTTAAACATCTTTAATCCAACCTTGGAAGATTTTTATTCATTAAATTTCATAATTTTTAAGCAGGATGCTTCTTTGAACTTTCTTTAAACTTTGTATGCATGTGTCAATTTTATCTATAATATGTAATTATAAATTGTTAGTAATACCATGTTTTAATTGTCTATTTGGAGAAAAGAAAATGTTAGTAAATTGCACCACAAATTTGTTGTTATTACTGCAGAAAAGTAATATGCAATTATATGCTTTGTAGAAAAAAACCAACCAAAATAAATACTTGATAGAAAAATACTTATTTACCTTTGTGAGAAAGTGAGGCTGACTTATAGAAAGAAAAAAACAGAGAACAAACATAATCACACAACTTTAGTCTCAAACAAAGTAACACAAGAGAGAAAAATGTTTCATAGCCTCATGCTTTGTTCATATATCAATGCTTACCAAAAGATTGATTGTGGGTGAAATCTAATCTGATATGCTTACCATTTTCAGGATCAAGGAATCAATGCAAATCAAAGAGAATGACAAAAAGGAAATGAAGAATCTACAATGGAGTTTCCTTCAGGTGGTGAAGCAATGAAGGGGAGAGAGGACAATTTATATTGTTGTGAAATCTTGTGATGAAGGATGAGAATAAGCAAGATTGGTCATTGAGTTTTTTGTCTAGTGATGAAGGAAAGGAGGACAATTTATAGTGTTTAGATTTTGTAAAATAAGACTGAATTGTCCTTCTACTTGCTCTCCAAGTTTTGAATTTCAAATATGCTTCTAGATTTCTTTGGGGGATAACTCTACCAAATAACACCTAAATCAAATAAAGCCTAAACCAAATAACACCTAAACCAAATTGTCCCTACTTGCTCTTCAAGTTTTATATTTATTAGTATAATTTGTTACTATGATGCAGTTTGCTTTAAATGCCAGCAAAGAAAAAGAATAAAAAACTAAGTACAGTATAAAACTAAAAAGGAATTTGCACATGGGCAGCTCTGTAGAAGAAATTTGAATAAAATTAAATCAAAATACCAAGATTATACCACACGCAAACCACTAGAAATGATTCTACAGTAGCCAAAATGAGGTTGGTATTTGTCAAGTATTAGATAGTCATAATAAAAGTAATTCTTATTTGTTTTGAGGGAAAAAATATTATTCTTCATGTATAGTATTCCCTCTGTTAAACAGAAATAAAAGAGATAAAAGAAGAACCAAAAGAAATAAAAGAGAGTCCAACATTGAAATAACTATGCCTCCTTGGATTTTAATTTATTAGACACTTTGTTATTCCGTTTATGTTGCAATTAAATTTTGTTTAAAACTTATTTGAATTTGTATTTTGTACTATTTTATTGTGTGTGATGACAACATTTAGAATTTGAATTTAAGAACTTATTACATTATGGAATTTTCGAGTTTTTCAAATTTTTTATGTGTCATGTCATGATTTTTTAGAGACTGGGTCATCTGATTCGACCGGTTTAATACCTATATAGTTTTATTATAGAGACCGGTTTGTTCTACCGGTTTATCCGGTTTATTCATGCGGTTCGACCAGTGACCTGGTGGTTCGACCAATAAACCAGTGAACCAGTACCCTCACGGTTCGATGTCCGGTCCGGTTTTTAAAACATTGCTCTGTTTAGGGGTGTTCAAAAATCCAATTAACTGAACCAAATTGTAGTTCGAACTGCATTGAACCATATTTTAAACTGAACCATTCAATACAGTTTTTGAACTGACCCACTTTTAATAAACAGTTACAATCCAGTTTATAACTAGTTCAGAACCGGTTTGAATTTATGAACTGTTTTTTATATTTTTTAAAAAGAAAATTATTTAATAATTTCCCAAAAAAATTGGGAATTTTTTTTTGAAAAAAAAACGGAAAAAATTCTTTCGAAAAAATCGGTAACTTTTTTTTTTTGAAAAAATCGGAAAATTTTTTCCCGAAAAAATCGAAACTTTTTTTCCAGGAAATATCGGGACCTTTTTTCCCGAAAAAAAAATCGAAACTTTTTTTCCGGAAAAAATCGGAAACTTTTTTTCCGAAAAAACCGGGAACTTTTTTCCGGAAAAAAATCGAAACTTTTTTCCCGAAAAAGTCAGAAACTTTTTTTCTCGAAAAAATCGGTAACTTTTTTTCTCAAAAAAATTGGAAACTTTTTTGCCGAAAAAATCGAAACTTTTTTTCCCGAAAAAATCGGAAACTTTTTTCCTAAAAAACCGGGAACTTTTTTTCCGTAATAAAATCGGAACTTTTTTCCCGAAAAAGTCATAAATTTTTTTTCTCAAAATATCAGTAACTTTTTTTTTCGAAAAAATTGGAAAATTTTTTCCCAAAAAAAGCGAATCTTTTTTTCCAGGAAATATCGGGACCTTTTTTTCCCGGAAAAATCGGGAACTTTTTTTCCAAAAAAAATTGAAACTTTTTTTCCGGAAAAAATTGGAAACTTTTTTTTGAAAAAAAGCGGGAACTTTTTTCCCGGAAAAAAAGTTTCCGGAAAGAATATCGGAACTTTATTCCTGAAAAAAAGACTGAAACTGTTTTTTGGAAAAAAAAAACTCCGAAATTGTTTTTATCGGAAACCAGTTTTTTTTTTTAAAAAAAATTACAGAAAATTGGTTTAAAACCAGTTTTTCAAAAAATAAACCGGTTTTAAACCAGTTAACTAAAACTAAACCGGTTTAAGATGTAAACTGGTTCTGAACTGAATCTGGTTTTAGAAATAAACCAGTTTTTATAAAAAGTGGTTTCAGTTACTGAACTGAACCATATAAATGGTTCAGTTCAGTGCAGTTTATGAACCGTGAACACCCCTACCTCTGTTACTTTTTATAAGAAACAGTTTGAAAAATTACACATACCAAGTGAATATATTGTAAATAGTTCTTTTCATTTAATACTCTTATAAATTTAAGCTTATTCTATTTATACCCTTATTTAATTTCTCTAAATTCAATTAACTTACTTATTTTTAATATTCTCTTTCACAATAAATAAGGGCATAAATGAAATTCAACATTTAAAACATTTGAAAATTAGTCAAAGTTTCTTATAAAAATGAACTAAAAAATTTCACTTTTCTTTCTTATAAAAAGGAACGGGGGGAGTATTTTTTTTAGAGTTAAAATACAGTTTTAGTCAATAAAAATACACATTCTTAAAATACACATTCTCTCTTTTGAAGAATAAAACTATAAAAATATAATATCAATTGTCAATAAATTGAATATCATAATAAACTTTCTTAATCTCCATAATTTTAACAAATGAATGTTATATTTAGATACGGAGGTAGTAAAAATAACATATTTAATATTTTTATTGTATTTTAGTTACCCTTATATTTGTTTTTTGTTGAAACAAATACCAATGAACATCATGTGAAGTGGAAAGCCATAAGGTTCAGAAACTAAAAGTAAGCGCTCGGGCAAATCCAACGAAATGGTTGTGCCATATAGCACTACTGCTTTGTAAATACCCATTTCATACTCCTTCCGTTTCTTTCTAAGTGCCCGTTTTTAATAGTAATATCAAATTAAAAAAGTATATTTTTGTACATCATCTTCCTATTATACACTAATTTTAATTCACCAATAAAATCTTATTTTTTTTTCACACACTTTCTCTTTCCAATAAATTTAATATATTATGCACACAAAAAAAAATTAATATGTTATGTACCAAAAAAAGATTAAAAAAAATTAGTTTTCCAAATATATAGCATTAATTATATTGAAAAAATATATGAGTAATTGACAAAGGGTATAATTGACAAACCGTATTCTTAAAATACCAAATGGACAGTTAAATAGAAACGCTAAATTTAACGTTTTTGGACACTTAAAAAGAAACGGAGGGAGTATATGTTTAGTGTGATTTGAATAAAAAACAAACATCTACTTAAAACAACTACAATTCTAAAATTTGGTTAAATATATTTGTAGCCCTTTTATTTTGTCTTTTAGTCTAGAAGTTCCTATATTTTTTTATGGTGAAAAAAACTTATAAATTTTTTCGTTATTAAAATTAGTTCCTGCCATTAATTTTGCAAACGAAATACTGATGTGGTACTGTGTGGGTCCATTGTTTCTATGGTTAAATATATTTTTAGTCCCTACATTTTGCTTTATATTTAAGACTAGTCGCTATATTTTAAAAGTTCTGTAAAAAAAATATATGATTTATTATGTTACTAAATTTGGTCACTGTCGTTAATTTTACATACGGAATGATTATGGAAATTGCGGGCGCCCTTTTTTAAAAAAGTAAATCCAACCCTTCAGCTCTCTAAACCTCCATAAATCCATCATTGATCTTCAATCAACTTCCCAAATTCTCCAAACACAAGTCAATGTTATATATGCTACCATGCGATTGATGAAAAATGGTCCGCGGTGTTTTTACAGTTGCATACGTCAACTTTCGACCATGCTACAACGATGGCGTTGTTGAAGGCGAATTGTTGCGGCTTGTTGCTGGAAGAGGTGGCGGTGATGACAAAGGAGAAGTGATGATAAGGTAAATCTTGTGATTGAGGGTGGTGATAAAGTGAATCTTGTCGTGGCTTTACACAAGAAATATTTATTTCAATTAATAAATATTTCAGTTTTTTTGTTTTAATTAGTCTTTTAACCAAATTAGTGAGACCGACAATTGTCATATAAAACATTATGTTCGTAAAATTAACGATATAAACAATATGTTTTACACAATTTTTAAAATGTAGGATTATTTTTAAATATAGAGCAAAATGTAAGGACTAAAAACATTTAATCCTTGTTTTTAATAAGATGAAGTCTACATTTCATTTGTAAAATTAACAACATGGACCAATTTTAATAATAAAAAAAACTATAGGATTTTTTTCACCATAAAAAAATGTAAAAACTATTTTTGACTATAAAGCAAAATATAAAGACTAAAATCATATTTAATCCTCTAAAATTTAATTGAGTTTTATAATCAAAATATAAATTGATTATATCTTTAAACTTTAATCAACTATTCTAAACTACTAGTAAATTCGTGAAATGTGTGACCTATGTTTGTCAAAACTAGTGCCATCAAACCCCAAACATACTGCGTAATCAACATTTGGTAAAAAAAAATCATGTACTAGTGAAGATATTTACCATCATTGCTATATTATTCCAAAACGATATTATTCCAAAACAATTCATTTTTTATGGATTCACCAATCACAAACGAACAAATACACAATCTCTCTCTCTCTCTCTCTCTATCCTCTGAGTTGGTCTTATACGGTCTCTATCATATGGACTTGGACTGAGTAATCAACCAATGATGTAACCAATTACGTGAACCTGTTACAATGAGTACGGTGCACCATAACACACCGAATAATAAAAGGGTTCTATAGGTAGAAAGACATTTATTTCATGTAAGGTGAATCTTGTGATGGAGTAGAAGAAGCGAAAATAAGTTAAATCCAGTGATCGAAGGTGGTGATAAAATGAATCTTGTTGTGGCTTTAAATAAAGAAATATTTATATTTTTTTTAGTTTTAATTTATCTTTTAACCAAATTAGGGAGATTCACAATTGTCATATAAGTATTATGTTCAATAACATAATAAATTAGTGTTTTTTACACAATTTTTAAAGTGTAGGTGTTTTTTACACAATTTTTTATAGTTTTTTTTCTTCTTAATTATTAGTATTTTGGTCTCTTAAAGAATTTTTTTTATTACATGTACCAAGAAAAATGAATTTTTTTATTTCACGTTACTCCATTAATGATTAAATGTTTCTCTTTAGTCCTTAAAGATATTTTTGTTTGCCATATTGGTTCATTCTATTAATTTTTTGCAAAAAATGTTGACTTTGAGATCAATATAAAACCTATTAAATTAAATTAGATAATCGATCAATACGAAACTAGATAAAAAAAACCAATATAAAACCCATTAAATTAGATAAAAGATCAAAATAAAACCAAAGTTTTTTTTTTTACATTAAAATGAAACCAAAGTTAACGAGGGGGATCAACATGACAAAAGAAAAATCTTTAAGGGAGTAATGAAAAACGTTTAAACATTAAAGATTAATGTAAAACTATTTTTTTTTAAGGAATTAGAATCTTATGGTTAAACTTATTTTTTTCGACTTAATAGGCAAAAACATAGAAACAAGAAATCATGTGTGCGTTAGTTTTGCAGTGTTAACATATTTTTTTCTTTTTTTGGTTTTCACCACCAGTTGAGTTTGGTTCGGGGGTCAGTTCTGGCATCAAGTGGTTCCAGCCCTCTTCCGATCGCAGTTGCGGGAATCAAACCGTGGTCCTTCCTACCAAATTCAGCACCAATCACCACTGAACTAACTAACGATTGGTGTTAACATATTTATTTATGGACCTGTAACTCGCAATTAATATTGTCATTTACTACTTGCCATTCATGCAAAACCAACCAAAAGCAAACTCCATATAGATTTTGTCATTGTCAAGTGTCAACAATCAACATCAACAACATCATATATGTCCTTCCGTTCAAAAATAAACATCATGCGTCAAAACAACATGTCCTAATTAATTTTTCTATCAATTTTATAATCATTTGAAAAAGTATTTAAGGAGTTGCTAAAGAAAAATACATGAATGAACATAAGAGTTTAGTCATAAGATTAGATCATATTCGTATAAAAATGTATTTTATTAAAGGGTTATACTAAACAGTATTATCCGATGCACTAGTTAAAATAATATATTTTATTCGTATAGAAATATTATTTAATTATTTTTTTCTATCTTTCTTCAATTTTGTGTGAGTGACTAAACCTCGTGAGTTGTGGCCAAACTCTTGTGACCACACAAGAGTTTTTCATTGTTAAGATTTTTTGGTAAGGAAGCTTAAAAGAAAGAGAAAAAAAAACAAAACTAAAAAGAATATTTAATCATAAAGAGAAATTAGAGGAGGTAACACAATGCATGATAAGCTGAGTTGTCTCGTCGGAAAAACCAAAATCAAGAATCGGCATGAGGCGGAAAACTAGGACTTTTGTAATAATCTTATAAACAACTAGTTGTTTTTTTTGGCTTTCACCACCAGTTGAATCTGGTTCGGGGGTCAGTTCTGATATCAAATGGTTTCAGCCTCCTTATAAACAACTAGTTTTGAGACCATTGCATTTTCACCGGTCTATTGATTTTTATTCAATAAATTCGTCATTATATTAACATAAAAAAATTTGCCCAAATTGTTTAGAATAAATAAATTGTGCAGTTTTATGTAAATTTATGAAATGAATAAATTTGTTTTATTAAAGTTATTGTCTCGTGTATATTTTAATAATAAATTATAATTATCAGTAACAAATATTTATATAATTTTTTTATGTAAGAGTGAAAAATATTTGCCCATATTTTTTTATATTTATCGATAAGAACCAATTGTCTTGTTTAAAACAACTATTTGTTAATTTTTTTATGTACTTGTGATCAACACTTGTCCCTTACATTTTTTTTATTATGTTCAAATTTATACATGTTTTCTTTAACATAAATTTGTACATGTTAAGAAGTTTAAAATAGTAAGTTTGTATAAAAAAAATTAAAATAAAAGATTTTTAAAAAATTATAAAATAGTGTTAAAATATTGTACCATTTCTTGTAAAACTTACTAAATTACTAAATATGTTTTGTTACTATATAAATTTATTTTATCAAAAATATTGTCCCATGATATTTTTTAAATAAAATATAATTAATATGTTCGAATTATTCAAATTTTTAGTTAAAAGATGTTAAAAAGTTAATAAATTTAACTTGCCGGTGATAAATATTTCTCATATATTTTTGAATTTATCATCGATGGGAATGAATTTTTCCATTATTTATAAAAATTACTTATGAAAGCACATGCACATTGGTTTTTCCTTGATATTTACGTTTGATATTATACTAAAGTAGAAATTTTATTTAGAATAAAATATTTATAAATTTGTTATAAAATACTTTTAAAATATAAGCGAACTATTGTGTAGTTTCACGTAAAATTTATTAAATTAATATATTTATTTTATTAAAGTTATTGTCATGTGTATATTGTTTTTTTAGAGTATATTGTTATAATAAAATTTATACGTGTTTTTTTTAATGCAAATTTGTACATATTAAGAAGTTTAAAATAGTAAGTTTGTATTGAAATTTGTGCATTTTATATTAAATGTATAACTTTTTAATAGATAATTGTTGTTTTTCAATTTAAAGTTACTACTTTAGGCTACTATTTTTTTTTGGTCAAGCTACTTTAGGCTTACTTTAACATGTGCAATGCTGCACATACTAGACAAATTCTTTTTTATATAATAAAAATATAGTAGAAATGAACTACTATATAAAAAATAGATTAAATTGGAAAATATAAAATGTTTTTTTTACGGAATAAAAAAATTACATTGATGACTTATTTGCAAGTGTACAAAATTGTCACAAGTAATAAAGTAGTAAGTAAAATCGTCTCCACAGGGATTGTGTTTAACAATTCAATTAAAGAGAATTTAGGAATTTATAAAAGCAATAAAGTCTGAGGTTTTTGAGTTTATTGGAATTAAAATCATAAAAGGAACAATTAGAGATAAAGATTAAGATGAGAAGAATAGTTAGGTTGTTTCGAATCCCTTCCTTTTTCCTACTTGTATTATATTTCACAATTCAAATTAAGTCTCGTTCATCACGACGAATTAACCCTTAAGTAGTAATAATCACTCCCGTGTCTTATTATCCTATTCACTATTAACAACTCCCTAATCCCTTAGGTGAGATGAGAAATTATGAAAGCATTAAAGAACGTTAATTCAAAAGTCACAACTGCAAACTACGTATCCCTACAATAGCCGCAAATTACGTATCCCTACAATAACCCTGTTGAATAATTATCATCAATTCGAATACCAAAAGAATCTCCGGAAAACAATCGATATCTAGATCAATTTCACTAATACGTATACTAATGAAAAGCATTAAACATAGATGATAATTAAATAACTATAAAAGACTGAATTGCAATAATATAATAACCAATTACATGTATCAAGTAGTTCTAGGGAAGTTCATCTACTCAACCTAACCCAGAGGGGGTTTAGCTACTAATTTGCATAATTAAATTACAAGAATAAAATAATGCATAAAAGAAAACCTAACCTTAGAGCTCCTCCTCCTTTCCCTTTAGAGAGTCGTAGTTCTCTCTATTTCTGAATGAATAATTGTGAGGAAAAGAGCTCTATTTATAGTTTTTCGGACTTGGGCTGCAAGGCACATCGTACTACGATGGACCAATCGTACTGCGATGCTTGGATTTGCTTCAAAAATAAAACTGCAAATTCTGTTCTTTTCTTGGGCGCGAAGTTTCCCTGCCATCGTGCTATGATGGGTACCATCGTACTACGATGGCAAAACTACATTTTTGCTTCAACACGAAAGTTGTGGCTCTTCGTCTTAGCTTTCCAACGCAACTGACCGCGCCTCAATCCGATACTCATAGCTCAAGTTATGGTCCGCAGACTGAGAGCTGCGCATTTTCTTCATTATATGCTCTCTTTATGCACTTTCTTCAATTCTTGACTTCTTGGACAAGTAGCTTCACTTCTTTAGGTTTTTTCTTTGTAATTGGTCTTCAAAGTGACTAAAACTAATATAAACTAATATAAAAACTACCTAAAAACATCATATAATTTTTTTGAACAAGCCAAAATGAGATATATATTATAAAATGCACAGTCTCCCTAGCACAAGAAGTGCTAAGGTAGACTACCAAAGTTTACAAAGAGTCAAAAACTACAGGAAAATAACCAAAGAAGTTTATACAAGGCCCAAACAGAGCAAAGGACTAGACCACCAGCTATGGCAGTTAGAGGCTAAAGTAACACTCGTCGCCTTCAACCACCTGAAAGAGAATAGCTTGTTCTTGTCCAACAACTGATGTGTAGTGCATGCTGAACCTCGGAACAACCGGTGATTTCTCTCTGTCCACACAACCCAAACACAAGCGAGCCAAATGAGCTGCAGAAAAGAACGACGTGCCCGAGAACCACCTGCTGAATATGTAAACTGGACAAAGTGGTCACGTAAAGAGGTGTACTCCACCACTGGGATGCCGATCCACGAACGCACTAATGCCCAAAGGGAGCCAAAAGTAGTACATGAGATAAATAAATGGTGCGCTGACTCCGCCTCTCCACAACCAGAAACACAAAGATGAGCCGCAGTAGGTAAGATGCCTCGAGTGACCAGGTTGGTTTTAATATTATTACTGTTATATAAATTACTGTCATCACACATCTAAGGGTTGAAGATTTGAAATATTATTAAAAATTGATGATGATAAATTAGGTGTTTTAGTAGTAATTCATTTTAATATATTGTGTTTTTGTTTCTATTTTTTTGTTCTTAATATTTTATTGTAAACGTAATCTCTTTTTTTTTTCTATAAGTTGGTGTTGGGTTTTTGTGTAGGCTGCATTTTGTTAAAACATATTATAGAAAGATGTCGAACCAAATGTCATAACATGTGAGTACGACATCATAGCATGTTTGTACTTCGCCTTTTAGAAGTTATTTTTCGCACGAGATCTTTGAAGATTCTATCAGAAAATATATTTTTGTAACTTGCACGCCAAGAAGCGTGTTGGTTCTAGAAGGTTCAGACATAATGTTTCACGTGCATGTTTTTATTTAAGGAAACCCTATATTTGGTTTGGAAATATGTTGCATACTTGTTTCAAAAATATGTTATTGGGTCTGAAGCTTTCATCAAGCCCATGCAGCTCAAAGGCTATTTAAAGGAGGACGAAAAACCTAATAAGTCACGGACTGAAGCCGTCATGTGCCTAAAGAAATATCTAGGGTTTTAGTTTGTCCGTTATTGATTGTGAGCAACTCTTGTATTGGTTGAATACCTGAGTTGGACTGTTTTATCGAGTTGTATTGTTTGATTATCTCATAAGCTTTTAAGCAAAAGTGAACTGTTTAATGGGAGTGTGTCTCCTCTTTTGATGTATTGATTGAAAACACCGAGTGTGTTGTGTGTGAGGAAGTGAGAGGGGTCTCATATCTAGGAGTTCCTAGATAGAAACACCACGGGCAGTGATTAAGTGAGAAGTTGTAAACGGGGACTTTAGCTTTGAATTAATACTATCATAGTGGATTTCTTTCATGGCTTGGTAGCCCACAAAGTAGGTGATGTTGCACCGCACTCGGTTAAGAATATTTTGTGTTCTTTATCTTTCTGTCTTTTATTGTTATATTGTCCATTATGTTCTACTGTAGTCAGATGTCATAACATCTCATTCGACATACAACACTATCTGGTGTCACGACATCGTATACGACATCTGTCTGCAGTGCGCCAAAATTTCAGTTGGCAGAATATTTTCTTTTTGGTCCAAAGTATCTTCTTTTATTTTTTTTTTTTTAAAGTTGTCGTAACTTTTATTTATTTATTTTTGTTCCTATTTTAATGCATAGATTTCTTTTAACTAAAACATTTTTTGTTCCTATTTTTATGGTTTATATTATTTTTTTTTCTATTTTTATGTTTTGTATCTTTTTCTATCTTTAGAGATAAATTACATTTAAGGATATAAGATTTGAAATATTGTTAAAATTATTGAGGACAAATTATATATTTTGTTTGTCAGTACTAGTTCCTTTTAATATATTGTTAGTAGATTACAATGAAAGATATAAAATTTGGAATATTATTAAAAGTAATAAGGATAAATTTGTTACTATTTTTATGCATAGATTCATATACTACGTATAATTTTTCTTTTGTATTTATCTTATTTTTTCTATAATATTTTTAGTGAAATTACAATGAAGGATATAAAACTTGAAATATTATCAAAAGTGATAAGGATAAATTGGTATTTTTAGTAGTAATTCATTTTAATGTATTGTTAGTAGATATTACATAAACGAATAGGTCTAAAGTCTTTAATGGTAGTGGGTGCGCGCGGGTCAATTTTGTGGATAAGAGATATCATGGTTTCAGAAATGGCAAGGTCAAAATAATCTGTATAAAAGACATTTTTGACCAGCTAGAAGATGTCGTCGACCAGGGGCCTTAGAAGATGCCGTGACAGGTCCAAGCAACAAATTTTTTCCTTCTTCATTAATGGTCGAGTGTAAACCATTATAGAAGGAAGGGTCGTGGATGGGCGTGTTGCTCCTAAAAATATTCTTGTAATATTGTTGCCCCTCGTTCTAAAGAACAGAATTGTCAGATCAGATGACCATGTCCCACTAGGAAGCTGGAGTCTATGAACACGGTTTCACTTCCTACTAATGATAGTTTGAGTATGGAAAAAAGTGCTATTTTTGCGTCAGAGTTTGATCCATTATTCTCTAGACTTTTGGTACCAGTGCATCTTTTCTTGGAAAAAGATATGATTGTATTCCTTCTGAAGGCCACACTCAAGAAGGATATGGTGGAGTGAGGCAACTCTCTCCATATAATGTTGAACCCCTTTCAGTTTGTTCTCAATGTGTCTTTTGCGCTTGAAGATGTTTCCCAAATCTCTTGATTGAAAGTGACAGATTCCTGTCAGACATTGTTTAATGCAGTGGTAGTCATGTGATTGGAAGATGTCTAAGCCCTCTCAACCAATGCATAGTTAATATGATCAATCTTGGCAACCTTGAAACGAAAGGTTCTATGTCCTCTAACAATAGGGAGACCATCAAAATGAATGAGTGGGGATTATGGTCGGAGTGAAGTCTGCAAAGAATTTCTACAAAAGCCTCGGGAAAAGCCAAGCGTGTTTCCACATTTGCTAAACCTTTATCAAGCTTCTTAGAGAGAATGCAGATGCCATAGTGATTGCGGTGCCAAGTAAAACGAGCTCAAGTGGTTTGTGAGATCAAAAAGATTACATTGGTACATGCAATTAGCGAAAAGGCTGCTCTGGTATATTGAAAGTTACCCCTTCATTGACCACGGGGGAGGAAAGTCTCATTAAAGTCATCAATAAGCATCCAAGGGCAAACAATAGCGAGACTAAGGTCAATAAGGTAGTCCCAAAAGATGGTACGCAAGGTTGGGTGGGGCTGGCGTATGCGCAAGTACAGATAGAGGAAGCGCCACCATGGCTTAACTTAGGAGTGGTGGAGTACTGGTTGGAGTCAACGACAATAGAGGTAAAAGAAAAACATAATGTTTTAAGACCCATATACCTTTACAGTGGCCATTAGCTTCAATAACGTGAATTAGAGTGTAGCCGTTGTTAATCCAAAAAGAGGACAATCTAGCATAAGGAACATGAGTTTCAAGAATTGCAAGAAAAGTAGGACGAAACTTTCTAATAACTTCTTTTAAATGTTGTCTTGAATTGTTATTGTGAGCACCTCTAATATTTTAAGAGAGGACAAAAATATCATTAAGAGCTTCCAAAACAAAATAAACAGAGAAAATGATAACAGAGAGCGACGAGTCTAAGAGACTGTTTCCTCTTGGTGATGATCAGGGTGATCGTTTTTTGGTTGGGAGGCGGCCAAGTTGGTTGGGGTAAGGATTGTATAATCATATTTTGCATGTGAATGGATATTTTAGTGAATTTTGGTGTTCACGTGTGTGGTTAACTTTTGGTGGAAAGAATCTAAAGTGTTTGGATCAGACACAGTATGTGGGGTCACTTTTGGTTGGATTGGGATAGGTGGGATGTATTTGTTAAGGTTGTTGGGAGCTTTGGTTATTGTACTGGTAGGAAAGGAGACACACTCCAATAAACAACCTAACTCCTTTCTTAAAAGCTTAAGAGTATATCACAATTACAACTCAACTAAACAAACCATATATGTGCTTTGATAGTCAATAGCAGCAACCAGAGAGGTATACAAAGTAAAGTGCAAGGCTTAATAGATACACGAAACCCTAAAAGACTATTTTCTATGATATTGATTTCGGTGAATAAAATAGGTTTAGCGTCTTCCTTCATATAGCTTGTGCAGCATGGGCTTTTCTTGATGAACAATCTTCTAAAAGCAGAATATATCTTCCACAAATATATTTGCACCAAATATTTCTTCCATCAAGATATTTGAATCTAAAAATATATTTGATGTCCATAAATATATTTTCAGTAACAATCTCCTTAAAGCACAAAGATATATTTGAAACATATCTATTATATTTTCTCCAGCAATCTTCACAAAATAGATTTTAAAAACAAATCTTAATGAACAAGTAATGCATTAACTGCTTTCTGAAGATTCTGGAAACACATGCATCTTGCCGCACAAGCTTGCGTGAATTAATTCTTCAACCAAATCTTCAAAAGATCTTATGCGAAAATAAAACTTCCAAGAATTTGCAACAATCTAATAATATTAGTATATTATTTTTCCTTCTTCTCTTCCAACCCTAGCCGTCAATACTTTTTTTCTTCTTTTTAGTCCATTGAAGAGGGGTGATTTTAGGTCAGTTTTGGCCTAAAATCATCCCTCCAATTTGTTTTTTTTTCTTTCTCGTTATAATAAATAAGTGTGATTTTCACATATTTGTTTGTTTTGATTTTCTGTCTTTGTACGGTGTATTTGGTTGTCCTGTCTTTGTGCGGTGTGTTTGTTTTTCCGTCTTTGTACGGTGTTTATTTGTTTCAGGTTAAAGGAGTAGATCCAATCTAGTGCAGATTCGATCAATGTCGACTTTGGTGTCATCAACGCTACAGATCCGGAGGCATGGATATTCCGGACACTTCAATATAGTCATATTTGTAGGCATATGTAATTTGCCATTTTATGCTATTAACATGGATACTGTGAGTTTGTTCGCAGATTTATCCTTTTTGTTTTTAGCGATTATGAATTTGTATTACACCGATGTACTCTTTTTATTTGAATGAATGAATATCGTTTATTTTGTCAAAAAAAAAAAAGAATGCAAAAACAGAGCACGCTGATGTCGTACTCACATGTTACGACATCTGGTCCAACATCTTGCTATAACTTGTTTTAACAAAATGTAGTCAACATCCAAAAACCCAACAATCATCACGACGACAACGTTTTGGGTCTCCGTCACCTTTATTGGGGCACACTATGTTGGTAGGATATGGTTTGGTGGCAGCTTTTGAGTGGCGGGGCTGTAATTTGGTTGGTGAGCCAAATTGGACAAAGCAGTAATATTGCTCTCTTTATTTGTTTTCTTGGGATCTGCATCAACGCTAACTGGGGTTTATTTTTTTTGTTGGCCTTGTGGGTGGTTGTGATGTTGATGCGAGTGCACTGCCGTCTCAGGCATATAGGTGGTAAGATGGCAATTTCTTTTTGGATGACCATAACAACCATAATTAGTATATATATTATGTGTAGGCCTTCATATTGAACCTTGTACCAGTGTCCATTCACCCAAATTTTCCCCACCACTGGTACAGTAAGGTCCACTTCAACGCAAACTCTAGCAAATCTACCTCTTTTAACATTGAGAGTATTTATATCTACCTTTATGGGTCGACCAATAGCTGAAGTCATTATCATGAGAAAACTTTCGTCATAGTAAACTATATTTAGGCCAGGAAAACGAACCCAGACAATTGTGTGTTCCACCTTTGCATTCGGTGAAGCGACTCTGTAGACCAATGAGAGACAACGCGGCAGTGGTAAAAAATCAACCATGGGCCACCGGTGATGACTTTTTCTTTATCATCATTGTGGTCAAACTTCACCATGTAGAAACCATTATCATTATCCACGATTTCAAAACCACCTTGAAACTTCCATACTTTTAGAAGATGATCTTTCATGGTGCTATAACACAGGTTATTTCCCAAAAGTTTGACAACAATAACATCCTTCCAAGGTGTGCAAAAATCTTGAAAACTTTGGCTCGAGATATACTTTAAGAAGGAAATGATTACCATTTTCCAGTTCAATCCCGACAAATTTCTTTGCAATCATATCCTCGTGGGAGAGAGGCTGAAGGAACGATGGTTGGAATTGCAGTAAGTTGGAGATAGGGACGAGATAGGTGTTTAGGAAGAAGTAGAAAAAGAATGTGAGTTAGAACCAGAGGAACAAAGAGCGTAATAAGAATCATTGAAACTTCTAGCACCAGCTCAACCACCATCTCCGACACTGTCGCCCTCGCCAAAGCCACCGGATAATGTCTCAGCTCCAACCGTGGCGTCGAGACCACCGTTAAAACCATCGGACGTGCACTCACTTTCGAAATATTTTCTACCTCCACCTATGGTGCATCCTCCCTTGCAACAAGTCAACAGTCCAACATTGATATCACTATTTACTCGCTTATCACTGATACCGTCAGATTCGCTACCACCGCTGCCGGAAAAGGTTTTCTCTTCACTTCCAGTGACGCCGCCAAAACCAATTGATGAGCTTTTAGAGATTATTCATACACCACTACATAGAATCTTAGTTCTTTCTCCGGGACCACCTCTTGATCCGCCGCCAAAACCACTGGATAAGAACTTATCCCTTGTTACTGGAATCTTGACCTTGAGGACAAGGTCAATTTCGAGGAGGGAAGTAGTGTTAGGAATAAGTTTTATCTTAGTTTATTATGCTAGAGTAATAATATAAAATTTAGTTTGATGGTATTACCTTAGTTGTTATGCTAGAGTAATTATAAGGAACTTAATTTCATATTATCTTAGTTTGTTATGATAGAGTAATTTCATATTTTGTGTATAAATAGATCTCTATAGATTTTGAAATGTATCAAGAAAAATCAGGAAATATTTAGTGTATGTTTGGTATCACGGTGGGTATACCAGAATTACGGTGACTCACTGTGATTTTACAGAAGCTACGGTGAGGCATCATGATTCTATTTCCGTAAAATCACGGTAAGTCACCGTGATTCTGACATACCCATAGTAATACAAAACCATGATTCTGACATACACCTGGTAATACCAAACATAGGCTTAGTTAATAAAAGTTTGGAGTTTGACACTAACTTGAAGAGTGCTCTTTGCCCATGTTTGCTAAAAAATAGCGTATAGTTGATAAGCTAGCTTATATTGGATAAACTTATAGCGGATAACTTATAAGCTAGCTTTTAGCTTATAGTGGATAAACTAACTGATTGAATTTGTAGTGTTTAATAAAATTAGCGGTTGAACTAGCTTATAAGTATGAAATGACATAAAAAGAATATGTTCAATTAATATTTAATTTTTTTTCAAGTAAAGGGATAAGTGTAAAATTGAAAGAAAAGATGATAAACTATAAGTTATAAGCTCATAAGCTATTTGAAATAGCGTTTGAAAAATAAGGTATAAGCTAGTAAAATAAGTTATAAGTTTTTTTTTAAAAATTGTTACCAAACATAACTTTTAGCTTATAAGCTAAAAACTAGCTTATTTGCCTTCCCAAATAGAATCTTTATTTTTTCGTATGAGTTTGACACTATCTCAAAGAGTGTTTTTTATTTTTACCTAACATCTTATATATTAGGACCGAGGGAGAGAGAGTAATAAAGTAAATATAATAAATAAATAGAAAATAATATTTGATCCAACAATCGTTTTCTATTTGTCGTTGGTGTATTATTTTCCTGGTCTCTCTCTCTTGAAAACTCTCTTTTGGTAACAGAGTGCATTGCTTTTGGCAGAGGGGTGGCTCACTTCGAAAGCAGTGACAAAGACACATGCATGTTCATCCACTCAACGGTCAAGATTCTCTCTATATCCCATCATTAAACTCCACCTTCACCGTTCGATTCATCTCTATCATGCTTCTCATCACTAACCATGGTTAAATAAATATTTCCCATCTATCTTCTCTCTCAACCATTTTCCCCTTCATTTCAGGCCCCTCTCTCTCTCTCTCTCTCTCTCTGATAATGAAGTGGTTTTGTTCTTTCTCTCACTCTCTCTCAACTCATCTCTTCACCTCTGTGTTCTCAATAATGTAATTACTATTTCTGTAAAAGCTTAGATTTTCTTAGATCTATCCAACTTCATCATCTTTTTTGTCCATTTTCTTCTCTTCCATAAAAATTTTCATTTTTTTTCATATCTACTTTAACTGTATTACAAAATTTGTGTTCTTTATGGTAGTTATCATGCAGATCCAACCTGAAAAATGTAAATTTTACTATTTTTATTAGTACCCTTTTTGTCTTTTAAGTTATTTTACCCTTTTTTTTCCTTCTAGATCTTTCATCATGCTATAGTTTAAGTCAAGATCTGTTTTTTCCAAAAGGGTATCTCAATTTTTAGATCTTGTTTTCTATCTTTGTTTTTTGTTTCCTTGTTGAGAGAGTATGAAAGTTTTCCACGAAAGTTGTGGAAATTGGATATCTTGAGTAAGAGAAAGTAAAAAAAAATAAATTATGAATTATTTTCCAGACGAGGTAATAGAACATGTGTTTGACTATGTTGTGTCACATAGTGACAGAAACTCTTTGTCTTTGGTATGTAAAAGTTGGTATAGAATAGAAAGATTTACAAGGCAAAGAGTTTTTATAGGAAACTGTTACTCAATTAGTCCTGAGAGGTTAGTGGAAAGGTTTCCTGATCTGAAATCTTTGACTTTGAAAGGAAAACCTCATTTTGCTGATTTCAGTTTAGTTCCTCATGGTTGGGGTGGTTTTGTTTATCCATGGATTGAAGCACTTGCCAAGAGTAAGGTTGGTTTGGAAGAACTTAGGTTGAAGAGGATGGTAGTGTCAGATGAGAGCCTTGAGCTACTTTCTCGTTCTTTCATGAATTTTAAGTCTTTAGTTCTTGTTAGCTGTGAAGGGTTCACTACTGATGGTCTTGCTGCTGTTGCTGCTAATTGCAGGTGAGAAAAGATGAATCTTGTGTTAATTATTGTATATTTGTTTTGAGAATTTGTTTTTGGTTTTTGTTGTCTTTGTTTTCATATGATGTTTTGTTTTTGTTTGTACAATTATTAATGTTTTTTTATAGCTGTACTGTTCAAGGTATATTGCAGTTAAGTTCTGATTAATGTTGTCTTTATCTTGTTGTACTATCAAAATTTTCAATGTTTTGTATATTTTTAGCTTGTGTTCTATGTATGTGACTACAATTAAAGAATAATAGTACAGTTAGCTCAGCAAAATGGTTGAATGACTTTGAACTTAACTTTACCTAATATGTCTAGTTTGTTGGACATACTAGTCTTCAATAGTATCATGTGAAGTACTTCCTAATATAAGAAACTAAGTACTTGTATTTGATCCAAATTTTAGACCAATTGAATACACTTTGTTGAGATCTTGTATTATCAAATTTTGAATGATTTATGATGAGCAATTTTAGTTGTATGTGTTATGTGATATATATATTTGGGGTAAGGGAAAGTTTTGTTGAGAAATATGTTTTGGCTGGTTGAGAGTTTTCTTCAGCATGTTAAGGGCCTGTTTGGATTAGCTTATTTTTGAGCTTATACCAAACAGTTTATGCAAATAAATAAGGTTTTATGTTAATTTATAAGTTTCTAATAACGAAAATTGTATTTGTAGAAGTTATTTTATCATGAAGTACCTTGACAAACTTATAATAATATGCAAAAATAAGCTGTTTTGCATAAGCTCAAAAATAAGCTAATCCAAACGGGCCCAATGTGTTCCTGAATCCTTATACGGCTTGTGTTGTTGTCTAAATGTAGGTCTCTGAGGGAGCTAGACCTGCAAGAGAATGAAGTGGAAGATCACAAAGGACAGTGGCTAAGCTGTTTTCCTGAAAACTGTACATCACTTGTCTCTCTTAATTTTGCTTGCCTAAAAGGAGAGATTAATATCGGAGCACTTGAGAGACTTGTGGCAAGATCACCTAACCTCAAGAGTCTAAGGTTAAATCGTTCTGTTCCCGTTGATGCCCTGCAAAGGATACTAATGCGAGCGCCTCAGCTAATGGATCTTGGAATTGGATCATTTTTCCATGATCTCAATTCAGATGCCTATGCAAAGCTTAAGACTACCATTCTTAAGTGCACGTCGATAACCAGTTTGTCGGGATTTTTGGAAGTGGCTCCTTTTAGCCTTGCAGCTATGTATCCAATTTGCCAGAACTTAACATCGTTGAACTTAAGTTATGCAGCAGGCATTCAGGGCAGCGAGCTGATAAAACTTATTCGCCACTGTGGGAAACTTCAGCGTTTATGGGTAAGTATATCAAGCTTGGTGTTTAATCCTTTTACTACATCCCTTCCTTCTTAGTTGTCGTTTTAAGAATATTTCCAAATAGCAATAAACCTAATAAATTTGTTACTTTTGATGAAATTATTTGTCTTTTTCGTATAATACTCTTAACAATTTATTATCTCAATCAACTTATTGCTCTTTCTGCAATAAATAATTATTGGCAAAACAATAATCAATGTTGTAGATAATGGATTGCATTGGAGACAAAGGACTAGGTGTCGTTGCTAGTACATGTAAAGATTTACAAGAATTGAGGGTTTTTCCATCAGCACCATTTGGAAACCAAGGAGCTGTTACTGAAAAAGGATTGGTTGCGATATCAATGGGATGCCGCAAGCTTCACTCATTACTCTACTTCTGCCACCAGATGACAAATGCTGCTCTCATAACAGTGGCCAAGAACTGCCCGAATTTTATCCGTTTTAGGTTATGTATTCTGGATGCAACAAAACCTGACCCCGACACAATGCAGCCATTGGATGAAGGTTTTGGGGCGATCGTTCAGTCATGCAAGCGTTTGAGGAGGCTATCACTCTCCGGTCAGTTGACTGACCAGGTGTTCCTTTACATTGGAATGTATGCTGAGCAGCTTGAAATGTTGTCTATTGCATTTGCTGGCGAGAGTGACAAGGGAATGCTCTACGTATTGAACGGATGCAAAAAGCTTCGCAAGCTTGAGATAAGAGACTGTCCTTTTGGCGACACAGCGCTTCTAACCGACATAGGGAAGTATGAAACAATGCGATCCCTTTGGATGTCGTCGTGCGAGGTCACTGTTGGAGCATGCAAGACATTGGCTAAGAAGATGCCGAGGTTGAATGTGGAGATCTTTGGTGAAAGTGAACAAGCAGATTGTTATGTGGAAGACGGACAACGAGTCGAGAAGATGTATTTGTATCGTTCGGTGGCTGGGAAAAGGGAGGATGCACCGGAATATGTATGGACTCTTTAGGTGCATTTTAGGTTCAGTTTAATTTTTCTTGTTGTTAAGCTGTTTGTACTGTTGTTTAGGCTGACTGATTAATGCAATTTTAGACTCCGGATATGTAGTGGTTTGTTATTTTCTCTTGAACTTTGCTAGTTTTTATACATAAATATTAGACGCCACTTCATTAATATGTTGAGTCTTGGTTTATCTACTTCTATTCTATGATGCACAATTCTCCTTCATTTGTCAGAGCTGAAATCATTAGCATTTTTCTTTGAAAAATAAGCTCTGATTTCATTTGATTGAATAACTCCAGCAACACCTTTACAAACAGTTTTTTGTGTGAATTGGGCAAATATATGCCTGATTTATTGAGAGTTTCTGTATGTATTCAAAGTGTACAACTTCAAATATCTTTGTGGCGAACCATTATTTTCTCTATTACATTTATCGATGATTGTTGGACAATATAAAATGATGAGGGTCATGGTAACATGCTGCTTTCATAATTGCTGAGGACTTCAAAGAAGCTGAAGGACAACAAGAATGTGATTACAAGAAACAAAGCCAAGAGGCTCCAAGAGAAGATGAAAGGAAACTCACTACTTTGGTTTAAAATTTGTTGGAGAGCTCTATGATATTTTTTATTTATTTAAAGTGTTTTGTTTATTTTTAATTTCATGGATGTGTAATAAATTTGTAGTTGAATTTAATTTTTATATCTTTTAGTTGTATTTTCTTTCTCTTAATGATGACAATTTAGTTTCATTTAAGTTCCCACAAGACTTGAGAGATTGGTCTCTGTAGTTGTGCACATAGAATACATGGTTTATAGCTTTACGCTGCCAAACAAATATGACAACATAGCTCTCTAGAAAACTGTGTAAGAGGGTGCATAGCCAATATCCACCTCTTCAGTGCTAGTTATTGGTCGATTAGTAATATAGAGGGGGGTGCGAATAGCCTTAAGCTTGAATAGTTATAACTTATAAATAGGTGGGTGACACATTTTTAATTATTTTTTGGATGACAATAGAAGTTTATAAGATTTTATACTTGTTTGAAGTAGAGAAATTCTGTCTAATGCTCTTGGTTGAATCATTGTAGATCTCTTGTGGCCTTCATTCATCTTCTATTCCAGTGCACTATTTTCCCCATATTCTTATTCTTGATTGTGCACAGCAGCACTGGTTTTCATCTAGAATCTTTTGAAAATTTGAAATCAATCATAGAAAGTTCCTAGGTTTACATCAATTACAGTGGTTATCATAAACTGGTGTACTATACTCCTGTACATAATTGAAGGGGGAGGATCCAGAGGTTATCCAAATAATCTAGTCAGAAAGAAGAAAAAAAAGTGTTGTTTATAGAAGATATCAAGGTAATATTAATATTTTAGGTTGTAATTCCATACAACAACTTCTGTTTATTACAGTTTCCAATATATAATAAGCATCCATACACAGAGATTCACAAAGACCACAACACAGAAACTATGAACAACCCAAAAAAGGGCAAGGGTAAAAACCAAGAGTTACAAGAATGACTAACATTGTCCCAGACCCCCCCCCCCACAAATCAAGCAAGCCATTACATTTGAGCAAACATTATCCAGAGAGCTATAACCAACCAAGTGCGCCAAATTGAAGACACGGCTTTCGGCGTGATCATCAAAAACAACACTCATCTAGTAGACAACAGCAACAAAGCGCTGTCAAGCTGCATATATGAACAAACAGAGAAGTCATACTCTCAAATTTACTTCATAAAGGACAAATGATATAAAACTGAACCTAAAAATATTTCATGTAATATAAATTGATGTCTCAAGCGGAAATAAGAAACTCCATAGAATTTTCTTGTTTAGTCGTAGGTTGGAGGAGAAACAAACCGACTATTTACGCACATAAGGAAAGCTTGTACTGTGACACAATATTTCTTCCTAAACTTTGATAGATAGTTTGTTAAACCAATTGTTAATCAAAGTTGCAGAATAAAAGCTTGGCATAAGAATACCGAATTTGAACAGATAACTCAAATATAAATTCTTAATTGAGCAAGGAAAAGAACGAAGTTTGCATCATATTCAACAAAGAGTCGGTCACATCAGGAAAATGAACATTTTAGCTATATTTGACCCTTGATTTTATTTTGATCTAATGGTTCAAGGTCACCCAAATTTGAAGTGAAACATGAAATTAATGAAGAAAGACAAGAAGCGGAATTCAATGAATAAAGAGAATTTGACTACACTCATTCAAATATAAATTCTTTATCATGTTTCTAACAGGAATTAAAAATTTGCTTGCGCATAAAAAATCAACAAAAATAAATTCTGAGCAACATGAGATATAGCCAAAGGGTGAATATATTATTATCTAAAATTTTGTATGTATTCAGAACATCTCAAGTAGTACAGAATATGACAGCAGACATTAATCTAGCCGGTGTAAGTTTTATTTTATGGCCATCTACAAGGTTACACAAGTCACCGAGTTTCCTATACAATTAGATCGAGCCATGGTTGATGTTAACATAAAGGGAAACTACTTCAAGTAGTCTAGGAATTTGTCTTTGTCTCGCTAATGCAGACCGCAGTGAAGATTGACATATGCTTTGAGTGCTGCTGTTCTCCCAAAATAATAAGGGTTAGGCATTTAGAACTTCCTGCACCAGTACTTATGATAGGAATGGTGAGTTGGCAGCGTATGTTATTATTTATCCAAGGCGGGTGATGTAAACTAGGAAGTAGTTTTTGAATTTTAGTTCATATTTCATTTTGAATATAGGGTTTTTAATTCAAAATTATACGCTATTTGGAGATTTTATCCTATTTCATTTCAGTAAATAAGAAATAGTATTAACTTATTATGATGGTTGGTTCTGTAAAGTCCATAAATAAACCAATGTTAAATCATTGACATCAGTGTAAACATTAGATACTTTTTTCTACATAATTTTAGTATCGAAATTTCATTTTCTATTTTGTCAAAAAAGAAAAAAGAATTGATCTAGGATTCTTATTTTGCACCGGATTGGTATCAGGGATAATTTTGATCTAGCGAATACACTATTGTTCATGGCCACAGTTTTCATGTCCTTCACAATTTTCTCAAACAGTAGCACCTTGCAAAAAACAAGAGGATCTAATCGGAAAGGTTCAAACTGCATTGGTCATCTATACTTCCCCACCATCAATCACTTTTTTCAAGAAGGCACTCTGTGACTGGGTTTGCTGTCCTTCATTTTCCCTGCTGCAAAGTTTTGCAGCAACCAAATGTTGGATACGACCCCACATGCTACTACCGATTCCTGTGTGTGCAGTAAACGCCTCTTGTTGCATGATTGTTGACCAGCCACTGACTATCATATCTGTGTTGATCATTAACCAGTTGTTGATCTTCCATAATATTTCCTTCGTTCGTGATTTTGGGCCTCCTAGTCTTCTTGATCTTGGTCCTGGGTATGGTTATGGATTTGTTTTTGGGTTACCTCATCTCATTTTAACTTCTAAAACCTCAAACAAAACGTATTTTTAGCAAACTGGGGGTTAGAGAAAATTGTGTTAGCCCTTAAGCTTTCAATTCCTGATATCTTTGCTTCATTCTTCACCACTTTCCCTTGGCTAAAAATCAAAAATAATTTCCTTGTCTTTTCTTGTAAGCAATAGCTTTGAGTTGCCTTACTTGCTGCTACGTGTTATCAATCTCAGATAGCAGTCAAACAAAATTAATGGTATAGTGGGATAGTAGTGACTAGTGGCCAATGGGGAGGGTGAAAATTGACAGCACAAGGGAAAAATACCCCACAAAAAGACCTAGCATTTAAATCTTAATTTTCCCCCCAGAATTTTCAATCTCATTATGAGGTGTGTCTGGCGCTATCTCACCTCCGGTGTTGTTAACTGGTGGTCATGGCGGAATGACGTGGCAGATTTTTTTAAAACCTCCATACGCAAATTGTGAAGGGATGCCCCGCCATGGTGGCGTCATAGGCCAGTGACTTGTTTATATGGCTTGATTTTAGACTTTTGCCATCAACAACACCATCGCAACAACTGTTATTTCAGCCGCAACCGCCATTAGTGGCAGATACGTCAAACTGCTCCGCTACCGCGTGTTCTGTAGAAGCGCTGCTCCACTTCTACCTTCTACTAGTTGCGTGCTATTATTGCGTGCTTCCATATTATAATCTTTGACTTCACATATACCTTGAGTAGTTTATCATTACCAATTTATTACCATTATTGCCAACAAGGGTGTTTGAGCTATTCTACCATTTTTTTTAATTCTTAAACCTCATAAAAGGCGCACTTTCTCCAATCTTGAAGCTTACCAAATTTTCTTACTCATAACTTAGGATTTCAGTAAATTGTGTTAGCTCCAAAGCTTTCGATTACTGCGAAATTACATTGCTCAATTCTTCTTCACTTTTGCTTGGCCAACAAACAAAATAGAATTCCATGTTTTCATTTCATTCTATCCTACATCCCTAACTTTTTATATATTATACATATCTAAGGTTTTCAAATTCACGAGTTTACTAAATCTCTTGAAATCTCCATAAACTCAGTTTGTAGACTCGATGCATAAAGTCATCAGAGTTTAATTAACCCAAATCCCAAAATAATATTTAAAACTTGTC
Source organism: Trifolium repens (assembly GCA_030408175.1). NCBI lineage: Eukaryota > Viridiplantae > Streptophyta > Magnoliopsida > Fabales > Fabaceae > Trifolium > Trifolium repens. The sequence goes on from CP125849.1 coordinate 19,039,551, forward strand.
TATTATAGCATCAAAGATAGCTTAATACGTACATGGTAAATATTCAACATTCTAACTTAGTAATCAAACAAACCAAAACGACACAATTTAACTATTTTGTAAGCAACCAATAAATTAAATGCATCATTTTAGGGATAATAACCATTATATTTCATCAGATTCATTCAATCAATCACCCTCATATTTGCAAATTTTTGCAATGCAAATCAATGTGAACCCATGTGATTCTACTCGAGCCTCGTACAATTCTATCATATGAATTAAATCAAGAAGGTATGACCAAACTTATCACAAATATTTATGTAATATAATGAAGCCAAAATTCCTCACATTTACCATTTCTCTGAAATGTTGATTAATCTATCAAACATGACATGACAATTAAACAAAACCCCTAAGCGGACGCTATAAAACAATTCTCTAAATCAATCTAATTGTAACAAAAAGAGAATTACAATTGAATGATAAAAACAAAAACAAAAAGAAACATACCAGCCTTGGAAAAAGGAACCAAAACCGGAGTTGTCATTATGATCATGACAATGATGTTGAACATGGTGGCAATGATAATTAGGAGGTGGAGGAGGAGGAGGAGGAGGATAACCATCATTGAAATAGCCTTGGTAGCTTTCGTATTGAGGACGAGGAGGAGGGTAGTTTGGTGAATAACCAGGTGGGAGTGGAGGAGGGTAGCCTTCGTAACCAGGTGGCGGTGGTGCTGATGGGTAACCAGGTGGTGGTTGTGTAACAGGGTAGCCTTGTGGTGGTGGTGGATATGGAGAACCGTAACCTGGTGGTGGATAAGGGTCTTGAGGTACTCTCTGGTAGTTGCTCATTTTGTGAGATTTAGGGTTTGGATTTGGAAGAGATGTGGGTTTCGGAGAAAGATTATGATGAAACCACCTTTTTTGTTTCCTTTCTGTCTCTGCGTTGTCTCTGTGTTGGACGATATATGAAATTCAGGGACATTTTTGGAACAAATCACCTAACATTCCTAACTCACTTATTTTGAGTGAATTGATTTTGATTCCGATTAAAATTGAGTTAAACATAAAATAATTTATATTTAAATATATTCAAGTAAAAATAGTTTGAATAAAAACCTTTAGAACCCATTTGATGGCCAAAATCCATTTCGACCCATTGCAGTTCTCAATCATTTCATGGCACCGGGAGCATAAATATATTACTATCCTATTTAAATTTTTTTTACGCACATTAATTGGTAGTTTAATCGTTGTTTTTGTTACTAGACTTAGTATAGTAATGAAAAATTTTAGTAATCGACATGAAATTTTAAGTTTGATCTTTGTTGATATTATTTTAAAAAAATTATATTATTTTAGTCCTAATTTTGATAGACTAATAACTTAATTTTGATTTAGTGTACTATTTATATGATCTATTTTGACCATATTTTTCTACTAATATATACATACAAAATATTAACATATGAGATGTATGATTTATTTCGATAAGTATTTTCAAAATATACAATTTTTAATAATAAATAGTTGCAGTCTTAAGCGCGCGAATCGTTGGTGCAATGACAGCAAGTTCGCGCAGAACAGCAGCAACACTATTAGATGGGAAAAACCAGCTCCAGGTGAAGTCAAATGCAACATAGACGCGGCAATTTTTTAGGATCAAGGATGTTACGACATCGGTATGTGTCTAAGAGATGAAAATGGTCATTTTATAGCAGCGAAGACCGCATGGTTTCACGGCTTAGCACAACCTCAAGAAGCGGAAGCAAGGGGCTCAAAGAGGCGATAATTTGGCTTGGTAATCGAGGCTTGACGTAAGTGTCCATAGAACTTGACTGTAAGCAAGTAGTTGACGGCATTTCCAACAACATTGATACCAATTCAGAATTATGAGCTATATTAAATTCTTGTAAAGTTTCACTCTTTTTTTTTTTTCAAACTTTAAGGTAAGTTATGTTCGGCGACAAGCAAATAATGTGGCCCATTCGTTAGCAAAGGCGTCATTGTCTTATGCTAGTTCTCATTCTCATGATCATATGTCATCTTGTATTGAATATAATATTATGAATGAAATGAATTAACTTTATTTCTGTAAAAAAATAATAGATTACTATAAATATTAATGATCAAAATTCTGAATCGATAAATATAAATGTTGTCAAATAGTTTAGAGTATATTCATACAATCATACTCTAAAGTCTAAACTAAACTATTGCTCTTTCCGTACATCCCTTGAACAGAACATGGACTTGTGTGATGAGTCATCACCATATGATTCTGAGGAGAGATTGCATTATACAATGATGATGCGGTTAAGCAAACAAACATAGTCGGTGAAATTACTTGAACTCTTGTTTCAACAGTGTTTCCTTAAACGCGTAGGATACCCTTTAAAATCAAACCACCATTTCTATTTTCTATTTAACCTTTTTTCTCAATCTAAATATCTAATCTAACTACTATCTCTTCCTCTCGTATACAAGATGAACAACAACAACAACAACAATAATAACAATAACAATAACAACCAATCACTCGATGAAAACCCATTTGCAACATCATCATCATCTATTCCACCACCACCACCACAACAAAATCCTGGTACAACAACTGAGAATTGGGGAACACACATGATGGGAGCACCAGCTGTACCAAGTAGTCACCCAGACAACAAAAAAGCTGCTTTACAAACTCCTTCTACTCATGAACAACAGCCTCAGGTTCAATATTACCAACAAGATCATCCTTATGTTCAACACAGTCCTGTTCAAAAACCTAGCAACAGTCCTATGGAATCAATTCTTCACATGTTTGATTCTTGGAGTAAAAAAGCTGAAGCCACCGCCAACAACATCTGGCACAATCGTAAGTTCCTACTATTCATTCCACTTCATCTTACATCATTCCAAACTTCTAATTAACTTGTCAGCAATCCGCTATAAGATAGTTTATCAGCTATTCGCTATTTTTTTTCTCCAAATAGTCATATTGATTTTTAAAAGCTAATTGTGATATTAGTTCTAATATAGTAGGATCTTACAATTTGGTATTGAAATTAATAATTTTCATTTGTCTATATTAAGATAAGTTAGTTTTTGAAATTATCATGAAAAATTAATGTGTTCTAGAATTTTCAATTTCCAAAACTATTTTAAAATTTTGTAAATTTTATAACCAAATTTTAACATTAAATATCCACTCTAAAGAGTAGCTATATATCTAGGAGAGTTCTCGTAAGTCTTTGATCATATTTTGATTGAAAGTGTAAGTCTTTGATTTGATCATATTTTGATTGAAAGTGTGATTACCATAATCCAAGTGAGTCACCATGATTTTAAATTTTAATATAAGCTACACTTTGGAGAGTTTACAAAATTATGATGTTGTTGTTATTCTGTCTAACTCGCTACTTATCCAAACATACTCTTAAAAGGTTAGCAAAATCTTCGATTATTATATGACTTTCTGTTACTACTGTAATTTGCAGTTAAAACAGGCCCTTCAGTGTCTTCAGCTGCAATGGGAAAGATGAATCTTACTGTAAAAGCAATATCAGAGGGTGGATTTGAGTCACTTTACAAACAAATATTCACTACCTATCCAAATGAGAAGCTGAAGAAGACATTTGCTTGTTACCTTTCAACAACAACAGGACCTGTTGCAGGAACCCTCTACTTGTCTAATATTCATATAGCATTTTGCAGTGATCGTCCCTTGAGTTTCACTGCACCCTCTGGCCAAGAGACTTGGAGCTACTACAAGGTACTCCATTTATTATACTGTATTTATTTATCAACATTCCTTGCCAAAATCAGTTAAACTAGATGGATAATTAATATAGAATTCTTTACATAGCGGGATAATTGTTAAGAGCGCCACAACAGATGAATGAGATATATTCTAGAATGGTGGGTAGATTTCAATTTACAAGTTGTTTTGGTGGAGGTTGAATTAGACTCGAGCCAAATTTTAAGATGATATTAGAGTCTATATAATATTTATTGGGTCATTTGTTATCAGGTCACCACTATTGGGTCTCCCGAGTCACACTTTAGATGTCTAGTCCTGAGCGTGACAGGTGTTAATAGTCTAACATGGCCACATTGGATGCGATACAAGTGATTGATAGTTCTTGTCTTACAAGACATTTTTGTAGGAATTGAGTTAGACTCAACCCAAACTTAGCCCAAATTCTATAATGATAAGAGAGTTCAATAATTATATATCTCATAGGGAGAGTTTACTGTCCATTTTGAATCTTACAATGCTCGGAGGATTAGTTTCCGTAGTAGTGCAAACAAAGGATACGACAAAAAAATCATACCATCAAATATCTATATATATTTCATATGGTCATTAAACTATGAAAATTGAAATGAATGTTTCATATGGTGTATGAAATCTGACTTATTCTGTTGTATAATTATAGGTAATGGTGCCTTTGGGGAAGATTGGAACAGTTAATCCTGTGATCATGAGGGAGAATCAATCAGAGAAGTATATCCAGATTGTGACAGTTGATGGGCATGATTTCTGGTTCATGGGTTTTGTTAATTATGACAAAGCAGTTAAGAACCTATCAGAAGGTGTCTCACATTTTGTTGTACCAGGTGTAGCTGTACCTGTACCACCATCAACTAACTAGTTCTTGAGCCTGGAATTTTCTCCATTTCTCTTTAGAGTCAGAGTGTGTTTGTGATTGTTTCAAGTTCTTGATTAAAAAGTTGTATCATTTTGTATTTTGTGCATTGAATCAGTAGTTGATTATCTAAATTTTGTAGGGTGTATCAGTATGATAAATTTCATTACTCTATTGTTAATATGTGATATTTGTTCTTTATTGTTTCTTCCTCTAAGCTGTTGTTGGCATTTTTTTTGTTTTTGGAGAAGCTGTTGTTGACATTAATTATTTGCTTACCAATATACTCCTAAAATGTAACATTGTTGTTTATGGATTGCTTTTGCAAATTGAATTTTTTCTAAATTGAGTAATTTTTGGATTCTGGACAGGGTAACTATTACCTAAATGCAGTCTTTGAATAGTTACATATCATTCCTTCCAATTCCATGAGCCTATATTTAGTACTACACTATTAAACTTATGAATCCTAATTCAGTCAGAAGTACATATATCTAAACTAAACTGATGAATATTTTTTTAGAGTACAATGGAAGAGGATAAATTAATTTAGAAAGTTAAAGGAAACTAGAGAATATTATTTAGTATGTGTAATGGTTATTGGGAAGGGCTTGCACAAATTGTGTAATCCGCAGGTAAAATTTATTTTCGACTCAACTCGACTCATTTCTAGCCGTAGTCATGCCAGTCACACCACTCACATACGTTTTCACTTCAGATCCATTTCAACTTGGTCGATTGTCCATTGCATGTTCTCCAATTTCTGCACAATTTAGTGAACGTTAGAATTTGAAAAAATAAAAAGATGATTTCGATAGGAAATTGAAACGAGAATATAACATGGTGTTTTTTCCCCTAAATTCAAAAGCACTATATCCTCAGTTTTCTTATTTCAACAATTGTCATCTCAAATAAATTTTCAAGACCAGAAAATAAAAATATTTGAGACTTGAGAGAACTTAAAGGAAAGTTGATTGACAATATCTATAACAGTTGTTATGAATGAAATGTGTATTTGCTAAACTATTGTCACCTTTACAATGTTGTCGTACTGTCTTGCAATGTCGTCAAAGTGAGGATCGACACTCTGGTACTCACGCAAACGAGTAACCTGGTACAAGGATTAATATCAATATATATAACCAACATATATATTCAAGATGAATGATCACTATAATGGAGGGAAATATGATCATATGGATTTCAACCATAAATGTAGGACAAAATAAACAGTATTCCCTCCGTCCTGAATCCCAAATTATAAGGGAAAAAACTCAATTTCTTTGTCCCAAATTATAAGAGAAAAAAAAAACATTTCTCTTTTTCAAGAATTGTTTTTACATATTCTCATGAAATTTAATTCTCTTCTCACTACTTTTCTCAATAAGAAATAATAACCAAACACAAAAATAACATACTCCAAATTACCATGTTTTAGCTTTTCTTAATAAGTGTAATTTTTGTTTTTTCCCTTCGAATTTGTGACTGAGAGAGTATGTAACAAATATAGCCAAAACAATATTTTCAGAATTATTAAAATGCTAGAAAAAATTAGATCAGATCATGTAACATGTATTGGATAAGACTTCAGCTGACAACTCTTAGCAGTTAGCACAGACTCCACAAAAAATTCACTAAATGATAATTTTACTTCAGATCATATAAAGTTTCCCGGGTCTTTTAAATATTCGACTGAATCACTAATTTAGTCCCTAAAACAGTAAGGCGTAGTCAGCTTGGTCCTTGAAGTTAACGCAGTTTCGAAATAATTTTTGAATTTGAAAATTTTCAATCACGTTAATTACTGTTAGACAATTTTCGGGAGTACGTTTACTGATCCAAAAGGATTAATATGTTCGAACAATTTACATTTTGGGACTATTTTGAAATATTAATAAACTTGGTGATTAAATTGGCAACATTCTATAATTTCAAGGACTAAATTAACGATTCACTCATTTGTATTTCCAAACCTATTCTGTGTTGCAATATCCATCAAAATACTCTCCTATCATATCATACATTATGAAGAACAAACCTTCCTATAAAAAATATATAAATAAATAAATAATAAAACTAAAATTTCATTTATACTATTAGATTAAAACAGAAATGTGAGGACTGGAGATTGAACAGATGAGCATCAATACATTATTCATGTCTATCAAGGTGGAACATCAAGAAAAGAAAATGACCATACTGAAAAAACATCTAGAAAAGAAAATGGAAACATACCGCTTTATTATACGTAATAGAAACCTCTTCAGTAACCTCGATGAGATACTTCCTAAAATTAAAAGGAAATGGCAGATTAAAACAAAATCAGGAACTGTATACAGAGTTGCAGAGGTTTCATCATTCATACCTTATCTTAAAAAGGGCAGGTATAGACTCCTTGGTGTAAGTTCCGAGGAGGAAAGCATTTTCTAGAACCCTAACATGCAATTGCAGATATCAAAATTATAAGATAACAGAACCTTGCAAAACTAACAAATTGCTGATAATATAATAGAAACACATGAGTTATCTGTGTACGAAGTAAACCAGAAAATATTCGGACTAATGATCTGACAAACATTTTGGCCAAAGTTACACAAATCATGCTTTCTACTAAACATAAATCCAGTAAAGTTTTAGTGTTATCTGTGGATGAAATACTACAACCATATTACTACAAATTCTGCAATTGATGTTACTTCAATATTGCAGTTTGACCAAAGTGACAAAAAGCTTGAACCAAGTTACAATTCAAATAAGCAAAAATTATAAAAAAGAACATGTTCAATTATTGGTTTAACAACTCAAATGATTTATTTCCTTGGTGTCTCGTGCAAATGTTCCATTATACATGAAATCATCACAAAATCAATTAACTACCAATATGCGTGTATAAAATCCAAACTAACATTTGTGTCAAAAAAAATAAAATCCAAACTAACATACAGTATATAAATTTTGGAACCAAAATCGGTTTACCTTGACGTTATATAATACTAATCATCAAGTAGAACCGCATCCATTTTGGAATTTCAAACACAATGAAAAAAGCAAAATTGTCTAATCCATTTTGGGTTTTTCTGTGGATGAAAAACTATATAAGGGTCTGTTTACTTCCGGTGTTTCTTGTTTCCATTGATAAAATAAACATTAGAGAAGGCATTTTGAAATGCATTTTAAAAATAGATTGAATATTTTTGAAACATTTCAAAACATTGTTTTCAATATTTCCGGAAATGAGTTCTCTCTTGTTAGCTTCCATCTTCTCTCTATCACAATTATAAAGGAAAATTCATAAGCAAATATCATTTCACTCATGATCCTAAGGTAACATATAACAAACCTCAATTTTGCACCCATGGTCTCACATCTTTTACAAAGCCATGTTTTCTGCAGCTCATCCTAAAAATACATTGGGAAGTCAAGTCAAGATGTGTCCTTAACTATCAAAGTAGTGGAAGTTAGTGAAAAACAAATACTCACATATTTATGTTGATGCTCCAACTTCAAATCTTTGACAAGTTTAATGAGCACCCCAAGTATCTGCTCCAATACCTGGTTAAGATTAATGGCATTAAGTCATTAACTATCTACATTATACCAACATGAACATGAAATTATGTTTTTATATTGGGCCTAACTCATCCTTACAAAACCAACTTGTAAGATGAGGGGTACCACTCTATATAAACTCAAAACCAACTTAGAAAGAAATATAATGCATAAGCACTAAAAACCACACATGCAATCTCTTTTTCTCTCTGTTACACACACACACACACACACACATGTAGGGTCAAGATGGGAATTTTGGGAAATGTTTGTGTCAGCGAGAGAGAAATGCTTATGCACATACATTATAACATTCAGCGAATTTTCTATCAGCAGAATAAAGGTCATCCCTCAGTGCTGTTTCTTCTCTTTCAATCTCCTCAATCAGCAACTTCACCCTAGTAAAATAACATATATAAAAGAAATCAGTACGGTACGTGTACCGGCAGTGGGTACATGTCTGATACGAGTACTTTACCATTTTACAAGTGTCCGTGCTTCAGCGCCAGACAACATATATAGTGGGAAGGTGGAGTGAAGGATGGGAAATCAGCTGTTATTTTGTTATTCGGCAAAGAAAACAGTTTCTCTGAGGAGCTTGACTCTAGGATTACATGGGTTTATCTTCAGTAAAAATTCCTTGTTCAATCAGATTATATTATTTTCTCATCTCTCTTAACTTGGGTTCCTAGAACAAACGTAATCCTCTATCCAATGAAAAACAATGAGAATTCTTTATGTTACAAATTACAGGTGAATAAGAATTTCCTAAACATTATGTCCAAAACAAATTAACTTCCTAAATATTACAAGAATTAGAAAACTTGAATAAGCTCAAACCTTTCAGGAAGCCGTGAGGTTGAACTTTGACTTCCAGATGATGATGAATCCGAATCAAGAAACAAGGTATCAACTGGCAGAACCAAATTATAAATAGGAGAAAATCACTAATTCGCCGTTACACCCCCATATTATATCAGAAATATGCAATTCACACTCACCGTTGTCATCCAATACAAAGGCATTTGATAACTTATCACATTTCATTTTCAAGCGAGAATCTACTTCACGCAACAGAGACATGCGATATTCTGTCATATCCTAGATATATTGTTTATGTGTTAATAATGAAAAACATAACCAAGCCAATCACTTCAAAATAAAATCTATCATAAAAAATAAAATAATAAAAAAATGCTGACTTTGATATATTGATTAACATATTATACCACAGATAATGGTGATTGTTGATGTTGTGTTTGCCACAAATAAGCAGGTGTAATTCCAAGAAAACACATCGGAACACCACCAACTCCAGGTTCCATTGGATCCATAGAAGCAAAAGAATAATTATCCCCACTAACAGAGCTGATTGGAGTGGTATATTTATGAGTTCATGCTGGAGTTGATCGAGGCGCCACTGGTGCTAGTACTATCAAGGGAGCTTTGAGACACTACACTTAGCTTTTCAATTTCTTCATCGTGAACTTCTCCATCTTTGGAAATAAGAGGTAGTCTCAATCGTTGAGCCGCTTCAGCGACAACCATTTGATGTTCTAATGTCTGATAAACCTGACAATATATAGACATGTTCGTTTAAATCAATGAAGACCGGTGCCCAAAAACCGCATTTAAGAACGTAATGCACAATGCATAAATATGAAACCATAAAATATCAAGAATTGAAAAGGTAAAATAAAGAGATATCAGAACATATTCTAACAAAATATACAGAAAATGATACGTGTAATTCTATAAGAAATATATTCACAGTCCTCTATAAAGCAACTACCTAAGACATAGATCTTTTGCAAAACTGAGTAACGGAATTTCACAAAGCATTCAATAGATTAATCTTTTTACTTTGCAGATCCGTAACATCTAAATTAAAATCTCCACTATCTTCATTAATATGCAGTTCAAATACCACTTTCCACCATGTAACTTATGATGTAAGGTATGAAGTAAAGAAGTGATCTATATCATATGCCATCCCACAAAGATCATTTGGTAAAGAATATAATTGTTCTGTGTGTTCACGACTCAAATTTTTTAGCACGAACAATCAACATCATTCTCACATAGGTAACATATGATGTAACCTATTCTACTATTCAAAAATCAATATCTTCATTATTACACTGTTAAAATACCACTTCCCTAAGTATAATACACCATTCCCATAAATAGCATTTGGTAAAGAGTGTAAATTCTCTCTCCATGTCCATAACTCAAATTTCAAGTCCCAAAACCAACAACATTCTCAGACAGATTTCATATCGGTTTGTAAATCAAAAAACTTTCCAGAAATAATATTTTCAAAACCTGAGGAGAGTTCCTCAAACCGAACCGCGGATAAAGACCTCCAGTATCTCTAATTCCACCAATGCTAGACACAGAAATGGCTTGATGATACTCTTCTACCATTGCAATAGCCTCAGAATATATAGCCTGCAACCAAATCCACCACATCAGAAATATAAAGGTGAACATTCCAGTACACATCTTATTTGGACATGTATCGTCGGTACACTGCTGAGGTGTACAATTTTAATAGGTTTGCAAATAATATTTAATAATTAATATGAAAAATTAATAAACACTATTTGTGAACCTATCACAATTATCCACATCAGCAAGTGTACCGGTACACATTAAGTAAAATGTGTACCGAAGAATTCACCAAATATAAATCACTAAAATAACATTCACATCCACACTACACTTGACCAAATTCATACCACCAATACCAAACAAAAACCAAATATTTAGTCTCACATTATAATCCTTAAGAGTTTAATGAAAATACATCGTCGGTGTAAATTAGTTTTACACTGACATCTAATGGAGAACTCCAATCCTTAATCCAATCACGACATAACACGTGTGTCTAGTATAAAGCACTGACGCAGACATGGATGCTGAATATGACATTGATGTGCAAACATCAATGATAATTTAAAAACGTGGAAGTAACGTGTTTGTCAATTGGACACCCAACATGCCTTGGACCCCAAGGTATTGGTGCTACATATAAATACATACCATGGCTTCGAGATAACGAAATCTTTCCCTGCACATTTCCTCTCTAGCCTGCAAATCAAACAGAAAATTTCAATAGCCATCTAAATTTTATTCTACTTTTTAATGATTAAATGAAACACCCATTTTCCAATTATGCGGGGAAATTTAACAAACACCTAGGAAGCATAGTTAAGAGAGAGAGAAGTACGAGTTGGAGATCGTTAAAGAGCGGCTTGGAGATGAAAGATCCATCAGGAGCCAAGCAGTGGTACTCTAGCTGATCAACGACCTCTGCTACATCGGAGGGGAGGTTTTGGCTGTGCAAACCCTTAACCATTGATGGAAACCGTGTCGTATTGGTGTTGGTTGGTGCCTTCAAGTTGAAGAAAATGAGAATTGAAGTAATATACTCTTTCCCTAATTGGAAAATGCTTAATAAAGCAATATGCTTCCCAAGCACGGACACTTATTAAATTAAATTAGTAGTGTTTCGTGTCGAACGCGTCTTATGATTATATTTAATTATATCATTTTCTTAAATTATTACCGGCGTCGAAATTAGTAGTGTTTCGTGTCAAACGCGTCTTATGATTATATTTAATTATATCATTTTCTTAAATTATTATCGGCGTCGATGTGTCAGTATCCAACTATCCATGTCGTGTTTGTGTCTTTGTGTTCACGACAAACTCACAATGGTGCGTTTCAGTTTAGTAGGCAAAGCATTGAGTTTGGGTTTAGTATCACTAGGCAAACTCAGGTGGTATTTACCATTTACCGACCAATATTATATAATGGCAGTTTGTCAGAAAAAAAAATTAAATAATGGCAGTTAATTATCCATTACTTTTTTCTTTTCGTTTTGATAAAAAAAAAATATTTTATCCCGTGAGGTTAGCTCAGTTGGTTGGATATTACATTATATATGCAGGTGGCTGAAGTTCGAACTCCGGTCATCCCACTTATCCACCTTATGAGTGAAATTTCAAGCCACTAAAATCATTTTAAATTGATAAATTACATTGCAAAAAATACAAATCTAATATCATTAAATTAAAAAAGATAATTTTTCGGACAAACTCGATCAATGTCTTAGTTAAAAGGATAAAATAGAAAAGTATCTACAATAATATGATGAAATCTACAATAATATGATGAAACTAAAGTGATTTGAATACTTATATATTCCCTCCGATTCTAAATATAAAATTCTTTTTTAGTTTATTGAATAATTAATGAATCTAACACATCAAATTTATTAATTATTCAATGAATCTAAAAGTGATTGTTTTGCTTATATCTAGAACTAAATAGAGTATTTGATAGAAATATCGTATTATATATATACGCGGGGATCATATTCGAATACGGGATTCTTTATTTACTTTTACCTCAAAGATCAATTTCTAACTACTAAGAAATGTAAGCAAAATGTAAGTAAAAAAAAATCGCGCTTATTAAGAAAAGTAAAATATGATAATTTGAAGTATGACTTTTCGTGTTTTTCTTGAAATAAGTTTCATGAAAAGATGTAAAAAGAATTTTTATTGGTTATTGGTTATGGGGAAAAGAAGAGAGAGAGTAAATTAAATGCAATTTGCATTTAATTTTATGATAATAAGTAAAAGTAAACCTTGAAAATGATTAAAGTTAGTTGTTTTTTGCTTATAATTTGGGACAAGAAAAAATGATTTTTTTTCTTACATTTTGGGACGAATGGAGTATTTGACTAAAATATATAATAAAAATATAACTTAAAAAGCTTCTATTAATAAGAGCAAGACTTGCATAGACACAAACATAAATAAAATATATTTGGGCACACACACAAATCCAAAAATTTAAAACAAAAAATAATATAGTCGCATCAATCAACATCATTTTATTTTTTTTCTCTTTAATTTTTTTTAGTTTGTGAGTGTGCCTAACACCATGTCATTTGTGTTTGTGCCTATATTAGAATTTCCCCTATTAATAACTAGTGCAATGCTACAGTTTTTTTTTTTTGAGGTATAGTACAATGCTAATGTATAATAGCGCAATGCATTTGTGATAATTTCGTGAGACTTGGGTTCGCTATATGTAGCATTTCTTTTTGGAGATATAGTACAATGCTAATGTATAGTAGCGCAATAAATTCATGATAATTTCGTGAGACTTGCGTTCGCTATATATAACATTACTGTTCCCTAATTATATACTCGTGGTAGACTATTTGACTAAAAAATATATAATAAAAATATAACTTAAAAAGCTTGTGAAATGCTACGGTGGTATTTGCTAATGTATAGTAGCACAATGAATTCGTGATAATTTCGTGAGATTTGCATTCGCTATATATAACATTATTTTTTGGAGGTATAGTACAATGCTAATGGTCCTCTCCTTCATTAATTGGTTTATTCTCTCTCATTCCCTAAACCATGACTGTTGGATCAATCTTATGGTCCAAGATTTAAAAGATATAATAAAATTAGAAAACAAGTATATTTAAATCCTGATAAATCCCAAGAATCTGTAACAAAAAAAATCCCTTGAATATGATGTTCAAAATCCTCATGTTCTTTTACTATTACCAAATCTGAGTATATTTTTTTTCAACAATTGCAAATTTGTAGAAATGATTTTCTTTTATTTATTTATTTGTGTTTTATTAAAAAAATTGTATTCAGATGGAAAAGGAGAAATCACATTGTGTGTAAAATGACAGTAAAAGTTTTGTACAATAACATGGTAACAAAATGAAAATCAAACTTCATCTAAAAAAAATATTTTCATTGGTTGTACAATAATATTTTCTAGCCCCCACTAAAGAATTTTTTTGGATTCGTCACTGTTTAATCGGTATGATTTTATGGATAAAAGATTATGCATCAAACATGATTTTACATTAACTTTTCTTTGTTAATCTTTATTTACTTTTGTTGTTCGTGATATTCTAAAATGCAATGCACTGTGTGGAGTGACAATGTTGCAAAATATCAATCTATGTTGATTGAGAGAATATATTACGAGATAACAAATATCTCAATTACTGAGAACAACCATAAGTTTAAACCAACTTATTATGAATGTAGAACATTTTTGAAAAATATAATCATTGTGAAGCCAATTGATGATTCAACTATTCCTTTTTATGTATTCAAATTTATACTGTATAATGATATATTTAAAGCTAAGAATTAAGATTTGCACTTGATTGGTATAATTTTTTAAGGAGTTAATTTGCATATCTTTTATATTTTTTTTGTTATACTTTTTTTTGGGGGTCACGGTATAAGTACAAAGTTCTCCCGACCAAATTTTTGCTATACATATGAGCCAGAAATAAAACTTATATCCACCTGCTTAAGGAGTCCAAATTTTTTACCACTTGAACTAATTTAGTGTTGGTTTTGTTACACTTTTTATTGCATTGAATATTTATCTCACCTATTATATTTATTTTTAAGATCGTAATTGTAAATTTTAACAAAAAAAACTTCTTTAATGTCTATAAGCGAACAATCACACGGGCTTGCACCAATCAACAGACCAAATTTGATGCACCACTATAACAATAAAAAAACTTCAAGCATGGTGGAGAAAACAGGCATATTTTAATTATTTATTTTGCTTATTTAACTGTGTAATATTATTACTATATTTCTGTTATCAAATTTTCTGTTGAGAGATCTCGAATCTCTTCAGCATTACAGCAACTCTTTTTTTTACTTTGGTTACTGCCCAAAGAGAAACATACACTTTCAAACAAGCTTAAGGTGTGTTCATCAATTAAAAGTTAAAACCATTTGCTTCTGAATGATAAAACTCCCGTTTTTTAGCATCTCATGTAACAAAAAATGATGATGTGAACGATCCAATAGAATGAACAGTATGAAGGAGGAATCTGTAAAATTTAAGGGACCTTTAAAAATATTGCTTGGTGCTATATTTTTTTTTTTTGCTTTCGCACCGGTTCCGACCCACCAAAGGTGGGCGACTAATCCGGCTCGTGCGTAGAGGCATGTGCACTGGCCAAGCGTTGTTCCCCCTGGGAATCGAACCCGGTATTCCCCGGATACGTCCTTGGAAGGAGCTCCTTGCCACTTGAGCCCAATCAACTTGGTTTGCTTGGTGCTATTTTAAATCTATGTTCTATGGAAAAACCTTTGGTTACAGTTGCACAGTGGGAAACAAAGATTGATGATAAACTGGTTAGACTGGAGTTCATTTCTATAATCAACAACAATCAAATATCCCCGGAAAGAAGGGTGTGGTCTGCAGGACATACTGGCAACACAAGTTTTGTTTCAATTTTTCTGAAATCAAGATTTTGTGGTTCTGCTCTGGACAGCCAACAAAAGCAAGACAGCTTATTCGAAAACCAGGTTACGGAAAAGCAAGAGAGACGTTTAACTAATGGTCACAATATAAACAAGAAAGTCGTTTAACTCTTAGCTGAGAGCAAGCAAACAGACACACGATGAGGACAAAC
Organism: Trifolium repens; assembly: GCA_030408175.1. Taxonomy (NCBI): domain Eukaryota; kingdom Viridiplantae; phylum Streptophyta; class Magnoliopsida; order Fabales; family Fabaceae; genus Trifolium; species Trifolium repens. The sequence goes on from CP125849.1 coordinate 19,055,228, forward strand.
TCCAAAGTTCAAGCAAAAGGGAAAGTACAACCTTTTATCTAGAGTTTGAAATCGACCCTGATAAACTTTAGAGTCCGTTAAACTTCAGACTGAGTACAAGCTTGTAGATGGCTTGACTTGGTGAAGTGGCTAACTTTCATCTATGGACATCAGACTTTATGATAATCAGAACATAATAAATGATAATCAGAACAAAATAGCTATGAGATCACGTAATTGATTGATATACTTTTGCTAGCTAAGATCCATACCATCCATATAAAAACTGAAAACAACTGTTCAGGCTATGCCGTCAACAAATTAAAATTGTTCTCTCACTAACTCATTTAACCATTCATTCAAAAGTTCAAAAACATGTGTTCTAACTAGGTGAAAACTGACCGCTGACAGAATATAACACTCTAGTCTCCGATGTCTGATTGTAAAGGTACTGATTTGTCAAAGATTAACGCTTCTTCTTGTTTCCTTTTGCACCAGATTTTGATGGTGAAGCTACCAGGTACACAAACAAAACGATAATGCTGATCACCGAGATTAGAGATCCATACTTAGCCAGCAACCTCTGTAGACAATAACATTTTGAGATTAAGGTAAAGACATAATAATACTATGAATCTATGATACATCCAAAGAGTAGTTAAAAAGAACACATCATGGTGAAGATTTTAAGCTGTAGCATCATTTCCTTGTGAAACACATCAGGAGAGAAAAGTGAAGCAAGTAAGCAAACAAAGATGAAGTTTAGAGTCTTTGGTGTGAGACAATGTTTCCTATTTTCTATTTTTAAGGTCTGTAAAGGAAACAATTAAAACAATTTTTTTCATTGTTTCATGTGCAAAACTTTGAAAATGTGAAACAAAATAAAAATAAGGTGACATTTTTGTAATTAAAAGTCAAAACAAAAAATGTTTAACCCAACAAGCCCGTATTGTTTGCATCAGTAAACAAACAAGATCGTCCATTTCTCAAGAATTGAAAAAGTTGCACCAGCAATGTGAATGAGATCCACTCATATGACTGGCAACTTGCAAAATCAACAATAAAAATAGGCCATCATGCTAAATTCAAATATATCATTCACAAAATAATTTCAAAAATCACAATTACAGAGAGCATAAAATGATTGTCCGTACCTTAGCCTGAGAAATCCAGTCCAACCAAATATTAATACATGAAACAAAAAAGCAATATGTCAGTAAACTCAAGCTATTTAGATTGATTCATGTAACCATCGAATATAAAAGAAACATACCCATTCAAACTTCTTCTCGGGAGGTCTATCAGCAAGAACATCTAATGGCAATATGGGAGTTGAATATGCCTCCTAATACAACAAACCATTATGAGTAAAAAAGTTCACTCACTAGAAAAGAAAACAGACAAAGACAACAATGCCAACAAATTAAACCTGTAAAGCAGCGTTTGTGGGGACACGGAACTTGATGACAGCTGGTTCACCGGAAAATACTCCCTTTGATTTTGCCTCTAGCTCAAATGTGTGAGAGAGGACACCACCACTGCAAACAATATGACTTGTTTGTAAAAAGAAATAAACCAAAAAGTAGCAGAGTGGAAACAAGAGGCAATTGAAGAGTGGCAAAAAATGTTATAGCAATAAATATGAAACTCACGCATCAAGCTTTTCCCATGTCTTTGAAGTGGTACCACTGATTATACTGAAAAGATCAGCTGGCCAACTCTCATCTGCCAGACTCACATCATATGCCGTCCTTTAAAAAAGAAGAAAAATGGTAAGTGAAAATCAATAGCAAACAAAGAAGGTTACTACACAGAAACATACCACAAAAAACGAAGTTATTTTTTAATAGCATAAAATACTAAATTCAACAACTTAACAAGACAGACAAGGAATTACAAGGCTTGTTAATCTCTCGTGTTCTGAGACAATAGAGAGGCACTCAAGACTCAAGAGGTGTTGTGTTACCATTATGAAACGAAACCGAGATTCAACAGAAGAAACAGCACACAAATTCCTATCTTATTGATTTACACCCTCTGCTACTAGCCTACCGTAACCAAATCAAATTCAATTACAAAAAACACAAGAGATTTTGCATTTTGGAACTACCCTTCATACAAATCTTACTACAAGTAAAACAACAAAACACGCCATCTAACTTGCAATGCAATGTCCATGAAACTCTAATTAAGCCGCAAAAAGGTTCAATTTTCCACATCAAGTTCTAAAATGTCCATATCTTCTAACCAGATCAAATTAAAACAAACAAGAACTCCAACAACCAGATCATTTCCTTCCACTTATTAATGCATGCAAGCAAAACCAACAATCCCAATATGCTTAATAAATGACCAACAAAAAACTTTAAAGATTTTTAACAATTCAACCTCTAAACCACTCATCCATGATTACAATTTTCCCTAATTTTCAATATCACTTTCAAAATTAATGAAAATAATAATAATCAAGATCCAGCAAAGATTTATCATATTTACAAGCATATAATCAGCATACAAACAACATAAACACCAAATTGAAAATAAAATCTCTAAAAACCTAATTCCAGCAAAATCAGATTAGTAAATCGATAATCAAAACATGCATGCAAATGTGAAATTGGGATCTGAAATTGAGAAAATAAGAAGAAAAAGAGAGAACGATGGATTATAGATCGGAGCATACGAGATTCCTTGGTTGTAGATATCGATGGTGACAGAGACTCTTTCAGCGCCAGACTTGAGTCTGTTGAGAGAAGCTTTCTTGTGAGCGACGATGAAGGGGACGTCAGAGGAAGCGTGAGAGCAGAGTAAGAAGGAAGCTATGAGGAGAAATGCAATCAGAGGTTTGGAGATTGGATCCGCCATTGGCACTCACAGAGAGAGAGAGAGAGAGAGAGAGAAAGAGAGAGAGAGTCAATGAGGAAGGAAGAGAGAGAAATGATCGTGGGAGTGTTATTTTTTTATGTGTGGTTTATTATAAAGTTGTGATCTTAGGACAAAAATTTCAACCACTAGGGTTGGTATCAAAGGGTGCAAATGCAAACAAATTTTACTACTCAATGCAAGAAAAAAATAAACTAATTTATGATTGTAAAAAAATAAAATTAATTGATTTAACGTCGTAAATTCTATTTCAACTAGCAAAAATATTAAAATAATTAAGATGGATCAGTAGAGTGTCTAGAATTCGAACCTCGACCATCATATATATAATGTAAATCCCGACAAACTAAGCTCTCACGGGAATGAATATATATTATCTTTGTTAGTGAAAAATATCAATGAAATAAAATAATAGTTTATTGGGTTAACAGGCTTTTACCACCCAGTAAAGTAGGCGAGTTTTGTTTTACTCCCTGTAATTTTTTTGTTGAGATTACCTCATGTAATGTTCAAGGATTTTTTTCTAGTTCATTTTTACCCCCATGCCATTTTTTTTAGGGGGTAAAAATAAACTAGAAAAAAATTCTTTAACATTCATGAGGGTAATCTCAACAAAAAAAATTACAGGGGGTAAAACAAAACTCGCCTACTTTGCAGGGGGTAAAAGTCTATTAACCCTAATTTATTTGAATAATTTTGACCTTTTTTTTGCTTGTTTTTTAAAATTAATTTTATTCAATGTTAATATGGATAATTAATAGTATCATAAATAAGTGGTTTGGACGGAGCGAAATCATAGGTTATTCCGCGGCTTAGCAAGCAATCTTCATTAGTTGTTGGACAAGATCAAGCTCTTCTCATTTTGGTGGCTGAAGGCGACGAGTGTTACTTTAGCCACAAACTATCATAGCTGGTGGTCTAGTCTCATGCTCTGCTTAGGCTTTGTTTGAACTTTTCATTGACTTCATGTGACTCTTTGTAAACTTTGGTAGCCCACTCTGGCACACCTTGTGCTAGGGAGGCTGTTTCTTATTTATATATATATATATATATGGGTCAAGATCAAATGACACCAAGGTGTCAAACTTAGTAACATGACACCTCCGATAATTCTTTACCGGATAATCGTATTACAAAATCAACCGTTGGATTCGAAGCTATTATTATATAGATCATGTCTATAAAATTTTACAACAATCGGAAATCATTTGATATGTCAATGAGATGCATAAAAACCAACGTCTTACAAAACTTCGTCAAAACCGTTAATTTTTATCATTCTCTTTAACCCATCAAATGATTTCCGGTTGTTGTTAAATTTTATAGACATGATCTATATAATAATAGCTTCGAATCCAACGGTTGATTTTGTAATACGATTATCCGATAAAGAGTTATCGGAGGTGTCATGTTACTAAGTTTGACACCTTAGTGTCATTTGATCCTGACCCTATATATATATATATATGGGGAGGGATCAAATTACACCGGTATAACATTTGAGTAATGTTACACCGCTCAATAACGCTTTAACGAGTTCAAATTTTACAAAATACACCGTTGGATTGAAAGTTTATATCATATAGATCATCTATGTTGAGTTTTACAAAAATCTAAAATCGTTTGACATGTTTTTGAGACATATGAAGATTAACGGTATTCAATAAAAACGCATAAACCGTTAATCTTTGTGTGTTTCAATACCATATCAAACGATTTTAGATTTTTGTAAAACTCAACATAGATGATCTATATGATATAATCTTCCAATCCAACGGTGAATTTTGTAAAATTTGAATTCGTTAAAGCGTTATTGAGCGGTGTAACATTACTCAAGTGTTACACCGGTGTAATTTGATCCCTCCCCATATATATATATATATATCATTTTGACTTGTTAAAAAAAAAATAGTATCGTAAATAAAAAAGTGAAATATAATCATTTTAAAGATGGTGAACAATTTCACACAGAGAAAATGATAATGTTGTACATAGTATAGTATTAATTAAATTGAATCATAGTAAAAAAAATCGCACAATTGAGGAAAAAAATTAATGTAGGATTAATTATAAGTTTTAAGGATTTCATAGATCTCAATTTTGTGTTTTACTTTTCCTTTTTTATTAAACTTTTTTAGTAAATATTTTAGTTCTCTTTTCTTTTTAATTTAGGTAATTACTATTACTATATTAGGTTAAATAAATTTAAATGTCACGACAAATTTAAAATGCATAAAGAGAAATGATATTTGAACAATAAAAAATTTATAATTTTTGGACAACTTTTTTTCATACTCTCATTATATTTTTATACTCTCTTTTCTCTTTTCACTTTATTGTTTTTGTTGCAGAAGAAGAAGAAGAAGAAGAAGAAGAAGAAGAAGAAGAAGAATAATAAGAAAAAGAAGAAGAGAGTTGTCACCAAAAGTTGTCAAATTTAGTTGTTTAAATAACATTCCTCATGTATAAAATAATGACATAATCCAACTCAGTGTACCACATCAACACATTCATATGAGCAAATATAAAACGAGGGATCAAAAGTGGAAAATTTGATATATATTTTCATGCTAATTATATATGTTTGTTGGTGCTAGGAAAATATGATATTGCAAGAGTGAAATCTAAATTTTTTATTTTACAACGATTAAAATTGGATTCACTCAATATTATTACAAAGATTAAAATCAGAATTAACCCTTAAAATATTTTTGTCAAAAATTAATAAATAAAGTTGTACATATCAATTGACCTCAATTATCATTGTAAAAATGGAAATGATGTACAAGAAACTTTTAATAAGGGGATAAGAGCTTTAAGTTGTAAACATTCAAATTAATATTAATCTCAAAAACAGTTTATAGAATTCAAATTTATGGGATACATTTTGGAGCTAATTGGGTGACAAAAATCTTAATTACAATAGTCTCTTACCAAAAATGAGTAATAGCCCTTATATGTACATTGCAAATGCAAGTGATTTTATTTTTTAGTCAAAAGTTAATAAATTTAACTTTGCATTTGTTGATAATATGGGCAAACATTTTTTTAATAAAGATGCATATTAAAATAAAATTGTTGGTTTTTTAACACAATTGCTACAAATGACAAATTTCTAAGTTAGTTATATTTTTTTTATCTTGTTTTATTTTAGTCTCCGGAATATTTAGGGTAAATGGGTCTTTATCCCCTGCAATGTAGGCGTGTTTTGTTTTTCCCCCCTATAAATTTTTTTTATGACTCGCCCCTTGCAATATTGTTTTTTTTTCTAGTTCATTTTTATCCCTACAGAGGAGTAAAGGCCAACATTGCAGGGTGGGGTGCAGGGGGGTAAAATCAGTGGCGGACCTAGGGGTGGGCTGAGGTGGGACACGGCCCATCCCCACCTCAAAATTATTATTTTTTATATGTGGAAGTATTAATTTAAATGTATCATTAATTATTTTAAGTCATTTAGTATACATATTTGTATAAATATTAATCTAAATATTAATTTAGAGTTTATTATTGGTCATTATAAGTAACTCGGTACACATATTAATTCAAGTATTAGTGTAAATATTAGTTAAAACTAGCAATTGAACTACCATATATAAATATGAAATGACATAAAAAAATATGTTTAATTAATATTTAATTTTTTAAGTCTCGTATTTACATTTGTTGCAATTTTAGGCTTATCTCAATGTTTTTTTTTTGCTGTAAAAATAGTGAATTTTAATGCCAAAAATTTGAATTTTGGGTTAAATTTGATATTTCATATTTATATTCAATGTTTGAGACAATAAATCACTTTAATGGCCAAAAATCACAATTTTTAGAGTAAAAATATAGATTGTTGGTACCAAAATTGTAACATATGAAAATAGAAGGACCAAAAAATTTAATTTGAAAATAGATTGACTATTTTTCGGCCCACCCACTATAATTTTTCTGGTTCCGCCACTGGATAAAATGAACTAGAAAAAAAAATCAACATTGCAAATGACGAGTTATAAAAAAAATTACAGAGGAGAAAAATAAAACTCGCCTACATTGCAGGAGGTATTAACCTATTTACCCAAATATTTATTTATATCAAAATTGATTACCGTGACCGCAGCCTCTCCTTAACATCCAAATCCTTTCCTTCCTCATGTAGCAGTGGCCGGTCAGTGGTGGTGCAGGGTGTGGCGTCGGCCCTCTGCACCACCCTTTTCCAGATCTTCAACGTGAAGTACAAATCGGTTCGATTGAACTTGGCTTTGTTTTGACTGGGTTTGTATTTTTGGTTCAGATCTGGTTTTACAGACAGCACCGACGCGGTGGTTGTTGTCTGTTTGTTCTTCTATGCAACCTGCTCCGGCTGGGTTGGTCTCTACGTTTCTGGTGATGATCTAGTCCGACGGGTTGTTGGGGTCTTTTGATCCGTGGTGGTATGTTTTAATCGCGAGCTTCTCCTCTTGGTTCTGCGAGGTTCTCTCTCGGATCTTTGGAACTAGTGGTTTCTTTTCACGATGGTGTTCTTTGGTTCTGCATCCGGGTTCGTTTTCCGGCGACGGCGTCGCCGCGTTCATGTGCCCCGACGCGTATTGATCTTGTAATTTATACTCTGTTTGTTGTGAGCGCTACTGCTAATCCCTTTTGGCGACATCAGAGTTGGTTCTACTGTGTTCTTTCCAAACGACAGTAGTTTGGATTCTCGTTGGATTCACGTTGTTGTCGTTGTTATTACTCATATCCTAGTTCACTGGTGGCTTTTGTTGTTACACTTGATAGGTTCGCAAGTGCACGAAAATATCAGTTATAGTATAAAAGATTATCGATCCCACAGAGACCAATGTCAAGTACCGTATTTCGTTGTCAAATTGTTTATCTAAGGCGATGAGATTATTTAGAAGAGTTTAATTATATTACATAAAAAAAACTTTAACTATTTAAGTTAACTTTTTAGAAAATAATGGGAATTAAAGAAACCGGAATGTTACTTTTAGTTGCTTCAAAGGATTCGGTAATTAATTTGTGTTTAGAGAAAATGTTTAGTTTCTAAAAAATTAAATATCAATTTAAAGATATGCATCTCACACTCTCGCGCTGTTGAATTATATCATATAGAAATAAAATAAATGCTTCACTCTCGCTCTCACATTTACTTATAAAAATACTTTTTGAAAATCAATTTAATTTAATTAGAAACAATCTAGTTTTCACAAAACAATATTAGTTTAAAAATATAGTCCTCACACCGTCGCGCTATTGAACTGATATTATATTATATAAATCAATGCTTTGCTGTCGCTCACTCATTTATTTATAAAATACTTTTTGAATACTAATATAGTTTAATTAACTTTAAAGAGCTGTCGCGGTGTTTAAAGTTAATGTCCAATTTTTACTATCTAGTATAAAACCTCACACTGTCGCGCTATTGGTTTACACCTTAATTAATTTTCACTCCCGTGCAAAATTATAGTCTATGGTATTATTAAAAACTGATACAGAAAACTAGTTTAGAATTAAGTTCACAAATTAGTTACCGAATTCCTTTTAGCTTCCAAGTTCACATTCCAGTTTTATTGAATTAGCCAGACATAATTATAAATAAAGAAACGATAAATAAACAATTAATTATTGAACTAAACATAATAATAAACCAAGCAGTCCGACAATAGTAATTATAAAGCAATAAAGAAAACAAATAAAATAGTAACAGAAATAAATAAATAAAAGCAAATAAGAACCTGATTAATTCAACCGGAATTAATTGAAACTGCAAGTGTACGATATGAAAATACAAACTGGAACTGAATAATAAACTGGAACTAAAATAAATGCGTAGAACTAAACTGCTTTTTTTTTTCTCTAAAATTCTACGTCCGTTTGGCACTGAATGAGGCACTATTTATAAGCTAGATTTATTCTGGTAAATCACAAATCCGTTGGGCCAAAATTATAGGAACGTGCACCATAAAAATAGGAACGTGCATGAGCTGGCGGGCGGCATTAAGGGATGGTGGGCAACAGCATGCAAAGCAAGCTCCTCATGCACCTAAAATAGAGGAATGGCAGGTGCCATGGAAATTGTGGCAGGCGCCACAAGTGTGGTGGTGGGCTTGTCCCATTTTAGTCCAATTTTGTTCCTTTTCGGTCCGTTTTTGCTCATTTATTCAATTCGTCCACTTTTCAACTGATAAAATAAAAAACAAAGAATTAGCAACGATTTATAATATAAAATTACAAAATTGAAATAAAAATAATTAAAATAATATATTATTTAACTAAATCAATAGTGTATTTTTCGGTGTTATCAACTCCCCTCAACTTGAACCATTGTTTGTCCTCAAACAAAAAGATATAATAATTTTAGCGGTAGAGACATAAAGATATTTCTAGAGTCACATATTTAATCTTGACTAAACCAAACAAAACCAGCTTCTTCATCATACTAAAAATATCATGGAAACACAAATCAAACACGATCATGAATTTCTTCCTTATATAGACCGTTCCGAATTAATCTACTATATCTGAACTTAACTTCCATTTCTTCTTTCGTTACCCTTTTTTGACCCATGGTAATCACATTAAGCCCGTTATCTATTCACACACACATGGTAGTGAGTCTGTTAGTGATTATGACCCGATTCTTTTTCAATTTACTCATTTTGTATCATAGGATAATTTTACATCTTGAGGTGTTTCGCAGTTGGGCTAAATGACCGGATGAGGGTCACCTGACTTAGAGTGCGTAGTCCCTTTTAAGATTTATACATCCTTGATTTTCAAATTTTTTTATTTTTATTCAAAGTCATTCACTTATATTCGTCGACTCTACTACTTAGATAGTGATCCTAGATGGTGCCGACTACCATTGGATTTACTCAAGGATTAGTAAAGTGTCAAGGAAAATTTAAGCTCGGGTTCTAGCAAGTATCCAAATTGGTCTACATAATTAAGAAATTTAAGGTGTTAAAATGATATAGCTAGTATGAAAAATACACTAATTTTGAAAATTCAGTCTTAATTACGTCCGTGACTCTGGAACTTCAAAATTGAATAGTTTCTCGAAAATTTTGTTATGGCTCAATATTTTGGAGGAATTAGAGAATATGTACCGAAAAATATTTATTTGCATTTGCAGAATGGAAAGATAAACTAGAAAATTAAAATTAAACTGAAAAGTAAATAAAAGCAATAAAGTCAAAAGCAATAAAGTCCTCCCCTCAACTTAAATCCAACATTGTCCTCAATGTTGCGACTCAAGAGTAGGATTGGAGCGTGAAACCTGAAGATTTACGCTTGTACGAAGCTGATAGGTGTAAAGCGATCAATCTCTTTATTTGCTGAAAATTCAAACAAACAAAAACATTAAATTAAAAAACTCGTGGGTTGCCTCCCACGCAGCGCTTTGTTTAAAGTCAGCTAGCTCGACTGTTTAGGAGTGTAAGCACTCATGGTGTTTTTTTTCGAGAATGATTGCCCGATCAAATTTTAAATAATCTTCTTTGGTTTCCATGGCCACTTATCAAGCCATCTCACATAGCCCTCACCTTTCCTTTTCTTGCTCCTGGAGGGTGGTTCAGAATTTTGAACGTGTGGTGGTGGTTCTGGCTCAATTCTGTGTATTAGCTTTTCAAGTTTGGGTTCAGTTTTTTCATCCACCACCTCAAAGGCTACTCTCCCTTTCTTAACACTAATGATTTCACTAGTTTCAGGGTCCTCTAATTTTCTCTTTTTACGCGGGACCTCAGACAAAGGTGCATTAGTGTAGATATTTTCTAGTACTTCCACATATGTTTTGGATTGGGAGTCTATCTTAGCTTCCACAGGCCTTTGCGAGAAAGGAATGGGTGGGTTGTAGGGAGAAGGAACGACATAAGGTGCTTCCTTTTCTACCTCTTCGACAACCTCCCTTTCGGGTGGTGTCGGTAGATTTTTCTCAATCTCTACTCTTTGCTCACTAGAACTCTCTTCAACCTCATTATCACTCTCCTTAGGATTCTCAATTTGTTTTTCACTACCGGTTGTTACAACATCCACATGCTCTTCAAGGAAGGGTCCGAGAGGTTTTTGTTCAAACAAGGAGATTTGAGTCTCCAATGCCATGTTGTGAGTCGCGAGAGACTCAACCACATTGTTCAGCTGCCTAAGGGTTTCATTTTGGACACTTTGTATCTCTAGAAAGTGCTCTATCATAGATTCTAGCCTAGAGTGAGTTAGCGTCTCATCGAAATCCTCCATTAATGTTTCGAAGTCGAAATTATGGGATTCTTGCGGTTCTTCAAAATGTTGGGATTGGTAGTTGTAGAGGTAATTTGGGTGAGAGTAAGTTAGTGTCGCATTGAAATCCTCCATTATTATTTCGAGGTCGGATTTATGGGAATCTTGTGGTTCCTCAAAATACTGGGAGTGGTAGTCGTAGAGAAAATCTGGGTGATACATAGTAATTGAAACAAGGGTGCCTTAGTCTATACAGTGCTACAACAGAGTTACGATATTGACTAAATTGGTCCCCGGCAACGGCGCCAAAAACTTGATAGGTTCGCAAGTGCACGAAAATATCAGTTATAGTATAAAAGATTATCGATCCCACAGAGACCAATGTCAAGTACCGTATTTCGTTGTCAAATTGTTTATCTAAGGCGATGAGATTATTTAGAAGAGTTTAATTATATTACATAAAAAAAACTTTAACTATTTAAGTTAACTTTTTAGAAAATAATGGGAATTAAAGAAACCGGAATGTTACTTTTAGTTGCTTCAAAGGATTCGGTAATTAATTTGTGTTTAGAGAAAATGTTTAGTTTCTAAAAAATTAAATATCAATTTAAAGATATGCATCTCACACTCTCGCGCTGTTGAATTATATCATATAGAAATAAAATAAATGCTTCACTCTCGCTCTCACATTTACTTATAAAAATACTTTTTGAAAATCAATTTAATTTAATTAGAAACAATCTAGTTTTCACAAAACAATATTAGTTTAAAAATATAGTCCTCACACCGTCGCGCTATTGAACTGATATTATATTATATAAATCAATGCTTTGCTGTCGCTCACTCATTTATTTATAAAATACTTTTTGAATACTAATATAGTTTAATTAACTTTAAAGAGCTGTCGCGGTGTTTAAAGTTAATGTCCAATTTTTACTATCTAGTATAAAACCTCACACTGTCGCGCTATTGGTTTACACCTTAATTAATTTTCACTCCCGTGCAAAATTATAGTCTATGGTATTATTAAAAACTGATACAGAAAACTAGTTTAGAATTAAGTTCACAAATTAGTTACCGAATTCCTTTTAGCTTCCAAGTTCACATTCCAGTTTTATTGAATTAGCCAGACATAATTATAAATAAAGAAACGATAAATAAACAATTAATTATTGAACTAAACATAATAATAAACCAAGCAGTCCGACAATAGTAATTATAAAGCAATAAAGAAAACAAATAAAATAGTAACAGAAATAAATAAATAAAAGCAAATAAGAACCTGATTAATTCAACCGGAATTAATTGAAACTGCAAGTGTACGATATGAAAATACAAACTGGAACTGAATAATAAACTGGAACTAAAATAAATGCGTAGAACTAAACTGCTTTTTTTTTTCTCTAAAATTCTACGTCCGTTTGGCACTGAATGAGGCACTATTTATAAGCTAGATTTATTCTGGTAAATCACAAATCCGTTGGGCCAAAATTATAGGAACGTGCACCATAAAAATAGGAACGTGCATGAGCTGGCGGGCGGCATTAAGGGATGGTGGGCAACAGCATGCAAAGCAAGCTCCTCATGCACCTAAAATAGAGGAATGGCAGGTGCCATGGAAATTGTGGCAGGCGCCACAAGTGTGGTGGTGGGCTTGTCCCATTTTAGTCCAATTTTGTTCCTTTTCGGTCCGTTTTTGCTCATTTATTCAATTCGTCCACTTTTCAACTGATAAAATAAAAAACAAAGAATTAGCAACGATTTATAATATAAAATTACAAAATTGAAATAAAAATAATTAAAATAATATATTATTTAACTAAATCAATAGTGTATTTTTCGGTGTTATCAACACTACCTTGATCTCTGTTTCTTCCAGATTTGTTGAAATCTGCAGTTTTCTTGTTGTCGGTGTCACTTCAGTGTCACCGTTGACCTTGTCGCAGCTGTCTTTGGTTCGGCTCCGGCAGTGTGCGGTGGTTTGAGTTTGTTTGGCTCGAAAGGGTCTTTATGCCTGCTGTGTTTTTTCATAGGAGGTTGGGGTACGTGTTTCTGTCCATGTTGGCGGTCAGTACATTCGCCATTGCATACCTCAATTAATGCATACACATCATTTTTTTGCTATCTAGTTTCGCGCCCGTATGCGGGTTCGCTGGGTAGTGTTCGTTGTGTCTGTGTTCGTTTTGGTTTTTACCTGTAAGGTTTGATCTAAAACCATTTGTAGTTGGATTTAATTGTATTATCTTTAATTGCTACAAAAAGGTTAACTGGGTCAGGTTGATGTCCCCCCAGTTTGTTGTATTATCTTTCTTTTTATGTTTAATATATTTGGGATAGTGCAGAGGATTTCCTCTGTTCTCCTTTTGCTTAAAAAAAAAAAAGATTACCGTAAAGTTTATCCGCGGTAAACTACATTAAAACTAAAATAAACATTTCACACCCCCTAACTAAATCGTCCTCCTAGGTAAATAGGTTTCTTCACCAACTCAAACCAACCACCCTCTACACCACAACTAGTTACTATATCATTCACAAACACATCATATCATATAATAATAAAATATAATAAAAGAAGATACTTATAAAATTCTTATCTCATCCTTCTTTAAAATTGGACACCTCCTCATTTAAGAGCATTTTTAGTCTTTTTAGATCAATTTTCCTAACCAATCCAATTATTTTATTATAATTAATTCATGTAAATAAATATATTTACATAATCTATCTATAATAAATATAATAAAAGAAGATACCTATGAAATTCTTATCTTACCCTTCTTTAAAATTGGACACCTCCTCATTTAAGGACATTTTGAGTTTTTTAAATCAATTTTCCTAACCAATCTAATTAATTTATTATAATTAATCAATCTAAATAAATATATTTATATAATTTAAAAATCTATAATAATAATAATAATAATAATAATAAATATAATAAAAGAAGATACCTATGAAATTTTTACCCTACCCTTCTTTAAAATTGGACACCTCCTCATTTAAGGGAATTTTGAGTCTTTTTAGATCAATTTTCCAAACCAATCCAATTATTATAATTAATCCATCTAAATAAGTATATTTATATAATCTAAAAAAGTTACACAATATTATTATATTTATACTTATATGTTTCAATGCGGACCTATATTTTTACTCATATACTAATACAAGTGTCTGTTTTTTTATAATTTATACGAGGACTATTTATACTCATATATTAATGCAAATGTCTAATTTTTTAATAATACACATGGATAGGATAGATGTTTGACATTGATAGCTATGAAATGTCCATACTACCCATAGCTCCATGTGTCAAGCAACTATCCATAATAATTATTAATAATAATAATAATAATGCTTTATTACATTTACATTGATACATTGATTCTATGCCATTTTTTTTATAGTAATAATTTTTATGGAAACTCATATTTCTAAATATATAATAATTCGCGTGTCTATTTTTATTTTATATTTTCAATGCGAAAATTTATACTCATGAAAACTTTCAAGAGAGTCTTATATTTAAGGATAGAGGTAATAATTTCTACGATGACCTATATTTCTACTCATATATTAATATATATATTTTTTATAATTTTTACGCGGACTTATATTTTTACTCATATAATAATACACATGTCTATTTTTTATAATCTCTATGCGGACCTATATTTTCCTTTGGAAATTTGAAATGGATCTTATAAAAAAGGGACAAAGAAAAATCTCGTGAGGGTCTTATATTTATGAACGAAAGTAGTAATTTCTATGGGGATCTATATTTCTACTCATATACTCCCTCCGTTATAAGAGACAATTCACTTTTTTGATTCATTCAATAATTGATGTATTTAGTCTACATTATAGCTTAAATACATTCATTATTGAATGAATCTGAAAAGTCAACTGTCTCTTATAAAAAGGAATCTGTTTCATTTTATTTTTACTCATATAATAATACACATGTCTATTTTTTATAATCTCTATGCGGACCTATATTTTTCCTTTGAAAATTTGAAATGGATCTTATAAAAAAGGGACAAAGAAAAATCTCGTGAGGGTCTTATATTTATGAACGAAAGTAGTAATTTCTATGGGGACCTATATTTCTACTCATATACTCCCTCCGTTATAAGAGACAATTCACTTTTTAGATTCATTCAATAATTGATGTATTTGATCTACATTATAGCTTAAATACATTCATTATTGAATGAATCTAAAAAGTTAATTGTCTCTTATAAAAAGGAACGAAGGGAGTATTAATTAAGACAAGGGAAAATTCTAAAATGGATCACTAATAGAAGTGGTTCATGATGGACCAATAATAAAAAAATATTTAAAATTTTACCGATGGCATATATTGTTGTTTAAAAGTATAAGTTAATAGTCATTATAATTTTTACTATTGAAATGACTTAATTGATATTGATTTCATTAAAATAACTCGTATTGAATTGACGTCAATCGTATCATTTTTTTAGCCGTAAAGAAGAGGATACTCGTGATTTTTTTACTTTTAACGAGTATTATCAGCAATCATTAGAATTTCTGATAATTTTCAGCACTGGTGGACCACTTGTGAATATGGTCCACCATAGCATTAGCCTTAAGTAATCTCATGTGCTCCTATAATCATGGTGTTATTCGTCTAAGTGTGACTTTGTCAACCCTCATCCAGTGGCATATTGGGCCTTTAGCCCTGTAACGACCCGTTTATTTTATTTATTTAATTAATTAATAAATTATATGTTTATTTGTGTGTGAATATTATTTAATTTGGATATAAACTTAATTAAGGCTTAGTCACTGAGGATTAACTGTTAGAATTAAAGGATTTTGGCCGGGTTGTAAGGTTAATGGGCCTTGGTGATAAATTATAAGAATTAGCCTTATGTAGGATAGGGGTGTAATTAGAAGTTTTGTTGAGAAAGCTAGGTTAAAGGTTAAGGAAGAGAGAGAGAGAGAGAGAGTCATATTTTCAAAATTGAATGGGGGAAGAAAGAGAAAGAAGAAGAGAGCTTCTAGAGGAAGAAAAAAGATAATACTATAAAGAAAAGGAAAACTTAGAGTTAGAAGAATCCAAAAAATTCTCCAAATTTATCTAAGGTAAGAGAATAGGGAATACAATCTGAATTATAGAGGGGTGAGAAATTATATTTCTCTAGCTCAAACCCTCTACACCTCATTTTATTTTGAGTTGTTATGAGTTTTTGAAATAGCAACTTAAGAATCTAATGATGTTTTTTTTTTGGGCCTCAATATTTTTTTTGAGAGGTTGTGAGTTCAATAAATGACCATTGAGACCACAAAAAAAATTATAATCAAACTATTTCAAAAATTGTTTCATTTCATAAATAACTTTACTACTTTATTTAAAAAAATATATATTTTGTTATTTTTTTTTAAATAAAGAATTAATTTCTAAAATTAAGTTGTAATTTTTATTAAAAAACACTATCAATTTTTAATGATATTAGTTTGAAGGTGTATTTTGTTATTATTAATTTGAATTTGATTATTTTTTACATTAATAATGTTAGTTACATTTTAAATAAAAGATGACTCTTTTTAAAAAATTATATTTTTTTTAAATAAAAAAGTATTAATTCAGCTAAATTTATTTTACCTTTAAAGGGTCTCTTTGTAGAATTTTCCCGAGGCCTCTAAGTATATAGGGACGGCCCTGCTTATACTGTTACTTGATTAAAAGTACGAATCTTTGGGGTAAAAATTGAGAATTTGTAGATGTTTGTATCCATTTTACATGTTATGAGAAAAATGAATAATCATGATAATTTTATGTGTTTTGGATGCTGAATGATTTTAATTTATTTACTTCTGTGAATGTGGTAGTGTTAAATGCTTAAAGTTATGATCTTTACATTTTGATGATGTTTATTTGATGATTTTTGAGGGTTTCCAAGTGAGAACCCGAAACAAAGTTCCTGATATGGGTTTTCTCGCTTAGTGAGAGATGAATGCTTGCCAAGCGAGGAGTTTGTTCTTGATGTTCATCTGAACCCAGATGAATGCTCGCTAAGTGAGCTTCTGACTCGCCTAGCAAGAGAGTTTGTTCTTGATGTTCATCTTGTATGACTATGAATCTTTTTAATGACATATATGGTGAAGATTATAATTATATGTGGTGAAGATTATAATTATATTTGGTGAAGAACCTTCCGTGTAGAATAATTGGCGTGGAATTCCATGTGGAATAACTGTGAAGAATAATAATCACGAACTATTTTTTTTTTTGAAGAAGTTAAATTAACCCACCAAAATTGGCACCAGAGAGAATCGAACCTGAGATCTTAAGAGGAGCATACTCCCAGATCCCAAGCCAAAACCACTAGACCAACCCAAGTGGGTTCACGAACTATTATTATTATAATTTATCATATGATTGGTATTTGTGATAAGTTATCATGGCATACATGCGTCTAGTTTGGTGTCGAAAATCGATGTAGAGTGGGTTAAGTTATCCACTATAGGTGAAGAATGGTACTTCATGCATATAGTTATGTATATGATGACATGACACATCTATGTGACATTAGAATGCATTAGGAATATTTTGGAATTCATTACCTCATGCATATATACTTGCTTAAATGTTACTTGGTATTTGATACATGTTGGAATTCATTACTAATGATTGTTTTGACGTCTTTGAGTGATTGTTGAAGATAAGTACATGCTTATACTATCTAAATGGAATTGATGTAATTTGGTACGATGAGATATGAGTTTTATGATAAGTATTATGTGGTATGCTTATGATGCATTTAATACATTATTTTACTAAGTGTATGAAATTCCGTATACTTAGTTATTTTTGTTAGATTGCATTAACTAAATCTCTTTAATTGTTATATGCTGGATCGTTGGGGGTTCAGATATCCAGGTTGAGTTCCCTGCTGCAGAGGAGTAACTACTGTTAGATTTTATCTGCTTATTTGGTGAGGAGTTAGCTTATGGCTTCTCCATTTTTGGTTTTATGCATTGGGATTTATTTATCTTTAGTTAGTGCTCCAATAGTGTAACACTCGATGTGAGGTTAACGCTATCTTTTATGTTTGTATTTTGGATTGTTATGCGGCCTTAGTAGCCTTATTACTTTGTTGAAGATTAATTTTGGAACTTATTTATGATTGGTAGTTGAAAATGCATGATTAGTAACTAAGATAGGTGTTTATTTTTTCGCTGTTGTATAAATGAGATATTTCATACATGTTGTATATTTGATATTTTGATGTAACGCTCTAAATACTTGCATGTATATTTATTTAAGTTAATATATACGTGTAAGAAGGCCCGTTTGGTGTGCAGGATAAGAGACATGATAGGATAACCGTATCATATCCTGTCTTAATCCAGTGTTTGGTGAACCAACAGGATATGATAAGTTAATCTTGCAACTTATCCTATCCTGTCTCTCTAGTTAAAATTTTTATCCTGAGTTTAAGCTGGTTACGGGCAGGATAGGATAAGAAAATAATTTACCCATTTATTTGATAAAATATATTTTAAAATAAATAATGAAAATTAATAAAATATTAATAATAAAATGATTTGATAGTAAATTTTAAAAAAATTAATTTTTAAATATATACACGATTTTCTCAGAAGGGTAATTTTGTAATTTACATAATTTTAAAAATCAAAATTATACTGTAATTACAATATTTTAAAGTAAAATAATTATTAAAAATTGCAAAATAGGGATATTAATTTAAATTTTATAACAAATTAAATATAATTCTCTTGCAATGGTAGTTTTATTATTTACATATAAAATATATGATATATTTATTTACCTTATCTAACATATATAATTAAGTTATTTATTTGATCATATTCATATAAAAATTTAACTTGTTTATTTGCTCATTATTTTATTTAAATTTATATGAAAATATATATTTGATTGCTTATTTAAATTTTTTATTTATAAAATTCAAAGTATTACAAAATAAATTTTTTTAAATAATTATTTTACAATGTTAATTTTGTAATTAGAATACGATATATATATATATATATATATATATATATCTTATTATATTATTATGAGCGAGATATATATTAAAAACATTATACGATTGTTATCATGTTTGTTATCCTGTCTGCACCAAACATATGATAGAATAACTGTGGATAACTATTATCCTGCTTATATCATATCCTATCCTTATCTTGTTTTATATCCTATCCTGACACTATCATATCCTGCGCACCAAACGGGCGTTACAAACGCCATGGGGCGGGTCGAGCTCAAATTGGGTATTTGCCCACTACAATTGATGATTTTAACTCCATTAAATAATGATAGACACAACTTCATGAGTAATTGTTAGTTGTTTTTATATTTGTTGTTTGACAATATTAACTTTGATTATATTTTATTATTTAATGTATATGTTGTGTATTTATTTTTTTATTTACTAAATTATACTTGTTGTCTCTAAGTTTAATTTGTGGATTCGTCCATGCAAACTGGGTGGGACGGGGGCAAATGGTACTCTTCCATTTCATATCCTTGCATCCAAAAATTCCTCTCACTTTTGTTTATGTTCTCTGTCATGTGGATCACGTTTTTTCCTTATCCCCTTATGTTATTATTTGTTAAATGGACGATAAAAAGTTGAAATTTAATGATAAAAAAATAAAATTTTAAGAAATTATTAGTCATGCATTACATATGTAAATATTAAAAATGTATACATACTGTGTAAAAATACAAATAAATATACAATGCATAAAATATTTACATATGCACATAGTATATCTGGGATGGAGGAAGGGGTACGATCCTTGTCTTCGTCCCAAAACTATCCCGAGAGGAGTTTATCATTTGTCTCATCCTTGGGCAAAAAACACTCACCAGGAGTTTATCATTTGTCTCATCTTTCTTTTTAGCACACTCACTAAAAGTCACTCTCTAATTGGTTAAAATCAATGCGTCTCTCTCAATTTAGAAATAAATCTCACATAAAATGGTGAGATCCAAATAATTTCATTAAATTAGAAAGTAAGTGTTAAAAAAAATATTTAAAAGAAAGTGTTATTAGCATTTTTCATCATATATCAAACAATATGAATGAGTCACTAATGTCAAATTGAATTTTCTCATTCTCTCTTAACTCTATATCTCTCTCTTTTAACATTACGCTCTCTATTGAAAAACATAATCGTAAGAGAGAGAAAAACTAAGAGAGATATCGAGTTAGGAAACAAAGAGAGAAGATCCATGTCCCACCGACGCACATCGGTGGAACTACAACCACCTCTTCAAACGGCTCCTACCAGCCCAAACAACAAAAAACACCTACCCCAAAAGGCCCAAAGTCCAAAAAACTGTCACACTACCGCTCACTCCAACAAACAAAACAAAGCAATCTTCACTATTCTATCAATCATATCCAAAAAAGTGACCAAAATATCTTTTTACCCCCCCCCCCCCCCCTTTTGTCCCCACTACACACTAATACACTACTAGTATTACCTTCCTTCCTACCTACACATCCTCCACACCACACTTATCATGTTATATGCTCCTTCATAAATCATCTTCACTACTTACTTCATCTCATTAATCAAAATATCCAAAGTTAGTTGTATATACTTTTTCATACATAAATATCTACTTTACTACAAAAAAATATCTTAATTCCTAAGTTAGCACTTGCAAACCAAAACGATGTCGTTTCCGTGCGACTACTGCGACACAAGAAGCGCGGTGCTGTATTGCAAACCAGACTCGGCAAAACTCTGCTTAGTTTGTGACCAGCACGTGCACTCGGCGAATGCTCTCGCACTCAAGCACGTGCGTTATCAGATTTGTCAAAACTGCAAAAACGACGCCGCTTCGGTTCGTTGCTTCACCGAAAATTTAGTTCAATGTCACCGGTGCGATTGGGATGCTCATGGCGGCGATTCCTCTTCCTCTTCTTCTCACTACCACCATAACCTCCGCCGTCTTGACGGACTCACCGGTTGTCCTTCCGTTCAAGAGATCGTGTCTGCTTTGGGACTTGATTTGAAGCCGAACGATGCCGTTTTTGTTGCGGAGTTTGAAGGTCCTGTTGTACCTGTTGTTCAGAATAGGGATGAGGTGTATGAACAGGTAGTGGAAGTTGCGAAGAGAAGAAGGAATTTGGATCGGTCAGTTGAAAATGAATTCAGATTCAATGATTGTAGTAATGAAGTTGATGATTTATTGTTGCTTCAGCAAACTCCATTTACTTCTTTGCTCAATTTTTCATCTGAATTTGATGTCGGTGCTAAGAAAAATCATAATAATGATTATGGAAATGAACCTGGTGTTCTTCTCTGGAATCATAATCCAACGTATCAGCCTCCTCAGGTTTGTAAATTTCTGTGTTATGTAAGTTAAATTTGGATCAACTACTGTATTATTTTTTGTCGGTCTATAGACGAATTAACAATCACCACTTCGAGTTCCGGCCTCCCATTCGAACCTGTGAAGGTGTCGGGCCTAACAATATCGGCATTCTCCGGTTGAACTAGGCTTTAGAGACCTTTTAGATTAGTTTATTAATAATCTAAAGAAATGTCATAAGGATTTAACTTATATACATGAGTTTATTTAAAGGACACCCACCGTCGGTGTAAATTTTTACACTGACAACCAATAAAAATGGTTCAATTCAATGTGCCATGTCATATCAAGAAAGTGGAGTTAAGTGAGATGATATGGCGGAAAACATGGTTGTGATTGGTTGACAGTGTAAAATTATTTTATACTGTTAGTGCATATTCCTTTTTTTCTATGTACATTGTGTCCGTTAGATTATTGAAATTGTTTGACTTTAATCATAACTACTTCTAAAGTCCTTTTTTTCTATGTACATTGTGTCGGTTAGATTATTGAAATCGTTTGACTTTAATCATAACTACTTCTAAAGTCAGTTGTCATGATTTGTCGGTGTAAGTGTATGAAAAATTATCTCTTCATAATTAAAATATTTCTAAAAATTAAGTGCAAGTTTATAAGATTTGTTTTTCATACATATAAGAGAATATATTTTGAGAAGCTTTTAGAAGCTAATCTAAATTTTGCCATGATACACAATTACTCGGTGAATAATTTTTGTTCTTTTTTTTTTTGTGGTTTAAGTTTAATTACATTTTTAATGACTGATGGATAAATAATGAATTTGAGTAACTAGGCTGCATTGTTTGTAAATAGGTGAATGAGTTAGCAGTGACATGAAAATTTGGTTTCTTTTCTTGTAAATATAGATTATGTATGCTGTATGATTTTGTTAAGAGGCTTTTAGATTTGTGGAACGAATGAATTTTTCTCATTAGTTTCAGTTACTTGGACCATTTCGCCTCTTTACCATTCTTTGCTAGTTTTTCGATCTTTTCTAACTGATAATTGCATATAAGCTTCATATTTTTTTAGGATTTTTAATTTAATTGTAATTGGTTATAGGGTAATATAGGACTGCTTCAATCTTTTGAAAAATATAATGTTCAGGCTTGAAAGTTGAAACCCTGGGCAATGAAATTTGTCATTTTCCAGCTTAAATGCATTGTCATTATGCATTACCGTTTTGATAACCATCTTACTTGCAGTTTTCTGTGACAACGCGATTGAAGAAAAGCAACATATGTAGAAAGAGTTTCATTCTCGATGTAAAAACTCAGTTGAGATCTTGGAAAGTGATTTTTTAGAGTTATCCTTGTACCTGTTTTTAAATATTTTCACCTGTCCCCAAGTTAGGGCCATTGAATTTTCACTCTGCATTAATTGAATTTGTTATGGTGTACTGGTTCAACTAAGATCGATCCTGATACATGTAATAATTTGTCTCTGTATCTTTGTTCAGGTCTGGGATTTTCAATTACAGAAATCAAGAGATATGACATTCAATGGTGTAGAAAATGCTTCCTTATCGATTCCAAAATCATTGCAAGATATGCATAACATGAATTGCTCAACACTTGGTGATGATATTCTATCAAGAAATGTAAGCCATATGCCATTCTTTGTAGATAGTAATTTTTCAATTCATGCCAATTTAATAGCATACAGAAACAATTGAATTACCAACGGAAATTTGAGAGAAAATAAATTTGGTCTCTAGTTTTGGCGTCTGTAATACTAACTTTTCAATTCAATTAATTACATATTTCATTTTTCCTTCTCAACTTTTTTGTATAGCACACATTCCTTACTATGTGCATCTGCGAGCTTAATGTGTAATGATCAACGAGTCACCAAAAGTCTACGAAGGAATTAATACTAGTTTACTTAATTAGAGGAGTCTTCTAATATAGCCTACTACTCGTCACTTGCTAAAACTGAGAGTCATTGGATTGCAAACTATTTGTGGGAACGTGATGAAAATGGTTAAGTGGATGATGCAAAGGCATATATACTGACTCTGCATCATTGATTCAAGCTTTCTAATGTGAGGACTTGTGTGGAATATACAAATGATCTTTTTTATAGGGTTCTTTGTCTTCCTGTCATTTTAAGACATGTGAGGTTTTGTCATAGTTTAATTATAAAGAAACCATGTATCTTTCTTTTAAAAAATAAAAAAATAAAAAAATTTGAAACAGAAAGTTGCAGTAGACGTGGCTTAATAACTTTGAAAATGAAATCTATACATAGAGACAAAATTGTGGGCCTACAATGCTTTGATTCAATGTACAGAGTTCACATGGGGAGGGACAATAGTGGTGGCCAAGATTTTATTGCCCAAGATTTGTAGAAAATCTTCCAACTTTAGTTGTACTTAGTTCAACTTTAAAGCTACAACAACTGCACCCTTAAGTGTTAGATAACATATTATAGTATATTTGTATAAGCATTATTTCCACATGGTTTGGCCTTTTTTTACTACATTGTCATCATGTATGTATTTCTGTTATGCTTGGTTTATCTATAGAGAACCAGTAATTTATCAATTGTTTGTCTTTGCAAAATTTGTAGAATCAATCGGATCAGTCATCATCTAGCCATGTGAAGAAGAAAGTAGAAAGCAACAAGAAAACTAGAGATGAGTTATCATCCGAGTCCAGATTGATTGAATCTATAACATACAGTGGCGCCGACAAGGTACCAGTTATGGACCATCTTTTGAGTGGGAGTGAATATGTTAGCAACATAAATGCCAAGGTTAGCTTGGAAGAGCAAGCAAGGAATAGAGGGGATGCCATGTTACGCTACAAGGAGAAGAAGAAAACCCGAAGGTACATTTCATTTAATGAATGATACCTTATAAGAAAATGCAAATGAGTGCACTTACAGCTTACTCTTATAATAGAATGACCGGGGGCCAAACTATAAAAACAAAAAAAATGTAACATAAACCGAATCTCAAGTTTAAAATATTTAAAAATCCTTATGTTAATAAATAGAATTTTACAGAAACCTCAATCTGTCCTTTGTTTTAGCAAGTTTCAATTTATTAATCAGTAAGAAAAGAACCCCTTAGAATATGCCTATTTTTATTTATTTTGAGAAATGTCAAATTTTATCTAGAGTTTAAAGTTGTGCCATAAAACTCTCCACAGGTTCGACAAGCACATTCGCTACGAATCAAGGAAGGCTAGGGCTGATACGAGAAAGAGAGTGAGAGGGCGATTTGTTAAGGCGAGTGATACAAATGATAATCAAGAATGATGAACCTTCTCTGAAACCTCATCCAGGGGCATTGCCCTTGTACGTGTATACACATATTATATATATTTACAGGTTCTAGTTTTAATGAGGAACTAAGTCAGTATTGATTTATTTATTTGATTCTTTCTTGGTAGGTGATTTATATGAATTTTTATTTGTCACATTATTAACTAACTATAAACTTTCTCCAGGGATTTTCATTATTCTTTCTAGGCAGGTGATTTGCTTGCTCACTAAACCAACCCTAATTCTCATTCACCTCAACCCATTTTTTCCATTTAAAATTGAATTTTCATACAACTAGTTTATTTGGGCTCACAACCTAAACCTGGTCCACTCACCATTGGACTTGGAAGCCTTATGTTTGCTAACCTGGTCAACTTTATGTTTGCTACCTCAAGTTGTCAATGTTTTTTAACCCCCATGTACGGTATTCATTATATACCTATATCTATATCTATCTATCTATCTACTTTGATATAAGATAATTTTTTGATGTGCAAAGATAATTTTTTTGGAATTTACTTTTGCCACCCTACTCTTTTACTCGCGCGCCCTATGATTTTATCAAAATAGTCCTGGCGGATCCAAAACCCTAGGTCGGGGGGTACAATTAATTTTTTAAAATTATATGTATATGAAATTTATGACATATTTAGATAAAAAAAAAAATACACCTTTTTACATGGTCAATAATACACTATAAGTAAGGAAAACTGAGAAATTTGTAATTGGAACCTCAATCTCTCCGATAATGTCTTTAATAGCTATCAATTGAACAACCCTCTGGGGACCACGTATTAAGTATAAGGGAAAAGCTAACACGTGCTCTTAATGATTCAAAAAAGTAAATGCACAAATATATTTAGAAAATCAAATAATATTTTTATATTATTTTATATTTAGAAATTCACATTTTAAATACTGGTACTCAACAATGTAATTTCGACACTTAAGAATTTACCTACAAAATAAATATAATTCTTATAAGAATAAAGTCCAAGTGAAATATAAAGGATATTTAATGTGACATTTTGTTTTTCAAACAATCAATCTTAATGTTATTACCGTAGTATTTAGTATTATATTTGGGTCTTGCTAACATGTGCCTTTCCTAAAGGGAAAGACACATGTTAAACACATGTTAAGAATTTAAAAGTAGAAATATTATCTTAAATTTTGTACAATTAATTTGTGATCAAGTTGAAAAAGTAAATTAGATATATGACTTATGACAAAACATTTACTTTTTTGAATCATTAACATGTGCCCTTAGCTTTTCCCTTATACTTAAAACGTGGTCTCCAAAGGGTAGTTCAATCGGTAGATATTAGAGACATTATCAGATAGATTGAGATTCCAATTACAAATTTCTTAGTTCTCCTTACTTATAGTGTATTATTGACCATGTAAAAAGGTGTATTTTATTTTTATCTAAATATGTGTTATAAATTTCATATCAATATAATAATTTTTTAAAAATTAATTGCACCCCCCAACCTAGGGTCTTGGATTCGCTGCTGCATGTATTTAATTTTTATAATTATCTTAAATAGCACTACTTTTTTCATCGTATTTGTTGATCGAAGGTCATGTTAATAAGTGCTAGAGTATTTGCTAAAAGAACAAAAAATTGAGATAATGATACATTTTAGGGTTAAATATGTTCTTGATTCCTATAAATATTTCAAATTTTGTTTTTAGTTCTTTTAAAAAATTTAGGAAGTTTTGGTCCTCAAATATTTTCTATCATAATTTTTGGTCCCTGCTTTTCAGTCAACTTTTATATATCATTTAAAATTTTGAATTTTTTTTCTGCGGTCATGTTTAGTACATTATTGAAATCTCCCTAACAAAATATGATTTTTTAAGCTATTTGCGCTAAAAAAATTATAAATAATTCATCTTATGTTGAAAAATTCTAATTTTTTATGGGAGAGGTTCTTGTAATATTGTAAACATGTATAAAAAAAATCATTCAAAAATTTAAAAGTACACAAGAGTTAGATTAAAAGTAGGGACTTAAAATTGTGATAGAAAATATTTGGAGGACTAAAAGTTGCTCAAATTATTTATAGGGACTAAAAGCGAAACTTGAGATATTTATAGGGAAAAAAACATATTTATCCCTAAATTTTATGTAAACAAAGTCAATTTTTAAAGTTAAGACATTAAATATACTGTTTTCAAGATAATTTTTAATTTTTTTTAAACAAATCTTTTAACAAGTGGACCGAAGACATTTGTTAGCATTTAATAAATGGTCTATTTTACTATTATTTACGGTTCCTATTATAATTTTTTAGAAAATGCCAACCGTTGCTTTCAGAACATTATTTAAAGAAAAATGTTATACAATGTCCCATGACACTAGTTATTATTAATAAGAAAAAAATTTCTTAAAATTTGTACATTCAATATCTTAAAATTGTAGAAAATTGTCTCTCCAACATTAATTTTCTCTTCAATACAAAGTTTTTTTTATTTCTTAACTTTTTTTTTGGTACAAGGAGGGAAAACAAAGAAAAAGCAAAATAAAAAACTATCTAGAAAATAAGATTCCACTAGCATCGATTAGTAGGAGAAGACTCATTCTAGCATGCGGAATAGATATCATATGGGGTCATAAGGCACAAGCTTGTGAGCACAAAGCTTGGCTAAATAATATGTGCAGGCATTACCCTCACGAAGGGTATGAACAACTTTAACTCTCTAATCTCTCCAAATTCTTAACTTGTATGTGAGACACTAATTAACATATGGATCATGCTAACCGGTGCCCCTGGGGCACTGGTTAAGGATACCAAAAGAAGAAAATTTTAAATTAAAAATAACACTTTTTACACTATCGAAGAGTTGACTGTACAAACTCCAATACTGTATTACTATATTTGCTTTCTTAAACAGTGCCCCGGGGGCAACGTTTAACATTTTCCTTAACATATTACTTTTTTAGATCAATGAAATAAGAGTTATGCTAAATAGTGCACACGGTGCACTTGTTAAGTACTCAAAATTATTGATGTACATGATCTATATTATTGACTAGATACAATTGTTCCATTAGTTTAAAGGATATACATTGTCAGTGTAAATTAACTTTACAACAACCAATAAAAATAATTCAATCTTCCATGTCATATCAAGAGAATGAAGTTAAATGAAATGACGTGGCAGGAAACATGATTGATATCGATTTTCGGTATATATTATTTTTATTAACTAAAAATTGGGTTTTTATTAACTCTCAAGATACATGTTTTCGAGTAAAAAAACATGATTTTAAAGTAGTATGATACGTCACACCAACCTTAAATTCAGCAATGAAGATCAACAGCAACAGAGACAAATGTGGTAACAGGACAGATTTGGAAACAAACTACGACGACAAAAACAAAACAATTGGATCATTCACATCATCATCATCATCATCATCATCATCATCATCATCATCATCATCATAAAAACTTCATCTTTTAATTTAATTTTAATCCAAATTATTTTTTCAAATCCCTGAAATCCAAATCCGAAAATTTTGCTATTTCTACAAATAATCACACCATTATCTGCAATTTCTTCTCGTTTTTACAAACACCCACATATATGAATACAATACACAATTATTATTATTATGGTAACAATGATGCGTCGTTACAATGTCGTATTCAACACCATCATCAATGATGTTTTAACCTCTGATCAGAGTTGTTTTGTTCTTTTCTCTATACCCACCATCTTTTCACAAGTTTGGTGGCATTGTTTCATAACAATACAAGAAAAAGTTTTGTTTTTGTGCTGAATTCTACTCATAAGAGGTGATGGGTCGTTGCCCATGTTTTGGGTCTAGAAAGAAGGGGAAAGGGAAGAGCCTTAATGATCAGGAAGAGGAAAAAAACAACCCTAAATCTGTTGAAACCCCCTCTTCTGGAAGATCTGTAGGTACATTTTCACAATATGTTTCTTTAATTTTCAATTATTAAACCATTAATTGTTTCAATTTATAAGGTTTATTATTTTTTTAATTTCATTTTGTTAGGGTTGGGTTTAAGCTTTTTTCTCTTTTTTTTTTTCAAATGTTTTTTCATTTCTCCATTATATATTTGTCTTTTAAGATTTTAAACAAATTAGCTTGTTGAATTTGAGTTGTTGGACAAATGACTTCTACACTTATTCTTGTGTTTTTATAGTTCTTAAAAGGTAGAAAAATTTTTTTATAGGCAAATGTTAGTTGTTAGTATATTGTTTGAGGGGAGGGAGAAATGTTAGTAGCCACACCCTCGACCTCCTTTTGAAACTCATTCAACGTCCCAACCTTGAGCTACACTTATGGGGACAACAAGTCTTGGTTGCTCTTATCATAGGGTAGTTTTTTATAGTGAAATGATCTTTTGACATCAGAATTTTAATGTCAAATACAATTTTATTTAGTTTTTGTGTGTATTTTTGAGACGTGTGTAAATCGTATATAAGATAAAAAGTAAGAAAGACATAAAGACAATGTACACTGTAAATATTTTGATGTTCAGATAACACAATTATTTTCTAACTGACAAAGCTTGCCTCTTGCAAGAGGATATAACTATATAAGTAAAAGGCTTCCTCTTTGGTTTGACTCTCATTTCAAGGAAGCATTAACACTTAAAAATCATGTATTTTTCTTTTTTAGTTTTTTAAATTGTAGTCCACCTTGTGAATTTTTAAACTTTTCAATGACTCTAGTGTCAGAGGTACATGTTACAAATTCAGTTTGTGTATTGAACAATGATTGAGCACATATTTGCTTCTCATCATTAACAAAAACTCCTCTCACAGCACCACAACTTTTATGCCTTTTATCAATTATGAAGAGAATTTTATCATTTGCTTCTTTGTAGTTTTATCATTTCACTTCTACTTGAATCTAATAATTTGCTTCCAAAAAGTGTCACTTAGATATGTGGATACATTACATGTAATTATTCTAATTACAGGATAGTGGTTTAAACTTATGTATATTTAGATTATAAATTCATCTTTCATTCTTATAACACATGCTATGATTTATCTTTGCATTGAAGAGGGAGTAGCATTTTTATACTTTTTTTTTTGCAGTAGTTTAGACTTAGAGGTGTGTGTAATTTTTATGCTCATAGCAGATTCAACACTATCCTTTTGTTGTAGTAGTTTAAAGAAGTATTTTTTATCCTCTTCTTTATTTTCTCCTTTTCTTTTTCAATGAAATCTTTTAACTGAACATTATGTTAATTAGATTATCACAAATTTGATTAGTAATACACCTACGTGCCAGAGTTGACATAATATGGTTTGTTACAGAACAGAAACCAGAAGCTATACCAACAGTGAATGCCAACAGTTCTGATAAGGCTCGGATATTTACCTTCAGAGAACTTGCGACGGCAACAAAAAATTTTAGGGATGAAACCTTTATTGGGCAAGGTGGATTTGGAACTGTTTACAAAGGAAAGATAGATGGGATTAGTCAGGTATAATTCGAAGGATGAATGATTTTTTTTTGTACCTGTTTCTTATTTACGTATACTCATTAATCCGTTATATGATGTAACTATTTTACCAAAATGATGAAAGGTTTGAAACATTTGATCAGGTTGTAGCTGTTAAAAGACTCGATACAACTGGTGTCCAAGGGGAGAAAGAATTTCTAGTGGAAGTTCTAATGCTCTCTCTTCTACACCATCCCAACCTTGTTAGTATGATTGGTTACTGCGCCGAAGGAGATCAAAGGCTTCTTGTGTATGAGTACATGCCTATGGGATCCTTAGAATCTCATCTCCATGGTAAAGTAAATGCACCATTTAGCTTTTATACATCGAAGTTACTAATTGCTACTAGTTATGTCATCTATCTACGCTGCCTCAATCCCCTCGCAAAAAAATGAAAGGGAATTTATCTAAAGAATCAATTTATCTTTCCACTTATTATATTGTAGTGGTTACGATTTTGTTGTGGTCACTTGCAGATCTTTCACCGGATAAAGAACCGCTCGATTGGAACACGAGAATGATGATAGCGGCTGGGGCAGCAAGAGGACTAAATTATCTGCACCATGAAGCAAAGCCTACTGTTATATACAGAGATCTGAAAACATCTAATATACTATTGGATGAAGGATTCCATCCAAAGCTTTCTGATTTCGGGCTTGCCAAATTCGGTCCGACTGGAGACCAATCATATGTTGCTACTAGAGTGATGGGAACACATGGTTATTGTGCACCTGAGTATGCAACTACTGGAAAATTAACAATGAGATCTGATATATATAGTTTTGGAGTTGTGTTATTGGAGCTAATTACCGGACGTAGAGCTTATGACGATACCCGTGAGCATGACAAGCATCTTGTTGATTGGGTAATTACATAGCATACATATTATTTTTATGCATCTTGTCACCAGTTTCTCAATAAATATCATGATATCCCTTATTTTTTGTGTGTTTTTAGCCAAATAATAAGCATTTTCATATTCCATTACCTGTTGTTAATCTATGATGTGCAGGCATGTTAATATTGCAGAAAAGAATGATAATATTGTGTGACCTAACATACTTCACAATATTACATTATCTTTTTACTTAATCTATGAACATGCATATCATTCATGAGCTATTGCAGCTTATAAATATGTTAAGGTTAACAAAGCTCGATTTCCTACTTCCTATAGGCACGCCCAGTGTTCAGAGACAGAAGGAATTTTCCAAAATTAGTAGATCATCGTTTGCAAGGTCACTACCCTTTATCTAGTCTAAGGATGGCCATTGAAATGGCAAGTATGTGTCTTCGAGAAGAGCCACGTTATCGGCCTGATGCAGGCGATATAGTATTAGCCCTAGATTACTTGTCATCCAAGCAATATTTTCCAAAAGGATCTGGAACAGTTAGCCCAGGATCAATGGATATCGATGACTCCCCGAAAGAAACATCTATGATTTTTCCTAAAGACTTGCTAAGAGAGCAAGCTGTTGCAGAGGCTAAACAGTGGGGTGAGACATGGAGAGATAAGAGACGACAAAGTGGCCAAAATAGTCCCGAGGAAATTAGGTGGTAAAAAAAAAAAACTTTCTATTCTCTTGTAGATTCAACATAGAAATGCAGGAGGAAGAAAAATGAAGTCCTTTGATGCAGATTAGTAAGTGGCTTGTATCAACAAAAGTATAAGAAAATGTGAAGAAACTTCAAGATTTAATTGTAGCTAAGTAAAATAGGTTGGTGACCAGCTATTGTGAACATGAGGTTTTTTTAGTATTTATGGTTGGTGCATTAAGATATAATCTTTTATCAATATTTCTATGTTCCAACATACTTAGAAAACACTCTTTTTCTTTTTCTTCATTTTTAACATAAAATAGATAGCAAATCTATGACATTGCATTGCTAAATTTTACTCTTGTGTTAATATGAGACATTTAATCTCAAGTTTGAAGTTTCCAGCTGAAGTTCTGTTCAATTATAGTCTATAGAGACCATAGTGGGTGTTTACAAAAATATGGAGGCTCCATGAATTCCAGTGTTGCTAATAACAAACAGAATTTTGGTGATCTTTTTCTTGCTTCATTCCAGTTTCTGATTGACAAGTGGATACACATTATA
This sequence comes from Trifolium repens, assembly GCA_030408175.1. Lineage (NCBI taxonomy): Eukaryota > Viridiplantae > Streptophyta > Magnoliopsida > Fabales > Fabaceae > Trifolium > Trifolium repens. The sequence continues at coordinate 19,087,562 of CP125849.1, forward strand.
TTATGCCACTTAGTGGAGCCATGCCATCTACCTATATTATAAAATGATGAGTTCTTTCATTGGAATTTGTTTTCTCCCATTCATTTCATTGTTTGGTATGAGAAAGAGCTCTACAAATTTGTATCTTTTAGCTTAACCACAAGTTTATGGTATTGTTTCATAAATTGGCTTTGCTTCTTTTGGGGACATGTTTTTTTCGTGTACTTCAACCTTAAAGCATATTTTTAGATACAGGTAAAAATATAACTTCTTTTTAAGAGAATATCTGTTTAACTAGTAAAAATAATTTGACAATATAAAAATAAATTTTAGTAATATGATATAGTAAATTTTTTAAATTTAAACACTTGTAGAATTATCATTATTATTATTGTTATCAATAATAGTTTCTTTTTCGCCAATTATTGTTATCAATAATTTCATAATAGTGACAAGGAAGATGTTAGTCAACAATGACGACCTAATTGAACAAAAAAATGTTTGACTGTTACTTTGGTTAAAAAAAATGTTGCAAGATTGTCATTTACCATTTTTTTTCTTCTAAATTTGAAATTTGTCTCTAATCAATACAGGTAGAAAATACACCAATAATAAATAAATAATAAGTTTAGTAAAAATGTTATTTCTATTTGACAACAGTATTGCATTTTTAATCAACATATAAAAATCTAAAATGACGACAACTCATTTTAAAAGAGTAAAGTAGAGTCACCCGGTGAAGGTTCATCTCAAATCTACAGAATCGCATAAGATTATGACAAGGCATCCACTTTTGCCACCCTATTTATTTTCTCGCACGCCCTGCAATTTAATGAAAATACTCCTATCCACTGCGTAGCGAATACACCCAAAAATCATCCTATCATTATAACATTCGCTATTTAAGTAGCGGATGTCATTTTTCAAAAATTACTCATTCTTACAACATTCACTACTTTAGCAGAAGGGTAAAACGGGAAAGGTGTAGGGCGCGCGAATAACCAGTAGGGTGATAGAAGTAAGTCTTATGACAGTCTTTTCATTTTATCTCATTTTTGGTTTTATAACTTTGTTAATATTTCAAGTTTTGTTTTTAAATTAAGGCAAGTGCTAACAAATTTTGTTAAAGAAATACTCTCTTCAATTTATATATATTATATACCAGATATATTAATTATTAAATGGACCTAAAAAATGAATTGTTGTTTATATATGAAATTAGGGAAAGTAAATATCCAAAAATCATCTAGAAAATTGTGTATTCAACACCTATTTAAAAATTGTTCTTTTCAAGAGAATAGTTTCCATTTAATAATCATAATGACAATAATAATACTAATACCTTGGCATTAATGTATTGTTTACATCCACATATAACGGGCAAATGAAGTTTCACTTGCACCAATAAATTCAAGAGAACTCAAGGTAGGGATCAACGCTGCTTCTGCTTTCATCTATTAAAGCCCAGCTTAACATTTCAGTGCAGAACTGATCATCTGGCTTCAGCCACAACGCCTGATTTTTAACGAACAACATGATTAGTAAAATCAAAGCAAAAGCATACCTTTGATAAAGCGTTGAATTTTAGTAAAATCAACATGATATAATCTGAAAGGTAACACCAATCTTTAGAAGCTACCCAGCATAGATACTCAATTCAAAGTGACTACCAATGTTCAAGAGTTTTCTTCTTATTGAAATGAAAGGGAACGGTGTGTGTGCATGTGTGTACCCTTAGTGCATCAAGCAAGCTCATGATGCACATCTCTAGTAGATTTAATTCAAAATGCATCATATCTTTATCAACTAAAATTTAAGGGTATACACCCTAGCATCAGACATCCTCTCACTCTATGAGTTTTGTCCACCCAGACGTAATTCAATTTACTTCCGATACTATTGTTGCAAATAATGGTTATCACATTCAACAAAACCATACTGGGGAAAAAAATACAGTTAAACTGGAGAAAGTTACATACTCCAAAATAATATAAATCAAGGTAGAGAATAAGCATAATCATATAAAAGAAAACCGAAGAACATTAATAGATAAGATTTATTGTCATGGATACAGGCAATGTAAGATAGCTTTCACTCACTTTGTGATAATATGTAATTGCTGTACTGAAATCATCCTGCATGAATTACATACAACAACAAAACATAAGCCTCAGTCCGAAATTATTTTCATAACTATGTTCACTAATGAATACATTCACATCCGTTTTCATGGTTATGCTTGGAAAATTCATGAACAAATGATTTCTATTGGTATTATAAAGGGAACTTTATTTGGAAAAACAAAAAACATCAGATTTTATACTCAAATATAGTAAATGGTTGTCTCATCCTCTATTCCTCTCAGAAATTACAAAAAACCAGTAAAAGTCAAGAGTGATTATTCCCACGACAAAAGAACTTTTTAGCTAAAATCAACAGTCTATTTAGCCGAATAAAATGATGAAACCACATTTCCAAACATACAGAAAATCTACATTTTGCTTTAAAATAACATACAGAATACGACAAGCTGGAGATCATTTGAAATACCTGTAAATGGTAAGTATATGCTAGACCCGCATAAGTGCTCACACTTGTTGATAATGCAAGTGCTTTCTCATAATACGAAATTGCTTCTCGGTACATCCTGAGATGGTTCATATAGACAATCAGGATTGAGAAATCATTAATCACATGTTGACACTACCATTATTTAGATTAAACTTTTTGCCCAAACTATCAATTATATCAGCATTGCGAAAAAATGTTTTCAATTAAACTCTAAAACTTTTTGCCAAACCCCTTTGTTTTCTACAGCTTTCCACAAAACATCTCTTGGCACCTTATCATATGCCTTTTTCAAATCAAAGAAGATCAGGTTGCAAGTAAATTGCTTCCATGGTCAACCTCTTAGGCGTAAAACTAAATTAATTGGTTGTGATTTTGGTTTCCTTTCTTAGTCTCTGTTCAATCACAATTTCCCATAACTTCACAGTATGGCACATAAATTTCATCACTCTACAATTTAGACAATTTTATATATTTCTTTGGAAAATCAAGATTTCTTTGGTCTTTATAAGGAGAAATTAAAATACCAAGAAATTAGCATATAACAAAAAAAATGTGTATAAATCAAGTCAGCTAGCAAATAGTGTTTCAACTTGTCAAAAGATACCTATCTGTATTCTAAAAATTCTATAGCTGAGAACAAGAAAATTTCAAGTCAGATTAGCACCAAGACATTTATCAACTTACTCCAACTTTCTGCATGCATGAGCAATATTAACTACAGTTGGCTCCCACATTTCACTTAAAGCGGTAGGGATGAGGGCTAAAGTTTTCTCAAACCACCACACTGCTTTCTTATACCTGCATCAGAAGTCACAGTTGTGCAAGTTGAAATCACTCAAATATTCTAAGTAGCAAGCATACTTGGCTGGCAAAATAAAGAAAACAGACTTTAACTGTTGCATATAGAGTGCAATATATTTAGATTTCTTGCAAATGAACACTAAATTTGTTCCTAGTATAGAGTTAAATCAACTCCTGTTTTGAATAAAACTGGGCCAAGGCATATATTTCAGTTTCTTCGGATACAAGCATTTCTTTCTATTTTATAGGGTCATTTAAATTGCATAAAAAGGAGAATTCTGCAACATGAACATTACATTAAGTTATAGAATAGTATTTTAAGTTTATTGTAATTTTAGTCACTTTGCAATAGCTAGTTTCTCATATTGGTTCCCGAATAATATCTTGAGCAAGTTTACCTTCCACTTATTACAATTAAGTCCCGTCATCACTTTCCAATTTTGTAAATCTATTCAAAATATTCACAAATTGAATCAATTAAATTTTTTAAAACTTTGTGCTACTCAAAATTCATCAATCAGAATATTAAATTTCATTCAAAAATCCCAAATTTTACCCTAATCAAACCTGAATCTCACATCTTAAAAATTTCTCTAAATTATATCAAAATATGATAGAGACCCGGTATGAAGGATAAGGGAAAAGGGTCATTATGTAATAAAGAGGGTGGTAAGTAAGACTATACAGTAAATAATGAGTGGGGTATGGTGCTTAGGTGGCTTGTTTGTTATGCCTTAGTAGTATAATTAGTGAGGTGAGTGAAATGTAGTGGGCATGGAAGATTATAGTTTGAACCATTATGGTTAGGAAAAGAAAGATTATTTTCTTTCTTTGAGGAGCTTAGCTCTAGGGTAGATTGGGAATGGGATCACTTCCTTTCTACAATTTATCTATCATTTTGCTATTGCAAGAGTTTTTGCTCAATTAGCAATCAATAAACACATTATTCCATAGATCCACATTTCCGGGCTCCATCAAAATATCTCAGAACTTCTAACTTATAAAAATTTAAAAATAATTATTTTATATCTCAAACCAATCATAAAGCCCCAAATATAGAAAATGACGATGTGAAGAAAATTGAAAATAGGACTATATTTTCTTTAATTTTAAATTGGAGGAACTTGATTGGCTCAACAAAACCTTCAGGGATCATACATAGTTCAAACTTCAAACTAGAGATACTAAAAATATAATTAAGCCTGATAAATCATATCAGAAAGATATTCTTACTCTTTCATATGATAGGCAACAACTCCTAGTTCATTATACACAAGTGGATCCGATGAGCAAATTGACTTTGCCTGCATGAAAAACTGAGGAAAAATATAGCAAAATTAATAGTGGTAACTAGTAAGAGTCTGAATCATACATTACTTTTCACAGATTCATAGGAAGGACTGATTGATCTGGTAACAAGTCAATGCTATTGCTAGATTTTATTAGGTGAAGAAAGATCAAAACATCCCAATAATATAAAGCCACTACACTGAACATAACTAAAGTGCTAAATGGACTTAATTATAGCATATATATAGTAGAAATAGGATATATAGTATTAGTAGATCTTGTTTGAAGTCTTCTTATAGAACATACAAGAATATAGTGGTAAATTGGTAATAGCGAGACACTAAAAACTTGGCAACCCCCACCATTCCCAAAAGCTTCCCCACTGATCCAAGAATATATCCAATTTGTAATTGTAATGTATATACCTGTTCAGCAAGCTTATAGCTGTGGGTCCGCATGCATTCCATTCCAATATAAAGAGCTGGTAAATGGCACCTGGAATAAGAGAACATCAAGATTTAACCTGTAAAAGAACAATTTATAGATAATAAGAAGATTTCATACAGTTTTAATATTTGTTTATTAACCACAAATGTAGTAAAACTTCTGAAAATTAATAGATAGAAATTCAAAAACAGAGGAAAATGTCTCAGACATAAGAAAAATGAAACGAATAAAAAGCCGTTGGTTGAAGTGCTTCACTGTTACGGTTTTCAATAAATAAATTCATGTTTTGGGTGATTAGACAAAAATCAGAAAGGAACAGAAGAGTGATACTTTTGATCTTTCATTAAGCATACTTTTTCCCTGAAAACGTTTCACAAAAGCCACGACGCCATGTTAATAGTTGTTTTTCTCTTTCATTTCTATGGTATGTTTCGTTTTGCAAGAACCCAAAACAATTCCCAGAAAAACATGTCTTAAATATCTCAGAGACAGTTGTTTAAGTTCTAACATTAGTATTACAGAAGAAAGTGTTAGGTCTTGAGCCCATGAGGAGAGTCCAACACAAAAGACTGGCCCATTAGGTGATAGAGCCTTGAGGCTTAAGTACCACACTGAGCACTTTTATCTACTCAATGTGGGACTCCTAACAGAAAGTTACTTAATTTAATTATATATGGCAGTGGTAGGAGCTAGGGGAAGAAAGATCTAATTAGAAAAATCAATACCCAGGAAATAATCGAGCTGCAGTGCGGTAAGCTGACATAGCCTGATCACCCTCTTCTTGAGCTGCAAAGGCATTCCCAAAGCCTATCCATGCAGGAGGGAATGTTCGATCTAAACTTGTAGCCTTGCTGTACGGTACAAAATGAAATGGAAAAATAAGTTGCGAAATTGATACAATAAAATCAATCTGGTACCTAAAGGAAAAACCCTTGATTATCCAAACTTATGCAGAAAATTTCTAAGATAGGATATGCAAGAAATTTTGAGTATTTGACAGATAGATTGAATTCTTAAAACAGAAAGGTCAATATCAATCATGCATGTTTTCTTTGCATATATGTACAGCTTGGTTAATGACATGTGATTATACACAACATATTCTCGTCGAATAAAAACCAAAACCACAACTGTTTGGTCATATAATTTTATGTTTATGAAACAAATGAGCAACTGTATCAAATGTCAAATATAACAAACTATCTAATGTTATAAACCTTTCTATTGTGAAATATAAGAAATTTTCAGCATATTGCATTCTCAAGAAGTCAAACATAATTCGCATTATAATAAATTAATAATAATAATAATAAGCTTTAGATGTTTGATATCACTCTTATCGCATCATGGTCAGGAGTTATGTTTACCTGAAATAGCGGTGGGATTGGTCATATTTCTTGATACAATAGTAATAGCAACCAACAGCAAACCATGATAAAGCCCTAAACAACATCAATAAGATTTCATTGTTATATGAAGCAAACTAGAAAAGGCTTAGAAGAGAACTATAAATGCTAAGCAAAAGTCTAAAAAAGAACTGATTCTCATATGTAGGAAAATCTTTAGAAGCCAATCAACAATGTGGATAAGAGTTTACTTTTGAGGATAATCCTTCACCAAATTGCATGCCATAAGATAGAGTTCATTTGAATTCCCAAGCTCCATAGCAGCTGCCAGATGTACTAATGTGCTCTTGATATGGAAAGGATCCTTCTCAAGCAAACTGTAATATCAGTGCTAAGCTCAGTTAATTAAAAAAAAAAAAAACAGAGAAAGAAATGAACGGACACAATGAATGATGTAAAAGCTATATCTTTATCTGACTCTAAGTTCAGTCTCCAGCTCAGATCCTCAACTTACACAGATGTTAACTCAAAACATTTCTGATATTCACCACACTGATGATAGTATTCAGCTTTGCAGGCCAATAGATCATTGTTGGTTTTCAGTGTACGGAAGAAAGGATTGAACTGATCAGTTTTACAGCCTTCATTCTCAAGATCTCTAAACTTAGCTTCTACAGCAACTTCTTTGTCATACTGGGAAAGAAAAAGAAAAAACATTTCATTTCTTAAGTACAAAGCATTTGGATATAGGCAATTCCCATTAGGCACCTGATATTACCTTCTTAACCAAACAAGAATAAAATGATGAAAGCCATCCATCCTCACTTCCAAATTGCAATGATGAGATCAAATTTGCTTCTGGTATTCAACATAAAGGGAAGAGCGAGATATATAAAAACTAGAATCAATTTTGAAGCAGACAATATGCAAAATATACTTTCTTTAAAAACATATAAACTGAAATCAAAATCTCCAACGGATGAGTGAATACTTTTACCTTCGTCACATGTAAGCATATGATTTTCAATCAGGCATTCCAAAGCCTAACATAATTAGCAAACATCAAGGAAGAATTAGATAACTAGGGTCTGTTGGGAAAAATATAAGCATGTATGTATGCTACAAAAGATACATTCCAGAATGACAAAAAAAACAATAGAGCATCCTGAAACTCATTAAAGGCTACCGGAAATGTTTGATCAATTAACTACTTCAGAAAAACTATCATAAGAAAAAATTATATCTAGGAGTAGGGGGCATGAGGCTAGGTGCATTCAGGTTATGATAATTCTGTTAGACCCCCTTTGTGGTAGATAGAAGAGAGAATCGTATTCTCTCAACTGAGGAGCCTTAGCTTTGGCAGTTGTATTCTGTTCCCTTCATCAATTTCCACTATTATCAATAATATTCCATTCATCATCCAACAATTCTTAACTCTGCTCTATCAATTTCTAACATGTGTTGCACTAGAGTAGTGCCTAAAGGATCCCCCATAAAGATCTACCGGGTTAGGAGACCAATGAGGGGAAAGCAAAGTGTTTGTTACTTTAGATGGTGTTGAACCACACACAATAACTTGAAAGCAAATATCCAAACAGGTGGGCTAGTCTCACAAGATGGATAACTTGATAGTATTAATGCACCTATAAAAGATAGTAACAACAATATCAATGTGTACCTCATAGCATAAGGGATCCGCCTTTATAGCTGCTTTGTACCTTTAACAAAAGCATATACAATGATTATGAACCTTTATCAAGTCAAATTGGCACACATCATACCTATCTATTTGACTCTTTATACTGTCATAAATTTTGTGAGACTGTTTGGAAGAATTATGAAAACAGCTTATAACACAAAAACAATTTAACTTTATTTTATCTTTTGCTACATAAATAGCTTTTGTAAGCTTATACATACGCGCTTATCATTTATGATATAAGCTGCAAATAAGCTACTTATCCAAACAAGGTGTTATATGTAAGGTATATAATAAGAGGGAAAAAATACCCGAAATATACTCACCACAGTCGAGCTTGAGAACGGTTTTCTAGAGCTTCATATGCTTTGCCTCTCAAGAAACATATTGCAGAAGATATCTGTTATAGTATTACAAAATGGATTCAAATAAGACACTAAACATAGATAATTGTAAGTTTGGTTTCAATTCTAAAGCAGCCAAAATTGATTATAGACGTATAGAATTGATTTTGACATGTTTGGTTTCTCTAGACTAAAATTGATTTTGGCTCCGGAATTGATTCTACTTGAAGCTATAAAATGTAGTTTCTGATTCTAAAATTGATTTTTAGACTGGTGTCACAATGGATATGTCAGAATCACAGTGATCCACCGTGATTTTTCAAAAGCTACACTCTGTAGCTTCTGTAAAATCACGGTGAGTCATCGTGATTCTGACATACTCATTGTGATGTCAAACATAGGCTCAAATTTATTGTCCAACTCACTTTAACATCAAAGAATTTAAAGGTAAATCATTTTATCTTCAACTCAATTAAAATCGGAATCACTTCACTCAAAATAAATTTTTCTAACCGCACAATCAAATTTACACAATGTAATGATGTAATATTATAACAAAATAAAAATGGAAAAAGAGGTTACATTGATTTCTCGATCTTGACTATCTTTATCCAAGTAGATAACATTAGAATCCTTAGTATGAGAAACATTTCCATTATCATCAACTTTAGCCTCATCACCGAGCATTGACAGACATTGATTCCACTCCTTCAATTCCTCGAGACACTTAGCAGCGAGATAACGGAAACGGAGATCACGGAGAACGATTTTAGAGGCGTTGAGGAGATGAAAAGCGCGGCGGTAATGACGGCCGAGGAAAAGAGCCTGTGCTTGCATGTAAATATCGGCGGGGTCATTGGTGAAGGCGGAAACCTTATCGGCGAAGAAGATTGCGGAGGAGTAGAGATGTTTACTGACGCAGTCTCTAACTACTCCTCGAAGCTTCTCGATCTCTTCCTCCTTCATTTGAATCTGATGATTTCTTAACTGATTTTTGGTTGTTTGGTTTGTTCTAATTGAATGTGTGAATGTTTGGATGAATTTAATTTTGACTTGTGCGTGATATATAGCGTGAAATTGAAAGAGGGGCGGGAGGGTTTACTTAAAATCTCTATTTGAATTGCAACATGTCCGTTGTAGAGTGTTGGAGGAACCAAGGAAGCGCGTCCCCCTCACATTTTAGCGACAACTGCACACTGCAGTTCAATCATTTTCGGCCATTGGATAAATCCAACCATTACTATCATGCCACGTGTTGCAATCCATGGTACTCCTTATGTTTAGTGGAGATAAATGAATTTGAATCCCGAGTAAAGTGAGAAAATCAATGGTTGTGATTGTAACAACCACATAGTTTGTTATAATATGTTATAACATTCAATGCATTTTGTTTTTATTAATTAGTAGTTGATATCACTCATTTTAGAGTTGAATTTTGGAAAAACGCATAGAATCTTCCTAAATCACTTAGTCAGCTTGCCACTATTGTAGATATACCATGCGAGTTCCAAGTGTAACGCCCCAAAAATTAGAATTTATTTTATTTAATTATTTAGTTGTTGTGGTGTTGATTGTCGGTGTTTATTTAATTATTTTGTGGCGAATAATTAAGTAGTTGATAAATAAAAGTTAAAATAAAAAGAAGTAGAAAATAAATGAAAGAGGTGTTGGGAGTATAGAGGGGGTGTAGATGAGAAAATAGTAGAGATAATGATAATAGAGAATAAACATCTTTTTAATTCTCATTAAGACCTTTTTAATTACAATAATGTCATTGTCCCTTGTGATTAATTTAAAAAAAAAAGGGAAGTCTAGGAGTATGTCTGTATACTGAACAAAATAAACAAAAATCGGTGTGATAATAGAAAAAGCACGTAGGAGAAGAAGAGAAGGGAAGGAAGGGAAGTCTCAAACCTCAATCTTAGAGAAATCACTACGAAGCAAGTAAGGGGGTTAATTCTTTCATTTACTTTTATGAATTCCCACTAGTGTGTGGACTATTTTATTGATTGTGTTGTTATTGTTATTGTTGTTGATTATATTGTTGTTATTGATTATGATGTTGTGTTGATGATATTATTAAGATCAAATTTGTGCGTCTGTTATTGTGCTTAAACTAGTGCTCTATTGTATGATTGGAACTGATGAATTATGAGGTGTTGAGTTGTTGATGTTCTTGAGTTTTAAAAGAAAAATAACAATACTTAAAATATGAATTTTCAATTGTTAAATCAAAAGTTGAGTTTTTATATGGATTTAAATATTCTAATCGGTATATAACGTTTTCTGGGAAGCTTTTAACTCATTGAGAATCGATTTGGGTCGTGTGGCTGGAATTGAGAAGTACCAAAAAGCTTGAAAAACTACGTATGAATTCCTTTAGATTAAAACAAGATTTGATCGCCGATTTTAAAAACAAACACCGGTTATCTTTCTAAAATCGAATGGGGATCAAAACGATATAAAGAACGTCGAGTTTTGTTGAGAATTGAGGGAAAACGAACCGGGTCACGAACCGGGTCACGAAGACCCACGAACAGACCCAGTCGGGTAAGGAAGACAATGAACAGTACACGCGCAATGCCCACTCGCACGCACGGCGCGTGCAGGCGCGTGAGGGGTCTAGGGAGCTTCAAATTTTTCTAATTTGTTTTACAGAAAAATAGTAAATAATATTCTTGAAATTTTGGGACCGGTTAGAGATTTTTCTGAGACTTGGAACTATTTTTAGTTAATTATTTGAGGTAAAATGGTGTTTAAAAATATTAAAATTTCGTAAAAAAATTCCAAACTTTTATGTAAAGTAAAATGCATTATTTGGAAGCCTATGGTGTACCTCACTCTCTCTGGTTTAATTCAATGAATATTTTTCACAGATTCCGCTAATTAAATTAATTATAATAAAAATCGAATGTGTCGGAGATTGTTTTGGATAATAGCTGGTTGTCCAAAAAGGTTAAGTGGCTGAGTTGATACTTTAGGGAGATAGAAATTGAGCCGTATGTCGGTGTATTGTTGATATTATTGTAGTTGCTTTTGAACGTTGTTCATTGGTGTTGTTATTAAACCGTTGTTAATGATGTTGGTAAAATGACGTTGTGGTTGTTGTTATTGTTGTTGTTGTTGTTGTTGTTGTTGTTGTTGTTGTTGCTGTTGTTGTTGAGTCTCATGCATTCATTCATGTGTCCAAGGATGTTGCCTCTTGGTGTTGTAAAAATGAGGTTGAGAATGGCGTTGCTTATTGGTGTTGTATAAATGACGTTGCTTATTGGTGTTGTATAAATGACGTTGCTTATCGGTGTTGTTAAATAAAGGTGTTGTTAAATAAAGGTGTTGTTATTGGTACCACATGCATTTAGTGAGTCTAAGCGCATTGCACGCATTTTATTTATTGAAATTGTGCCTTGTTTTAAATAATGAAGTTGTGCCTTATTTAAAATAATGATGTTGTGTTCATCTATTGAATGTGTTCTTGTGGTGTGTTGTTGCCTATTCGTAATGATGTTGTGTTTCATCTATTGAATGTGTTCTTGTGGTGTGTTGTTGCCTATTCATAATGATGTTCTGTTTCATCTATTGAATGTGTTCTTGTGGTGTGTTGTTGCCTATTCATAATGATGTTCTGTTTCATCTATTGAATGTGTTCTTGTGGTGTGTTGTTGCCTATTCGTAATGATGTTGTGTTTCATCTATTGAATGTGTTCTTGTGGTGTGTTGTTGCCTACTCGTCCAAGACGGGTTTTTATTTTCGTATTGGATTTCGAATCCTTATACCTTGTGATCGAATTACTCACCCCTTCTGGTTTGACCCTACGGCTTGCCACCGTAGATTTTCAGGTAAGTGATCGTGTTTAGCTGAGGTGTATTGACGATGGAGTTATGAAGTCGTCGTTGTTTTCATTCCAGTCAGAGTCGCTCTGTTAGGATGTTTTTGGGGAATTTTATATTTCACCTTTTGAATTATTATTTTCGTTGAAGGATTGATGTTATTTATTTTAAAATAAAATAAACACTATGTATGAGACTCTGGAGTTCTCACTTGATGATTTAATTCGACTTCCGCAATAATTTTCTTAATCGGATGTATTGAGGGTGTAGCACTCAATTGTTTTTTTTAATAATAATAAAAAAAAGACGACGTTTTTACAAATAAAATAAAGGGAGTATAATTGGGTGTTACACCAAGGGCTCACTCTCTAGTTCATGGCAACAAGATTCTAACCTTCGAAATCTATATGTTCAAAAGATCTCAAACTTAAGAACATCATCAAGTCACAACTCGCTCTTAACTCAAAAATGATTTTATCAAAAGTCGATTTTCGTATGGGTTAGCTTGTCATTCCTGCACTCGACAGGATTATCAAGAACATTTATTGGCTTCCCGATTTGACGGTGTTGAACGGAAGCTTCCTAGTGTAGGACATTTGGACAAGGATTAGCTGACTTTTGGACGGGAAAAGAACCATGACTTTGGCTTAATATGCTTCGTTGGATCAATCTTGCGCACCAGATCTTGTCACATGGTTATTTTCTTTTTCTTTTTTTTTAAAAAGTCATGTTAATTAGTGCAGTGGAACCAAATTAAGTAAATTAAGTGTTGGAAATAGTGCTTTTTATATGTTTAAAAGATTAATTCCACAAGTTTCAAGATCATTTTACTATAGTTAGCATTTTCTTAAAAAAAGAAAGAAGTGGAAGTAGGTTGGGTTGTGAAAATGGGTCTTCTTTGCCGGCTGAAAGGTAGGGTGACTTTGGCTCTTCAAAGTCACATTGTCCAGATCCTATGACATTTTGCTCTCATCCGAAAGACCTTCATTTTACTCTGTTGTCAAATGTAAGGCTTTGTTTTGGATCACAAAGAAAAGTGAGAGGAAAGAAACTAAGAAAAGATTGTTAAAGAAAAGAAAGTAAGAGAAAAATTGGTAAAATATAAAATAAATTTTTAGGTATTTCTTATAAATGAAAGTGGAACGAAATAAAGCTGTAGGTTTATTAAGTGACAAGAATACTCCCATATTAAATAGAAATACTTCTTTGAATTTACCCAACAAATAATAGAAAGGAACATAAACATTAAAAAGTATTCTTTCAATTTACTAACAAAAAAAACTCCTTATATATAATTTATAAATACAAAAACATATAAATGTACCAAAGAAAAAAAAAAGTTTTGGTAGGATTGGTGGCAGGGCCGTCCCCGACTATTTGGAGACCCTGTTCAAATATTAAAAATCGGCCTAATAAAAAATTATAAAATTATTAAAAATTATTCTCTATTTAAATTATACATAAGAAACACATAAAAAATAATTATCATTATATATAACGTCAAAAAGAGACATCATAATTTAAAATTTAAATGTAGTAGAAAAATATTTATGAGTATAGATAATTAATCTATTGATACTCATATGATATTTTATGAACATTAACAATATATAATTATTATTTTAGCTTTAAAATTAATCTATTAATACACATCTGATATTTTATGAGTACAAATAATATATAACTAATAATATAAAATCTCAAAATTTTAAATTGAGGCCTCGAAATTTTGGAGGCCCGGCACCGGCGCACACCCTGCACATGTGTGCAAGCCGGGCCTGATTGGTGGTGTTAGTTTCTTTTTCTAGTAAGACCATGGGTCACTCTTGATTTTTATATGAGTGGGGGTGGAACCTCCTTGTGATAGATTAGATAGAGGGAATGGACAGTGGCTTCCATATCTAGCTCTTCTTTTGTTGGTTCGGCTTTTTCTCATTATCCTTTTATGAGAGTTGAGGTCTTATTCCAAGTCAGATGAAGTGTGGTGTAGTGGATTCTGAAGGAAATAAAATCAAACATTTCATCCAAACAAGTCCCTAATACCGAACCTTCGACAAGATGGTAGTCAGAGCATGAGAAATCAACAATCGATACACAAATCAATCCAACGTCACTGTCGCCGGCACTGACGCCTCAGACGACTTTGAAATCGCTTGAGAAGCCGATCTTGATAGCAAAGGTGACGACAGTATAGTTAGTATATAATAATAATTATCATGAAGTTTTTTTTTTTATAAGAATTATCATGAAGTTTTTATCATATATACGAATCAATGACATATTTTGTTCCACGTAAAATTTATTTTGTATATATAATAATTATTTTAAAATTTCTATCATATATATGAATCAATAACATATGTTGTTCCTTGTAAGATTTATTTAGTATATTTTAAAACTTTTATAATCAGTAGCATATTTTATTCTATGTATTTTTTTTTAACAACCAATGTTAGTGGTTAGTAATTGTCATATGTATGATTATTTAGTATATAATATGATATTTATTTTGAATTTTTTATCAAATATATAAATGAGTAGTATACTAATATATTTTATCCCACATACGGTTTATATTATATATATATAAAACAAATATTTTAATTTTTTTTATCAAATATATGAATTAGTAGCCTATTTTATTCTATACTAAGTATCGCTAACAATGAATTGAACCAACTCGAATAAAGTTCGAGATTCGATTCGACTATTGATTCGTTGAACTTGGTTCATGAATCAAATGAGCCGAACTTGAACTAAATATTAAGTTCATCAATTAAATGAGCTGAACTTAAGCTATATATAGTTCTGCTCGTTTGGTTCACAAACTGACTCAATTACATGTGTAACACTTCAATATATATTTTTAAATAACATTTCAAAAATAATTTTAAATTTATATATTTGATTTTATACATTTATATTTATATAATTGATTTTTGGCTTAAATATTATTTTCGTCACTGTATGTTCGCGAATTTTTTATTTTAGTCTCTGTATCTTTTTTTGTTGCAAATAAGTCATTGAATATACAAAATTTGTTGGTTTTAGTCCTTAAAGTCAAAATCCGCATGAATATCTGTAGTTTTCGTGCCGATTTTCCTGCGAATTTTGACTTTATGGACTAAAACCAACAAATTTTGTAAATTCAGGGACTTAATTGCAACAAAAAAAATACATAGACTAAAACCAAAAATTCGCGAACATACAGGGACCAAAAGATCATTTAAGCCTTGATTTTTTTTACATATATAAAATTGATTTTATACATTAGATGATTAATAATACATATAATCTTTTAAAGAAACTAATACAAACATTTAACAATAATAGAATAAAAATGAATAACATTAAAATCGATAGACAACGTGTTTACAGTAAAATTTGGTAAACAAGCGCTAGTCTAAGTATTTTAAACTTGCGAGATTGACTAGAAATCTCAGGACAATTTTATGCTTGTTCTGTTAGAGAAAATAACTTAATGTTCATTAAAGTTTAACAAACATTTGATTTCTTAGTTTCGTTCGAAATTAAAGACAAAATATACTGATTTGAATCGCCTCAGAATCAATACATTTTAAAGAAGAATAGCAATAAAAATGTAGATTTGCAGTAAATGAACTTGCATTAAAGATAAACTTGCGAATACAAATAAAAAATGGTTCACAAACCGTACATTTTCCTCTGTGATTCCTTTCTTTCTTACGCTCGAGTACTCAGAATACTTAGAGAAATTTAGTAAACAGTTTTGCGACCCCTCTTCCTTCTAAGCAACAGCTATATATATATTTGAACTATTTCCTAACTGCCTTGATGATAACTGCCTCGATTATCTAGACGCTCCAGATTTGATCTTCGTGCCCCACGTTCTTCAACCACGAAAACCGCTCCTCTTCGCGCTTAAACTTTGGGCTCATTTGTTTCGTTTACTTTTGGGCCTAATTCTTTTGGCCCAATAAAATGATCTCCTTCGAAGTTTAAACGAAAACTCTATTAAAGCCCAACTTAGCCCCAACTATTTCGCCTCAACACGAAGGATCGAAACATCGCTTTGTGAAATCGAAGCGTTACTTCGAATATTCTATCAGATGATTATTCCAATTCGATTTTTATTTTGGTATTACAATACCATTTCATTCCACTGACCTTTATGTTGGAATTGAAAATAAATATATGTATAAAAATCTAACCCAACAAATTGCCCCCCAAAAACGGCACTTTCGATTGAAACGCTACGAATGAGATAGTGACGTTTTTGAAAAGACAGGTCAATAAATGTTTCACGATTTCCAACGGCGGCGTCATCAGAGGTGAATCTTTCCTCCTTTCAAGTCACTTCCCCCATGATCATCATTACCTCCTAATTTTTCGTGAAAAGTGGCACACGTGGCAATCTAGGGAGTTGAAAAGAAAAAAGAGAAAACAATTTCTTAATTTTTTCTGAATATTTTATTCCTTAACTTCTCTTTCAACTAGCTATAAATAGCCATTTTGTCTTCAGAACAAACCTTTCTCATTTCTTCACCATCATTTTCCTTTACCCATTTCTGAACTTAAGACTTCTTCTTCGACATCCCTTACTGTGTTTAACTTCTTCCTTCCCTCATCAATGGCGACGAGCTCTGGTACTAAAGGTGCTCTACCTTTGGCCGGAAACTGGACCGACGGTGACTTGAAGCATCTCGGTCCTAACCGCGTTCCATGTCCGATTCCGAGACTGAAGAAAACTTGGGAAACTCAGGTAATGTTCCCTTACTCTCTCAACGGTCATATTTATGCTTTTGGTGGTCCTCAACCTGAAGGAAACAATCGGAACAACGATACCCTTAGCATCTTCCCAATTTATCAGCCTTGTGCCCCTAGAGTTTACATCAATGAACCCTATAACTTTAGCTTCATCAAAAAACCAAACCAGGTTTTTAGATCAGCCCCCTATGTAACTGATGCGTACAAGAACTGGTTAACCAGGGTCCAAAACGATTTCGGTGGCATATGGCAAAGCTATGGCATTTTTGACTTCATTCAACTTTCCAAAATTGACGTCAAGTATAATCAGGAAATGCTTATAGCTGCTTTACATTTCTTCGAATCTGCAACCAACACCTTCCATTTCGAATGTGGAATGATGACTCCCACCCTTTTCGATGTTGCTGCCATCACTGGGTTATCACCTACTGGAGATGCTTATGATCCTACTCGACTTGCCCATCCTATTGACATTGGGTTCAAAAGCAAGACTTACTCGAAGTACATATCTGAACATTATGGAGAGGGTGAGGTTAGTGATGAAGAACATATAGCTTTCTTAGCCCTATGGCTTTCTCAACACGTGTTCTGCACTAAATCTCTCCAAGTAGCCAAGTGCTTCGTTGTCATGGCTAATCAGATACACGAAGGTCAACAGTTTGGGCTCTCTCGACTCATCCTTGGATGTCTTTACGAATCGATGAGGTCTGCATGTGAGTTGATGAAGAAGACAGGAGATGGCTCTGTTTTCTTAGGTTATGGCCCTTTTTGGTTATTACAATTTTGGTTAAATGCCACATTCCCTATAGAACTGGAGGTAATGCTTCCTGAGATGCATTACGAAGAATCTGGTAACCGTCAAATCGAAGGCACTAGGTTAGCCTTGATGGTCCCAAGACCTAGAGGTTGGAGCTATGATCAATCTTTTATCTTCTATCTTAAAGCCTTTCTCAACCTCCAAGAATTCAAACCTAGTTTCGCTCCCTTTCTCCATCGAACAGTTGGTCCACAGTGGTTCGTACATCCCCTTCCACCTTTAGAGGGTTATGCAGAAGAAATAACCAGTGTTTGGAAAGCCTATTTGACTCCAACTCTTCTCTCGTGCCGGTTTGGACCTTCTTCGAAAGATTTTGGACTAGTAGGCTACTTCCCAAATCTCGTTTCCAGACAATTTGGTCTTACTCAAATCTTACCCAAGAGCATCTATTCCTGTGAGAGGGAAATATGCCTAGGATATTACGGCATGACTGAACCCCATTTCCATGATTTTATGAATAAATTTCGAGGGAACCAATATGACTTCGTTCCTTTCCAATTCGAGTTTTCATATGCTACCACTAGAGAATTCACACAATGGTGGGAATTGCAATACTGTGCACATGTCGTCAGTGAATCACTCTTACTTGAATCTATTAAGAATGGCTTTGAGGAATCCATTTTGAACAAAATCAAATCGAAGTTGAACAAAAGAGGTAACTTTCTTCCTTCTTTATTACTTCCTTTTAACTTCAAAATTCATACCCAACTTATGTATTTATCTTTCAGGAAGTAAATCGAATGTGGCTTCGAACACTTCCAATCAACCTCCTGTTTTAAAAGTCAAAGCAGAACCAGGAGTAAGTTTTTCTTCTTTCTCGAAAAGCAAAGGCTCCTCAACAGGTTCCACAACAACAACAACCTATATGTATTTCTTCTGATGAAATTGATGAGGATTGGGCTGAGTTTCTGAAAACTTATAAACCCTCTGATGAGGAATTTCTTGATAATTCCTTTGGTGAGGAACAATTTGATTCTCCTCCTTCTGAAGGGTTTGAAGTTGTGAAACCTCACAGCTCTCCTGTCTCTCCTTCTGATTTTGACGAAGATTACGTCGAATATCTGAAGACCTATCAGCCCCCTGACGAGTATGCCGATGATGAGCTACTTCCCTTTGTCATTCAGCAGCGTAGGTCAAAGGGAGCAAAGCCTTCGAAAGGCAAATCTATGCCAAAGTAGCTGGGACAATCTTGTCCGTAGAAATAAATTAGGATTGGCATTAGAGTCTGTTAGAGGCTAGTAGCTTAGCCTTTTTATGTTTTACAATTATCTTTTATTTTGATAAGGCTGTATGGACCTTTGTCCTTGAACCTAATGTGTTGGCAGCTTTATTTGCCATTTTAATTTAACGTATTTTTAATTTAACCTGGATCTATGTGTATCTCTTGCAATGTTGGTTTATATTTTTTCAAATATTTACCATTTATGTTTACTGAACGTTGTTCAGGGGTTAACTCTTGAATCTCATATGCGCCATTAGAAAACACTTGAACAATTTTGAATGGTCCTTCCCAATGTGGTGACCATTTTCCAAAGACTCTGTCTTTCCTATCCATGGGCAGGATGACTTTCCAAACCAACTCCCCCACGTTAAAGGTTTTGCCTTTAACCTTCTTATTGTAAGCTTTAGCCACTCTAACTTTTTGTCTAATTAAAACGTCTAAAGCTTGCAATCTTTCTTCATCCAAATCAACCAACTCATCCATCATGAGGCTTTCATAATGTTCAATAGGAATTTCCATCTGTCTTTGTACCCTCATGGATTGCACCATGATTTCGACAGGTAACACAGCGTCATGACCATAAGTCAATCGAAACGGAGTTGAGTTTGTAGATTCTTTAGGAGAGTTTCTGCAGGCCCATAATACTTGATTCAAAGTATTATGCCAATTCCTTGGTTTCTGAGCAATATGCTTTTTAATCAAACCAATAATAATTTTATTGGCTGCCTCAACTTGACCATTTGCTTGTGCGTAATAGGGCGTTGATGTCAATAACTTAAAACCTGCTTCATTAGCAAAATTTTGCATTTTTTGCCCAACGAAAACTGTTCCTTGATCAGTGGTAATAGTTTCAGGTAATCCAAATCTATAAATAATATGATCTTGGATAAAACCAATCACAGTTTCTTGATCCACTTTTGTTAAAGCTACAGCCTCGATCCATTTTGTGAAATAATCAATTCCAACTAAAATGAAACGATGGTTTTTCGATGATGTAGGCCTAATTTCACCAATTATATCTAAAGCCCATCCTCTAAAAGGCCAAGGTTTAACTATCGAATGCAATTCACTTGCAGGAACATGTTGAATGCCTGTGTGTTTTTGACATTCTTGGCAGCCTTTAGCGAATTCTATACAATCCTTAAGCATTGAAGGCCAATAAAACCCTCTTCGAAACAATAACCATTTCGTTTTGTGGCCTGCTTGATGAGCGCCACATGAACCACCATGTACGT
This sequence comes from Trifolium repens, assembly GCA_030408175.1. Lineage (NCBI taxonomy): Eukaryota > Viridiplantae > Streptophyta > Magnoliopsida > Fabales > Fabaceae > Trifolium > Trifolium repens. Next base: position 19,107,887 of record CP125849.1, read on the forward strand.
TGGTAATGGCTAAAAATGCTTCATTTTCACCAAGGCATTTCAACAAAATCCCTTCAGGGGTTTTCTTGAATAACTCATTTCCAATAATGGTATAACTTAAGGCTTTGTATTTTATCTTCCTATCTGTGACTCCTGATGGATTTTCCAAATAATCTACAATTGGCTTTCTCCAATCAGAATCACTCAGATTGTCAATGACAAAAATTTCTGTTACGAAACTTTCGAAATGCATGTCAACATGTTGGAAATTGTCAAAATTTTCAAAATTTCCCTGAAAATCATGTTTATCTGCCCCCAAATGTTTTGGCATTGACAATTGTACATCAGAAGAATCGCTCGAGATCATTTTATCCTTGATTTCGATGAGCTCTTCGAACTCATCTTTTGACATCTTATAACCAGAAGCGATTTGTGCTAAATCGTTGGCCTCTTGATTTTCATTTCGAGGCACATGTTGAATAACATAAGACTCAAACTGTTTTAGCAAAGAAAAAGCAATCACAAAGTATTTCATTAAGTGCTCTTGGATGCATTTATACTCTTTTGTCAATTGCTTAATTACTAATTCAGAGTCTCCTCTTATTTTAATATGTCTTGCCCCCAAGTCTAGAAGAATTTCTAAACCTGTAATCAAAGCCTCATATTCAGCTTCGTTATTCGAACAAGACCCATTAATTTTGTACTTAAATTTTGTGGGAATTTTATTTGGTGAAAGTATAAAAACCCCAATTCCTGTACCATGTTTATGTCTAGATCCATCGAAATACAAACTCCAGGGTTCGATGTCAACAGACTCTATTGGAACTTCACTTACTGAATGATCAGCAAGAAAATCAGCCACTATTTGGCCTTTAACAGCTCTCAAAGGTTTGTATGTCAATGAGTATTCTGTTAGAGCCAATGCCCATTTTCCAATTCTACTATGCAAAATTGGTTTCAATAACATATGTTTAATAATATCAAAATGGGAATAAACATAAACATCAACTGGTTTTATATAATGCTTAAGTTTGGTACAAGAAAAATACAAACAAAGGCAGAGTTTTTCTATTACAGAATATCTAGTTTCAGCATCATTTAAAACTCTACTTAAATAATAAATGGCTTTTTCTTCACCATCTTCATCTTCTTGAGCAAGCATACTCCCAATGGTTGTATCTGATGCTGAAATATACAACTTCATTTCTTTGTTTCGAATTGGAGGCATTAGTGTAGGAGGATTTGACAAATAAGCCTTGATATCATCAAATGCCCTCTGTTGATCGAATCCCCAATGAAAAACCTCATCTTTCTTAAGCTTTAACAGTGGAGAGAAAGGATGTGCCTTTCCACTTAGATTCGAGATGAATCTTCTCAAGAAGTTAATTTTACCAAGCAAAGATTGAAGCTGTTTCTTCGTTGTTGGAGATTTTGTCTCCATGATAGCCTTTGTTTTATTCTGATTGATCTCTATGCCCTTTTTATGCACAACAAAACCAAGGAAATCTCCTGCATGTACACAAAAAGCACATTTTAGTGGATTCATTTTTAGTCCACATTTCCTCATTCTTTCAAATGACTTTCTAAGATGACTTAGATGATCATCAGAAGATGAAGACTTGACAACAATGTCATCAATGTATATTTGCATGAAAATTTCAATGAAATCATGGAAAATTGAATTCATTGCTCTTTGATACGTTGCCCCTGCATTTTTTAATCCAAAGGGCATCACTACCCATTCATAAGTGCCCAAAGCACCAGGGCAACGAAAGGCAGTTTTAGCAACATCATCTTCAGCTATAAAAATCTGATTATAACCAGAGTAGCCATCTAACATACTTAAATATTCATGGCCTGCTGCTGAATCAATTAACATTTCTGCTACAGGCATTGAATACTCATCTTTAGGTGTAGCATTATTTAAGTCCCTAAAATCTATACAAACTCTAAGTGAACCATTCTTTTTTATTACAGGAACTATATTAGCTAACCATTCAACATACCTGGCTGTTCGAATGAACTTGCACTTGAGCAACCTTTCAATTTCTGTCTTGATCTTTGTCATGATTTCTGGAGCGAACCTCCTTGGAAGCTGCTTCACAGGTTTTTTATCAGGTCGAAGAGGTAATCTGTGTTCGACCAATTCTCTGCTTAATCCTGGCATTTCATTGTAATCCCAAGCAAAGCAGTCTTTGTATTCCTTGAGCAATTCAACCAACTTTCCTTTCAACATTGGATTAATATTGGCGCTGATATAAGTTGGCCTTTTAATAGAGCCATTTCCAATATCAATCTCTTGTAAAGGATCCTGGGCCTGCATTTTTTGACTTGAACTAATTGGATCTTTTTCGAAACCCAAGGGTTCTTCGTCATAAATGCAATCCAATCTTTGGTTATTGCCAGCATTCGAAGCATTGGCACTTGTTGCCAATTTGTTTTCTACATTGTCATTGGCTTCAACAGCCATATCATCATTATTTTCAATAGCTTCAATAGCCATTTTTATTCTATTCTCGGCAGCATAAGCCGTAATCCTGCTCCATTCGGGGGACTTAAACATCAGCGTTATTTTCGATGTCTTCCCAACCGGAAGCTGGTACAGGTGCATATCCTATTTGGGGTCCATCAACAGGCTCCCTCTCCCAACTGAAACCATGGGTAGGATGCAACTTAACAGAATGGTAAACACTATCAGGACTTACCATGTTTGGATTGAAGGCAGCATCTTGTTCTCCACATGGAGCAATATTTGCCAGATTTTTATCAAAGTTTTGCAAGGTCACTGTGCTCGAATCAGCCAAATAAGCACTTTGATCAGCCTCAATGTTTTCAACAAGGCCATCATCTCTCCACAAAATTAGCCTTTGGTGAAGGGACGAAGGAACAGCACCAACCCCATGAATCCATTCTCTGCCTAACAGCAGGTTGTAGTTTGGCCTAGCAGCAATCACCATGAACAAAGTTTTCCTAATTGTGCTGCCCACACAAACCTCCAATTGTATAGCACCAAGGGAGTGGCCAGTTTTGCCCTCATAATTGGCTAAGACCACATTGTGAGAATGTAAGTCAGTGTCGAAAAGACCCAACTTCTTAAGCATGAAGTGAGGCATGATGTTAACTACAGCACCACCATCAACCAGGATTTTGTTAACCCCCACATCATTCACTTTGGCTTTAATAAATAGAGCTTTTAGATGGTTTCTCATCCCTCCATCTGGCCTTTCGAAGACAGCATCTTGTGCCTCTACGCAGCCATTCTCCATAACATAAAAACACACTGGCTTATGATTAGCCAATTCAAGAGCCTCGAACTCTTCTTCGACCTCCTCGATCTCTGTTGGAACATCATACTCCAGTGGTAAAACTGACACCACATTCACCAACACATCGAAATCAGACTCTTCATCTAAAAGATCATCATCTTCCATGAGATCCTCTTCTTTATCAGTATTCTCTTTATTTTCAGCATCTGACTCTTTTATAGGAGTTAGCTTTACCTTAGTTGGCCTTTCGACCATTTCAGCCTTTCCTTTATCATCAGATTTGCCCCCAGCCTTACTATCTTGAGCAGCCAGCTTCTTCCTACGCTGGAACCTACGCCATTGGGTTCGAGTCATGGGATTCTTACCCTTATAATTATTCCTATAACCATACTTGTTGGCTTCAGTTGCAGTTTGGGAGTTAGGTGGTTGAGCAACCACTTTCGAACCAACTTGTGGTTTCGAGCCAGCTGTCACTTTTGATTCAGCAAACACCTTCGAAGTTCCAGCAGTGAACTTCACATTGACGTTGCTAGAGCTTCCTTTCTCCATCCACTTCTTGTCGAAGGCCACATATTGGCCACTGACCCACTGGTTTGTAGGTGCTTTGTTGGATGGTTTGAAGGTTCTTTGAGGGCCAAGCCTCTGATGAACAGATAAGCCTTGATTGTGAGACTTACTCCAATCAATCTTCTGATATGGCCAGCTCTTCTTATTTGGTTTAGAACTTGGCCATTTTCTTTTGTGATCAGCATAAGGCAAAACTTTCTTCAGGTTTGTCACTGCCTCCTTATCACATACAGCACTGCAGCGAGGACATAGCATGACTTCAGCGTTGTTCAACTTACACCTATTGAGGAAATCTACTAATTCCTCTTCAGCAGCAGGGTAAGCCTCTTTCACCTTCTGGTCATACTCTCCCTCAGGTATGGCTTTGACAGCAGCAGCCACATCAGCTTCGCTGATCTCAACCATGTTGCAATCCAGTACATCAACCATGCTAGCATCAGCAGTTGATAGTGGATGAGTATCCACTTTCATTGGTGGCTTAGTTTTTTCAGCAAACTTAAGCCTTCCTTCGTTCAATGCGCGTTGAACCAAATCCCTGAAAAGAACACATTGGTGAGTTTTATGGCCTAAATAATTGTGAAATTTACAATAACCTCTTTTCTTTCTTTGTTCAATAGGAGGTATTTTTAAATCTTTTTGAACAACTATTTGACCATCAGATACCAACAAATCAAAAATTTCATCACATTTAGTAATATCAAAAGAATAAGTTTTAGTAGCGTATTTCTCATTTTTAGGTTCGACAGGATTTTTTCCATTCGAAGGCCTCAACAATTTACAAATATAAGGAGGCCCTGGTTTTAATTCTGCCACATTGATATCACTATCATCAACATCTACACACTCATCTTCAGTTTCATATCCAAAATCATTATCATAAGAATCTAAAAAAGCAACATCTTTCTTTTTGTGAAACTTAGAGTTTCTGGCTTTTTCAGCTTTTAATCTTTCGATTTGCCTAACTCTATCAGCCAATTGAGACATGTCTCGAAGATATTGAGTATCGAGTTTTTTCCTAATCGAATAGTCTAGACCACCTGCAGCCATTTCGACTAGTTCATGTTCAGGCACTGATGTAAAGCATCGAGCCTTTAATAATCTAAACCTATTCAAATAATCATCAACAGTTTCTTGTGTTTTTCTTTTAACACTAGCCAATTCTTTGAGACTTATCTTAGTTTGTCCCATGTAAAACTGTTCATGAAACAACCTCTCTAACTGAGCCCAGTTATGGATCGAATTAGGAGGCAAAGTTGTAAACCAAGTGAAAGCATTTTTGGTTAATGAATTAGGAAAATATTTCATTCGTAGGTTTTCATTGTTTGCCAAATTTCCAGACTCTGCTAAGTATCTAGCAATGTGTTCAACAGTTGACTCATTAGTATCTCCTGCAAACTTAGTGTATTTTGGAACCTTCCAACCTCTAGGTAACTCTGTTTGCAACACATATTCAGACAATGCAGAAACAAAGTTTGGCCTTCGAGTACCAGTGTTAAGGCCATTTTGGTTCAGAATAGTTTCGACTAAAGTTGCTAAGTTGTTAGGTGCAGCGAAATTGTTATTATTCTGAACATTTCGAACCACATCATCAGGGTCTTGATTCCTTCGAACCATTACCACTGGAGGAGGTTGGTTAACCTCATTTTGATATTGGTATTCCTCTTGACCTATTGGCACCGGCTCTTGCTGTTGTGTAACTTGAGGAATTACATGTGGTGGCCTTGGATTAAACGGAGTAGCAGACATAGCAGGTAAAATCATTTGTGGTGCCACATAATTAACCCTAGGCTGAGTTTGAGGGGCTGGAGTGCCAAAAAAGTCAGCAATTCGACCCATTTGATAGGCTAACATTTGGTAACTGTCATTGGTATTTTGGATCAAAGGGTTGAAGACAGTTCCAATTTGTTGTGTTAAGAGGTTAACCATATCATGGTTACTTTCATCCATTTGTTGTCTTAAAGACAACACAGATGCAGTAGTTAAAGGCGTTGGGGTGACTCTAGGGGTAGTATATCTCTCAGGTTCAGAAGTGGGTATTGAAGCGAAACCTTGAGTAGGTGTTGGTATAAAACCATATAAAGGATTTGTGACCATAGGCCTCGAACTACCCGTGACTGAGTGAAACGCCATGGTTGTAATTGGTATGGTAGTTCCGGGAATATATCCAGAACCACTTGGGCTAGGAATTGGCGGAGTAGTTGTAATACTCGCCGCGTTCGAATCTGGAGGGGGAGAAGAACCACCCTCACTGCTCGAAGAACTTATAGCTTGACTGGTAGTAGACCCATGCATTTGATGAGTTCTAGCCATAACCGCTAATGGCAGTTACTAACACAGAAAAACTTAATTTACAGAAACAAAGCACAAAACCAGTCCCGCTGGGCGTGCCAATTTGTTTACAGTAAAATTTGGTAAACAAGCGCTAGTCTAAGTATTTTAAACTTGCGAGATTGACTAGAAATCTCAGGACAATTTTATGCTTGTTCTGTTAGAGAAAATAACTTAATGTTCATTAAAGTTTAACAAACATTTGATTTCTTAGTTTCGTTCGAAATTAAAGACAAAATATACTGATTTGAATCGCCTCAGAATCAATACATTTTAAAGAAGAATAGCAATAAAAATGTAGATTTGCAGTAAATGAACTTGCATTAAAGATAAACTTGCGAATACAAATAAAAAATGGTTCACAAACCGTACATTTTCCTCTGTGATTCCTTTCTTTCTTACGCTCGAGTACTCAGAATACTTAGAGAAATTTAGTAAACAGTTTTGCGACCCCTCTTCCTTCTAAGCAACAGCTATATATATATTTGAACTATTTCCTAACTGCCTTGATGATAACTGCCTCGATTATCTAGACGCTCCAGATTTGATCTTCGTGCCCCACGTTCTTCAACCACGAAAACCGCTCCTCTTCGCGCTTAAACTTTGGGCTCATTTGTTTCGTTTACTTTTGGGCCTAATTCTTTTGGCCCAATAAAATGATCTCCTTCGAAGTTTAAACGAAAACTCTATTAAAGCCCAACTTAGCCCCAACTATTTCGCCTCAACACGAAGGATCGAAACATCGCTTTGTGAAATCGAAGCGTTACTTCGAATATTCTATCAGATGATTATTCCAATTCGATTTTTATTTTGGTATTACAATACCATTTCATTCCACTGACCTTTATGTTGGAATTGAAAATAAATATATGTATAAAAATCTAACCCAACACAACGTCATGCACAATGATATGTTTTTACAAATTTTAAAAATAAATAGTCTCACATTGGTATATAAAAAATGGAGAATAAATAAATAAATAAAATTAATATAGTTCTTGAATTGAGTTTCAAGTTAAAAATGAACCAAACTCAACGAGTTGAACCAAACTACTCTCGAATTCTAAACGAGTCGTACTCAAGTTGAAAAAAAAAATTGTGTTAAAATCGAACAAAGTTTCAAACAAAACCAATTTTTATCGAGTGAGTTCGGACAAATTCAACTCGAGTGGACTTCTCCAAAACCCTGATAAGCGTACTACAATCTAATATAAGCGTGAAAATCTATTATAAGCGTGAAACAGCACTGAGACACGAACTCCATCGCTTTGGCTGGGTCTTCGAAGCCATTCATCCGCCAAGTTGCAGCTGCGGCGAGTACACTGCCATCAGAGTCACGAACCACATCTCCAATACCCAAAATTCCTTCACAATACAGGTTTGCATCACTATTTATCTTGTAGAAACCATGCCTAGGTTTACACTTCTTATTTATTGTTGGCTGTATAGATTGGATCATTGTTGTTTAGATTCACTATCTGTTCATACTCTTGAACTTTTTCAGTTAGTAGTATCATCATCATCAATGTCTTGATTTTGAAAATTTTGAGTACTTTCAAAATTAATCTGGTATTTTCTCTTCATGGTATTAGTGTCTCTTTGGAATAGCTTATTTTTTAGTTTATGTAAAACAGCTTATGCAAATAAATAAGGTTTTATGTAATTTATAAGTTTTTACTCGTATAAACTATTTTTGCATAAACTACCTTGACAAATTTATAATAATATATAAAAATTTATTTATTTGCATAAGCTCAAAAATAAGTCATTTCAAACGGGGCCCTTAATCTATTAGTATTGCTACTGTCATTTCTTACTGTTTTGAGTCTAAATGAGCTATTGTGTTTGTTTGTCATTGAAGACCTGAAAACATGGCTGAAGAGGAACTTAAGGCTCTTAACTATATTCCAGAGGTTATATTGAAGAAGAGGAAACACAGTGAAGCATGGGCGTTGAGGAAAAAGGAACAATTGCAGAAAAAAGATTTCCAGTTGAGGAAGTCCAAGGACTTTATAAAAAAGCCAGAGGATTTTATTCTTGAACATCGCAATAGGGTACCTATTTTACCTTTATTTACCTCTTTCATTTTTGTAATATTCAATTTGATGAATTTTGCAACATTTTACTTGTTTATGAAGTTTACTTTATCACTAATCACTAAGGCTTTGTTTGCGAGTTTGGAGGGGAAGGAAGGGGAGGGCTTTGGAGGGAGAGAAATAGAGAGAAAATTAGAAATTTTTTTTACATTTTTTGAGAAAGTATTTTTTATAGAGAATGACAAATAAATACTTATGATTAATATTATGAATTTAAGAACATTATAACAACATTAATTAAATTTGAAGAATTCATATAAACCCTCCAAACCCCCCTCGAAACCCCCATCCAATACAATTTTTGAGTTCCCCCAAATTGGGGGGTTTTTGTGTTATGAAGAAAAAATAACCCTCCAAACTCCTTCCCTCCCAAACTTCTCTATTCCTTCCACTTGTTTCTTCCTTTTTTTCAAAACCATTCCCTCCCCTCCCCTCCAAACTCGCAAACAAAGCCTAACCCACCCACTTGGGTTGGCCCGGTGGAGTTGGCTTGGGATCTTGGAGTTTGCTCATCTCAAGGTTTCAAGTTCGATTTCTCCTGGTGTCAATTTCGGTAGGTTAGTCCATATAGAGTAAAAAAAACTCTGGCTTTAAACAGGACCCCCACAAGTGGACGGTGGGATTGGTCCCCTCTGATTAGTCGGTCTTTGGGCCGGATACTGAGTTTTCAAAAAAAAAATCATTAAACTAAATACATTTTTTATCCATCTGTGCTTACTTGTGTAGGAGGTGGACCTCATTAGAATGAAAAGGAGGGTCAAGAGGAAACGGGGAGAAAAATCAACCCCATGCAACAAGCCCATAATAGTCATTCGTATACAGGGGTAGTGTCTTTGTTTCACCCCTTGATGCTTTTTTTATTTTGTCTCTGTGAATAGTCATAACATCTTTCATTTGCTCCATTCGTTTTATAGGAAACAAGACATGCATCCTACAACCAGAAAGCACTTATTCAGTTTGGGATTGAGAAGAATATTCAGTGCTGTCTTTGTGAAACCAACTGATGGAGTGATGGCCAAGCTGGCGAGAGTTGAACCACGTGTTACTTATGGGTAAGAGATTGATTAATATTCATGATTCTATATTCTGTGTCTGAAATGATTATGAATTTATGTTATGATATGTTAGTGGAAGGGTAGATCTGTAGAACTTTCATATATATATTGCATTGTTCCCCAATTTCAGTTTCTGAGGATTATTACTAAATTTGTCAAAATTTGCTTCTTTTGAAGATATCCAAATCTTAAAAGCATAAAGGAGCTAATTTACAAGAAGGGACATGCAAAAATAGATAGGCGAAAAGTTCCTTTGACAGATAATAACCTTATTGAGCAGGTAATACACAATGTTCCTAGATTACTAGTTTTCTTTTGACCCTTCTACTCAATTGTTTTCATAATTCTTCCACTTTTTGCCTTGCAGGAATTAGGAAAATTTGGTATAGTTTGCATAGAAGACATGGTGCATCAAATTGAAAATGCTGGTCCACACTTTAAGGAAGTTGTCAGATTTATGTGGCCCTTTGAACTGAACAAGCCAGCTGATGGATTGAAAGGATTGAAAAACCGATTCAAGGATGGTGGAGATTCAGGGGACCGTGAGGATCTCGTCACCGAGCTCATCAATAAAATGAATTAGTTTAGGTCACATGAACAAAATACTATCAAAGTTTAATGGTTTGTGTTGTCCCTTACATGAATTTTGATGGTTTGTCACTGAAAAACATACTGCTCTTTATTGTTATGTAATATCGTTGCGCCTTCATTTATTTCCTTTAGCCCTTTTTGTTATCTTTTACTCACTCCGTACCAAAATATAAGTCGTTTTGATTCATATTATACAAATTAATAAATATAATTAATATTGTATGGAAAAGAAAAATTATGAGTTAGTTTACAAAATTGTTTTTCATTAATTGTATGAGAAAGATAAATTGAAGAATTAAAAGAAAAAAGAGAAATATATAGTTAAGGGTATAATATAAAAAAGAACAATAAATGCTTCATTGGTAATTTAAAACGACTTATAAATTGGTACAAATTTTTTCTCAAGAGATTACAATTTGATTACAACTTGCTCAAGCACACTTGTAAGAGACTTCCAATGACAAGAGACTTCTACTAACTTAAAGCTTTTTAAGAAAATTTAGATTCAGTGTTTACAAAATACAACTCAAAATATAAGATTTAAGATATAACACTTAACAATTTCTAGTAACAGATTAAAATGATTCTAAGTGTTTACAACTTTTGAATTTGACAGTGTTTTTGCACGTTCAAGTAAGTCTTTTTTGAATCTTCAACAATCTTCTTCCTTATATAGGCAAGGAAAATAGAGACGTTGGAGATTTCTATCCGTTGAGAAGCTTGCTTGAAACTTTAGGACGAGCAGAAGGGTTGGTGAGCTTTTCTGCAGCTTCGATTTTGACATGTCTTCCAAGCGGTTAATATCTACTTCTTTACTTTTGACTTTAAAGATATTGTCTCCCAGTTGAGGAAAAAGTACAGGCACACTTATTGACTTGATAGCTACTTTTCCACTTTATCCTTTTCATAATCTTATCTTCTAAAGGTTTGTTCTTCAACAGAGATGATCATCCGCAAACTTAGAACAATCAATCAAAAGTTCAAAAGTTCAGGTTCTGATGCCTCAGAGTTTGATAGCTTCAGATTCTGCAACTCAATTGATGACATTCTTCAGACTCTGATCTTCAGAGTTTGATCTTCAGGTCCAGACACAGTCTTCAGAGTTTACTTTTGAACTGTTGGCTTCTCTTCAGAGTCTACTTCTAATAAACGGATCTTTTTACTATATTTAGAGTTAACTTAAATTTTTACTTGTATTCATGCACACTTGAATATATGTATTAGTAGAACCAATTGTACTTTTAATATTTTGTTATTATCAAAACCAATTAAAGAGATTAACAAATCAATTTTGTTTTAACATATAATATAGATTAGATAAGTAATTGGACTGATAGAGGAGATCATGCTATATGTACCCTACTACTCTTTGACCTTACAAGTGACAAGAGCTCCATCTTCAGCCCAGCCCAACTCGACCAAAGGCTTCAGTCCAGCTCAACTCGGCTAAGAGCTCTATCTTTAGCACAACAAGCATATCATGGTCAGTCAGGCCATGTTATGACCAGTTGGTTTAACTATGTTAGTCATTTGAACTTCATTTGGCATGCTACGCATTCCGTACAAAGGAGCACAGTGACGTAAGCTACATGTGCCTTGGCTCCACGTGAGCTGCACGGACGAGTGACGTAAGCATCACGTGCTTAACTCCATGTGTCCTGTACGAACGAGCTGCTCCAGAGTTATGGCTTATTGTGCATGGACTTCTCAATTCAAGATAAGACCCATTAGGTCAAGGAATGTTAGACTATAAAAAGGAGACACTTAGAAGAAACGAGGGACAAATCCATTATATTGTAAACGGTGTATTTCAAATATAAGTCATTTTACAAGTGCTCTAAGACTCCCTAGAGCAGTTCACCTGTTGTAACTAATTTGTGTTTACATACGTGAATAGTAATATTTAAATGAGCTAAAAAATAATGTTTTTCTTATATCAAGAATTGGAAGGATTAGATAACAAAATACAGTTTGAATCTCAATAGTTTATTTTAACTTGTTTTTTTTTTGGTGGTGTCTGTGTGATTGATAGTAGTAGTAGTAACTCTTAACTCTTAGGTGGGAAGTGGATATATCTTGGGCAAAACGAAAAAGTAGAGACAGATAATTAAAATGTACTTAAATGTCCAAAAGAAAATACCAAAAATATAAAATCACTTGCAAATTGCAATTACCTTTTCCACACTCTCACACACAACTTAAAAAACACACATACATGATACATACTCCTATCAATCACACAGACACCACACAAAAAAAAAAAAAAAACTGATATTACTACATTATTATTATTACTGCAGTAGCAAGCACCTTCTTCTGTTCTGTCCCGACCAACCCCTCATGCTTTGTTGCCCATTAAGTTCGCCGGAAACTTTTTCCAAAAGGGTCACCGAATTCACTCATGGCACTCAATTCTGAACCTTAGAGACCCTTCAAGTTTCCACCTTGTTTTTCTTCCATTTTGGGTGCTGAATCTCTTAATTCACTGTTCATTTTTGAACTCTAAGCGGTATGTATGTGGTTCCTCCGCCTCAGCGCTCCGATCTGGGTTCAGGATCCGATGGTTTACGGGTTTATCAAGCTTGGAAAGGCAGCAATGTTAGTTCCCATTGTGGATTTTGTTTTTAATCATTTGTTTCATCCTTTTACTTTTGTTAGTTGCTTATTGAATTTGTTATTGGTTTATGCTTCTTGATTTTAAGTAGCTTTTCTTTTACTGAATTGAATTTGTGTGTGCGTAGTTAGTACCATTTTGGAATGAGTTTATGATGCTTTTGAGTAAGAGAAATACTGTTTCTTAGCCAAGATTTTGACTTGGGCTCTATTTGGATAAACAACTTAATTTGCAACTTATAGTATAAGCGCTTATCATTGAGTGATTATTTATGATGGTATATTTCTATTACACAAGATAAAATAAAGTTAAATTATTTTTGTATAAGTTGTTGTCATAAGCTATCTTAGAGAACTTATAAAATAAGCTGAAAATAGCTTATGAACATGTCATAACTCATAAGTTGTTTTCATAAGTTCTCCCAAACTGTCTCATAAGTGTTTATGTCAGTAGATAAGTTCACATAAGTCAATCCAAACATGTCCTTATTATGATACATATATGGGCCCGTTTGGAATAGCTTATTTTTGAGCTTATGCAAAACAGTTTATGCAAATAAACAAGTTTCAATGTATTTTATAAGTTTGTTAAAGTAGTTTATGAAAAGATAGCTTATAAAAATAAAGTTTTTGTTAGTAAGAACATATAAAATAACATAAAAACTTATTTATGTGCATAAGCTGTTTTGCATAAGCTCAAAAATAAGCTATTCCAAACGAGCCCTATACTTGAAGGTGCTTTTACTGTCAGGTTCTGTCACTTTTAACTGTTACTGAAATAGTTTTAAAGCTTCATTTGCTTTGGAGTTTGGATATGATAAGAAAAAGAAAGGATCAAAGTTTTCTACAGGTTCAAAAACTGTAGAGAATCTTGAGTGTTAAAAAAGCACTTGTTTACTGACTGTTATGTCTTTCTGCAATCTCAGTTATGTTTTGGATTATAGGTGATTCTGATGCATCATAAATATGGAGATTCTTATTTGTTGCTTTCATTTTTTTTTTTTGCAGAAATTTTTTCTTCAGGGAAGGTTTATATTTGGACCAGATGTGAGATCATTGGCGCTGACAGTTTTCCTTATTGTTGCTCCTGTCGCAGTTTTCTGTGTCTTTGTTGCCAGAAAACTATGGGATGATTATTCTGACCACTGGGGGGTATCCATAATGGCTGTTGCAGTTGCTTTCACAGTTTATGTGAGTCGTTTACTTTCATATACATACTAGTTAATACATGTATGTATAAAAAGTTTTTCTTTTAACTGCATTGATAATCCGCTAGGATTAGGATTAGAATAATGAGAAACAGCGTTTTACATTATTCAACCTCACAAAGCATATGATATGTTAGCAGTAAAATACAACATGGAAATATGCCCTTTTTATTAATGTTCATTTTGGAATAATTACCAAAACAAAACTAGCCATAGCTATTTCAAACTAATATGCTCTACTTACGGTTAACACAATCCTCCAGGATATGCCAAATACTAGTAGCATGGATTATCGTCTTTGTTAATTTTTATATGAAAGGATGATCATTTAAGAGAAGGAATATTGAACATCTTCCTCCTTAAACGATGTAGTAACACAAGTAATAAAGGATTTAGAGAAAGATTTCAGCAACCCCTCTGCTCCATAACTATTATGAGTGGAGCTCTCTTGAAAAGTTCCATGAAACAACAATGTGAAGCCAACAAATTTATACATAGTAAGTCTATGGATAGATATTTCCACTAGAATATCTGAATATTCAATTTTAATTAGAAACACCAAATGATAACACTTTATAACACCCCAAATGAAACACCAAAGACACCAAAAGGCCTACTCCATATGTAATGGTCTGAGTATTGAATCTATATGAAGGATTTTATTTTAGAGGCACTTTTGATTTTCCAAAGTGTCCTTTCTACTTATCTTTCTGTATAGAGAAGGACAAGGAATTTGTATCTAATGAATCCATGATTTAAATCCACTTGCCAGAGCCAGAGGGTAAATGAATAGAATCAACCAAAAGCTAGAGTGGTTTTAGCATAAAATTTCTCTTCAAATAAAGTACCTGAAAAGGTGGTGATAGAGGGGAGTAATGGTCATGGCCTTTCAAATAGGCATTTTTTGGGAAAGACGTAAAAACGTGTGGTTTCGCTGCTGTCACTGCCACCACGTGCCAGAAATGTGGTAACCATGATTTAACTGCAGTTCCCTCATCTCTTGCAGTAAATCCTCTTTCATTTATTGCATCATCGATTGCATTCTTACTTTAAATTCTTGTAGCCTACGTTCAGAAAGCTGCATGTTGTGCCTCCATCTTTTTCCTACCCCTGAAATTTTCCTGGATAAGAATTGTTGGGATGCCTGTTGATAGGAAATAAACAACTGGTATTACGATAGAGAAATGGAGTTTATGATAGAAAATCCCGGATTACAAGAGACTTTGAATTGGTGCTCTCTACCAGTGCCTTAATTGCACTTAACAATTCCTTACTCTCTAAATCTCTCCTTATTTATAGGCAACCTGCCTTATTTTTCTTATCCTAACTAATTCCCTAATTGACCCTAAAGTTATGTATCAAACTCCTAACTTTTTCTAACTTAACCTGAAAGGGAAATAGAAGATTCAAGGAAGCGGGAATTATTTATTCTTTCTAATCTAAATTCAGAAGACTTTTATGTCCAATCTGTCAGACAGCCTGGTCTTATGGCAGCAGACCATAACTGCTGCCACATCTTTAGTATAACTAGATTGTTGTTAGTAATAACTTAGTAGTTCTTTCTGCAACTCTACATGATTATACTTAGAGGCTGGCATATTATAACTACAGGGTCAGGGGGTTAAATTGGACAAATAATAGGTCACTTTATCGAATGCAAAGTAGTATGTTATGCTACAGTTGGGTTATGCTATCCTTATGTTTGTTTTTATTTGAAAGGTTAATTTTGGATTTTTATGTTAATTCTTTATTTTGGTGTTTCTCTAACTAGTTGCCAAAATGATGAAATTCCGTTTACAGCTATTAATTTTTTATTCCTTACTTAATTACCGGTGAAGGGAAGCCTTGGCGCAACAGTTGAAATTGCTGCCGTGTGACCTCTGTCTAGGAGGTCGTAGGTCCATGTTTTGGAATCAGCCTCTTGCAAATGCAAGGTAAGGCTGCTTACAACAGATCTGACCTTTCCCTAGATCCTGCCTCGGCAAGAGCTTTATAGCACCAGTTTGCTTATTTTTTTCTTTCTTCTTTTGTAATTGGTGATGATTTTCTCACAAAAAAGTGCGGTCGTTAATTCACCATTTTCCATTGCTGTGCACACTAAAAGATATTCTTTCGAACGAATGCTGATGTTACCATCTTTTCAGGACTTGGTTCTTCTTTTGTTAACATCGGGTCGAGATCCTGGCATAATACCACGCAATGCACATCCTCCAGAACCAGAAGGTTTTGATAGTAATGCAGATATCGGTGCTGGTCAGACTCCTCAATTGCGGTTGCCACGGATTAGGGAGGTTGAGGTCAATGGCGTTGTTGTAAAGGTCAAGTATTGCGATACTTGCATGCTTTATAGGCCTCCTCGATGCTCGCACTGCTCGATCTGTAATAACTGTGTAGAACGATTTGATCATCACTGTCCCTGGGTTGGGCAGTGTATTGGTCTGCGTAATTATCGCTTCTTCTTCATGTTTGTCTTCTCAACCACGCTACTTTGTGTATATGTGTTTGCATTTTGCTGGGTCTATATTAGAAGAATTATGGAGTCAGAAGAGACTACAATTTGGAAGGCAATGATCAAAACCCCAGCCTCCATAGTTTTAATATTTTACACCTTCGTATCAATGTGGTTTGTGGGTGGTCTTACTGCCTTCCATTTATATCTCATAAGCACAAATCAGGTAAGAATTTTTTTCTTTTTTATCCAAATGCTTTAAATATAATTAGAAATGATATTGTGGCACACAAATTGCGCAACAGTTTAAATGGTTAATGCAATACAAATATGTGGTTAACTATGTTCAGTTGATCGTTAATGGATATAACAAGGTGATAAATCATTAACCAACCATTGAACGTAATTAACCATGATTTTGAATGTCA
This sequence comes from Trifolium repens, assembly GCA_030408175.1. NCBI lineage: Eukaryota > Viridiplantae > Streptophyta > Magnoliopsida > Fabales > Fabaceae > Trifolium > Trifolium repens. The sequence continues at coordinate 19,124,467 of CP125849.1, forward strand.
TCAACCATGACTCACAAGTGTGTTCAAATATACTTGATATCCAGACATTTGTGTTCAAATATACAGGATTTTCATGTATTTAAATATACATGATATCAATTAACCACGTTTTTTGTGCTCAAAATTGTGGATAATTGCATTCGGTGAATGGTTAATTACTTGCAACACCTTGTTATATTCATTAAAATTATTCACTAAAAGTAATCAACCATGTATTTGAATTGCATTCAACAACTAAATTGTTGTTCCATTTTGTGTCAAAATAACTTAGCTCAAATATAATTCAGCTTTTCAAATGTATATTAAGAAACTTTATGTATGTTCTATTGTTCTGGCAGACTACTTATGAGAACTTCAGATACCGTTATGATCGGCGGGCAAATCCATATAACAAAGGAGTGTTCGATAATTTCAAAGAGATATTCTGCATCAGCATTTCCCCCTCAAAAAACAATTTCAGGGCAACGGTGCCAAATGAACCGGCATTACCTGCTCGATCAGTAGGTGGAGGATATATGAACCAAAGTTTGGGAAAATCTGGGGACGACATAGAGATGGGAAGGAAAGCAGTATGGGAGATGAACGCTGGAATGGATGATTCAGATACTCAGTTAAACAATGACCGTGCGTCCATAAAAGATGGTGAGTTGTCTGAAATTAGGACGACAGTAGATGAAACGGTCGACCGTGCTGGAATTCATCCTAGGCGATCTAGCTGGGGAAGAAAAAGTGGAAGCTGGGAAATGTCACCAGAAGTGTTAGCCTTGGCAGCTAGGGTTGGCGAGCAAAATCGTGCTGGTGAAGGTAACAGTGGTAGCACACGAGATCTGTCGTAAGCAGCCTTTGCAGCAAATTGCCTCGACAAAAGGGACACGGAAATTCGATTTTATGGTCATTAAAAAAAAAGTTTACCTTTCTCATGTGGTAATTATACAAAAAAAATTATTGTATGTGCAAAATTGGGGCTGTAGGTATTTGCAGTGTGTTTGTATTGTAAGATGGAATTGTTTGGAGGGTTGTGTGAGCTTTTTTCTGCTTTGCTTGATGTTGTATTTATGCTTACAAATTAATTAGCCTTTGCTTCTTGTGAAGTTGTTGCTGCTTTCTCTGGTTGAATGTCATTGGCATGGAATATTGAGAATCTGTCTTGGATGAACAATGTGTCAAATTAAATTGTTGTTGCCAACTTATTTGTTGTGAATGGTGATTGAATTGAATGTAGTTGGTGTGTGTTCCTCTCCTATATTAGTATTATTGATTATTGATATTAAAGTAGAAAAAAATTGTGTAACTTGTAGTAATCACATTGTATTCACACAGTCAATGGGTTCATTAATTAAATATAATTGTTTACTTGAATAAAGCGACATTAGTAATCACATTGTAGTATGCCACAATCTCAATACTAGAGTTTACATAAAAAGTATAAAAATTGAAGCGGTATTGTTGAATGATAGCCCTAAACTTTGTAACATGTTTTGTAGTAGAAAATGAGTTCACCAGCTTTTCGAGTCAAGCTCAAAATCTACCAGTCCCAAATTTAAATCATGCACCCAATTAAGTTTCGAGAGGAATTCAAGAGCTTCACCAATTACGTTTTAGCTTAGCTAAAACAAAAACACCAAATTCATCCCTAATGCAAATTCCAATTCCAACTCTATTACTAGGAGAGTCTTCTCCTCTTGCACTATAAAATCTAAGATTTAAATTAAGATTATCATATGTAGTGAGGAGAGCAATATCATTATCATGAATCCACATTTCGTTCCAAAGAAGAATGTGACTGTCATCCCCTATCCGCCACCGACACCCTTCTCAAAGCAAGAATTTAGAATTACACTACACATGCTTCTCTAGACAAGCTTGGATTATGACTTCAACAACATGATATTCAAATGTTGTTATAACTAAAAAAAACTCTCCAACATCAATTCAATCTATAAAAAATAACAAATTAAATTGGTTGACTCAATGAATTGAACCTCTTTTAAACCCCTTTTGTCACCTTTGTATAAAAGAGAAAAAACTAATAAGTAAAAAAGTGGCAAGAATAAGAGTTAAGTCTATGTTTGAGTACTTTTAAACTAAAATAAAACAAAATGAGTACTTGGAGAGTGAGGGTATCAGAACAAAATTTGGCTTAATCACTTCAACTCAGTGAGATGTAGATGAATATTTGTAGCTTGCTTCCGCTTATGCTATTAGACCCACATCGGTTGCATCTGCGCGTTTTTCAGCATTTATATATAAATAGCGAACGAGAACGTTTGTCCCTTCGGGGACATCCGATAAAATTGGAACGATACAGAGAAGATTAACATGGCCCCTGCGCAAGGATGACACGCACAAATCGAGAAATGGTCCAAATTTTTTTGCAATTTTCGATTTCAATTTCTCCTTTCAGTTACGTTTCTGCATTTCGTTTTCCATTCATTTCGCGTTTTTGTTTTCTGTTTTCCTTTCATTGTTCATGCTTGTGATTAGGTTTTTACTGTTCTGGAATCGTTTTGCTGCGATTAGGTTTTTATGATAATAATTTTGAAATTGGGAGTATATTCTCAGAAAATTATTACATTTTGATGGTCCTAAATCTATACTTAAATCCTTTTTCTGATTTGGTTAGAGATATATACAACATTTTATTCTATTATTATTATTATGCACAATTTCATTGAATTTTGTGATAGGAAAGAGTTTTGGTAATCACATTTTTGGAACCCTAATTTATAGCCTCCAATGATTTGTTAATTATGAGTTTAGCTATTATTCTTATGGTATTGCCTCTACTGCGAAATTTTCCTTTGTATTTAGCTATTCATGGTTGTTAGTTACCAATTTAATTCACATGTTTTGTGCTGGTTAGGATTTTTGTATACTTGCTCCAATGTTGATTAATTGTTGTAATTATTTGCTGGTGGTTGTTGTTTTTTTTTGAATCGGCAAAATTTATTAAGCATCGACCTTTACAAGAAGTAGAAGGGGAGCAAGAAGCAAAAACAGAACAATACAAAGAAAGGGGATACACCTACACCAAAACGATGCAAAGAACCCCCTAGGCAAGACACAACACGCCCAAAACAACAGAGAATCAAGACAAAAACTCCCTAACAAAGGCTAAACAACAATCACCCAACCACTCAAAATAAAAGGCCTAAAAGACTAACGGAGTAAACAATCTCCGGGATCCCAAGACCATTCATAAAACAAGCACGGCACCAATTTTAATCGGGCCAAACTCCACTTCCAACTCACCATCTTTATCTCTTCAACGATAAGCCTTGGATTAAAAATTCCGGAAGCAAAGATCGCATTATTTCTTGCCTTCCAAATCGACCAAAGAGTTGCGTGCCAAATCAATACAAAACCTTTTCTAATTTTTAAATTCCACGCAGCTCCTTTTACCAAATCAAAAAGGGAAGCAATTGTAGGAGGAATTGTAAACGACACCCCAATCCATTTGAAGATTTCCAACCACACCAACATGGTACCCGGACAATGTAAGAAAAGATGAGTACACACTCCCAAGGTCTATCCGAGATCAACACTCCACGGGCCTCAAACCTTGCTGGTAGTTGTTGTTATTGTATCAAACCTGTGCTATTAGCAGCTAAAGATCTAATATATTTATAGAACAGGTGTGTGTTGCTAACACAATTTATTATTATGTAATTACTGTGTTGGATCACCGTGTGCCCCATTTCGCGGATTTGGATTTTTGTTTACTCAAATGAAATGGTTAGCATGTGTTGTAGACTTGGATGCAACTCAACTCAATTATTCCTGCATAATCCTCTGGGAATTGTGGATAGCTCGGAATCATGAGTAACCACGCCGGGAGCCTGTGACAGTTGAAGTTGTGTTTTTTGAAGTATTGAGAGTGAGATGGTGATTCCAAGTAGCTAAAGACTTAAAACTCCAACGTGTCAGTGTTAAATCTGATGCAGTGGTTGTGGTAAATTGTATCAATTCCAAAGTCATAATAGCTTCTGCGGAACGAGTAATCCAGGACTGCAGAGAGCTGCTGTCTGCCGATGCATGCACCCACCTTGGGGTCATATCAGAAGGCAGCTGAACTTTGATGCACGCAATCTTGTTGGAGTAGAGTAGTTTATATAATGGCCCCAAGTCTTGTGAATGTGTAAGTTTTTGTGTTGCTAAATATCTATTAATCTTGTAACTTTCTAACAAATTATGAGTGGAGCACTGAGCATTGAGTAGGAACACTAAGCTGAGCTGAACATTACCATTTCTTGCTGTCAAGAGACTATGCATTCATGCAGTTAGTTAATTTACAGCGTCGGGTTAACCCCTGTATTACGTCTTTCTCTTGAAATCAAAACTAGTGTGAAATCCAATGATGTAAATTTACTGACTACATGAATGCAGGATGGAGAATCCATGATGGTGATCAATAGACTATAGAATAATGAGTAATGATCATTAAAAGTATAATTTATGTTGTATTACATCACCTAAAAATACTCTCACAGAGTCACATGTATATTCTTGTAATTGAGTGTTCATTTCTACAAAAAACAGATTCAAGAACTCTTTCTGCCTGCACTTTCTTCTCTGTTAATTAATATAAAAAGTTTGATCCTTAACTAAAGGGTGTTTATAAGTGTATAAGACGATAGTTTCTTGAAATAAGATTCAACAATTAATAATAGGGGGAGGGGGTGTTGATAATAATTTACAATCAAATGAAATAAAGTTATGATTAGAGAGGATAGAGGGAAGCGCTATTATAGGGGATATAAAGATAACCTTTCAATGATAAATTAATTGAAAAACATCAACGGTAATAGTCCGTTGGATCTATAATAGCGCTATAATAGGGGATATAAAGATAACCTCTAGCCTCTAGCGCTATTATAGCGCTATTATGTTCTTACCCTGCCCTATATTTTTCTGGGGATTCTATAATATAATTTCAATATCAATAATAATGGTTGATTTATTCGCTTGCTGTTTGGATAAAAACAAGTTTTGAAGGGGTTTTTGGATTAGCTATCAGTATATATATATATATATATATATATAGATGAGCTTCTACATTTGTGTACTGGTTTGGTTATTCTATTTAATTTTATTTTGTTGATAATTTGGTTACTTCTATATATATATATATGGTTTGTATCATTCTTTAATTAAAGAATCATAAAACCAGATTATTTTGCTTTTGCAGCATATGAAACAGAGGAGATTACAAGCTATGTAAATATCACATACGTTTTCTGATTTTTCGATGGCCTTGTAACACTCTGCAACATAATATCTATACATTCTACAAGTTGAGAACTAGTTATGTTTCCATCTTTATTTGCATTTGTTGCATGGAAATTTGGCTTTGTTGATTGGAAGTTCATAGCCAATATTATCATTATGACATTATAGCTATAGTTGGTATATGGTATACAATTTTCAACTTTTCGGATACATCAACGGTAACCTATAATATAAAGAGGCTAATGTTGTTTATATTTTTTATAATTGAAAAAATAAATTAATTGATACCGATTTGATTAAAACAATGAAAAATAAATATGCATATATGATATTAAACCGTCATCAACTAGGTTACCGTTTAAATTGTAAAAAACATGAGAGTCATAAGTTTTTATTTTTTAAAAGTATTGTCAATAGTTAATAGAATTTCTGATAATTTTTTAACACTAGCCAATGATGAAATACCTATTTAGGTAGTCCATATTAGCATCTGCCCAAGAAAATATTGCTAAATAAAAATAGAAACTGAATAATTAGTTCCCATAATTTAACTTAATTGGTTGAAATATATAGGGGCTGAAGTTGGAATAACAAATGCTTCACTTATTTATCTTGTATTACATGTGTTAAGATTGTCACAACTTGTTTTTCTGACTGGGATATATAGTACCAATTTGTTGACCAAAGCTTACTCTTAGATTTGAACATTATTAATTTTTTTGACGGAAGATTTGAACATTATTATTGGGAGCTCTAGACCATGTCCAAAGCTGCGCCCACTTCTTGTTTGGCAGCAAGGACATAATTAATTTCTTTGTCCGAAGCTTCCTTTCTTTTTCTAAAAGGGACATGCTAAATAATGACATTATGGCATTTATTTTTTTGAAATGGTCAACGTAACGAGTTAAATATATAACTTTTGACTTGAAAAGTGATTTCTTGAATCTTTTTGAAGTTTAAAAATTGTCATTTTTAACAAAAATTGTTATATTTTGTATGTTTAATTAGTGTAATTGAAACACTTATTAGTATGACACTTTTTTTAAAAATAGTACTTTGTATAATACTAAATGTCATATTTGTGTTTTGTGCGATTCTTAAGAATAGTTTTGTTGATTTCAATAGTAATAAAAAAATGTTGCATCGATCTTTTAAATTTATCAATTTTTTGAGACAAAATAAAAATATAAATTTGACACTTTTTTTGAGATGGAAAAAGCACTCCCGTTCAGATTTATCTATTTGAAGGAAGAATACACTGAGTTTTTATATTTATAAATCCGAACGAATGGTTCTCTGTTCATAATTCGAACCAAAACTCAAGGGCTACTACTATGGCTAATGTTGGACAATGGGAAAAAGTTGGTTAAAATGTAACGTTGGTGTGAATTTTTTGCTGTGACTAGTGTGACTTCGATGGGTGCTTGTTTCCACAATCATACAAGTAATCTTGGGGCTCGATTGACAAGTTGGTGGCAAACAATGCTTTCAACTTTAGAAGGGGAAGCTTGGGCTCTTTTGCACATGGAAGCTAGAGGCTAGATTTAGAGGCTTTGAAAAGTTCTATTCGAAAGTAATTCTCAATTATTGATAAAAGCAAATTTGAAGCTAAATGAAATTCGGAATTTAGTTTAATTGTTGCTAGTATTATAAATATTATCTTCTCTTTTTGCAAACTTTGAGTAATTTAAGTAACTCATATGCTTGCGAGAACGGTCAATTTTTTAGTTAATTTTCATAAATTTGAGATAAATTTTTTTATTGAACATTTATTGATTAATAATATAAATTAGTTTTGTTTTAGTAAAAAAAAGTTTGCCTAAATTAATAAAACAAATTATTTAAAGTAAATACTCTTTTTTTTTTTCTTCTTATTCAGCTAAATAAAAAAAAATTAACAATTTTCCATTTTCAATTTTTTAATTATTTCATTTTATTTCCTCTTTGGCATTCAATCACACGAGTAATTAATTGAAAGCAAAAAAAAAACAACAAAGAAGTTGTTAATGTAATCCAATAATTTTTTGTATTATATACGCATCACTCAAACTTTTCTTGACCTTGTTGCCAGAAACGTCCATGATCCGAATCTCAGCATTTGTAACTGCATTGTGTGGATCCAACTCACCTCCACACCAATCATACGGGCAAAAGTTATTGTCCATAAGGACAATCCTTATGGATGGTCCATAAGCCAATCAAAACACAATAGCTTTATTCACGCGCCCTCCATATTACTCACACACCCCCCAAATTGCTCGCGCGCCCCTCATATTTCTCGTGCACCCCCCAAATTTCTCGCGCGCCCCCCAAATGTTGTGCACCCCCGAAATTATTATTTTTTGTTCCTTCCTCCCCAAATTTCTAGCCAAAACCATTTTGTTGTTGTAATGGTTTCCAGGAGTTGTACTCCAAAATCATTAAGTGCATAAAATGGTTTTGGAGTACAACGCTATAATTATGCACTTAAATTTTTTTTCCCTCCCTCCAGATTTCTAGCCAAAACCATTAAGTGCATTGGGTAAGGATTGTTGATTGTCTTCTTTGATTGGGTCATAACTCAACTCATAAATTATAACTACTTTCATAATTTTGTCATGTTGAAAATTATTGGAAAGGGTCAAGGCTAGTATTGTAAGTGTTAAGTGAATAAAATCGTTTTGGCTAGAAATCTGTGGGGAGGGAAAAAAAATGTTAAGTGCATAATTATAGCATTGTACTTCAAAACCATTTTATGCGCTTAATAGTTTTAGAGTGCAAATATCTGAAACCATTCCCAATGCAAAATGGTTTTAGCATGATTTGGGGGGCGCGCGCTACTGGGGGCGCGCGAGAAATTTGGGGGGTGCATAAGAAATTTGGGGGGTGCATGAGAAATTTGGGGGGAGGGAAAAAAAAATTAAGTGCATAATTATACCGTTGTACTCCAAAACCATTTTATGCACTTAATGGTTTTGGAGTACAACTCCTGGAAACCATTCCAACAACAAAATGGTTTTGGCTAGAAATTTGAGGAGGAAGGAAAAAAAAAAATTTTTTGGGGGCGCACGACATTTAGGGGGCGCGCGAGAAATTGGGGGACGCGCGAGTTACTTAGGGGGTGCGTGAGAAATTTTCCCTCACTTATGGATGGCTTATGGACAATAACCACACCCAATCATACGGGGCTAGCATTATGTATACAAATGGAGTATAATGTATATTACAATTTTATTTAAAAACAATGATGTGCATCACATGTGGATTCAATAAGAAAGGGATAGGGTTGTTGTTTGTTGTTATACCACAAATAACAATAATTTCCTTAAAATATATTTGATAGAAGCAAATCATATCATATAATATTAAAATGTTAATAGAATGATTTGAATTTGAATGGTTAATCAATTCTATACGTACCTAAAGGCGAATTATCCAAAAAGAATTCGAAGTATTTTTTGACCAAGCATCATATTATTAGTGTTTTTCCTTTGAAATTAGAGAGCTAATAAAAAAAGTAGCACTATTCAACTGTTTTAAGAGAAAAATTTATGTGATAAATTTTTTGTTTTAATATAAAATAATATATATTGTATATAAATGTGACAAAATTTGTGTCCATTTAAATATTTTTGTTGTTGTACTTTATTTTATTTTGTCTAGTAGCATAGTGACTAAAAATTTCACCCTTAATTAAGATGGATAAGTGAGATGACCGAGATTCGAACATAACCCCCCAATTGAGTTAAGCTCACGGGACTGCATTATACTTTATTATTACACGCCCTATCCATGTTTCCAAAATATGAAGTTAGAAAAATTCTTTTTGTAACTAAAATAATCTAAAATCCTCTCTTTAACTTATCCAATCATTCCTTAAAAAATAGAAAAAGCTTATCCAATTAGTACACACCGTGTTACCACATCATGATAACAGTGTTCTGGTAATGCATGCAACCTCATTGCAGAGTCACCCATAAAAGAAAATCAGTTTTAAAATCAATCAATAATAAAACAATATATTCCGTATATATATATATATATATTTAAATGGACCTACACTATTTCTTCCTAAGCTTAATTTAAAATTGTTCTGGATACATCAAAACAGTCTCACATCGCTTGATACTCGAGACAAATAGTAGTTTATATACAACACCCACACCTTTCAAACCAACCGAGGCGCCTTTTCTATAAAGGACAAAAACAAATACAAATCCTTGTACCAAAAAAAATAAAATACAAATCCTCATTTGCAACATCAAAACCCATATTGCACTAATGTCAAATTAATTAAGATTCATTTAAACACACACATAATCACATAAATCATGAAATTAATCAAACACAAATAATGACCAAATTAACTTAATTAAAATTGAGGTGTTACATAGAACATTTAAATACATTTTTAATTAATTTGTGCAAAATAAATAACTAACATTTGTTTTAAAATAAAAAAGGGTCATGTTAACTTATGTCATAAAAACACATGTTAAAATACCTAAAAAATATAACATTTAGTGATAAAAAAATTTAGTTTTTAAAAAATTGAATACACTAAAAATTTAATAAATTATTACCACATTTATTATGTTACCATTAAAAAAAACCAAGATTTGTGTACAAGAAGGGAAATGAGTACTTTGTGAAGGGGGAACAGCTTCCAGAATGCTTGGACATTCCCCAATTTATGTGGGACTGACTATGACAAAAACGTTCATCTACTGTACGCTGCTTTAGTCACCGTCACCTATGACACAGCACCTATCCCTTCCACGATACTCATGCATGCTTGCCAAATCAGCTCAACCCACTATTTTTTATTTTATCATATATTTCTTCTCATTGTCTTCATTTTGTTTTATTTTAATGTACATATTGCTTGCATGTACAGTTGTTCACTTTAGGGATGGGTGTACTCCTTGCAGGCTCAAAGCCCCACGATAAAATAATTTTGGTTAAATTATATTTTCGGTTCTTTAAGTTGGTTTTATATTTTATTTTGGTCTCTTAAATATTTTTGTTCCATTTTACTCTCTTATGTTGGTGCACAAAGGTGATAAATGAATAGAAAAGGAGAATATTATTGAATGCTCTGCAATGACGGCTACAAAAGGAGAATAAAAGATAATTTTTAATGACATCAACTACTAGTCTATTTATACACAAAAAACTAGGTCATAAAGACAACACAACAAAATACTAAAATACCCTCAAAATATAAATTACTTCTAACACCATCCCTTAATTTATATTTACACAAAACAGACAACACCAATTTCATCCCTCAAACGAAGAAATTGATCATTCTTGATAGCTTTTGTTAACACATCTGCCAGCTGCTTCTGGGTGCTACAGTGCACAACTTCAAGTATTCCATTCTGAACCTGATTCCTCAGAAAATGATACTTGGTCTCAATATGCTTGCTTCTCCCAAGCAGCACTGGGTTCTTGGCAAGATTAATTGCAGACTTGTTATCAATCATCAGCTTCAGAGGCTTGCTTACCTCAATCTTCAGATCCTGTAGTAAGTTTAGAATCCACACAGCTTGGCATGCGGTCAGAGCGCCTGCAATATATTCAGCTTCACAGGTTGATAGAGCAACAACAGGTTGCTTCTTGGAACACCAAGAAATAGGACCTCCTAGAAATTTGAACAAGTACCCAGACACTACTACAAAAAACACTTTTGGTTGAGGGGTTTCACATCAGTTAGCTGAATATCATATGTGAAAGAGGAATATGTATACATTTTACATATGATTTTAATAAGGCCTGATGTGAAAAATAAGGCATAAAGTGAAAATTAAACACGGTGGCAATCCTGTAAATTAAACTGAAAATATGTTATAAGGATTTCACATACGGCCACGTGTCCACCGATGTGAAATCCCTCTTTCACCTAACGCACACTCTACCAAATCTCTTTCAATTTTCTTTCACTCAGGAAACCCTAATCACTCATGAAGCCTTATCGCAAACTTATTCTCCATCCTCAGTTCTTAATCGCAAACTCAATCTTCCTCACGAATCCTTTCAATCGCTAAATCGTTCCATTCTCAGTTTGAATCAGCGAAATGAAGTCTCTCACGAAGCCCTCTCTCACTCTTGAAGCTCACGAATCCATCTCTCACTCTCGAAGCTCACAAATTGTTTCACTCACCGAATCATTCCATTCTCAGTTCCAATCAACCAATCGAAGCCTCTCATGAAGCCCTTTCTCACTCTCATCTCATTCACGGAGCCTTCAACCACATTTTCGCGAATTTGTAACATTTCGATGTTTCATTCTTTTTTCCTTTCGATCTATGAATATTTGATTTATGGGTATTGATTTTAGGGTTCCAAAACTCAGGTTAAAGTTTTCAGGTTAGGATTAGTGTTCTAAAGTATATTTGAAATTTATTTAGGTCAACTTGTAAGTTTTTTCTGGATTATTAATTATGGATTTAAGTACTAGTGTTTGCTGGATTATTAGTTCTGGGTTATTCTATTATGCAATGATATTAGTTCTTTATTTTTCTGGATGTGTTTTTATTATAAGTAACCTAAGATTTTGTATACAGCTTTTCTAACCTAAGACTTCTCATTCAATGTGTAAGAAGCATGTTTCTGTGATTTGATGGAAATTAGAGGGCTTTTGAAACATATGAACTGTTTTGTTTGTGTTTGCATCTATGTTGTGGCTATTCTTGTTGCTCTAAAACTTACACGGATCATTATGTATTTGGATAATTTTGTTTTTATGTTGTGGCTATTCTTGTTGCTCTAAAACTTACATTGCTATTCTTTTAGTGTCTGTATCTAGAATCTAAGTCATAAAAATTTATGCTTAACGTATATCATAGAGATATAAAGCTAGCTAGAGAACATTTTGTTACATTGCTAGATGATCGACCGAGGGTTTGATTTATTGTGTTCATGTGAGCAGGGCAGCTGGAGACATTTGCTCATAATTATTGATGATTAATATTGGTTTATTATTGTTTGTGTTGATTTTAGTAGGTTTTTATTTTACTATTTTCATTTTTTGTGGATTTGATTTTGGGTGAAAATATGATAATGAAAAATAATTTTTGTTAATGGATATGTGAAAATGAAATATTTATAGTTATGGGATTTGATTCTAGTTGATATTCAGTTTTTTGAAAGGAAAAATGAAATTGAAAGTTATCTAGTTATGGGATTTGATTCTAGTGTGAGCCTCAACTTTTTAATTCCAGCTTGGGATCTCAAAGGTACTACTACATTAAATCTAAAATTAATAACTTCAAATAATTTTATTCATGTTTTCTAAAGTTTTGCATATAGACTATTACTAAGTTGCTAATATGGAACCAAGTATGTGTTATTCCTCAGCATTTAAAAGTTACTGCTAGAAGTGAATTTGGTGTACATTTTTTTCTAAACATTTTATTTTCTGTGTGTGTGTGAATAAATTGTAGCCTGCTGCGGGCACATCAGTAACTGTGAAGAATGGTGTGACGTGCAAGTTTCCGGCTGATCCAACTGTTGCACTGGGTTATCTTTCTCTTGTATTTCTCATCGCATCAAGTGTGGTTGGATATCTTTCTCTGTTTTACCCTTACAAAGGAAAGTCTGTTCCTTAAGGGGTTCTCTTTAAAAACATTAGTTTCACTGTTTTCTTCAATATTGCATTGTAAGTACTTCTTCTTTATCACTTGTTTTATGATTTAACCTTCAATTATCTATTACTTCTCTCAAGGTCATAATGAACAGGTGAGTGAATCTAATTTTCAAAGTGTTTTTTTTATGCATTCCTTTGCTTTTCTTAAGTTTCTTTTACACATTCAAACTTTGCATGATTGTAGTTTCTATGGATTCCTTTGATGTCCTCATCTTAAGTTATAAGCATGATTCTATTTCATATAAATGTGTATGAAATAAAGTTGCAGTTGGCTGTGTACTTGAAGAGTTTGTTAATTCTTTTTTTCCTTCACTTCAAGCAATTAAACTACAAGTTATAAACAAATTCACTAGCTAGCTATATAGCTATAGGTTATAATATGGATGGATTATTAGGATAAGCATTGCATGGGTTGGATGGTTCTGGCATGACAGTTTAAGCATTTTTATACCATCTATATCTAGGTACTATATGCCTTTATTTTAAAGGGTGTGATTTTGTTATGGGTGGAATAGACAGGTCGTTCTCTATAGTCTGTAAACAAACACAGTCTATGCTTATGCTTCCATCTGCAATATTAACCAAAGCCTATTTGGTTGTTTTTTTATGCATTCCTCATCTTTTGTCAAATATAATTTCAATTGAATTGTTTACTTGCATGTTTTGACTGAAGGTAGAAATTTCAATTATCATGTTCAATGTGCTGCAGTTTTCATCTCTTTCCCTACTCTTTGGCTTGATTTTGTTTGATTCTACAGAGATCATGGACATATATGTATAATGTAGCTATGAGACAGTTTGTATAATTTTTTTAATTATCACTTGTAGGTTTACGGATTTTTCTAATATGCACAAGTAAGAAGTTAAGCTAAATTAGGCATATGTCTAGTTGTATGCCAATGTCCTGTAGTTTTGGCATGTAGAGGAAGCTTTCACTTACTTTTATGCCAATGTCATGTGCTTATATTTCAGTTACTGTTATGCCAATGTCATGTGCTTATATGTAGGGAAAGCTTTTAGTTTAGGTACTAGTTGCATTATCCTTTACATAATTCAGTTCTGTTATGGCCTTATAATTCACTTACTGTTATGGCTTTATTTTTGCTCTTGTTTTATGACAGTTCTGTTGTGGCTTTCCTTTACTTAATTCAGCTAGCAGACACTTGATATTGTTGCTGGAAGTCTGGTTCGTTGCTTAGTGGCAAGCTGCATCTGCATTTTTTTTCCTCCCTACTATCAGAGTTAGTGTAGAAATAGAGAATGCTCTTTTGGCTTTTGTATTGCATTGGTTTTGTGTTAGCTTTTGTATTCTGTATCAGTTGAACTTGTTATGGTGATTTTGCATTACTTGTGTTTGTAGAAATGTTATAACCTTGCTAGCTATTAATTGGTTGCAATGAAATTAATTTGAGTTTTAAAGAATTTTATTAGAGCTATATATATGTTGTGGTATGTGTGATGATGAAATAATTTTTAGGTACCAAATGGCTACTTGAATGTAGTCTGTGTGATGCTGCAATGCTGCAGGTACAAAAAAAAATAGGGATTTTACATCGGGGCCACAAATGAAAAGATGTGATATATTGGCTTTTCACATCGGGTTAAACGCGTATCCGAAGTAAAATATACATTGTTTTCTGATAAAATAAAATTAAACTTCACATTTAACATCGGAGGAAAATTAAAAACCGAAGTTATATAGTAGTTTTCACATCGGATGTCCAACCGATGTGAAATGTGTCAGACTTACCACATCAACTGCGTTTACATCGGACCTGAAACCGATGTAAAATGTCATTTTCGCCCGATGTTAAATCCCTTTTCTGTGGTAGTGAGAGGTACTTCTTCTATCAACTCTGTCTCCACACCAATCAGAATCTGAATAACTCAGAAGCTTTGATTCAGTCTTTCCTTCAGAGGGGAATAGCACTCCATGCTTCAGAGTCCCCTTGATATACCTCAGAATCCTGACAGCAGCTTGGTAATGAGACCATTTTGGTTTACTCATAAATCTGCTAACCATTCCAACTGCATAGCAAATATCAGGTCTGGTATTACACAAATACCTCGGAGAACCAACCAACTGTTTGAAGGTTGTAGCATCCACATCCTCTCCATCAGAATCAGAGTCCAGCTTCTGATTCGTATCAGAAGGTGTGATAGCAACTTTGCAATTTTCCAGCTTAAATCTCTTCAGAAGCTCAAGTTCATACTTCATCTGATGTAAAATGATTCCTTTCTCAGAATACAGAAATTTCATCCCTAGAAAGTAACTCATTTTTCCAAGATCTGTCATCTCAAACTCATTCATCAGAACCTTCTTGAACTTAGCTATCTCTTGTTCAGAACTTCCTGTCAGCAATATGTCATCAACATACAAACATACCAGAATCATATTGCCTTCTGAAGTGTGCTGAACATAAACACCATATTCCAACTCACATTTCTGAAACCCATGCTTTTTGAAAAATGAATCAATCTTCATATTCCAGGCTCGGGGTGCTTGTTTCAATCCATACAAGGCTTTATGTAATCTATACACCATCCCTTCCTGATTCTTTTTCTCAAAACCAGGAGGTTGTGACACATATACCTCTTCTTGTAATGGACCATTCAGAAATGCAAATTTCACATCTAAATGCATCAGAGGCCAATTCCTGTTAGCAACTATTGCGATTACCAGTCTAATTGTTTCATGTCTTGCTACAGGTGCAAACACTTCAGAATAATCTAGCCCAGGTTTCTGCAGAAATCCTCTTGCTACTAACCTCGCTTTGTGTTTGCCAATTGATCCATCTGGCTTTAGCTTCTGCTTGAAAACCCATCTGACATTGATGGCTTTCTTGCCTTTTGGAAGTTCTGACAACTTCCAAGTCATGTTTCTCTTTATAGCATCAAGTTCTTCTTTCATGGCCTGCAACCAGACTTGCTGCTTAAGAGCCTCTTCTGTACTCACGGGTTCAAAGTCTACTAACATTGCACACTGAATAACTTCTCCCTCAGAGTCTACTTCAGTGTCTTGCAGCATATCAAACTCTGCAAATCTTCTTGGGATGCTTCTGATTCTCTGTGGTCTCTGATCTTGTTCCACAGGATTTCCTTCAAAAGTTGGGATTCCAGAAGTGCTATCTTCAGAAGTTCTTTCTTCAGAAGTTTCACCTTCAGAAGTGTGTTCAGAAGCTCCTTCAGGGCCTTGACCTTCAGAGTCACCTTCAGGACCACCTTCAGAATCTCCTTCAGAGTCAGAGTCTCCTTCAGAGTCTGAACCACCTTCAGAATCTCCTTCATTGTCAGAGTCTCCTTCAGAGTCTGAATCTCCTTCAAGAATTCTCACATCAGAATTGGATTGGGTTTTGCTCCAATCCCAAGTTTCTAATTCCTTCACAATGACATCTCTGCTGAATTCAATTCTATTAGTCTCTGGACAATAGAGTTTGTACGCACCTGTACTGTGGTACCCCACCAATAACATTACTTTGCTTCTATCATCAAGTTTCTGTCTTCTGGCTTATGGGACATGCTTGTAACAAACAGAACCAAATACCTTCAGATGACTAACACTTTGCTTATCTCCAGTCCACTTCTGAATAGGAACTATTTCCTTCAGCTTCTTCGTTGGACATCTGTTGAGCACATAACATGCAGTTGCAACAGCTTCACCCCATAAATTATGAGGAAGCTTCTTCTCTTTCAGCATGCTTCTCACCATATCAAGCAAAGTGCGATTTCTTCTTTCAGCAAGACCATTGTGTTGAGGAGTATAAGGAGCAGTAACCTCATGCTCAATTCCATTCTCCTCACAGAAAGTTTTGAACTCATTGGAGTTATACTCACCACCACCATCTGTTCTAAGAATCTTCAGAGTCTGGCCACTCTGATTTTGAACCTTCACTCTGAATTTCTTGAATTCAGCAAACACCTCATGTTTGAACTTTATCAGGGATACCCATGTCATTCTAGTGAATTCATCTACAAATGACATAAAGTATTTATTCCCTCCAATTGATGCTACTGGAAATGGACCACACACATCAGAATGTACTACTCCCAAGGCATGTTTTGCTCTTGGAGCTACTTCTGATGCAAATGACAGTCTTGGTTGCTTCCCTTCCATGCATACCTTGCATGACTTCTCATGTTTCTTGATTGTAGGAATTCCATGTACCAGATTCTTTGATTTCAGGTGCTCCAGGCTTCTGAAATTCAGATGACCAAATCTTCTGTGCCACAGCTCACTATCCTTCTCAACACTTGTTGCACTAAGGCATTCAGAGTCTGTAGTTCTGACATTCACCTTGAATGTCCTGTTCCTTCCCTGTTCTGACTCCATAATCATCTTCTGATTACGATCATACAGCTTCAGAAGATTGTTCTTCATGGTAACTGAAAAACCTTTCTCAATCAGTTGCCCCACACTCATCAGATTGCTTTTCATGCCAGGTACATACCACACATTCTGAATCAATGCTGCTTTTCCATTGCTCAGAATAACTCTGACATTTCCCATACCTTCAGCATTGAGGTATTTATCATCATCACATCTGATCTTTGTACTCTTCCCAGAGTCAAAGTCAACCAGCCACTTCTTGTTTCCAGTAAGATGGTTTGAACACCCTGTGTCCATATACCACCACTCTGATGAATTCATATCATCAGTTTCAGATGCCATTAGTAACACAGATTCACCATCAGAGTCATCAGAACTTCTGGCTATATTTGCTTCTTCTGACTTTCTTTCCTTGTTTGACCGGCAATCAGCAGCAAAATGGCCAAACTTCTGACAACAGTAACACTGGATCTTCTCTTGTCAAATCTCTCCTTTCCCTTCTGATACTTCTGCTTATCAGAGGTTGAAGTTTCTGGCTTCTGAACTCCATCAGATCTTCTCTTGGCTTCTGACCAAGACTGCTTCTGATGCTTCTTTCCAGAGGCTGCTTTCAGAGCCTGCTGCTCTACTTCTCTTTCAGAGTTTCTCTCAGTCAGACGCAACTCTTGTGCTTCTAGACTGCTTTGTAGCTCTTCAATTCTCATGGAACTCAGATCCTTGGAATGTTCTATAGCTACCACAATGTAATCAAACTGAGGGGTAAGGGATCTCAATACCTTCTCAATGATTACTTGTTCTGAAAGGGTTTCACCACAAGCTTTCATCTCATTGGTGATTAGAATCATTCTGGAGATGTACTCAGGGACCTTCTCGTTGTTCTTCATGTTGAGATTCTCATACTGCTTTCGTAAGGACTGGAGCTTCACCTTCTTCACTGATGCATCGCCACCATAGCATCTGACCAGTGTATCCCACGCAGCCTTCGCCGTTGCTGAATCAGCAATTTTCTCAAACACGTTTTCATCCACACACTGATGGATGTAGAACAGCGCCCTCTGATCTTTCTTCTTCGTATCCTTCTGTGCGAGCTTTTGTGCATCTGTTGCATCTGCTGCTACTGGAACGTAGCCTTCAATGACAAGTTCAAGCACATCTTGAGCACCGAACAGAACAAGCATTTGTTTCATCCAACGATTCCAGTTTTTGCCATCAAACACTGGAAGCTTGGTACTCATACCACCGTTTCCGTTCATCTTCAACCTTTGTGCGTTCACTCAAATCTCACTAAACACTCGTGTTTCCCAATCCCGCAGAATCATAAAATGTGATTCTGTTACAACTTCGTTCAAGATTCAACTCGAATTCAAGAAACGAAATCAATCACACAACGCCTCACGTTTCACTCGTGTTTCCCGTGGATTCGAACCGGAGCTCTAGATACCAATTGTTGGTGCACAAAGGTGATAAATGAATAGAAAAGGAGAATATTATTGAATGCTCTGCAATGACGGCTACAAAAGGAGAATAAAAGATAATTTTTAATGACATCAACTACTAGGCTATTTATACACAAAAAACTAGGTCATAAAGACAACACAACAAAATACTAAAATACCCTCAAAATATAAATTACTTCTAACATCTTAAATCACAAATATATATAATTTGATATTTTAAGTTTTTTTTGTTTTAATTTGATTCCTTAAACTACGAACATTAATTTTGATCCTTTAAAGTTACAAATTTTAGACAATTTAGTTCTCTTATTAGAGATTAAAGCATCTTAATATTTCTAATTTAAGAGATCACAATATGTTCAATATTCATAAAGTTAAGGATCAAAATAAAATTTTAAAAAATTGAAGGGACTAAAATGAAATAAAAAACTTAAAAGAAGAAAGTAAAACCTAAAATATCAACTTGAGAAGTCTCTTGTCGAAAGCTTGAGCATTTGAAAGTCTCTTTCTTAGTGATTGAGCAAATTAAAGTCTCTTGCTGGGAGCTTGAGCATATAAGTCTCTTACTTGATATTTGAGCAAACGAAATCTCTTGCAATTATAATCTTGTTGATTATAGTGAACTACCTTGGAAATACAAGGAGACTGAATTACTCTTAATTTGTTGGAGAAACCAATATAAAATTGATTTTTGTTGTCTTCTCTCTTTCTCTTTGCTTTTATTATCCGCTGCTTATTGTTTTCAAAACAAACACTCATCAAACTTTGAACCACTTTAGAAACTGACAAGTCCAGTTTTATCAAAAAGCAAGAAAAAATTAACACAATTCAACCTCATATTATTTCTTTAAATGAAATCTTTATATAGTATTTCAAGTTCACCCGACCTTTTTAAAATAGCCAATTTTAAAAGCTTTAATTATTATTTTGTTAAATATTTAATAAAATGATTTCTTTCATTTGAATTTTCTTCTTTGGATTTTTTCGTCCAATGTTGGTTTACTCGTATTGTTGTGATGTTATTTGTTTTGATTTTTCGTCTTTGTACAATGTTTTTTTCCTTCTTCAGTTTTACAGATCGATCGAAATTTAGTCTACATTTGAAGACTCTCCCGTCTTCAACGTTACAGATCCAAAAGTATGACTATTATAGACATTTAAATTTTATCATATCAATTGTAGTTTTTGTCGGTAAGCCATTTTATACTATTAACTCAAATGCCCTGTTTACAAATTTATCCTTTTTAATTTTTAACGAACTTAATTATGTAATAACTTTGAACCATGTATTTTACAAATTTAAATAAATTAAATTTATTGTTTTTAGTAAAAAAAAATTCTTATCTACCAAAAAAAAAATCTTGATAAAAAAAACAGTAATTGCTGTAATTTTTTGATAAGGCAATGGTATGAGTTGACTCTGACCGTCATATGAGTTGTATCCGTGTCAAAGTGTCAACAACGCAAGATAAGATGATCAACCGATGTAATTAAATTAAATCAAACAATTATCCAAAAAAGAAAAAAAGAATAAATGAAACAAGAAAAATACCAAAAAGCAAGAATATCCAAAAGCATATGACATATAACCAGAATATTCGTTGCGAAGATCCCGTTAGCATTTCAATTCAATTCTCTTACATTTCATCCTATATAAATACCTTTCTCTCCCACCTTCACATTTCATCATCAAAACCAAACCAAACCAAACCTTCTTTTCATTCAAACAATCCCTCTCCCACAAAAAAAAACAAAAAAAAAACAAAAAAAAATGGCTCTCAAAGCCGTCCACGTCTCCGACGTCCCTTCCCTCGATCTCGTCCCTGAATCTCCTCTTCTCTCCTCCCGTTTCCCCAACGGTACGTGCCATTAATCTTTTTTTCAATTATCAATTAATTATCCATAATAGATTATTAATCTTGATTTTATTGATTAGGTTTGGAGATGAGCAATGGTGGATTCAAGATGCCAAAGTTCGTTGTTATTGGACACAGAGGAAACGGTATGAATGTATTGCAATCTACGGATCGGAGAATGAGAGCCATCAAAGAAAACTCAATCATGTCTTTCAACGCTGCTTCTTCTTTTCCTCTTGATTTCATCGAATTTGATGTTCAGGTACATCATCATCATTCATCACATTTTCTTTCTATTTTCGTTTCTCAATAAAATTATTATTATTTTAAAATAATAATCCAAAAATTATCCAGATGCATGTATTTTTTCCAGTTTCGCCGCGTATCTAGAATCGACACGTTTTTTCGCCGAGATTTCCGGTTATGTCCTTGTGGCAATTTTCGTAAATACTTTTCGGGTTTAAGGGTTTTTCTGTGGTTTGGTTTCTTCGGTTCGGTTCAATCCAGATACTGATTTTTTTTTTACTTTTGGGTTTGGGGAATATTTTTTTAACTATGAAAAAAAGTTTTTGGATTAAAAAATTTGAAGGTGAATGAATGAATGAAGAAAAAAAAAAAGACACAAAAAAAGTTAAAGCAAAACTCCGGGTGTGTGATTTTTTGTAGGTGACCAAAGATGACTGCCCAGTCATTTTCCATGATGATTACATTTACTCTCAAGAAAATGTAAGCTATTTTTCTCTGATCATAATTTTTTATTATTATTTATGTTATTTGAGATTTTGATGTGATTGTGAGGGTATTTTGGGTATTTTTGCAGGGTAATGTATTTGGGAAGAGAATACCTGAGTTGTGTTTATCTGAGTTTCTTTCGTATGGGCTTCAAAGAGAGCCTGGAATGGAAGGAAAAATATTGGTCAGAAAAACAAAAGATGGAAAGATATATAATTGGGAAGTTGAACAAGATGACACACTTTGTACCCTTCAAGAAGCATTTCTCAAAGTTGAACCTTCTTTGGGTTTTAACATTGAGTTGAAATTTGATGACCATATTGTTTATGAACAAGCTTATCTTATTCATGTCCTTCAAGCCATCTTAAAGGTATAATAACCACAAACAAAAAATTGTTATTTTTACCATTTACTTTTTGTTTTGGTCCACGGTGAATTTTATGTAATTACCGTGGGGCAGCGCGTTTTTGCCAAAGTAACACTTTGGTGCCCATAGATTCAACGTGATTCCAAACATGCACTTTAGTCTAGGTTTAGTATCACATCATGATATATCAGAATCACGGTGAACCATCATAATTCTGGGATACTTATTGTGATACGAAATGTACACTTAATGAAATAGTGATATGCTATTATGATTATTAATGTTTTTAACTCGATGAATGGTTTGGAACAGATTGTTACTGATTACGCCAAGGATCGGCCTATAATATTTTCAACTTTTCAACCTGATGCTGCAGTACTTGTCCGCAAATTGCAAAGCACCTACCCCGTGAGTTTTCGCCTTTTTTCATTGTCTTGAAGTTGTTCTTTGTTCTATTTTCTGAGACTCTAACATGGTGTGGTTGTTTTTTGATGGCAGGTTTTCTTTTTAACTAATGGAGGGTGTGAAATCTATGAAGATTTGAGAAGAAACTCCTTGGAGGAGGCCTTAAAACTCTGTTTGGAGAATGGATTGGAAGGAATTGTTTCTGAGATTAAAGGGATATTTAGAAATCCTGGAGCAGTAAGCAAGATCAAGGAGTCCAATCTTTCTCTTCTAACATATGGCAAATTAAAGTATGTTATTGGTCATTTTTAGTCAAAGTTGTTTCCTTAATTGTTGTTTAATGTAATGTTTTTGTTACTGATTTTATGTTATTTTGGCATGGTTACAGTAATGTTCCAGAAGCTGTTTACATGCAGCACTTAATGGGAATTGATGGGGTAATAGTAGATTTTGTGCAAGAAATAACAGAGGCTGTTGCAGATATGGTGAAACCAACAAAGAATATTGGTGAGGAAGAGGGTTTGACTGAAGAAGGGATTGAGAAGGTGGAAGTGAACAAATCAAAGCCTCAATTTTCACAGTTGGAGCTTTCTTTTCTTTACAAGCTTATTCCACAATTGCTTTTGCTTTAACAAAGAAAAGATGGTTTTAAATTTGATTTGGCACACACATTGATGATAGTTTAGGAGCTTAACTCCTGCTTTTAATTTTTCTTTTAACACAATTTGGGGATATTTCTATGATGCTTAATCCTTTGTACATTTATATTTTCTTCTTTTTACTTGAGGATGAAGGAAATAATGATTATGTATGAACAAAATAGTTGGGAGGTTCTCCATTCAAATATAACTGAAATTGACTACAAATGTTTTCTTTTATCCATAAATTACACGTGTGAAATATAACAGCCAGAATTGACTTAGACAAAAAATGCATTTGACCACTTATTAAGAGTGAACTCTTTTACAATTTCAAAGTTATAGGGTCCAAATTGGAACAACAATTTGTAAATAAAGCACAATTTAAATTAGAAAGGAATATAGTGCATGCTCTTCGTCGTAGGAATACCGGTGTGTCCGAATTTAGTTCTATTATTTACAAGATCCAATGTATGTTGTCTTTAAATGTCGGCTTTAAGGTGAAGCCAATTAGGCGTCAAGCGAATATGATCGCTCATACTATAGCTAGAGCGGCCATTTCTTGGTCTCGTCGCCGTATTTTCGATTCGGTATTGCCTTGCAAATATTCTTGCAAATGCTAATTCATGTGTGCCAATATTTGAGCACACGTGAGTGTATCTTGAACTCTTTGAATAGTGACGATTTAACTTTGTTTGAGTAAAAAAAAGACATTATTAAGCTCTAGAATTGGATCACAAAAATATCTGTGGATATTCTCCGCAAAAAAAAAAAAATCTTTCTGTGGATTTATAGTTCAATATTGAACAACATAAGAGGACATTTGGGAAAACTATGAAGACACTTTGACGCAAGAGGTTTTTGACATTCTGTTTGTTCTTTTTTTATTTCTTCACCACATTTGCGCCAGCGGCGGTTTTGGAAGACTCCTTAGTTTCTTTAGTTTTAGCCGTTTTATCTAGAGGTAACTCCGCCAGAAGCAAGATGGTCACGAGTACTAATGCAACAAAGGAATCTTATCCGTTACTAGTTGAT
Organism: Trifolium repens; assembly: GCA_030408175.1. Classification (NCBI taxonomy): domain Eukaryota; kingdom Viridiplantae; phylum Streptophyta; class Magnoliopsida; order Fabales; family Fabaceae; genus Trifolium; species Trifolium repens. The sequence continues at coordinate 19,148,143 of CP125849.1, forward strand.
AGTTGTACTTTGACGGAGTCTTCTTATCACAAGCACCCGAACCTTGTTGCTCCTAGCCTCAACAAGGTAGGTTTTTCATTCTTCATTGTTAGCTTTACTCATCCTTGCTGCAAAAGGGAACAAAAGAGGCGAGCATTACTAAATAAGGTGTCCTAATATAAAAAGGAAAAGAAAAGAAAAGAAGAGAGCAGTGCAACAATCTTACTCAGTAAAGAGACAAAGGTCAAGGAGGGGTTACTTTCAATATCTAGCAAATCCTTGATGGAAATATTGGCGAAAAACTCCATGAATTTTAAACAGGATTTCTATAACTCAGATAAGGGAGCTTTTATGGTACATATGAAAAGTTATAATGTACCGGTTTGCTTTTCACTGTTGAAAAATTGAAGATACAAAACACACAGAGAACACCCTATTTTCAATAGTTTTCATTAATGGCAATTTTGGTAATTATCATCATAATTTTCCACCATTTTTTTGTTGTTGGAAAAAACGGCTTTTGTTGTGGCTCATCGATCCATTACTCTTAGTCTTATCTTCCACCGGCATCTAAGGAACTAGCCAACTAGGGAATACTGCTTAATAAACATTGTGCCATCATTTAACAAATAATTATTATGAAAGTTGAGGGGTCAAAATCGCAAGTTTGTGAAAGTTAAGAGGCAAACAGTGTCATTTAGCTAATAATAAACACATTTTTATTATTTAATACTTTTTAATAAATAATAAGTAAAAATTGCAAAATTGTATCTAATTAAATAAAGATGAATTAAATTATAAATAAAATAGTTTATATAAAGGGATATAATTAATATTTAATATAGATATAGATTGTAGAAACAATTTTTAAAAATTGATTACCAAATGGATTTTATAATTTTCTTGTCTCTAAAACTGTTTTTGAAAATTTGATTACCAAATGAATTTTCTCATTTGTAAAATAGTTTTGAAAAGTCACATAACCAAACACGTTTTTTTCATTTCATTTCTTAAAAACTGTTTTGAAAATCTAATTTATAAAACACATTTTCAAAACTAAAAAACAAAACTGTTTCAAACAGGCTTTTACTTTTGCCACCCTACTAGTTACTTGTGTGTCCTTTGTCTTTTCCGTTTTACTCTTCCGCTATTTAAGTAGCAGATGTTATAAAAATGAGAAATTTTGAAAAATGTCGTCCGCTACTTAGTAGACAAGGATATTTTGGTCAAACTCTACTCCTACTAGTGGTTGAAGACGACGAAATTACTTGAATTTCTAACTATCATAGGTGGTGGTCGAGTCCGTTTACTTGTTTAGGCATCGACTAACTATGTTATTCATGTTATTTCCTCGTTTTGTTGTATTATAAACTTTCGCTGTCTAATTTGGCACACCTTATACTGAAGAGACTAACCGATTGATATATATATCTATATATATCTATCTCATTTGGTATTTGTTCAGCTCTTCCTCTTCATTTTCGACAAAAAACTAACACAAAAATCATCAGAAAAGAATTCTCTCCATTTTTCTTCACAGATAATTTTTCGTTTTCGACTATGTTTCATTGGTTTGGAAACTGATATTGTCGTATCAGCTAAATTGATATTGTAGTATCAATTTTCGAGTGATTTTGTTGAACCATTCAAGAAGGTGTTCCTTCCCGATCATTAAAGTGCAGTAATCGATCGTTTGAACGGGCTGTTTTATTCAGGAGGTGCGCGCGGTTGATTGTCTGCTTTGCACAATTTAAACAGTACCGCGAAACGTTTTAAAGAGAGCAACCTGATCGTGAGTCAGCCGGTAATTTCTTCAGTTCTGATTTTCGAAAATTATTATTTTTTTAATATAAAAAACAACATAAAATTAAACTTAAGGACTGAGTAAATCAAAATAACAACCGTAAAATGGGAAATATAAAATATTGCATATGTATTTAAGAGGTTTTTTTTTAAACAACATGTATTTAAGAGTTTTTGTATATCCTTCCTTGCGAAATACTACTTTCTAGTTAATACCTAAAAAAATATTTTAAAAAATACAATACATTTACATTATTTTTGGTCAACAATACATTTAATAATAAATTCTTGGTTACTGAGTGCATCCTGGCAAGTGTATCAGTCTGTCGTCGAGTAATAATTCACACTCTAGGTGTCTAGAATGAGTTCGTATCCACAGGGATCGTGCCAAAGCTTCGTTAGCGTTATTTAAGTTGCTAGTTTTGCATTCGCTTTGGTTTTTGAAAAGGGTTTTATAAAAAGAGCGATATGCTTGCAAAAAAATAAAGATAAATTGATTCAAGAAATATAAAGGCTGGGTATGGTGGTTGGACTCACTTCATTCTTCCTATTTGGCATGAAGGGTGTATAACATAGCTATTCAGATTATTGTTCGGCGGTGACTTTTCCTTCCTTGTAGTAACACCTTACTGTTACACTATGTATATTGAAGTTTCCCTACGTTAACAACTAAGGTACCTACGTGAGTCTAACCTCGATGTGTCACATACCCTAATTACTAGGTGAGTTATTCATTACACATGCATTATTATCTTCACCAATTGCCTCTAGGTCCTAGTATCGAGCTGTTCAGCTTCTAAGTGCTCAGTTTACACCTAGTTCATGATTCCTCCTCTAATCGCTCTGTTCACGACTAGTTCAGGATGTTACCGTCTCTATACACCTAGCATTATTTACTACTAGTTCCGGACCATATTAAGTTAAGACCTAATATCGATTCTATGGGCGCTCCCGCTCATCCGGCCAGATTACGAGATACGTTATTAAAATGCAAGAAAGTAAATAACAAACATAATACTGAATAACATTTATTATAACTTTGACTCAATCACAGACTCCAAATATTCATACGGGAGTTCATCTTCTCCACCATAACCTAAGGCATTTAATACAAAAGACTACATATTTAAATTACAAGAATTATAACCTAAATACAAAAGCCTAAAGAAAACATACCTTGCTGAGTTAGTTTTCCCATAAGGGGAGAAAACTACGCCCTTAGAGCTCCTCCGAACACCTCCTTTATAGTAGAGAGTGTTCTACTATTTCTGAATGAATTAAACAATGAGTGGAGGGCTCTATTTATATTTTCCGTATTGGGCCTCAGCAAGCCATCGTGCTGCGATAGGTCCATCGCAGTACGATGGGAAGATTCAGTTCAATTTTATAACTGATCCTGTGCATTTCATCAGCTTGGTCGCCAAGTAATGTCATCGTGCTGTGATATAGTGCATCGTGCTGCGATGAACAGATTTTTTGCAGATTTATTTCTTCTGTTTTCTTGGCCAGCAAGCAGCTTCCATCGTGGCACGATGGAAGCCATCGTGCTACGATGAAATGCTCATTTTCTTCATATTTTGGGCTTTTTCTTGTCTTTTTGCATTGTTGACTCTGTCTTGATGCTTTTCTTGGATTCTGTAGGTTTTTCTTCGTATTTGAGTCTGTCTTGGTCATTTTACTACTAAAACTAATACTAAAAATACCATAGAAATTCCTGTCATCAGTTACCTTATTTTAATTTTTTTGAAGAAGATATTTTTTTTTATTAATTCCACCGACACTAATTAATGACCACTTTATTGTTGGATTTCAAGTGTGAGTAGTTAAGTACCATATTGACTATGAATGAGAAGAATGTTGTATTTATAAGATATGACTCATTGTTTCTCTCACTTACCGACCTCCATGTTGGAAGTGTTTTCTTTAAGTGTCTTGTATAATCCTGACTGTATCTGCACATCATTGACTTGTACTTTCCACAAGCCAAAGTTGATTCTTCCATCAAACTTCTCTATGTCAGACCTCATAGCACTTAAGTAAGATATAGCAGCTGCATAGTACCACCCCTTCTTCAACACATTCACAATATCACACTTCTTTTATCTGACGTGGAAGATCGGACAATGTTGCAACCATAGAGCATACAAAGAATTGTGATATCTCACCGAACCAAAGCTCTTGATACCACTGTTAGGAAGGCAGGAGAAGAAAAATAAACACAATCACAACACAGGAATATAACATGGAAACTCTAAAACCGAAGAAAAAGACTTCTCTTACGTACTCTCACCCCAAAGCCCCAATACAACCATACTCTCACAAAGCAAATATTTAAACTAAGTCAGATGTATAAGTTTAAAGTGCTACTGACTGATGCATCTAAAAACAAAGAACTTAAGTCTTATATATAGCTTTGGTCTTCCCCTTGTTTCGCCACACTAAGCGATGTGGGACTTCTCTAATAACTAATAATTTTAACATCCTTCTTTATTTAAAAAACTGGGCGATGTAGGACTTGAAAATCAACCCCAACATTTATAATGATCCTTGAGGGGATTCAAACTTGCGCAATATCTCTTACCATTAAGCTATAAACTCAAGTTTTTATTTATTTATTTATTTTTTTACGCAACCTCAAGGTTCTCTTTGAAAAACACATAATAATCATTTTAAACTTAAGAATAAATGAATAAAAAAACTTACATAATAGAATTATAAAACATAGGTCTATGATTTTTTTTTTCTAAATGAGATTTTAATTTTTTAACTGGCAGAGACTAAATGTAAATATCCTTTTTAGGAGAAACATTTGTATAGGCACAAACACAAATTATTTGTATTTTGACACACATATAAAATTCAATTAAAATTAAAAGATAAATGAAATAGTCAATATCAATTGATATGACTAATTTAATTATGGTTTAATTTTTTATCATTTATGTATGTGTGCGTATAGATAATGGATTTGAGGTTGTTCCTACGATAGAAATGCTCCCTTTTTAGTAATAACTCAAACTGTGAAATTTTAACCCATTCACTAAGACTCAATCCGAGTTGATTTGATTACTCATTCCTTAATTACTTCATCAAAAGATAAATATTGTACTTGTTTTGTAAAAATGCATGACTCTGCTTCTGAAATAAAATAAAATAAAATAAAGGAAAAAAAAAATTAATTCCTTATTTTTTTTCTTTCTTACATATAATATTAGAGTTATGATTCTTCCTTGTGTCTCACAAATTTCTCTCTCTACATCTTGTTCCTCTCTCTCTCTCTTATAATTCAACATTGAAAACATTGCATGTCTTCTTCTACCTATAAATTGAAATCCTATGAAGATATTTTTCCTTAGACACATTCATCCAAAGAACTCTAACTTCACATAAAGCTAAGACTTTCTTGTGACAAGATCATGGCTATAGATAAATATGTTGCTTATGATTTGGAAGCTGGCCCCAAGTTGCCTGTTGGATTCAGGTTTGATCCAACAGATGACATTCTTGTGAACTTTTACCTAAAGTTGAAGGTTTATAATCAACCTCTTCCACTTCATGGCATTCAAGAATTTGATGTCTTTCAAACTGAGCCTTGGATGCTTCCATACGGTTAGTGAAATTTTCATATTTCTTTTCTAGAAAAGCTCTTTTTTACTGATATTACCGTGAATGTCAGAATCACGCATGGTGACTCACCATGATTTTATAGAAGTTACAGAGAGTAACTTTTGAAAATTCACGGTGAATTACTGTGATTCTGATATATCTACTGTGATACCAAAAAGACATTTAATTAATCTTTTGTGGGGGGTTTTGTTAATCTTGAGTATGAACATATTTTTTTTTTAGATATTCAATTTTTATATGCCCCATGAATACATGTATGCAATGTTTGCAACCGGGAATATTGTGATAATAATTAGCGGATGTCAATTATTACTAATTTACACCCGCTTGGCATCCGCTAATTATTATCACAATAGGGAAATTATAAAAAAAATAAAATTGAATTGATTCAATTTTTTTTACAGATAGGAATTCATTCAAAGATAGGAAATATTATTTCTTTGATATTAGGAGGTTCCTAAACATGGATACGCGAATCGCTGGAAATGGTGAATGGAAAACGGTGGAAAAGAACAAGGAACTTCCTCTTCCAAGCAATTACTTGATTGGTAGAAAGAACACCCTTGTATATTGGAGAATACAAGGAAATGAAGTTGTTAAGACACAATGGATGATGCATGAATTTCGCATTGGTACAATTTTTCATCCAATAAAGGTAACAAATACAATAACGACAACAATCACTATCAAAAACATTTGATTTTCTGTAATTGGGGGCTAAAACTACTTGATGCTATAACTAATTCCCGAACTAAATTAAAGTGGCGGTGAAAGAAAAAAACATTTGATTTTTTAGAGTAATTATATTTTTGTAGTTTTTAGCTAAAAAACATACCATTTTTTTGAAAAATTGGCTTTTTTTGTCTTATTTATTTAGTTATTTATTTATTTATCTATTAGTAACTATATATAGCCATCAAATTTTTTTGAACTCAAATTAATGTAGGTGAGAACTTTAGGTGCCTATCGCATTTTTAAGATGAAGGTTGCAAAGGTTAAGAAGAAGGTGAACACACCAACTGTGATTGATTTTACAATGGAGGATGCAAGTTCATCCACCCCTCCTCCTTCTCCATGAGCTCATTTTTTCATTGAAATAGCTTTGATAGATGCATCCTTTTAGCTTAATGAATTTATTTGCAAGTCATCATGTGGACATTAAACATATTTTATCATTTCTGTTTTTTCGAATTAGTTTTGTATTTCCTGAATAGGTCAACCTTTCGAACTGCTGTCACGAGCAGGCAAGAGACAACTTGGCGAACCGAAACATCTTAGTAGCTAGAGGAAAAGAAAGCAAAAGTGATTTCAATAATAGAAAAGAATTATGATAAATGCATAATTTGTGTTATGAGAGGAAAGTCCGTTGAACTCGGCGGTTGGAGTCAAGATTTTTAATAACACTGTTACATTACACTAATATGCAACTAGTATCCTTTGCTAATAGGTATTTCTTTTTACACATTTTATTTGAATATGCACTTGTACATCTATTGATGTGGATAATTCTAATAGCTTCACAAATAGCGAGTATTAATTTTTCTATATTAGACACTATTAACTGACCTATTAACTTAAAATTATGCACCTCAAATGTGTACATATTCAAATAAAATGTATATCAGAGTATTCACCTTATTAATTACACTCTGCATCATTGATTTTTTTCGTATTGAGAATACTGAGTTCAGATCACCTCCAGTCCCTTATGCTCTAGTTTTTCCAGTTCAGTGCTCAGATCTTTGACATGTGGGAAAAATCATTTCAATGGTCCAGATTAAAAAAAAAATAAAAAAAATTGTAAACGTGAATGGCATTTCCTCTTCTGCGCATACACTGATTTTCTTCTTCTTCCTAACTACAGCATCGAAACATCACCAACCACATAGCAATGAAAACTCTCTTTTTTTTTTTATCATAACACAAGTTACAAAGTTAATTTTTTTTTTCTGCATAAAATATGGAGAAGTATCAACATAACCAAAAGGGGAAGATTACAAGTTAGAATAGAAATCTAGAAATGAAATAAAAAGTTCCAACATAAAACTATTACAATCAAATAATCTTGAACAATCCTTTGCCAAAATAGCACTAGAATAGACTCATTCAATTTCAATGCAGGAATCGTTTCAACTTACAACTTAGAATTAGATAAAATTGATCTCAAAAAGTATAGAGAGAAAGGAATTCGAGTTGCAAATACGCCGGATTTGTTAGTCGATGACGTCGCCGGCGACGGAATAGGACAGACGAGAGAGATTGTTATGGGGGAGATGGAATATAGATGGCGGCGGCGGCAAGAAGGCGAGATGGTGAAGCGACAGAGAAACAGGTTGTTGTTGTTGATTCTCTGTAACTTTCATAAGTTGGTTTTCTTAATCTCATCCATTGATCAAATTAATTGCCATTTGTCACTCATCGGTTGAAAAACTGGAGGAAAAGGAGGATAAAGAAATGGAGTAGATCTGGACTCGAGAATACTTATGTGTACGTGGGTAAAAAATTGAATGATATTGATTGTTGCTCAGAGTTTTAAATTAGTTTCAAAGTGCAAATGATCTTTTATGACCAAATTTATGGTAGTAGTACCAATGAAAGTTGAAACTTAGTTCGGGATTGCATGGAAAAGCTTCAAGTTCGATTATTGTGATTGAGATTGGAGACTTCAATAAAGTTAGTTAATCAAATTTTCCAACTAAAATTAGTCATATACGAAATTAATGAATATTTTATACATATAACATAATAGAAAAAAAACCGCTCTTGTTACATCCTATTGATGTGGCTATGAGAACATTTTATATAAGTATTCATGTTTGATTTCGGAAATCTCCAAACTATTTGAGTATATATTGGCCACTAGGCATATAAAAAAAATAATTTGTGTTGTGATAATAATAAAAATAATTAATTTTTTTAAACAATAAAAAATAATTAATATTCCTAGAAATGCATACAAATCAAAGGAGACATCAAAAGAAAGAAGGAAAGAGGTATTTTGTTATCTAATTATTAATCACTAGCCGCCACGTGCCCGTTTGTGTGATCGATATTTTTTTTTTTATTTGCTGTGATCGAAATTCTCTATTATGCAAATATAAATAACTACTTAATCTCCTTTTTTATTGGACTTAGTTAATTGATAACTACTTAACCTCCTTTTTTGTTGTGGCTAGTTATTAAGAAGAAAAAAAATATGTGCTTAGTTATTAAGAGAAAAAAAAAATTATTTACTAAAAAAACTGAAAATCTATTTTTATGTGGAAGATATTTTTCAACATATACAAATATTTAGTTTTTTTTTGTAGTTTTTTTAATGGTAAAATAGGTATAATGGAAAAGCCATCCCAAAAATTTGTATCCTTTTTATATATAGTAATAGATAAGTCATAATAACCTTTATGAAAATAAGCATACCCTTTGGTTAAGCAAACAAGCGTCACCACAAGTATGCAAGAATCTACGCATGGATTTTATTGGCATTGGCATCCTTCTTTCAATAGAACTCAATACTCCATTTATGAAATTCTATTTTTATAAGGGAGAAGAGTATTCTTCTTTAATTTGTAAAAGTGAGGATATAAGCAAAGTAGATTATTTATTTCTTTTCAAAATCATTGAGAGTATATATGGTTCAAGGAATAATATTATGAACATAAAAAAGTCTTAATCAATTTATATCTTGGCTTTTACCACAAGTTTAATCTGATTCGGGGTCAGTTTTGACATCAAGTGATTCCAACCCCTCCCGATCGCAATTGTGGAGTATCGAACCGTGCTCCTCTCTATTAAATTCAGCGTCAATCATCACTAAACCAACTAACGATTAGTTACATCAATTTATATCTTATCTTATTAACAATAGTTTTCTTCTCGTGAATAAGATGCTAACGAGGCAAATTTTGTTTTGTAGTTTACCTTAAAGGCATGTTAATTAAATGGATTGATAGTTCTCTTAGTATTTTTAAAAATTAAACATATATATTAATGTCTATCAATTTATGGTCTCTCTTCCACATTGGTCTATATAATATATATATTTTCCTTGATGTATGATCGTGCAAAATATTCGACATGATAAGAATATTTGAATTATAAAAATGGGCGTTGGTCTAGTTAGTGAAGCGAATAAGGCACAAAAGGGGAAAGACTTGGTGTTGGTTAAGTTATTGAAGGGTAGAAGGAACAAAATATTCTTATTCTTATTATTATGATTCTTCCAAACTAGGATAATGCAACCCCTTCATTGCTATTGGGCATAAGATTCTTATCAATAATGTCTAGGATGTAAACTACTAGCTATTTAGTTAGAAATATATTCATGATTGTTTGAAACCATATAGGTTATAACAATGATAATATATTGAAAATGATAAATAATGTACCCGGTGCATTAGTTAAGTTTATAAATAAATAAAAAATTGTCTTGAAACTCGTGTATTCAATATATTAAAAGTATAAAAAGTTGTTTTTATCAACATTAACTTTATATTTTATTTCTATTTTTGATATGATTAACAAATGCATCGAATACACTGTTTGTCATGACCCTATATAGATTACTCAAGAAGATATTTGATAGGAGGTAACACAAATAAAGCTAACACTAAACACTTGAGTAACACTTAACACTTAAGTAATATATATAGGGTCATGCTAAATAATGATTAAATTATTTATAACCAATTGTAAAAAAATTATTTATAACACTTAACACTTGGTTGAGATGACATTCAAATCTTTATCATTTTAATGAAATACTATTTATTTTTAAGTTCCTTCTAGCATAGAACTCTTCTAATCAAGATAGTGGATTATTGGAGTTTCTTTGCTATTCTACCATATTTTTTTAAAAAAGGAATATAAATATTAAGAAAGAAGAAATTAATTTTATAAAAAATGTGAAGTATGAGTTATTGAAAGAATAAATGTATAATTGACAAATTGTAACTTTAAACTATCAAAACAATTTTTTTTCTTCTTGAAATTGTAACTTTGAAACAAATTTCTTAAGAAGCCATTGAAACTTACAATCCATACTCGAAATAAATATTTGTCACTACAAGAATTTAGCTATTTTGTGACGGCCAAAAGCCCTCACTAAGTGGGAAAATCCGTCACAAAGTCAAAATTTAGTGACGACTTTGTGACGGCCGAAATCCGTCAGTAAATAGCTCGTGGAAAAGTTTTTGACGGCTCAGGTTGTCACAAACTTAGTGACGAAACTTTGTGACGGCTCAGGTCGTCACTAAGTGACAACTGCCACTTTTCTGACATAAATTTAGTGACGGCGGAAGTCGTCACAAAATTCGAATTAGTGACGGTTCAGGTCGTCACAAAATTCGGTAACAGGTTCGTCACAAAGTTTTTGAATATTTAGTGACGGCTTAGGTCGTCACAAAATCCGTCACAAAGTTTTTTTTAAAAATAATTATTTTAATTGTTTTATTAATTATTTTTCAAAAATAAATTTATTAATTATTTTTAATATGGTATTTTTTTTACAATATGGTATTTTTTAAAATATCTTCGAAACCTACAAATTTTTTTAAAATAATTCACTAGATATTTTTTTTACAATATGGTAATTTTTTTTTTTACAATATGGTAGTTTAGTAATAAATATGGCAGTTTACTAACTATTATCATATACTTGTTTAATTAGTATTTTTATTATATCTTCTAAGTAAAAATAGAGAATAATTACAATATATTATTTTGATTTTTCTAGTTCAATATATTATTTTGATTTTTTTTAGTACAATATATTATTTTGATTTTAATATGGGGTTAAGAAGAAAAAAAAAGTTGTCACGGAATTCACGATTGAGCTCTTTTCATACATTGTGTTGCATGCATTTTCAACTAACATTTAAAAAAGAAAAATGCTATTTAGTAAAAAATATATTTTGTAAAAAAGAGAAGAATATTATGTGATAATATTCAACATTTACAAATAATGATCACTCTCTCCGCACGTGTGATTAGTCAATTTTGATTGGTAAAATTTCCTAAATATTTCTCTTGTGAAAACTCTTACTACATAGTAATGCACCAGTAGCAACAACAACAACAATAATAATTGATGTTCCCTCTTTCCTTGCTAATTATGTAGATGAACGACTTTCCTTTTGTTCTTAACCAAATATAAATGTCCTTTATTAAGCAATTTTTTTTTTTTTAATTAAATGTATTAATTTTAGTCAAAAAATATATTAAATGTATTAGTTTTATATTAAAATAAATTTTGTTTATTAATTTTTTTATAATTTAGCCACTAATGAATAATGTGATTGGTGTCCTCAGACTACTCGATCTTTAGACTAGATACAAAGTCTTAGAAAAAACAATTAAATTTTTCATTAAGTAAAGTTGACTAGCTATTGAAAGTATCACGGTTTAAGAATTAGGAAGTAGCTAATAAGGACCGAGGAGTAAAATTGAAGGTTTGAGAAGTGAATTTTAATGGAGTTGGTAGCCCATGACAAGGGCTGCGGTGAAGAAATTAGAGGAAAATGAAGAGAAAAAAAAAAGAACTCTTAAGAGAAGTTCTATAAAGAAGAGAAAAGAAAGAAAACACACAAAGTGGATTAAACCAAAAAAATGGAGGAGCGATTGCCACATTCATACGATGAACGATAAAATTAAATTGCGGATCCATCACAAGAACAAGATGTTCTTGATAGGATCTAGACTTGGTTTATCCAAGACCTGAGGAGCAAAACTATCTCCCAAATTCACTCAGAAGAATGAATATTAAAATCATGTATTGTCAAATAAAAAATTAAGGGTTATACAAATGTTATATATACATGAACCTATAAGGACCATAATTCATAGTTGCTCTTCGCCCCCCCCCCCCCCCCCCCCCCTCTCTTCTTCCTACATCTATCGGAAGATATCTTTTGACAGTGTAAATTTTACCAAAAAAATATTTTGGTAGTGTGTTGTTTAGTGTGAGCATTTCAAAGGGGTGAATAGCAATCATCTAACACATACCACCAAGGCCCAATAAAAGCCTACAACAATCACATACTAGAAAAATAAGTAGCATTATACAATTCTATTTAAAATCCACTAAAGAAATAGTAATGTAGTATGAGTTGTCTGTCATTGGGAATGATCTTGGTGTCCAAAAATAAAGAAATATATTCTTCAAGATTTTCCTTTCATTTCTTCACCCCTAGCTCTTGTCATGGAGCAACCAACCCAATTGAAATTCATTTCTTGAACCTTCAAAATGGGGCTGAGCATCGATCAATTTCGATCATTTATGGGCAAAAAAGTGTCATACTGGTATAATCTGCAACCACTTAATTTGGACTCAATTTTGATCATGCACATCTTCGCTTTGCGGTAAGACCTGCAATCATTTAATTTGGATTCAATTCTGATCATCTACATCTTCGCTTTGTTCGAGTGTCGGGTCTTACGGTGATAGGTAGAATGGGTCAGTTGTTACATGTTACAAGTTAGATTAAAATCTCGTTGATACATCCAAAACTCAATTATCCAAAAATTCATATTATTCAAATAGTTCAATACCTCGTATACAATACGACAAATGATAGAAAATTAAATAAGAGGGAGATATGTAGTTATTTTATTTCAAATTTGTAGATCAAAACATAATAATAGATCAAGTAGATAAGAAGTAGAAATTAAAATGGATCTAGATTATTAGAGTATTTTGCGTATCTTCATCAACATATTATAAGCTTCTAGATATAACATTTATCTCCTCTAACAAAGATCAATAAAAACAACAAAGCGAAAAGTAAGAGAGAGAGAGAGAGAGAGAGAGAGAGAGAGAGAGAGAGAGAGGATGCACAAGATATCAAAGAAAAAAAAAATTTAATTTGGATCTTAATGGTTTACGTTGAGTCAGTCATCAAGACCCGCACCCTCACGTATGCGACCATTTGTGATCGATTATTTACAAATGTTGTCCCGAGACTTAACCTGCACTCGGTCGGATACTTCCTTGTGCTAGTGGTTATGTTAGTATTGAATTGTATCGCGGGTCCGTGTTCAATCCTAGTAAAAAAATAAAGGAATGCTATATTTATAATGTTAACCTAAGTGAACACTTTTTCTATGACATGAATCCAACTTTTGTGTTAAATAATCTAATTGCCAGTCTCACATATATAAAAATTGCAAGTTTAAATGAAAGTGATAAGAGAAAGAAAATACCAACCAAGAGTTAAATCAAAGAACAGAGAATTATTTCAAGCATCAGATGAGATTTGAAACCAAATCGCATAGGTAGCTCTAAACGGCAATAATACAATATACATACCTAATGCAATTTTATCATTTTCAATCAAACTGGGATTTGGTGGTAACATACATTTCAATCCACAATATATTTTATATTCATATGGTCCCTATATCTAGAGATGAAGACGAGAGAAAAAATTCATAATAGTGTAGAACGGAAAATGAAAAAATATTTTCCATTTCGCTCTATCCTATATCATCCTTAAACCTAAATCGTGCAAAAACTATCTCAATTTCATCATAAAATTTTAAATTAAATTATTCAAATAATATTTTGAAATTTTAAAATAAACACAAAAATAATATTAAGAAAGAAAATAATCTCATGCATCGTACAAGCTAACATACTAGTTATATTTAAGGTCAAAGACAGTAGTTGATTCTTTTAACTTGTCTTATTGCACGAGTGTTGCAACATTAGATATTTTAATATTATGTTTGTAATAAAATCATAAGAAAGAGTTAATTGAAATACAAAAGTTATATAAAACGTTCCAAGATTTCATACATTTAAGAAAATGAAAATATAGTTTATAAGTATTTAAAATTTTAAAGATTTCTTTGTATACAATATTAAGGTTGGTCTGATAATCCCCCCAACCTTAAAGATTTCTTTGTATACAATATTTACTCATGATTTTTTATCGAATAATTCACCAATTCACACCTAAAATTGCATGGGTTGGACATCTTTCGCTTAAAATGTGCGAATAGGCAAAATAATTCAAAAAATGAATGGCATCAAGTTTCCGTAAAATTGACCCCAACCAACATACTTTTATTAAAGTTCACCTTCAGACCCGACATCGACTCGAACAACACCAGAACAACCCTCAACGCGCGGACGTTTGCCCGGCTTTTGGTTCCTATAAGTAACGTGTCATCAGCAAACTGGAGATGAGAAACAGACACCATGTTTTGCATTCCAAAGCTATACCCCGAGAAGAGTTGGTGCTCCACCAAGGCTTGCATCAGAACATTCAACCCTTCAGCGGCTAACAAAAACAGGAAGGGAGACAGCGGGTTCCCCTGTCTTAAACCTCGCTCCAAAGGAAATTCATCTGTGGGGCTATCGTTGACTAATACCGAAGCTTTAGCCGTGCAGACACACGCCTTCATCCACTTCCGCCACAGCGTCGGAAAGGACATTAATTCTCCCCATGACATCATCTAAGTAGCCCCAGTCTACCGAGTCGTAGGCTTTCTCAAAGTCAACTTTGAAAAGCAGCAGCTCTTTCTTTGTTCTACGCGCTTCGTCCACCGCCTCATTCGCGATGAGAATCCCATCAAGAATCTGCTGATCCTTCACGAAAGCAGTCTGAGACTCAGAAATCACTTTACCGATCACTAGCCGCAATCTATTGGCTAAAACTTTCGCCAGGATTTTGTACAAACTTCCCACAAGAGATATGGGTCGAAAATCGTTCAACCGTTGGGGGTTATCAACCTTTGGGATAAGGGCGATGAACGTAGCATTTATACTTTTCGTCAATTTCCCATTGCGATGAAATTCAGCCATGAAGCACATGAGATCAGCCTGCAGCTCTGTCCAAAAGTCTTTAATAAAACCAAAATTGACCCCATCAGGTCCTGGACTTTTATAACTATCGCAGTCCCACATTGCTGACTTAACCTCATCTACTGTGAAAGGTTTAGTTAGGCTGCCACCCTCAAGCGGACTCAACTTTCTAAACTGAAGGTTATCCACCCACGGCCTATCCACATGGCTTGCCTTAAAATGAGCAGCAAAGTGTGCGAACACAGCCTGCCGGATAGGCTGCACGCCTTCCAAAGTCACACCATCAACCTTAATAGAAGAAATGGCATTGCCCATCCGCCGCCTTGCCATGACAGAGTGAAAATAATTAGAATTCGCATCTCCCTCCTTGAGCCAAAGGGAGTGAGCCTGCTGCCAACTTATACTGGCACTCCGTCGAGACAAGGATTGAATGTCAGACGATATCCCATGCAATTCCTCTATCTCGGTCTCTGATAACACCTCATCTTCCCCCTTGCCCTCCAAAGCTGAAAGGCGGACTTTCAAGCTGTCAATTATGCTTGGCAAATTTTGAGCGTGAGCCCCGTGCCACTCTTTTAAGGCCACTTTAATCATCTTAAATCTCTCCTGCAAGACAAAACCTCCCCAACCAGTAATCTGCAAAGTAGTCCACTTATTTTGAACAAATTGTTGGTAACCCGAGACATATTTCCAACATTTCAACATTCGAGAGGGTCGGGGCCCCCAATTTTCCTCATTTGCCTCTAGAACCAGAGGACAGTGGTCTGATAATCCCCCCAACCTTAAAGATTTCTTTGTATACAATATTTAAAGTTGCATTGGTATGTTATTTTTTTTTACATTTTAATACTAAGTGGAAATGAAAGTGCACTATTTATAAAGGAAACCTATATGATTTCATATATCTTATGCTGTATCACATACACTTGAATTGTTTGTGCGTGTACACATGGCAAGAAATCTTAAAAATGATTAAGGCCTATATACCTTAATAGCTAATAATAATGATTAGAGTCTACCATAAAATGTGATTCCAAAAAGATATAGTTTATAAGTTTTTTTTTTCAAGACACTTTGATAATAATTAAGGCATACTTTTAATAGCTAATACAAACTCAAGTTCTTTTATATTGTATGAATTTGTATATTTATGAAATTCACAATAGATTTTATCCATTTTTAATTGTTGCTGGAATAATTAATTTGTGATCATACCTAATTAACTTAACTTAAAACCCACACTTTAAGAGGAAAATAGAATTGGATTAAGGCCGGTAATACTTAACAATTTTTTTTGAAACATAGTTAACAAAGATTAGAAATAAGAAATTATAATTTTATATATTTTTTGTTGTCAGGTTTATTATAATTTATTCTTATTTACCTCATGATATATGAATATTATATTTGTTCTGTTTGAGGTAATTTGTTAGCGGCACCTCAAACAGTGGTTTTCTTCTCTCTCTCTCCCCCTCTAGACAAACATAAAATTATTTACATTTGTTTGTTTTTCCATTGCTTCATATATTTATTTTTTCATTTTATTATAACCACCCTAGGAACATGATTGAGGACGAGACCAATAAAGCATGTATGATAATTACACATCAAAACAAACAACAAACTCACACATTGCATGTATAGCAAATAAATCCAACATTTCCACTCTTAACCAGCTAATTAACAATATCTTGATTTGTTATTCAGTTTCTTCATTTTTTTTTAAATATTGTGATTATGTCACATTCACAATCATTAACCCAATTCCATATAATTCTCTTTATCCACCTAATTTGATATCTTTTTAATTAATTCCTTTTCCTTCTATTACAAATGGGTTGTGGCATATCAACCATGGATGGGGGTTATGCCCCAGGAGCTCGACTGCGGCGCGGTCGAGTCTTTCATCCACATGCCAATGTTCCACAGCCCTCTGTCGACAATGATATTGATAATCACGAAGCGACAAGGAAGGAGGAAGGGTTTAACGGGGAGAGGTTGAAAGAGGAAAAAAATAAGGTAGATAGAAAAGAAGAGGAGAGGGGTGTATTTGTTAATTATGAGAGACAAGGAAAATTAGAGGAGGATATTAACATTAGCAATGGTAACAAAAATGTCACAAATTATGAAGATGTGAAGATTAATAATGAGAAGGATGATAGATTAATTGGACCCGGATCACCAAGTTTTAGAGAATATTGTAATAAAAATTATTCTATGGATAAAAGTTCTACAGGAGATTATAATGATTGTACTGAAAGTAAGTTTTCATATGTTTTGTATCTCTATGTTTAATTATATTATTAATTATGTTAATTTTTCTTTCCAAAAAATGTCAATTTCCTTAGGCCATAATTATTGCAGAATTTTACTGGCAATAATTATTAATTATATGTAGATTAATATGAATAATATGGTTATTAGTGGATTCTAAGTTTTGTTCATTTTATAGGTTTTGATGATTCAACAAAGCCAAGAAATGGGAAAAGTCTCCATTCCAATAAGGTAAGTTAAAAAAATCATATTCTATCAAATTCATGTATATTTAGATATAGGATTATAGGTATTTTTTGAAATTGTAAAAAAATGTATGATGTTATAGAGATTAATTTTATACATGAAGTTTAAAAGAAATTACATGATCAATCAATTACAAATCATCTTTTGAATTTTAATGTTATTGATTGATCAATCAATCAATCAACTACGTGGTGAGTCTGGAGATTGAGGAATAACATTGTTTTTAGGCCGAGCTATAGCTGATTCCGCTTTGTTGGTGGACCAAATTAAACTCATTTCTTAGTTTTGGTTTATTGGTCGCGCCGGTAGGAGTTGCAATTATTTGTATCCTGATTGGTGTGTTGATCCCTTATTATGTATCCTTAGTATATAAGGGATTGTTTTTGTATTATAAGATTTTGAGTATTTCTTGTACTTCTTATTAATACAAATTTTGATTATCAAAAAAAAAATTCTTTTGAATGATCTTTAAAATACATGATTAAACTCTAATATTTTAAACAATTCAACGATTGCAATTGATCGATAATATAAAAAATTGTTACACTATTTGTGTATATAAATTAAATCTTTTATAATATTATACATGTTGAGATGTTAACTAACTTAATAAATTATTTTTATATTATTATATATTATATATACACATGTACACATGCATAAATAATATTTGTGATCTATTTTATACAATTGGTTAACCTCTATTTCTGATCCTTTTTAGCATGAATCTGAGAAGAAAGAGAGAAGAGGAAGAGGAGGATTTAGGAATGTTATATATAAGGGACTGTCAAGAGGAGGGAGAAGAAATTTTCTAAACTTTGCTTGCCACAATTCTACTCAATCCTATGCTGAAGGTTCTTTCAACAAAGTAGTAACAAAAACTACATGAGATTAAAAATCTAACCTACTCCATACACTTCAAATTGATTATTGATTAGGTATAGAAGAAAAAAGTTAAAAACAAAATGTGATGCTTATATATATGTAGAAGATTTAATGGAATTTTTAGTATATTGCCTTTTATTACATTCTAACTATTTTGTTTATGTTTGTCTTGCATTGATTATCTCTTGGTCTCGATAATTTAATATGGTTTTTTATCGAGTAAATCACCAATTGATCATCCCTAAAATTGCATGGGTTGGACATCTTTGGCCTAAAATGTGCGAATAGGCAAAATAATTCAAGAAAATGAATGACATCAAGTTTCCGTTAAATTGTGTCATTATCGAGTATGACATGGTACATTAGCTGCATATGTGACATCTTTTTTTATAAGATTAAAATACAAAAATTGAGCTCTTAAGTAAACTAGTAGTAGGGTTTCATGGTTTACAAATCTAGTTTGCAAAAATGTAAAAGTATTGGACAAACCATATCACAAAACAAAAATTTATAGTATTTGAAAAAAAAATCATGTACAATGTTTGATGGATAATAAACTACACAAATAAAATAAGGTTAAATTGTTTGAAATATACCCTTTATGAATGTAAATACTAATAGAGAAAAGATAATGTCAGATAAACAATATATATATATATTAGAGAGAGAGAAGTGGGATAAGAGAGGGTGGGAGAGGATGGGGAGATGATAGATCGAGAGCAAGAAAGAATAGATTAAGAAGAGAAAAACTTTGTCAAGAAATAAATGGGTATCTAAAATAGTTTGTAATTGGGAAGAAAAAAAATTGTCTTATAGTTTAATGAGAGACAAGAGTTTAAGTTTTGGTCTAATGAGAGACGGAGGATATTTGTGACTCATTCTTTGCATATGGAGTACACCACTATACGGTTATTCCTTAAATCCCACTGTATATGGAGGACCCAATTTAGCTCTTTCTCTCACCTTAAGCAAATAGTGACTTGAGCGTCGGAGTGCTATAACATTGTCGTAGATACCTTTTCCCCTATTGGTAGTTGAAGATCATATCATCACCAAGCTAGCACAAATAGGACAATTCCAGCTCACCCGAAGAACATTCAAATCTAAGCAGATAGTTCAGTGGCACCGTATGTGGACTGGTTTTTACATAGAAAAACCAGAAGCAAACCCATTATCACTATCTACCAGATCTGGACCTATTTTCCATCTCTATAACTAGAAAAATGATCGAACATGTAACAGCCTAGGCCCCACCAACATAGGTGGTCCCGACTGCCACTTCACGATTTTCTCAAACCCCCTTCACTGTTGGAGTTTTTGCCTTCCGTGGGAATCGAACCCATGTACCTGAGGATAAGTACATTGTTCATTCCATTCCCACTACCAATTGATAGTGGGAATGGAATGAACAATGTACTTATCCTCAGGTACATGGGTTCGATTCCCACGGAAGGCAAAAACTCCAACAGTGAAGGGGGTTTGAGAAAATCGTGAAGTGGCAGTCGGGACCACCTATGTTGGTGGGGCTCGGGCTGTTACAGAACAAAAGACCCACCACATAGAAAAACGAAAGAACCAAGACCCAAAAACCATCCGGAGACCAATCTTATGCTTCGATGATCAGGGTCTCGTAGAAGGTTCCCCCAACGAAAAATTACCATTGCTCATAAGAGTCATTATCACCAATCATGAAGTTTCTAGTATATTGGTAGATCAAGGGAGCTCTTGCGATATCATGTACGAAGAACTGTTCACCAAGTTGCAGGTCAAGGATGAAAATGTACAGCCGTACCTCGTGGGACTGTTAGCAACATTGGACGGATCCCTCACTCAACCACCGGGTTTTGTCACTCTTCCCACCACTTTCAAAAACAAGGGAGATCCGGTTTCCCGAAGGACGATCCAGGTGAAATTCCTCATCATACCTTATGAACTAAGGTACAATTATATTTTAGGGAGAACGAACCTAAATTCGTTGGGGGCGCTACCGTCAACAGTACATCTAAAGTGATTACAATGGGGGAAGAAAAGAAAGGATTACGAAGATACCTTTGGATGACAGAAGAAACACTTCCTTCTATTCATCAGCAAAGCAAGGAGCCCCCGCAGGAACCAACGAAAAAAGCAGATTTCGACTATCGCGTTGACAAATACATTTTTGAGGAAGAGAAGTAACTAGACAAACCATTGTCATTAGAAACAAGAATTAGGTTCTAAAGACCAAAATCACATGGGGAGTTCATAACGGTACAATTAGATGACAATCCCGCAAAGACTATCAAGATAGAAGCCAACTTACACCCACAAGTCCAAGGAAGCTTGGTCAGATGCTTGAAAGTGAATGCGAACGTCTTCGCCACCACTCCATATGAAATGCCAGAAATAGACCGAGTAGTAGCATGGCACCGCCTCGACTTGAACCTAAACATGAAGTATGTGGCACATCGAAGACGACAACAGTCCCCAGATTCATCTCACAATCATGGACAAACTCATACAAGCCAAATTCATCTCACAAATTCATTACACTGAATGACCATCAAACGTGGTGCGGGTAAAAAAGGCCAGTGACAAATAGCAGATGTGTGTTGACTACACAAATATGAATAAAGCATGCCCTAAAGATTCTTACCCCCTACAAAACATTGACCAATTGGTGGACAATTCCACATGATATAAATGGTTGTCCTTCATGGACACATATTCAGGATAAAATCTCATGCACAAGGACGATAGAGACAAAACAACTTTCATGACGAATGGGGAAAATTGCAAGTATACCGTAATGTCGTTTGGTCTCAGGAGCGTATGAGCTACTTATCAAAGAATGATGAACAAAGTGTTCAAAGAAGAAATACTAAAAGGGGTGACACACTATTTCATCTAAGAAAATTTAGAACAACCATGAATCACAGAGAAAAAGACAGTTTGTGCCACGACAACGGTCAAAGGAACCAAAACCAGGATGGATCTTATAATGGATTTCATAACCAAAGGATAGTTGCCAGAAGATCCGTTTGAAGGAACAATAGTAAAAAGGCGGGCCATTAGTCATACTGTTAATGAGGGGAAACTGTACAAGAGGGGCATTGACACACTCACAAGTGCACGTGTATGTCGTCGTAATAAAAAGAGTATCTAATCCAAAAGGACTAATGAGTAACAGGGTAGAATCTCGTTTAAGGAAAATTATGAGTTTTTATATGAAAAGTTTAGAGAAATAGTAATGATGATTAGAGAGATAATGATGATGATTGTTTTTAGATTTTTGGTGATCAATCAAGCAAGCAACTTATAACATATTTTTCTAATAATTTAAAGACCTCCAAGATCATGGATTTCACCTATAACGTAGATTCATAAACCCTTTCCCAAATGAGCAAAGGATCCTCTCCATTTCTTAAAATAAATGGAGGAAACCGTTTAGAGAGAGATAGATACAAAAAAGAGATATGGATCCTACCAACATTGATTATTTTATTTTTTATTTTATTTTTTTTGACTTAAATGCAGTTTTACCCCCTATTTTGATTGAATCAGAACCCCCTTATTTTAAAATCCGGAATTTTAACCCTCGTATTTTATAATTCTTTAGATTTTGCCCCCCTTATAATATTTGACTCATATTTTATTATAGGTAACCGATGTGGAACTGTAGTGACAAATACACGCCCAACATAGTTTTTTATGTTTGCTTCTTGATATTCATATCATTTTCTTAATGCTGCTATTTAAATTTGGGGATTTTGGATTTGTTTTTGCGCTGCGATAATTTTATTTGTGACTGATGCATGTTAATCAATGGAAAAAAATGCCCGAATCCAAATTAATACATTGTTTCTCAAACTTTTTATAAAACTATGCTTATCATATTTCTTTCCTTGTTTGCAATGGGAACTATTCTAGTTGCTAGTTTCATTATTTTGTTTTAATTTTCTGCACATTTACGGTATTTGGTTAAGTGTTGCTCACAGGATCTTTCAATTTCAATCATTTTATAGGACAAGATACTTCATATGATGTATAAAGATATGTGTATTTGTTACTAGAGTCCCACATAGGTTACTTATAATAAAATACTATGAGTCAAATAATCAAAAGAATAATAAAATAGGAGGGTTAAAATTTCGGCATTTAAGCCAACTTTTTTTATGTCTTTATCTTTCAAATGGAGGAAATGGAGAGGATCCTAACTCATGCCAAACATACCATGTGAGAACCTCCTTTTTTAAAAGCACGTTATAGGTTGTGAAAGTCTCTCCTCCACGACGACTACCCTTCTCACAACAGTTGTCAATTGCCCTAGGTGACCTCAGATTCAACCACCCACACAACCCCAAACGCACACAGTTTGCGCAATATGCTAACCATAGATGATAGTGGATCGAGGTACTGACTTTGCCACTCAGTTCTTCCTTAGCACCTTGGAATATTCACCAGGAACATCTACCTTCTATGATACAAAAAGTAGGGATTAAAAGTCTAAGAAATATGAAGTTTACACATGAGTTGATTTAAAAGTAGAGACTAAAAGTGTTAATTGAAAATTTTTGGGGAATCAAAAGTCTAAGAAAAATTTTAGGGGGACTAAACGAAAAATTAGTATATTTATATGAACCAAAAATATATTAAACCATTTTTTAATTGATCAAACACATATTTCTTTTGTCAAAAAAAAAAAAAACACATATTTCGATTGAATATGTTTTATATCCTGACTCTTACCCATGAAAAATGTTCATCTAAGAAAAGAAAAACGACTTTGCAAATTCTTCAAAAAATATTAGTCAACGTTAAACGACGTACTATAAACTTTTTTAATTTCTTTACATAAATGAGAAAAAAAGTGAGAAAAAAGGGAAAAGTGAAGATGAAAATTTGACTGTTGGTAAAATGTAAGTATTGAAAATAATAACCCAAAACATCACAATATATGATAAAACTTAAAGTAATAAACAAATTTTTTTGTGTACAACGTTTGATAGACAATAAATTATTTTGATATTTTAAAGAATTTATGCAGAATACAAAATGTTGTCTCATAATTTAATAGAAGACAAGAATTTCATTTTTTCTCCCATCCCTTAGCCTCCAATTTGTCCAATCCCGATATCAATTTTAAAATCAAATACAACACAACCGAAATTATCATATCTTATTATATCTCTTATTTTTTAGCTGGTCAAACATACATATTTCAACCGAATATGTTTCATATTTTGACTCTTAGCTATAAAAAATATTAATCTAAATTTTTTTAACAAAAATATTAGTCAAAGTTTTTTTTTTACCCAAAAATATTAGTCAAAGTTAAACAAAATACTATAAACTTTTTTTATTTCTT
Source organism: Trifolium repens (assembly GCA_030408175.1). Classification (NCBI taxonomy): domain Eukaryota; kingdom Viridiplantae; phylum Streptophyta; class Magnoliopsida; order Fabales; family Fabaceae; genus Trifolium; species Trifolium repens. The sequence continues at coordinate 19,172,103 of CP125849.1, forward strand.
TACATAAATGAGGAAAAAAAGGGAAAAGTTAAAATGAAAATTTGACTGTTGGTAAAGTGGCACACGTGTAGTGAGGCAGAGGTAAAGCGTGCGGGTTCTGTTGTAAGCATAGGGGCATGACGTTTGCGTGTGATTCCAATTTCATTTTAATTTTAATTTTAATTTTAATTTCATTTAGCATCGTTTTTTCTTTTTTCTTCTTGTTCTGATCTACCTCACTTCTCTTTCTTTGACCCAAACCCACACTGTCAAATTCACACCTCTTTCTTCTTCTTCTTCTTCCTTGCCGTTTTGTCCTCTCTCACTGTCGTTTCAATCTAGGTTTCAAAAATGAAGTCCTCGCTTAACAAGTTGAAGCGAATTGCACTTCACAAAACCGTTGGGAAAGACAAGAAGGACTTTCAACCTTCCGTTAAGTTCGATGAGCTTGCTCTCGCTGCTAAGGTCCTCACGGCGTTACTATTTCTGACTTCACCGTCGATTTACATTCATTTTTCGATTTATATTTATTTAATTGATTTGATTCAATTCAATTTATTTAATGTATTATTAATTTGAGTAATCGATTTAGCTTATTACGGATTATGCGCGTTTTGATCTGGAATTCCTTAATCATATTCTTACTTACTTATTTATTTAATTATTTAGTTAGTTAATTGATTGATTAATTAATGTTTATTTAATTTTTTTACTAAGTTGTGTGGTTAAAATGATTGATACGTGAGGGTTTTAGTTCTCGAGTTAAATGCGCTGCGCGGATTAATGTGTTTTGGATGGAAAATTGGTATTCTAGGTGTTGGTTTTGATGTGATTTCATCTTGAATTAGTGATCTTATAGTTGTAGTTAGAGGGTTACAAATTACAATGTGGAAATTTGAGTGTGTGATTGATGAGGAATTGGTGGAGAATGTATGATAATCTGGTGTTCGATTGGTTCTATTTCGTTTACTAATTTTTAGTGGTGATTATGGATTTCCTTTTCGATTTCGCAGTATATGCAAGAGATGAGAGATTGCTATGATAGCCTGCTTGCTGCAGCTGCTGCTACTGAAAATAGTGCTTATGGTAAGATCTAATCTTGGACTTTCTGTTGATCGCTCATATTGTTCCTTTTTTCCTCACATATGATTTAGTTACTAGTTAGTAACCAGATCTTTAGTTTTTTTCTGTATGCTTCCAAATTTGTAAGTCATAGGAGATTGATTGTTTTCACGTTTAGTCGGCACTCCAACAGACGTCCATATGGTAGTGACAATTTTTTGTTTCAACATCTACAAAAACACATCATTAGATGTGCACTATATATAACGACTTCAACAATTTATATTTCCAATAGTCATAGTCCATGATCAGCACGGTCTTCTGCATTACTGGCAAAGTCCAGCATTTCCGTCCATTACATATTTGGAAAACTGCCCATGATGTTTAACTTGTAATTTGTACTCCTGCTGTGGCATGCTTTTTATTGTTATTGAAATTGTGTGTTGTAGTTTCCTTTGATACACAGATGGATAGTAGAATATATTTGTATTTGAAAATATCAATATCTCTACTCTCTAGGGTATCCTTTTTGAAAATACTGACATTTACAATTTGTTTAGCGAGGAATGATAATAACAAATCTTCATTGTTAGTTCATTCTATTGTCATATATAATAATTGTAGAGTTAAAATTGCAAGTTTTTGTGTACCATCGCACAATCCTATGATTTACGGTTGCCTCTCTGAGTGGAGTTGCATACAAGATCACAACTTCTTTGGATTGAGTGAGACCGCTGATCATTCTTGTGATTGTGGATTGCTCAGTTTGAGTGTCTTGAAGAAGAGGTGTTTTGGGTTGGATTTTGAGACCTGGTTGGGACAAACTTTAGCTTTCCCATCATGCCCATTTCCCCAATTTTGGGCACTCCTCTAATAAGTCTTGCAGCTGCTTTGCAGCCTGTCATATCACTCTTATCTCTTTCAAGATCTGTGACCTCTTTACTCGTGCCTCTGTCTCCTCCCTTCTCACTTTAAATGAGAGCATCTGTAATATTGAAGTGTATAATCTAATTTCAACTTATATGGGAAGCTGTTACTTGAAATACTTGTAGTTATTGTAAAATTATTTTACTTATTTATTTTTCTGGAAGTGGTCGAAAAGCTTATCTGAGCCGACTCTTTATGTAGTTATATTCCTTTTCTTGTTTTTTTTCCTGATCATTTATTGGCTTGAAAAATTGAAGTCTCTAAGGTATCTTTATTGTAATGCATGTTCCAGAATTTTCAGAGTCACTGCAAGAAATGGGTACCTGTCTATTGGAGAAAACTGCCTTAAATGATGATGAAGAGAGTGGTGAGTGGGTAAATGTTTCGTAACTTCCATATCTAAATTACCTAGCTTTTATGCTAGTTGATTCAAATCATGTTTAGTTGTTGCTACAGTTGTTATGAACTGTATGCAGGTAAAGTTTTGGGGATGCTTGGAAATGTGCAGTTTGAACTTCAGAAACTTGTTGATAGCTACGTAAGCTTTTGTTGGGTGCAACCTTTTGATTTTCTTCTTGAAGTGCAGTTCATTTACAGAAACTTTTATGATGACTCTATCCCTTCTGTTCCACAGCGTTCTCATGTAGCACTGACAATAACCAGACCATCCGAGTCTCTTCTTAATGAACTAAGAACTGTTGAGGTATGTTTATGTACTTTTCTATTTGTCATATTTGCTTATTTAAAGCACACACAATGGTTAATGCATATATGTATGCTCTGTTTGTATTCACATTTCCCTATTTAATTTTTTTAGTATTTCAACTTTACTTATTACCAAATTACTGTTGCTAAAAAAATGTGGTTTTCTATCCTTAAATTGCAACATATATACAATTAACAAAAGATAATGTATCTGGACTCATTGTGTAATGCATGGAATTTATAATGCCTCAGGGGAAAATGTTACTAGAATACGATCCTATTACATTATCAGTATGTATATTGTTGGTAACGTTCTGGTTGGTTTTATGTTGCCTCCGTCTCTGGTTTAATGGGTTTATACATCTGTGTATAATGTTAAAAATAGCTGTTTTGGTTTCTTGCAACACTGTATAATTTTCTTTGCTGTTGTTTAGTGAATACAATCCTGAATGAATATCATGAGACTTATCATATACCCTCCTCAAAGTGCTTTACTTTTGAACTAATTGCAGTTTCAATTTACCCTCTTATTTGAGATCATTCTTGGAAATTGATTGGCACCTTATGGTGCCAAGCCAGTGTCATTAAATACACACATCCATTAGTTAGTAGTGTCTGGAGGATTTATTAAGCTTTTCATGCAGTTGTAGTTAATCACTGGATGAATTAATAGGCAGTGTGTGTAAGGAATTTGAGGTTTGATATTTACATTAATAGTGGAGATTGAAGTGGTACTGAGCAAGGTGTAGGATCAAAATTGCAGAACTTAAAAGAATGGTGAAAGAAGAGGACAGTGACAAGTAGCAGTGGCACTTTCACTCTAACAAGATGTTGGGTAGAGCATATCCGGGAAGACAGATTTAAATATTGAACTATTTACCCAACAAATAAATAATCTTTGATAATCTCTAATTTTAAGCTTGGCTTTCCAATCATAATAAAGTTGTCCTTACAAAGATCAATTTGAGACATAAAAAACTATGTCCTCTTTGATGCCTTTTGGAACTATATAGACTGCGTTGCCTAGGACAGTGGTAAATATATTTGAAAATGTATTGAGTTTGCTGCTTCATAGTTTTATATTTTATAGAGTCAACTTTTTACTACATCTCACTTTCTTTCTATTTATCATGCAGGACATGAAGCGTCAGTGTGATGAAAAAAGGTCTATAATTAACAAAACCCTATTAGTTTTATGTGTCTTATTCTCATGTGAATATTCCCTGAATCTGCTGTATTGCTTTCAGAGAGGTTTATGAGTACATGATTGCCCAACAAAAAGAGAAAGGAAAGTCAAAAAGTGGTAAGGGTGAAAATATCACTTTACAGCATTTGCATGCTGCTCACGCTGAATATGAAGAGGAAGCAACACTCTGTGCTTTTCGGTTAAAATCCCTGAAGCAAGGCCAATCACGTAGTCTCCTAACACAAGCAGCTCGCCACCATGCTGCTCAGGTTTTGTTAAACTTTAGACCTTTCTCATTCAAATCTTTGAGATCCCTTTTGGGTCTAGTCTTGATGTATCTTTTCATCTTGTTTTACTTTAAATATAGTTGAATTTCTTTCGGAAGGGACTTAAATCACTGGAGGCTGTTGAGCCACATGTTAGGATGGTTGCCGGGATGCAGCATATTGATTACCAATTCAGTAGCCTTGAAGATGATGACGGTGAAGGTAGTTTTGAAGATGATGGGAATGAGTATGAGTATGAGGCCACTGAAGGCGGTGAGTTGAGTTTTAACTACAGATCAAACAAGGATGGGCCATATATTGTCCCCACATCGCCAAATGCAGCAGAGGTAGAAATTTAATATTATTCATAATTGTACGGGTTTAATGCCTAGGTGCATATTGATTTTGTTTAATGCTTATTGCTTGCCTTTTTAAAAGGAATATCACAGAAGCATTTAACTGTGGTTATTTTAGACCTTTTTACATCTATAGATGCTATCACTTTGTCTTTCTTTAAAATCTGTGTTATTGATTCACCTCGTTATGATCATTGTTTATGTATTAGCAGGTGGAAGAATCAAGCCGTTCAAATGTTCGAGCTTCAACCACAGAAACTGCAGAGGTATTCCTTGCCAATTTTGTTTATCCAATTTGAAACTCCCATTTAAATCTTAAATTAGTTGTGAAAATCCAGGTAAATAAGCTCCTCAACTCCCTTACTTAGGCCTACAATACTATATAGTTCAAATCAAAATCTCTATATTTTGGATAAGTACTGAAATAATTATTTTACACCTAATTAATGGATATTGGTCTAGCATTATAACAATGACTATGTAATTCTCATTATTGCCTTGGTCTAACCGGTCATCAACTGAAAACATTTCTCTAATTTGACTTGTTCATCCTCTAATACTTTTATTAATCTGCCTTCTGGCAGACAAGTTTAGACAAGAACCACGGAGATTTTAAAGTATCACATAGAGATCCACCAAGAGTCAGCAGCTATTCAGCTCCAATATTTGCGGAAAAGAAATTTGACCCAGCTGAAAAAGTAAGACAAATGTTGTCATCATCTGCAGCAAAGCCTAATGCTTATGTACTTCCTACACCTATCAACATCAAAGAAACAAAAACTGGTTCTGCACCACGCTTAAGTGCAAGTGCATCTTCACATGATTTATGGCATTCATCGCATTTGGAGGAAAAAAAGAATGGGAAAGATTTTGTTGATGGTAAATTGTCAGAACCAGTTATCCCTAGAGCTCACTCCTCTATTCTCAAAGAAAGCAACAGTGATACTACATCCGCTCAGTTACCACGTCCATCGACAGAGGGACAATCACATCCACAAGTTGATATTTTTAATGCTTCTGATAATAAGAAAATAAAAAGGCATGCTTTTTCAGGTCCATTGACTAATAAGCCATTGTCTGTAAAACCTGTCTCTGGGGGTTTTCCGCGTCTGCCGATACCCCAGCCTTCCTCTCCAAAAGCATCTCCTGGTGCTTCGCCTCCCCTTGTTTCTTCACCTAGGATAAGTGAACTACACGAGCTTCCTAGACCCCCTGGTAATCAAACCAGCAAGGCAACTAAATCTTCTCGAATAGGTCACTCTGCTCCATTAGGATTAAGGAATCCAGAGCATCATGCAACTAATAAATTTCCTCCAGTTGTATCAAGTTCAGCATCTCCACTTCCAACTCCACCCATCACTGTCTCTCGGAGTTTTTCTATACCCTCAAGTAGTCAGAGAGCTGTGGTATTAAATGTTACTAATAAGTATTTGCATACTCACCAAATTCCAGAAAAGGTTGAGGAAGCTGCATCACCTCCACTAACACCTTTATCCCAGAGAGTATCAACTCTACCCGAACTAGCTTCTCACTCTAGTGAAATCCAAGGTAAAGTACTATTTCTTTATCTTAAATTTTGTATAAATTTGACTTTCCGCAATTTAGCTGCTTGTCTTCATATATGTGCAGTGCCAGAGTCAGCTTATACTGTTATTGCATATTGCCTTAGTTTGTTTCCATTATTCTGAAAAATATGGATTAGGATATGTCAGGGAACCTCTGAAGGAAAAATATCAGTTGATAAAATTATATTATTTGATCACAAGTTTCATTAGAAAATAGTGGTGAGCAAGTCGCAAACCCTTTGATCAGTCAGCTCATGTTTATAAGAAATTATGTTTCTTTCATGTATTTAGTGTTGCACCTTCCTCTGGACTTTAGTCTTGTGAATCTTGCCAAATTGATGCATTGTATTTCATTTCTTCCACTCTATGGTTACATACATTGTCGAAATACTTAGTGATGTTTCCAAAGATGCTGTTAATAGCTTCCTTTGGTATTATTCGCACTGTTGAATATGACCTGTTAAATAGCTTGAATGGTCACTCTGCTCTCTAGATGCAGTTAAACATGAATTTCATAAGTGATGCAATGTGTTGGGAACTTCTATTTCCTAACACAATGAAATTGTGGAATCTATATATACACATTTTAAAATAGTAGTAATACATTGGTGTAAGGATCAAAGTTGGTTATCACGATTTTATTGCCATTCTTGGGAAATAATTGCATTTGAATATCATGGTGCTTGATGTTTTTGACTGTCTCATTCTGTAAATTGATAACCTTGAGAACTGTTTCAAAATTATGATGCAGTTGTTGTCCATTTTCATATAGATAAGGTTCTTTATGATTGCTCCTTCATTTCTGGAATGTTTACATAATTGAGGAACATGGTTTCTGTTGAATTCAAATGTTTGCTTTGACAATCATGTGATCTAGCCCAATTTATGTTCATCAACAATTTTCTTAGTTACTCATCCTGTTTTACTTTGTCGTCTTCATGTTGGTGGGAAATGTGAGTATGAGGTTTTTCAGTGGATGCAGGTGGGAGCTAAATCTCATGCACAATGCTGAGTTCTGGTGAATGATATGAAGTATCTGTATTCCATGCTCGTCCAAGCTAAAAATCACTGGCATGGAATTCGACGGTTTTGCCCAACAGAAGGTTCTGGGAAGAAGTATATGTAAATATGCTATGTATGGTTTAGCTTCTCATCTCAATTTGTATCTATTATTTTTACCATAATAACTAGTGTTGATGGGAACTAAACTCTACATGATTGTGTCTTTATGATGTATTGTGTATATATCCCGGATCAAAAATTTTGTTCACATCCCCAAGTAAAACCAACTTAAACCCCTTCAACTTTTTGAGGATGAAAGTAAATCTAGAAATACCCCTCCCCCCCTTCTGAATTCCTAGCTTCTCTTGTCTTTGACGAGACAATGAGCAGCAGATAACAGTTGAATTTTCCCATTGATGAACTCATTAGCCCTTGATGTGGGTACTTTTGTATTTTTATTAGAGAAAACTCAAACAGTGAAAGGTTGTTTCTACAAACTTTATCCATTCCCCTTGTATTGTTTCCCAGCAATTTGATGTATTTTCTTATCATCTTTGAACTGCACTCTTTGGTGGATACATGTGAGCCACATATAATGGAAGGTGGGCACCTGCAAAGAAGTCATTTTATGCCTAAGTTAGGTGTACGATGATGACTATGCTTGAACTATGCACGTATTTTTGTGAAGTGATGATCCTTACATTTATGCTAACGTCTGTCTAACATTGTAGGTATGGGTGAAAATTGGTCATGTCAACTGATAGTGATTTATGGCCTAGCCTATGTCAAATTTAAGTGAGCTTTTTTTTTCCCCACGATTCTTAAAAATAAGTTCCATCTGTATTTATATACTCATTCTTTAGAAGTTCATTTAGTTAAAAAGATAAGAGTATGTTTGATATGCTAAAAATTGGGACTGGATGGGACTTTGTTATGCTAAAAAAAATAGGGATTGAATAGGACAACTGTAGTGTAATGTGTGTGATTTTAAAATTATTCAAGTGCTAGACAAATTGGAGAACAAGAAACTGCATAAAAACTGAATTTTTTTATCTTCTAAATATTATACAAGAAAAAAATTTGTTCAGTGTTATGTCCTACGGAGTATGTTATCCTATAGTTTCTTTAAGTATTTTGGGCCTACCATATCATTTGATAAGTTTACAATTATCTGTATTGGATGGATATCGTTTAAATCCTGGTTATATCAAATCATGACCAGCAACAATATACATTATTATTTAACCAAAAATAAATGCATGCAGCAGAAGATAAGGACAACTCAAACACGCATCATTATAGATAGTCCAATTCCGTTAACAAAGTCGTGTCCCTTATACACAGTTTAGACGGCAATTTGGGTCATACCGGTTTAACCTTCATTCACATTTTTTTTTTATATTCTTCAAAGGACAGTGTCTGCTACAAATAAAAATGTCAGTCTCTTAATAACCAGTCAAAAAGAAACAAATTCAAACCCTTGAATTACAAATTCAAAAACTAATAGTCTTGAATAAACAATAAACTCACATTATAATATGAATTTCAAATTTTAAAAAACAAAATCTACCTTTTCCAATTTCCACCGGTTATCTTATCATGAATCATGATGGAACCCAATAGCAAAAAATATAAAACTAAAAAAAGGCAACAGAATGTATCAGTAAAAAGAAAAGATAAGCATAAAAGAATAGACAAAATGTACTATACATGACGATGAGTGACAGAGAGATAAGAAAAAATAAAAGTTTCTTTAAACTATTTACTTATTATATTATATTAATTAAATTTGTAATTAGTGTTTTCTATTCTAATTACATTAATTAATAATTACATCAAAATATTGATGGCAAAGCAAGTGGCTGTGTGTGCGGTGGGAATGATGAGATTAAGGCTAAAATTTGTGTGTATATTTTTTGATTTACATAAACAAACATAAACATTGGACAGATGTAAATGTTATTGTGGGCACATAGATACATACACACACACATGCCTCATTCTTCAACTTCACAATCACACCCAAATTCCATTGCCAAACACCTAACCCACCACCCCTTATCTCATCTTCATTTTCACCTTCTGCAATTTCAACAACCCAAATCAAAAAATTTATTTTTTCAAACACCCTTTTGCTTATTTTTCTTTTTTCTTTATTGGGTTGTTATTTATTATCTTAAGGTTCAATTGCAGAAGGGTTATTTTCATGAGTTTTCTTCTGGATTCTTCTTGTTCTAACCTCCTTTGGTGCGTTTTATTGTTGCTAACTCGATCATCTTCAATTTTATTGTACTTGGTTTGATTTTTCTTTCATTTTGTTGATTTTTGCTCTTTTGGGGTTTATGGGATCATCGCAAAACTGGTTTTTTTTTTTTTTTTTTAAAATTATTTTTTTATATAATTAGTTTTTATTTTTTTTGGGTTATGAGTTTTTGTTGTTTATCTTAGGGGGTTTAATCATTTTTTTTTTTAATAACACCTTTGCTTGTAGTAGATGACAACTCAAAAGCTTGAGGGGTTACCATTTTCTTTTGATCAACGTTTTCCTTCATGTTGGTTGTTTCAAAAGAAACCTTTTGTTTAATGTTATTTATTATTCTTACTTAATCTTCACAATTTGCTCTTAAGATAGATCATTTTTTCAAGTTTCCTTTTTCTATGTATGTTATTTTCATTGCTCCACATTTCTTTCAATCTGATTGTTGATTGCTTTCAATTTTATTTGAATTATGAACTTTCTGTTTCTTGAAAATATGTATTGTAAATATGATTTATTAGGAAGTGTTAGATTTGAGAAAAGTGTGAGCTATGTATCTGTTTTGATGTGGTTTTACTTTTAGCTTTGTTAATCTGAGATTACTGATGTGTTTATTCAATTGTTGTTTTACTGATAGGCCATGAATTGGTCATCCACTATGGATTGTTTCGGCTTCATCTGCTGCCAATATGGAGATCGCGAGATTTGTTCCGTTTGCAGTTCTTGGATATATACCATCATGCCCTGCAAAAGAAATGATGATTGCAATGTCTCAAACATGGATTCCGCTGCTATATATACATAGCATAGTATGAAATTCATGTAGGGTTAGAATTTCTTGATTGGTATGATAGCATTCCAATTGTAGTTATTAATAGGTAGCATAAATAGTTGAAGACTGGACCTGGTAGGATTGTAGTTTTTAGTTGATTTTGTGCGTCTTAGCGTGATGTGACCGTCTGGTAAACTGGCAAGCGATGAAATGAACATTTAAGACCTTGCCGAAGGATCACATTGATAATTTCAAGCAAGTTTTTCAACTTTTTAGCAATAGAATTAGTTCAGGATTTAGTGACTTAAATATTAAGGATGGGTTTGCCACAAATACCCTCAAGTGAAGCTGCTGAAAAGGTTGAACTTTTGGGGGTAGCTTCAAATAGCTCGCCTCAGTTTTCGGATGCAAGCCCCTCTTCTATAAGCAGCATGAATAGTGTAAACACTCACGGGTATGTTGCGTGTACCCTTGGATCCTCATTTGATGATTTTCCCAAGAATGCCTCATTAGAAATGCCAAATGTTTCTGATAACACATTTTATAGAGGAGCCATGGAAGTCACTTCCAATGTCCAGAGTTTAAAGATTGGTTCGTCTGATAGAAATACTCTTTCTACTTCAAAAAGTGAACGAAGGGTTCATACTCCTGCTTCCAGGGTTGTCGGTTTTGAAGCAGGCAGAACAAGTTCTTTAACTGAGGGAATCACGGAAGTTCCAGCTGCAAATATCCATTCTTCTTTTGCCGGTATCTCAGCCAATGACACTGAATCTGCCACTTCGTTGGTCAGGAAACGACTTTTATCTCCCTTGAGCAGTATGCTCTCCCCAAGTCATTTCAAAGGTGATTCTCTTGACATAGGAAGCAGAAATAATGAGGCTTTTTCCCTCGTTAAGAATGAAAATATCAGAAAGTCCACTGCACAAGATAATAAGAAGGCAAATATTGGATGTAAAAGCAGTTATACAATGCCTTCTTGGTCCTTAACAAATTGCTTTGAGCAGAAAAACTTACAACAAAGTAGAGAATCCCTTTTTCAAACTGATGGTCCTTTGCTAGAAAATAGAGGCTTCATATCCCAGGGTAGTTCACCAACTCTTAGAATTGAACACCTAAGAGAATCAAGTATTGTGGTTAGACCTCAAAGTGGCATAATATCTGTATCTCCTGTGAGCTCTCCTCTTTCGTTGTCACCTCTTGGTCCTAGATTTTCCGAAAGAATGAAAACTGCTGCACGATGCAGGAGTGTCACTGAAGAGATAAAGAATTGCAATATAACTTTAAGGAGTGAAGAAGAAACACTAGGCAATTCTAATTCATACCTTATGTTAAATAATAAAGACGATGATTTAGAAATTTCACATACATCTTTTGAGGATGTTGAATTCTCGTTCAAAGATTTTTGTCCGTCTTCTCTGGATGAAATTTCTTGCACGAATTGGCCATTATCTCAAGAATCAGCTCCCACCTCTAACTCCATGAGGTTCACTAGAAGTTTGAGTGGACTTTCAGTCAGGAGGTCTTTGGTTGGTTCATTTGAGGAGTCTCTTTTATCTGGCCGGTTCGTATCCGGAAACTATAGTAAGGTTTGTATATATGCCAAAAAGTAATTACTGTACTGTAAATGTTCTTGTGCATGAGATTCTATACTTATGTTGACTGAATTTTTTTATCAGAAACTGACCGACGGTTACTTGTTACTATTCTGTTGTATCTGTAGAAACTCGATGGTTTTCTGGCTGTGTTAAGTATTTCTGGGGGAAACTTCTCTCCTAAATCACAGAAGCTTCCATTTTCTGTTACTAGTGTGGATGGAGATTCCTATCTATTGTATTATGCATCCATAGATCTTGCGGGAAATTCTTCATCGAACAAGTTTAGAGGCCAACTTCTGAAACGAGGGCTTAGAAATGATGATTCACAAAGTGTCAAAAGCCGTTTCCGTATACCAATGAAAGGAAGAATTCAGCTGGTACTGATATACTTGTTTCACTTTTCAATTTTAGCCTTTGTATCTGAATGTCTTCAAACAAACCTGTTACTGTTAGAGCCTTTGTCGTATATCTGTATGGATAAACATTACACGTAACATTACACTGAGTAACAAGTGTATTGTCCTTATGTATTTTTCGGTGGCAAGAATTATTTTGATTTCTGGTGCCAAGAGAATGGACTTTTTATTAGGTCAGTTGATAAGAATGCACTGCTTGCTTTCATTTTCTTATATAAATGTATATGTATATGTATGCATATCATCATTGTCCTATGTTTAGTGAGATATTTTTAGAGGGAATAGAAGGAACAGGTTTGATGTAATTGGACTAGGATTCAATGTATACTCTCAATCCATTTACCTTCTTCCAAACATATATGATGCTTCAATAATTGTTGATCTTATCTTGTACTTGTAGTCTTTTTTACATATTCAATTCTTGAATTTCCATTTCCATGATATTTGTAAAGATTGGCATCTTTTGTGCAAGAGTACCTTACTCTTTCCTTTGGTTGCTCTCTGCAGGTGCTAAGCAATCCAGAAAAGACTCCTCTTCACACTTTCTTTTGTAACTATGATTTGAGTGACATGCCATCTGGTACCAAAGTAAGATATTGCAGTCTGGATGAATCTCTGGCTCAATTGACATGGACATTTTTTTAATTCAGAATGCAATAATGGAAATTAATCCTTTTACCTGTTACAAAGTCTTAGCGGCATTAAATAAGACTCAAATGAATTATTGAAATACAACCAAATGGAAATCATGTTGTAAAAAATAAAGTACTAAAAAAACATAAGTTACATAACAGAACATAATAGAACATCCTTTCACACAACAAAAGAAATATAATGAGACTAACAATGACAAGGGTGTGTTCTACTCTATTTCCTTTGGCGATGAAAGGGTGGTTGTAAGGCCTCATTTCTTCTAAGGAAATTGACTTGTGCAGGTTTGATTTACAGTATAAATACTAAAATATGCATAATTAATAAATTAATGGAAATATTCTTAGCAAAACATGTATTTATTACTGTCAGGATCAGAAAGATGCTAATTTCCAGGTTCTTTTTACTTTGGCTTCTCTTATGAGTGTTAATGAGGATCTGATAATAATGAAGCAAAGCTTGCAACTTAGAGGTGCATAGCATGTACTGCCACATTCAATGGCTTAGAGGTGCATATGCAACTTAGAGATGCATAGGTGGTTGTCATGTACTGTAACATATATATTCAAATGTAGGAATATACTAATTTTTAGCAGTACGGGGATAACTTGAAAAGGAAGGTTCAGTGGTTATGAAAATTCAAGTTCTACTTTTTAGCTGGGGACAATTGATACATGTTTGTGGTTCATAACTTATAATGGTTCTTTTTTTTTTTTTTTTCAAATAGATACTTATGTCACATTTTATAAAGTTCTTAAGCTAAATTAATGATATAAGATCACATTAGATTTCTTGAGAGCAAATGTCCATTTTTGTCCTCCAAAGTATTGATCCTCTGTTTATCAATGTTAGCACATCTAAAAATTATCTGACCACATCATTATTTTATCTATCATAGAATGTTAGAGTATCTTAGATTATCTATTACAATTAGTTTCCATATTTCCTTATTTTCATGATTTTGTTTGTTTAACCTAACTCACCTTACAAACTGTTTTGTACAGTAGAGTTTTGTTTAACCCAAATTTTACGATGGTATTAGAGCCTATCATATATCCGTTGGGCTACCTGCTATCGGGTCACTTGGGTCACACATGTTTAGTCCAGGGGATGTGTAGAGAGTCTCATTGGATGAAATATCTCCTAAACAAATGATTATAAATGAAATACATTCTTCACCTTACAAGCCGGTTTTGTAGGGTTGAGTTAGTTCTAACTCAAATTCTAAGACTTTGTAGGGTTGAGTTAGGTCGTTCAATGGTAATGTAGTCTGTCATTTTCAGGACTAATTTGATGGCTTAAACTTGACATTGATATATTTATAAATAGAAGGCCTACTCGATGCCTCTTAAATCTCTGGAAGATTGACATGGAAGTTTACTCTTTTTTTCAGTTATGTTGTGTAAAACAAAAATGGCTTCAGAATTTCTGGTTTCAACCCAGAATTTTAGCTAGGATGAAAACTAGGATTATAGATCATCACTGACGTTCTCGACAATTTTAATTTGATGAATGCCACGTTTATCCTAGTGGACTAGATGCGTTTGGAACTGAGTTCATTTATCTCCCTTTTCACCTTCAAACTTACATACATGAATGTTTCCATATTATGTATACTCTTGTTATGTTTTAAAATCATATTGCATTTACTTGGTTGTTTATCAGTTTCTGATTTTTTTGTTTATAACCGAGCAGACATTCTTGCGCCAGAAAATCACTCTCGAGTCTTCTAGCCCAATCTCCCCTCCGTTGAAAAACAGTTCATCCAGTTTGGGCAGTGGAAATGAGAATGGGATTCCACTAGTGCAAAAGAATCAGGACAACCCGTGTAGTGGGGAAGTACTGCACTCGGATGCAGTTGATGTTGAAACTAAAAAAAAATCTGAAAATCAGAGAAACACAAAAGGTTCTAGCTTGATGAATTTACTAAACAAAGAGGATTCTTCTATGAAATCTCCGGACATGAAAATACTGGGAGACCCTTCCTCAGTAAAGCTTGATCATGGAAGTTTAACAGATAAATGTGATAAGACTGAAAGAAAGGAGTCTTGGGAGAAAACATGTGATGAATCAGGGAAATCATTAAATTCCTGTTCAAAAAATTCTAGTAGTGCTGGCCCACTTCGTTATGCTCTACACCTTCGTTTTATCTGCCCTTCTCCTAAGAAGACCAGTAAATCAGTTAAAAAATGCAGTTTTAGTTTTCAAGAAAAAGCGGGATTGGACATTGAAGGAGAACGGAGATTCTACTTGTGTAATGATTTAAAGGTTGTGTTCCCTCAGCGTCATTCAGATGCCGACGAGGGAAAGGTATGTATATGCTTATATGGTGGCTTTACCAAATTATTGCATATTTTTCTTTGTCATGCTAAAGCTATCAAAAGCAATATCGCTTCACTCTTCGTATGTGGAAAACTATTAATTTACTTCGTCCTGTTAAGTTATGGTTTATTTTTCTCTTTAAGTTTGACATTTTCTCCATGATAAACTGTTTGTTTTAGATTTCAGTGGAAGCAAACTAGAAAAAGCGTTTCCTAATGTGCTTTCGACCCAATTTTTCTTGCTTCCTCTGAAATCTCATTTGATGCTTCTCAAACAAACTTGCTACCTAAGGAGTATAAATGTGTGATCATTCCCATCCTCGTTTTTCTTGGGTGCATGTTGTTTGTATAGGACCGAAAACTGTACTTTTTATTGTAGTATTCAAGAGCCTGAACACTTAGTATGATGGATAATGGCAAGGCATGTTGACTGGACAATATACCTGTTCAGGTATGGAAGAGTCTAGTCTAGGAGATAGAGACATTAGTTGGCTCACAGATTTTAACGAGGTTACGAGGTCAAATAAAATGTCAGACAAATGGAGGAGAAACACTTTAATTCCAATTTATAACAACTCAAGAGAGATATACAGAACTGCTCAAATTATAGGACTATTAAACTTATGAGCTATACTAAAAAACTATGGGAAAGGGTGATTGAGGAGAAACTAAGAAACAAAAATGATTGAAAACAATTCGATTTTTTGCTACTTGCTACAAGAAGTGATGGAGCAATATAGAGGGATGAAAAAGACTTGCACATATGATAGGGTCCCGTCGTAGGTTTGTGTTAAGCTCTAGAAAAGAAAGGTTATCTATGATCATAGTGTGAGGGGTCACACATTCTTAGAAGATGTACTTACCGATCATATTTAAGAGTTGGCATAGGATACTTTTGTAGAAAATGTTGTCCTACTTGGAGAGTCTGAGTTAGGAAATAAATGGAGACGGACTTTACAAAGCATATGTCTTCCATTTGAGTAGAAGTAAGACAGGGTATATGGATAAGTGGAACAAAAGGCGAAGAACCTTTAGCTTAGAGGTGTAAGTTGAAGACCATACCATACCACAACTCCCACTGCTTAAACATCTTGGGTATACTGTGGAAAACAGTAGATAAATAGAGGGAGATGCAAACCACCTGTTCAAGCAGGGTGGTTGAAATTAAAGCAGGTCTCGGGTGTTGGGCATTAAAAAGGCAACACAAGAATTATCTGTGTAGCATAGATAAGAATATTGCGATGGATGAGTTGAAATATTAGGTAAGATAGGATTATGATTGATAGCATTAGAGAGATTTGGGGTAACATCTATTCTATAAATGATGGTTGAATCTCTACTTGGGTGGTTTGAGCATAGCATGTATAGGGAGTAGATTAAATGGAGAGCAGCTCTATTGCTATAGGAAGAGGAAAGCCGAGGAACTATAGATGAAACTATTACGAAAGACTAAGAGGCCAATGATTTGGATAAAAATATTATTTATGATATAACATTGGTAGTCCATCTAATACGCGGACTATATTACTTTTAGTCTTTGGAAAATGACATGAATTTCATATTGTAGGGACTAATATCACATAATGAAATATTAGTTGTACTAAAACCAAAGAATGATGATCAGAAACAACCTCTATGCTCTTTTAGCAATGTTGGATCAAAATGTATATATATATATATATATATAGTAGTAGAACAGAATGTTGCACTGTTGGCTCTTATTCCTGTCAGGTGCAGGACATGATAAGATAATTGATCTCTTGTTCTGTCTCTATTTGTGTGCATTTTTGGTCTGCCTATAGTGTCTCACAAGGTTTGTTATGATCTGTTTGGCAGATGAATGTGGAATACCATTTCCCTGAAGATCCAAGATACTTCGACCTCAACTGAAAATTGTAGTTTACCTCCTCCTCTTCTTCAAAAGCATGCTGCTTTTGCTGACCCTCTTTGTACATAGTTTACATGCTGCTGGCTGGCCTTTACTTGAGGCCATTGTCCTTGAAAAATAGCACTGACCCTCTTCCTCTTGTAAATACTTCAACAATGTCAATAATTTAATGGGTTAACTATTGTCAATTGCTTAAATAATTCATCACTTAACATGAAAAGTGATGTTGGAATGTTTTGTGGAACTTGATAATTGCATCCCTCCAATTATTTCTAAGGGGCACTGCAATTTTAAAAGATTATATTAGCATACAAATACCTTTTATATTTTAAAACAAGGTCCTGGTAACATTGTTCTTAGAGCATTTATTAAAAAAGAAATAGAAACTTTGGCTTGAAAATAACAATTTTAATATTTTTCAAAAAATTGAGTATCAATGTTTTTTATATTTGATTCATAAACAAGTCCTAGCATTTGGCCATAAAATTGTAGGTAGTAATGAATATCTTATAAGACTTCTACGATTAACTCATCGAAAATCTAAAAAGTGTTATTTTTAAATTAAAACTTTTTTTTTATTATTCTTAATTAGTGCCCGGACTACCGGTTAGCATGACTTTTCATTTAAATATATAATTTATGAGGTATTCTTACCTAGACACAAAGGATATAAGCACAAATTTATGTGCACACACACATAAATTTACAAAAATAAAAGAAAAATAAATTAGTTACATCAATCAACATCACTTTAATCATTTTCTTTTTAATTTTTTCCTTTATTGTGAGTATGCCTAAGATAAAATTATTTAGGTTTGTACCCATACTAAAATTTCGCATAATTTATTTGATAGTTGAGTGGTGTAAGATAGAAACTTTAGTGTTTAAACAAATACAAATATATAAAAATAAAAAATAAATTAATGAAAAAGGAACAGCTAATGGTAAATCCAATGATACATTACAATATTTTAATTGCTATTATATGAAAATATATGAAATTAAAAATAAATTTAAGGGATGCTGCGGCACCTTTCCGTCTCTAAGAAGGTCCGCCTCTAATCATACACACGACCTTGCCTTATGTCTTATAATCAAGAATTTGACTGTCTTTGATAAAAGATTCACTTAATTAAGAATTAAATAATGAGTTATAATCATTCTGAATGTGTATATGAAAAATCTCCGTTTGTCAATTCCTTCTCATTCATTTCTTGTAATTACAATCTCATCAACATACAACATAATTAAATATTTCTCATTGATTAATATTTTAGTACATTTTTATATATTTCTCATTGATAATATTTTAGTACATGTTTATTTTGTTTTGTTTCGTTACTTAAGTATAATCAAATGTTGTTAAAAAAATAAAATCAAATGTACTTGGTTGCCACGCCATAATAGTTGTAATCTAGACTTGACGTAAAACATATATCATCGTGATACACTATATATATGGAGCATATTAGGGGTGATCGCGGTGCGATTTGATTCAGTTTTTAGTATAAAAGTCATCCTAACCGTGGGATAAAAATATATGCGGTTCGGTTTAATTCGGTTGATTTTTAAAAAGTCATCCAAACCAAACCAAACCAATGCGGTTATGGTTGGTTCGGTTTGTGCGGTTTATCACGATATAAAAAACATGACAATATTACCAACTTGTTACAAAATAAACATAAGAAATTTTAATTTATTTTATTGTTTACATGATATAATATGCATATACTACATAAAAACTTTTTTGTTAATATCAATAATATAGTTCTAAATCGCGTGAAAGTATATATTTTGACAGTCTACTATTTTATGGACTCAATTTTGGTTGGACTTGCTAAGTTGGACTAGATAATAGGTTGATTGCTACTAGTTGATAGAGTTAAGTTAAGTAGTACGGTTTGGTTCGGTTTTCTGAAACGAAAACCGCAAACCAAACTAAACCGTGTGGTTTAGAGGAAAAATGATCCGTGCGGTATACACTAAATGCGGTATTTTGTGATTTTTGATTTGGATTGGTTAAGCTTGCGGTTTTACTTTTGAATTGGTTCGGATATGATCACCCCTAGAACTGAAAATGTCTTCTATATATAAGGATGGTGAGAATAAATTATAACCATTAGATAAAAAGAAATGATTGAGATTAAAACACAACTTTAATATGTCAAAAATTAGATGGACATAGTATAAATGTCTCCATGCGCCACTTCATCAATATCAAAGTTGAAACAGAGATCTAAAATACAACTTCAGATGGAAGAACTTCAATTTTTTTTGGCAACATTGAAACCTATAAATGTCTCCTCTACGAATCTTGATAGAACTTTTTATATTAATTTGTTTTGTTAAATACTACAACTCTCATTCTAAATAAGGTTTAGTTTCTCTTTATTTTGACAACACATACTTAAAATGACTGAGTCTAACTACTATACTTGAAAAATAATAATTTTTTTGGCTAGAGACCAAATTAATTTTTTGTTCTAATATAATTCACGATTCCCTTTCTTATATCATGGAACATCCCATTCATATATATCCGTGGAAGAGAGAGCACACAGTTGACGCAGTTATAAGTTATACACTTATATCTGCTACACCTTCACACATAGTTATATAATTAACTATAATGCGGAAACACATGTACCAAATAACAAATAAATGACTCTAAAGATAAAAAAATAAGAAGAAAAAAAATAGAAATTATAAAAAAAAAAAAGAAGATACATAAAATAAAAATAGGATATTAAAAAAAATCTAGTTAAAGGAAATCTACGCATAAAAATAAGAATAGAAATCATGATAAAAAATAGCAACTCAATCTAACATATAACAATTTATCAAAAATAAAAAAGAAAGTTATAACAACTAAAAAAAATAGAAGAACCTTATAAAAGAATATGCGTGGGGAAAAAGGGAAAAGATTAGGCCAACATATATAAAAAAAATATGGACAAAACTTAGGTTCATTTCTTTATGTGCTTTTCGTATGGTTCTTAACATAAAATTCATATTTTGTGGATATAACAAACTTTGAAAAAATCATGAATTTGAAGAAATCATAGTTTTTATGTTAAGAATCATGAAAAAAAAACATCTAAAGAAATGTACCTAAATTTTACCCAAAAAAGAAGATCATGTCTACCATAAAAGATTAAGAACAACAAAATAGAATAAAAAATGCAATATATAATTCGTGAACCACTAATTGGTTCGCGCGTACCGGTTCGAGGTACTTTTACGTATTGATTCGTCATAATTCGTGAACGAATTCGCAGAAACACGCGTACCAAATAATAAAGAAATGACTCTAAAGATAAAAAATAAGAAAAAAAAATACAAATTATAAAAATAAGAAGAAGAAAAAAAAAATAGATACAAAACAAATAGAAACCATGATAAAGATGGACATAAATAATAGTAACTCAATCTAACATATACCAATTTATCAAAAATAAAAAAGGAAGTTATAACAACCTAATAAAATATGAGGCGTGGGGAAAAAATAAAAGATTATGCCAACATATATATAAAAAAATATGGACAAAAAGTGCATTTCTTTAGATGCTTTTTGTATGGTTCTTAACATAAAATTCATATTTTGTGGATATAACTAAAATCATGAATCTGAGCAAATCATAGTTTTTATCAGTGTTTTAAAAACCGAACCGGACATCAAACCGGCGAGGGTATTGGTTCACTGGTTCACTGGTCGAACCACTGGGTCACTGGTCGAACTGCATGACTAAACCGAATAATATAGTTGAATAAATCGGTCTCTAAAAATTATAATACCTAAAAAAGTCAAATTATATATAAATCATAACACATAGATTGATGTTTTTGTTAAGTATTTTAATAACATTTCTTATTTTAATGAATTTCTATATTATTATTATTATATGTGCAAGTTGGACACTTTGCACCGAAAGAAAAAAACACTTCACTCAATGTTTAAGAGTTATTGGGCCTAGTCCATTTTAAATGTAAAGTAACCCTAAAAAACACTTCACACTTATTTCTCTTGTCTTGCAGCAAGTAGCGCCGTTTTTCTTCCTTCCTGGCAACACAACTGTTTCAATTTTTCATTTGTTATTTTTCAATTTCTCTATCTTGGTGTGTTGCTAAAGAGTTGTGGGAGAAGAAGAAACAGTACAAGTTGTGTTGTTGTTTAGAGAGAAAAATTGCTGCAATGTTATTAATCATGGAGGTAGCTAGAGTAAGATTGTAAAATTGCACGATTCTACTAAGTTCTTCTCCTCTTTCTTCTGATTTTTCATTTCTATTCTCAACATAAAAAAAATATGATAAAACTACACTCTTTTAGATCTAAAATGAAAAAGAAAAAAGATGAAGCAATCAACTCGCCGGTTTTTTAAAACCGCCGGTTTCCGGTTTTTTCCGGTTTCGTCCGGTTCCCACCGGTTCGATTGCTTATCCGGTCCAGCAGTCAGACCAAACCGGTATCTCTCCGGTTCACGGTTAGATCGGTCCGACCGGCCGGTCCGGTCTGGTTTTTAAAACACTGGTTTTTATGTTAAGAATATGCAAAAAAAATTTAAAGGTATGTACCTAAGTTTTATCCAAAAAAAAGATCATATCTACAATAAAAGTTTAAGAACAAAAATGCAATATACTATAAAGTTTTATGTTAATATAATGACGAACTTAAATATTGAATAAAAATCAATAAACCCGTTCATTTTTTTACAAATTTACTACTGTGATGATGTTAATATTTTCCATCAGATAATTTGTTTTTGTTTTAACTAAATAAATTTTCTAATTTATAGTTTATCGATTAATATATTAAAACGTATCACGAAGCGAAATAGCGTACCGACTATAAATACCCGTTACGTAATTCTTTCAAAGTTACGTACTGCGTACCTAAACCTGTACCACATACTAAAGTGAATTGCGAATCAGATGACTATGCCTTTACATTTACCTTGCATGTTGCTGACAAAATTAGACACACTTTCGAGCGTTTTTTTCTACAGGTTGATTCTTGAACTTGATAGTGATTTGGATGCAATAATGTTTTATCCCTTTTTTAATTAAGTTGACATTGCTTTTATTGTTGCCTATAGTTTTTGAGATTATCGATTATTAGAATTAAACTTATCTTCAATTTTATATGAAGCATGAAAGTCCATTAATCTTAGTAGGGGCAATGTCTCAAACACAACTTTAACGCCTACTCAACTCATTCGAGAAATTGCGAGTTTGCCTTCCACGATATATAGCACTGTTATCTTATTTTTATATAGTAATTTAGTTGCTAGATTCAGACACTTTTAACTTTTTTTTTTATATATAATAGAGGGCCTAAGCTCGAAAGGAAATTACAATACGATTAGTTTGGGAATACTGATTTTAGCTTTATCATAAAAAAAATGTGTAATTTGAGTCGGACATGACTTATAAAAAATCACAGAAGAGCGTAACTCACACCCAGTATGCGCAAGAGCATCAATACACCGATTCGCTTCACGGTAAGTATGACAAACCTTCACTTCCCACTCTATTTGCAATAATCTTCTAATGTGCTTCAACACACTCCAATCTTCACTTATGCCGTTTTCCTCACCGCTCAACCTCTTAATTCACTCAAAGAATCACTCCTCAGCTCTACACGACGAAACCCCAACCTCCAAGCAAGACGCAAACATTCTAATATCCCCCAAAACTCAGAAATTATAATACTACATTTATGGGATTCATTTTACTAATTTATTCTCTACCATTTTTTTTTCACTTTCATACATAAAAAGGAAATTAAAATCTTATTTCGCGTCTCCATTTCATTTTCATGTATATGTTATGGATTATTATCATGATTTTTTCAGGGCTATTTCCAAAAACATGTATAGACGAGAAAAAAAAAAACCAATTACGAACAACATATTTAAGCTACCAATGGTTAAAAAATTATTAATGTCTTATCTATCTTTCCTCCTATCTTTTCTCCTGCGTGAAGCCTCTATTCTTTGAGCCAAGCATATTATGTAAGGAGATATTTTTAAATAGTCACATGATAAAAATAAAATAAAATTTGGTCACATTCACAAAAAATAAAATAAATATTTTGAAAAAATAATTAATTAATATTTTTATATTTCAAATTATTAAATGATATAATATTTTTTATAAGTATAATCAAATATAATTTCTTTGATCACATAACATAGAAGCTGTAGAGGAGGTTAAATCATCTCCTTCTTCAAAGAGAGTATCAATGAAAAAATAATAAACAGAAGTGTGAAAAAAATAAAAAATAGATAGAAACAAATAAGTGAATGAAGGAATAGGAAAAGAATGAGTGGTGGAGAGGATCCAAACATAGCTGCAAAGAGAGTGCAAAATGGAGGCATAACATAATATCATAGAACAAACCCATTATGGAAAGTGTGGGACATGACGCTTGGACCCATTTGATGACGACATATTCATCCATCATCTAATTTCCAATCTCCAATGTAATTGGTTGGTGGTGGGATGCATTGAGAAATTAATGTGACCAAATTCACTTGGATCAAGACTCTCTTCACAACTACGTGAATATCGATGGGTATGAGTGGGTTCGAATTCTAAATATCTAATATATTTCAATTTGCAAGTGAGAATCTAAGGTTCAATTATTTCAAAAAAAAAAAAATTAAAAATAGTAGATATTAATATTACTGTATTAAAGAAGTTGTTGGTTTAGATGGGTTTCGGTCAAGCGGGTTAAATGGTTGGTGTGGGCTACCAATAGGCCAGCACTGAACTTTTGGCCCAACAATTATTTTCAAAAAATTAAAAATAGAAAAAACAAAGTTGGCATAACATTTTGTAATTAATAATGAAATAAATAAATTAGGTATATATTCTTGCCAAAACAAACAAGACTATGTTGCTTAGAAAAGCCTAAATGCATAGATCATTCATGATTCATCCGTTTAATTAAGTTGGCTTAGAATAACCTAAATATGTTATGCGATTATTCATGATTCCTTCAACTTGCGAATTAAGCTTTCACTTTGAGCCAAACATTAAGCTCAATAAGCAACTAACGGTAACATACAAAAGTCTCAACTCATGAAAGAAAATATACATGAAGTAGAAAATAATAATAATAATAATAATAATAATAATAATAATAATAATTGGTATTATTATTATAAAATAAAATAAAATAGTGGGTATGGGATCAGTCGGATTTAGATTTCGTTGGGTTTGAAAATCCAATCCAAGCCCGTCCGTCTCAATCCATTCAAACCTAATTTTGTTCAGCCGTTTATCCCGTGACCCGACTCGCTAGCATCGAACGGTCAATTTTTTTATCGGCTTCAGATCAGTTTGGGGAATCTTGTCCACCCCTAGCATGTACTAGTATATTTTATATAATACACGAGAACGATCCTCTATAACGGAGAATGAGGTCTCGAACAAGAGCTTCATCCTAGCCGTTAATCACACTCCGATCACACGACTTTGATTCATCTACCATACATGTTCCCGTCTCCTTAAAAATCAAGGACACAGTAGTATGATCCTATAGGAAAGATCTTGTTCAAGTAAAATTGTAATATCAGACTCTTTTAAAAAATTATAGAAATTAAGAAATTTAATTATTATATTAAATTTGTTGACAATTGATATTATTATTATAATTTTATAATTAAGAAAATGAATGTGATAATGTTTTTTTAGAATATTTATTAAGAATTGTAAATAAATATAGTACTATAATTAAGAGTATGCTGATGATTAAATATTTAATGCCCTTAAAATTTTTAAAAAGATTGTATAAATAAGGGAAAAATATATTTCTGGTCCCCATAAATATTCCAAGTTTTGTTTTTAGTTTCTCTAAAATTTTTCTTCTACTTTTAGTCCCTAAATTTTTTTCAATTAACGCTTTTAGTCTCTACTTTTAAATCAACTCATGTATAAACTTCATATTTTTGAATGATTTTTGTTTATGAATGTTTAAATATTATGAGAATCTCTCCCAAATTTTTTTTGAATTTTTTAACAAAGCATAAATTAAATATAAATTTTTATGTTTTTGGTGCTTAAAAGTTCACATTTAATTTATGTTTTGTTAAAAAATTATACTTTTTTTTTTGTGAGTGGTTGTTAAAATATTCTAGACTTTTCTGGAAAATTTCACTAAAAAATATGAAGTCTACATAGAAGTTGATTTTAAAATAAAGACCAAATGTGTTAATTGAAAATTTTGGAGGGATAGGGGACTAAAAACAAAACTTAAAATATTTATAGGGATCTGAAACATATTTATCCCTATACATACAACAAAGAAAAATCTGATTTTTTTTTTATATTTAAAAACATAGATAGTAAAGTCCCTTCAGTAATTAGTATGCAGAGGTAAATTTGTAAGACTTGAAAATGTGAGACGGTGAGAGAGTGAAGGCAGCACAACATAACTTATACACTCACCTGACCTCAGCCACCTATCAACTAATCAAATGTCTTTGTCATATCTAGGTGCTTTGGGAGAGTGGATCATCTTCAGTCTACTTTTAACTGGAGACTGTCCAGTAGTGATCTGGACCATTTAATTTTTTTTTTTAATATAGGCTTAAATGCAGTTTTACCCCCCTATTTTGAATGATTCGGAATTTTACCCCCCCTATTTTAAAATCCGGAATTTTACCCCCCCTATTTTATAATTCTTTGGATTTTGCCCCCCCTATTATATTTGACCAATTTTTGCTTATGTGGCAGTGCTGATGTGTTTTTTACATTATCCATGTCATTAGTTATTTACTATAAAATAAAATAAAATTAAAATCTTAAAAGGAAAAACACAAGGGTTGCAGAATCACGTTCACACTATGGTGGGAAACCTAAAGGTTGCAAGTTGAAACATAAGGGTTGCAAAATTCAGAATTTCCTTTCGGTTCCCGTCACATCTTCGTCGGTTTCCTTCGTCAATTCCAGTCACAATATTAAAATGGAGAATAACAAGACCCTCATTCATGGTTCAAATTCAATGACTAATGTTAGGTATTTCTTTCTCTAATTTGTGAGTTTACTTTTGATTTTGAAAGTTGTTTCTTTTTTCAATTTGCGACTAATGTTCCTTGTGTTTTTGCTTGTGGTATGCTATTTTGTGTAAAATTTTGTTATCATGTGTTTTTATTGCCATGTGTTGTTGTAATGAGTTTTTGTTTGTTGTTGTTGTTATCATGTGTTGTTGTAAGAGCTTATATTAATATCTCTTTATGGTAGAGTCTTGTTATGTTTAGGTTGGGAGGGATGTTTTTTTGTTTCTGGTGCTGAGGGGTTAAGCAGGCAGGGGGCGAATTTTTCTGCTCTGCTGCCTCTGGTGTATGCTGCTGGTTGTATTATGCAGCTAGGTGTTTGGTGGTTTTGGGGCATTTTGCCTTTGTAATTATTGTACAAGTTTCTTTGTACCTTTATTCTAAAAATTTAGCCTTATTCAAAAATAAAAATGTAAGAGCTTATATTAATATTTTGCAAAGAGTTATGAATATTTAAAAGTTGTAATGGACCATTGAGTTACATTATTTGAGGTTATTTTATTACTCTTTTTTTGTGGTCCAGAGAAAAAGTTTTGCTTATTTTACTTGTGTTGGTGGACCAAGAGAATCTTGTGTTGTCTTTTAGGCATGTGTGAATTAAACTTTGGTGTAAGATTATGTTTCATTCCTTCATCTTCCATATTAAGATTTAGAAAGACATATTTCCATATTCTTTTTTTTTTTGGAAATTATTTTAGGGCTTGTAGGAATGATTTGGACGATGAAAATATGGAGAATGAAGATAGTGATTATATTGCAAGTGATGACGAAGATGATGATGATGATGATGATAGTTACATTGATGACAGTGAAGAGGATGAATGTGTGGATTGGAGTGTTGTTTTTCCACCTGAAACATTTTGCTTCGTTAATACTAGTGTAGGTGCTATAGCAAAGACTACTCCCACAACTGCAGCTGATTTTCAAGATGAGGTATATGAAGATTCTGATTACTTACATACTCCACCAGAGAGTGAAGATGAAGAACCTATTAACAACTATCCAACTTTTAATATGGGTGATGGTAGTATTGGAGTTCAATTTCAAATAGGTTTGACATTCAACAATAAAAAGCAAGCACAAGAGGCAATTAAAGAGTACGCGATGGAGACTAGGAAAAGTTTACACCTAAAGAAAAATGAAAAAGAATTCATGGTTGTAAAGTGTGTAGTTGGGTGCCCTTTTCATTTGAGGATTAGCAAGAGGAGTGGAAATGAGTTTTGGCAAATTGTAAGCTTCATTGATGATCATACATGCCATAATACACCTAGAAATAGACAAGCCAAAACAAAGTATCTTGCTAAGAAATTTGCGAGTACACTCCGACATACTCCAGAAATGAAAGTGAAGGGGTTGAGGGCTTTGGCCATTGAAAAATGGGGCGTGAAGTTGTCACATGATCAAGCATACAGGGCCAAGTTAAGGGCAATAGAAATTATCCAAGGAGCTGATCGTGATCAATTCTTATATCTTAGGAGCTATGCAGACGAGTTGAGAGAAACAAAAGAGTCGTTATGAGTCTGACATGTTTTTTGGGATATAACTTTGATAATAGTTATCCAAAATTTTGGAATGATTTTTCTATGTATTTTTAATGGATGATTTTATGGTATTTTTCTTGTTTTTCTAGTTTTTTTTGTTTTTTTGTTATGTGGTAATTTTTTGTAATTTTTTCAGATTTTTTTATATTTTTTATCCCTTTTTCAGAATTTTTTTAGTAATTTTTTGATTCAATAAATTTTTTTAAAAAATAAATAACTAATGACGTGGATAATGTAAAAAACACATCAGCACTGCCACATAAGCAAAAATTGGTCAAATATTATAGAGGGGGCAAAATCCAAAGAATTATAAAATAGGGGGGGTAAAATTCCGGATTTTAAAATAGGAGAGGTAAAATTCCGAATCATTCAAAATAGGGGGAATAAAACTGCATTTAAGCCTTTAATATATGAACAATAACATAATAAAAAGGAATGTAGGGCTGAAATATAACCGGAGGGAAACTTCACGGGAGGGAATCTCCTCTCGTGCTTTGGTGACTATTCCCTCTTTCACATATAAGATTCTTGATTGTTTTATACAAATAAAATTATATTTTTCCATAAAAACAATTATATATTCCTTTTTTTTTCTTTTGCATTCACAATCCATTCACACGTTCTCTTCTCTCTTTTTACTTGTCACATTCTTATTTTGCATAAATAGAAATTTGGATGAGTACCATGTGAAAATTTATTTAGTGGGTTAAACTGTTTTTTAAGGAACCATTGTACGATTTGGTAACACTATATCTTTTACACAAATAAGTTTATTCAATTCTAGATTCAACATCATATCATGATTAATTAAAATACACATTTTCTATATTGTTAGAGATAATATGGATACTTTTTTGTTTTGTAAGTACAACTTAATTAGTTGGTAGTTGCATAAGAGCTAATTTGTAAGAATTTGCATAAGAGCTAATTTGTAAGAATTTTTAAATCTATTTTTTATTCTAGCTAGAGATCTCATTTTTTTTTTCATCTAATATTCCATTTTTGTTTCTAACTAGAGATCTCATATTAATCTACTATTATTACTTGTAAAATATTTTAATATAATTTTTTAAAAAATCGAATGCACTTCAACTCATATTTCACTTTCATCCATAAAAAAGGAAAAATCTTATTTCATGCATGTCACCATTTCATCTTGATGTATGTTATGGATTATCATGGTTCTTGACTATATATAATTTGTTTATTTGATATGACGTTTCCTTTTTCAAAACAAAACTCTTATCCATTCATTTGTACAATTTTGAACTCAACATTGGCATGCACCATACTCTTTGTAGTTTGTACAATTTACATATGGTATACATATAGGATTTGGATTTTCTGCCGTCAACAATTTACACAGTTTCATACATTTATAAATTTTGGCCATTAATTTGAGATTAAACCATCTAAATTACTTGCACAGTAAAATAATTTTAACTATCAATTCAAATTGAACGATTGAAAGTCGTAACTGCATCGCACGTTTACGGTAGAAAATCTATACAGGGTATGATATGTTATAGTGTCTAATATACCACATGGGCCACCCGGGTATAGTAGTAGTAATGTAACACGTACATAGCTGAAGGCACAGAGATATACCCTTCTTCCTAACCGTTTTGATTTGTTGTCGCACAAAGAGAGGATACGACAAAATAAAAGAGATTAATTATGAGTTGGCACTGTACATGTGCATCAAATTATTGAGCACAGAATATGCGATGGTTTTGCAATGTGAATTTGTAGTACTACGTACGTACTATTATTACTTACTGCTAGCTATTATTAAGTCTGTGTGTGTGAGTGCTCTCATCCCACTACTTTCTACTTTGTCCTATTTAGATCACTCTTTCTATTCCTTTTCTTTCTTTTTCATTATTCCTATTCTACCCTTTTTTCCCACACATTTCTCTCATTCATATAACATTATTATTATAGCTTATATAACTTGTGTTGAGTTTGCTTATTTAATTCAACTCAATCTAAATTATGAACAACTATGCATGCATATATACTTGGATAAATTAATTAGTTTCACTTGTTCTCTCTTTCTTTCATGAACAACACTTCATCTCTTGTTCACTATGTACTACCACTTCACTATATCTACTTCAACCATTTATTTATATACTTTTCAATCAATATTTTATTTTTAATTTATTACATAATTGCTATTTAATTTTAAACATTAATTTGTCATATGTCTTGTCTTAGTAATTAAGATATAAGATTCAAATAGTGACTAGTTAGTTTCTTTCCGCAAATAACATTTTTTTTTTAAAAAAAAGAAACAGAACTTGTTAGTCTCTCTCTAAAAATATAATGCTAAGGAAAATATAAATTTTATAATTAAAAAATAAATTTTAAATTTCTTTAAAGTTGAAGACAAAATTTCTAACTTAAATGTTAACATATATTTTTAAGGTACAAATTAACATTTCTAAACAAGTCCTTGTAGACATATCTTTGTTAATAATAACATTACATTATATGTACAACACTACAAGAGTTAAAAATCAAGACCAAAATTTCTTCACTCATTCTTCTCAAGAGGTTAGTAGTTAGACTCATCCATTATTAATGATTATTCATTAATATTTCTAGTTGTTATCAACTGAATTATCCGAACAATAATATTATTACACCTTTATCTTCATAAAATGAATATTTTAGATAAATATTTTTGTTATATGCGTGTGTAACAAAAGCGCACAGATACCATCTGAATATGCCTCAATTTTTCATTAATGATTGCTCACTTAACTATATTCTTGCAAACAAATTAAAACTAAATGTGAAAAATCTCTTCTTCTTTTTATCTTTTTTTATTTTTTTTTTCTTTTTCAATATCTTGATATTATCTTCCTTTATCTAAAAAAAATACCCAATAATTTCATCACTCAAGTAATAATACATGTTATAATAAAGTTACTTTCCCACAATATCAATTTTCAAAATTTACCTCTAATTTTTAGCTGACTCATCATAAAAAACTAAAGGAAAACAAAATAATTTTTACCCAATAATTTCATCACTCAACTCAAGTATAGTTTGTTTTTCTTATTACAAGCAATAATTTATAGAAAAGATTCTGTCCGAGAAAAGGGGGTAATTGATATATATCCATAAAGGGTAGGCAAATCGGTAATTTTGAAATTTAAACCAATCATATCAAGTTTTATATAACAAACGCCAAACAAACACTCTCTGCTCATTCTTCACTATTGCTCAGAAAACACAAACAACACTTTCTCTGCAAATATGGCAGATCCTTCTTCTTCCATCTTTGAGTTCTTCAAGCAACAACAACAACAACAACAACAACCATCTTCATCATCAAGAGCTCCTAGAAGATCCTCTTCATCTTCAACAACAAGAACTTTTCAATGCCATTTTTGTCACAGAAAGTTCTACACTTCTCAAGCTCTTGGTGGTCACCAAAATGCTCATAAACTTGAAAGAGCTGCTGCTAGAACAAGAACCATCAACCTCAACAACAACAATGGTACTGTCTCTCTCTCACCACCACCACCACAACAACAACTCATGAATGAACCAAAAACCTTAACTATGTCTCATGAACAACAACAACAACAACAACAACAGGGTGGTTTCTTTCATCATTATGAATACCCTTATTGGCAAAACCTTGAAATGGAACCACAATCTTTACAGTTTCATCATCAAAATGTTCCAACAAACACTTTTCCTATGGCTCCTTTCAATGCTTCTGGTTCATACTCTTTCACTCATCCTGATCAACATGTTTTCTACAACAATGTTTCTACTGCTGCTGTTTCTACTTCTCCATCTCATGATCAATTTGTTGATGCTTCTTCTGACCATGTCAATCTTGATCTCACACTTCACTTGTGAGAAAAAAGTTTTCATTTTTTTAAGGTTTTGTCGTTAGTAATTTCTATGTTTCAAAAAAAAAAAAAACATTATCCTCTTCTGTTATGGTTTTAGATAGTTAATTAGTACTATGAATATGATGACTCATTGGTGGAAATGAAGAGGGTTTTTTCTGTCACATGATTCTGTTATAGATGGATGATCAAAAAGGAATCTTAGGGTTTAATTTTGTTTTTAAGTTTTGAGGTTTTTCAGTTCAAATCTCAAGCTACTATGATGATGTTACTAGTTGTTTTTTCTTTATATTTTAATATCTTTGATAAATTTAGTTTCTGTTTGTTTAATCTCATTTTGTTCAGTTAATATACCGTTTAATTTGCTTGAATAATTTGATTTCTATTATTCATTATTTATGTTAAAAAAAATGAAAGAACCCATTTTGTTGGTAATGTTGTGTTAATGGTAAAATTTATTATATTATAAGGTGAATATATAAATTAATTTATACTTTTTTTTTTAGAGTGACCGATTAATAATATGTTAAAAGAAATTTTGCATTTGGAATAGTACAATATTCTGATTTTATGAACCATCTTTGTAGTCATTACAACAAATATTGCACGTCCACCAATTGTTTTTTGGATGATTGATTTTGATGGGGTAGACTTTATAGTTGATAGAATTTAATGAATATTCACTATTGTAATAATCAAAATTTAATGTATAAAACACATGAAATTAATGATCAGAAGGTGAAGCCCACGGTTTCAAATCAATTAATTGTAAAGTGGATTCCTACTCAAAAAGTGAAATGTGATGAGACCTTGGTGTTTTGATCTTTATGTCATTGTTATTTTTTTTAAGCTTAAAGAAGGATCTTCTCAACATAGTTCATTGTTGTGCAATGGTGAAGCTACTATAAATAGCTGCATTACCATGTTATCAAAAACGTTTCGAAACGACACTTTCTGGCTTTTCTTTGGGACTCAACTTTATTGATAATAATAATAATAATAATAATAATAATAATAATAATAATAATAATAATAACAACAACTCAAATTGCATGGGTGAACTTTAGTGTTAGAACTTAGAACATCTCCTAATTAATGTAACAAAAATAATTCAGTTTTAGCTTTTCTTTCTTTTAAATTTAGCAGCTCTATTGTGCCATATTACATTTATACAACTTATACTTTTATTTAAATTGTGCAAATTTAAGCAATAGTTTAAATTAACAATTTTGTTAGTTGATTGTAACCATAATCAATTCTATATTCATATGGAACGATAGTTATATAAGGCTTTTATAAAACTCGGGTTACAATAGTATATAAGAGCTCTAAATAACACTCTAGTAACGAAAATTATGGAATGGTCGCATAGTGTATTTAAAACTCAAAATTAATGAAATTATTGTTGGAGATACTCTTAGATATAAGTTGGAAGGATGTTTATCGTCCAAAGGTGGAGGGGGGTCAAGGGGTGAAGGACCTCTTGTTGTTTAACTTATCGTTGATGGCTAAATGATGTTGGCGTTTGCTAGTGGAAGATGGGTCTTTGTGGAAAAAGGTATTGGAAGCCAAATATGATGGAGTGGGGAGAGTTTCTTTGTCCATAGTCATAGATAGAAGAAATAAATACTCTTTATGGTGGAAGGATGTGGTTGATTTGGGTGTCTTACCAGGAGTTAGGGGGGAGTGGACTCAAGAAGTGTTTGTGAGGAAGGTAAGGAATGGGGGAGCTACAAGATTTTGGTTGGATGTTTGGGCGGGCCGTGAACCTCTTTGTGTTACCTTTCCTCGCCTCTTTAAAGTTCCGCTTCAACCGAACTTTAGTGTTATGGATATGGGAGATTCGGTGAATGATACTTGGCTATGGCGTCTTACGTGGAGAAGGAGCTTCTTTGCTTGGGAAGTGGAGCTTTTTATGAAGCTTTTGGAGACTATCGATTCGGTTCCGATTACTAAGAAGGACGACTTGTGGACTTGCAGCATTTATGGAGATTTTTTACAGTTAGTCGTTTATACGAATTTTTCTATAAACGTTTTATCCTGCCTTCTTTGTTTGGGTTGAGTTCGGCTGAGGCAATCGCTAAGGGGTAGGATAGTTGAGCTCCATCGAAGGTTATTGTTTTCTCTTAGCAAGCTCTTTTTGGTCGCATTCCAACATGTGTTAATCTTGCTTGTCTAGGTGTTTTATAAGGTCTATGTATGGTCTGGTCAAATAATTCAAGACTTGAACATGTAGCCTATAATAGAATTATTTTTATGTTAAGTTTGCCATCTATGAAAGTTTATTATGAAATTTTCTTAAATAAGTTTAGTATGACATTTTCTTAATCTGATTTTTAGTTAAAAAGACTTCTAAAAAATCTTATGTTTCTCTATAAATAAAAGTTGACATGTGTGTTTTGACCTCACGTAGACTAAGCCATAGACCCCTCTCAATTGGTCTGACCTATTTTCATCTCTAGGTACCGTATCCAACAAGATTATAGGGTAAAGATTATTTACAAAGGTTAATTAAATCTTTTTAAAATAAGAGAATTTGTCTAATATGAACCTCCCACAAAGAGGATCTAACGTCTACCCCGTCATCATATTTAGTAAAAAAAACTCTTACTAGAAATTTTTCTCTCATCTAATACCTCTAAATTATAGCTGTAATATTTATATGGTAAGATACGATAAACTAATCATTTTTAGGATGTTCATCGTTTTGATATTGTGTATTACTCACTATATACAACAGATTTCTTGCAACTATATACTCTAAACTTGACTCATATGTTGGAGTGACCAAATGAAATCCAAATCAATGAGATCATTTACAAATGATCGCTCAGAAAAAAAGATTAGGGATCATAAATTTGGTTTCAAACAAACAATAAATATTTTAGTACAGAATCACAAAACATCACAGTGATCACACAAAGATCAAGTTTTGATTTTATTGTCTTACTAATTTTTGTGCAAAATGAAGCCACATATGTCTAATTTCAAAATCATCAACGAGTTGTTTGAAACGAAATTTGTGCTAAGATAAATATATATATTCATTCTACATTGTGTTCTTCTATTTATAAAAATAGCCCTACAACAACCTTAATTAGCTAACTAACAAACTAACTTCCATAAGACTATAATAACTAACTAACTGACTTCTATAACACAAGTTTTCGGATTAAGAATAAAATTCTCAAAAGAAACAAATAATCATAAACACTAACCTTAGGTGTAGAGACTAGAGACATATAGGAAATGATATACATTGATACTTCCCTCCCACTGCACATGGTCCAAGAATAAAAAATGACAAATTTACATACAACTTTAGTGTGTTCCTTTCTCAATCATTTATTTTTTTTGCATTTGCTGCTATTTTATTTAAACTATAGGAAGAACTGCACAATGGTCCAACCTTCTATGAGCTATTATGCCTTCTGGTCGAAAACAATGCCTGTAAAACTATTGGCAAATTACAAAGTTTGCCTTTCTAACCTATGGAACTTTCTATATCAAAATTATAAAATTACTATTTTTTTTGTACAGAACAATCAAATTTCAAATGTTGGAATATCAGATGTAAAACCATGTGTAGCTTGGTATAATAACCGCGATAGTATACTTCTGTAAGGATCGCTTTCTCGTTTCTCCTTTAAATAAGCTATGCTTCTCTCAACCTCAGATTGCACTTCAATATATAATTCTTGAGATTTCTCCCTGTCCTTAAGTTCCAGTTTTCTTCCTGTCAAACAATATCTCAATAAAATGAAGTTGGCAAAACATAATTTACCATCACAAAATAAAATTTATCAATGAAATAAGCATGGGGAAAAACATACCTTCTGTTTCAATTGGTTTTCCAAAATAATAGTAGAACCGGCCCGGAACTTTAGGCAAAATTCCAGGCATATGCACTTGTTGATTTGCCACCTCACCACTAGCACCAGACCTACATATCACAATAAATAAAAGGGCATAAAATAATGCATATCTATATGGAGTATAACACATTAAAAAAAGGGAAAAGAAGAAAAGTATAAATGTATTTAAGAAACGTTTGTTTTTGGTAAATATATTTTGGGTACATTCATAATTTGGTGCGAATCGACAAGTTATAAAAATAAATGGTATGAATCAACAAAAAACAAATTTATATACCTCAACTGCATAGCCTCATTTGTAAGGCTTTCTATTTCAGACTTGAAGTAAGGCATCTTGACCAAGTCATCATAATCAATCACAACCTGAAAAGAAAAATGTGACATGGTGTTATGGTATTCAAAAATCCATGTTCAAGACATCCACAGATCATGTGAAAATGAAATTCAAAATCTTTCAATGATTGCATAACATATTGGATGACAGCAAGGATTCAAATTCCGGACTATCCCAGGTGATGCAGTCGCAACATATTTTGGCTGTGGTGACTGCCACAACCACTTTAACAAACAATGGTTGTAATGCATTTGCGACCGCAACACAATTGAAAACTCTGAATGACAGTTTACAATAGCATTGCAGTAGAATTTTACTCCCTAAGAATCGGTCACACTTTGCCTTCAACAATACAAGTATTTTCGGAAAAGAATAACTTTGTAATGGAAAAGTATTTGATAAGTAAAGACTTAAACTTACTTGGCCAAGATCATCTTCTCCAACAGCCCCAAAGGGTACGATTTTGGCTCCAAATCTAGCTGCCATCCTGACAAACTCAGATTGTTCAGGCCAAAATAGCTTGTATTCTTCACCCTGAAAGTTATTATCAGTGGAGATTTAGAACCAGCCTGTTAGTACATTTAGAATATAGATACAAGACACTGAGACAGTGCAACAAAAAAAATTATGCCCATACTAAATGTGGTAATCAAACAATACATGTCATTTGCTTTCATTTTTATGATTATGCTGGGAAAGTAATAATACTGTTCTCAGCACATCCAAGACCTTTGACATTTCAAGTAATTTCTTTTCTTTTTCTTAAATGACTTATAAAAACAATAGTTATAACTGATAACTCACTAAATTCATATAAATTTTGCATGATCTTTCTAAAATTCCTAACCCAGCAGACTGCATTTAGGTGCAACTATCCAACACAAGTCACAGATTAGAAGTAAAGTAACTAAATTCGGCTTGCATAAGAAAAATGAAACTCATAATAAAGAGCATACTTATTGGGATTTACCTTCCTGTGAAGAGCCTCGCGCATCCCTCCAGGATATAACAGGACATGTGACTTGGAAGATAAAAGCTTGAAGAGGTTAGACGGTGCCACAGGAACAGCACCCATAATTCTGAACGTGTCAAAAGAAGATACTTCTGGCAATCTTCCTGTTTTTCGTTTCGTAAACATCATGGGATGCGCTATTCCTCTTACAAGAATATTTCTTTCATTAAAAATTCGAGAAACCAAGGGAACTAATTCCAATCCTAGCAACATGTGGTATCCAACAAACAAAACAGGTCCCTCTGAAGGAATTCCAGAAAGTCCCTTTACAACTGTTCCATCCTCCAAAGTCGAAAGCATTACAGCACTTGTGACAGCATTAATCAAACTGAAAGCATTTCAGGTAAAAGGTAGAAAATGTAAATTATTAGTTTGATTACAGTACAATTCAATTAACTAGAATGAACAAAGAATGAATTTAAAGGTATAAAATGTCATCGAAACATCAACATATCATGCAATTCATCATGATAAGCTGCAGGTTAAGCTTTTCTTACCTGTTTGATTCTATTACTTGTTTGGCTTCATAAGGTGTAGGCGGTATGAAATCAGAAACATAGTCATGATACTTGCCACGGCGGTAGTAAGAAGTGCCCTTGAGGATCGTTACCAGGTCAATGCTGCCTTCCTGCTAGCAGTGAACAAGGCACCATGTTAGGGTCTATTAAAACTTGCCACTGATATTTGATATCATTTTTTATCAGATGATGATGCATGCCTGAATTCAAACACAAAGTCAAGCATGTCTGCAAAAAACATGGAAATGGAGAAGAAAACTATACCAGTAATAGGAAATGTCCACTGTCATCAAATTTACGGAGCTCGCAATTAGGCAGTAACTTATGTAGTCTTTCACCTTCTTGTTGGCTAGGTAGCAATTGATCATTTCCGCTAAAAGGACAAATGAAAAAACCCAGTTTCATTTTTCAGGAGTCATATACTTGAAAAGGAAAACAAGCTGTGTATATGTGATAATATTGGAAACATATATATTGCTATTACTATACCGGAAATTCTTCTGAACAACGTGGGTAACTTAGGGTATCTTTGAATTCATGCTTCCATGTCACTATTGATTAAAGTAGCCTCTATAAAGTCATTTTGTCCAAGGCTACTATTCACCATTGGCATCTATACCAGCTTGATATGAAGGATGTTTTCCTTCATATCGAGCAACCTCTTGGATATATTACTTACAGTTATGGTTAGTCTTTATAAATCATAACTAGTCCATCATCTCCACAAGTCTTAATACTGTCTTTCTAAGTCTCCTAGGAGATGGTTTGGCAAATTCATTATTGTGGTTCAACAGTTTGGTATGACTCAAAAGTGAGGTTGACCATTCAATTTCTATTGTCATTTAACTATATGGCTCATTTACTTGTTTGTGTACGCTGACAAGATTGACACTATAGGTAGTGTTTGATTGCCATGGCATCACACAGGTAAAGATCAAACTTTCCTAGCTTGATAGTCTTATTGATCCTAAGTGAAACTTCTACCAAATCAATGGCAGCCACTTTTAGACCCAAAAAGGTAAATAAACTAGTTGGGAAGCAGAATTATGCAATGCCTCTTTCTATGAAGGAGATTGGGATGCAATTACTCGCAATCTGAGATAATATCCCGTGGTGTGTAACTAGCAAATTTTTTATCATAGGTTCTTTGTTTCTATTACCATTCAACGGTTTCCATTACAAATCATGGTTTAGAAGTAATAAACTTTGAAGAAATTGTTCGTTACACTTAGCAATCTTTCTTCCCATCTCTTTTTTTAATAGCGTGTCTACTAAATGAAGGCATTGAAAAGTTAACAACATACATATGACCGATGTAAGATGTACAATGTCAATAGAATGAACCTGCAAAGTATCAAAGTCTGAGATTTGATAGCATAAAGACGTGAATTGGCATATTCAGAAGCTGACTTAAGCATCTTTAGTTTCCACAGAAGTGTTTCTTTTGGTAATATGTCTGCAAGAACCTGCGAATTCAATCAACAGATTTTTAATATTGAAAAGTAAATAAAGTGAAAGCTCAATTTAGCAGCACCAACAAGCCAGAGAAAAGAAATTGCAGTCATGTCCAATCACATTCTTCAAAAGTCTAGCATATTCTACTTTTACAATGTTATTTACAGTGTATTAGTTACAAGAAAGGAAGAAAATATGCTAGCCAATTTTTAATTAATATTTCTTCTGAAATATGCTTTAAGCACTGTCAATGTCATTAACTCTATTAATTACTCTGAGTCTCACAAAACATGCTTCACGTATTTAAAAATAAAGAAAAAATCACACTAGTCTTTCAATTGAAACTTACAGGAAGAGATGATGAGAAAGTAGTGAAGTCCTCTATTAGATCTCTAGCTGTATTTTGTAGAGGAAGTCCTTTCACGACGTTATCCAACACAATCCTAAGAGGGTCGCCTAATGGTACAGGAAAAATTGAAGGCATAAATGGAGAAAGGTACCATTTTCTTTGGTGAAAGATAAAGACAGAATACAAGCATTCCACTATGATAAATAAAACCTACCTAAAAATTGTTAAGTGCTTAATGATATTGGAGAGGAAAGTATAGCTTTAGCATAAGTTCCCAATGTCATTGAAGTCAAGTACTTGCTTGCTAATTTAATTAACTTAAAAACTATGATTCGTGAATAAGTTAAATATTACCAGAAGCAACAAAAGTAGAATTTTTTTGTTTAAGTAGTTGCCATTAAAATACCAAATTGAAAGGAATGCAGAAAGGGAAAAT
Source organism: Trifolium repens (assembly GCA_030408175.1). Taxonomy (NCBI): domain Eukaryota; kingdom Viridiplantae; phylum Streptophyta; class Magnoliopsida; order Fabales; family Fabaceae; genus Trifolium; species Trifolium repens. The sequence continues at coordinate 19,211,505 of CP125849.1, forward strand.
AAAAAAAGAATCAGAGACAAGCACAAGCACAAGCACAAGCAAAAGGCATGAAGAAACATTCGTATTGTAAAAGAAGAAAAATCGATCCACAACAAACTCATAAGAAGTAAACCATGGTGGATAAATTCTTGGAAAGTAGGGATGCATGCACCTAATATGAAATTTATATGTAAATAACATGTAATTCATTAACATTTCTCATTAACAGATAAGAAAGAACACGAGGGATTACACCTCATTATTAAGACAACTGTGTTTCAAAGTTTCAAGAGTAGTCCCTTTTCTAAACTAATTACCATTTTTCAGTTTTAGGCAAACCATCTAATGCATTTGTTGTTTTCGACATAGCACTCAACATTTTTCAAGATATATAGAGCTCTTAAGATGGAAATTAGACCCAAACACTCATTATATGGATCATGAAAAAATAGTTCATACAAATGAATAAAAAATACCAAACAGCATGAACAAACCTGCTGTTAAACTGAGAATGTTAGGCAGGGCAGGAGAGAGCGAACCAGGCAAAGCTTCCAACAATGGTGTTACAAGTGGCAACTGAGATCTGCTGAACGAAGTACCTGCAAATTGGAAAGTCACGGTCAGATCAGGTACTTTGTGCATCTTTTGAGAATTTAAATAATGTCTTGCAGTGGTTTCAGTTTCTAAATAAAAATGATGTGCTGTTACAATGAATAAAGTTGAATATTGTTTAAGAACTTTCACTCAAAAAGGTTTAGTTAAGGACCAAACACACATTCACTACACCATTGCCAATTAATAGCATAATTCCGAAACACTAACCTCCATCCTCCACCATATTCTTAATCAACAAATGACATCTTTATGCAGGATAAGGCTTGGTTGCATTAATATATCAAAAGGTAGCACAAATTTTCATTGTTGGGAAGCATAAGAAGGATGATGCAGTTGCGGTTAACACCAACATGATAAAAGCTCGAAAATTTAAACTACCACTCAATGCCATACCGGGTAGATTTATTGAAGTTTAATTTCTACTCAATGTGATACTTATTTCTTCAACATCCCCTCACTCACACTTGGACAAGACATCTCTAACTGGGTAATTGCCGAATTTTGCAGATCAGTGTGTTTACATGCAACAGTCAATAAGTTATTCAACATTTATTTTACTTATGTTTATGGTGCTGAATTGTCTTAATTTAACAATTCTTGAAAAATATAATGAAAGCTATTAAAATATATCTACATTACTAAAAAGTGACCTGGGTTTGCCAAAATTAGTACAAGATCAATATCACGGTTACGAGCTGCAACAGCCAGCGCAAGGCACCCTCCTAAAGATTCTCCAACAAGATATATGGGCCTATTTGGTGAGCGTTGATATTCTGACCTAACTGTTTTCTCAACTAATTTCACAAGGTCTGCAACAGGGAAATAAATAGAACATAGTGAATTAATGGATAATGTGAGAGAGTTCAACATGAGCACTAAATAATAAAATGAGGTAGAGAGAAAAAAGGACCTGTAAATGGTGTTCGATCCGCCACTGGAATATGCAAGCACCACAAATCAAAAATCCTTCAATGAAGAACAATGAATAAAAAGAGTATTTCTTAATTACATGAGCTAATGATATTATATAAGAGAATCAGCTAGCTAGAAAAAACTTGTCAAATAGAAGGTGGGTTCCTAAAATGACAAACCTTCCCAGTTTCTCATGATGTGAAACAAGTCCCAGTCCTAAGCCATCAATTCCTGTAAATTTTTGGAATGCAAGTAATCCATGCAAATAAAATTATTAGTAACCTTGTTTCTTATCCCATGGAAATAGTTTTTGTAACATTATTATTGATTTTAGAATGTTTAGTACAAAAACTAATGTTGTTAGCAACTTTAGAACTTTCTTATTCCTTTTTTTTTTTTTGACAGTTTGTTCCTCGTTTCTTATATCATGCATAATTTTCATATTTAGTAATGGATTTTTGTATTCATGTTTATAATAAGTACCAAAAAACTTAAAAATTCATATTTAATTAATCTTTTGTTAAAAAAATTTAATTTTTGTAAAAAATATTTATATAATATACTAAACATGATAACACTAATAATAAATTAAAATCGTGCGATGTCAAACTAATCACTGGATTAATCAATTAATTAATTAATTAAAATTATTAACAACCATTTTAAAATTTAAATCACTTGATGCTATATGACCTGTCCACGTTGGCAACGGACAAAGAGGGTCATATAAGAGGATTGATAAAACATTAATTTGTGAATGTAACTTAATTTGAAAAGAGTGATTTTATTATTTTTCTTTTTTTATTATTTGAAAAGAGTGATTTTATTATAGCCAACTTCAATGGTTATATTATTTGAAAAGAGTGATTTTATGATTTTTCTAAACATGGTTATATTTACAAAACTAAAATAGTAAAATCAGAAGTTCAATGACTTTTATTATGGTCAAATGGTCAACAACATAAACTAGACTAAATATGTAAAGGATGAAAACGAAATGGGAATGAAGTTACTCAACAAAGAAAAGTCCCATTAATTAGTGATAGATAACTTAATTGTCAATTAATTAATTGATTAATTAAGTAGATAATTAAACTGACCCGGCAAGAAGAGCATAAGAGGGGACTTATCCAACCGCGAACCGCACTCCAACGGCGAAAACCACCGTGGTGGTCCACCGTCCGCAACAATCAACTCCTCCGCCTGCTCCAAATAATCCTTCCAACTGCTCCGTTGCTTCTTCTCCTCATTTTGTTCCATACGCTTCACTGTCTCCGCCACAACGCTTCCTTCTTCTTGTTTCACCTCCGCCGTGATTCCTTTCTCCGCCTCCACAAAAGTTGACGGAACTCGGTCGATGGAAATGGCAAAGCGCGGGATCATGCTCTGAATCCGAGCTGAATTCAGTTTTCCGAGAAGCAACGACGGTGAATGGCGGAAGAGTGGTGAGGAAACGGCGGGGGGAAAATAAGCTCCGGTGGCTGCCATGGCGTTTTGTAGCTTGTGGCGCCTGACGGAGATTTTTAAATCTGAAGAGTGTTATAGCAACTAGCAATGTTTTGGCTTTTTGGAATTTAAATGATATCTTTGGGAATGAATGAATGATTGATTAAGAAAATGAAAATGAAAATGTGTGTCGTATTTTATACTTCTAGACTATAGGTGATGATGAGGATGTTAATTTTGAATAAATATTAGTCTCTCTATCCAAAAAAATCGATACAGCTGACTGTTTCACGCATATCGATGCATAATTTTGACGATTAATATTTTTTTATTGTATAATAGTAAAAATTATAAAAATTTGACATTGTGAAAATACTCATCGAGACGAATCCAATAACATCTTATATACTAATATTTATTTTATGTATTGAAAGAAAAATATGATCAAAGCATATATAAATAGTACATATATTTCAAGGGTCATGCTAACCGGTGTCCCCGGGGCACTGGTTAAAGAAACTAAAAAAAGAAAACTTTGTATTAAAAACAATATTTTTTACATTTTTTAAAAGTTGACTACACAAATTTCAAAAAAACTTTACCATATTTGGTTCTTTAACCATTGCCCCAGAGGCACTATTTAGTATTTTTCATATTTCAAATGGGTCGATCTTTTTTGGACGGATAGAGTAATGAACGTAGAAAAAAAAAATGAGACTAGTAAGTGCTTGGTGAAGAGTCTTCGGGATGCGTGTGTGCAATCTCTACCACTATGTTGTGCGTTGCCTAATGTCTTGCGCGTTGCCTATTTTCCTTTGCTTTTTGTTTTATATTCGCACAAATATTGGAAATTTTATTTTTTATGTGTTGTTTGAATATATTTGTAATCGAATAGAATACATTATATATCAATCGTTAGTTAGTTTAGTGATAATTGATGTTGAATTTAGTAGAATATTTTTTCTGATCTTTTTTATAAGTAAAATTGTTTTGTTTCACACTTATTAAGAAATTTGTTGTATTTATTCAACTATCCTTTACAATATACTGAGTCTATTCTAATATATAAGACTTCTTTCACAAATGTACAATAATTAAGAAAATTAGTTTTTGCATTAAATTTATCAATGCTATACCATTTTTTTTTCCATAATTACCGTTCAATTATTAAGAGAGAAAAATATTGATCTTTTACTTTTATTCATTTAATTAGGGATATTTTTATGAAAATTTGATTAATGTACCATGAACTTTGAAAAATGTCTTATAAAATCGGACAACAAAATTTGACAAAGAGGTTTTATATATTAGGACGGGGGTAGCATTAAATTTGTATTGAAACTATACAATCATTTTAAAAAGTAGAACAATTAAATATGAGTACTTTAGGAACAATAGAATTTGTATAACTATTGTAACCTTATATGAAAAGAAAAGTGTACTCTCCAATTTCTTTATAAATACATGTTTCGGGTCATATGGACGATGACTCTAGCATAACTATTACGTCAATAAGTTTTAGAACTCTACTTTATAGAAAGAATTAAGCATCTCTATATGTCTTTGGATTATTTTATTTTTTTTGAGTTAACTCTCCGATTATTAGAAGAATGAAATTAGAGTAAACCAAAGTTTTGCTGCAAGGTAAATAAAGTTTGGTTAAAAAATTGTTCCACCCAAAAACTAAATTCAAAATTTCTCTAACAATCCATCCATTAGTGAAATTCATTAACTACATGAGGGAAAATTCTCTTCCCACCCCCCATAACTCTTTTTCACCCCCCCAATATTCCAATTTTGCCCTTGGTTAAAAAGTTCGGAACGCATTTTCCGAACTTTTTTTTGCCTTGAAAACGAACTTCGGAATGTGTTTTCCGAAATTTTTGCTGAATTTACACTAAGAAAACTTCGGAAAACGCGTTCCGAACTTTTGAATCAAGGGCAAAATTGGAAAATCGGGGGATGAAAAAGAGTTGTGGGGGGTGGGAAGAGAATCTTTCCTACATGAGTTTAAATTCTTAGTTTATCCATTTAGATTTAAGAAAGAAGGGAATAAGACCATATCCACTAATATTTAAGAGAGACATTCAAGAGCATTAGATCACCGCTATTAAAAAAAAAAAGTATTAGATCATCTTTAAGAGATTTTTTTTATTAAATAGACTGGTGGCTAAAATTTCACTCTTTAAAATAAATAAATGGAGTGTCCGAATTTTGAACTCCAAATTCTACATATAAAATATAATATTTCTACTAAGTTAAACTAATGTAAACAAAAGATATAATTTCTAACATCTTCTTATATATGCTTTCATAAATTCGTGCAATTAAGTTTTTTTCAGAGCTTTGATCATATTATTATTATTATTATTATTACTATTGTTATTATCTAACATGTAACATTAGACTTACATGCGATTTTTAATCTGGACCGTTCATATTAGATCATACGAATAAGATTAACAATAGTATTTTTTATAGAAAATAATTTTAATCATTAGTTTTACATCGGACAACTGAGATTAATTACAATATCCTACCATAATAGTAAATCTATTTCCAACTTTGAGGTACAAAGTTCGAAATTAACACCAAAATCTATTTAATTTAATTTTTATATTGGTACCAGAGCTTAATTGTATGGCTTAGAAATTGTGATTTATTGTATTACTTACGTTACGTGGTTCGGTTTCTTTGTGTGAATTGAAACTAATTAATAGTAGGTGCCTTACCAAAAAAACCTAATAGTAGGTGTGCCTTACAAAAAAAAAAACACTAATGGTAATAAGTGTTCGTATTACAGACGTGTTTAAACTAAATGGCTCATGTAATACTAAGAAAATAACAATTCAACAAAAGATCCTATGTTAACTTATGGGATCATCCATGTGTGTCAAAAAAAAGAACTTATGGGAGCATCCTTGATTCATGTATGATATGTTCCAATCCCAAAAGTCCGTCTTTGATTCATGTATGATGTGCTCCAATACCAAAAGTCAAACAGATATGAAGTTTTATTTTATTCTCCTTTCATTTTTGTTGGCATGTCAAAATTATGATGAAATTTGACTTGGAGATGGAGATATTGTGTATCTGATTTTAGGTTTGAGTCCCTTTGTGGATTCAATCTTTAATCATGAAATGTCTTATTGAATTTCATATTGTTGGAGAATTTTCAATCTAATCTAACAATTAATGTGAAGAGGAGAAATATATTGTGTAATTTAAAAAAATGTTAAGTGTATATAATATAACTTTTCATCTTCGGATTTATAGTTGTAGATTCAGATATTTGATAAAAGATTGTCAGAAGAAAATATTATGTATTTGTATCTGTAGCGCCAGAATTAAGAGTAGACACACTTAAATCCTTTTATTTAAAGGTAAGAGTCATGTTAATGTCTCTGAGACGGTAGTTAAAAATAACAAAAACAAAAAAAGGTAAATTTTGTATTGAAAATAACATTTTCTATATTTTAAAAAAGTTAATTGCACAAAATTTAAAATTGATTTAGAAAAGAAGAAGATAGTACTTTCAAAATGTTAATGAGCATTTTACTAAATGTATACATAAAGCGCAACATCAAATTAAACAATTTATATTGTTGGTTGAAAATCAATTCAAGTCTAAAGTCAAGATAATAAAGAAGCGATAATGCGTTGAATTCTCCTTGATTCATTTTTATGGAAGTCGGGATATTTTTCATCAATCTAGTTGTGTTTCCTCACAACAGAATAATATTGTGGAGAGAAAACACCAACATATATTATGAGTAGCTCGAACTTTGATCTACAGTGAGCTTCTTTACGAGTACCGAGAATATAATAAGGCAATGAGAAAGATTGAAGAGTGTATCAATCTATTTGTTGGACTATGAGTGCACATACTCACCATCTACAACTTTTAACATTTCCAAAACAGCCCTATCCATCAATATGTGAGCAGCAAACACCTTTCCCTTAATCACAAACAACTTTGCTTGTCCTTGCTAACTAATCAAGAACAAACCTTTTACGAGGAAGATTGTTGGGTGCAAGCTATGAATCAAGAATTGCATGCTCTCTAATCCAAGGGAACTTGAGAAATTATTCCCAAAAAGCTACTACAAGACTTGAGAAATTATACCCTTAACCATCTTTCTAGAAAATATATGACAACCTTTATTTATTTTTATTTTTTTAATTTGGTATAGAGGCAACACTTTTGTATAGTACGTATTTTAGCCACGGCACAAAAGTGTTGCTAGTCATATGTGTTGTGAACAGGATTGCAACAAATTTAAAAACACAGGATCAAATAGTTCAATTTAAAAATAAAATAAAAACTATTTTCAGGAATTCGATAAAATATGAAGACCAATAGTAGCCTAAATAATAAAAAGAAAGACCAAATGTCAGTTTTAGAAAATCATTATGGGTTTTGTTTTGAATAATTTTTTAAAATATAAAAATCAATGAAATAAAACAAAAATTGTGAGTTAAATGAAGCTAAAGAAGGCTAGTTTTTAAACTAATAAAAAAATCTAAAAAGTTGGTATGAGTTGGAGAAAATGGCAAAAATACTGACCAAAGGTCCATTTAAATTTCATTTAAGTATCAAGAATTTTCAACAAAAAAATCATCCAAACTGAAAACCAACCATAGAAAGTCATAGAATGAATGAGGGCAGGATGAAGAACATGAGGGAAAGGGCCGGAGAGTATCTAGATCCACTAGAGACATAAAGTTTCACCATGGTAGTGAATGATACATTGATACATGAGTCAAGATTCCATGGTCCAAGAATAAAAAATGACAAATTAACATACAACTTGAGTAGTAATGTTCCTTTTCCAATCATTTATTTATTGCATTTGCTGCTTTTTTATTTAAATAATAGAAAGAATTGCACAATATGGTCCAACCTTCTATGACCTATCATGCCTTCTAGCCAGAAAAAAAATAGCTGAAACTATTGATAATTTACATAGTTTGCCTCTCTAACCTAAGTTTTCTAGAGAAACATACCATTTTATGTGCAGAACAATCAAATTTCAAATGTTGGAATGTCTGATGTTGGGCCATGTGTAGCTTGGTATAATAACCGAGACAATATACTTCTGTAGGGGTCGCTTTCTCGTTTCTCCTTCAAATATGCAATACATCTCTCAACCTCAGATTTCACTTCAAAATATAATTCTTGGGACTTCTTCTTGTCCATAAGTTCCTGTTTCCTTCCTGTCAAACAATAGCTCAAATTTTACCGCCACATTTCACGGCTATTCCAAGTTGAGAAATAATGAAATATGCATTAGGCGTACCTTCGGTTTCAATTGGTTTTCCAAAAAAAAAGTAGAACCGCCCCGGAACTTTAGGCAAAATTCCAGGTAAATACACTTGTTGATTTGCCACCTCACCATTAGCATCAGTCCTAGTATCACAATATAAAAGGAACAAAACTAATTTATATGTATATATCATGTATCTAAAGATGCAAAAGAAGGAAAAAAAGATATGTATATACAAAATGTTATGTTTAGTATGAATCAACAAAAAGAAAATTTAGATACCTCAACGGCTCAATCTCATTTGTAAGGCTTTCTATTTCAGACCTAAAGTAAGGAATCTTCACCAAGTCATTATAATCAATCACAACCTGAAATGAACAATGTGATATGGTGTTCTGATATTCAAATCTAGTTTCAAGACATCCACATAAACCCAAATATGGAATTTGCATATATTGTTTTATCTGTTTTTGTTACAGTCTTAACTAATCTCTAACATTGGTAAAAAAGGTGAATATGTTATTCATCATAGTTTCAGATACATTATCACAAGATTATAATAATATATTTGCCATTAAAAAAAAGATACATTATCACAAGATAGAGGAAAATCTGTGATTTTTAAAAGAATTGATAAAAAGGGTGTCAGGTAACAACCCAACACAATGGGCGTAAACTACGCAATCGGAAACTCTGGATGAAAAGTTATAAGAACATTACACTAGTGGTGAACTAAAATAAAAGTGTCATGTTCATAATAAAAGTTACTAAGTAAGAAAATCTAGTAGGATTATACTTTCCAATAAAACTTGGTAATGGTAACAGTTCACCTTCAATACCAGTATTTAGAGAAAAATAATTACTTTGTAAAGGAAAACAATTGGCTGATTAAATACTGAAACTTACTTGACCAAGATCATCTTCTCCAACACCACCGAAAGGAATGATTTTGGCGCCAAATCTGGCAGCCATTCTGACAAACTCAGATTGTTCAGGCCAGAATAGTTTGTATTCTTCACCCTGATAATTATTACACAATGATGAACAATTTAAAAAATTCTAGTACATTTTAGATCGTAAATATAAAGACATACAAAATGCACCTCAAAAATGCAAATGCTGAATTCCAACATTAAATGGGATATAACTAATAATACAATAATAATTTCCTTCCTTTTTTGATGCTGCGCTTTCTTTCTGAAAAAGAAAAACAGAAGGATACCCCCAATATCTTATATGTCTGCAGTCAGTATTCTACACCAGACTACTTATTTGTAATAAGCCAGATGCACCAGACAGTACGCAAGAAAATGGAGCATTAATCCAACATATGGTATTATCATTTTTCTTACTGATCTAACATGTGGTATGAAATACAAAGCATCCAAGACTTATGACAATACATGAATTTTCTTTTTCTTTATTCTTTCCTTTTACTCTTAAATGGACCAGAAAAAAGTTATTACTGATCACTTGTTCGATTGATACAAATCAAAAGCTCTGTAAAATGTAAAAAATTCCTAACTAGCTGACTGAATGTAGTTCCAACTGTCCAAGAACAAGTCGAAGACCTTAGAAGGAGTCAAGTGAGCAAATATGGATTCCGTGAGAAAGATAAAACACATAATAAAGAGCCTACTTATTGGACTTACCTTCCTATGAAAACCCTCGCGTAACCCTCCAGGATATAACAGGATATGTGACTTGGAAGATAAAAGATTGAAGAGGTTAGATGATGATACAGGAAAACCACCCATAACTCTTAATGAGTCAAAATTAGATACTTCTGGAATTTTTCCACTTTTCTGCCTCCTAAAGAACAAGGAATGTGCCATTGCTCGAACAACGATATCTCCTTCTGTAAAAAATTTAGAAATAAAGGGAGCTACATCCAATGCTAGCAGCATGTGGTTCCCAACTAACAGAACCGGCCCCTCTGAAGGAATCCCAGCAAAGCCCTTTACAATCTTTCCATCCTCCAAAGTTGAAAACATTACAGAGCTAGTGATATTATCAATCAAACTGGAAGTATTATAATTGAAAGGTGTTAAATGGTATTAGTTTGATTATGTATCAATTCAATTAACAAGAATGAACACAGATGAATTGATCGGCATATATAATATCACACAACTCATGATGGTAGCTATAGGTTAAGCTTTCCTCGCACACTTGAATGCTAATATAATAAATGAGTTCTCTTGCTTTGTGTTTAATGGCTTAATTGATAAAATTTATTCAGTTAATTTTACCTGTATTGATCTATCGCTTTCTTGGCTTCATCTGGTGTAGGCGGTAAGAAATCTGACACATAATCATGATACTTGCCACGACGGTAGTAACAAGTCCCCTTGATTACCCATACCAGGTCAATGTCGCCTTCCTGCCAAGGCCCCGATGTTAGGGTCAGTTAGGGCCGGTTTACTTTGTGTTCTATTTTTATTTCATAAAATTTGTGTTTTTTTATTTTTTAGTAACATGGAGAAAAGAGACTTTTAAAGAGAACAATTGTTTTGCATTTTGAGAAACAATAACAATCTTAAAAGAGTAATTTTCATTATTTCCTAATATGCATCATACCTAGCTAGTACTTTATCTTCTCTTTATCACAATGACTCACTTTAAAAGTATCTTTTCCCCTCGTTAACAAATAAAACTACACAAATATCAGGAAATGAATAAAAATTGTTTTCACAATGTAAATGGGCCCTTAACTTCTAAGTCGTTTGATATTATTTTTTATCAGATGAATAAGATCACGACGCATTCTTGAATGGAAACACAAGGAAAATCATGCCAGCAAACAAATAGAATCATAGAAAATAATACCAGGAATAGGAAATGGCCACTGTCATCAAATTTACGGAGCTCGCAATTGGGCAGCAACTGACGTAGTCTTTCACCTTCCTGTTGGTTAGGTAGTAACTGATCATTTCCACTGAAAGGACAAATGAAATAACTAAGTTTCATCTTCCGGAAAGGGTCATACATGATACAGTTGAAAAGGAAATCATCTTGTGTATATGAAAAGGAAAATGTGGTATGTATATGAGGATACAAGTTTAAAAGTAATAAATTTTCATGAAATTGGTTGGTTGTTTTCACTTAGCACTCTTTCTATCGATTTCTTTTTTAATAGCACTTCTGTTAACTGAAGGCTATTGGCATCAAAAAGATTAAAAAAAAAAGTTGTATATGATTCCATATAACGACTGATGTAAAGTGAACAATCCCGAGGAGAATGAACCTGCAAAGTATCAAAGTCTGAGCTTTGATAGCATATAGGCGTGAATCAGCATATACTGAAGCAGATTTAAGCATCTTTAGTTTCCACAGAAGCGTTTCTTTTGGTAATATGTCTGCAAGAACCTGAGAATTCAAGCAACAATAGATTTAAAAGAAAATCTATACAACCATACAGGCTTGAAAGAAAGCTCAAATGAGCAAGAACAAGTCATATCAAAGTCTAGCATATTCCACTTTTACCAAGTTTTAGTTACAATTAATGAAAGAAAACAAGTTAGCCAATTTTCAATTAAGATTTCTTCTGAAATATGCTAATGCACTGTCAATGTCAATAACTCATTATTACTCATGCAATATGCTTCACATATTCAAAGCATAAAGAAAAAGTCACACACTTCTCTTCCAATTGAAATTCTGAATAAAACTAATAATGGAACCTCACAGGAAGAGCTGATGAGAAAGTAGTAAAGTCCGCTGTTGGCTCTTTTGCTGAATTAAGTAGAGGAAGTCCTTCAATAATGTTATCCAACACCGTCTTCAGAGGGCAGCCTAATATTAAAAGAAAAGTTGAAGGCATAAATGGAGAAAGGTACCATTTTCTTTGGTAAAAGATAAAGATTAGAATACAAGTTTTCCACTATGATAAATGAACTTTACCTAAAAATTCGGTCCTTAAGGATATTGGAATGGAAATTTAGCATAAGTTCCTAATGATGTGGAAGTTAAGGACTTGCCAATTTGATAAACTAGAAAACTGTGATTCATGAATAGGTTAAGGTGAACACTTCAGTACCTTAGACTTTGTTGGGTATGTTCCCATCATCCCAATCTTTTAACGAATGTCATTTTGAATAATTATTATAAAGTGAATTTATGTTTTGTTTTCAGGGTACCTGGTGTCCAACAAAACTCTAGGGTGCCAAAGAATTTTCCATAAATTAAATATTAGTAGAAGCAACAAAAGTAGGGAAATAAAAAAAATTAGGAGTATAGAAATGTTGTTTAACTAGTTCACAGTTAAATATTGTATAGAAAGGAATGCAGAAAGGGAAAATGACGAAAAGAATCAAATACAAGAACAGGCAAATGCATGAAACATTTATATGGTAAAGGGAGAAAACTAGATCCAGAACATTCTTACACGGCGTAAACCGTGGTGGGTTAATCCTATGAAAGTAAGGATGCACATACATATATAATATGAAAGTTATATTACACAACATATAATCCATTGAAAGTAAAAAACACGACGGATTATGCCCATCATTTGAAGCATTGATCATTACTAGAAACCTGCAACTGACTAAGTTTAAGTTGCTAATTGTTAAGACAACTGTCTAGTAAAAAAACAACCAACAAATGGTAGAGCCTTTCCTTAGGTCCCCAACATCAAATTGCATGTTTCAAGAGTAGTCCCTTTTCTAAACAAATTACCACTTTTCAGTTTTAGGTAAATGACTTGATGCATTTCTTGTTTTCTGCGTAACATTCAACATTTTCAAGATATAAAGAGCTATAAATAAAGAAGGAAATCAGACTAAACACACCTGACATGGATCTTTAGAAAATAATTCATATTAAAGCAAGATGAACAAACCTGCTGTCAAACTGAGAATGTTAGGCAGGGCGGGAGAGAGTGAGCCAGGCAAAGCATCCAATAATGGTGTTAAAAGCTCCAAATTGGACCTACTGAAAGAAGTAGCTGCCAAATAGATGGTCATGGTCAAATCAGGTACTTTGTGATTCTTTAACTGATTTTTTGTTACAACAAAATCCAGTTGAGTAATGCTTAGGAATTTTCACTCAAAACTTTATCTATGAAACACATGTTCACTACGCCATTTCCAATGAATGTTATCATTCTGAAATCACTAACATCCACCATTTTCATAAGTAACAACAGACACTAACTCATAGTCACAACTCTCCTTTGTCAGAATAGTGATTGCAGAATTTTAACGATCGGGATCGGGGTGTATGCATACAAGTACAACACTGAATAAGTAATTCAAAATGGCTACTGCAGATTCCTTAAAGTTTAACTCTCATTCCAGTCATGTTTATGGTGCTGAATTTTCTTAGATTACTTATTTTGGAACAATTAAATAAAAGATATTAATTCTCATCTACATCGCTAAAAAGTTACCTGGGTTTGCTAAAATTAGTACAAGATCAATATTGGGGTTACGAGCCGCAACAGCCAGAGCAAGACATCCTCCTAAAGATTCTCCAACAAGATATATGGGCCTATTTGGTGAACGCTGATATTCTGACCTAACAGTTTTCTCAACCAATTTCACAAGGTCTGCAATAGGGGAAATAAACAAAACAATAAATTTTATGCTTGATTACACTACTGAAAAAGAAACATAATGAATTAATGGATACTGTGAGTGAGTTCAACACAAGCACTAACCTATGAAACACAGACACGTCAACACCAATAATAATTTGAGAAAATGACATATAATCATATATGTCGGACACCACACCGGAAAAATGCCTTATCAGAGGAGTGTCCGAACTTCATAGACACTAAATAATAAAATGAGGAGAAAAAGGACCTACCTATAAATGGTGTTCGATCCGCAACTGGAATATGCAAGCACCACAAATCAAAAATCCTTCAATGGTAAAAAAAATATTTTGTCAAACAGATGGTGTGCAATATTACTGAAATGACGACACATTGGTGAAATGAAATGAAGTTAAAGTTAAACCTTCCAAGTTTGTGATGATGTGAAATAAGTCCCAGTCCCACGCCATCAATCCCTGTAAATATATGCAATTAGATTAAATTTAGAGATAAACATGTTGCTTAATGCCATGACAATGCATCAATGCATAACTAACAATTGCATTGCAAAGTTGGTAACTCTTGTAGTAGGAAGGAATCGTATAAGATGAAAGCATTATGGTAGAATTGATCCTTAACTCCCTATGCCCTCCTTTTCTATGGTAGAATTGATTTTGCATTCATAATTAATTCCAAATTGTCATATTGAAGAGGCTATGTGAAGTTATGATTAGCTTTTGAGTTTCTAAGTGATTTTTAGCTAAAGTTTATAGTTCAATTCATTCTTTGTAAATGTATTTAAACATTAATTATTTTATATTTATTCAAAATTAATTTTTTGTAAATGTTGTAAAATAGGAGTATGTGAAGAAATCTAGGCTTTGATTGACAAAAGATAGTGATAAAGTAATAAACTAACTTATAACACATAAATTTGAGAGAAATTACGATATAAGTTATAAAAAAATATAAGTTAATAAAAATATTCTATAAATTTATGAGAAAATAATATTATCAGACAAGTTTTTTTTTTTATCATATAAATTTATAAGCTATACATTTACGAGAAAATAATTAGACAAGCAGAACATTTAGAGAAAGGTTATTTTGAATCCAATTTTTAATGTCAAATACAATATCAAGTATTTTTTGTATCATAAGAAGGAGTGATGGAGAGTGGATGAGTGGTTTCAAGAAGTGTATCAAAAGGTGCAATGTGTATTTGGCGGAGTTTTGAGGAGTTTTTGAACTTTGAAGGTTTGAAGTATGTCCGGTTGGGTTTTAGAGCTATGAAAGTTAATATAGACTTTTATTTTTTAAAGTAAAAGGGGAGTAGATGGTGAACCACCTACAACACCCGAGATAGATATAAAATATAGCTAGAACAAAAAGAGAAGGGGGACATGAACCAAAACATTCTCAAACAAAAAAGCGAAATAAAAACTAGAGGACAAAAGTGAAACCTAGAAAAGTGAAAATAGGGAAAATAAAAGCATCAAAAGCTAAGAGGAAATGAAAAGAAAAATAAAATCGTACAAAGAAAACTCAATCTGACATCCTACCCCTAGAGCGGGTATTACAAACCTGAAAACCCTTTTGCAAATTCTTTTTCTTGGTTAATATAGACTCTTATGGAGTTGGATTGGGAAGTTGTGGTCATCATTCGTATAGTGAAGACAATCAGGGTGCAGATATTTAGCAAACCTTGAATGTTCTTCGGATGCAGGTATTTCTTATTACGAGTCATATTCAACTCAAGTCAGCCACTTGTTATTTGTTGATAGTATGAGGATATTTGTTCCTCGATTGATTTCGTTGTAGCTCTCTTTTTTCTGGACTTCTCTGATATAAAAAATTCAAAATAACACACTCTTTTTACAACTAATTCGTAGTTGCGTAAATATTTCAAAATCTAAGACCAATTTGGTTCCAATAAATATATTACATTTTGTTCTTAGATTTTCTAAAAAAAATCTATAAACAACCGCCCTTTAAATATTTTCAGTAAATATTTTTCGTTCATGCTTTTAAATCAATTTATATGTATTAATTAAACTTTTAAATGATTTTTTACCGCCATATTTATGACATTATAAAAATTCATCTTACCAAATATTAGGATTTTTTCTTTCTTTTTTTTTTTTTTGGGCTTAGGCCCCTTTCATTACCAAAAAAAAAATTAGGATTTTTTAATAATAGATGAATTAAATATAAAGTTTTACCTTACCAAAAAAATATATATATAAAGTTTTAAGCTATATTAGCACTTAAACATTCATATTTAATTTATTAATTTTTTTTGAAATTTTTTTATGGAGAATGTCTATAAGAAAAGATTAAACAATATGGAGGATACACATGGGTTGACTTAAAAATAAGGACAAAAAATGCTAGAAGAAAACATGTGAAGGAACATTGTTTAAAGAAATTTTTTTGAGGCGCTTAAAAAGATTAAATACAATTTTGATCCCTAGAAAATCGAAACCTTCTTAATTTAGTGTTTACTTAATTAGTATTTTTTTTATTTGTTTATAATGAAGTTGAGTATCGAACATATGACTTTTAGCATACTATTCAAATTTCTCACTACTAGACCAAACCTAATGGCTTAGTGATTACTTAATCTCTTTTTTTTACCACCAGTTGAATCTGGTTCGGGGGTCAGTTCTGGCATCAAGTGGTTCCAGCCACCTCCTGATAGCAGTTGCCGGGGATCGAACTGTGGTCCTCCCTACCAAGTTCAGTGACAATCACCACTGAACCAACTAACGATTGGTTGATTACTTACTCTTTTGTCCTACAAATTTTGTTGCACAGATTTATAGTCTAGTCAACATGTATTTTTGAATAATTTTTTTTCAATATATTTAGAACATTATAAATAAAATTCTTCCACAAAAGATGAAATTTATATTTAATTCATTCCATATTTAAAATTCGTGAATTTTAGTAAATGAACTTTCATAATATCCTAAACATGGTTGAAAAAATTCATTAAAACTTTCGGAGTTTAAGAATAATTCAATAAATTTAGTTTTACGTCCCTATTATATAGAGACTAAGCTGACAATGAACTGAGTCAATTTGAATAGAGTTCAAAACTTGATTCGACAATTGATTCGTTGAACTTGATTTATGAATTAAATGAGTCCAACTTTAGCTGAATACTAAGTTTGTTAATTTAAAAAACTATAACAAACACTATCAAAATGATAATAAATGGACCCTAAAAGAGCTGAATTTGAACTATACATAGTTTTACTTTTTGAATAATATTTTTAAATTTATATATTTGATTTTATACATTTATATTATTGATTTTCAACATTAATACAGACACTTAAAATGAGCCACATTAAAATTGATGGTCTACGCCATTCACATTGTTGTAGTTTTTAAAGATTTTTTAAAAAAGGTCTCATGTCAAAATATATACGAAAAATAGAGAATAAGATTTTCTATAATAAGAGAAACATATGACAAAGGAAGCCACAATTGAATTTAGAGGTTTTTGGAGGTTGCATAACAATTGAGTTAGAGGTTTTATAACAAGAGGACTAAAATATCTTCAAACGTATACGGACTCAACCACCAACTATGGTAGTTTGAGATTAGATTAAAGTTTGTAGTCTTCAACCACCGATACAAATACAGTTTGACTTTATCCAACAGTTGAGGTAGGGAACACTCTGAATTGATTAGTCTCTGATTTCTTTCATTCCACACAACTTACACACAAACGAGCCAAACCAGATGTAGGAAATATCGTCGCGCACGGAAACCGCCTGAAGAGAAGGTAAACTAAAGAAAATGATCTGATAACTGTTCAGTGTCTGCTGATGAGAAGCCAATCCAAGATTGGACCAACGGCCACAGGGACCTCATTTAAAATTGTTATAAATTTCAATTTATTCATGGATTTTTTTTTTAACTTATGAGTTATATGGTTTGAGCTAACTATCCGAACCAAGTTATTCCCAAATTCAAATGGAGTCGAGTTCGAGATAGAAAAAAAATTATGTGTCGATCTCTCTAGTTGAGTTTCGAGCTGAAAACAAGTTGAACCTAACGAGCTGAACCAAACTGTTCTAAAACTTTGAGCGAGTCAAACTTGAGATGAAAAAGAGTTCGTATCGAACTCAAATCGTATTTCTAGCTGAACTGATTCTTATCGATTAGACTCATTTCCAACCCTAGTATAAAAACCAACAATATATTTAATATTTTCTTTTATTTCACACTATTACTAGTATAATTTTGATTTAAATATAATTTTAATTCCTTCTATTAGTAGTTTTTATTTTAGACAGGTTGCCCACAAAAGCAAACCTGGTCACTCGTGGCATCTTACCTATAGCAGCTCATATGTGTGTATCTGGGTGTGACGAGGTGGAGTCGGCTCATCACTTATTCATCTCTTGCAGAATGTTTGGTTCTCTTTGGACTCTTGTGCATTCGTGGATTGGCACTCCGGAGGTGGCGTCCACTTCTCTCAGAGATCATCTTGTTCAGTTTACATCTTCAGCAGGTGGTTCCCGGTCGCGTCGTTCCTTCATGCAGCTCATTTGGCTTGCGTGCGCGTGGGTGGTGTGGACAGAGAGGAATCACAGGTTGTTCCGTGGCTTAGCGAGCTCTCCTATTCAGTTGTTGGACAAGATCAAACTTTTCTCTTTTAGGTGGTTGAAGGCGACCAATGTTAATTTAGCCTCCAACTGCCATAGCTGGTGGTCTAGTCCTTTGCTTTGTTTAGGCCTTGTATGATCTTATTGACTTTCAGTGACTATTTGTAAACCCTGGTAGCTCACTCGTGCACTCCTTGTGCTCGGGTGACTGTTTAATTTATATATCTCATTTTGGCTTCTTCAAAAAAAAGTAGTTTTTATTTTAGTCGCTTTATTTGGGGGGTTATGTTCTTGATCGGACATATATATTCTAACTTATGGAGAGGTTTTAATTAAGATTTTGTAGAGTTAATAATATTAATTAGTAAACTGTCCACTAATTCCTTTTGAAATGAGGAATAGTTGTTTGCAATTTTGTGGTGTAGGTAAGTTATATATACGAGTTATTATTATAATATAAAAATCAGACATTTATGATTGATACACAAATTTTTACTCATTAAATTTTCTTTAAAGATCTAGTATAAAAAAATATATTTTACTCATTAAATTTTCTTTAAAACTCTGCATCATTAATTTACGTTCTGTACAAAAAATATACAGTTTATGTATACTCTGCATTATGTTCTGTCAAAAAAATTCTGTGGATAATATGAATGGATTATCATTTATATATACTCCTCATATCTTGTTTCGAAGTTTTTCAACAGAAAATAACGAAACAATAACTAACCTGGCAAGAAGAGCATTAGAGGAGAATTATACAACCGCGAACCACACTCTAACGGCGAAAACCACCGCGGCGGCCCACAATCTGCTTCGATAAACTCTTTCGCTTGCTCCAAATATTCCTTCCAACCACTCCACCTCTCTTTCTGCTTCTCCTCCTCCGTCACTGAAACCCGGTCCACGGACATGGAAAAGCGTGGGGCTATGCTCTGGATTCTTCTTGAGTTCAATTTTAAAGTTTGATACAGTGGCTTGTGGCGGAAGATTGGCGAGAAAATGGTAGGGATGATGAAATAAGCTCCAATGGCAACCATGGCTGTCTGTTGGAAACTTGGCAGCGGAACAGGATATAGTAAATGGTTTTGGTTGTGAAAATGTTTTGGAATTCAATTATTAATTAACAAAATGACAATTAACCTCACTAAAAGGGCCATGTCTAAGGTTAAATCTTTCAACGTGCAAAAGTTTAAATATTATTATAACGAATACGAATTTTATTGGATTTGAAATTTATGTCATATTATCTACAATTTTTCCTGAAAAAGTTGAAAATCAATTTATATGTTATTGAGATTCATCAAAATTATTGATGAGTTTTCACTTTTTTTTATACAATTTATGAATTTTTATTGAATATCGTTAATCTTGATAAGTCTCAATAACATATTAAATAATTTTCAATTTCTTTAAAACTAAATTATGAATGACCTATATGATATAAACTTTCATTCTAACAGTGAATTTTATAAAATTTGTATTCGTTATAATATATTCTACGATGGTGCACTACAAGACTTAATGAGATTTTTCATTTTAGACAAAACCCACTAAAAGATATAAAAATTATGGTTATAAGTTAGTGTCACAAGGTTGTGATTGCGGTCATCACGGTTGTTACAAATGTGTGTTACGGTTGTTGCAGTGTGACTGCTAAATATAAGATATTTTTTTTATTAGATTTGAAGTAGATTCAAATTTGAGGTTAACAAACTTTTTTTAAGAATATATAAACCGACATTATATTGTTGAAATCGTTTAATGTAGTTCCACCTACGATTACAATATAGTAGTTGTATATGTGATGGAAGATCACAATACAATTGCGGTGCAAAACAGTTACAGAAGCTATGATATCAACGGTCACAATTATAAGAAAGCCAAATTAGACCATGATATACATACGAGGAACACTTTGTAAAGGCACAAACAAACTATTTAAATTTAGCCGACATGCACATATAAAACTTAAACAAAATTATTAAAAGATAATCGGAATAGTCAATATCAATTAATATAATTAAATTATTAATTTAATTTTTATTAATTATGTTTATGTGGCTATATAAAATAGATTTGGGGTTATACCTACCATAGAACTGTTCTAAACATACTGAGATATACATTACATTACATAAAAATTATATGATGATGGAATAATACGTAATAAATAGATTATGTAACTTTACTCAAAATAAATAAATAATAATATATATTATGTGACTAGAAAAATCACAAGTGGATAGCTAGAGCATGGTTGATTGAACGCACTTGTGTGTTTGAGTCGTGAAGGAGTGTTTCATCGTAGTCCGATGACTACTTACCACTACGGCTTTGTTTTACAGAGACATAAAATATTTTGTGTCTATATGTTTGATTCGACTTATAATTTTTAGATGTATCAAAATTATAAATATATTATAAAATGAATTTTTTAACTATATTAAAATTCCTTAAAAAAAAAAACTATATTAAAATTATAAATTTAATATTAAATGTCTTTTTGTTTTTGTTAGCAATTGTACTAATTGATTAAATTTGTTGGCAAAAATTTGTAAGTCTTATTAAATGGCAATATTGAAATTGTTAAATTAAATATTTGTGATGTTTTGAATTTAAAGAATATATGTTAGACAAAAAATAAAAAAAGATACTTGAACTAAAACTATGGTTTAATGAGTCAGTAGTCAATCCAAATTGCCGCAATTTGTAAAAGGCAGATGTTGTAACAAACCACCTCTCAAAAGTAACCTCTTAAAAAATTTATCTCCAATTCTTTTTATATAAGTTAGGTTTATATTATACATTAAATACATCAATTATTTAACGAATTTTAAAAAATGAGTTCTTTATTATAAAAAAAAATTAAAAGAGTAAAAATATTTATCTCTATCTCTTACTTATAATTTCTTCTCTAATCCCTACTCTCTCCTAGTCTCCCAAACTAAACCTCATTGATTTTGACTTTTGAAAACCTCTCTGAAGAGAAACTTTGTCCACGTCTAGCCACGGAAATAAAGATAGTTTTTTCCATCTTCTCATGTCTCAATTTTTTATTTTTTTATTTTCTGGATATGCCTCAATTATTTGTATGATTGAGTATTTTTAGCTTATTTGTTTATAGATTTCACATTTGTCTTAGACACTTTTAATATATTCCCTTTTATTTTTTCTATTTTTGTAAAATTTTGTCACTCTCCTATTGTGTACAATTAGCCTAAAAGGGTCCGGTTATCCTGCTTAAGGATAGTTTAAGCAGCGTGCTTAAACTTCCTATTTGCACCCCCTCCAATTGTGTTATACACCCCACCCTCAACATTTAGCTTTTGCTTTTCCCATTTCTGTCACCATCGTTCATCACCAACGTAGACGAGTTCGAATTCATCGTTCATCACCATCGCAGAAATCATCATCACTGTCGCCGATTCCATCCTTCATCGCCATCATAGAGCTCTTCACCATCGCCGACAACAACACTTCACCGTCGCCGACAACAACACAAAATCATGAGCTTATTCAACCGAAACAAACAGCAAAAAGATGAATACAAAACAGGTTCGAGCTTATTCTTTGTGCTTCACAGTTTAATTTTCAATTAAAGATGACATGAAGATGTTGCTTATTCATCTGACAATCATAACGTTGAGAAAAATTCATATGACCTAGAATTACCCCTTCTCTCAAACAATGTTTGCAATTTTACTTATGAACTGATTAGTCTCCCTTGTTTTCCTTCAATATGTGAAGTGACTCTTGAATTTTTTGATATAAAATGTGTGAATTAATCTGTTTCACATGATTCTGAAGTTGTTGATTGGTTTTTTGCTGTAACAGTTTTTGAATTTTCCCTATTTGCAAATTTGTAATCTATGCATTCCATATGTTTGTTTGTTGGCTGAGCTGAAATCTGAGACATTAAACTTTTGATGTTTATTTCTTCACAGTCATATCAATTTATGACTGCTGCTAGTTGAATTTTAGAACTTTGGATTTGAGAGTTTGACTTTATCCAACAGTTGAGGTAGGGAACACTCTGAATTTATGATTAGTGTCTGATTTCTTTCATTCCACACAACTTACACACAAACGAGCCAAACCAGATGTAGGAAATATCGTCGCGCACGGAGACCGCCTGAAGAGAAGGTAAACTAAAGAAAATGATCTGATAACTGTTCAGTGTCTGCTGATGAGAAGCCAATCCAAGATTGGACCAACGGCCACAGGGACCTCATTTAAAATTGTTATAAATTTCAATTTATTCATGGATCTATATTTTTTTTTTTACTTATGAGTTATATGGTTTGAGCTAACTATCCGAACCGAGTTATTCGCAAATTCAAATGGAGTCGAGTTCGAGATAGAAAAAAAATTATGTGTCGATCTCTCTTGTTGAGTTTCGAGCTGAAAACAAGTTGAACCTAACGAGCTGAACCAAACTGTTCTAAAACTTTGAGCGAGCCAAACTTGAGATGAAAAAGAGTTCGTATCGAACTCAAATCGTATTTCTAGCTGAACTGATTCTTATCGATTAGACTCATTTCCAACCCTAATATAAAAACCAACAATATATTTAATATTTTCTTTTATTTCACACTATTACTAGTATAATTTTGATTTAAATATAATTTTAATTCCTTCTATTAGTAGTTTTTATTTTAGTCGCTTTATTTGGGGGGTTATGTTCTTGATCGGACATATATATTCTATAACTTATGGAGAGGTTTTAATGATTTTGTAGAGTTAATAATATTAATTAGTAAACTGTCCACTAATTCCTTTTGAAATGAGGAATAGTTGTTTGCAATTTTGTGGTGGAGGTAAGTTATATATACGAGTTATTATTATAATATAAAAATCAGACATTTATGATTGATACACAAATTTTTACTCATTAAATTTTCTTTAAAGATCTAGTATAAAAAAATATATTTTACTCATTAAATTTTCTTTAAAACTCTGCATCATTAATTTACGTTCTGTACAAAAAATATACAGTTTATGTATACTCTGCATTATGTTCTGTCAAAATAATTCTGTGGATAATATGAATGGATTATCATTTATATATACTCCTCATATCTTGTTTCGAAGTTTTTCAACAGAAAATAACGAAACAATAACTAACCTGGCAAGAAGAGCATTAGAGGAGAATTGTCCAACCGCGAACCACACTCTAACGGCGAAAACCACCGCGGCGGCCCACAATCTGCTTCGATAAGCTCTTTCGCTTGCTCCAAATATTCCTTCCAACCACTCCGTCTCTCTTTCTGCTTCTCCTCCGTCACTGAAACCCGGTCCACGGACATGGCAAAGCGTGGTGCTATGCTCTGGATTCTTCTTGAGTTCAATTTTAAAGATTGATACAGTGGCTCGTGGCGGAAGATTGGCGAGAAAATGGTAGGGATGATGAAATAAGCTCCAATGGCAACCATGGCTGTCTGTTGGAAACTTGGCAGCGGAACAGGATATAGTAAATGGTTTTGGTTGTGAAAATGTTTTGGAATTCAATTATTAATTAACAAAATGACAATTAACCTCACTAAAAGGGCCATGTCTAAGGTTAAATCTTTCGACGTGCACAAGTTGTAAATATTATTATAACGAATATGAATTTTATTGGATTTGAAATTTATGTCCTATTATCTACAATTTTTCCTGAAAAAGTTGAAAATCAATTTATATGTTATTGAGATTCATCAAAATTATTGATGAGTTTTCACTTTTTTTTATACAATTTATGAATTTTTATTGAATATCGTTAATCTTGATAAGTCTCAATAACATATTAAATAATTTTCAATTTCTTTAAAACTAAATTATGAATGACCTATATGATATAAACTTTCATTCTAACAGTGAATTTTATAAAATTTGTATTCGTTATAATATATTCTACGATGGTGCACTACAAGACTTAATGAGATTTTTCATTTTAGACAAAACCCACTAAAAGATATAAAAATTATGGTTATAAGTTAGTGTCACAAGGTTGTGATTGCGGTCATCACGGTTGTTACAAATGTGTGTTACGGTTGTTGCAGTGTGACTGCTAAATATAAGATATTTTTTTTATTAGATTTGAAGTAGATTCAAATTTGAGGTTAACAAACTTTTTTTAAGAATATATAAACCGACATTATATTGTTGAAATCGTTTAATGTAGTTCCACCTACGATTACAATATAGTAGTTGTATATGTGATGGAAGATCACAATACAATTGCGGTGCAAAACAGTTACAGAAGCTATGATATCAACGGTCACAATTATAAGAAAGCCAAATTAGACCATGATATACATAAAGGCACAAACAAACTATTTAAATTTAGCCGACATGCACATATAAAACTTAAACAAAATTATTAAAAGATAATGGGAATAGTCAATATCAATTAATATAATTAAATTATTTATAATAATTATATGATGATGGAATAATACCTACCATAGAACTGTTCTAAACATACTGAGATATACATTACATAAAAATTATATGATGATGGAATAATACGTAATAAATAGATTATGTAACTTTACTCAAAATAAATAAATAATACTGTAATATATATTATGTGACTAGAAAAATCACAAGTGGATAGCTAGAGCATGGTTGATTGAACGCACTCGTGTGTTTGAGTCGTGAAGGAGTGTTTCATCGTAGTCCAATGACTACTTACCACTACGGCTATGTTTCATCGTAGTCTATATGTTTAATTCGACTTATAATTTTTAGATGTATCAAAATTATAAATATACTAGCTGTCTTGTGTGATCGATATTCTTTTTTTTA
The DNA here is from genome assembly GCA_030408175.1 of Trifolium repens. Taxonomy (NCBI): domain Eukaryota; kingdom Viridiplantae; phylum Streptophyta; class Magnoliopsida; order Fabales; family Fabaceae; genus Trifolium; species Trifolium repens. The sequence continues at coordinate 19,236,683 of CP125849.1, forward strand.
TTTGCTGTGATCGAAATTCTCTATTGTGCAAATATAAATAACTACTCAATCTTCTTTTTTATTGGACTTAGTTAATTGATAACTAATTAACATCTTTTTTTTGTTGTGGCTAGTTATTAAGAAGAAGAAAAAAATTTACTATAAAAAAACTGAAAACATACTTTTATGTGGAAGTTGTGCTTAGTTATTAAGAGAAAAAAAAATTATTTACTAAAAAAAACTGAAAATCTATTTTTATGTGGAAGATATTTTTCAACATATACAATTTTATTTTATTTTTGTAGTTTTTTTTAAGGGTAAAATAGGTATAATGAAAAATTCATCCCAAAAATTTGTATTCTCTTTATATATAGTAATAGATTATAAAATGAATTTTTTAACTATATTAAAATTCCTTCAAAAAAAACTATATTAAAATTATAAATTTAATATTAAATGTCTTTTTTGTTTTTGTTAGCAATTGTACTAATTAATTAAATTTGTTGGCAAAAATTTGTAAGTCTTATTAAATGGCAATATTGAAATTGTTAAATTAAATATTTGTGATGTTTTGAATTTAAAGAATATATGTTAGACAAAAAATAAAAAAGATACTTGAACTAAAACTATGATTTAATGACTCAGTAGTCAATCCAAATTGCCGCAATTTGTAAAAGGCGGCGGTTGTAACAAACCACCTCTCAAAAGTAACCTCTTAAAAAATTTATCTCCAATTCTTTTTATATAAGTTAGGTCTATATTATACATTAAATACATCAATTATCTAACGAATTTTAAAAAATGAGTTCTTTATTATAAAAAAAAATTAAAAGAGTAAAAATATTTATCTCTATCTCTTACTATAATTTCTTCTCTAATCCCTACTCTCTCCTACTCTCCCAAACTAAACCTCATTGATTTTGACTTTTGAAAACCTCTTTGAAGAGAAACTTTGTCCACGTCTAGCCACGGAAATAAAGATAGTTTTTTTCCATCTTCTCATGTCTCAATTTTTTCTTTTTTTATTTTCTGGATATGCCTCAATTATTTGTATGATTGAGTATTTTTAGCTTATTTGTTTATATAGATATATAGTCTATATCTATATAGATTTCACATTTGTCTTAGACACTTTTAATATATTCCCTTTTATTTTTTCTATTTTTGTAAAATTTTGTCACTCTCCTATTGTGTACAATTAGCCTAAAATATGGTATCGTCTTTTTCCTATTGAATGAATAGGAGAGTAAGAATATGAGGACGTTATTGAAAGTTGCATATGATTCCGAAAAACGATTCCTAGGTCAACTTGACATCCTCTGTATACTCTATTTTATTTTATTTTTCTAAAAAAAAATATATCATTTTAGCATAAAGTTCTACAATCCCCCGTTCGATCCCCCGCAACTGCGATCGGGAGGGGCTGAAACCACTTGATGTCAGAACTGACCCCCGAACCAGATTAAACTGGTGGTGAAAAACCAAAGTAATAGATTATTGTATTCTCCCTACCAAAATAAAAATAAAAATTATTGTATTCTTTTTTCTATTATACATTCATTTAATCTACCATTTACTTCATTTTTCTAAATAAATTTAGTATATACACTATTTCTCTCTTCTTTAAATTTAACAGAAAATATGAATAAAGTTATTGGAAAAGTAGTAAGAGTAAAATTGACAAATTGTACTTTAAACTATCAAAATTGCACTTAAATAAGAATAAAAAAATTCTTCTAAAAGTATATTTAGAAAAGAACGGAGGAGTATTTGAAAGAAGAGATTTAGTTCTTTCCCTACACATTCATGAACTAACATTCTGTTTTTCATCGTAGATTAATTATTTTTGTTCACCTTAAGAGTGCGCTTGATCCACTAAAATGTAAAGGATTATGAAGCACGGACACAGACACGAATATCGGATACGACACATATACTGACACATCGACACCGATAATAATTCGAAAAAATGATACAATTCAATGTAATTATAAGTGTCAGTGTCGTGTCGGTGTCCGACACTGAGATACGCCTAATCCGAGGAGTGTCCGTGCTTCATGAGTAAAGGATTGGACAGAACAACTCCACTGAACACGAGACAATTTTTTATCTTATAAATAAGTTGTCAAATAACAAAATAACATTTTGTCCACTAAACAATATATAAGACAAAATTTATTATCAATATTTTTTTTTTTGACAAAATAAACGATATTCATTCATTAAAAAAAAAAGTACATCGATGTAATACAAATTCATAATCGCTAAAAATAAAAAGGATGAATCTGCGAACAAACTCACAGCATCCATGTTAATAGCATAAAACGGCAAATTATATATGCCTACAAATATGACTATATTGAAGTGTCCGGAATATCCATGTCTCCGGATCTGTAGCGTTGATGACACCAAAGTCAACATTGATTGGATCTGCACTTGATCAAATATACTCCTTCAACCTTAAACAAAGAACACCGCACAAAGACGGGAAAACAAATACACCGCACAAAGACGGGACAACCAAATACACCGTACAAAGACAAGAAATCGAAACAAACAAATATGTGAAAATCACACTTATTTATTATAACGAGAAAAAAAAACAATTTGGAGGGATGATTTTAGGGCAAAAATGACCTAAAATCACCCCTCTTCAATGAACAAAGAAAAAAAAAATAAGTAGTGACGGCTAGGGTTAGAAGAGAAGAAGGAAGAAGAGTTATTATCAATATATTAAACTTTGTCCAATGGTGTTTTTACTTGTACTGTTCTATCTAATATTTACATTTTACAAATCAAAGATACCAAATGTGATGTCATTTGTTTTAAAAAATAGGATCTCCTTATCAAATTATTTTAAGGCCAAATCTCATCCAGTCATCCATCCATTTCCCATAATTGGAAGTCTTTCATTAATTGCTCACGTGACAATCACTATCTTCTTAATTTCTCGCGCCTTCTTTTTTTTCCATCGTCACAAACACAATGTTAATGGATCATGATTCTTATTCTATTAACATATTTCACTTTGCAGAAATATTTTATATTTTTATTTTAATTTATAAATTTGTATTACATCAATGTACTATATCTATTTGAATGAATGAATATTGTTTATTTTATAAAAAAAAAATAATTAACTTTTGACGTGAATAATAATATTAATAACTATATATGTACATTTCTTTGGAAACAATAAAATATCAAACACGATTATCAACAAAAAAAAAAATGTCAAACACTCGTTTTCATTATTTCCATAAATGTCCGTAAAAAGAAAAAATTATTTCCATAAATGAATATCCTTAACTGACATTTCATTTTCTCTTCACAATACTTCACTTTAAGAGTTCCACGTTCTCTTATCAGCAAGTGTTAAAATGAAACACATTGTACCAAAAAGAAAAAATGAAACACATTTAAAAAAAACTAGAAATTGTTTTCACAAACTAAACAAAGCTTTAAGTTTTATAAAGTATTTTATTTTGCTTAATTTTTTGGCTTAATTAGTCCGCAGGCCCCTTAAAGACTTTTTTGGTTTCACTTTGATCCCTTAAAGAAAATAAGTTTCACTAATTTAGTCCTTATTGATATCTCCATCAGTTAATATGGTCCTTTTCGTCTATTTTTTCCAGAAACCGTTAACTTCTGAATAGGTGCCACGTAACAACATATTTTGTCACATGCACAAAAGTTAATGGTTTCTGAACAAAAATAAACGGAAATGACCATATTGACTGACGGAGATATCAATAAGAGACTAAAGTGGAACTTATTTTCTTTAAGGGACCAAAGTGAAACAAAAAAAATCTTTAAGAAATCTGCGAACTAATTAAGCCTATTTTTCCTTCGAAACATCATGAGTAAGATGGGATTCTCGCATCAATGGATTGATTGGATTATGCTTTGTGTCGAAACGGTGGATTACTCAGTTCTCCTTAATGGCAATGTTGTAGGCCCTATTATTCCGAGCAGAGGGCTTCGACAAGGTGACCCATTGTCACCGTACCTTTTTATTATTTGTGCTGAAGGACTGTCCTCTTTAATTAGACAGTTTGAAAATAGAGGAGATATTCACGGTGTTAAAATTTGTAGAACTGCTCCAATTGTGTCTCATTTGTTATTCGCAGACGACTGCTTCCTTTTCTTCAGAGCAGCAGAGAATGAGGCTATGACAATGAAACATATCCTTGCTACCTATGAAGTCGCATCCGGTCAGTCCATTAACCTGTTAAAATCAGAGTTATTTTGTAGTAGAAATGTTCAGACTCCTCTTCAAAATTATATTGCAAATATCTTGGGAGTTCAACAGGTTCTGGGAACGGGTAAATATCTCGGCCTCCCTTCTATGATCGGCCGGAGCCGCAAAGCAACCTTTAGCTTCATCAAAGACAGAATTTGGAAAAAGCTAAATTCATGGAGTAGCAAATGTCTATCCCAAGCAGGAAGGGAAGTACTTATAAAATCAGTGCTTCAGTTTATCCCTTCATATATTATGAGTATTTTCCTTCTTCCGGCTTCTGTTATTGATGATATTGAGATGTTAAACTGCTTTTGGTGGGGACATAACAAATCACAAGCTAAAGGAATACATTGGATGTGGTGGGAACGTCTGAGTGTGCACAAACAAGCAGGAGGAATGGGTTTTAAAAGTCTGAAAGCTTTTAACCATGCTATGCTCGGTAAACAAGCCTGGAATTTTTTTACAAAACCAGATGCTTTAGTTACTAAACTTTTCAAAGCTAAATATTTCCCCCGTAGTGACTTTCTTGAGGCGAGCATAGGTCATAACCCAAGTTATGTTTGGCGCAGCATATGGAGTTCCAAATTTGTGGTCAAAGGAGGACATCACTCGAGTATAGGTACAGGTCATAACATCTCAGCTTGGGACCATAATTGGTTATCTGACGGTACAATCATGAATAAGCCGGAAAATCTTGATCCGTATCTTGCTCTCCTAACAGTATCTTTTAGATCAGATTGCAAAAGAATGGGACTCAGACTTGATCCATGGATTGGTAGACGAAACTACAGCTGAGAAGATTCTGCAAACACCGCTTCTTGAGTCAGTCCAAACTGACAAGATTACATGGAAACATGAAAAGAATGGACTCTACACGGTAAAAAGTGCATACCGAGCTTGTATAGATAATGACTCTAATAGGGAACAACATCATGTTGACGGAAGATGACAACTTATATGGCAATCCAAAGTGCCACCCAAGATAAAAAAATTTCTTTGGCGGGTCTGTCGGAACTATTTGCCAACACGAGTTCGATTACATGACCGGACAACTGTGTTCTCTGTGATGCAGGTAATGAAGATAGTTTGCATTTATTCTTCTCTTGTCAAAATAGCATACTCTGTTGGCAACAGGTTGGGCTTTGGAGTAACATAATGCAGGCACGGGATTTGACAGTCTCAGTTAATGAGAATGTGTTCAAGATTATGGGTCAACTTAATGAGGATAGCAGGGCTGTGTTCGCATGCATCATGTGGTTAATTTGGAAACAAAGAAATGACGTTGTATGGCGGAATGAGAGATTGCCCAGGATAAATGTTTGCGAACGTGGAATATCTCTCCTTACGGGTTGGAGAAATGCGAAAGAGGTACGGGAGAGGCATAACACTCAACATCAAACTTCGCAAAACTATACTTGGACAAGACCAAGCGAAGGTTACTTGAAGTGCAATGTCGATGCATCCTTTTCGAGAACGCGCAATAAAGTGGGTATCGGTGTATGTATTCGGGACGACCAAGACCAATTCGTACTAGCAAAAACTGAATGGCATTCACCTATCCTTGATGTTGACACCGGAGAGGCTCTAGGCCTACTTAGTGCGATGAAATGGATGAGAGACCTGCATCTCAATAACGTTGTTTTTGAGTTAGACTCTAAACGCGTGGTGGACAGCTTCAAACACAATCGACGAGATGAATCTGTGTTCGGAGACATTATTAAAGATTGTAAAAATGTTTTCATTCTTATTTCACAAACTCTCATGTTGAGTTTATTAGGAGGCAAGCAAATGAGGTCGCTCACTGTTTAGCAAAGGCAGCCCCATGCTTAGCTAGCTTCCATGTTTTTACTGATATTCCTACATGTATCCAGAATTTGATTATTAATAAAATGCTATAAGTTTCTACTGTCAAAAAAAAAAAAATTAAGCCTATTTTTTCTATTTGATGGAAGTGGGGGATAAAACAAGAGTGAGCAATAAAATAATCAGAGTTCATTTAATTATCTATTTTTTGTTGTTCTTTTTTCTCTCGATAATTCTCTTGTAGAATTTAAACCGAAAAATTGCAAAGTTGCTGATTCAAAATTCTTTCATGGTGTGATGTTAAGTAGAAGAAGGGTGGGGTGAATGTTCTTTCTCATGTTGTGGTGAACAATATGGTTATAGAAGGGGTGCATGGTGTTAGAGAAGTGGTGTGTATAATGACTTTGTGAACTATTTCCGTTCGGTGAATGTGGATAGGCCAAGTATTATGGATTTACAGTTTAATTCTCTCAGTGTGGTGGATGCTTATCATTTGAGGAGACCGTTTGATGAAGCATAGGTTAAACAGGCTATGTGGGAATGTGATAGTCTTCAGAGCCATGACGCTAATTAGGTTAATTTTGGTTTCATCAAAGAATTAAAGAAAAGAGTTACTTATTTTTAAGGTTGACTTTGAGAAGGCATATGATTCAGTTGGAATGTGGGATACGTCAAGGGGATCCACTCTCCCCATTTTTATGCTTGATAGCTGCCGAAGGTCTTAATGTCATGCTCAAAGCCTTGGTTGATTCTGGCTTGTATAAAGTGTATCACGTGGGGCTCCAATGTTTCTCTGCTACTCGTATCTCTCATTTGCAATTTGCTAATGACATCTTGCTTGTGGGTGAGAATAGATGGGCTAATATACGTGTTTTGACAGCCAATCTCATTCTTTTTGAGTTGATATCCATATTGAATGTCAACTTTTGAAAAGTTAGTTGGTAGGAGTTCATATCTCAAAATCGTGGATAATTGTAAACTGGGTCGTATTCCTTTTTTGTATTCGTGGTTACTGACTACGGTCTGGCAAGTGCACCAGTCTGTCGTCGAGTAATAATTCACACTCTAGGTGTCTAGAATGAGTTCGTATCCACAGGGATCGTGCCGAAGCTTCACTAGCGTTATTTAAGTTCGTATAGTTTGCATTCGCTTTAGGTTTTGAAAAAGGTTTTATAAAAATAAGCGTAATGCTTGTATAAATAAATAAATAATAGATTCAGAAACATAGAGGATAGGTATGGTGGTTGGACTCCCTCCCTTCTTCATATTTGGCATGAACGGTGTATAACATAGTTACTCAGATTATTGTTTGGCGGTGACTTTTCCTTCATTGTAGTAACACCTTACTGTTACACTATGTATATTAAAGTTTCCCTACGTTAATGACTAAGGTACCTACGAGAGCCTAACCTCGAGTGTCACATACCCTAATTACTAAGCGAGTTGTTTATTACACATGCATTATTACCTTCATCCATCCAATGCCTCTAGATCCTAGTATCGGGCTGTTCATCTTCTAAGTGCTCAGATCTCACCAGTGCATGATTCCTCCTTTAACCGCTCAGTTCGCGACTAGTTCAGGACGTTACCGTCTCTATACACCTAGCGTTATTTACTACTAGTTCCGGACCACATCAGGTTAATACCCAACATCAATTCTATTAGCGTTCCCGCATACCCGGCCAGATTACGAGAAAGTAAATAACAAACATAATACTGAATAACGATTTATTATAACTTGGGACTCAATCACAGACTCCAAATATTCATAGGGGAGTTCATCTTCTCCATCACAACATAAGGCATCTATTACAAAAGACTACATATTTAAATTACAATAAAGAAATTATAACCTAAACATAAAAGCCTAAAGAAAACATACCTTGCTGAGTTAGTTTTCCCGTAAGGGGAGAAAACTATCCCCAATAGAGCTCCTCTGAACCTCTCCTTATAGTAGAGAATGTTCTACTATTTCTGAATGAATAAAACAATGAAAAGGAGACTCTATTTATAGTTTTCGTAATGGGCCTCAACAAGGCATCGTGCTGCGATGCATCCATCGCAGTACGATGTGAAGATTCAGTTCAATTTTATAGCTGATCCTGTGCATTTCATCAGCTTGGGCGCCAAGTTATGTCATCGTGCTGCGATATACTCCATCGTGCTGCGATGAACAAATTTTCTTCAGATTTTATTCTTATGTTTTCTTGGCGAACAAGCAGCTTCCAACGTGGCACGATGAAAGTTATCGTGTTGCGATGAAATGCTCAATTTCTTCACTTTTTGGGCTTTTTCTTGTCTTTTGGCATCTTGGACCTTCTCTTGATGCTTTTTCCTGCTTTTGTAGGTTTTCCTTCGTATTTGGGTCTGTCTTGGTCATTTTACTACTAATAATAATACTAAAAATACCATAGAAATTTATGTCATCACAACCCCAAACTTAAACTGTTGCTTGTCCTAAAGTAACATGCTGTCAGACAAGATCATTAGAAAAATAAGAGATAAATAAAGATGATAGGAATTTCGCAACCTTGCTTGTATTTCAGCACTGGTACCGCTGATTTCTTACCGCAGCGATCATGCTCAATCCTGCTAGGCTCAGGAGACGTCGATAGTAGCAAATCAGACAAATGCCCGCAAGAGTCCATGTTCAACTTTTTCTCTCTCTCACATTTGTGTTTTTCGCTCATAATTGAAAGGGTTATCTCTCAATCATCGTACAACCTGCCATTTTACCATAGGCTTGCAAGAACTCTAAGCAACCAGTCAAAATTCCATATACATGCATTATTGGAGGTCTTTTAAGGGTTATAACGTGGCTTAGGTCAAGGTAGGACATTTTTGGGAATAGTATGCTAAACATTGGAGTTAAGTTCTACTTTGTTGTTCCTTTTTGTGTACGCAACCTTTGTTCCTTAGGGTGCCTTTTTGTGTTGGTATCGGAGATTAAGAACCGGATGTGTCTTTGTGTGGTTCTTTTCTATCACTGTTTCTGCCCTTTGGCTCTTTCTTTTGCCCTTTGGCTCTTTCTGTTGCCCTTTGGCTCTTTCTTTTTCATTTATTATTATATTTTTTCTAAGAGACTATTTTTTTAGGGAATTTTTGATGTTTCCCGTCTCTTTTTTTCTTTTTGTAGTGATAGTTCTCCGTACACCCACCCCAAACTTGAAATGTTGCTAGTTCCATGAGCAATCCCAAACTTATTTGTTGACAAGACTTTTTAGAACTATTACCTAACTCCAAAGAGGGTAATTTCATTGTTTTTCTGGTCTATAGGCTTGTATCATGGTTTGTCACCGAAACAAAAGGGATATTTATTTGGCTTAATTAGCCTGCAGGTCCCTTAAAGACTTTTTTGGTTTCACTTTGGTCCCTTAAAGAAAATAAGTTTCACTTTGGTCCCTTATCGATATCTCTGGCTGTCAATATGGTCATTTTCGTCCATTCTTTCTCAGAAACTGTTAACTTTTGTACATGTAGCAAAATAAGTTGTTATGTGGCATCTGTATCGAAGTTAACAGTTTTGGAAAAAAATGGACGAAAATGACCATATTGACCGATGGAGATATCAATACGGATCAAAGTGGAACTTATTTTCTTTAAGGGACCAAAGTGAAACCAAAAAAGTCTTTAAGGGATCTACAGACTAATTAAGCCTATTTAGTTTTTTACGGCTCAAAATTGGCTATTAAAGGATATAATAATAATAAGGGTGGCTTGAAAAGGCTCTGGGTTATAAAAAACAATTGCCTCAATGCATATAATATCAAATCAACTAGTCACTAGAGAATTAGAGCAAGTTCTAGAAAATAAACAAGTGCACGGTACTCTCATAGTAATTCGAAAGAAAGTGGTAATACCGTTTGGAAATATTTGGCTCAAATCATCACATGGCTTAGGTATCTGAAAGTTGAACACTTGTCTCACAGACACCAGCTTCATCACTCGTCTCGTTGTCTCCCGAACTTCGCACTTCGGAGCAATCACCTTTGGTTTTTCGTATGAAGGTGTGAAATTCGGCTCATCAGAATTTATAACTCACTTTGCCGCAATCTTACCTATAACAATTTATCATGCACTAGATAATAAACAGCAAACAATTGTTTAATTTTTTTTTGTAAGTTTGATAAGGGTTGTTAACAGATGAAAATGACATGCGGATTCTTGGCATACTTTATTGAATTGAAAATACTGAATTGAAAGTACTGAATTGAAAATTACTGAAATTGAAAATACTTATCCTTGGGTTGCCTCCCAAGCAGCGCTTGTTTAGCCTCTCATTAGCTTGAGGCATTTCCTCCATTACAGAAGATAGGTTCGCATGTCTCTTTATTGTGCTTCTTTGTTCCAGCTTGAAGCACTGACCATCTTCCTTTTATTTCAGTCAGGCAGGACCAAGTCTGTTTCACAATACCCTCAACTATCCGGTTGGCGACTAATTTACCGGTGCAGCTTCATAGAACGTAGTGATTTCACCCCCAAACTTATATTTGTGCATGTCTCTCTGTTTTGATGCTTTCTTCTAAAGGAAGAAGTTGTTCTCCTGAGGTGACTTCGCAGATTGATTCTCCTGATTGTAGTAGTTTATCCCTGATGGCCTCTGTCTTCTCATACTTGCCAATGGTTCCTGTGTCTCCGAACCATTCCTGTTAACAGCCATTTCCTTCTCTTACTTCCGGAGGAAGTTTTAGTCAGATGATTCTCTTGATCATTGACTTTTTGTTGCAGCTTCACTTTTCCAATTTGCTCCATCTCTCATCATTTTGGGTTTGTCTCATGTGTCTTTGTCACTATGAAAATTCCCAGGTAAGTGAGGTGGATCACAACGGATCGCTTAAATACCAAGACTTTGCCTTAGCCAGAACTTTCACAGATCAAAATTCACAATCATCAACAAGATTTTTTTTTTATTTTTAAATTTTTTTGTATTTTTGAAATTTTTTGACAAACTTAAATAAATCTAGTAATGCTTTGTAAACACAATCCCCGGCAACGGCGCCAAAAACTTGACTACGGTCTGGCAAGTGCATCAGTCTGTCGTCGAGTAATAATTCACACTCTAGGTGTCTAGAATGAGTTCGTATCCACAGGGATCGTGCCGAAGCTTCACTAGCGTTATTTAAGTTCGTATAGTTTGCATTCGCTTTGGGTTTTGAAAAAGGTTTTATAAAAATAAGCGTAATGCTTGCATAAATAAATAAATAATAGATTCAGAAACATAGAGGATAGGTATGGTGGTTGGACTCCCTCCCTTCTTCATATTTGGCATGAACGGTGTATAACATAGTTACTCGGATTATTGTTTGGCGGTGACTTTTCCTTCATTGTAGTAACACCTTACTGTTACACTATGTATATTAAAGTTTTCCTACGTTAATGACTAAGGTACCTACGAGAGCCTAACCTCGAGTGTCACATACCCTAATTACTAAGTGAGTTGTTTATTACACATGCATTATTACCTTCACCCATCCAATGCCTCTAGATCCTAGTATCGGGCTGTTCATCTTCTAAGTGCTCAGATCACACCTAGTGCATGATTCATCCTCTAACCGCTCAGTTCGCGACTAGTTCAGGACGTTACCATCTCTATACACCTAGCGTTATTTACTACTAGTTCCGGACCACATCAGGTTAATACCCAACATCAATTCTATTAGCGTTCCCGCATACCCGGCCAGATTACGAGATACGTCGTGTAAGTGCAAGAAAGTAAATAACAAACATAATACTGAATAACGATTTATTATAACTTGGGACTCAATCACAGACTCCAAATATTCATAGGGGAGTTCATCTTCTCCACCACAACCTAAGGCATCTATTACAAAAGACTACATATTTAAATTACAATAAAGAAATTATAACCTAAACATAAAAGCCTAAAGAAAACATACCTTGCTGAGTTAGTTTTCCCGTAAGGGGAGAAAACTATGCCCAATAGAGCTCCTCTGAACCTCTCCTTATAGTAGAGAATGTTCTACTATTTCTGAATGAATAAAACAATGAAAAGGAGGCTCTATTTATAGTTTTCGTAATGGGCCTCAGCAAGGCATCGCGCTGCGATGCATCCATCGCAGTACGATGTGAAGATTCAGTTCAATTTTATAACTGATCCTGTGCATTTCATCAGCTTGGGCGCCAAGTTATGTCATCGTGCTGCGATATACTCCATCGTGCTGCGATGAACAGATTTTCTTCAGATTTTATTCTTCTGTTTTCTTGGCGAACAAGCAGCTTCCATCGTGGCACGATGGAAGTTATCGTGCTGCGATGGAATGCTCAATTTCTTCACTTTTTGAGCTTTTTCTTGTCTTTTGGCATCTTGGACCTTGTCTTGATGCTTTTTCCTGCTTTTGTAGGTTTTCCTTCGTATTTGGGTCTGTCTTGGTCATTTTACTACTAATAATAATACTAAAAATACCATAGAAATTCCTGTCATCAGTTACCGATTGGTGGTGATGAAAGACACATTTCCTTCTTGTCTAATTTGGTGGATAAAATCTGTTGTAAACTATCTTTGTGGAAGAGTCGCCACTTGTCTACTCTACGAGTGAGAGACTGTTATTAATTAAATTTGTTCTGTCCTCCATTCTGATCTACTTTCTTTCCTTCTTCAAGGCTCCGACATGTATCATTTACTTAATTGACTATATTTTTAAAGCTTTTTTTGTGGGGTGGGAGTAGGGAATCTAGGAAAATAAACGGGATTAAGTGGGACAAAATTTGTCTTGCCAAGAAGAATGTAGGAGGGTTAAGGGTGCGCCGGGTGGGAGATTTTTGCAGGATCCTGAGGGTCTTTGGTTTAAGGTGCTGGCGGAGAAATATGGTTTAAAGGATGGTCGGGGGGATAGTAGAGTAAATATGGCGTCTAATTGGTGGAAAGTTATTCATCGTATAAGGTGTGGGACTGGTACAGGGGAGGGGAGGTGGTTTGATGATAATATTTTCGGGAGAGTAGGGGATGAGGAGATGACTTTATTTTTTGAAAGGATAGTTGGGTGGATGAGATTCCTCTTAAGTCTCAATTTAGTAAATTATTTGAGTTGAGTCTCGACAAGAATAGTACGTTGGCGGACATGTTTAGATTTGGGTGCGGTTATGGTGGAAATGGTTGGAGGTGGTATAGGCAGTTGTTCGCCTGGGAAGAAGAGTTGTGGGGAGAATGTTATCCTGCGTTGGCTAATGTTTTATTGCAGGTTGACATCCCTGATGAATGTGAATGATTGCTAGATCTTGAGTAAGGGTATTTAGTACATGAGGCATATATTGCTCTAACTAGTTCAATTTTGATTGAGAGGAACATCCATTGCGACCTCATTTGGAACAAGCTTGCTCCGTTGAAAGTTTCTACATTTGTGTGGCGTCTTCTGTGTGACAGGTTACTTATGAAGTACATCTTATTTGTTCGAAGGTGCCTTCGCAAAGACTCTAATTTGTGTTCGGCTGGATGTAATGATGTGGAATTTGTTCATTATTTATTCTTGAATTGTCCTCTCTCTGGTGCTATTTGGTATGATATTATTTCTTGGTTTGGGATTCCTTGCGTTCTTCGTGATAATGTTAATGCTTTGGCATCTCAGTTTTGTGCGGCGCACGATTTATGCAAATCTTTCAAAAATTGTCTTCAAGTAATATGATTAGCAACAATATAATTTCTTTGGAAAGAGCGTAATAATTGTGTTTTTAGCAAAAAAATATTTTGAGTTGATACATTGGACTACAATATCAAAACCCACTTGTGGTGGTAGCTGAAGGTCAGGGAAAAAGGATTTTGTTTCTATTTATAGCATTAATTGTCCAATCCAAAGGTTTGTATAGGGACTGTGGCGGATCTATTCTCATTATTTGTTTTTAGGACTCATGTTTGTACTTTTTAAGGCATTCCATGTGCCTTTTTTGTTTAATATATTTCTTTGACTTCTTAAAAAAAAGTTAAATATGATTTTAGTCTCTATAAATATTTAAATTTCATTTTAGTCTCTATAAAAAATTTCAGCAAGTTTTGATCTCTCAAATATTTCTTATCATTATTTTTGGTCCTTGCTTTTCGGTTAACTTCATGTATATCATTTAAAATTTTAAATTTTTTCGTGGACATATTTAGTTAGTTATATGAACCTCTCTCACAAAAGTAATTTTTTTAATATGGGATAAATTAAATATGATTGTTTTTATAGGTTTTTGCGTTTAAAAATACATAAATAATTCATTTTATATTAAAAAGTTCTAATATTCGTGGGAGAGATTCTTACTATAATATTATAAACCTGAAGACAAAAAATCATTCAAAAATAAAGTACACAAAAGTTAATTAAAAGTAGAGACCAATAATTATGACATAAAATATTTGAGAGCCCAAAAGTTGCTAATTTTTTTTATAGAGACTAAAACTAAAACTCAATATTTATAGACACCAAAACCTTATTTAACCCTAAAATCAATAAAGGAGAAAAACCTATAAATATGAACCTCAAATATTTGAACATGAATAAAACCATCTCAATGTGAGAAAATAAATTTACGGAATTTTGCTTTGCTACCAACTTGAATAATAAATAACTTTAATTTCACAATTATGAGGTTCTACATATTCATAGATAAGAGAGAATCTTCCAAAGAAAAGAAAAGAAAAGTAGAAAAACAAAGAAACTCTATCGACCATATAATAGAGAATAATCAAAAGTACTACACTCAATCTTGAATGTATTATTTAATGCCTTAACGCATGATGAGGCAAAGTGCCATTTAAAATGATAGATTGATACCTCCCTCCCACTGGTCCATCAGTACAAAATGAGAAATAGACACAGTACAACTTTAATGATTCAAACTAGAAAAAATTGCATAAGCAATGCTTGAAACTAATGAAAATTTACATTATTTGCCTCTATAATCTAAATTTTCTGGATAAATTAGAACTTACTATTCTTTGTGCATAATAATCAAATTTCAAATGTTGGAATGTCAGATGTAGGGCCATTTGTAGCTTGATATAATAACCGAGACAATATACTTCGATATGGGTGGCTTTCTCGTTTCTCCTTCAAATAAGCAATACATTTCTCAACCTCAGCTTTTACTTCAAAATATAATTCTTGAGATTTCTTCTTGTCTGTAAGTTCCTGTTTCCTTTCTGTCAAACAATAGCTCAAATTTTACCGCCACATTTCACGGCTACTCCAAGTTGAGAAATAATGAAATATGCATTGAGCATACCTTCTGTTTCAATTGGTTTTCCAAAATAAAAGTAGAACCTGCCCGGAACTTTAGGCAAAATTCCGGGCAAATACAGTTGTTGATTTGCCACCTCATTGTCAACACCAGTCCTAGTTTCGCAATACATAAGGGATAAAAATAATGCACACGTATATATCACATATATCAAATATGTAAAAGAAGGAAAAAAGAAGTGTATATACAACAAGTTATGTTTAGTATGAAAAAAGAAAATTTAGTTACCTCAACTGCACAGCCTCATTGGTAAGGCTTTCTATTTCAGACCTAAAGTAAGGAATCTTCACCAAGTCATCGTAATCAATAACAACCTGAAAAGAACAATGTGATATGGAGTTGTGATATTCAAATATAGGTTCAAGGCATCCACAAAAATTCAAATTTGGAATTTGCATACATTGTGTTATCTGTTTCTGTTACAGTGATATGATAGCTACTCTCGAACATTGGTAGCAAAGATGAATGCCACAGTACATACATTATTATTCATAGTGCCAGATAGATTCTTGCAAGATAGAGCAAAAACTGACTTTTTCAAAGAGTGGATAAAAAATGGTGTTAGATAGCGGCCTAGACCACAACGCAATTGAAAATTCTGGATCGCAGTTTACAAGAACATTACACTAGCAGTGAACCAAAATTGAATCCTAATCTTCATAATAAAAGTTACAAGTAATAAACTCTGGTAGAATTATGCTCTGCCTTCAATTCCAGTAAAGAAAGACCATTGGCTGATTAAATACTAAAACTTACATGACCAAGATCATCTTCACCAACAGCACCAAAAGGTATGATTTTTGCTCCAAATTTGGCAGCCATTCTGATAAACTCAGATTGTTCAGGCCAGAATAATTTGTATTCTTCACCCTGATAATTATCACACAATGAATTATAAAAAAAGGTTATAATTGATAACTCGTTCAATCCATATAAAGCACAGGCTCTTTCAAAAATTCTTAACCAGCTGACTGCATTTAGTTCCAACTTTCCAAGAATAAGTCAAAGACCTTCGAAGGAGTCAAGAGAGAAAATCTGGATGCGATGAGAAAGATAAAACTCATAATAAAGAGCAATGCTTATTGGATTCACCTTCCTATGAAAAGCCTCGCGTATCCCTCCAGGAAATAATAGTACATGTGACTTGGAAGATAAAAGCTTGAAAAGGTTAGATGCTGCTACAGGAACAGCACCCATATATCTTAATGAATCAAAAGAAGATAATTCTGGCAATCTTCCACTTTTCTGTCTCCTAAACATTATGGGATGTGCCATTCCTCGAACAAGGAAGTTTCGTTTTATAAAAAAGTGAGAAAACAAGGGAACTATGTCCAATCCTAGCAGCATGTGGTTCCCAACAAACAAAACAGGCCCCTCTGAAGGAATTCCAGCAGTGCCCTTCACAATCTTTCCATTATCCAAAGTTGAAAGCAATACAGAGCCAGTGATGATGTTAAGCAATCTGGAAGCATTATAATTGAAAGATGTTAAATGTTATTAATTGATTACAGATCAATTCAATCAACAAGAATGAACAAAGATAAATTGACGGGAATATAATGTGATCAAGACATCAATATCACACAGCTCATCACGGTAGTTGTAGGTTAAGCTTTCCTCGCATTCTTCAATGTTTATATAATATATGAATTCTCTTGCGTTGAGTTCACGGCTTAAATGATCAAGTTTATACAGCTAACTTTACCTGTATGATTCAAAAAAATTCTTGGCTTCATCTGTTGTAGGCGGTATGAAATCCGAAGCATAATCATGGTATTTGCCACGACGGTAGTAAAATGTTCCCTTGATTATCGTTACCAGGTCAATGCTGCCTTCCTGAAAAGACCACAATGTTAGGGTCAGTTAACTTCTAACTGGTTTGATATCATTTTTATCAGATGAATAAGATCATGATGCATTCCTGAATGGAAACACAAGGAAAATCATGCCAGTAGACAAATAGAAATGGAGAAAATAATACCAGCAAAAGGAAATGGCCACTGTCATCAAATTTACGGAGCTCACATTTAGGCAGTAACTGAACTAGTCTTTCACCTTCCTGTTGGCTAGGTAGTAACTGATCATTTCCACTAAAAGTACAAAGGAAATAACTCAGATTCATCTTCCGAAAAGAGTCATACAGTTGAAAAGGAAAGCAACTTGTGTATATGAAAAGGAAATAACTTGGTTGTTCACACTTAGCACTCTTTCTATCAATTTGTTTTTTAATAGCATTTCTGCTAAGTGAAGGCAATAGGCATTGAAAAGTTAACGAAGTACAGATGATTCCATATAATGACTGATGTAAGATGTACAATACCAAGGAGAATGAACCTGCAAAGTATTAAAGTTTGAGCTTTGACAGCATATAGGCATGAATCAGCAGAAGCTGAAGCAGACTTGAGCATCTTTAGTTTCCACAAAAGTGTTTCTATTGGTAATATGTCCGCAAGAACCTGAGAATTCAATCAACAATAGATTTTCAATACTGAAAGTAAATAAAGTTAAACCTTAAATGAGCAACAACATTCTGGACCAAAGAAAATGCAGGCATGCCCAACCATGTTCTTCAAAAGTCCAGCATATTCTACTCTTACTAAGTTTTGGTTACAATAAAGGAAAGAAAATAAGCTAGCCAGTTTTCACTCAATATTTCTTCCTGTTCCAACCTCAAGTCCACCACACCACCTTCCGAGGTATTGTCCATTTCGGGTGTAAGCCCTACACGGTTTTGTCCTTTATAAAAGGTGCCACGTTGGATCGAGGAGTGTGGGTATAGTTTATAAACTAAACATAACCTTGATTCCTAAGCAATGTGAGACTTTTTAGGGGTACCGGAGCAGTAGCGCCCCAGTCGAGACTAAGTGTGGGTTCGATTTTCATAGACGGCGCCAATGTTCGGACCTCAAGTCCGTCACACCACGTCCCGAGGTATTGGCCACTTTGGGTGTACGCCCGGTTTTGTCCTTTATAAAAGGTGCCTCGTTGGGTTGAACTGTTGAAGAGTGTGGGTTTTGTTTACAAACTACCTTCAACCTCGATTCCCAAACAATGTGAGACTTTTTAGGTGTAGCGGAACACTTCTGAATTATGCTTTAAGCACTGTCAATATCATTAACTCATTATTACCCGCACAACATGCTTCACATACTCAAAGCATGAAAAAAGAAGTCACACTCTGCTCTTCCAATTGAAATTCTTTATATTTTGGATAAAAACAAAAATAGAACCTTACAGGAAGACATGATGAGAAAGTAGTAAAATCCTCTATTGACTCTCTTGCTGCAGTTAGTAGAGGAATTCCTTTCACAGCGTTATCCAACACCATCCTCAGAGGGTTGCCTAATGTTTAAAGAAAAGTTGAAGGCATAATTGGAGAAAGATATCATTTTCTTTGGTAAAACATAAAGACAGAATACAAGTTCTCCACTATGATAAATGAATATTACCTAAAAGTTAGGTTCTTAAGGATATTGGAATTGATTTTTAGCATAATTTCTTAGTGACGAAGAAGTTAAGTACTTGCTAATTAATTAACTAGAAAACTGTGATTCATGAATAAATAAATAAACAAAAGTACATATGTATATGGGACCATCTAAAATCATGAAGGTGTAACCCACTTGATTATGACTAAAAACTCAATTCTTTCTTTAAAATAACGACTTAAATGAGTGAATATTTATGTAACTTACATTTTTTAATATAAATTTTCAATATTCTTTTTAATCCTAGTAACTAATGTTTACTTCTCTCTTCTCAGTGTTTCAATGTTTTTGTTTCTTAGCATTGATATTTCTTCACACGAATTTACACTAAGTGTCGTTAATGAAAACGGTGTTCTCAGTGTTTTCTTTGACTTTCGGAAGCAAAAAAGAGAAACAGATGAAGGTGTTTTGCTTTCATTTTGAAAACAACACAATAGGGAATGATAATTAAAACAACAACACGGAACAAACAAATCAAACAGATTATTCAATCAATGCCACAATGGAAATGCCAAATATAGTATATAGCGAGAGTAAATGAAGAGTGTGATTAGCTGTTAGCTTGAAGCCTCATAATTCATATATTTGTTTGGTGAAAAAATATCAATGTTAAAAAACAAAAATGTTGAAAGACCTATAAGTAGATTGACAATTTTTACAGAAATTAAGAAAACAGTTATGTTTAGAAACAAATTTACAAAATTAACTTTTAGTTAATACTAGTAGAAAATGTGTTTTTAGTCTAAATCAAGTGGGTGTAGGCTGCTAACTTACACACCTTCATGATTTTAGGTAAATTAACAATCTCATACGATGTAACCATGGTGGATAAATCTTATGAAAGTAGGGATGCACGGACATAATATGAAATTAACATAATCCATCAGACTGAAGTGAAGAGCAAGAGGGATTATGCCCATCATTTGAAGCATTGAAAATAACCAAAAACCTACACAATTGACAAGTCTAATGTTGCTAATTCTTAAGACAACCTGTCTGGTAATACAAACAGCCAACAAATGGAGCCTTTCCCAAAGTCCGGAACATCAAGTTACATGTTTCAAGAATAGTCCTTTTTCTAAGCAAATTACCACTGCTCAGTTATAGGTCTCCACGAAATTCAACATTTTCAAGAAATAGAGCTATAAAGATGGAAATTGGACAAAGCACACCTGACATGGATCTTGTAAAGTAGTACATATTAAAAATACGGCAAAGCAAGATGAACAAACCTGCTGTCAAACTGAGAATGTTAGGCAGGACAGAAGAGAGTGAGCCAGGTAAAGCGTCCAACAATGGTGTTAAAAGTTGCACCTGGGACCTGTTGAAGGAAGTTGCTGCCAAATAGGATGGTCATGGTCAGATCAAGTACTTTGATTCTTTAAATGTTTGCTGTTACAGAAAAATCAACTTGAATATCATTCAGGAATTTTCACTCAACGTTCTAGAAAACACACGTTCA
The DNA here is from genome assembly GCA_030408175.1 of Trifolium repens. Taxonomy (NCBI): domain Eukaryota; kingdom Viridiplantae; phylum Streptophyta; class Magnoliopsida; order Fabales; family Fabaceae; genus Trifolium; species Trifolium repens. The sequence continues at coordinate 19,256,892 of CP125849.1, forward strand.
CTAAACTATTTCCAATGAATGGCATCATTCTGAAAACACTAACCTCCACCATATTCATAAGCAACAACAGACATCTTTGTTCAGGCTAAAGCATGGTTGTGTTTATTATCATAATACTTGCCCTTAACATATCCACAAGTTAACACAAAATTTTCACAGCAGGGGAAGTATGAGAAGGATGGTATAATTGGGTTAACACCAACGTGATCCAAACTTTAAACTCTGATGTCAATGCAGGGCGAGAATCGAGATACATTTATTAAATTTTAACTTCTAATAAAAGTTTAGACCTGTTACTTCAACAAGCAGTCACTCCTTACACGTGGACAGCTCTAACACTCACGAGCCGCAGCTTTCCATTGTCAGCATACAAGTACAACACTGAATAAGTAATTCAATGTGGCTACTGCAGATTCCCTAAAGTTCAACTCTCACTTTAGTCATGTTTATGAAGCTGGATTTTCTTACCTTAGCTATTCTTGAACAATAAAACAAAATCTATTAAATCTTATCTACATCCCCAAAAACTAAAAAGTTACCTGGGTTTGCCAAAATTAATACAAGATCAATGTCGGGGTTACGAGCCGCAACAGCCAGCGCGAGACACCCTCCTAAAGATTCTCCAACAAGATATATGGGCCTATTTGGTGAACGTTGATATTCTAACCTAACTGTTTTTTCGACTAATTTCACAAGGTCTGCAAGCAACAGGGAAATAAACAAAACACTAAATTATTATGCTGGATTATTTACACCACTGAAAAAGAAACATAATGAATTAGTGGATAGAGAAAAAGGACCTATAAATGGTGTTCGATCCGTCACGGGAATATGCAAGCACCACAAATCAAAAATCCTTCAGTGAAAAAAAGAAAAACAATTTGTCAAACAGAAGGTGTGCAATATTCCTCAAATGACAAATTGGTGAAATGAAGACAAACCTTCCCAAATTCTGATGATGTGAAATAAGTCCAAGACCCACACCATCAATCCCTGTAATGTTTGAAATAATAAATTTATTATTAAGTTTATGCAATTAAATTATAATATATATTTATTTTTAGTAAACTTGTTTATTGGTTGATGATACCATTACAATAAATAGTGTGGTCTCTATGGTGCACAATAAGGTAACTAAGCTATATTGTAGCAGAAATCGTAGAGCTGAACCTACGCACGGTATCATCAGCTCACGATACCTGCAAGAAGCTTTTTTGCCAGCAGCAACATTTCCATTCTTTTTTCAATTTCGTCAAAACCAGAGACTGCCACAGTGGTGAAATGGGCGGAGTTCGAAAATAGAGGGAGGGGGGGGGGGGGCTGTAAAATAAGGAAGGAGGGGGTAGTAACACAATTAAAACAAAACTCATAAGGCAAAATTACATTTTTTAATACTTTGGTCCTTTATTTTTTTGTTTATAACACTTTGATCTTTTAATTTATTTATTTGTAATACTTTAATTCTTTATATTTTATTTGCAATACTTTGGTACTTTATCTTTTATAATATTCACGTATAAACCCTTTATCTTTTTCTCATATTTTTTTATTAAAAAAATACTGAATTTTATTTTTTAAATTACATTTTTATTAAAATTAAATAAAACTCATAATTTTGATCAATGTTCATCATCTTCATCAATTATTCCATATCTTTATCTTTTTTAAAGGGACAATGTTACAAATAAAAGATAAATGACCAAAGTGTTACAAAAAAGTAAGATAAATGATCAAATTGTTACAAATAAAAGATAAAGGACCAAAATGTTACAAAAAAATAAAATAAAGGATCAAACGTGTAATTTTGCCAACTCATAAACTATATCTGTGTACTACATCCCTTCCAAAATGTAAGAAAAAAAAATTTCACACCTATTAAGAAAATTAAAATGTAATAATTTGAAGTATGACTTTTTTTATGTTTTTCTTTGAAATTACTTTCATGGGAAGATGTAAAAAGAATTTTTATTGGTTATTGATTATGAAAATAAATAAAAGTAAACCTTGAAAATGATTAAAGTTGATTTTTTTTTTTTTACAATTTGGAACAAGAAAAAATGATTTTGTTCGCTTACATTTTGGACTGCGTGAGTAGACCATAATCACTATTATTATTATTAGCTATTAAGAAAGACCATAATCATTATCAAGATTTCTTACAAAACTTTTGTTTTGGCACTCACTTATTAAACTAGACTCTAATCATCATCAAAGTTTCTCGTAAAAATTGTCTTTATAAACTACCTATAAAGTAGGAACAAGAGGATAAACAAACAAAAAAAACAACATTCCTATTATTATTATTATTATTATTATTATTATTATTATTATTATTATTATTATTATTATTATTTATTTTGACAAGGTTATTATTATTAAGGTAAATAGGTTGATACCACATGTGATGTGAGCGAGTTTTGTTTATCCCCTTGTAATTTTTTTCTTTTGATTCGCCCCTTGTAAAGTAAATTTTTTGGTTTCCCCCATTGGGTGCAAGTAATTTGCACTTTTTAAATCGATTGAATAGATTAATCGTTTTAAAAAATAACACTTTTCTGGTAGACTTGAATTTTCTGTGTTGCGGCCCTCCCAAACATTTTGGGCTAGGTCCACCACTGGACGAGTCAAAAGAAAAAAATTACCGGGAAAAAACAAAACTCGCCCACAATACAGGGGTGTATCAACCTATTTACCCTTATTATTATTATTATTATTATTATTATTATTATTATTATTATTATTATTATGATATGCTAAATGTATATTAATTGATTAATTTTGACATGAAATTTCTTTAACAACCAAAAATTATACACATTATACGAAAACATGTCTTACCTGGTTAATGCTACGGTGGACCACCTCACAAGTGGTCCACCGTGGTGAAGTGATCGTTACTACTATAACGAATACAAATTTTACAAAATCCACCGTTGGATTGAAAGTTTGTATCATATAGATCATCCATACAAATTTTTAGAAAAATTGGAAATCATTTGATGTGTTATTAAAATCTATCAAGTTTAACGGTATTTAATAAAAACTCATAAACCTTTAATCTTAATGGATCTCAATAACATATCAAATGATTTTCAATTTTTCTAAAAATTTGTATGGATAATCTATATGAAACAAACTTTCGATCTAACGGTCGATTTTGTAAAATTCGTATTCATTATAGGATTATTCATAAGTGATCTACCATGGACCACTTGATGAAGTGGTCCATTTTAAAATTTGCCGTCTTACCTACCTAACATCATTCTTATTAGAACTATTTTTCTTACATAGGACGGCTACTTAGTAAATATAGTTATACGATTAACATTTTGCAATTGCAATATTTTTTGTCATGTGTACTGCACACTCTAATAGTTCAAATGCCTATGATACAACATAAGATACATAAAATTGTAAAAATTTCTCTCTATAAATAGTGTTTGTATTGCAATTAGTCAAAAAAAAAAAATAGTGTTTGTATTGCAAGTTGCAACTAGTCAAATGTTAGTTACCCTTTTATTTGTTTTTTTGGATAGAATTTACGTGTACTTGGATTGAAGTTTTTGAATGACGAATGAGGGACTAACCCGGCAAGAAGAGCATGAGGGGAGAATTGTCACCCTGCAAACCACACTCCAACGGCGAAAACCACCGTGGTGGTCCACCGTCAGCATTGATCATCTCTTTCGATTGCTTCAAGTATTCCTTCCAACCACTCCGTCTCTCTTTCCGCTTCTCCTCTGTCACCCGAACTCGGTTAACGGACATGGCAAAGCGCGGGGCAATGCTCAGGATTCCGCCAAATTTCAGTTTAAATGCCTTATACGGCGGCTCATGGCGGAAGATTGGGGAGTAAGTGGTGAGGAAAAAACTAGCTCCAGTGGCAACCATGGTTGTGAAAATGTTTTGGAATTCAATGATTAAATGACAATTAACATAATGAGAAGAGAAGGATATATACACATATAAAGAGATTCATGAAAATTATATGATTATGATGATGGCATAAACATGATGAACACGCACTTGTGTGTTTGAGTCGTGTAGGATTGAGTCTTATGAATGAATGAATGCAAATACAGTATAATTCTTTTTGTTAGCATAGAGCCACAAATATAAAACATGATGCATATTATTCAAATCTTTCGGTATTAGATAAAGGTAAAAGTTTGTACCAAAAAAAAAATAAAATAAAATAAAGGTAAAAGTTAATGATTTTATAATTTTCTTTTTAAACTAGTAGATAACCCGTCCTATCGGACGGGTCGAAACGTTACGTGTTTTTTTGTTTTTAGTTACCAATTTTAAAAGTTATAACTTGATGAAAATTTGAATTTATTTAATCGGTACTATAAATCAATAGTATAATTTGTCTCATGTATAATTTATTTAATATAGATGTAATTATTTTGAAATTGGTATCAGTTCTATATATCAGTACCATAATTTGTCTCATGTATTATTTACTTATTATATATAGTCGTTATTTTGAGATTGTTATGAGTTATATGAATCAGTAGCATACTTTGTCCCATGTATAATTTATTTAATATATATGGTAGTTATTTTAAAATTATAACCAGTTCTATGAATCAGTGGTATAATTTATCCCACGTATGAATTATTTAACTAATATATATGATAGCTGTTTTGAAATTGTAATGTGATATTATATTTTATCTGGTGTATATTTCCCGTGTTAGTACATTATAATTTCATATTTACCTTTTTTTTCAGTTTTATGAATCAATGACATATTTCCCGTATTAGTACATATTTCCCTTTTTAACAGTTTTATAAATCAATGACATAATTTGTCCATGTATGATTTACTTACTATATATATAACCGTTATTTTGAAATTGTTATGAGTTATACGAATCAATGACATATTTCTCGTATTAGTACATTATAATTAAATATTTCCCTTTTTATCATATTTATGAATCAATGACATAATTTGTCCCATATATAATTTATTTAGTATATATGATAGCTATTTTGAAATTGTTATCAATTCTATGAGTCAGTAGCATAATTTGTCCCATTTATGATTTATTTAACATATATGATAATTATTATAGTTTATTATTTCCCATATTAATCGAACAATTATAAAATTTATGAATCATTGACATATTTCCCGTATTAGTACATTATAATAAATATTTCGCTTTTTATCAGTTTTATGAATCAATAACATATTTCCCGTATTAGTACATATTTCCCTTTGAGCTATTGATGTTAAAAAATGGCATATAGTTACACATAATTTGTGCCACTATTTTTTTTTTTACTAAACCCAATAACATTTCCCCCTTTATAAATATGTACTAACAACTAACATTTGTGTATTAAAAAAATCGACTATAGTTAAATGTCTTTCGTACTAATACATTATAGTTAAATGTTTCCCGTAATTTTCTTATAAAAGAAAACAAAAAGTTTCATGTAGTTTTAAAAAATTAGTAATAAATTAGTAAAGATGAAGTCTCGTTATTTTTTGAATCAGTAATAAATTAATTTTTGAAGCAATCAGCAGTATATTTATTCTATGATTTATATTCTTAAAAATACTAATTAGAATGAAGTCTCATTATTTGGTGAATAGAGACCCAAATTGCAGCCCAGGCCCAAAACTAATTACCTAACTCCAATCTTTATTATTATTATCCAAACCCTAAATTTTGACCCTCTCTTGCTATCAGTATCAACACCGCTCCTATTTTTCTTACCCTAAATTGTCTTTTTACCGTAAGAAAAAAATAATAATTCTTTTCCTTTGTCATCTCTCTCCCACGTGACATTAACACTAATCACACCTAATGTCTGTCTCCCTGCATCACTTGTCACTTTTACAATTTGTTTTATACTCTCTCTCACATAAAGTTGTGACAAACCAAGGAGTAGTAAGAACTACAGTATTTTTTTTTTCCTTCTTCCCTGCACCAAAAGAAGCTCTTTGTGTCAGAAACAAACCAAAAGAAGCTCTCTCTCTCTCTCTATCTCCAACCCCATCTGGTTGTGCTACCATCAAATCTTGATCATCTACCTTTTTATTTATCATGTTTATTTTCAAATCAGAGAGATTATTACACAGCCCAACCACCTCTTTCTTTCTATTTTAGATCTCGAACACCACAGACATTTTTTTGAAAAATCATCACCACAAAGAGGCTTTTTCCATCTTCTCTACAGAACTTACAACATAAAAATGAAGATTGGAATATTTACTCCGGTAACCACCGCACCGGAAAGTGAAACAACCGTCCCGAAAATACTGTGTGAATTCGTCATCTCCATTCTTCTTGTACATTTGAATCATGTAACAACTGTTCCGAAAATACATGCAAGAATAACAACATTAAAGACATGAAAAGAAGAAAATCATCTAACATTTGAATCGGTGGGTTGATTCCATTTTATTTTATTTATTTATATATATAGTTTTATATTTTTTTCTAGATCTGAAGTCTTAGATCTAAAATATTGATTTCATACAATATTATGTTTTATTTTCTAATTTTGTTTCTAATTTTTTTATCTAGATCTGAAGTTTTATTTTAAAAAAAAAAATATTCCTTTTTTTTCGCATCTAATTTCTTTTTCTAGATCTAATATTTTATACTTTATTCTCATCTTCTTTGTTCTGTGTTTTACTTTTTTATTTAGAAATTAAACATATAATGAGTTTGAATTAAAAGAACACTATTTTAAATTTTTTGATATTCCTTGAGACATACAAAATAAACTGTAATATTATGATTTACCCATATCATTGTTGGTTGTGCTTTAAACTTTGCTGCAAAACATGACAATCTCTCAAAAGAATTTATAAAATTTAACTATTCTTTGACAGCAACCTTTTCAATGAATTTTTTATATGAAGCTTGATGAAAGATGAAGAACAGAATAAGTTTATTAATGATAATAAAGTTGATTTTATACATACCTAGTAATAAATATTTGTTAAAATGTTTTTTTTTTTATCTTCTTTCTAGCATTAAATTTTTTCAAAAGCTTTTCATTTTCAGTTATTTTCTAAAAAGCTTTTTCTTTTAAGTGATTTTTTGATATAAAAAACTTAATGATATATGAAACTTTGTATAGAAAGTTGTTAAACAACATAATATAAACATTGTTTGGTATACTTGAGGTAGAGTCATGCAAAAAAAAAAGAAAAGAAAGTTACCAAAATCAAAGTGAAGTGTTTCCATATATTTTGTTCACCCGTTTTGATTCTTATTTGCTTGATGGTTTAAATGATGTTTCAACTCACTGCAAGAGAAAAAATTCAATTGTTAGATAAAAATATCTTAATTACAAAAACGAAGAAAATAATGGAGAGAAATAGTTATAAAAAGTGAGAGAAAGAAGAGTGAAGTGAATGAAATGAGAAATGAAAATGAGTAAAGATGATATAGAATATTGAATAAGTAAAGAGAGGGAAAAATGTTTTGAATTTTAAATTCTGTCTGACATTGGGAACAGAAATTGAAAGTGGAAGAGAAAAAAGAGTGATGTGATTGAGTCACATGGTAGGTTTAGAGCAAAGTGAACTTTTTACCTTGTAACCAATTCAGTTTGTTTGCAACAATGGCTCATGAAAAAGTAACTTTTTATCTCACATAACAACAAAATGGCTTGGTTGGCTTGCTTATATGGCTCAGTTCATATTAATTTAGTTCAGTTACTGAAATTTTAGACATCAAATATCCCCATTTTTGCCAAATGACAGCATTTGGAGCAGGGGCATTTTGATTATTTCCAGGTACAACAAAATTCTTATATTGTATTGGATTAGTATATTCGTGTATCTGCATAACTAATTTCTTGAGTTTTATTGGATTCAAATGGAAGATAAACTATCCTAAAAGTTTTAACGTTATTGCATGTTCAAGTCACAAATCAAACTCAGGACCTTAGTTAAATTAAAAAAGACTTATATCATCTTTTTTATATATCTATTTACAAGATGTAAAATATGTAAACTATGATGATGATGATGATGATGCAATCATTATATTCAATGTCTAACAAGTTATAACGATTAGGAATACTATGATTTTTTTTGACAAATAAGCTATGACGTTGTAAAGTCAAAAAATAAAAAAATAAAAAAGACCATGACTTTTAGCACAAGATAATTACTTTTTTACTATTTCTAATTCTATTGTCAGTTACTTTGGAAATCGTAAGATTTTTGATACAAAGAGACTTAAATTTAACATAGAAAAATAAAACAAACAAACAATAAACAAATAAATAAATAAAAGGTGCATCGAGTATATTGATAAAATGGTAATACAATCCAGGAGAGCTTAGCTCAGTTGGCAGAACATTGCATTATATATGTAGGGGTCGGGGTTCGAACCTTGGTCATCCCACTTATTTACCTTATTGGTGGAGTTTCTAGCCACTAGGCTACTTTACCCAAAAAAAAAGGTAACACAAACACTTGGCGGAAAAAATCAGGGCTAATAAAAGAAAGGATAAAACTCCACCAATACAGGCACAAGTTATGGTGCATAAGCCATATTTATGAATCGTGCATAAATATCCTAAATTGCTTAGCGCACCCCCTAGATTTCTAGCGCACCCCCCAGAAATTTAGAGGGGGTGCGCTAAACAATTTTCATTATTTATGCATGGTGCATAAGGAAAAAACTTATGCACCATAACCACTCCCTCAATTGTAACACTTCATTGAAACTCTATTAAAATCAATTTTAGTCACTTTAATCCCCAATGTTAAAAATGGCCGTTAATTTGACAAAAACACATGTGGCATTCTTTTGGGAAACGTGGCACGCTGAGTTCGCACGTTGATGTTGTCGTTGAACTCTTTAAGACAAAAAAAGAATGGGTTGGAGGATAAAAATCCTTAAAATAGAATCCACGACTCATAGGGGAGCAAACAATTAGAGAGAAGGAAGGCAAAATCTCTCCCTAAACCTAGGCATCACTAATCGTGTGTGTCTATATATATGCATTTGAATAGTTTCATTTTATTATGTAATTGAAACATTTCATTTATAATTTATAAATTTCTATAAACTTACTTAAATCATTTCTCCTTTTTATTTCAAGAGTAAACATTTACCATTTATTTGCAATAATATGTGATATCATCGGCACCTTATACGCATTGAGTCAATGATCAAACTCCTAACAATTACTTAAACAACCTAAATCCCTTTACTACTTAAATCAAATTCATATTGTATGGTTGGACTTGAAAAGAAGTTCAACCTAGCATAATCTTCACTTTATCTAAAGTTCAAATACACCAAAGAGCACTTAATAATATTATAGATGCCAATGAAGATCAAGAAGCCAATACAAATTTGGAATATACCCTTACTATTTTTAAGTAAGAAACAACCGTATTCATATGTCTACACATAAATAGAACACAATTATAACCTTGTAACTTCTAATTAGGATATGATGTGTGAAAATATACTTTGGTTCCAAAGGAATGCAAGGAGATTGAATTGTCTATATAGTGGGGTAAACTTACAATTTCAATGATTCATGAAGGGATGAGTTGTCGAAATAATATTTACACTTTTAATTTGGCCATGTTAACCAAACAAACTAAGGAATTTATTGTGTGTGTAGTACCAAAAACTAGAGATCATTATTTTAGTGAGTTGGAAGTTGTTTGAAATTTGGACGTTGGTTGAAAAATCAATTTTTTTTTATTTTTTTTTATATTCATTTTGGGAGAAACAACTTTTGCAAGCTTCTGGATCTCATAGAATCAATTTTAATGTAAGAAGGGACATGTGATTTTATCAACTTTAACTCAGAAAATGGCTATATGGTGATGTTTTCTCAAACTTTCATCTTTGTACTTTTGTGTATGGCGGTGATTTATGATCTTGTCTCTACTCTTTGTAGGATAGAGAAGACATAGGAGATAAGCTTTGTCTAACTAAATAAGTCTTTTGATATGTACACGTTTGTTTTCTCTATGAGAACCATAAGTTTCACTATTTGATCATATTACATTTCATTGGATTTAATAGTAAGAGATATTGATTCAATGATAAAATAAGTTTGTATATGTACCCTAGACTTGGCTTAAGAAGTATTGAGTTCAAAGGCTCAATTATTGTTAAATAATTAAAACATTCATTATGTGGGTGAAATTTTTCTTCATCATGTTCTTGCGGAGAATGAATTCTCTCCATTTGAAAAAAAATTGAGGAAATAATGTTTGGATTTAGACCATTGGATCAAAAGCATGACAATATTTTAATTAAACAAAATGAAAAGAAAGTTGGTGAATGGTTAAAATGTAAGAATTGAGGAAAAAAAATTGAGAAGATCCTTTCTCGTTCTTGCGCGCCTTCTAAGATTTCTAAAAAATTTATTCAAATTTTAGAATTCAAAATTAATTATTTTTATATCTAAATTCTACCATCTGAATGTGGTGGAAACACAGAAACTGAAAAACAAATTAACACACACTCACACACAGACGTATATATCAACATACCAGCCAATAAGAACACCAACATAATTGAAATATAAAATAATTGATTCGCGTAACATAAAATTTAAACACTTACGCTAAAGACATAAACTAAAATTAGAAATTAAGCATCAACAAAATTATGATGAGCCATTATATTGTGGATATTGAATAAGTCATCCATAGACATAATTCTAAATAAAATATATTTGAACACACACAATTATCTGAATAAATGTAGCTAACTATATTTTATTTGGGTTTGTATGCATAAAAATATTTCTCATTTTTCATTTCGATACTATGCAAAAGGCTTTTGTATAAATAAAGATTATTAGTTTCCTTATATGAGATTCAAGATTGGAGCAACTTTAGGGTATGCATTGCTTCTGATTAGTCTTCACCGAGAGGGAAATGTTTGTGCAACACAAAAAGTAACATTAGACACCGTATAAAATACAGTATGATCACTTTTTCTGCTTTTTTAATATTTAATCCACGACATAAGTTTGCGTAAATCTCAACCACTGATTAAGATCGGACGATTGATATTATTACTGCATCAACACAGTGACATGTAATCCAATTCTCACATAATAGCTATGGCGTATAATATATATGTCCAATTTAAGTTTGTTCCTGCGGCACAACTCCTTCATTGATAGTCTTTTTGGTCTTTCATTTTACTTTTTGTGTTTGCGATTGTAACATTGTTTCAAGTTGGGACTTATTTTTTTAAAGAAAATACTAAACAGTGTCTTTGTAAGGGTAAAAATGTTAAATAAAATAGAAGAAGGGTTAATTTCATTTAAAGAAATATCAAGTGAAGAAACACCTGAATAAAAAAGCGATTTGTAACATTAATTTTTTTATTCCTATTAGAAAACTAATCAATATGATGCTTATGCATGGTTTAACAAATCTCGGTTGCTCTTTGACTACGAGCTTCATTTTGTTTAAGGCGCGCCCATCTCAAATTAGTCATTTAGTATTAGCTGATTTGTTGGGAACATCTACCCTATGTATAATCTCTTTTTAATTTTTTCGGGGATCCGACCTTCATTGTTACCAAGCAAAAATCAAAGTCAATTCATATTTTCAAAAGTAAAATAAAATCAATTCATATAAAATGAATTTTCATTGCAAGAAAATCAAAGTCACACTCACATATTTCTCTCTTTCACATTTTCTAGTGACAACAAATCAAAATCAAAGCCCTTAAGGGCCCGTTTGATGGCTGGGATAGTGAGTATGATATGATAATTATATCATATCATGTTTTAATTTTTTGTTTGATGCACCAATAGGATATGATAAATTATTCCCTTTTTTAATCACATCCTATCACTCCTTTGTAATTTCTATCCTATGTTTAGGCTGGGTTAGAAATTATCCTGTTATGTTATTAAGAAAGTAAATCTTTATTTGCCAAAAATAAAACCACCTACAATGGAAACTTGTTATTTAATTATATTTAATTGAAAATAAATAGTGATATCTTGTTTGTTATCATATCCGCATCAAACACATAATAAGATAAATGTTATCATGTTAATATCATATCCTAACTTTATCCAACTCCATATCATATCCTGGCCATCAAACGGGCCCTAATTATTCTCTAATGAGCTCACAATTTTTTTTAAATGAAAAACAAAAATTAATCAAATTTACAAGATGCTATATATATAATTTTTTAGAAATGTTATTTGTACAACCAATTTAGACAATTTGTTTGGACAACTCTCTCTCATTTTCTCTTTTACTTTATTGCTTTTTGTACTAGATGAAGAAGAATAAAAAGTTGTTTAAACAAGTTGTCCAAATAATATTGCTCTAGTTTTTTATTTATTTTCAAAAGATGCTATATATGGTTTTGAAAACCCCCTTTTGTTCTATTATTAATTTTTACAACCCTACCTAGTTTTTTATTTATTTTCAAAAGATGCTATATATGGTTTTGAAAACCCCCTTTTGTTCTATTATTATTATTAAATTTTACAACCCTACCTAGTTGCCTTTGTTTACCCCCCTAGCCCTCACTTCTTCTCTTAAATGCTCTCACATTACCTCCAACAATGTTTCTTCTCAATTTCACACACACTCTCTCTCTTTTGTCCTTCTCACTTTACTTTTCCCCTAATAAAAGTTAGTAAAGGACTTAACTCTTTACCTCAATTTCCACCTGTTTATTTGTGTCATATTATTCTTCCCCCAATTCAAACTTCATCACTATGGCTGATACCAAAGATTCCTTCATGATGGAACCCAAATCTTCAACAACAACCACAATCTTATCCTCACAAAAACATCATAGGACTTTCTTGATGCTTCAAAACATCTTCAGAATCTTTGTCATTGTGCTTACTGCTGTTTCAATTGCAGTCATGGTCACTAACAACCAATCTTTTATGGTATTGACTTTTCAGATTGAAGCTCACTTTTATTACTCTTCTTCTCTCAAGTAAGACTCAATTTCATTCCAACCCATTTTCCATTTTCATCTATATAAACAAAAAATAGTATTTTTATTTTTTATTTAATATTTTATTTAATATTTATTTATTTATTTTAATTTTCCTTTGTCACTAGATTTTTTGTTGCTGCAAATGGTGTGGTCTGTTTCTTATCTGTGCTGAGACTGTTAATCAACCTGCTGATGAGGAAACAAACACCTCCACGGAAAGACTTCTACTTCTACATTTTTTTGTTGGATTTGGTAAGCTTAATTTTTATTTTATTTTTACTTCTTAATGCTCAGAAAATTATATGGGTCATGGTAAATATAAAAATTTAATATTCAATGATACAAAATATTGAATGTTTAAAAAGTTAAATATATAATTTTGAAGATGATATTTTTAAGTTTATCTTCTTAACATATTCCCTTATATATGTGTGCGTCTGAAAATACCAATTCCATAACCATTGTCTTATTGGCTTAGACATTTTTTTTAACATAGCTTATTATAATTTATATATAAAATAATTATACATGAATTAAAGGTAGATATACAAGAAGTTGTACCGTTAAATCTATATAGCAAAATTCAATCTTTAACATATGTATTTTGGTGGTAAAAAAGTATTGCTTTTAGTTTGTGCAAGAAAAAAAATTCATAATTACAATTTGTTCATGATTTATAATATTTTTTGAAATACTACATTTAATTTTGTAGTCAATTATTTAAAAAATAAAATATTGTAGTCAATTCCGTTTGCCTAGCACTGAGGTAATTAAATTAACCAAATACTACATCATATGTCATTGTTTAATCGTAGGATATGATTAATAATATGTGCAATAATGACATCTATTTTTTATATCTATGGCAATATCAATTATCAAGTCAAGTAAACGGACATGTCTACAAGTTTTAATAGACAATGGTCAACATTATTAGACGTAATATATTTATTCAATTTCATTCAATATAAGTTTGACATATAGCAAATCAAGTATTGAACTTAACTGGTTATTGAATTCTTCATACAACGAATTATTCAAAAAAAAATAATTTAAGTTTGATTTTTTGTAAAAATAATTTTTGATTAGGTTTTATTTATCTCACAATCGTGTATAAATTTTTGAGAATATGCAAAACTAAAATATATTTTTTCTTTCGAAAAGGTAACAAAATTTGGGAGCAAATTAGTCGAAAGGAAAAAAATTAGGAGCAAATGAGAGTGTAATATTATATATATATTTTAAGATTTTAATTTTTTTTTACAATAAAATTTTAAGATTTTTTTTGACAATAAGATTTTAAGATTTATATGTTGTGATAAATTGGTAAATTTTGATCAGGTGATGACGTTGTTGCTAATAGCTGGATGTGCAGCGGCCACAGCCGTTGGATACGTGGGACAGTTTGGAGAGGAACGCATGGGATGGCCTGCAGTTTGTAACCATGTGCAAAAATTCTGCAAAACCAATTTGGTGTCACTTTTGCTTTCATATTTAGCTTTCTTTGCCAATTTAGGACTCACAATTTTAATAGCTTATAAGTGCACCTCATGAATTTTTCTCCTATGAAATTAATCACATTCACATGGATTATTTCTTGATCAAACATATGGTCCATTTGATGTAACTACCTTTGAATGTTTTAATCCGTCGTTTTATATGAAAATTATCTGTGGTACAAATTATTTAGTTTGGTGTATGGTTTTAATTAATTACTAAGCAAAATTCTAGTACAACACATAACTACCTTAAGAAGAAAGAATTTTATGCTTTGATAATGACATGCTTCCTATAAATTATGGACTTCAATAATTTAATAATGGTTTGTCACTTTATTTTATTAGTAATAACTAATAAAATTACCATAATAATATTAATATAATTGTACCTAGTTGTCAAATAACCGATTATCCCAAAAGCTTAAGCTGTTAGGATTGGCCACATCAATGGTTTTATATTATTTCTAACACGCCCCCTCACGCAAGAGTCCACTTGGGCTTGAAGCGTGGTAATACATAGGCCCACCTACCATATGCTTAAATTCCACTTTTTAATTAGAAAGTGAGTGGAGCGAGGATCGAACTCTAGACCACTTAGTCATAGAGGCTCTGATACCATGTCAAATAACCGATTATCCCAAAAGCTTAAGCTGTTAGGATTGGCCACATCAATGGTTTTATATTATTTCTAACACTGGTTATCTTTAATGTTGTACGATTTTTAGCTGGAATTAGATTTCTATATTCTAAACTGTTTGGTGTGGAATTTCTGGTAGCTAATATGGTTGGTCTTGGATGAAGGGGAAAACTCAATTTTCAATTTTTACTCTCTCCATATAACTTTTGTTTTTTTCTTTGAAACAACTTAATAAGAATTATATAAAAGTCTCAAATTCGGGACAAGCCGTACACGCGAGAACTAACTTATAAATGAGTAAACTTAACATCCGTAAAGATTACAATAAGAGAATTAAAACTGACAAGAATTAAGTTTTCAAATTAGAGATAAAGATCGTGTCACCAAAGACTAAAGCTAAAGGTATAAAGCTCTCTCTATATATATGAAAAAGTCTGAAATTCAGCAAAGGCGTGCACAAATAGAGAACTAACTTACAAAAAAGTAAGCTTAACATCTAATGGGATTTTTTTTTTAAACTACACCTGTCAGAAAAAAATAATCCCAAACTACACTAACTTTTAAAAAAATTTCGAAAATACACTACTTTTTGTTGTGAGGGGGACGTGCCATCCCCAATGTAGCGTCCACAGGAAGGACGCGCCACCCAGAATGTAGCGTCCACTTCTGGCTTTTTTTTTTGTTTTTTCGTTTTTCAGAATAGGCAACGGTTTTTAACCGTTGTCTTAGAGATTAAAAGCGTTGCCTTTGATATAACGCAACGGTTTTAAACTGTTGTCTAAAACGTTCTTTAAAATTTGTATTATTTAATCTCACAAAAATGTGCCAAAATAAATAGTTAAGTTCTAACGAATGTGTAAATATGAAAAACTAATTTTTACTACTTGATCATTAATTTTTTCAAAACAAAATAAGTATGATATGTTGTTCCTTCCATAAAATTGTCCCTTTTAAAGCGTTCTCTAAAGTGTTATTTGAATTTCAATTATCATACATATTTTGATTTGAAAGAATTAATGATCAAGTAGTAAAAATGAATGTAAAAATTAGTTTTTCATACTTACACATTCGTTAGAACTTAACTCTTTATTTTGACACATTTTTGTGAGATTTAATAATACAAATTTTGAAGAACGTTTTAGACAACGGTTTTAAACCGTTGCATTATATCAAAGGCAACACTTTTAAGCTCTAAGACAACGGTTAAAAACCGTTGCCTATTCTAAAAAACAAAAAAACAAAAAAAAAAGCCATAAGTGGACGCTACCATGGGGATGGCGCGTCCTTCCTATGGACGCTACACTCTAGGTGGCGCGTCCTTCCTGTGGACGCTACATTGGGGATGGCGCGTCCCCCTCACAACAAAAAGTAGTGTATTTTCGAAATTTTTTTAAAAGTTAGTGTAGTTTGGGATTATTTTTTTCTGACAGGTGTAGTTTAAAAAAAAATCTAAAAATTACAATAAAGAGAACTAAAACTGACAAGAATTAAATTCCCAAATCAGCAAGACACTTTTAAGGATTGTGTCACCAAATACTAAAGCTACAGATATAAAGTTCTTCCTCTATACATAAAAAAGTTTCAAATTCGGCACAAGACATAGCATGGGTGTGGTTAGAGCTGTAAAAATGGGTTGGGCTATCGGGCCGGCCCAGTAGTCCTATAGTTTTATACGGGCCGGGCCGGGCTTCCCAAAAAATATTATTGGGCCTTATTGGGCTGGGCTCCGGGCCTATTTTTTTAATGGGCTGGCCCCGCGGGCTTTTGGGCTGACCCCTTAAAGACTTTAAAAAAAATATCTAAAAATAATTTTACCTAAAAATAAGGAATTTTAGTTAACATAAAATCTTTAGATAAAATCAGTAACAAAAGATGAGATTTGTTTTTTTTTTTTAAGGAAAAAGATGACATTTGTTAGTTAGGAGATAATTATTAAACCAAATTTGTTATGATTATCTTTATTTGAAAAAAAACAACTTAATCAATCATTATATGTAGTTTTATTGTCCATTGAATTTTTTTATAAAAAAAAATTTGTCAAATTTTTATAAAAAAAATATGAAAACATTTGTCGGGCCGGCCCATCGAGCCATTGTGGGCCATTGCTTATTGGGCTGGGCTGCGGACCGGGCCTTGGGCCTTAATGGGCCCACTTCAGCCCAGTAGATATCTTGGCCCTATGACAGCTCTAGGTGTGGTTATTGTCCATAAGGGGTCCTTATGGACCGTCCATAAGCTTCAGGCCATTAGCGCTTACACAGCCAATTGCTACCTACACCATACTTTTTCTTCATACACCCCCCATAAGTGAGGGAAAATTTTTCACGCACCCCCCAAGTAACTCGCGCGCCCGCCAATTTCTCGCGCGCCCCCAAATTTCTCGCGCACCCCCCAAATGTCGTGCGCCCCCCAAATTTCTATCCAAAACCATTATGTTGTTGGAATGGTTTCCAGGAGTTGTACTCCAAAACCATTAAGTGCATAAAATGGTTTTGGAGTACAACTCTATAATTATGCATTTAAATTTTTTTTCCCTCCCCCCAAATTTCTAATGCACCCCCAAATTTCTAATGCACCCCCCAAATTTCTCGCGCGCCCCCCAGTAGCGCGCGCCCCCCAAATTATGCTAAAACCATTTTGCATTGGGAATGATTTCAGATATTTGCACTCTAAAACCATTAAGCGCATAAAATGGTTTTGGAGTACAATGCTATAATTATGCACTTAACATTTTATTTCCCTCCCCACAGATTTCTAGCCAAAACCATTTTATGCACTTAACACTTACAATACTAGCCTTGACCCTTTCTAATAATTATCAACATGACAAAATTATGAAAGTAGTTATAATTTATGAGTTGAGTTATGACCCAATCATAGAAGACAATCAACAATCCTTACCCAAATGCACTTAATGGTTTTGGCTAGAAATCTGGGGGGAGGGAAAAAAATTTTAAGTGCATAATTATAGCGTTGTACTCCAAAACCATTTTATGCACTTAATGGTTTTGGAGTACAACTCCTGGAAACCATTCCAACAACAAAATGGTTTTGGCTAGAAATTTGGGGAGGAAAGAACAAAAAAAAAAAAAAAAAAAATTTGGGGGCGCACGACATTTGGGGGCGCGCGAGAAATTTGGGGTGCACGAGAAATATGGGGGGCGCGCGAGAAATTTGGGGGTGCACGAGAAATATGGGGGCGTGCGAGAAATTTGGGAGGTGCACGAGAAATATGGGGGGCGCTAGTCAGTTGGGGGCGCGCAAGAAATTTGGGGGTGTGTGAGTAATATGGGGGGCGCGCGAGTAAAATGTGGGGGCTTGTGAGTAAAGGTGTTGTGTTTTGATTGACTTATGGACCATCCATAAGGATTGTCCTTATGGACAATAACTTTTGCCCTGACTAGCGCCCCCAATATTTCTCGTGCACCTACCGAATTTCTCACGCGCCCCCCATATTTCTCGTGCACCCCCGAATTTCTCGCACGCCCCCCATATTTCTCGTGCACCCCCCAATTTTCTCGCGCGCCCCCAAATGTCGTGCGCCCCCCAAATTTTTTTAATTTTTTATTTTTTTTTGTTCTTTCCTCCCCAAATTTCTAGCCAAAACCATTTTGTTGTTGGAATGGTTTCCAGGAGTTGTACTCCAAAACAATTAAGTGCATAAAATGGTTTTGGAGTGCAACGCTATAATTATGCACTTAAATTTTTTTTCCCTCCCCCCAGATTTCTAGCCAAAACCATTAAGTGCATTTGGGTAAGGATTGTTGATTGTCTTCTATGATTGGGTCATAACTCAACTCATAAATTATAACTACTTTCATAATTTTGTCATGTTGAAAATTATTGGAAAGGGTCAAGGCTAGTATTGTAAGTGTTAAGTGCATAAAATGGTTTTGGCTAGAAATCTGTGGGGAGGGAAATAAAATGTTAAGTGCATAATTATAGCATTGTACTCCAAAATCATTTTATGCGCTTAATGGTTTTAGAGTGCAAATATCTGAAATCATTCCCAATGCAAAATGGTTTTAGCATAATTTGGGGGGCGCGCGCTACTGGGGGGCGCGCGAGAAATTTGGGGGGTGCATTAGAAATTTGGGGGTGCATGAGAAATTTGTGGGGAGGGAAAAAAATTTAAGTGCATAATTATAGAGTTGTACTCCAAAACCATTTAATGCACTTAATGGTTTTGGAGTACAACTCCTGGAAACCATTCCAACAACATAATGGTTTTGGCTAGAAATTTGCGGAGGAAGGAAAAAAAATAAAATTGGGGGGCGCACGACATTTGGGGGTGCGCGAGAAATTTGGGGGCGCGCGAGAAATTGGGGGGGCGCGCGAGTTACTTGGGGGTGTGTGAAATATTTTCCCTCACTTATGGGGGGTGTATGAAGAAAAAGTATGGTGTAGGTAGCAATGGGCTGTGTAAGCGCTAATGGGCTGAAGCTTATGGACGGTCCATAAGGACCCCTTATGGACAATAACTACACCCGCTAGTCAGTTGGGGGCGCGCGAGAAATTTGGGGGTGTGTGAGTAATATGGGGGGCGCGCGAGTAAAATGGGGGGGCTTGTGAGTAAAGCTGTTGTGTTTTGATTGGCTTATGGACCATCCATAAGGATTGTCCTTATGGACAATAACTTTTGCCACATAGCATGTATGAATAGAGAACTAACTTGCAAAAGAGTAAGCTTAACGTCCGTAAAGATTACAATAAAAAAAGTTGACAAGAATTAAATTCTCAAATCAAAGATACTAAGACACTTTAAAAGATATTGTGTTACCTTTGTAAAAAAAAAAGGGTAAATAGGTTGATACCCCCTATAATGTGGGCGAGTTTTGGTTTTTCCCCCTATAATTTTTTTTCTTTTGATTCGCCCCTTGCAAAGTAAATTTTTTTTATTTCTCCCATTGGGTGTAAGGAATTTGCACTTTTTAAATCGGTTGAACATATTAACTGCTTTAAAAAGTAACACTTTTTAAATCGGTTTGAACAAAATAACCGATTTAAAAAGTGCACCCAAGGGGCGAGTCCAAAAAATTCAACATTGCAAGGGGCGAGTCAAAAGAAAAAAAATTACAGGGGGAAAAACAAAACTCACCCACATTACAAGGGGGTATCAACCTATTTACCCAAAAAAAAATTATTGTGTTACCAAAGACTGATTCAATAGTAAAAATAATGTTTCTAAATTGAGAGGGAAGTATATATAGTTAATAACTACATGACATTTTTGTTTCTTCCTTTTTTTTTTTTTTTTCTAGATTTGGTTTTATTAATACACACTATTAATTATTTGTAATTATTTAATATATTAATGAGTTGTCATGATGTGATTGGTAATATCTAATAATTAATATTTAGGTGAGGACTCATCTAAGAATTTCTCTTGAAGTTGATAGTCATGAAGTGAATGAATGATGACCCAATTAATTCTATATATGGTAATGTTAACTTGTACAAAAGTCTTATAATCAAGAACTACACATAATAGACAAGAAAAACAAAACACATTAATTATATATATTATCAATCATTTTGATTCTCATCACTATCTCTAAGGTGCTCTTTCAATGGTTGTCCTAAAGTTTCCCAATTTTTACTATCCCATGCTGGATCTATTTCAGGCAATTCATAATCATCTGGATGTAATGATAATTGAAATTCTGGTAGGTCAGGCAATGATTGGAGACCCCTGCATCATTAACATAATTCAAATTTTGCATACTCATTATATATTTCAAGGAAATAAAGAATTTAGTTAGAACATAAAAAAATTGTCAAAAAAAAAGTTAGAACATGAAAAATGAATGAGCTACTTACTTTTCTTGCTCCAAAAGGTATCCATACATTTGGTACTTCCTTGATGCAACTTCAGGAATTTTTTGACTTAGAAGTTTCATAACACCCCATATTGGAGGAGCCCTTCACCAAGATATATAATCATTTACATTAAGTATAATAATTGCATTATCCTTGTAGCAATTTAGCTAATGTTTAATTTCAAGTAAATAATCATACATATGTGCACATTTATATTGAGAATAAATTTGATAGAATCACGACATGCTACCGTTATTTTAGCAAAAACTACACTTTGGATGCATTTGATCTGCTAAAAAAATTAAGGGATTGGACAGGACAATTTCAGTTGTACTGAATTTGATTTTAATATTGTTTCTGGGACGGGACAAAAACTAATATACCAAATTAACTTTTTGTCCTCTACTGAACCACTTGACAACTTTTTGTGCACCAAACATCGTATAAGACAAAATTTGTTAAACACCTTGAACTTTTCATGTGTTGTTCTGTCATGTATTGTTCGAACCAGTACTTACATTTTGTTGATCAAACGAAAATTTAACAAAATCATGATGTCACTGTGATTCTATCAAATTCACCAATGCACGAGTAACTAACTAGTTCTAATAAAGGAACATGATAGGGAAACATCTTAGACAAAAACAAATTATCCGAACCAACCTTGTGACTGGAGCTGCAAGACAAAAGCTCAAGCAGGCCTTCTTGCTTTCTGCCAGAAGTTCATCTGCAGCAAGAAAACATGACACCGCGACAACGTGACTGCTTGGTTCGTTACCCTTGTCGAGGATCAGACCATGGTAATAGTAAGCTGTAGCCTGCCAACATAATAAAAAAGTGATCAGGACTGGATCATTAATATTATTGGATTCGATATCTCCAATGTTTATTGTTTGATGGAAAGTATTTAATCGATCTTGATAGCATTATTAACCTTGGATTCAAGGAATTTCCATTTGATGAATCTGAGATGCTTCTTTCCATGCCCTTGGTTGAAGTCATATCCTGATAAGCAGTGATAAGCCTGCTCATAAATGTGAGAAACACATTAATTGGTGCTCAAAGGAAATGTTAAACTTCAACCAAATAAGCTCTTAATTACTTAATTAAGATGTAAAGTTAGAAATTTTCATAAAATCTTGCAGTAAGTTTAGCATAATCAAAGTGTGCTACAATGATTTTGGCAAAAACTACACTTTAGAGCTTCAACATCACAGTGTCACTGTGATTTCGTTTCGTCAAACTGACCATGATGCCAAACATTCATTAAGACTTTGTTTCTTAAAATTAGCTTATAGCTGATAAGCTAATTGCCGTGTTTGGTAAAATCAATAAATTAGCAGTAAGCTATAAGCTAGCTTATTGGTCTTACCACACCGAGCCTAAGTTTATTAAATTATCAGTGAAGAGTAGAAGCTGAAAGGATTGAAATAAAGACCTGTGTGAAGTAAATAAGCTGTTCACATGCCAACCTCCTCTTCACAGGCATAGTTGCCTTCTGACTCTCCACAGCAAGACCAAGCTGAATCTCAGTTCCCTAAAAATTCATCAAGATAAGCTATTATAACCAATCTGTTACTTGTTTTACAAGGTATATCAATTACTTGTCAATAATAATCAAATCTAAATTAAAAAGGACTAATTTGAATATGAAAATTGTATCATTAGTAAATCTAGAGATTGATCAATAATTACCTGGCCTAGTGCTTGAATAGCTATAGCCTCCAATACACCCTCTTGCAAGTCATGTGGCAAAATTTTCCTGGATTTTGTTTAAGTTAGTTCCTTATTAGGGTGTTCTATGCTTATAATTTCAAGCATAAAAATTTATAGAGGCATACTTGATTTCAGATGGTATTTGAGGAAGAATTTGTCTAACACAGAATTCCAAGTATCCTGATGCTTTGATTAATAAATCAATTGCTTCTCTTTTGCTATCTGATAATTCAAAAATGTTCAATCATGATTATTGATTGTTCAACTTGTGGATCTTATAATAGGGTCTAACTTCATGTTGCACTAGTAAATATCTAGGTGAGTTCGACAAAATCACAAGTGATACTGTGATTTTGTTGAAGCTACAAAGTGTGTGTATTTGGAAAGTAACAAATTCACCGTGCTACTGCATGGTTCGCTAGAAGCTATACTTGTTAGAGGTGGAGTAACGCGCAATCAATTGGTTTATAATGTGATAACAAATTAAGATATTGATAGTGTGGTATTTACTAAAATCGCATTGTGTTACAGTGATCCCACAAAACATACCATTTGGACTGATCATGGTTCGGTTCAGGAAAAAAATATTGAACCGAACAGTTACAAAAATTGAATTGGTATTAAAGTTCGATGCACTTGTTTTGTGGTTATGAACCACCTTTACAGATAAACCAAACCGTACTTCTTTGAACCGAACTGATTCTATGTGTACTTAGTTGCTATTGTTAACCGATAATTGAGACTGTTGGAAAAATCTAAAAACCGAACTAAGTCAAATATTTGTACTGTTTTAAAATATAAAATCCAAGTCAAACCGCATCGAAAAGAACCAAACTATGATAGGTTGTTTACGAACTGCACCGAGTTCAATATTGTTGGTCACAATTCAGTTCTTTCTGATGCAATTCGGTTTAACAGTTCGGTTCGCCAAAAGTACTAAACGGGATTAAAAAGGTTATAAATTGGCATAAAACCTGAAGACACCACCCTGAATCCAGAATCTGAATGGTCCTTTGGAATCATCAATGAATCAGCCTCAGATAGTGTCAGCATAGCCATAAAGTGAACACAAGATAGCACTTCAAACCACACATTTTCTATACTACTATCCTGCCAAATTAAGCTTTAACATGTTAAAATAAGCTCCAAAATCAGATGAATAATGAAATAAAAATTAAGAATCATATTAAAATTAGCCATACTTGTCTTCCAACTTCAAAGTTTTTCCACTTGAATTCTATTAGTCCTTCAAAACCATACTCTGCAACATAAAAAAATTATAACCAAACATAGAAAATATAATTTATCTCTTTTTTTTGGAGAAATTTATGAACCTTTTTTAGTAAGTCCAATTAGAACAGACAAGTATTCATTCAAAGCGCGCCGTAATTCAGCTATAGCCGATCCATCTGCACAACCAAATATGCAAATTTTCATACAAGTAAAACATCACCATAATTTTTTTACGCGCGATGCGTCATTTTTGTAATTATGACTCAGTTTGCAGGGACTAAAATCATATTGAATCTATATCACAGAGACAAAAAGTACTATTAACCTTAAAAACAGTAGAATTTTAGTGAACAAACCTGTATCTTCTGCTACCAACACAATTTGATTCCTTAGAGAAGAAAATTTATCAGCAAGATCTTTTGGAATCAATCCTTTAAGTGGTCTTTGAAGATCAGATTGTATAGGAATTCTGATTGATGGAGTAAACACAAGTACTTCATGAATACTTGATTTCTTCTTCTTATACACAGAGTAACTGCACCCCATTTTTTTGCCTTATGATGAGTCTTTTCAAGCATAACATATCCTACAAAAATTCACCATCCATTTTCACAACTTATGTACATGAATATTTAGCATTGATTTATTTGATGAAATTAATAGCATGTTATAAATTATTCATTTATGTGTGTGACAGAAAGGATAGTTAATAGTGGTAGATTCATGAACATATATTAAAATGTACAAATAAATACACACACATGCACATACACATACATATATACACAAGTTGAGAATAAAAGGAAAAATAATAAAAAGAGAAACATAATTCTATGAAGCATGGACACTCCTCGAATTAGGCGTGTTCCAGTGTCAGACATGTGTCAGTGTCGGACACCGATACGATACCGACATTTATAATTACATTGAATTGTATTATTTTTTAAAATTATTATCAGTGTCGTGTCAGTATCTGTATTGTGTCTGGTGTCCATGTACATAAATAACTTAACTTACTGGATACAGAGAGGAAGAGAGAAGAAGTATCTGACTTAGTGAATCTGAAGCTCAAGAAACGAGACATATCTCACATGGCCATGGCGTACAAGTGTTGCTTCCTTGAAAGAAGCTAGCACGTTCAATTCTTCTATTTTGTCTTTTTTTTTAGTATACAATAATCTTTACTTGTCTTCAAAAAATAATCTTTACTTGAAAGACGTGCATTGTACTAGATTTTCTTAAAAATAATATATATTTGGATGTGTTCATAATTTCATATAAGAGAACATGCATGCATTCATTCAACAAGTCAATGGTTTTAGGGTCTATTTCTTTAGTCTCACTCATCTGGTTTTAAGGCGCACGGGTAATTCATAGTTCGGCAAAGAAGTCAGAATTTGAATTTAGATTTTTGCCAACAATTTTTTTTTAATTTGAAAGTTATTAATCACTTGAATACAATAATTTATATACAAGTATTTAGAATTTCTTCAAAAAAATTAAACACTTAGGTCCTGTTTGGGTTGACTTATTTTTGAGCTTATCCGAAACAACTTATGCAAATAAGTAAGCTTTTATGTATTATTATAAGTTTTTTAAGGTAGTTTATGAGAAAACAGCTTATAAAAAGACAATTTTTGTCAATGAAAACTTATGAATTAACACAAAAATTTATTTATATGTGGCTGTCTGTAGTTCTTTTACACAGCTCTTTCCGTTTTGTTGCCGGTTTGGTTTCAAAGCTTTTCTGGTAATTTGATGGAGGGTTGTTTGGCTTTTAAAACCTGTTGTGGGTTTGTTATCTGCACCACCTCTTCACCCCTTTGGGGTTTTCATCCGCTGTAGTCGCTGTTTTACGGTGGCTGTTTTATCGGATTTGCCGCGATTTACTCCATACCTTGTTGCTGATGGGCTGGTTGCTGTTCTGGTTTCCTTGTCCTGTGTTCTGCAATATTGGTTTCTTTGGCTCGAAAGAGCCGTTTGTGTCTGCTGTATTTTTACAGGGGACGGTTGGCACTTGATTCGGTCCGTGTTGGCGGTCGTTTCATTCGCCGTTTATTACCTCAATAAATACAGACACACCTTTTTTTTGCTATTTGGTTTCGCGCCCGTTTGTGGGTTCGCTGGATAGTGTTCGTTGTGTCTGTGTTTGTTTTGGTTTTTTACCTTCTAGGGTTGGATCTAAAACCACTTGTAGCTGGAATTAATTGTATTATCTTTAATTGTTACAAAAAGGTTAACTGGGTCAGGTTGATGTCCCCCCAGTTTTGTACTATCTTTTTTTATGTTTAATATATTTGGGATAGTGCAGTGGGTTTCCTCTGCACTCCTTTTAAAAAAAAAAAATATGTGCCTAACTCATCCTCATAAAACCGGTTTGTAAGGTGAGGACTACCACTTGCTTATAAAAACTTGTCAAGGCCATCTCATATTCGATGTGAGACCTTTTAACAATTTGATAAGCTATTTTCATAAATTCAAAAATAAGCTAAATCCAAACAGGTCCTTATTATTGAATGATCGAATAATAGATAGTGAACACATGGAAGAGGACTTGACAAATCACATGGAAGAAGACCATTGTAAACGGCGCTTACTTACAACACAAGCTACTGAAGCTTTTAGGCGCCAGAGTTAGTTATAACTGTCTAACTAACTTTAGATCAGTTTGTTATGATACAGTACATGTAGTGTATAGTTAGCTATAATGGAACTGCACAAGACTAGTATATAAGTCTGTTTCTCATTGTAATAACTCACTTTTTGCAATAATGAAAACATATAGTGATCTTTCTTGTTTGTCTTGTTAAGGACTTTTAACAAGGATCACTTTAATTGCTTAGTTGCATGTGAATCTCCTTATCCATCTTATTGTAGATTCAATGTCATGAAAGTTCTAGAATGTAGTATCTAGATTCTAGAATGTACCTCTTACACCTATAAATAGGTAAACTTATGTACAATTGTATTCAAGCCCTTGAGATGCAATGTCAATAATATTAAGGCTTCACCATACTACTACCACTCTCCTACAATAAGTTGATTACTGGACTGGTATGGAGGACCATACCATGTGAACTCTATTATACTTTGATCATTCATGTAATCGTATGGCCAGCTCAGCTCAAGCAAGAGCTTCTCCACAAGCTCAGTTAAGCCCAACCTTAAGCATGTCCAGCTCAGCTCGACCACGAGCTTATTCTTTAGCTGGTCCAGCTGAGCTCGACCACGAGCTCTTCCTTAAACATGTCAAGCTCAGCTTGGTCATAAGCTTCCACTTCAGCTTGATCAGCTCAACTTGACCATGAGCTCCTCCTTCAGCATGTCCAGCCTAGCTCGAGAAGGAGCTCTTCCTTCAGCATGTTAAGCTTAGCTCGACCATGAGCTCCTCCTTCGGCATGCTAAGCTTAGCTCGATCAGCTCAACTCGGCCTTGAGCTCCTCCTCCAGCATGTCCAGCTTAGCTCGACCACGAGCTTCCCTTTTAGTTTGTCCAGCTCAGCTCAACCATGAGCTCCACCTTCAGCATGTCCAACTTAGCTCGACCATGAGCTCCTCCTTCGACATGCTAAGCTCGGCTCGGTCAGCTCAACTCGGCCTTGAGCTCCTCCTCCACCATGCCCAGCTTAGCTCGACCACGAGTTCCTCCTTCGGCATGCTAAGCTCAGCTCGGTCAACTCAACTCGGCCTTGAGCTCCTCCTCCAGCATGTCCAGCTTAGCTCGACCATGAACTTCCCCTTTAGTTTGTCCAGCTCAGCTCGACCATGAGCTCCTCCTCCAGAATGACCAGCTTAGCTCGACCATGAGCTCGTCCTTCGGCATGCTAAGCTCAGCTCGGCCAGCTTAACTCGGCCTTGAGCTCCTCCAGCATGTCCAGCTTAGCTCGACCATGAGCTTCCCCTTTAGTTTGTCCAACTCAGCTCCACCATGAGCGCCTCCTCCAGCATGCCCAGCTCAGCTCGACCATGAGTTTTCCCTTTAGCTTGTCCAGCTCAACTCGACCATGAGCTCCTCCTCCAGCATGCTCAGCTCAACTCGACCATGAGCTTCCCCTTTAGTTTGTCCAGCTCAGCTCGACCATGAGCTCATCCTCCAGCATGTCCAGCTTAGCTCGACCATGAGCTCCTCCTTCAGCATGCTAAGCTCAGCTCGGTCAGCTCAACTCGGCCTTGAGCTCCTCCTCCAGCATGTCTAGCTTAGCTCGACCATGAGCTTCCCCTTTAGTTTGTCCAACTCAGCTCGACCATGAGATCCACCTTCAGCATGCTCTGTTCAGCCCATCCTTCAGCATGCTAAGCTCAGCTCGGTCATGAGCTTCCCCTTCAACTTGGTCAGCTCAGCTCTACCATGAGCTCATCATTCAACATGTCTAGCTCAACTCAACCATAAGATCAATCTTCAACATGTGTAGCTCAGTTGGATCGTGCAGGTCATGTTAAGCCCAACCTTCATTTCGACAAGCTCAGTGTGGTCATGCAGGTCATGCTGAGCTCCACCCTTAGTCTTCCACGGATCATGTACGAACATAGTGACTTGAGTTAGGCGAGCTCTAGCTCCACGTGATCTGCACAGATGAGTGACGTAGGTCACATGTGCTTTAGCTCCACGTGTCATGTACGGACGAGCTGCCAATGAATATCAGAGTTATAGCTTATTGGACCTAGACATCCAAATCTTGAGAAAGGCCCATTAAGCCAATGAATTGTGGTCTATAAAAGGAGACACTTAGAAGGAAAAAAGGGACAGATCCAAGATATTATAAACAGTGTATTTCTAAGCTCACCTGTGATAGCTCATTTGTGTTTACATACGTGAACAATTACTAATGTGTTACCTCTTGTCCCATATTACTAAATACCCCAATACTAGCTCTCACACTACTTGGGACTACATTTCAACTATAAATTAAAGCATTCGACACTATTCAACTATTTTCTAAACTATCACTATTACCATCAACTACTAACAGTGGTATTAGAGTCTGGTTCAGTCATTCACTGGACGTAGCAAACTATTTCTTCTTGCCACCAACTATTTGATTAAAACTAGAAAATGGGGTCACTAACTCAAATACAAAATGAGTACAGGTAGCCACAAGGCTCAACTTTGTTTGAGTTCAAACCCAAAACTAAAAATGAGAGAGAGGAGTTCAAGTAGCCTAATAGCTCGACCCTTTTAAATTGAAAGACACTCGCGACAAATCCACCAAAACAAAAGCTTCAGCAACCCATAAATATGCCGAACTTTTGATTATTAAGAGTTCTACTTAATAATAGTAACAAAAAAGGATTTGAAAATATTTATAAAGCAACTTTTTAAAAAAAAAACATAAAATCAAAATTATAGAATTATAGTTCATCATTTTTAAATATGAACGGTTTGAGTTTGAAAAAATAAAGTGTTTTGCACGAATATCCTATTTTTACCATAAAAAGTAGGTTTAATTAGTATTTTAGTCCCTTAAAGAAATTTTTGATTTCATTTTGGTCCCTTAATGAATAAACGTTCTGTTTGAGTCCCTTAATGATATATTATCTGTTAGTCAAAAAGGTTCCTTCCGTTAAATTTTTAACCTCAAATGTATCAGGTGGACCAATATTATAGGCGGTCCACCATATACCTCAATAAATCTTTTAATTTTAACCATTTATCTTATTGTAAAAAAAGAGACCATTAGATTTAACATGTCCATGAGATTTAATAGTGCACCATCACCAACTAAATTATTTTTCTATTTCTTCATCTTCTTTCATACATTCCTCTTCATATACGTCTTAAATTCATCAATAATTTTCAGATTTTCTATCAACATCAAACAAACTCAGGAAAAAAAAATTAAAATTTTTAAAATCTTAACTTCTCACAATCCCAATTCCAATCTTGAAACAAAAACCCTAAATTTTTAAAATCCCAATTCTTCACACCAACCTCCTACAAAATCTTAAATCATTAAACATTTTCAAATTTATGGTTCATTGAGATTTGAGCTTTTATGGATGAATCAGATCCTGAGAAGTGATTATGGTGTTGCTGAATGTTGTGAAAAGCTTGTTTGAGAGCTTCGAGAACTTGAAGAAGTTGAGTGATTGGGATGTTGTTGTTGAGTTTCCAGTCTTTTTGTTTCCATAGATATTTTTTTTCTTCCATCATGAAGGAGTTTATATAAGTCAAATTCAATTCATTGTGTGAAGGAGTTTCTGGAATTTTGTTGGTGATTGAAGGCTGATGTGGAGATGTGGGAATTTAGAAATTTTGGGTTCTTGTTTGAAAATTTGAGAATTTGAGAAAAGTTAAAATTTGGGATTTGTTAAGTTGTTAGAAAATCTGGAAATAATTGATGAATTTATGAATAATATGAAGAAGGATGTGTGGAAGAAGATGAAGATATAGAAAGATGATATAGTTGGTGATGATGCACCATTAGATATGATGGACATGCAAAATCCAAGGGTCTTTTTTTTTACAATAAGATTAAATGGTTAAAGCTAATAATTTATTGAGGTATATAGTGAACTATTGTCCACCTTATAACTTTGGTTAAAAGTTAACAGAAAGAACATTTTTGACTAACATAGATATCATTAAGGGACTCAGATGAAACATTTATTTAATAAGGGACCAAAGTGAAACCAAATTTTTTTTAAGGGACCAAAATATTAATTAAGCCTAAAAAGTACTACTATTGTTTACAAATTTGATTTTTTTTTTATAACGAACCATTTTACCCATTTTTAAACGTTATTTTTTGTTTTATATTTTTCTTGTAAAAAACGACGATTTTTTATATATCAATGGTCCATATATTGGTGTTTGGCCAAACCCACTTATATTCTTGATTCATAAAAAAAAAAGTCACCTATGAGCAAAGTTTACATTAACTTGTATAATAGGACAACTTGACTAGTGGGGTATTCGACTTTTAATTCAAACCATTGAAATAAATCCATTTTTTGTACAATATTAAATAAAGGGACATTATTAGATTGATTATGGACAAATCTTTTTAATGGTCCAAATTAAAATAAACAAGCAAGTGTCAAAGTGACATTGTTGGCAATTTATTTTTTGTATATAAAAAACAACCTGGTATTTTCCATCTTTTTTCACACACCCTCATATTCCGCAATATACCAAATCAACACTCAAGCAATAAAAATTTCATAGGTACAAATGTAACTCAATAAGGAAGTTTCAGCGTTGTGATCTATTATTTTTTTCAGCAGGTAAAGATCAAACAATTATTAACCACAGTTCCAAATATAACAGTGATGATTATACAAATGCTTCAGCTCATAACTCAAAATAAACCATGAAAATACATATTATAAAATAGAACATAACATATAACAAAATTTCCAAGTCCCAATAAATATACGAGGCAAGGAAGTTATCAAATGTAGTACATATACCCAGTACTGTACCGTGTGACATGCCGCTGCATAAAGTTCATAAACTCAACTTTCTGGGTGGAAAAAACTCAAGATCCGCAAATATAACACCTCAAACACCGATAAGAAACAAAGAATTGATGTATAATGAAAATTGCCTTATTGCTGCTGCTGCTAAGGCTTCTTTATTATAGGTATACGTGAGATTTTGTTTTAAGGAGAAAATGCCGCAAAATTTTGTATTTTATATTTATTCGCTCTCTATTTTGAGAGCCTCAAAGCCAAAATCTGTACATGCGTCAAATAGGCCGGAGGAATGAGTGCCTCCATCTGTCAGGTTTCATCCTCCTGGTACTTTCAGTATTTTGAGTCTTCAACATTCGATCTACTTCCGTTCCTGCCTGAAGACACGATTGCAGCTTCTTCAAATGTTCACGACATTGCTTGTGGTCGAAGTAATTGCCATCTTTGCCAATATTAATGACACTGTCTGAATGTGTGATTCTTTCATAGGGTGATAGCCACTTGGCTTGTATATATGTTAAAGATCGCCACGGAGGAAATGGCATAGAGTTTTGTTGCAAAGAAGATCTAGTAGCGTCTACCATTATTCCAAGAAACTGTTTCAGCCTAGTAGGAGAACCCACGTAAACAACCGGAATCGAATTCAGTATCCTGTTGTATGAATCAACAGCTCTAGCTATTTCAAAATGGCTTCGAAAATCGATATCAATAATCAATCGCTCTGACTTTCCAGAGTTATTTTCGACCAGCACATCAATATATTCATACTCCCCTGCACAACAAGTTAACACACAAACATTAGCTGAAAACAAAAGCAAATAATATGTGCACAAACAAGCAATTTCGACACTAAGATATTTAACCAATTCTGAAAAGGAAAATATTTATAAAAACAAAAAATTGCAAAAATTGTTTGAGTTGCAATAGTTTTGGTGCCCAGTGAATCCACAGCATTGAGTTTATGAACTATATATAGCAAGCATAACACAGTATAGTTTCAATTGAAATTCTAAGATTTAAATTAAATGCAGTTTCTCATATAAGTTAAAATTAAACTCTGCATCTCTGATTTGTTTGTCGCTCTCTCATTTAACGTCTCCATTAACATATATAAGCTTATAAGTACTTATTTGCAAGTGAAGAATCGATAAACCTAATTTAACTGAGTAGCTCTCATAAAAATTTTAATCCAAACCAGACCAATATCTAAAGAGTATGCCACTTCGCTCTCTTAGCATTGTAAGAAAGCAAAATCAATGCAGACAAAACGTTTTTTGTTTTGTTTTGGGATTAGGCCCTCTTTTATTAAAAAAAAAAGGTTTTTTATTAGCACTGTAACCAAACCAAGTAGAATCGGGACATTGATAAAATCAGATAAATATAATACAGCATACCTCCAGGGATTTTGCCAATAGGCTGCCACTTAGATGTACAAACACCGGCATCATAGCCAGAAAGTCTCATCAACTTCGCCAAATAAAACCTTATGCAACTTGCATAACATGGACCAGAATTCATCATTTCAAGGTTGGTCTCTTTTATCGATCGTATGAGAGAATGAACAACTGGGATCAAGTCGCTCTCATGTTGAGTCACCGATCGCTTACAGATCTGCATCATGAAACATCATAAAGAGGGAAGTTGTTAGAAAAACATTTATCAGTTATAAAAAGTACAGATTAGTAGGAAATCATTTATTTGTACAGTTAATGATAGAAATACAATTCTCCTTCTTCTACTTTTGTATCTTATTTGCGGTAAAAATTCAACTCTGGAGTTCAAATAATTGACAAAGGAGTAGAAATTGCTTCCAATCATGCTCCTAGAAACAGGAGATCACATGTTGAAATTCTCAATCAAACCCAAAACTAAAATCAAAATACGAAAAAGGAATTGAAATGAACAACATTCACAAACTGAAACATCTCGTACAATCTATACTGACAACCACTACTTCTAAATTAAAAAAACACTCAACATCAACATTAAATTAATACAAATTACGACAATAGAGTAATAGACCACTTTGTTTGGATGAACTTATTTGAGTTTATCTATTTGCACAAGTACTTGTGAAACTGTTTAAGAGAACTTCTGAAAACAACTTATGACATGTCCATCAGCTGTTTTCAGCTTATTTTCATAAGCTCTCCAAAGTCTAAAATAGCTCATATGCAAACAGTTTGAGTTTATTTTATCTTTTGTTACAAAAATAATTTATACATAAATATTTATATGATAAGCATTAAGCGCCTATGCTATAAGCACTTAATCAAGTTGTTTAGAGCCTAAATGAACATGCATACAACTCATGGTCCTGTAGACTTCAAAAATAATTCACAGCCAACTAAGGGGTAAAAATGAAACAAACTACAAACAAGTACACAATCCTAGGGGATCAGCCTGGTAGTTAAGGATATGGACCCCCTCACTTAATATGTGGTACAAACCTTGGGTTAGCACCATTAGTGTTAGGACATGAGTGGAAGGAAAAGTAGTTAGGAAAGTTAGATAAATTAATTAGGTAAGTGGGAGAAATTGGTTAATTAGAGGATATTAGTTAGATAAATAAATAGAGGAATGTAAGGTTTGGGGACCATCAAAATTTGTCTCCATCTTCAATATTCAATAAGATTGTTGATTTCTATTGATTTTTTCTATCTATTTCCCAGTTCTCTTCCTAACGTAAGATTGTCATGGCATGAACTCAGCTTCCAACAACATAAAAGAAGACCGGAGAACCGTAAAAATAAATCAAACATATGTTAGCAAACAAATTGGAATGCAGAGAAAATAATGTAAAACAAAACTAATAGCAAACAAACGAATGAAAATATATCGTTTCAATTTTCGGCTACAAAATGAAATCATATAGAAAACAGAAGGCCGAGGCATTTCTCAAATAACATGAAATATCAACATTGTTATCAAATAGCAGCTATAGCATCGTGAAATTCAAGCAAAACCGTTATTGTTCTGTTCTACGCTATTGAATACAAAGTGTTATTAAATACAAACTATAATGACACTATCACACGCGTAACAAAATTTAAACAAACCGCTATTTTCTGCAATTCGCGATCAACAACACTACATATTAAGGAGAACAACCAAAATTTTATTGCAAAATTACAATCTTTACATTTTGCAACCAATCAAATTCATTTATTCAAAACAAAAGTAAACAAAATCTTTCTACTGTTACATACATCCATATAAATTAATTTAAACCACATAAACAAATTATTTTATTCTCCTAAAACAATATAAATATATAATAAAGATTCTGCTACCAAAATTAAGCTCAAATATAAAACCAAAAAAATTAACACAAAAATAAAATTTATCAACTATATAGCAGCTTCTAAATTCACACATAAAACACTTTCATAATTATCATTTTAAATTTTGAATTGAAACAAAATCACAGACAAAAAAAAAAAAACCTAACAAAAAAATTCAAAATTAAATTAAGCAAAAAAAATGAAAAATTCTAAGAATTGATAATGATTAAATTGATAATTACCTGAATTTTTTCAGCAAGATGAGAAAAATCAGAGAGACAAGATTCGCTATCACTGCTACACCAAGAATCAGCACCAAAGCTTCCAGCATTTTCTAAAAAATCGCTAACCATATTGGCCAAATCATGTTCACTTTCAACGCTGAATTTTCCGATCGGAGCACCGGCGGAACCAACGCTAACCCATAAATCACCATCGGCGGCAACACAAACATCAATATCTATATCTTTATCTTCAACGACGTCGTTTTCACCCCACCATGTTCCCATTGCTGCAGCGTTTCACAAAAAATTCAACACCGCAGAAATTCGAAGAAGAATTATGAATCGAAAAATGAAAAAATAGAACGAATGAATCAATTAATGTGAATTAGGTTTTTTATATTGATTATTTTTTATGTATATAAGAATTGAAGAATTAGGTAATGATGAAGAAATTTGAAACGAATTGTTCGTGGAAGATGACAAGTATAAATGGATGGAGATGAAGTGGAATGACGAAGATACCCTTTTGGGAATGGTTTGATTGATTGACTTGGATGATAAGTTTATGTTTTTGTCGCTTTATTGGTTGGCGTGTTAGAGGATAAGAACAGATTAGAGTGCTCAATTATTAATTACAACAAGATTCGGAATATACCTCGTTTTTTAGTTAAAATACATTCTCCTTATTAAAAGAAAATTTAATTTTTTTTAGAAACAATTACTCGTATCTTTTTTTATATCACCAAATGATAACAAATTTATATTTATTATTATACTATTTTATTTTTTGATAAAACGAAATTAACTATTTTTTTAATATTTAAGTTTTTAAAGATAAAAATTTACTAAAAATGTACACTTACAAAACAAAAATGACAAAGTTCCTTTTCTTATTAATTAACTTCCTTACTAAAAAATAAAATAAAAATGACAAACGTATGATCATATCATCACACAAAAAACCAATTGTTAGTTGGTTCAGTGATGATTGACGCTGAACTTAGTAGGAAGGACCGCGGTTTGATCGCTCGCAACTGCGATCGGGAGGGAGCTAGAACCAGTTGATGTCAAAACTGACCCCCGAACCAGATTAAACTGGTGGTGAAAACAAAAAAAAATCATCACACAAAAAATGGGATAACCGGAGTTTTAACCCAATCCCCTACATATATGATGTAATATTCTACCAACTGAGTTAAGCTCACGGAAAAATAAACTTCTAATTTTAAGCACATAAATGGTTGTGACTACCCACCATTTAAACTAAAATGATTTTGTAATCATTTATATTTATCTTAACCACCATCAAGAAAATCACATTATTTCTCTTTTTTTATATGGAACAATTAAGATCTTTTTATTTTTTGTCCAATATTTTTTATTGTTTTATTTATTTTTGTCCAATTGATTTCTCTTCTTCCATTTTTCCTATAGATAAAGTGGTAAATATTAATAAAAGTTCATAATTAAATTTAGATGATAATAGAGTTGTCAATTTTAGCAAATGAAGCAACCGATGATATTTTTTTCAATTGAAATAATTTATATTAGTCAAAGTAAAAAATTCATTGTTCACACAAGTTGAAGTCAACGATAAAATATTTGAAGGAAAAATTCATTGTGTACCTTAAATATTGAGAATATTTGACCAAGATGAAGTCAAGATACAAAATTCATTTTGGAAAAAAAAATTGCGAGAGACTAAGCAGTTTAAAAACCATTGGAGGCCAAGACTTTACAAAAACTATTACTTAAATAAAGTCCATGAAAGTTATTGTTTTTAAAAATAATTAAAGAATTAACAAATAAAATACTACTCTTATAAGAAAAAATACAAATACTACTATCTTAAAATTTAAAGTACTTATTTAGTTTATTGAAAGTACAATAATAATTTTTTTAAAGTAAAGTATAATAAATTTGATTTTTAATGTGTTTTAAAAGCAATTGTTAAAAAGATTTAAAAACAAATTAGAAAGAAAAAGCATAATAGTTGAAGATAACACACAAAACCATTTGATGGGTTCCCGTAATACACTCGCAAGTATACAAGTATATCTTCATAATATAAAGAGTATTGATCCGTAAAGATTAAGAAGAGAGTCTCTTCAGAGACTATGTAAAATTATTTTATAAATATTAAAATGATTTTAGAAATAGAAATAAACAAATATTAAGAGATTGTTGGACGATTTGATTTGGTTTTATGAGAGATTGATCAAACAAGCAAGATAAGCAAATTATATATTTCTAATAAAATTGCCCTAGAATCATAGACTTCATCATAAGCAAAAGGTTCCTAACTCAATCCATTCATACATTTATTATGTGAAAACATATTTAAAACGTGATATAAATAATGGGATAACCACTTGAAGTCGTCGCTTTTTCGGGCTGGCAATTAACGGGTGACCCACGAAAACAATATGGAGATCCTCACATACCGCTAGACGCATGGTAAGCTAGCGCAATACGTTGGTCATAGCATAGAGGATTATGACATACATTGACTTCTCCGTTCGGTGCTTCATCTTCTTGTCCTAAGATAAACACTAAACTCATTATAGCATATGATATAACTTGTTAGTAATCACAATCATCAAAAGCGTAAGAGAAAATGATCAATAGAGAATGTAATGGATTACTCTTCATAACTCCAAGATGGTAGTGAACTACTCACACCTACACATGATGAGCAACAAACATAAATTAATCTAAACTAAGAACACAAGAGAAAATAAAAGAAAGAAGGTTAAACTACATATTTGGTCCCTTACGTTTATTTTAGGTTTCAATTTGGTCTTTTACGTTTAAAAAGATTCAATTTAGTCCCTTACGTTATCAACATTTGCATTAGTTGGTCCCTTCCGTCAGATTCCACTGTTTTAATTGGACACGTGTCAACGTGACACGTGTCCAGGTGTCCGCGTGTCAACCCACGTGTCCAAACCGTCTGCCACGTAAGCAAACCGTCTGCCACATGTGCAAAAATTGACGGAAGGGACCAAATTGAAACCTAAAGTAAACGTATGGGACCAAATTGAAACTTTTTAAACGTAAGAGACCAAATTAAAACATAAAATAAATGTAAGAGACCAAATGTGTAGTTTAGGCAAGAAAGAACCTTATTGATAATGTAGGAATGTATACAAGACAAGATGAAGCTTGATGGTTTTACTAGTGATAGAGGACCTATATATAGCCTTGAAAAGCTTAACTTTCATGGAAAATCAATGGACAGGTGATCTAAATACAATTCATGGACAATAAAATGAGAAAATGGAGAGTCAAAAATGATTCCACACTAAGCAGGCACGACCGTGGCCACGTGTCAGTGTGCCATTTCTTGACTTTTCACATTTCCTAGCTTTTGGTGATGGCTTCCTTGTCCTTAAACCACGAAATTAAGCCTTGGTCATTGAATTTCCATGTATCCTTCATTAAGGAGTGCCTCCCACTATCAACATTTGAAGTCTAGCCGATAAGTCATTAAAACTTGTATCAATTGCGCACTTTTCCTCTTATTCATTCATTAGAACCTACAAAAAAAAGGGAAAGTAGTAGAAAGTCCTAGTAACTTTATCAATAATCAAAATTTCTTTAGATAAAATTCTACTAAACACTATGTATATTTTAGTGTATCACCATGCGGTAGCTCAATACATTTCCTTTCCTTTTTCCTACTTTTTTACGAGGAAACATTCGTTTTGATCATTGGATGTGCACCGCGTTGTCATATTGACTCAAACGAAAAACAAAAATGTCCTTGACATAGAAAACCCAAAAAATATTCATATCTTCATAAAAAAACCATAAACCCAAAAAATCTTCATCAATACTCATTATAAAGCCAGAAAAAGAAATACTCATTCCCCTGTCTCACCAACTATAAGGAGTACTACGTGCACTCAAATCTTACAATTCGGAAATCGCTTTAAACACTTCGAAAACATACTAAAGAATTATTACACTAATTAAAAAAAAAAGAGAAAATTTTATTCCTACTCGACCTATGAGCCAAAACCAGAGATGTGAATTATTTGATCCACAATGTTTGAAAAATTGCTAACACTCCTCTAAACATTATATTATTTCTCAAACGCCAAATGCACAAAGTAGTAGCCTCAAACCAAATTGAATGTCGAATCTTTCCCCCTTTTTTACTCTTCACTAGTGCACCAACCTCTTAACATTGGTTGTGATTTGGTTATTTTTAACATAAGCCCGAGTCTTGTAAGTCGTCTCTCGTTAGTTAATATGTTTGAGGTCTATCACTCATTTAATTTCACTGTAGTTTCTCTTTCCGGGCTTTTAAGGCCCTCAATGTTATAAAAAATGAACAAACCTAACAAATTATGCACCTGATATATAAGAAAAAGAAGAAATTATTTAATTTCGCTAGCTGTAGTTTCTCTTTTAGGTCTTTTGACCCTCAATAATTATTTGCATTTTCATTATATAAATTAATAAAACATTATTATAAGATTCCATTATTATATATAACTTAGATTAATTGCAGTTTGATAACCATACAATCATCATTATTTAATGTATATAATTTATATTATCAATTAAATACAAAAATTATTAAATTAATCTAAACAATGAATTTTGCTTATAATAATATGTAAGAAAGGGAAGAAAGTAGTATATAATAATTATACCGAAAAAAAAAATAAGAAATTTAAAAGATATGTCAAAAAAAAAAAAATAATTATACCGAAAAAAAAGAAAGTAGTATACAATAATAAACCTTAAAAATTTATCACCGTAATAGAAATTTAAAAGATATGTCACGACATCATTATAGTTTCAATCAAGTTGCTGATTCGCATCACTTCTCATTGCAACTAGTTTAAAATTCAGAAATAACATAATATTAACTGTATAACTAATGTATTAAATTAAAAAGTTGGTTCATTTTTAAGTGCCACCTTACTTTGTTTACTATGATGCATTTCCAATCTGGATTTGTATTCTTTATCATATAATAAAGAGATTCCGTGTTCAAACTTTATTACGGTATTACTTTTTTTTTTTTGCTAATACAAACTTTATTATTACTGGTATTTTAGATGCCATATTAAATAAGAAAAATGCTAAACAATGTTGCATCAGTGTACTGTTAGCATGATCCTTTAAATAAATATTAGAACCCTCTATGACCCTCTTTTTTCATGTATTGATCATGAATTCTAGACATAGACTTTCGTTGTTTTTTGTTTTCTTCCAAAGGGATAAATATATGGACCCAACATATGGACCCAACTTTTGATCTATAATTGAGAAAAATTTTCCTTCTACCCCTACAATTGTTCTTTCAAGTTTCACCCCTACAAATCAATATTTTTTTTCCAATTTTACCCTTTTATCATTTGACTCTTCATCCTACAAAATTTTTCCAGTATATTAATATTTTCGGAAAAGTTGAGTTAAGTTTTCCGGTAACCAAATATTCAAACCGGAATACTTGAAAATGACTTTCAGAAATTTTGAAGAACAAAACCCATGGATTACAAACCAGAA
This sequence comes from Trifolium repens, assembly GCA_030408175.1. NCBI lineage: Eukaryota > Viridiplantae > Streptophyta > Magnoliopsida > Fabales > Fabaceae > Trifolium > Trifolium repens. The sequence continues at coordinate 19,297,193 of CP125849.1, forward strand.
CTCTTTGAAATGTGTTCCGGAACTCTTTGAAAATGTTTTCCGAAAATGAGTTACAACTCTGGAGAAATTCAAGTGCTGAAATTTGTCACGATTTCTTCATTTTCGATATCTTCATGATTGGTGTAGATAAGTGCTCGCTGTAGCCACATACAAATTCTAATGAAATTAGAAAAAAGTAAAAAAGAGCAATCAATTCTCACACTCTCTCTTTTCTGACAGTGAAGAACCAAATCTTGCAGTCATGCCACTATGAATAATACCTTCCTCAACATCGACTCAGTTTTTTACCCAAACATCAAATTAAGATTATGATAATAATAACAACAATAATAATAATAAATTCAAGATCCAACAAATTAAGTAGAAATTGAATTAAATTTTGTGAGACAGTGTTGTTACCTACCAATCTTGTTAGGATTAATTTGTCAGATAGTGTTTGATGATGAATGATCGCGTTTTGATGGAATTTCCAGATTTTGTACCCTTCCGGAATTCATAAAGTGTTCCGGTTTATAAAATGTGTTCCAGAAATTTTTATTGTACCGGAACAATTTAAAAGTGTTCCGGTTTCTATTTGTACTTAGAAAACATATTTTATTGATACCGGAATACTTTTGAAAATGTTCCGGTTTGTAAAAAGTGTTCCAGAATAATTTTGTAAATGATACCGGAACACTTTTAAAAGTGTTCCGGTTTGTATTTGTGCCTAGAAAATATATTTATTAATACCGGGACACTTTTAAAAGTGTTCCGGTTTCTATTTATGCCCAAAATATATTTTGTTGATACCAGAACACTTTGTAAAGTGTTCTGGTTTGTAAGAAAATCGTAAAAAATAAAAGATTGAAAAAAAAAATGTAAAAATAATATAAATAAAGGGTAAAATGGGAATACTATAAAAAATGTAGGGGTAGAGGGTTAATTGTAGGGGTAAGAGGAAAAATTTCCTATAATTGATCATTATTCATTACTTGATCCATCCTTGAACAAACTACTAGTAGTTTATATAGATGATGATATGTTATATATTAATTGTACCTTAATTTTCTGGCACATCTATTTTTTGAAGTATTAAATATATTGCACAGAGTAAAAAAAATTAATTATTTAATTCATTTTACAGATTCGCGTTTATATATATATATATATATATATATATATATATTTTTTTTTTGATGATATATAAATGGACAAAACTTACATGCATTGCTTTAGGTGCATTTCTTGCTGTTCCACTCATAAAGAGGTGGTTTTTTTAATTAAAAAATAGTTTTCTTTTATTTTTTTAAAATTAAAAAACACAAAAAACCACCTCTTTGTGAGTGGAACAGCAAGAAATGCACCTAAAGCAATGCATGTAAGTTTTGTCCTATATAAATAATTATTAGTCCTATGTTCTCACCAAATAAAAATTTATGCAACTAATAAAAGGAGACAAAAAAAAGAGCATTGATCTGAATAATTACTGCACATGAAAAAGAAGGGGAGGGAAAAGTAAACTCATAAGTTATTTCGCACGACATCAATTGCTAATTTTTCTTTAGTATTGAATTTGAAAGAAAGGGTATTTTTGAAATAAAGATATTAAATAGAATTGAATTTGCTCTACCAAAAAAGAAAATAGAGTTGAATTTGTTGACTTTTACTTATATTAATTTAGGTAAGACATTTTTAAAGACTTTTGCTTATAATTAAGGACGGAAGAAATATTTATTTATTTATTTTTTCAGGTTAAAGAAGACAAATTATTGGTAACCCGGATTTTTTTTATTATTATTTTCCCATTCCCAAAAAAGACAAATTATTATTATTATTGTCAAAAAGATATAATTAAATTGATCTTGTTATTTAAAAAGAAAGCGTCCGAGAAAAACTTGCTATGAAGCTATTGAGCAGAAAAGGTCAGGCTAGTCGAGGCTTTACTCAATCATACGGGATATATTACAAGGAAGCTATTGACGTACGTATGAAATGTCTTGTTTGCGTCTAATTACCAAACAAACATGTTGAAGTACTTGATACTTTGTTAGTTTTGTGGCAACACAAATTAATTCGAATAAATTGCAACATCCACTTTTAAGTAATATGAAACTTAATTCACGTCACACTTACCGCAACAAATCTCTCATTGTAAAAAGAAAACCACAAATCTCTATATCACATTACTCTTTCATATTTTATTTCTTTCAATGTGTTTGGATATTTTTTTAAAAAAAATTCACAAAATAGAAAATGATAAAATGGCCAATACATGACAATATGCATGTGTATAGAGAAGAGGATCTTGATTACACTATGATTAGTTAGCAGAAAATCTACTTCCATTTGTTTTTGGATGGGGACACAAGGAATCTTTTTTTGGTTTAAATCCAAACTGGCTCTACAAGGAAATTTACAAGACTGGACAATCATCATTTATGAACATGACAGATCATTTTAGGTGATTTATGGATAATAGGATAGACATTTGGCAATGTATTAAAAATGTAGGAGTAGGACCACTTATACAAAGATTCCAACCTTTAAACAGAAGACACGTTAATAAACAAGAAACAACTTCAAGGAAGGTTGGCTTCCATCTGTATTATTTTAAAAATCAAATAAAGGGTTGCCTTATGGCATATTATAACACATTCAATCTTGTTATGTTACTGTATCACGTTACACAAATGAATTCTCTTATATTTGATTTATTATGAATGAATAAAATATGTTTTCTCACAATTCATTAAGAGAAAATATGTAAAATGTAGAAGAAATGAGTTTGAAAAATTATAAATCATATTTTCCTCTTTCATGCTTTCTCCGGTCCTAAATATAAGCGAAAATTCCATAAAGTACTTTTAAATCTTACAAATCTGTGTTAGAAATTCATTACAATCTTGGAAAGTCTTTTGAAATCCATTAAGATTCGTGATTGTAAAAAGTCTTTTGAAATCCCACGAAATCTATATAATCCAATAAAATCTTTTAAAATCTTCAAGATTTATTTTTGTTAAAATAGACTTTGAAAATCTTAATCCAATACACCTCATAAATACGTTTTTTCACCAGATATAATTGCGTGATACAATTCTGTGGCAAATCCATTCCCATAGGTTCACGGTATTGTCGGTTCGTCATAATTCGTGAACCAATCAGTTAAAGGAAAAAAAATCATCTATGCATAAAAATAGGAATAGAAACCATGATAAAAGATAGGCATAGAAAATAGTAGCCCAAACTAATATATAACAACCAATAAAAAAAAGTTATAACAACTTTAAAAAAAATAGAAGAGCGTAATAAGAGAAGATGCGTGGAAAAAAAAGGAAAAGATTAGGCTAACTTATATAAAAAAAATATGGATAAAATTTAGGTGCATTTCTTTAGGTGCTTTTTGTATGGTTTTTAACATAAAATTCATATTTTTTGGATATAACAAACTTCGAGAAAATCAAGAATTTGAGGAAATCATAGTTTTTATATTAAGAATCAATCAAAAAGCATATAAAGAAATGAACCTATGTTTTATCCAAAAAAATAATAAAATTATGTTTACAATAAAAGATTAAGAAAAAAAATAGAAAAAAAATGCAATATATAAATTTTTATGTCAATATAATGACGAACTTAAATATCGAATAAAAATCAATAGACATTCACACGAGTCTTTAAATTGGTTTGTTTTATAAACTCACTACTGTGATGATGTTAATATTTTTCATCATATAATTTGTTTTTGTTTTAACTAAATAAGTTTTGTAATTTCATAGTTTACCGACTATGTATATCCTACGCAGACCCGATTTTGGGCCAGGCAACTAGGCCTCCCAGGGCCTCAAAAATAATAATTTAGGTTGTTATATTGAGAGGGTGTATGTAGTAAATAGAAAACCTAATAATAATAAAGGTCCAGAAAGCATCTATATTCTAACCTAAAAATAAACCTCACGTTCTCTCATCTTTCCCGCTAAGTAGACACAAACACGGAAAATACTTGTATAGGCACAAATATAAATAAGAGTTGTTATGCACACTCACAACAAGTTAAAGAAAAAGGAATTAGAGTGATATAACTTGTTGTGACAATTTTATTTTTTGTTTAATGTTTTTGATGTGTGTGAGTGTGCCTAAATTTTGTGCTTAAATGGTTGTGTTTATGCAAAACTTTCTCCACAAACACGCGTACCTTTCCCTCTTTTCTTACTCATCACTGTCGAACTTTCCATCGCCGCCGCTACCTCCGATGACAACCGCAGCCACTTCCCTTCCCTTTGAGTCTCACAACCTCTCTCTCTTTGAAACAAAAGGGGACAAAACATAACCTAATTAGGAAAATCAAAATTCAAGGTTAGTTGATCAATTTTTTGCTTTTCTAATGGTTAATTTATTCCTCTTTATCCATTGTTTATTGTTGATGATGTTGTTGTTGTTTATGCTTCAATTTCTTCTTAGGTTATGCTTCAATTTCTTTTTTATTATTGTTTGTTGAACATGATATTGCTTCAATTCACATAGCTTCTTAGGACTGTTCTGTTTGTTTGTTTCTTGATGTTCCTCCTATAGCAGGTTTGTATAGTTGTTTTGCCTCCCTTTGTATCTCTTGTACATAGGTTTTAGCCTTTAAAAAAATTTGTGATGATATTATTGTTGTTGAACAGGATGTTATTGTTGACGATGTTATTGTTTTAGCCCAAGGATGGTGGTAGACTGGGCTAACTTAGAAGAACTTCCTCTTAGTTTAGTTCTTAGCAAGTTGGAAGAACACATCGATCATGTTAGGTTTAGTGTGGTTTGCAAGAATTGGCTATCAATTGCAAAACTTAACCATTAACCATCAAAACCATCAATTTAGGATTAATATACCACCCATGCTCATGATCCTCAAAAAGGAACCCTCTGAATCCAAGAGGATATCCTTGTATGGTATTCTAAGTCAAAAACATTACTCCCTTCAATTTCCATCCATCAAATTTCACCTCATTTGTGGCACTTCATTTGGTTGGCTTTCATATGTCCACGATAACGGTTCCATAACTCTACTCAATCCTTTTAAGTATGCTAGTATACCTCCCATTAATCTGCCACCTCTCAAATCGCCACCTTTCAGATCTGTCCTCAAGATTACCTTGTATGCTGACCCTATTATGAGCCCAAATGATCATGACATTGCAGCAGTTTACAACTCTGATCGTCTTGCTTTGAAAAGATCAAACCAACCGTTTTGGATTCGTATACCCGATGACCGAATTTCAAATGTATTTGGTTACACATATGTTGTATTTTATAAAGGCCTGGTAGTTGTTGAAGGCCATGGAGACACCATTGTATCGTTCAAGTTCAATAATCCTCATTCTGATCCCTTAAATGACCGTAATTTTACTTACTATGAGAAGTTAGCTACTACTAGATATTGTGTTCCAGCCCAAAATTATTTTGGATATATTTATTTCGTGAAATCATTGAACGAAGACTTATGGTTGGGGAGATTATATCAAATTGTCCCGAAAACATTTTCATATAAAGATGATGTTTACAAATTGGAACTGGACGCCTAGAGTGGAAGACTTGTACAAGTAAACAAACTTGAGAGTTTGGAAGATAACATTTTATTTATCGGATACAATGGGCAATCATTTTCTGTGCCTGCCTCTTGTCACCCAAAGTTTGAAAAGGATTCAATTTTTTTATTTGTGCCACTTATATTGGTGTTTCAGGGATCAGAGTTTATAATGTGAAGGATGGAAGTTGTCGGAGACTATCCGTACCATTTTCATTCGAGCAGATGCGTTTTTCTTGGATTCTACCACAATTTCAGTGGGATTGATTCATGAGTTCATCTTTAAGTTAGGTATTTTAATTAAAGATCCATTTAGTTGTAGTTTATTGTTTTATGCTTGCTAAGTTTGGTTTCATCACCTGTTTGTGCTTTCGATGTGTACAGGCGATTCTTATTTCATTTTGATTGTAATGCTGCTTACCAAGCATTTGAGATGAAGTTGGAGTCTCATCCAAGTTTCACATGATGGTTTAATATTTAAAGCAATAACAAAAGTCTAGGAAGACTTCCTTCTGGTATTTATCTTTTGTGCTTACATTGTTGTGCTGCCTATTTTATTTTATATACTTGTATATCAGATTGGTTTTGCTGCAAGAGAAAGGATTTAATCACAACATATCATTATAACAAACATTAATCTTGTATATGTCATTGCTACAATTACACCTTACCCAAATGCAACTGATTCATATAGTTTTGGATCTTAGGCATTTTCAATGGATATTTGGTGAAAATATTGAACGGATCTTAAGCAACTAGAAAAATTGAAAGGTCTTGGTCGAAAATATAACTTTTTTCTCTGCCATGTGAAGAGCATTGCTCACCGCAGCAGTTCCTTCCGGTCACAACATTTGATCAATTTTCACAATAAAATTATCAATGGTTGAAGACAGGGCTGGCCCTGAGCTAAGGGCAGTGGGTGCGACGGCCTTAGGCCCATTAATTTTGGGGGTCCATATGGTAAATAATTTGCTTTAACAAAGTGTCTGATGTTGTAAGTTATGGTGTCACATTAATTTAAATCATTCAACCTAGTAGCAGTAGTGACAAAAAATACTCCAATCAATTTATTTTATGTATGACGGTGGTATGGATGCTATTAAAGTGTTGTTTTGATGTATTTAAGTTGTTTTAAGTGATTTTATATAAGCTATAAGTTGTATGTCTGTTTGGTATGAGTTTTTGTACTTAAAATGATCAAATGTGTTTCAAAAAGTGCTTATTTGGATCATGACGCCCGTCATGGGTTATGACTCCTGTCATGGCTACAGGGCGTGACGCCCGTCATGGTCATGACATCCGTCATGGACCTGTTGACCAGTCAGCGTTGACCATCGTTGACTTTTTGTCTCTAATTGATAATTGATAATTGACACCTTCAAATACCTACAATTTAAAATCACAGTACAATCACATTTTCACTTGTGTCTCTGTTGAGTTTGTCTCTAACAAATTGCTGGAAGACACAAATGAAGTTTGTAATGATGGCCCTTTGGGAGAATGTAAGAAAGGCTTTGGAGGATATGGCACTAACTGAAGTGGTCCTTGTAGCATATCCAATACTTTACTCATTGATGGTCTATCTGATGGATTGATTTGAATGCACCATAGACTCACCATAGTAATCTGTCTCACCATGTCATTTTCTTCATCTGAATTTGCTAAACAATTCTCAAGGTTATTACCTTGTTCAAGATCCTTATAAATCCAGTCTGGAAAGTACATTTCAGAAGTACATGAACCTCCAGTGTCATAATTCTTTCTTCCTCCAATCATTTCTAGAATTAACATACCATAACTGTATACATCAGACTTGTGAGAAACTCCACCATATGTTCGGCTGAATACTTCTGGTGCTATGTATCCAATAGTTCCTCTTGTTCCAATCATGGACACAATACTATCCTTCCTTTGGCATATTTTAGCTAGTCCAAAATCAGAAATTTTTGGGCAAAAATCTTCATCCAAAAGAATGTTTTGGGGTTTGATATCAAGATGCAAAATTCTTGAAATACATCCTTGATGCAAGTATTCTAGTCCTCGGGCAATGCCGATTGCAATCTGGTACATAGTGTTCCAATCCAAACTACAAATTGCATTAGGAGATCCTCTTTCAAGGATAAACTTATCCAATGATCCTTTGGACATGAATTCATATATTAGTGCTCTTTTTTTCTCATAACAAAACCCCAAAAGTGAAACGATGTTCACATGTGACGTTCTACTAATACTAGCTACTTCATTTATGAATTCTTCTCCATTTCCCTTTGACTCGTTTATCACTTTCACCGCCACTTGACGCCCATCAGGTAAACTTGCTCCGTAAACAACACCGTATCCTCCTTGACCTAATTTGTCTCGGAACGAGTATGTCATTCTTTTAACTTCTGAATATCTATATTGCTTAATTGGCACTGACAAGTTATAGCTTTGTATGAAATCCTCCACATTGTGGTCAATAGATTTATTTGTTTTCTTGAAGACCCACCTTTTTATCAAAATATGATACCTCTTACGTTTGCAAATAATCAACACAATAAGTATGACAACTCCAACAATAATCATTGATGTCCCTGCATGTTTGCATGAGAGAGTTATAAACAAAAGTAAATGAAGTATTTAGTAATTCTGAAACTTTGATGATAAAGTAACAAGGTCTGACTTAAGATTATTTTAGATGTGGTTCAAATTCCTAACTTCAGATCAATTTGGTCTTGATTGAAGTTCATTAGTCACTTGATCTTTCTATAATTTTATCAAAGATAATAAAAAATGACATTTTGTTTTTTTCTGTTACAAAATATTTTTATTTGTTTCATCTATAATAATATAATATATAAAGGGGATTCAATTTTTTGGGCTGGCTTTTTTGTTTTCCCAATTTACCCTTAACTTAGTTTCACTTCTCCCATTATGTAATCGGTTATTTTTTTTAAAAAATTCAAATGCTTAAAATTTATGTTTATACAATATATAAAGGGAAAACATTGTTTTGGTGTAGCTTTTTTATCTTTTGTGGCAGTTTTCTTTTCAAAATATTTTAAATTACGGTTACCTGCTAATTATATGATTTGAGGGAGGACAAATGTAACCGACTTCTAAAATTCATGGAATGGATGGTGAGCAGTTTACCACACAAATACACGGTTATTCTGTTAATGCATAACAATGCGTTACAAAGACATATATTGAAAAACATGTCATTCATTATTATAAAAAAAATGCATCACATATACTCCCTCCGTTCCTTTTTGTTTGTTGTTTTAGAAAAAAATTGTTTCAAATTGTTTGTTGTTTTGATAATTTAAGGTTATATTTTGTCTATTATATTCTTCTTCCTAATATTTTTTATTGACTAAATTTTATACAATCTTTTTATTGTATTTTTTTTTACTAAACTTCTTCGTATAATCTTTTTATTGTATTTTTTTTACTAAAGTTCTTCATATAAAGTGTGTGAAAAAAATAGGATTTTTTTTGTGGATTAAAAATTAGAGTATAATATATTCCAAAAAAAGGGTATAATAGGAAAATAAAGTGAAAAAATACACTTTCTTAATTTGACATTTTTTTTCTTAAACAAAAAGCAGAAAGGAACGGAGGGAGTATTTATTATACCATTTTTATCATTTATTTATCCTCCCACTTTTACTCCAACTATGAAATTTGTTAAAGTGGTTTCAAATGAAAGACCATGAATTATTATTCAGATTGTAAGAGTTAATTCTTCAATCTATCATCTATTTCTTTTGTCAAAATATATATTACCATAATATCTTAGCACACTTTATCAAATTCATAAATTTTGTTCTTATCATGAATGTTACTTTTGTTTATACAATAACATATTTGATTGGCAATAACATATATATAAATGGATCGGTTGTTTTCTCTATTATATATTCATATCTAATTATCTTGATTGCATCAATATTTGTAGTTTTGAAAATCGATTTTCATTTTCTATCGAAGGAATTGTTTATTCATTGACATTCTCCATTAGTAAAATTTACTTCACTGTGTCTTCTGTCATTCCCATGTTCTACACATCTAATAGTTTTTTTTGGAAATACCTTTCAAATCTTAGTTTAGATGTAATTTTTCTTTCTTTTTTTTCATAATGAATTTAGATGTTAACTTATGTGGCAATTGATAGCAAAATATTATTTGGCAATGTACGTATTATGCAAAACTAAAAGTACACAAAATTAAGTTTAAATAAACATCAAATTTACACACACACCATCTTTGAAAATTATATGCATTAGCCTGTCTGGACGCTAGAGAAGGAGGGAGTGAATAAAATCAATGCCATACTTTTTAATAGATACCATGTTTCTCATGTGCTTATAATTTATATTGTATAAGTTACTACATTTTGTTCTCATTTAGTATCTTGCTAACGTGTATATCTCTGATAGTCCCTTCTCTAAGATGTGCGCATTTTTATTTAATGATTTCTTACATGTAATTCAACGTCTTTATGTGACTTAATTTGTTATTTTCCAAAAGCCAACTATTCGTAAAAAAATAGATGTGCAAAAAATTTATAATTAAGAGTCACTTTATATTGTTAAAAAATGAGTAAATTTGTGTTTTTGTTAATGATGTGTAGACATTTGTAAAATTAAAACGTAGATAATAGTTTTCATACAATTAATAGTTTTTTGGTAAATATGAGTTTATATTAGAAAATAGATTTAGGGTGTTACAGTTTAATAATTGAGTTTATATGAGTTTAGGCATTACAAACTCATATGAAAAAATGTCCGCATTTTCACTTAATTGTATTTTTATATTTAATTCAACATCTTTATGTGACTTAATTTGTTGTTTTTCAAAAGTCATCTATTTATAAAAAAATATATGTGCAAATAATTTATAATAATCTTGAGCATATAAGTTAGCATAATAGAAAATACATATCACACAAACGGACATGGAACGTGCCCGTTTGGTCCGCTAGTGTAAATAAAACATTTATTGTAATTTGTAAGAATATAAATCTATATTAATTAGAGTTATTTTTACGGTTAATTAGAGAGTATCTTAAGATTTTGTCGAAAAAGAGAAAGTATTTTAAGAATAATATAATTAATTAAAATACAATACAATAGAATTAATTAAATTTACTTATATTTTAAATTACAAAATATAACTTTTTGTTGTTTATAATTGAGATGAGAATAAATAGATAACAAGACTTGCACATGATCAAAGGTAGCAAAACAAAACAATTTGAAATATATAATGAATATAGAAGCATACCTGTAATCCAAATTACATGTCTAAGGTTCGCTTTAGATGCATTTTCATATCCACCTTGTTTAGACATATTTGGGACAAGAAAAGCACTGCCTGTGACATTTGGGACAAGAAAAGCATTGCCTGTGACATTTGGGACAAGAAAAGCATTGCCTGTGACATTTAACTTAACCTTCGGTGAAAATATGGGAATAACTCCTGATAGATTATTATTAGAAACATCAAGAAGCTTAAGTTGAGGAAGATTTTTAAGTCTGTCTGGTATTGAACCATTCAAATAATTGCCAGCTAGAGTCAAGTTCACTAAACTTGTTAGATTGGAAAATGCGGGAGAGATCGTTCCTGTTAATTCAAAATTCCTGATCTCAAAACTAGCAATCTTCTCTCTTTGACACCTAATCATTAACCTACCGTACCCCATGGGAGGTAGGGTACAAGCATCGTTTCCAGTGACTGGCGACTGATAGAAAAAAGAAGACCTTAAAGCTTCAAAAATTTCAAGCAAAATCATAATTTGGGGATCACATGGTCCACCATCGCTTCGACAAAAGGAATTTGGTTCCAAAGTTGCTTTAACACCCTTGTGAAACACAGGCATCCGTCCTTGAAGCATATTGTCTCCCAAAGAGATGATGCTCAAGCTAGGTAGAGCGAGTAACGAAGGTGGGATCAAACCAGTTAAGAGATTTGACTGAAGTTGCAAATCAGACAAATTAGTACAATTGGACATGTTTGGAATTCGACCAGTGAAACTGTTATTGTGAAGCCACACTTGAGATAAATTACTCATGCTTGATATAAAGTCAATTGTATCAGAAAACTTATATTTCTGGTTGTTAAGCCGTAAATACCTCACGGCAGATTTCCCGAGAGATTGGGGTAGAGCTCCGTACATTTTGTTGTGAGAAATAATAAAAGTATGCAAATTTGAAAATGAATTTTCAAACATGTCTGATGGTAATGATCTAAACATATTCGTAGCTTCGAGATCGAGGGTCTCCAAATATTTGGAGCCACTTAAATCATCCATAGGAAATTCCCAGTCGTAGAGATTCAAGTTGTTGCTAAGGTTGAAGATTCTCAGATCAGGTAAGTAAATAATGCAATCGTCTGGGTAAAAGGTGAAGTTATTGTGACCAAGGGATATAGTTTGGAGCAAAGAGAGGCTATTAAAAATAGGCAAAGAACCATTGAGTGAGTTGTTGTGGAGATCGATATGGGTGAGATTAGTGAGAGTGGTGATGTTGGGAGGGAGTGTTCCAGTGAGTGAACTTGATGGGAGCATGATAGATGTAACAGCTTGAGTAGTTGAGTTGCATGAGATGCCTTTCCATTTGCAGTGGTGAGTTTTGTTAGACCATCCCATGGGAGTTGGTTTCAGTGCTTGCAAAAGGTCGGACATGTACTCTGCTTCATCGTATTCTGCATTTATAGTAGCAGCGATGGACATTATAAGTAAGAGGTTGGATAACAAAACATATCCATGAATGAATATCTTCATCATTGTTGGAGTAAGTGGCCGTAGGTGTAGTGTAGCTGTGTAGTAGTAGTTCTAAGTAATGTATATTTTATACCTAAACAAGAAGAAAAGAAGAGTTGAAATCACTGTGACAAAGAGAAACATACAGTAATGTGAATGATTCCTCTCATCATGATGATACTATAGAATTAGTTCCCTAGACAAGAAAGAGGAAGGAATAATGCAGGAAAATGATTGTCCTCCACTCGTTTTAAATGATATAGTAACTTTGACAATTTCACATCTTCACAGTTCACACACAATGGAAAAAAATAGGCAAAATGTATCCGCATATCTTTTAAGTTTTACGTTTGTAATAAATAGGTTTTAAGTTTTTTAAGTACTACCTCTATTCCTAATTATAAAACTCTTTTGAGATTTTTCTTTGTCCCTTTTTATAAGACTCCTTTCAAATTTCCAAGGGCATTAAATATTTTTTTTATCACAATATACCTCTAATTAAAATGCATTTTTTTCTCCAATCTCTAATAAATATACTAAAAAACATTAATTAATTTTCTCTCTTAAAGGATAAAATTGTAAAAGCAATATCAATTATCAACAAATTTACCACAATCAACTTTCTTAGTCTATGTGGTTTTCTCAAAGGGATCTTATATAAACAAATTTAATATTACAATCAACTTTCTTAACACCAACATACCCATAATTATAGTGCAACTTTTTCCACAATCTATAATAAATACTCTAAGAAAATTAACTCATCATCTATCTTAAAAAATTTATAAAAATAATATAATTATCAACAAATTTAATACTATAATCTAGATTCTTAATCTCAATAATTTTTTAACAAAATATCTTATATATCAACGAAGGTTCCAATTGTGAAACACGTTGCCAAAGTACTCTCCGCGTGACTTTTGTTTGGTCAATTATTTGCGGAGGGAATTGGGACCTACTATCCCCACTCTTATCAAAGCTGAATTTTTCATTTGGCCTAAGAAGCACTGTAGATCTCTCTAATGTCTTCTACGTGGCATCCCCTTTTATTTAGAAAGCCTCAGAAACTCACCACAAATAAAGTTTAGTTTAATATTAATGATAAAGTTTTTTATAGGGGGTGTCCCACTTAAAAACCTATTACTTTATAGGGTCTACTCATTGCTTTCACTATTCCGCTTTCTCTCTCATGCTTACAGTTACAATAGAAATCAAGAATCTAACATTGTAAATCCTCCAAAATAACACTTCGCAGCAAAGCTAAGAACAAGATAAAAATCCAGACATCAAGAAAGAAAGAAAAAACTCAACATTTTCAAATATCTGACACAACAAATGTTATGGTAAAAGGAGTTCTCGATCTTATTATTGACACACTAGTGCTTAATATAGGCACACCATTACAAAGGGGTCTATTGGGCCTAATACTAACAGAAGCCCAATAACTACAACATACTCTCCCCTAATTGAGATACTACTAAACAAACTCAATTACATCAACAAACAAGACAAACTATAGAATCATAAAAGAAAGACTATACACAACAGAGACACCAAGTATTGCATATCAGGCAATTCATAGCTATAGTGCAGAGAATGCACAGACACCAGGCCTCATTCATAAGTCCAGAAGCTTGCTTTACTCATCACCAACTTTCTGAGCCATCACCATGCCCAATTTATTTCTGAATTTGCAAAATGATTCCAGCTTCAAAGGCTTAGTCATTAAGTCAGCCACCTGATCTTGAGTTCTACAATATTCAAGCACAATTACTTCATCTTTGACAAGATCCCTGAGGTAGTGAAACCTCACATCTATATGCTTACATCTACCATGCATAATTGGATTGATGGACAATTTGATGGAAGAGCTATTGTCACATTTTATCACAGTTTTATCATCATCACCAATCTTCATATGTTTCAACACATATCTCAGCCAAACACACTGACAAGCACAGGCAGAGGCAGCTACAAATTCTGCTTCTGTAGTAGATAAAGTAACTATAGGTTGTTTCTTTGAAGACCAGGAAATAGCACTGTCTCCCAACATGAACACAAAGCCAGATGTGCTCTTCCTGTCATTGAGATCACCTGCATAATCTGAGTCAGACCAACCCACCAGTTCAAACTTCATATCTGCATCATGTTTGTACATCACTCCATATTCTAGGGTACCTTTTAGATATCTTAGAATTCTTTTGACAGCTGCAAAGTGCATTTCTGTGGGCCTTTCCATGAATCTTGCAACAAGGCATACTGAATATGTCAAATCTGGTCTGGTAACTAGTAAGTACATCAAACTCCCAACTATTTGTTTAAACTTTGTTGCATCAACTGTATTACCCTCTTCATCTTTAACAAGCTTACAACCAGGTACAATTGGACTACTCACCACATTACAGTTTTCCATTCTAAACTTGTTTAAGATTTCTGCTGCATATTTCTGTTGATTAATGAATATTCCCTTCTCAGATTGTGTAACTTCAATGCCAAGAAAGAACTTCATTTTTCCTAGATCAGTCATAGAAAATTTCTTTTTCATGGACCTTTTAAACTCATCTATCATTTCTGAATCATTTCCAGTGCAAATTAAGTCATCAACATACAAGCTCACAATGATTATCTTGCCATTAATTCCATACTTCACAAACAGTGTGTGTTCATGTGTGCATTTTTCAAATTTTTCAGAATTGAAATATGCTTCAATTTTGCTGTACCATGCCCTTGGGGCTTGCTTTAGCCCGTATAGTGCTTTTTTCAACTTATATGCTTTCTCATCTCCCCCTTTCTTGTAACCAAGAGGTTGATCAACATATATATCTTCTACTAACTCACCATGCAGAAAAGCACTCTTTACATCAAGTTGAGAGACTATCCATTTTTCTTTTGCTGCAAAGGCCAATATTGCTCTAATGGTATCCCATCTAGCAACTGGGGCAAAAACTTCATTAAAATCCACTCCATGCTTTTGACTATATCCCTTAGCAACTAATCTGGCCTTGTATTTTTCAATATTTCCCTTTTCATTGAGCTTAGTCTTAAAAATCCATTTCACACCAATGACATTAACTCCTTTTGGCACATCACTTAGCTCCCAGGTGTTATTAGCTTCTATAGCCTCAATCTCCTGATCCATAGCTGTCCTCCATTTTTCACATTTCACTGCTTCATAGTAAGAACTGGGATCACTGCTAGAGCTATACACAGCCAGATTATGCAAATCATCATTATCAAGTTCACTGCCTGACACATAACCATCCAATCTTACACTGGGTTTTCTGATTCTAGGGGTGCTAAGAACACCCTGGTTTGCACCATTGTTTGTATCTTCATCACTTGAAGTATCTTCAATAAT
This sequence comes from Trifolium repens, assembly GCA_030408175.1. NCBI lineage: Eukaryota > Viridiplantae > Streptophyta > Magnoliopsida > Fabales > Fabaceae > Trifolium > Trifolium repens. Next base: position 19,312,841 of record CP125849.1, read on the forward strand.
CAACTCATCATCATTAGCATCTTCATTATGACTACTATGATTATCTTCTGCTGATTCATCATTGACTACTTCATTCTGAGATTCACCAATTTCACTTATCTCATCATCATATTTTCTTACACTTTGGTTCACCCAATCCCAAGACTTGTTCTCATCAAAGACAACATCCCTGCTGATTATTATTTTCTTATTTAATGGATCAAATAGTTTGTATGCCTTTGACTCATCACTAACACCCAGATGAATACACATAACACTCTTATTGTCAAGCTTGGTTCTAAGATTGTCTGGTATGTGAGCATAGGCCAGACAACCAAAGATTCTAAAGTGTTGCACTGATGGTTTGATTCCTGACCATGCTTCTTCTGGAGTAACATTCTTGACAGACAAGGTAGGGGATCTGTTCATGACATAGGTTGCCCACTTCACTGCTTCAGGCCAAAAGGTTTTTGGTACATTCCTTCCAGCTATCATACTCCTGATCATATTCATTAGTGTCCTATTTTTCCTCTCAGACCCACCATTTTGTTGAGGAGTGTAGGCTGCAGTAAGTTGCCTCCTTATACCATGTATTCTACAAAATTCATTAAATTCATTTGATGTAAATTCACCTCCTCTATCTGTTCTTAAGCATTTAATCTGACAACCAGCTTCATTCTCAACTAAAGCTTTAAAAATTTTGAAAGTTTCAAAGGCACTAGATTTTTCTTTCAAAAAATAGATCCATGTCTTTCTAGTAAGGTCATCAGTAAAGGTTATAAAGTACCTGTTGCCACCATTTGATTTGGGATTTATGGGACCACATATATCAGAATGAATGAGCTCAAGTTTACAGCTGGCCCTCCAAGTTGATTCTTTAGGTATAGTATCTCTGTGTTGCTTGCCAGTCAAGCAATCAACACATTTGTCTTCACTTTCTTGCAGAACAGGCAACCCCTTTACCATATCTTTTCTAGCCAACACATTCAATCCCTTAATGCTTAGATGAGCATATCTATGGTGCCATAACTGGGATTTATCTTTTGTTGCTATCTGCAAGCATTTGGGTGTAATTACTGCAGCTTTGATAACAAACATTCTGTTGCTTGACATGTGAGTACTGAACAGCAAACCTTTGTCATCATGATAAATTTTGCACATGTCATCTTTGAATAACACAGATACTTGTTTTTGTTGAATTTGACCAATGCTTAAGAGATTAGTCTTTAAACCAGGTATGTAGTAAACACTTGTAATCACATGTACCCTTTCATTGATACATAGTTTCAGATTACCCTTTCCCATCACATACATTCTAGAATCATCACCTAGCTTAACAGTATCTCTGTAGTGTTCATCAAGATCATACAGCCAATCCTTATTTCCTACCATATGATTGCTACAACCAGAGTCTAAGAACCATACCTCTTCTTTTGAAACTCCATTGTTGATGTTTGCCATAAGAAGCATCTCTTCTTCATAATCCAATTCAGCATAATTGGCATTATCTCCAGATTCTTGGCATTCACTCTGATAATGCCCCAGCTTGTGACACTTATAACACTCAATAGATTCCTTGTTCTGTCTTCCCCTGCCACGTCCCCTTGATGAATTTTTTCCTCTTCCCCCCCCTCTGCCACCATTAGTGACTCTGAGAGCTTGCTCATCATAATTCTGTTGACTTTTCATTCGTTTTTCTTGAACAAGAAGGCTACTTTGTAATTCATCAATGGACAATGTAGTTACATCATTAGATTCTTCTATGACACACACAACATAGTTGAATCTTGCAGACATAGACCTCAAGATCTTCTCAACTATTGTGCTTTGAGAAACATTTTCACCGAAAGATTTCATCTTGTTTGCAATGGCTAAAGCTCTTGCAAAATAGTCATCCACAGTTTCTCCTTCCTCCATTGAAAGAACTTCAAAATCCCGTCGACATGCCTGTAATTGTGCTCTTTTCACCTTGTTAGAGCCAAGATTCTTCTGTTTCATTGCATCCCAGATATCTTTCGCAGTATCCCGATTCATGATTGTCTCCATGATAGTTCTATCAATCGCTTGAAATAGGTAGTTCTTGACCTTCAAATCAAGAAGTTTGCTTGCAGCTGCAGCTTGTAATTGCTCCGGCGTGGCGTTTTCCGGTGCGGTAGTGATTCCTACTTCGATCAAGTGCCAATACTCTTTCGATCGGAGTAAATTCTCCATCATCATAGACCAATGATCGTAGAATCCATCAAATCTTGGAATTGATAGCTTGTAATCACTGCTCTCCGTCATCGTTGCTACGATCGAGAAGACAGAGAAGAAACGATGAACAAAACGTGCGAATTTGGACGAAGAAGATGACAGTTACGGTGGTTGCAACCACCCATAACGGAAACGAAAGAAATAACGGTCGAAACTGAATTTCTGGTGCGGGTCAGGCCCAAAGAAGACGGGCTCTAGATACCACTGTTATGGTAAAAGGAGTTCTCGATCTTATTATTGACACACTAGTGCTTAATATAGGCACACCATTACAAAGGGGTCTATTGGGCCTAATACTAACAGAAGCCCAATAACTACAACAACAAATAAATCAAAATAGAAAAAAATTGCAACTTTGGATGTTCTAGCAAACTTGAAAGATTAAACCTTGTGGTTTATAAAAAAAAAAAAACTCAGAGTCAACCATTGCAAAATTTTAAGAAAGAGACAATAATGAAATGTCCTTAGCCAACAACTCCGAATAGCTACTGGATGATTTACAAAGATTCAAAAAAAAAAAAAACAATACAGATTCAAAATATATTTACCAAGATTCGCGAGATTTAAAACAAAACAAAAAAATTTACTGAGATTCAAAATAAAACAAGGCAGATTAAAAAAAATGAAAAGAAATAAAAAAAAAACTATATACTAAGATTAAAAAAACAAACAGATTCGTACCAGATATGATTTTATTTACTTATTTTGATGTCTTTAATTTTTTTGTTGTTCTTACACCTAAAAAAAGAATGGAGAAGATGAAATCCAAGTTTTTTCCGCACCATTTCAAAATTTTCCTACTTGGCGGCTGAAAAATATGCTTTCAAACGCATTTGTTTATCTTTTCACATAGATTAAAAACAAAACAAGGTAGAACTGTGTAGAAAAAAAGGTGATGTGGAAATTTAAACTTCTGTGATTTTAAAATAAAAATTGGGCTTTGTAGAGTGTGGAATGAGAGAAAGAATGGTGGCTTTATTTTTTGGTGTGTGATGGATGAAATTTGTTGAAAATTTAGAGCAAAGTGGTTGTTGAAGAGCAAGAATAAGAAACGCAGAATAAGAAACGCAGAGAGAGAGAGAGAGGATGATGAAGGGGTGGGGGGTTGGGGAGTGATGTGCAGCGGCTAGGGTTAGATAGGGATAAAATAATGTTAGTTTTTTATTTGTTTATGGGTTGGGCCATTAAGCCCAAATTAACACATGGTTTGTCTCTTTTTTTTTTTTTAGATTTTTGTTTCTCTTCATGCAAAAGGGTTTTATATGTACTAGCAGCCAACGTGTCCGTTTGTGTAATTGATATTCTTTTTTTTTTTTGCTGTGATCGAAATTTTCTATTGTGCAAATATAAATAACTACTTAATCTTCTTTTTTATTGGACTTAGTTAGTTTGATAACTACTTATTAAGAAGAAAAAAGAAATTACTATAAAAAAAATTGAAAACCTACTTTTATGTGGAAGTTGTGTTTAGTTATTAAGAAAAAAGAAATGATTTACTAAAAAAACTAAAAATCTATTTTTATGTGGAAGTTATTTTTCAACATATACAAATATTTAGTTTGTTTTTTTGGTAGTTTTTTTAAGGGTAAAATAGGAATAATGAAAAAGTCATTCTAAAAATTTGTATCCTTTTTATATATAGTAATAGATAATAGTTTTTGAGAAAGAAAATTATATATAATTTTTATTTTCAAGCTAGGGATAAACGGGCGTTTGTGTCATTGACATTCTTTATTTTGCTGATATAAATAACTACTTAATTTCATTTTTTATCGTGCTTAGTTAATTGATAACTATTTAACCTCCTCTTTTATTGTGCTTAGTTATTAAGAAAAAAAAATCTTTTTTTTACTAAAAAAAAACTGAAAACCAACTTTTGTATGGAAGTTATTTTCAAAACATACAAATATTTGAATCTGTGCAAAAAAAATATTTGAATAGAGTGGAGGGAAAAAGTGACAATAAGAAAAGTCTACACTATATTTCGTAAATAAATCAAACATGAGATACAATATGCTATTGATTTATAGAAGTGATAAAATATTCTATTCAAATATGGGATAAAAATTTATAAGGGGGATAAATTATGCAGTAATCGATAAGGTTTTTAAAATAATTATCATATAAATTATATGCGGAACAAAATAAGACACTCATTCAAATACGGGGAACATTTATTATAAAGTACTAAATAAATCATATATGAGACAAAATACGATATTAATTCAAATAGTGAAAGAACTAATTATAATGTACAAAATATACTAAATAAATCATACACATGAAAGAATTAATTATAATGCACTAAATAAATTATGATGTACTAAATAGTAATAAGAATACCAAAATTATCATAATGAAGTTTCGAAATTGATTATTCTAATTCTTTCATTTTTTCGGTCCGGTTGCTTTTTTTTAAAAAAATAAATCAAATATCTAAAATAATCATACGTGAGACAAGTTCCAACTAATAATTTTTTTAAAAAAAATACTATTTTACGTGAAATAGTTCTAACTAATATAAATTTTGAAATAACCAACATATACGTGAAAAATTGTCATTGATAGAAATTTTAAAACAATTACTATTATATAAGAGAAGTTCTAAAATGGGGGGAAGAGGCGTTGAGATTAGAGAGAGATGAGTTGGAATGATAATGGAAATAATTTCATTCCTTCCATGCGAATGATTTAATATTTGTGCAGTCATCTATCATACACTAAATATCTCACACTTATAAATTAAATAACATTACTCTTATTTACTTCTCTATACGAATAACGGTATCATTTTGTCAAAGACCAGGATAGCTAATGACACGTTAATTGAGTTTGAAAAATGCGAAAAAGAACACATTAATTAATTTATGAGATAAAGAACACGTGAAATAGGAGGTAAAAAAAAGAAAAACAATTATTTAATCATTGATATAAACAACAATTTTGATATTATAATTAAATTTTGATATTATAAAGTGTAACTGTATATTTTGGGTGTGACTAAAAAACTTATTTAGTGTTTAGAAGTCATAGTTCAACTGGCAGAAAATGCCGAAATTATTAGGCCGGACATCCATGATCGGGGTTCGATCCTGAGTCACTCCATTTTTTATGTGTGGATTTATGATGGCTTTACCATTTCATCTATATACCAAAAAAATGAAAACTATTTACTAAAAATTTGTAAAAAATATCAGGATAATAAAAAAAAAAAAAAAATCATTTATGCTGGAACCGTGCATTGCACGGGCAATGTCACTAGTTGTTGGACAATCATTTTTTTTTAAGACTTGGACAAACATTTTTTTTAAGACTTGAACAAACATGTTAGTGACGTACTACTGTTTTAAGCTTTGTTTGAAATCATAGAATATAATGGAGTGGTATAAAGACATACTCTATTGTTTGGACTTGTTAAAAATAAATTGAATAGTATAGATTATAATAAAATTCATTCCATCTCATACCACAAACTTCTTTAATATTTGTTTCCATCAATTTGAATGGTATAGATTATTGGTCGCGACTGAGAGGGAGGTTTGTTCCCTTGTTCGTTGCTTTTTTGGAGTTCCCCTTGTATTTTTTTCTCTCGCTCTCCTTTTCTTCTTGAAAGGGTGGTAGCGTAATAATATTTGCCGATTCAAAAAAAAAATTGAGTATTTTAATTATATAATTACACTTTATCCTTATTTTATATTTCATCACTTAAAACGAACCAATTTCTTCTTCTCTTTTCTTTTGGTTTCTACTTTTGTTTCTCCATGTATGTTTTCTTCTGATTATATACATTTTATATTCACACGAATGTTTCGTTCATGTTTTTATGTGGCTGTGTACTGTACATAATTCATCTATTTTTCCTATTAATAAAGTGTGAAATTGAAATATGACCTCATAGAAAACCGATGCAATATTCCGTCGGCCGTTACGAAGCAAACGAAGTACGACTAATTTTCATGTATGATTTTTCAATCAAGTTAATTTTTTTTTTGACACAATTCAATCAAGTTAATTTATAATTCAATTAAATGGAAAAAAAAAAAAATACTTGTAGTACCTTGTTTTGTGAAACTTTGTTAGGTTGAGGCATATATTCTTCAATTTTTTTTGTTGCTATGTACTACCAACAATTAGGCTATAACAAACTGATGAGGCTGTCGTATTTATATGCTTCCATTCAATATTTTGTTGACATTTTTATCTGTATCTCTATATAATATATATTATGATATTTTTACGGAGCTCTCTGCATTTTCAAGAAAATTTATTTAGGTGGATTTCAATTAGAGCTTCATAGAAAATTGTTTAGGTGATATTCAATTTGAGTTTCTCTATTTTATTTTTGTATAAGAAAAATATTATAGAAAAAAAATTAATTAGAGCTTCTCTATTTTTTTTTATAAAAAAAATTATATAAAAAAAAGTCGTTGGATTTATACAACTAAATTAATCGGATATAGTTATGCACATCTACAGTAAAAATATCGTCTCTAACCCATTTTTTTTTTGACAACCAAAAACTTATATCATTTCATTATTCAACAAAGGAGTAATACAAAGTGGTAATGTCTCAAAAGTACAACGACGAGACCAAAAAATGGCCGCCCTAGCTAGTGTATGAGCAACCATATTCGCTTGCCGCTTAATAAACTTTTTGGATTACATGAGAATATATTATTAATACGGGAAATAAGAAAACTAAACTCGGAGCTACCACCGTGTAAATGATGTATTGCATCGACTACACTTTTAGAATCCGTCTCAAAGATAACATGAGAGATACCTTGTTGTTCCATCACTTTCAAAGCTTCTATTAAGGCTATGGATACTCCTTCAAGTATGGTGTTGGAACAAAAGAGGTTCTGACATGACCCAATTAAGTTTTGATGATAACAATAGTATTAATATACAATAGGGTACACTGATTATTTACTCTAAGTGTGCAAATATATAAGCTAAAAATTTTATATACACTATGAGTGCATTTGAAGCTCTGAAATGACAAGCAAATTCTGACTAGAAGATTCTCATCAGTAGATGCAAGTTAAAGTCGCGTCAGAATCTACATATCAGAAGCTATATATCAGAAGCTGTGTTTGAAGACACCAGATTCTGATAAGAGCAGTGAGAGCCGTTTTGTCGGAAGAACATTCTCTGCTACAATGATTGAAATTCATCATCTTCTGACAATTCAAAATTGGAGAATCAATCTTATCCTCAGCGACAATGACGTTAGTACTATTGTACGAACTTATTACCAGATTTGGTCGAAACGTTCTCCCCAAGATTGATCGTATACAATCGCTGCCTGATATGGTTAAGGGACTGTACTATCTCCAGCTGGCAAAATCTCACCGCAACGGATTCAATTCAAATACGCTCCACCCTCTACTATAAATAGGAGCTGAATTGAAGTTTTTGTGCACAACTTTATTGAACAATTTTGAACGAGCTGTTACTCTGTCAAAAACATCTTAAGCACAAAAACAACTTGAATACAACTTGAACTCATTTGCATATCCAAGACTCAAAGCTTCAACTTCTGATCATTACAATAGTTGAGCCTTAGTTTTCTTTTGTTAGAATTCTAAGTTAAGTCTTGTTTTTAAGAGTTGTAGTTATTTTCATTGAACATTGATTTTTGTATCAGTGTTCATATACTCTGTTTTCTTTTGTAAGTTGTTTGAAGTCTCTTGCGTGTGTGCTTGAGCAAAGGAAGTCTCTTGTAAGAATTACTTGAGCATAGGAAGTCTCTTGCCTGTGTGCTTGAGCAAATGTAATCTTTTGTGATTATAGTGAACTCCCTTGGAAGTGCAAGGGGACTGGAGTACTCTCGATTTGTGAGGGGAATCAGTATAAATCTCCGTCTCTCTCTTTCTCTCTTGCTCTTACCTTTGTGTGTGTGAATTGTGTTATCTTTTATCCGCTGCAGAATCTGATAAGTTGTCTAACTTAAAAGAATTTTTAAAAACAACCAAAACACAATTCAACCCCCCCTTCTTGTGTTTTTCACACCTTCATATGGAGCAATTGCTATCCATCCACGTAGTCCCCACCGTAACAAACCGTACCAAATGATCACGCACCGGTACTTGTCTTGTTTAGCTCTTTATGAAAACCCGCATCGACGTTACATTTATACCAACCAAACAAAGGTTTTTGCCAAGTAATAGGCTGCTGGAACTGTTCTGGTGTCTCTAACCCATTATTTAAAAAACAAAAAATTATTAAATCTATACAACTAAATTAATTGGATATAGTTGTTTATTGATTTTGATGTCAGGACGCATCTCTATCTCTTAATATATATTACGATATTTTCACGAAACTCTCTCATGCATTCTCAATAGAAATTGCTTAAGTAACATTCAATCAGAGCTACTCTAATATATTGGCTTAAATATGAAAACGGTCACTGCAATTATGTCTTGTTTTGATTTTTGCCCCTGTAAAAAAAAGTTTGATTTTAGTTCTGCAAAATCTCAAAACTTTTAAAAGAGTCCCCGAGCTGAATTTTTTGCTAACATGTCACTTTTTTTATGATGTGGTAGATGCTGAGTATGTTTTCTTTGCCGACGTGCATATTTAATAACATTTTCATTTAAATTTTTAATTTAAAACTAATATTTCCTTTTTCATAAAAATAATAATTAAAAAGATCCACGTGAACTATTTGTCTTTAAGACCGAACCGGATTCAATTGTTAAAGCGGTTCAGTTTTATTGTTTTAAACCAAACCATAACTAATTTTTCACTAAAGAAAACTGAACCATTAAACCAAACCAAACCAAACTGTTAATCATGAACTGAACCAAACTGTTTCAGTTTGGTTTTAAAACTGTTGGTTATGGATCAGTTTTTTTTGGTTCGGTTTGGTGGTTTGTTAAATCTTGTAATTCAAACTACTTTGTAACTGTTTTGTTGTATGTTTCAAGTTAGTTAGGTAGTTAGCACTTATGAAAGTTAGTGATCGAGATAGTCACAAATGGCTATGAAGAACTGGTTGCAAATCCCACTGATGCTCAAAGAACTTCATACAACGAATCAAAGAAAAAAGATTGCAAAGCTTTATTCTATATTCAACAGAATGTTGATTCTCAACATTTTGAGAAGATTGCAAAGGCTACAAAATCAAAGGAGGCATGGGATATATTGCAGGCTTATCATGATGGTGGTGAGAAGGTTAAGCAGGTGAAGTTGCAATCATATAGAAAAAGCTATGAAATGCTGCACATGGAAGATGATCAGAAGGTGAGTGATTACTTCTCAAAGTTGCTTGCAATTGTACATCAAATGCAAACTTGTGGAGAAAACATCACAGATAGAATGGTTGTAGAGAAAGTTCTTAGATCTTTGAATGAGAAATTCGATTTCATCGTGGTTGCAATCCAAGAATCACATGATATTAGAGACATGAAGATTGAAGCTTTACAAAGTTCTTTAGAAGCACATGAGTTGATGGTGATCAATAGAAATTCTGAAAGAACATCTCAACAAGCAATGCAGGCTCAAACTGGAGGGAAAGATAGCAAGAATCACAAGAACAAGGGTAAAGGCAAGGCAAATTGGTCTAAAGAATCAAAATTCAAGACTGAAGACAAAGCTGAATCCTCAAGAGGAGGAGGTTCTGTCAAGAGTCAAGGCAAGAAGAAGAATTTTGATAAGAGTAAAATCAAGTGTTATAACTGTGGAAAATTTGGAAAATTTGCTGCTGAAGGCATTGGCAACATAGTGATCAAAAGCAAGAAGGGAGGTAAAGTGATTATCTCTGATGTGTTTTTTGTGCCAGATATGAGTTGTAACTTGCTTAGTTTGGGTCAATTGGTGGAGAAAGGGTTCTCAGTTAACATGGAAGATAATGCACTGAAGCTGTTTGACAAAATGAAAAATTTAGTGTTGATGTGCAACTTGTAAAAGAACAGAACATACAAGTGAAAAATCTCTAGTGTGGATATGATGTGCATGTCTACAACAGTAACTGATGATGTTGAAGCACTATGGCACAAAAGGTATGGTCACTTGAACTTTAGAAATTTGGGTGATTTGAATTCTAAGGAGCTAGTATATGGTGTACCTAAGATCAATGTCAAGGATGCATTATGTGATATATGCATGAAAGGCAAGCAGAGTAGGTTACCATTTGTGAAGGAGACAAGTAAGAGAGCTTGTGCTGTTCTAGAAGTGATACACTCAGATATATGTGGCCCTTTTGAAGTACCATCACTTGGTGGAAGCAAGTATTTCATCACATTTGTGGATGAATTTACTAGGATAATCTGGTTATTCACTATAAAGCTCAAGAGTGAAGCTTTGTCAGTGTTTACGAATCTCAAGGTTTTAATTGAGAAGGAGAGTGAGAAATCAATTAAAATCTTGAGAACTGATGGTGGAGGAGAGTATACCTCAAAGGAATTTGAAGCTTACTGCAAGAGTGAACGCATAGCACATGAAGTCACCTCCTTATACTCCACAGCACAATGGTCTTGCAGGGAGAAGAAACATGACATTATTGAATATGGCAAGGAGTATGATCAAGCAGAAATCACTACCACACAAGTTTTGGGGTGAAGCAGTCACAACTGCTGCTTACATTTTGAATAAATGTCCTACAAAGAAGTTGAAGATAGTACCAGAAGAAGCTTGGTGTGGAAGAAAACCTAGTGTAAAGCACCTAAGAGTATTTGGTTCGTTGTGCTACAAGCATGTGCCAGATGCTAGAAGAACCAAACTTGAAGATAAGAGTGAGATAATGATTTTAATTGGTTATCATCCAACTGGTGCTTACAAGCTACTTGATCCTATGACTAATAAAGCGCACATTAGTAGAGATGTGATTGTGAATGAAGTTGAGCAATGGAAATGGGAAGTTGAAACTACTTATAACAGTGAGAGTAGCTACATATTCCCTGATTCAAGTGATGAATCTGACAATGAAGCAGCTGAAATTGTGAATGATGAGATTAATAATGATGTGATTCCTGACAGTGATGATGATGAGAATGTAGCGATCATATCTCCACCAGTGATAAGGCAATTACCTCAGAGAAATAGAAGTGTATCCAGCAGATTGAATGATCATGTAGTAACTTCAGACAATGCTGTTAATGATGAAGGTGACTTAATTCATTTTTCTCTTTTAGCTGATTCTGAACCTATCCACTACAAAGATGCCTTGAAGAGAAGTGTGTGGAAGAAAGCAATGGAGGATGAGCTTCACTCCATAGAGAAGAATCAGACCTGGAAACTGGTTAACCTACCAGACAAGAAAAGAAAGATTGATGTGAAATGGGTGTTTAAAGTGAAGTTAAACCCTGATGGCACAATTTAAAACACAAAGCAAGACTTGTAGCAAGAGGATTCTTACAAAAACATGGCATTGATTATACTGAGGTATTTGCTCCAGTGGCAAGAATAGAAACTGTAAGGTTAGTAGTGGCACTGGCTTGTAAGAATAACTGGCTGTTGTATCATTTAGATGTTAAATTAGCATTTTTAAATGGTCCATTAGATGAGGAGGTGTATGTGTCACAGCCACCAGGTTTTGAAATTGAAGGCAAAGAAGAAATGGTGTTTATACTATATAATGTGCAGTTGAGTTTGGTGTGTATGTGCAGAGCTCAAAAGGAGATTTGGTTATTATATGCTTATATGTTGATGATCTTCTCATAACTGGTAGTCAAAAATAAGAAATTGAGAAGTTAAAATGTAAGTTGAATGCTGAATTTGAGATGACAGACCTAGGTGAACTTTCATTCTTCTTGGGAATGGAATTTGTGAAGGTTAAGAATGGCATAGTGATGCATCAACAAAAGTATATATGTGAGCTGCTTGAGAAATTTGAACTGAATAACTGCAATTCAGTTTCAAATCCTTCTTAAACCAACTCAAAGCTTAATGAATGCAGTGATATGGAGAAAGTGGATTCAACCATGTTCAGACAAATGGTTGGTTCATTGAGGTATGTGTGCAACAGCAGGCCAGATATCTGCTACTCTGTTAGTATGATTAACAGGTATATGCATGATCCTAGAAAGCCTCATTTGATTGCTGCAAAGAGGATTTTTAGGTATATCAAAGGTACCCTTGATTTTGGCTTGCATTTTCCAATTGGCACAAACTGCAAAGGGATTGTCTTAATTGGTTACTCAGATAGTGATTGGTGTGGAGACATGACTAATAGAAAGAGCACATCGGGGTATGTTTTCAAATTCAATAATGTAGCAATATCTTGGTGCACAAAGAAACAAGCAGTAACTGCACTCTCATCATGTGAGGCAGAATACATAGCAGGCACATTTGCAGCATGTCAAGCACTGTGGCTTGATTCGGTGATGAAAGAATTAAAGTGTGAAGCAAGTAAGCCTCTACTGCTCAGAATTGACAACAAATCTTTTATAAGCTTAGCAAAGAATCCAATATCTCATGGAAGAAGCAAGCATATAGAGACCAAGTATCACTTCATCAGAGAACAAGTTTTAAATGGGGTGATTGAAGTGCAGTATTGTCCCACTGAACTGCAACTAGCAGATGGTTTCACTAAGGCTCTCAAACTTGAGACGTTTGAATTTTTGAGAAAACAACTTGGAATTTTTAGTTTGAAGCAAGTTTGAATTATGGTGGAGTGTTAAATCTAGTAATTCAAACTACTTTGTAACTGTTTTGTTGTATGTTTCAAGTTAGTTAGGTAGTTAGCACTTATGAAAGTTAGTTAGTTAGTTTGTTTGTGTTACAAGTTAAGTGTAGCAAAGTATTATAAATACTTGCATTAGTGATTGTAAATAAATACAATTCTTTTACCCCTTGGTGGATGAATAAAATTAGCTTGTTTTTCTTATTCATTCATTAGATTTAGTTTCATCTTGATAGTGTAGAAACACATTGTTTCTGCAATTGTGTGTGTGTGTTATCATCTTCTTCTCTTGTGCATACAACAGTGTTTAATGCTTATAGATCCGTGTGGATCTGTTCTGTGTGCATATAGAACTGTGTGGATCTGCTCTGAGTGCTTATAAATTCGTGTGGATCTGTGTTGTGTGTTTAGTGGATGCGCTAACATGGTTTAGTTTTATGTTCGATTTGGTTTTTTGATTTTTTTATCCATCCCTTCATGTGCCACGCTGTGCAGTCAATCCCTTCATGTGGCACGCTGTGCAGTCAGGGGGAATCCGGAGAATTTTAGATTGCAAGAGGCTAATTGCAAAATAAAATATTACAGGGTAAAACAAAACTCCCTACTTTACGGTGTAAAAGCCTATTAACAAAAAAAAAAACCCCTCACGTTCTCTCATCTTTCCTGCTCAGTAAAGACAAACACGCGTACCTTTCCCTCTTTTCTTACCCATCACCGTCGAACTTTCCGTCGCGCCACTACCTCCGGTGACAACCGCAGCCACCGTCCTTCGCTTTGAGTCTCAAAAAGTGACCTTCTCCTCCCTCTCTCTCTGAAACAAAGGGGGACAAACATAACCTAATTAGGAAAATCAAAATTAAGCTATTTCAATTTTCTTCTTCTTTATTCATTGTTTATTGTTGATGATGTTGTTGTTGTTGTTTATGCTTCAATTTCTTCTTTTGTTATTGTTTGTTGAACATGATATTGCTTCAATTCACATAGCTTCTTAGGGCTGTTCTGTTTGTTTGTTTCTTGATGTTCCTCCTATTGCAGGTTTGTATAGTTGTTTTGCCTCCCTTTGTATCTCTTGTGCATAGGTTTTAGCCTTAAAAAACATTGTGATGATGTTATTGTTGTTGAACAGGATGTTATTGTTGACGATGTTATTGCTTTAGCCTTAAATATATTATTGTGAATCGGGTGGTGACTATGCTCCAAGGTTTATTTCGTTTTCTTATTATCATAAACATAGTCACATAATTCGTCCAACTCCTAGCGAACCGGCTCCCGGTTCGCAATTCTTTTACGAATTAGTTCGCAAAAATTCACTCCAAAAATAGAACCCGGTGAACCAATAAAATACATAAAAATGTTTAAACTAATTTTAACTGAAACACCGTCTTGAAAAGTGCATCTTATAATTTTTAGAAAGTAAAATATCACATGGTTCCAAACTTCCAATACATTGCATTGTTTTATTGTAATTGCTTTCAACTACTTAAAGACTCTATTAATTTATAGCCTTGTTCATCCCTCTCAATCCCTCACTTTCGATGCAAAACTTAGAATCTCTTTAGTTTTTAATTTTCTTTTGTTCATGGTATTAATATTTCCTTTTCTTATTATCATAAAAAAATAAATGGGTTTTTCTATGTATTGCATCCAACATCATAAAGTCAATTTTTGTTTTTATTTAGTTTTGGGATTTTCTTTTCTGATGTTTAAAATGCTATATGCAAAAACACTAATACTCATACATGCGTTGATTGATAGGGTAATTTGGAATTGTAAATAGAGTTTCTTCCTGTCTATATATACTTGATGATGATGATTTTGATGCAGGTAATCAAAGCTAGCTATTTGTGTTTGGTGGAGAGTGAGCAAGTATCTTAGAAGAGGATGGTGGTAGACTGGGCTAACTTAGAAGAACTTCCTCTTAGTTTGGTTCTTAGCAAGTTGGAAGTATTTTACATACTATGAGAAGTTAGCTACTACTAGATATTGTGTTCCAGCCCAAAATTATTTTGGATATATTTATTTCGTGAAATCATTGAACGGAGACATATGGTTGGTGAGATTATATCAAATTGTTCCAAAAACATTTTCATAGATGTTTACAAATTGGAACTGGACGCCCAGAGTGGAAAGACAACATTTTATTTATCGGATACAATGGGCATTCATTTTCTGTGCCTGCCTCTTGTCTCCCAAAACATAGTCACACCGTTCGCAATTCGTTTCGGTACGCGGTACGAATTCGGGTACGCGGTACGCTACCTTTAAAGAATTCGGTACGTGAGGGGTATACATAGTCAGTACACTAATCGGACATTGTTAATAAAAAATTAAATAAAATATTTGATGAAAATATTAATTAGTATTAAATTTATGTTAATTAATATTAGGGTAAATAAGTTGATACCCCCCTGTAATGTGGGCGAGTTTTGTTTTTCCCCCCTGTAATTTTTTTTCTTTTGACTCGCCCCTTGCAATGTTGAATTTTTTGGACTCGCCCCTTGGGTGCACTTTTTAAATCGGTTATTTTGTTCAAACCAATTTAAAAAGTGTTACTTTTTAAAGCGGTTAATCTGTTCGACCGATTTAAAAATTGCAAATTCCTTGCATCCAAGGGGGAAACCAAAAAAATTTACTTTGCAAGGGGCAAATCAAAAGAAAAAAAATTATAGGGGGGAAAAACAAAACTCGCCCACATTACAGGGGGTATCAACCTATTTACCCTTAATATTATTAATCTAAAGTTTATATTAATCATAAAATTGAGAATCAAATTTCCATCAAATAAAAGTTGAGTGTATTCTTATAGCACATGTGTTTCGTGAATCATAGAGGGAAAACAAGTCACGCATTAATAAGTGTAACTAACATTGAGAGGTAATCAAAGTTAGAAATAAATAATTTGTTAGATGTTCCAATATACAACCCAAATCCAATATACATTGTACAAAATGCATTGTACCAGTGGACAAGTGATGTTATACTTGTAACCATCATATTCACAGCTAAGTCTAAATCAGTTTCAACATTTTATATTTTGTTCTTATTTGATTGTTGGGGTGGTTTCCCGGTACTTAGTTTTAAAGAATTCAGAGAGAATTACGACGAACTAATTCGCAAAAGAACCACGAATTGGTACGCGCGAACCAATTCGCCGTTCGTCACCTTTGGGAAGAATTATGTGACTATGTCCCAAAGTTTGAAAAGCATTCAATTTTTTTATTTGTGCCGGTTATATTCGTGTTTCAGGGATCGGAATTTATAATGCGAAGGATGGAAGTTGTCGGAGACTATCCGTACCATTTTCATTTGAGCAGATGCGTTTTTCTGGGTTCTACCACAATTTCAGTGGGATTGACTCATCAGTTCATTTTAAGTTAGGTATTTTAATTAAAGATCCATTCGGTTGTAGTTTCATCACAACATAGAATTATAATAACAAGCATTAATCTTGTATATGTCATTGCTACAATTACACCTTACCGAAATTCAACTGATTCATATAGTTTTGGATATTAGGCATTTTCAATGGATATTTGGTGAAAATATTGAACGGATCTTAGGCACCTTGAAAAATTGAAAGGTTTTGGTCAAAACTATAACTTTTTTCTCTGCCATGTGAAGAGCATTGCTCACCGCAACAGTTCCTTTCGGTCGCAACATCTGATCAATTTTCACAATAAAATTATCAATGTTTTGAAGTATGGTAAATAATTTGCTTTAGCAAAGTGTCTGTTGTTGTAAGTTATGGTGTGACTGACACGGCCATACTAAGGACTAAAACACCCTCCATCGCAAAATTTTGGTCATTTTAGAGTTTTGCACTTTGATTAAGAAATACTCCCTTACTTTACAGTTTGATAAGTTAAGTCATATTTACCCTTACTTTTTTAAAAAAGAGAAAATTCATTTTGTGAATATTTTAGTTTTTGTAAGGTGCAAATGGTAAAACATTATTAATTATACCTTGATTTTTTAAAAGAATCAAAGTTTTGGGATAAAACTAAAAAAAATAAAAGGGCCAAAGATTTAGGAAGGAGGGACTAAGTAATTTGAAATTACATGGGCAAACTGGGAGGATTTTTTTTACAAGGATTAAAATCCAAATTCACTAACTTTACAGGGATCAAACGCACAAATTAACCTAATATTTTTAACATGTGGCAGTCCTACGTGGCATTTGCTGTTTGCCTAATCACCCAAAGTTGACGATAGTGACTAAAATTGTAAATGGAAAAAAATTACAGGACTAAAAATATATTAAAAAGATGTAGAGACTATTTTTGAAAATCCACCTAAATGTAGGAATTAAAAATATATTTAACTCAATTATATATTATTTGATTATATTAAAAATTCACATTAATTAATTATTTTCTTTTTCTATATTTTCTTAAAAATGTGTGACCAAATAAATAATTGTGACCAGACTTTCTCAGGCGAGTAATTAATTTTGTCACAGTCTGTATCATATGGCCATTTTATTGGCAATTTCAGTGTTGCCAAAAAGGAAAAATGTTGTATCCTTTTTTTTTTTTTTTTTGATAAGCAAAGATTTATTATAAGGGAGTATAAGGGGTACTCAATCCCTTACAAAAAATAGCATATTAAGTAATGCTATTGATACAACCCAAAGAATCAAGACACCAATGCAAAAAAGATGGACTAGTGTTACGACCATAACGATTCGAAAACCAAAGCCAAGAGGTAGTTTTGATTTCATTCACAAGAGTACAATGTTGTATCCTTGTAGGGAACCTCTAGTACTAAATATATAGAGATAATTAATTTGGTTAATAAAAATTGATATACCTAGCCTAAATTTGAATTAAATATATTAAATTTTATTGACCTAATTGTCACTTATATTTAAGAACAAAGTTTTTTTTTTGGGTAGGTTTTTGAAAGTATTTAAGAACAAAGTTAGTAGCTAGGTTCTGTAAAAAAAAAAAAAAAAAAAAAATTAGTAGCTTATAGGAAAACAAAATTAACTAAATATTTTAGTATTTATATATTAATCAAAGCAAATCCATGTTACGAAAAGGATCTTAAAAGTACACAAAACTCCTTTATAGTAGAAGCGTTCTTTTACAAAAATGCCTCCATTTTAAACTAAAGGGTGTAGCTCTTTATCATCAAAATTCCCTACCTTTAGCTATACTTATCAATAAAGTATATTCATATATGCTTCCTTTCTTTATTATGATGCAATTATGCAAAAGACATACACTACAATATAGAACAGATAATATGGTCAAAAGGGACAGTGATTAACTTGGAATATATTTATGGTCATGCTCAGTGGCCTTGGTTGATTGTGCAAATTATAAGCTATATAAATGCTGGAATATATTAAAACAAAGCAATAAAATAAAGGCTTAATTCTTTGCATTTCTTTTGTAATTGGCTGGTCCTCATCAGATAAGACTTCAATTCAAATCTATAATTTTAGTGATGCCAATAACAATAAAGCAAGATTTTCAATTTTCAACGAGTGCTATATATATGCAATCATTTTCAACCTTTGTAAGAGATTGTTATGAAGTCTTTGAAGTAAATTGTAAGGAGACCAATTTAGTATTATATAAATTTGTTAAATAACAATTTAGTTTTTTAAAGGAAAAATATTAATTAATTTAGTCCTTCTATCAATTTTTTTACATCCATCAAAACCAATAAAACATACCTATCGACTTTCTTTTTTTTACCAAAACATATTTTTTTTTACTAAACCAAAACACATTAAGGGTGCTTAAATCTGAGATTTGATTTGCTGTTGTCAAAATAGCACGCAGTTCCGTACTGTTTTTTATTTGAACCATTCAATTTGATTTTAACGGTCGAGATTGATTTAACTAGAAAAACACAGTTTTTAATCCAAGTCATCCGATCTCTGATCAATGGTCACAATTCAAAACAGCACCGAACTGCATGTTGTTTGACAGTACGGAACCCAGATCCCTTAAATCTCAATACATGGTAGTTTTCATACACTTTGATGATTAGTAAGTAGGTCCCATAATTATGTGGCTTGTTTTAGTTGGATTTTGAATAAATATTGTCCAAGTCTGTAAACATAAGATATAGAGGGCGAGGTACTCTATGGAGCAACACAAAAGAAATTCCAACAATACTAATAAAGTATAATACACTATTTTTCATAGAATGAATCTGCCTCATTTTTCTCCTAAGGAGTTTCCTTTTACAGTCCATAATACTTCTTGAATTAATGGGTCTTTCCCAAGATTCAAATGTCTAAGTCCAATAAATTATAACTCTGATTTTCATATGCAGTTCGTTCGTATAACACATGTGGAGCTGAAGCACAAGTAGCTATAACATCACTTGTCTTTGCAGATCACGTGGAGTTGGAACACACGTAGCTCACATCATTATGTTTGTACCGAACGCGTGGTATGCAGAAGAAGGAGCATCAAGCCGAACTGAACATGTTGAAGTTGGAGCTTAATAGCTTATGGTCGAGTTGAGTTTGGTATATGTTGAAGGTGGAGCTCATGATCGAGTTGAGTTGAGTATGCAAAAGGTCGAGCCCATGGTCAAGCTAAGTTAAACATGCAAAAAGTGGAGTTCATGGTCGAGTTGCGCTGCACATGTTGAAAGTGGACCTCAATAATTTATGGTCGAGCTGAACTGGACATACAGAAAGTAGAGCACATGGCCAAACTGAATGGTCAAAGTGTAATAGAGTGCTATGGTATGGTCCTCCATACCGGTCCGAATACTTTATATTTGTATGGCTAAACATTTTGGTGTAAGAAATATATTAATATTAAGGGATACTATATACCAATATTTGAGACAACCTTTCGTAATACCAAAATCACATTTAATAAAATTCCTTTCAAAAATAAAAAATTATAGGATAAAATTATGGAAAGATATATGAAATGATGTACATACATTTATTGGCTTAATATGTAGGAGTTAGGAGTAAAAGTGGTCCTTTTGAATTGCGTTATTCGATTTGCCTTTGGGGTAGGCACGACATAGAATCGAATTCTTCTCCAAACCCTTTTAAAATTGATTTTGCCATATACTTTATAAAGTTTGATTCTGATCCAGCGTTTTTCATTTTCCACGAAGGTTCAATATATAATTGACCCTACTATAGTATAGCATAGTATTTTCCAGAAGTTATATAGTTCAAAATAACAAGAGTAAACAAAAAAGTACATTCAATATATTCATTGACTCTTCACCATCACACTAGCTAGAAAAAGAAACAAAGTTCAAAGAAAAAGTTGCTTAATATGATTGATTATTATTCATCTACAACAAGATACAAGAAAAAGTTGAATTTACTAATCTAAATGAAATTAGAGAAAAGAAGAAATTATTCTCTAAATTTTGTGTCTCCATTTCAGAGTTTACAATACAAACATACAATGCGCGCCAACCACTTGTGTTGGACCCTGACGGTTAATTTTTTATTTTTCTTTCTCTAATACTAAGCAACAAAATTAAAGACACAAAATAAAAAACATATTTTCTTATTGTTCCCGTGAGCATGACTCGGTACATTGCTTGTAATATATAGGAACATCAAAGTTCAAACTCTGATACTTCCACTTATTCATTTTTAAAAAATGAAATCGTAACCATTATTTGACCCAAAAAAAAACAAAAATTGTGTTATAAATTCAAATTTTTATAGTAGTGATTGTTGTGATATATATTTGTTATTACATGATGGAACATGCATTAACATTGTCTTCACTGAAATAGGACATAAGTTTCTCTTCTGTATCAATAGATGCTGGAAATGTTTGCACATTTTTTACATGACCTGCTGGTGCCCTTTTATCATAGATTCCTAGGGCATGAGGAAAGGTTACCACATGTTGTGGAACATAAGGCCAAAATTCAGCTCTTTTCTTCCCAGTATCTCTTATCCTTTTCAACACCTTGTTTGGATCAACAAAACCATTCACTGTCACCTTGCTTTGCTTTCTATTTATCTCTACTGATTTCACTCCTGCAAGACATATTACAAATGATGATTAAACTTATTGTAATTTTTTTTTAACCACATGTTAAATGTAGACAATGTTATTTTAATCTCTGCAAATATAGTTAATATTGATTTTAGTTATTGTAAAATTTATTCTTTTGTCAATTTTGACCCCTCAAGGTTTTTTTTTTTTTGCTTGAAAAAGTTAACGTGGTAACTTTATTTTTTGTTTTTGCACCGGTTTCGGCCGACCACCAAAGATGAGCGACTAATCCGGCTCGTGCGTAGAGGCATGCACACTGGATTAATGATGTGGATTTGGATTTGTGTTGAGTCATTAAAATTAGATGATTTTTAGGAATTTAAAATAAATGAAAAAACATTAGGGTTTTGGGAAACTAAATTGGAAGTAGGGCTTGCGAGGAGAGTTTGCAATCCACTGGATCGTTGTGAATTTTTTTTTTTGAACCAACACCTTATTCTCTTCGCGCTATAATCTTTTTGAACTTTAATTTCAGCCCTATAAAAATATTTACATTGACTAAAATTAAAGTTCGCAATATTTACAAGAACCAAAAAACTTAATTAAGACATGCATTTTGGTTGTTCATTTTCCTTTTGTTATTTTTCCTTATAAACTGCAGATAAATTATGGATATAAATCATGCATATTTGGATGAAGAAAAATGTGTCCTACATGAATATGGATTCATTCCATCACACTATGTTTGGTATCACGGTCGGTATCTCAGAATCATAGTAGTTTGGTGTCGGTACGTTAGAATTACGGTAACTCATCGTGATTTTACAGAAGCTATAGAGTGTAGTTTTTGAAAAATCACAGTAGATCACCGTGATTCTGACATATCCACAGTGATACCAAACACACACTAAGTACAAACGCATGACATGTATGATTAGGATTTGTGTAACAAAAGTGTGTCAAAACACTCCTCTTTTGAAAAAATAAGTTAAGAAAAAAAGAATAAAGTTATGAGAAAAAAGAAGTGTCAGAATAAAGTTGAATAAAAGTTAAGAGAAAAAAAAGATGAGAAGGGTCAGAATAAAGTTATAATTTTTGTAGAGAAGAGTAGTGAGTACTAAAAACTTGTCATTGGTCAATAAGTGAGTATTGTGGAATTATAGCTTCCAAAAGAAGTAGAATTGAGCTAGACAAAAATAAAGGAATTAATCATAAAAAAAATTCTGAACTGAAAAGATATAAAGGAAAGAAATGGACCCAATAATGTTGTGAATAAAAGTTTGTCGCTTTAACTTTTAATCAATCTTGTACAATGGTCACAGCTTACAACGTGCCATACTGCCATTAGGCTTAGCTTCCAAAAAGTTTGTTTTCACTATACATGAAATAGATTAAAAAAATAATATAGAAGTTTTATAAATTGAAATAAGTCTAAGAAATAAAAACAAAAAAAAAAATATTCTCAATTCAAGAGGAACAAAGTTTATATATGTAATAAAAAACTATATGCTGTATGTATGTAGTTGTATTAATTTTTACGGTGTCAATCAATCGTTACCGTTAAATCATTAAAAATGTTATTCTTTTTTTTTTTTGGTAGTGAAAAATGTTATTCTTTTATTATATTTACTTCTAAATTTATACAAATGTTTTTTTTTACAAATATTACATGTATTGTGATTTGTTGAAAGTGAAAGTATATTCACACTGAAATATGTGCAGCAAAATTAAACTCGAAATGAAAATGTTCTATATTGAACTAGATATATATAGCTAGGTTCAAAAGAGATGGAATAAATAATATTTATATAAAAAAAAAAAGATGGAATAAAAGCTTTTGAGAACTAGTTATGGAACTTGAAACCTTTCATTGTAGCCACTGCATTTCTGACTCTTCGTTCACACCCATCACAATCCATTTTGACTTTGATTTCAACTGTCTAGAGAACAACCAAGACCAAACTCATGTGAGGAAATGAATAATTAAAGTTATTGCTAGAGGAATGGAATAACAAAGATTTATGAAGGAAAAAAATGCTTCTTTAGATTATGAAGGAAACAGTTGAAAAAAAATCTTTTATAGATTTAAGTTTTTAACATTTTTTTTATTATGAGAAAAACGAATATGCACCAATCACAACTATTTTTTCTGCCACATCACCCAACTTAACCCCACTTTCTTGATATGACATGAAATGTTGAAGCATTCTTATTGATTGTCAGTGTAAAGTTGAAGTTTACACCGATAATGTATGTATTTTAAACTCTTTTTATTTTAAAATAATGAGTGTCTTAGAAATTCAAGACATATATCCCGGTATGAATATACATAATTAATTTTTTTAATTTGTTGAAGAAAACTTTTAACCACTAAAAAATTTAAAATATAAGTTTTTTTGCAAAAAAATAAATAAATTATCCTAACTCATTTAAATAAACATGCATTAAATATATTAAGGAAAAGAAAAATTGTTATTTGGTTGAAGTAAATGTATACCTGCATTGGTTTGCGTTTGGCTTTTGTACTAGGTTTAGTGCAAAAGTTGGAGATCAAGAAATAAAGTGCACCCATTTCTATTCCAAACTTTTAACAAATCTAACAAGAGAGAAAGAAGAGTGACACAAAACAAATGGAGCATGGTGTTTATATAGGAAACTCGAAAGATTCATTTCACATGAGGGAAGTTCAAAAGTAGTGTCTAGAATATTAACTTTTTATATAATAATAAAAAGAAATAATTGAAGTTGACATATAATAATGCCCATAATAGGTTAATTAGTGGTGAAGGAAAACGAAAGATGGGTAACAGTAACACTACTTTATAATTGGATCTTGTGGTGTTGTGTTTTATTGAAAAAAAAAATGTTTAAAATCTGAATATTATATATAAAATTGGTAATAAAAAGTGTTTTTGTGTTTTTTTGTTTGCTGTCATGATGACTCAATCATGTGGGTAGTAAAAGTATGCCTTTAATTAATTTCCAACAAATTCCACTTTAAAATAATTTTACTGTATTTCAATTGAATGTTTGAAAATATTAGAATCAACGGCCCAATATATATTCAATTGGATTGACTACTCATAAGGCTCACAATGACGCAAATAGTTTGAAACTCGATTCGATAATTGATTTGTTGAGTTTGGTTCATAAATCATTTGAGGTGAATTTGAATTAAAAAATTAAGTTCATTAAATAAATGAGTTGGACATAAACTATATATAGTAAGGCTCGTTTGACTCATGAACTAGCTTATATATATATATATATATATATATATATATATATATATATATATATATATATAGGGTTTGCTAATTTAGACCCACTTAAAAACATGAAGGTCTAAATTGCCCAATATAGAAAAACATGTGTTTTCAATCGTTTAAAAAGTTCGGTTCGCATTTACCGAACTTTTTTTAAGGGTATAAACGGAAACTTAGGGGGTGAAAAAGAAAAGCAGGGGGTGGGAAGAGAAAAAATCAATTCTAAGAGTCAACAAAATATGGAAATATACAGGGTTAAAAATCAGATTAGTTTTCTCAAAAAACTAAAAAAGAATAAGGTTTCCTAGAGCAACAATCGCTTCACGTACCTTGTTCTCTTTGAAAACATGAATAATATCTTTGGAGAACCATAATCTACTGCACTCACCTAGCTTTGAGGATGATTCCAGCCTCACAATTTCTCTACCCATATCTTCAACCATGTCATGCATATGAATCCCTAAAAGCGCAATATGAAATATGAATACAAATTAAGTATTAATCCAGGGGAAATATGAAATGTTAATTGACTCACAATTAAGGCTGGTGGTTATGATAGAAATGTAGGTATAGATATTGGTACCATTCACATCAGTCTACAGAAATAGATAATTAAGAAATTAATTTACCAAGAAAATGTTTGAAATCATAACACTTATGAATCCCAGCCAGTTGAATGAGAGCTCAGTTAAAGATGCTATATGTTGTATATTTTTATATTATAATTTATTTTAAAGTTATTTAAAATAATTTTATATATTGTTTTAAATGAATTTATAGCACTTTTATTAAAAATTTATTCAATATATTTATTTGGTCAAAGTGTAACGTTAGTTTTCATTGGTATCAATACTTTCATTCCTAATTACTAGGCTTTATAGTTTTGTAACTTAATTTTTATTTCACCTAATTCCTAATCATAAGAAATGATATATGCCAGTTATATAAGACAAAGAGTTGTGTTTTTCCTTTATAGTGTGTTCGTGAGTATAATAGAAAGAACAATATGGTGTGTATGGTTTTTCAATGAGGAGACATACTTTGAACAAAATATTTTCCCCTCTTATATAATTGAGTTTATCTTCCTGAGTTACATTGCCAGCACTTAGTGAATTCAAGTTGTTCTGTCACCTCGAGTATGATTCATACTTGGGAAGGACTTGTTGAATCCTGGAGGATTTGCGCAAATATACCGCGGATAAATCCTTAAGGACAGCGCCTCAGGTTATTACTCTATTTTGCAGGATATCCGCAGTTCATGAGTTTAAGCTTTCATCAAAAGATAAGTTCATCATCTCTACTTTATTTGATTCTCATATTTATTTGAAGATTATATTCTTACATGTTTATTATTATGATAATTTTAGGTCTCAATTCTACGATAATCTTGAGGACTAAATTGAGAAAGATAAGTTTATATAATATCTCTATTCTCGTATATTATTGTCATATTTATTTGATGTTTATATTCTTATATATATTTGTTTATTATTATGTTTTGTAGGTCAATTATACAACACTATAGTGATACACCTGTACAGTATCACATAAAATTACCACAAATTTAGTATCATGTAATCTACAACATAGAATCCCTTTAATAATTAAGCAAGTGTGTTGTGACAAATAGTAACAACCTAAAGCTAATAGAAGATAACAAAATTCCTTCATCTCATAAGCAACTAAGTCCATACTCCATTAGCACACAACACAGCCATTACCATTTAAAATTAATGCATTGATATATACATAAATATGGTCTACCAATCATTCAATTAAAGAAGGGGGAAAAAGTGAGAACAACTTGATAAAATGGAATGATGTATGGCGGTTAAATATAAATGAAGGAACAATTAAAAAAGGTGATGGAGAGATTTGGACGAAAGAAGACAGAGGTAGAACCAATTTTTTTGAGAGACAATATAGGCTAGTCTTTGAATTGAGCCAGACATGGTTGGAGTCAGGTAACCATTCATTTCTTGGAGGTTATAAAACACTTCAGTTTTTCTGTATTTTGGTAATGAAGATGAAATGCTTAGAATTGGACCTTAACCTCCAACTATTACTAACAATACTCATCATAGATGTTACACATAAGAGAGTCTCTTCCCTGATAGTGCAATGCGGTATTAAGATGCAGACATATATAATGATAACATAAACCTATTTTCCTATCCGTTCCACCCTACAAAGCCTACTTGAACACTTAATTTCAATCTTGCTCTAGCTTAAAAAGTTGTTGGAATTCAGAAGAACAATGAGACTGCAAGTATCATGCAAGACATGAGCATCAAAAACGAAAAATAAACAAGGACATTATAGTATATCAGTACTTTTTTGTAATGCTTTATCGCTGTTTTAT
Source organism: Trifolium repens (assembly GCA_030408175.1). Classification (NCBI taxonomy): domain Eukaryota; kingdom Viridiplantae; phylum Streptophyta; class Magnoliopsida; order Fabales; family Fabaceae; genus Trifolium; species Trifolium repens. The sequence goes on from CP125849.1 coordinate 19,339,283, forward strand.
ATCGTTGAAATAACCACATCGACATATGTTCTACAGCAGAGAATCATTAGAATGACAAACGATTTAAGGAGCTCATAAATAAGACTCACTCAGCTATATATAAATGTTTCTTAGGATGCAGCTGATCACCTGGATAAGCGTTAAGTTCAGTTTGTCCTGGTAAAACGCAAGCTAGTAATCATTTCCGAACCCGATGAATGTCATGAAAGGCAGATAGAATTCTGAAAACAACCTGGAAGTCCATATAAATTCATTTTGTAATATAAAAACACAGTATCTTGTTGTTGCCTGAAACATCAACTAAGATATAGTCCTACACCTGCTGTCTAGGTAGCAATCAAAGAGGAAAAATATAAGCAATGTTAGGGGATCAAAGAGGAAAAACACTGAAAGGAAAATTGTTTAAGCAAAAGAGAATAGTAAAGCTGCAGAGAAAATAAACACTCCTTAAGTGGAGCCGCCTCTAGGGTTTTCTGAATTCTTCTTATCTCATTCATTCTTCCAATGATTACATATAGCATGAAAATCAGTGGACAGCTGTCCATTAAGACTAACTAACAGACAAAAGAACTAAAAGACAAAACAGAGCTGTCATACAAGGAATTAATTTGAAAAAGATTCCTAGGATTCTAATGATAAGAAGTAACATCCTTCACATGTGGAAATCTCTAGTCCAAGCAGGCTTGGTGGTTTTGCGTTTGCCTTTGCCCATAGGTTCTCCGAGTTGGGCCTCAGCAGCAGGGTCCATAACATCCCTCCCCCTGTTAAAGTACTTTTGCAAGTATTTTGTATATATCGTATCCACAGGGACTAGTGTGATATTAATAGTCTTTCAACGATAACCATAACTTTAAGTGTGAATTTGTCTATTGATTTGTTGTTGTAAAACTTTCGAACATAAAATAAAATTTCGATAAAAGATGATGTAAAATTCAAAGAGAATAAGTTGTCGGGATTAGAATCGAAATATCCATTCATATGCATTTACTTGAATATTGTTACATATATTTCAGTTATCAATCAATTTTATCACGTATTCCTCTCTTCGTACGTTTCCGTTCCCAGATAACGACGAGAAACTATTATATCGACCAATCCTTGATCCCTCAAGTGATTAATTGATACAATATCTTTTAAATCCTATACTTTGAGTGATTATCAAACCTAAATCCATCCCTAGAGTTTAGATTTGATAGATATTATCCTAGATCAAGAATTCAAAACATATATTCCTATACTATTTCAAATCCAAAGATTAACATAATAAAACAAGGATAATATCAAAATAGATTGAATTACCAAAATATATATAATCAAAAGATCAAGATAAATACATATTCATAGATTATTGTTCATCTAATCCCAACAACAAAGAGAAATTAGCTATTCATGTTCATATTGAGCTTACAAAGATGAAAGAACATGAGATGAATGAACATCAATAATTGATTCCTCAACTTCAATGAGTTATCCACCTTCAAATCTACTACACATAGCTCTTTAGGGTTTCTTTCTGTTTTCTGCTCTGAAAGTTAACAAGATGATCCCTTTTCTGTTCTGAAAATTCTATTTATAACAGGTCCTAATTTAACACGGTCGCTCAGCGACTAGCATGCTTGCCCAGCGACTAGACTACTTCACAACTGGGTTTGCTGACACGTGGCCCACTGACCGTCAGATCTTCCTTTCTTCGCTGGTGGTCGCCCAGCGAGCAGTAGCGACCATTCCTGGCTGCTGGTCGTTTGTGGCGATGACTGCACTGCCTTTTTGGTTGATTTCCTTCGCTGATGGTCACTAATGGTCGCCCAGCGAGCTCCTAAAACTTCAAAATCATTTTTCTGCATCAACCACTCAACTTTAAGCACAAAAACCTGTACAAATAGCTGGAATTAAGATAATAAAACCAAAATATACATATGTACACAAATTAGGGAGTTTAGATATCATAACTTGCAAAACAAGTCAACAAATGCCTTCTTTTAATATGAAAATCAACTACTTTTCAGCACTTATCAACTCTCCCCAACTTAGGACTTTGTTTGTCCTCAAACAAAAGTGAGATCAAAATATAGACAAGCTAACAAGTTATGTCCTAAAGAATAGGTTTGTAATCAATCAAGCTTATGAACATCATTTTCTTTTAAGCATGAGCCAAGCAATGTCAATTACAAATTAACCCTCAAAACATTCAAAGAAACAAAGCATTGTCTTGAAGAGATTTCTATGCCTAAGCAAGATTCTCATCATTCTTATCAAACAATTAAAAATCATGTGTTATCACAAATTTCTCACAATTGTATCACTCAAGGGGTAAGTATTTAACTCAATCCAAGCAATATGATTACATCAATTCAATTCAAACATACACCCAAGCAAAATCATCAAACATGCCATCAATCATGGATCACTAAGGTCTTTTTCAATGTTGTAATGGGGCTAGGCTACAAACAATCTTTGTTTTTTTGGGAATTCAAAGAGTCTAGGCTTAAGAGAGCAATTTATTGTTATACACACTAATTCTAAATCAACACTCTATTTTCTTATCAAACACAAACATTCATGATTTACTACTCTTGGCAACATTTTTATTTCTTTGATAATCCTTTTTTTTTTTTTTGAAAAGATCATTGTTTTGCCAAGGTAGTTCCTTTGATTTCTTTTTGTTCTTCATCACCATTACACTCGACTTCTTTTCTTTTTCATGTAAATCCTTTCTCCCCAACTTATATCAAACTCATATATCAATAAATGCTCTCTTATCCTAGGACAAAGGGACATGAATTTGTTTTTCTTTTTAAAGATTAGGGTTTTTAACTTTCAAAGAATAATACAATAGGCTCAAAGGGGTTGTCTAAGGATCACTTCTCACAAGGTAGGCTTTATTTGGCCAAGTGGTTATGCTCACATACAAAAGATGGCCTTGATCATGTCCATGAATCAAACACATTCAATAATAGCAGGGTTCCGTTAAAATCAACCGAGTAAAACATAATTTCCGGCACTCAAATATCTATATATAACATGGAAAGTTCACACAATCTCACCCGGCTAGGTTGGATAACACAAAATTTTTCTTCATGTTCAATAAAAATAAAGAGAATCCTCTTAGGACAAGAAACACAATTCAAGAGCATGCTGAATTCCTAAGCATGTTTCAAAGTTTAATCCACAATTAACATAGCTTCACAAAACATCATGTTATGACACTTGATTTATCACAAACCTGTCTTCGAGATCTTCAATAGCGTGCTTGTCTTCAAAAAGATATTCACAAATTCCATAATAATTACACTAACTACTTACTAATATATTTACTTACTAAATACCATTAATAAAGCAAAACAAATAAACTTAACTTCAAAACATATTCCACATTGTTCAAAATACCACATAGTCAAATACCACATAGTCAAAAGGCACATAATCAAAAGGACCATAAACATTGGTTCCACATTGTTCACAAAAAGCACAAAAGCATTAAAATTAAACTAATTAAACATTAATTAAACATCACTCAGTGATGGTGAGCTTTCCAATCATCTACATATCATCATCATTTCCAGCACCATCATCATATCCTTCATCCACAAATGCATCAGCAGCAGTCATATCAATGTCATCATCACCCTCAGCATCAACATCACCACCAGCACTACCCCCTCCAGAGAAATTGGGTCTGTCCCGAGGCCAATTAGCATAGGTTAAGAACTCTGGTGGTGTCATCATAGGCTGTTGTTGTTGGAAGTTGTACATGGACTCATGAAGTGCAGTCATAGCCTGAAAACCTGCATCATTTTGATCACACAAATAATTATAGAAAACGGGAAAGTTCGGATCAGCAAAGTTAGAGGCAGTAGGTGGGGCTGGAGCAGCAGATGGGGCTAAAGATTGTCCCCCAGGCTGGTCAGGAGCAACAATGATCTTCTTATACTTGCAGTGACGGTTCGCATGGGCATCATCAATTGTTGTTACATAATGATCAACATGTTGTGGTATGGTTAGCCGAGTTTCATTAATGAGACCCATGATCAAGCCTGGGAATGCAAGGTTGCATTGAGCTCTGAGGGGTGTGACACGGATACCACTAAGGACCATATGTTTCATCTCCTGTGAGAGATCACTCGAGCCACATCAACTTCAAGGTTCTGATCAATGTAATAAATCAAGCCTAGGATATGCATAGGTGCATTAGAGGTGTGGCTTTTTGGGAGAATGTTGTTTGTCACAAGAAGGAACAGTAGTTGGTGAAATTTCCGGATATCATCTCTCATTGCCCTTAAAGGAATGACTCCGTTTTTACTAAACTCAATACTTCTCCCCTCACGCAACACGGTTTGGGTAAGTGCTGGTACATCCCAATTACCTCTCACAACTTGCTTGGAATACTCACAAAGTTCATCTGAGGGCAATTCACTAGGCTTCCCTAGATAGTCATTGATAGCATCCCTATCAAAACGGATCTCTCGCCCTCTAACCCAAGTTGTGAATGACACATCCTGATCTTCCTCTGTGGGCATCGCATTAGCATAAAACTCCCTAACCAAATCATAGTTGAGTCTCGTTGGTGGAGTAATAAGCTTGTCCCATCTCCTCTCGTCAATGATCTCGGGAAATCTCCCAAAGTTGCCACTTTGATTGATATAAAAAATTCTCTCCGGTGTGACTGCTCTCTTTTCCAATTCCTTGTACCTTGCATATTGGACAGCCCCGAGGAATTTCCCAGTATCAAAAGAACCACTGCGCGACGATTGTCCACCAGTAGTCTTTCTTTTCTTGTCCCCGGTTTTCTTTGCAATCGATTTGTCCTTTGGAGCCATAACTGTTATCAACACAAAACAAATACAACATGCTCCAAACCCGTCAATTAGTGTTAACATGCTATAAAAATAGAATTATTAATGCATTAGCACCTAAAACACTTTACAGAATCATTGCAAAATTGTGACAAAACAAGTTTGGTCGCCCAGCTAGCACCAGCGACTGCTAGCGACCAGAGGCAGTGTGGTGCTCGCTCCCAGCGGGAGCTGGCGACCAACACTGATGAAAATTCTTTTTTTTTAACAGGGTAAATTTGAAACTAGTAAAACACCCACATCTCTAAGAATCATTGTCAATTGCAATTTTAGGAATCACATTACACAAACTATTCACATAACAAAAATTCATCACTTTATTTCTTTACACTAACATGCATAAACAAAAATTCATCACATAATATTTAGATAAGAACAAAACATGGATTGGTGTTGTGATTCCCAAATAAAATTGAAATAGATGAATGGGTATTTTACTAGAACAAACAATTTAAGCATAAACCACTTTGAATTTCAAAAACTTAACCCTTTTCTTCTTGATAATGGAACCACAAAACACATACCTTTTTCAACCTTGATGAACAAAAATTGAATGGAAAAGGAATATGGATGCTTGAGGCAGTGAAAAAATGCAAGAAGTTTGCTTGGATTTGATTGGGTTAAGTGGAGAAGATGAGAGAGTAGGAGTTAGGGTTTGAGAATGAAGAAGATGAAGTTTTGGGGGTGAGTTAATCCCCTTTTTTACTGAACCCGTGTAAATGAAGTTGGGTGGTTGGTAAAAATTAAATTTTTTTTGTGTAGTGGAGGACAGCTGTAAATTGAAGCACGTGCTGCAGTTTTCGCATTGGTCGCTGGGCGACCATTTCCTCGCTGGGCGAGCATAGCAGAAAATTGAAATTTTCTGCAGATTGCTTGCTGCACAGCTAGTCCAATCCACTACCATTCTCTTTTCAAACAAAATGCATAAAACAATAAAAATACTTACAAAATTGGGTTGCCTCCCAACAAGCGCTTGCTTTACGTCATTAGCTCGACGCCTTTTCTTATGGAATCAAGGATCGGAAAGTGAGACTTTCGTGGCAAGCCGGTCAATCTCACCACCAAAGTATGGTTTCAATCTCTGTCCATTGACAGTCCAGCTGCGCTGCAAATCCACATCTTCAATTTCAATTGCACCATAAGGTTTCACCTCTTTGACTTTGAATGGACCGGACCATTTAGACTTCAATTTGCCGGGAAATAACCTTAACCTTGAGTTAAACAATAAAACCAACTGTCCCGGTTTGAAATTCTTGCTAATGATCCGCTTGTCATGATACTCCTTGACCTTTTCTTTGTACAACTTGGAGGACTCATAAGCACGGACTCTCATTTCCTCCATTTCATGCAGTTGTAGTTTTATTTTCTCTCCGGCTAGAGATGGATCAAAATTCAGAAATTTCAAAGCCCAATAGGCTTTGTGTTCCAACTCCACCGGCAAATGACATGCTTTACCATAAACCATCTGAAATGGTGTGAGGCCTATGGGAGTTTTGGAAGCTGTTCTATAGGCCCGCAATGCTTCATCTAGCTTCAAAGGTGTGAGGTAGACACTATTTTCTCAAGAATTTTTTTGATTTCACGATTAGAAACTTCAACTTGTCCGTTGGTCTGTGGATGGTAAGGTGATGCAACTTTGTGCTCGACTCCATAATGCTCTAGGGCCTTTGCTAATTGTGAATTACAAAAGTGTGACCCTCCATCACTAATAAGCACCCTTGGAGTTCCAAAGCGGGTAAAGATATTTTTCTTCAAGAATTTGATCACAGTTTTGCCGTCGGCTTTTGGTGATGCAATAGCCTCCACCCACTTTGACACATAATCCACTGCCACCAAGATATATTCATTTGAAAATGACGAAGGAAATGGACCGACGAAATCAATGCCCCAACAATCAAACACTTCCACTTCAAGAATATTTTGTAAAGGCATTTCATTGCATTTGGAAATTCCTCCGGTTCTTTGACAGTTGTCACATCTTTGAGCATGCTCATGCGCATCTTTGAATAAAGTTCGCCAATAGAATCCAGATTGTAAGACTTTGGCTGCAGTTCTTTCTCCATTGTAGTGACCACCATATGGCGAGTTGTGACAATGCCATAATATGCTTGTGGCCTCCTCTCTAGTGACACACCTTCTCAGCAAATGATCAGCTCCGATTTTTAACAAATACGGATCATCCCAAACATAACGATCTGCTTCCCTAATGAATCTCTTCTTCTGGTGCCAATTGAAATCATCCGGTATTAATCCAGATACTTTGTAATTAGCCAAGTCAGCAAACCATGGCCTTTCTTGCACCATAAGCAATTTCTCATCAGGAAACTCTTCAAGGACTTCTCGTTCATGTTTGGTCACCTCATTGTTCACTAATCTCGATAAATGATCAGCCACCAAATTCTCAGTCCCTTTTTTGTCTCTGATTTCAAGGTCAAACTCTTGTAGCAAGAGCATCCATCGGATGAGTCTCGGCTTGGAATCAGACTTTGTTATCAAATATTTGATAGCTGCATGGTCAGTGTACACAATAATCTTTGAACCAATTAGATAAGAACGAAATTTCTCAAGTGTGTACACTATTGCAAGCAATTCTTTCTCTGTTGTTGCATAATTGATCTGAGCATCATTCAAAACTTTGCTTGCATAGTGTATAGCATGAAAAATGTTGTTCTTTCTTTGACCAAGCACTGCACCCACAGCATAATCACTAGCATCGCACATAAGTTCAAAATTAATTGTCCAATCAGGTGCTATGATTATAGGTGTCGTTGTCAATCTTTCTTTCAAATCATTAAAAGCAGTTAAACAATCATGATCAAAATTAAATGACTTATCTTTGTTAAGAAGATTGCTTAACGGTTTGGCAATCTTTGAGAAGTCTTTGATAAAACACCTGTAGAATCCGGCATGACCAAGGAAACTTCGGACTCCTTTGACATTAACTGGAGGTGGGAGCTTCTCAATGACTTCAACCTTTGCTTTGTCAACCTCAATGCCTTTGGAAGAAATCTTGTGACCAAGTACTATGCCTTCCGTCACCATGAAATGACACTTCTCCCAATTTAGAACCAGGTTAGTTTCAATACACCGCTTCAGTACGATGTCCAAATTATGCAGACAGTGATCAAATGATGGACCAAAAACTGAGAAGTCATCCATGAACACTTCAATGCATTTTTCAATGAAATCAGAAAAGATGGCTTGCATACAGCGTTGAAATGTTGCCGGTGCATTACATAAACCAAAAGACATCCTTCTATACGCAAAGACACCAAAGGGACATGTGAATGCTGTCTTCTCATGATCTTCGGGATTGACAGTGATTTGATTGTACCCCGAATAACCATCTAAGAAACAATAGAATTCTTGGCCTGATAATCTCTCAAGCATCTGATCCATGAACGGTAATGGAAAATGATCTTTTCTGGTAGCTTTGTTAAGTCTCCGATAATCAATGCACATTCTCCATCCCGTAACTGTCCTTGACGGGATCAACTCATTCTTATCATTGGTGATCACCGTCATTCCTCCCTTCTTTGACACTACCTGAACTGGACTCACCCAAGCACTGTCTGAAATCAGATAAATCATACCAGCTTCAAGTAGCTTCACCACTTCTTTTCTCACAACTTCCTTCATGGTTGGATTCAAGCGACGCTGAGGTTGCGCCACAGGCTTGTAATTCTCCTCCATCATGATACTGTGCATACAATAAGACGGGCTGATACCCTTCAAGTCAGATAACACTCATCCAATCGCTTCCTTGTTTGCTTTCAACACCTGAATCAAGCTCTTCTCCTCCTGAACTGACAATGAACTACCGATGATGACCGGCTTTTTATCACCTTCTTCAAGAAACACATATTTCAAGTGTGATGGTTAAGTTTTCAATTCAAGTTTCACCTCGACTGGCTTCAGTTCATCCTTCAATTATTCTATTTTTGCCTCAAGAGGAGATACTTCTTCCAACTCATCAAGTTTCTTCAAAAAATCTTCGATTTCTTGTTCTTTGTCAGGATCAAGTTCATTAAAAGCATCTGTTAGGGCTTGTTCCAAAGATGACGGTTTGTGTAATTGCTTTCTTGCATCAATGATGGCTTCATCAGTGGCATCTAATTTGAAACATGCACCTTTGTCTTTGGGATGCTTCATTGCTTCCCACAAATTAAAGCTAACCTCCTCATCTTGAACTCTAACTTTCATGATCCCATCATCACTATCAATCATCATTCGTGCCGTTTTAATAAAAGATCTTCCAAGAATCAATGGCACATCATCATCCTCTTCAATGTCCATCACTACGAAGTCAATAGGAAACATGAATTTATCAACTCTGACTAACACATCTTCAGCAATTTCTGATGGTCGTGTGATGGACTTATCAGCTAACTGCAATGTCATCCTTGTACGTCTGATATCAAGACCACCTATCCTTTTAGTAACAGACAACGGAATAAGGTTGATACTTGATCCCAAATCAATTAGAGCCTTTCCAACATTGACATTCCCTATAGTGACAGGCAATGTAACTCTTCCCGGATCTTTTTCTTTTGTTGGTAGGGTTCTCTGAATGATTGCACTACAACTAGCATCCAAATGAATGGTTTCTTCATCTGTGTACTTTCTCTTCTTGGTCAGAATTTCTTTCATGAACTTTGCATAAGTGGGCATCTGCTCTAAGGCTTCAGAGAAAGGAATATTGATCTGCAATCTTTTGAAAATATCTAAAAACCTTGCATACTGCCTCTCCTTATCTTTCTTTGACTGCACATGAGGGTAGGGTAAATTTTGAACAGGAGGATTCTTCAGACTACTTTCACCTTTCTTTTCTCTCACCTTTTGATGTTTCATCTTACTCTCCTCACTTATTTTTTTCTGATTTTCATTTTCAACTAATTCTCCCTCATTGTTATTTTCTTCTGATCCCATCTCACGTTCTTTTTTATCTCTCTCTTGTTTTTCTCTCGCTTCCACCACTGCCTCCCCAGTCTGCAGGTTATCTCCAATGCCTTTTCCAATCTCCTTACCACTCCTGGTCGTTATTGACTTGCAATGCTCCTTCGGGTTGGTTGTGGTGTTGGCATTGAAAGATGACGATCCGCCTTGATCATTCTTGTTAGCCACTTGCTTGGCTATCTGACCAATTTGAGTTTCAAGGTTTCTCAACACCGCATCATTTCCTCGCTGATAAACTTGGTTTTCTTGGTGAAATTGCAGTAAATGTTGTTGTTGTTGCTGATTTTGCTGTTGTTGCATTTCCATGAACTTGCGCAAGGTTTCTTCCAAGTTGGAGTTTTGGTTTTGTTGAGGAGGTGGCTGCGTATAACTCTCATATTGCTTTTGTCTGTTTGAAGAACCAGCATCCTGTCTCCAACCTTGATTGTTGTTTGAATTTCCGCTTCTTTGATAACCAGAATTGTTCTGATACGGTGCTTGTCTTTGTTGGTTCTGATTACCCATGTAGTTGATTTCCTCATCTAGAGGACAATGACCTGTTGGGTGGTCTCCAGTGCAAAGTTGACAATACGCGACCTGCTTGTGTTTGCTAGACCCTTCCTGCATCTCCTTCATTTGTTGCGGAAGCTTTGTCAATTGCTTTGTTATTTCCTCCAATGATTGCGAAATCAATTTATTCTAAGCTAACATTGCATCACTTGTACCAAGCTCAATCACACCAGGTTTTCTTTGGGACGGATTTCTGCTATAATCACCTTGATGGTCACTCAGCGCCATTTTTTCAATAATTGCGGTTGCATCAGCGGCACTAAGTGACAATAAAGATCCATCAGCTGTAGCGTCTAGCAAGAGTTTGGTTTGTTGAAGCAGTCCGTTGCGGAAGATGTGAATCTGAGTGAGTTCATCAAAGCCATGACTAGGACATTTCCTCAACATAGATTTATATCTCTCCCAAGCTTCACAAAGTGTTTCATTCGCCCCTTGAGAGAACACGGCAATGCTTGTCTTTGCTTCCATGAACTTGTGGTGTGGAAAGAATCTTTCGAGGAATTTCTCTTCAAGCGTGTTCCAATTGGTCATAACTTCGATAGATTGATCAAGGTACCACTCCTTTGCTTTGCCAATCAAGAGTGTGGAAAACCTCTTTGGAACACCGATTCCTCCTCCGCTTCAGTGCCTCCGAGTGAACCAGCTATCTCGTAGAACTTGACAAGATGATTGTACGGGTCTTCATTCGGTAAACCTGCAAAAGGGTTAGCATGTAATAGTTGAAGATATCCCGTCTTCATCTCAGTTTGTATGGCTCCTGCACGTGGTCTTGCCAAGTGAGCCAAACGTCTCGGACTGTTATGACATGGTCCAGGAGTTTCCGGTTCTGTCATTGTTTCTTCTAAAATGTTAGATAAAAATGAACTAGAATCAGAAGTCCCTTCTTGCTGCTGTCTTTGTTTAGCTTGTTGCCTCTTTTTCCTGTTCCTGCTATTATTCTTTCGAGCCATTTTTTCAATTTCTGGGTCGAAGAGTAAGTTTTCTGTAGGAGTTTTACCTCGCATAAACAAGATTTAACAATCTACCAAAAAAGTTAGCATGCACAAGGGTAAAAAGTAACTTAAAAACAGAAAGGAAAAGGAAAATATAAAGTGCAAAATTGCTTAAAACTATCGAAATTGTTGCAATACTTTTAATTGGTAGTAGTGATTGCATTGAACATGTATTTATCCCCAGGGTGCATGGTTCGAATCACTACGGAGGCAAAAACACTACAAGGGGGGTAGTGATTAAGCTGGTAACGAGCAGCGGGGCTTCAGCATCTGTGTGGCTGGTCGCCGGGCTGTTACAGTATCCACATGGACTAGTGTGATATTAATAGTCTTTCAACGATAACCATAACTTTAAGTGTGAATTTGTCTATTGATTTGTTGTTGTAAAACTTTCGAACATAAAATAAAATTTCAATAAAAGATGATGTAAAATTCAAAGAGAATAAGTTGTCGGGATTAGAATCGAAATATCCATTCATATGCATTTACTTGAATATTGTTACATATATTTCAGTTATCAATCAATTTTATCACGTATTCCTCTCTTCGTACGTTTCCGTTCCCAGATAACGACGAGAAACTATTATATCGACCAATCCTTGATCCCTCAAGTGATTAATTGATACAATATCTTTTAAATCAAATACTTTGAGTGATTATCAAACCTAAATCCATCCCTAGAGTTTAGATTTGATAGATATTATCCTAGATCAAGAATTCAAAACATATATTCCTATACTATTTCAAATCCAAAGATTAACATAATAAAACAAGGATAATATCAAAATAGATTGAATTTCCAAAATATATATATATATATATAATCAAAAGATCAAGATAAATACATATTCAGAGAGTATTGTTCATCTAATCCCAACAACAAAGAGAAATTAGCTACTCATGTTCATATTGAGCTTACAAAGATGAAAGAACATGAGATGAATGAACATCATGAATTGATTCCTCAACTTCAATGAGTTATCCACCTTCAAATATACTACACACAGCTCTTTAGGGTTTCTCTCTGTTTTCTGCTCTGAAAGTTAACAAGATGATCCCTTTTCTGTTCTGAAAATTCTATTTATAACAGGTCCTAATTTAACATGGTCGTTCAGCGACTAGCATGCTCGCCCAGCGACTAGACTACTTCACAACTGAGTTTGCTGACACGTGGCCCACTGACCGTCAGATCTTCCTTTCTTCGCCGGTGGTCGCCCAGCGAGCAGTAGCGACCATTCCTGGCTGCTGGTCGCTTGTGGCGATGACTGCACTGCCTTTTTGGTTGATATCCTTCGCTGATGGTCGCTAATGGTCGCCCAGCGAGCTCCTAAAACTTCAAAATCCTTTTTCTGCATCAACCACACAACTTTAAGCACAAAAACCTGTACAAATAGCTGGAATTAAGATAATAAAACCAAAATATACATATGTACACAAATTATGGAGTTTAGATATCATAACTTGCAAAACAAGTCAACAAATGCCTTCTTTTAATATGAAAATCAACTACTTTTCAGCACTTATCACCCCCCATCCACAGCGACCTTGTCCTCAAGGTTGAATTGGGGGTAAGCTTGTTGCAATTCAGACAATGGTTCCCAAGAAGTATCTTCAGGGAGAAGTCCTGACCATTGGATGAGCACATGAGAGGTGGTTGCGTCCGGGGAATGGCGCCAGCCCAAGACTGCGAGAGGTTCAATGACAAGCTCGTCATCTTCGTTCATTGGAGGCAACGGAAGAGAGTCGTTGGTGTGATCATGGCAAGGCTTCAGCTGGGAAACGTGGAACACTCGATGAATTCGGCTACCAGCAGGCAGGGCAAGTTCAAAAGCGACAAGACCCATAGCACGGGTGATTTGGAAGGGACCAAAGTAACGCTTGGCAAGTTTTTGAGTACGAGGACCAGAGACCGAAACCTGTCGATAAGGGCGAAGTTTCACATAGACATAATCGCCTTCTTTGAAAGGATGGGGCCGGCGGTGTTTGTCTGCAAATCGTTTCATGTCTTCCTGTGCTTTCAACAACTTTTTGCGCAATGTTTGCAGAACAATTTCACGATTGGTGAGGAGTGAATCCAGAGCCTCAATGGAAGTAGTGCCGGACAGATACTGAGGTAATGAAGGAGGTTTCTTGCCATAAACCACTTCGAATGGGGTGTAGCCGGTTGATGAGTGTTGGGAGGTGTTGTAGTGCCACTCGGCCCAATGTAAAAATTCACCTCATTTCTTTGGTTGAGTGTGAACAAAGCAGCGCAAGTATTGTTGGAGTGCTTTGTTAACGATCTCAGTCTGGCCGTCGATTTGGGGATGGTACGCCGTAGACAATCTGAGAACAGTGCCACTCAAAGTAAATAGTTGTTGCCAAAATTTGCTAACGAAAATAGGGTCCCGATCGGATATAATACTCTTGGGTAGGCCATGTAAACGGCAGATCATTTTGGCAAACAGGTCAGCAACCTTAGAAGCAGTGAAGTGAGTAGGAAGCATACCAAAATAGGCGGCCTTAGAAAAACGATCCACTACTACTAACACCACAGTAGAGTTCTGAAAAGATGGGAGACCAACCACAAAATCCATAGAAATATCTTCCCACACTCCATTGGGAATAGGGAGGGGTTGAAGCAGCCCGTATGGAGGGTGGGTAGGGTGTTTTGTCTGTTGGCAAGTTAAGCAAGCTTTGACAAAATTAGTGACATCACGCTGCATATTATCCCAATAGACATTCTCTTTCAATCGCCCCAATGTCTTTTGAATGCCACTATGACCACCAATATGGGAAGAGTGAAATTCTTGTAGTAACAGAGTTTTAATGGGTGAATCTGCAGGAATATAGAGTTTGTCCCGGAAGTAGAGAAGGCCTTGGATGATGCGAAAACCCGGGTAGGAATCAGGGGAAGCTTCAATTTTCTAAATGAGATCAATTAATCCATTGTCCTCAGTGAAGGATTTGCGGAGATGCTGGATGAAATCCCAATGAGGAACCGTAATCACGAGACATTGGGAAGGGTTCTCGTGAAGACGGGATAACGCGTCAGCCACGCGGTTTTGAGCGCCAGATTTGTAAAGGATCTCATAGGAATAGCCCAAGAGCGTGGCAAGGTAAAATTGCTGTTCTGGGGTTTGGATAACCTGAGTCATGAGTTCACGCAAGCTTCTTTGATCGGTGTGAATGATGAATTTGCGTCCCAATAGATAAGGTCGCCATTTCTTAACGGCTGAAGTGATTGCGCATAATTCCCGGACATAGGTGGAAGAAGATAACATCTTGGGGCAAAACTTGCAACTGTAGAAACAAATTGGGTGACCTTTCTGGCATAACACTGCTCCCATGCCGGTGCCGGAGGCATCAGTTTCAATGATGAAATCCTCATCAAAATTTGGAAGCGCTAAAACTGGAGCCTGGGTCATTGCTTGCTTCAAGGCATCAAACGCAGCCTGTGATGTTGGTGTCCATACAAAAGCATCATGCTTCAACAGGTCAGTAAGGGGAGAAGCGATCCTGGCATAGTTAGCAACAAACTTCAGGTAGAATCCCGTCAAACCTAGGAAACCACGAAGTTGTTTAACTGTTTTGGGAACGGGCCAGTCAAGCATAGCTTTAATTTTCTCCGGATCGGGCCCGACGCCTTCAGGTGATACAATGTGGCCCAAATAAGAAATAGAATTCTGGCCCAAGATACATTTGGATTGTTTCAGGAAGAATTGGTTTTGAACCAAGCATGTGAACACAATGTCTAAGTGAACAAGGTGATCTTCTAATGTCTTACTGTAGACCAAAATATCATCAAAGAACACAATGACAAACTGGCGGAGATGTTCTTGAAATAATTCATTCATTGTATTTTGAAAGGTAGAGGGCGCGTTGCCCAATCCGAACGGCATGACAAGGAATTCGTAATGACCCAAGTGAGTACGAAAAGTCGTTTTGTGGGTATCATCGGGATGCATACGGATTTGGTGATATCCGGAGCGCAAATCAAGCTTATAAAACCAACAAGTGCCATAGAGTTCATCGAGCAATTCATCAATAGTGGGGATAGGAAACCTATCCTTGATGGTGATGGCATTCAACGCGCGGTAATCAACACAAAATCGCCATGAGCCGTCTTTCTTCCGGACAAGTAAGACGGGGGAGGAAAAGGCACATGAACTAGGTTGGATGATACCTTGGGCGAGCATATTGTGAATTTGAAGCTCTATTTCGCGCTTTTGAAACTGCGGGTAGCGATAAGGGCGAACGTTAACCGGATCAGACCCAATGTGGAGAGGGATATGGTGATCGGTGTCACGTGGGGGAGGAAGAGAAGTAGGTTCGGTAAAGAGGTGGGAAAAGTTGTTGAGGAGGGTGTGTATAGCTGGGTCTATGGGGTTCGGGTTAGGTGTGGTAGTGGGGGTGATGGGTTGGAATTGAAGGAGGGTGTCGATAGCATGGGTGGATATGAGGCGCTTAAATTGGTGTAGAGAGGATTCTTGGGGTGGTGGTTTGGTTTGGCCCATGAGTTGGATAATGCGTCCGTCTCTACAAAAGGATAGGGTGAGGTGATCATAGTCGGTTAGGGAGGGTCCTAAGGTTTTGAGCCATTGAACTCCTAGTACAATTTCAGCTCCACTAAGGGGAAGAACAAATAAATCAACTAGGAAAAGGGTAGAGTTAATGTAGAGGGGGGTTTGATGGCATATGTGGGTGCAGCTAAGTTCTTCGCCGTTGCCGACTAAAACTTGGAATGAATGGGTGGGTTCCATGGTGAGGCCTAAGAGTTTGGCTACCCTATGTTGGATGAAGTTGTGTGTACGCTGTCAACAAGTACATTGAGGTTGTGTTTGTGGATTTGGCCCAATAATCTTAGGGTTTGGGGAATAGTGTGGCCCAATAAGTCATGGAGGCTTATTTGTGGGTTGGGTTGAATGGGTGGGTCGATGGGTTCGGGTCAAGGTTTAATTGGAGTAATGTGTTGATAAGGGTTTCAGATTGTTGGTCAAGGTTTTCAGGGTCGGTGATGAGGATAAAAAACTGGCGGCGGCAACGGTGACCGAGTTGGAAACGCTCATCGCAATTGTAGCAAAGGCCACGTTCAAGACGAGATTGGAGTTCGGTCGGGGTAAGGCGTCGGATGGGAAGAGATCGGGGAGTATTTGGTGGTTGGGTGTTGCTGGGGGAAGCTGCGTTGGGGTTGGGTGTTGTTGGTGTTGTCGCTGGTGAGGTAGTGATAGCGGGTCGAGGTGGGGGTCATTGGTTGGTAGTGGTGGGTTCAGGTCGACGGTAAGAGGTGTGGGTGTAGCGGTCGTTGAACTTCTCTTCCTGGAGTCTCGCCAGACTTATCGCATGAGTAAGAGATACCGGCTGGAAAGCGAGGACTTCACGACGGATGTCGACTTTAAGTCCTGAGATGAAGCAGCTCAGATAGAACTGTGGTGGTAAGCCGGTGATACGGTTGGCCAGAGCTTCAAATGATTTCTGGTAATCATTCACAGTGGTAGTTTGACAGAGCTTAAACAGGGCTCCTTTGGGGTCATCAAATTGAGAGGGAGCAAAACAAAGCTCCAGAGCATGAAGAAAAGCAGCCCAGGAGTGTAAGGACCCGTTTGAGTGCATCCACTAGTACCAGCTTAAAGCTTCACCTTCCATATAGAAGGATGCAATGTTTAAGCGTTGGTCTTCTGGTGTTCGATGGAAATCAAAAAATTGGTTGATTTTGAAAATCCAACCAAGAGCCTCCGTTCCGTCAAAACGAGGGATATCTAATTTGATGGAGGTGTTCGCAAAACCTGGAGCAGGTGGTGGATCTGGGGGTGTGAAACCCGGTGGACCAAGACGTGTTCGGAGTTGGTTGATTTCATTGTTAATGGTGGTGAGATCTTAACGGAAGTCCTGTTGGGTTCTGATGATGTTTTGGAGAGAAACGAACAGGTCAGTGATAGTAGGTGTTTGTGGCGGAGGAGTGGGAGGTGGATCCATAGCAATGAAAGCACCAGTGAAGGGAAAACTGTTTAAGTAAAAGAGAATAGTAAAGCTGCAGAGAAAATAAACACTCCTTAAGTGGAGCCGCCTCTAGGTTTTTCTGAATTCTTCTTATATCTCATTCATTCTTCCAATGATTACATATAGCATGAAAATCAGTGGACAGCTGTCCATTAAGACTAACTTACAGACAAAAGAACTAAAAGACAAAACTGAGCTGTCATACAAGGAATTAATTTGAAAAGGATTCCTAGGATTCTAATGATAAGAAGTAACATCCTTCACATGTGGAAATCTCTAGTCCAAGCAGGCTTGGTGGTTTTGCGTTTGCCTTTGCCCATAGGTTCTCCGAGTTGGGCCTCAGCAGCAGGGTCCATAACAAACACAGTATCTTGTAGTTGCCTGAAACATCATCTTGTAATTGTTCGTACAATAAGACAGGGGACCAAAACAAAACCCTCAAAGGTTGTTCACAAAAATGATAGTGCGACTGTTACGAGGATAATTCTCTCTAATTAACTTAGGTGGCTAATCCCACCAAATTCTCTACTAATCATAAAGACTTAAGGAGGCTAACTTATCGACGCAATGGTTTCTTTCTCAATAAATATGAGACACTATAATAGACATACTTCTAGCCAAAAACAAACTCTTGGTCAACTTGTTTGAAAATTGCCAAAGAACAATAGTGTCCTTAGAATACTTGTTAATGAATTAATTATAGAAGTTATGACTTGAAAATTTCTGTATTCAACTTTTTTCAAGTGTTCAAATTGTCACATATCCAATAAACTTTTTTTATATTTAACAAGTTAACATGACTTTTTTTCTAACAAGATCAATTTTTTAGCTAACGGCAGATAACTTATAAATGTAATAAAACTATTTTGTCATAAACTTATAATTTTTTAATAATTTTTTTAAAAAAAAAATTATTTATTAGTTATTTTAAGTAATATTTGAATTTATAGCTTACTATTCTAAAAATATTCCCTTATTATCTTAATTGAATAAAAGATTAAATATAATTAAAAAATATTTTTTATATCATTTCATATATTTATTAACTAGTTTATCGCTTGCTAAACATTTCAAAACTGTTTTTGCTAGATTCCTAAATGACCTCACCGACCATGTGGAGCTGAAAAAGACCCAGGTGTTTTTTATGAAGAATTAATGATTTAGATTTTACAATAGATGAATAGATGGTTTATATATGTGAATTCTAGAATGAGTCTTAATCAATGTTTTTAAAACCGGACCGGACCGACCGGTTCAACCGGTTGGACCGTGAACCGGACCAGTCACCGGTCCGGACAACACTGCTGAACCGTTAGTCCATAGAACTGGGGAAAAACCGACAGAACCGGTAGAAACCGGTCCGAACCGGGCAAACCGGAGAACCGTTCCCGGTTTTAGGGAACCGGCCGGATCAATTCTTGCCTACTTTTTTTTTGTTTTTTCTTTACTAAAATTCAATTTTTAATCATTATTTTCCAGACTTATTATTAATTTAAAAAGTTTAACTCTCTTTTGGGTTTTGGCTCATACAGTATTGTCTTTTTCCACCAAAACTTTAGATCTTGCATAAAATTTTAGATCCAAAAAATAGCTTCCACCAACAATGACTTTGTTTTTGTGTGTTTGCAACACATTCAAAAATAACTTCTTTTGATGATTTCATCATTCTAACTTCTTAAATAGCCACGCCATGAACTTAGAACAAGTAAGATTCTTGATTTATTTATTTTTCTTTGTATGTTTGGAAGCAAGTTCAATTATATGGTTTCTATGAATTTGAGGAGAGAGACAGAGAGAAGAAGAAAATAAAATGAAGCATGAGTTTGAAGAAAAAAAAGAAAAGAAAAAAAAAAGAGATGAAACATGATGTTGAAGAAGAGTAGATATGGGAGAATTTGAGAAGAGGAGTGCGGCTCACTGTTTTCATTCCTTTGGCATTGACTTATATATAATAGTTATGGTTAGTATATTGGGCTTGGGCCATTTTTTTTTTGAAATGTGGGTTAGTGTAAATAAATATTTGTGTTTTTTATTTTTATATTATTGAAATGTGAATTTGGTGTTGATATTTGTATATTTTATTTTATTTTTTATTTATTTATTTATTTAATATCCGGTTCAACCGGTTCTATAAACGGTTGAACCGATTGAACCGTAAACCAGTGGTCATACCGGTTCAACGTCCGGTCCGATTTTTAAAAACATTGGTCTTAATTAAATTGGCTATCGTGGTTGAATGGGATGCTATACATTTGCCCAACTAATTAATGACCAAATTTTAAAATTTTATATCAAAGTCTATAATTCAATCCGTCAATTTATCTGTTATCAGCTAGTTATGTGCTATCTACTCTATCTTTATTTTAGGGATGATAATTTGACACATATCTAGTAGGTACCGACAAAAAAAATCTATAATTGGTAAGGTAAATGATGAAGTATCAAAGTAAGTATAAAAATTATCGTATCCGCAGGGATTGTTCCGAATCAAACGAAAATAATTGAAATCATACGAAAGTAAATTTGCATTAATTAAAAGGGGGGTTTCTTTAGAATTAGGGTTCTAGAAAAATAACGGCAAGAAAATAGGATTTGATTTCAGGAGAAGAAGACGATTGGACCTTTTCGGTTCATCTAATTACTATCATCTTGGTAGTTCATGCATGTTAACAAATTACAAATTCAGTTTCACGATTCGATTAAAAAAAGTAATTATGCTCAATCTCTTGATAACATAATCCTCTCCCTTGATCATAACTCCCTAATCTCTTAGGTGATTTATGATCAATTGAGGTTTTGGCACTTTAACCTTTGAATTCTCGATTAACAATTCAAAATCTCTTAAGTAACGGTTAATTGAATAATTATTCCTAGATCGATAAATTTATTCCTACTCTCATAGTCAAACAAACAATTGGATTCATCACACAATTGGCCAAATCATGCAAAGCATTAAACAAAAGGAATAATTAACTGAAACTAACTTCGTAATTCATTAAGATATCATATGAAACTACATGGTTCAAGAGTAATAGCAATTAGAATCCCCTAAGATCCAATCATAGGAATTTAGCTACTCATAATTGAATTAATAAAATAAAATAGAGTAATAGAATTCATTACAAGTAAGATTGGAATGTGTTTCCACACTCGAAATCTTGCTTGAGCACTTCTGGAATCGCCTCAGAGAAATAGTTCCTTGCCGTCAAAATTCTCTTTTTTTAATTCTGACCGAAAATCCCAATTTATAGAACTAGGTTATGGGCCCGCGCTTGGGCGCAAATGGCAGGGAATATGTATTTATTCTCTTCATGTAGCTCTTGATCTTAGCTTTCATTTGCCGCAAGTCCCGCGTCATTCCGAGTTACGGAACTCCAGATATGGTCAAAATACCGGGGAGACGTCATGATGCAAATTGTGCTGATTTTTCTTCTTTTTCTTGTGCTTCAAGCCAACTTGTAACGATGTTATTTTCTCTTTATTTCATTGCGGAAAACGTTATAAAGCTACCTAAAATGCCTTGAAATATGGTTAGCAACATGGTAATGACGTGAAGTCATCAGTAAAAACCCGCATTTTGAGTATAAACATGAATACGGGTAATTACCCGAAAAAATGAGCAGGTCCGTATGGGCGGGTACGAGTACCTAAGTACCCACCCCTCCCTATATCCACATTATATTTATTTATTTTATTTATATTATAATATAATTATATATGGATATAAATTTTTTAAAATACAACACTATTAAACTATTATATTTTTTGTACTACGTTTATTTTGGTTTCGTTTGGAGTAAGGTATAGTCCCTCCCCCCAAGTACGTATTTTTTTTCTAGTTGTATTTATATTATTATGATGGGAGTGTTAAAATGTATCAATTTAGTTGAATGTCTACTCACTCCTCGATGCATAAATATGTTTTTATCTTATTAAACAAAACTATTACACATTTTTAATAAAAATGTTTATTTATAACACAATATTGCAAATGCAATGTGAATATGTCATCAAATATATGGATGTTAGCATGAGGTTAGTAATAATTTTGTTTATAATTTTCATAAGCCAACATTAAAATCTTTTATTTTTTTAATTCTATTAAAATAATATGATATTTTATAATTGATCGATTTTTTTTAATAAGAATACGGGTAACAGGTACGAGTATGGATGCTTAGGTATCCTATAGGGTATGGGCACAAGTATAAATATTGTTACCCACGCGGATATATGAATGGTACATATATTTTGTGAATGGTACAGATATTTTTTCAAGTTACGAGTATAGAAATGAATATTATAGTAGCCTACTCATGACTCATCCATTGTCAATGTTATCCCTAGTTCATTTACCATCTAGTATTATCAAATATTCACTGCTAGTTACAAAACTTAACCCAAAAATTAGAAAAAGATGAGAGTGTATAAATATGGAAGTGTACGTGTTACCATTAATTTTTTGTCATAGTCATTATCTGGACTTATTATCTTTAGAATTCGTTCATGTTGTTATTGCATATAGGAGCTGTAATTCTCTTTTTCTTGGTGGAAAAATTTGTAAATATAGTGACAAAAAAAGAACTACTATGATCAATCAAATTTTGGGTCAATGTATGGCGGAGGCAACGTGAAAGAGTGATTCATATCGCTCTATGTGAAAATGTTGTTTGCTAATGTTGGATTTGTAAAAAAAAAATATTGCAACGGTGTGGAACACTTACCAAAAATCTATTTGTACAATGCATCGTCGGTTTTTTTTTCCTTTTTTTAAATTCTTTGGTTTATATACATTATAAAATGAAATATAAATTCAAGAAGGAGGAATACTTAGTTGCGTACAAATTCAAGAAAAAATTATTTAAACACACACTCATCGATGAAGAAAAATTAAAACAAAATTAATATTGTAACTTGTAACATCACTTAATCATTTTTTATTTTTTTTGCTCATGTGTGTGTCTAAGTAATTATTTTTTGGGTTTGTACCCAAATAAATACAGTATTGCTCTATAAGAGAGGAATACTAAAACCAATTGCCATGTCCACAATATCCGTGCCTTTATCAATCACAAGTTGCCACAAAGATCCTTCCACCAACACAACGCTCTTATATGAATTAATTACATACGTGTTCAACTAATCTTTATTTCTTTTTAAATAAAAGAGGGCAAAGCCCAATTGTTCAATTAATATTCAGCGTAACTAGACTATATAATCTCTATTATATATATTACAAGATTCACACGGAGCTTTCTCGTGCATTCTTAATAGTAATTGCTTATGTGAGATTCAATTAGAGTTTCTCTTGCTTATGTGAGATTCAATTAGAGTTTCTCTTGCTTAGGTGTCATTCAGAGTTTTTAGCTTAAGTGTCATTCAGAGTTTTTAGCTTAAATATGTTGTTCGAATCCCACCGGCAATAATAATTGAATTTTTATAATATTTTATGGAAAACTACCTTTCTTTTTGTAGAGAAACTTAGGAGTACTTTATTATTATTAACAAAAGTATGTTGTTCGAATCTCATTGACAACAACAATTGAATTTTTATAATATTTTTTTTTGTAAGACTCTTTCAAATATTATATTTTTTTGTTTTCTTTTTATAGAAACTTTTTCAAATATTATATTATTTTTTTAAACTCTCAAATTTTATTTTATTTTTTTCTGAAAACTCTCTCAAATATTATATACTGTATTTTTTTTAGAAACTCTCACAAATATTATATTTTTTATAGAAACTCTCAAATATTATATATATATATATATATATACACATTTTTTATTTTTTATTTGGTAAACCACATGTATCATCTGTGCGAAGTATCTACCACTTGTGCGACACTACCTTGGTACATTTTTAATATTTTAATTTTTTAAAATGAAGGAACACTTATATTTATATTACTTTGAATCAAATTAAAATAAAAAGGTACACTATTTTTTTCATGGATAAGATCACTCGAAGAATTGAAGTCTTGAACCCAAAAAACAGCTTATGACATATCTGTAAACTTTTTTTTTTACATAAAAACATTTTATTTTATTTTGAAGAAAAAATTATATTAATTATAGACAAAAACAAAATAGAAGATTTTGAGAGAGAGAGAGAGAGAGAGAGAGAGAGAGAGAGAGACTCTCGGTGTTGGAGAATGAGAAAAGGCAAGAATTTCCCACCTCAATATTAAAAATACACATTGACGAATTAAAATTTGAGTTCCAACTGCGAGAATTATCCTTATTTTCATATTTTATCATGGGGAAAACTTATTCAAAATTTTATCTACCACGAAGAAACGTGATCTCCATGATGAAAAGTGTATGTAAATCATAGTGAGAACTAAGCACGAAAATTTAATTGATATTCATTAAAAAAAATATAATTAACAACTATTTTTTGTTGATGAAGCCTATATAGAATCATGTAATGAAGACGGAAGAGAGATAGAGATAGAGAGAGAGAGAGAGAGAGATCTTAGTGGTGTAGAATAGAAAACGGGGAGCACTTTTCACCCGACTATTAAAAATACATATTGACTAATTAAATTTTGAATGCCGACTGCAGGGGTTATCCATATTTTCATATTTAATATTTTATCACGGGGATCATTTATTGAAAATTTTATTTAGCACGATAAAAAATGATCCCCCATGATGAAAATTGTATGTAGAAGATAGTGATAACTTGACACGAGAATTTTTTTGATATTCATTAAAAAAGTAATATTGAATTAGCAACTATTTTATTGCTGATGGAGCCCCTATAGAGTCCTGTGACGGAGACGGGAAAGAGAGAGAGAGAGAGAGAGAGAGAGAGAGAGAGAGAGAGAGAGAGAGAATCTTCTCTCTCAGTGATATATAATAGGAAATGAGTAACACTTCCCACTCCACTATTAAAAATACACATTGACTAATTAAAATTTGAATTTCGACTAAGGGGGTTTTTCCATATTATGTGTCCATCGCATTTTCATTAGATTACCTATGGCTTATGAAATCTTTGAAAAATATAAAATAAATTAATATAATTTTGATTTTTTATAATTTATGCTATTTTAAACTTTCCATAACCTTCGTTCGAACTTTTTTAAAACCTTAATTTATTAATGTTAGTGGAGAGATTCCACATAGGTTTTCTCATTTGACGCTCACGCATGAAAATTGCTTCTTTGTGGTACGGTGAAAAGAAAAATTTTGAGAATAGAAACAGGGTCAAAGTATGTTAATATTCATTTAAAAAATAGTATAAAATTTACAATTATTTTTTGTTCATGAAGTCCTACAAAGTCCTAAGTTAAAGATATATCGTATTTTCATACTCAAATAAACTAAAAGAAATCAATCTCATAGACAATCGAAAAAACGTGTATAACCTTCTAAATAATATAAAATGAAAAAAAGACATAGACAACCTTCAAAAGAAAAAATAACATATGAAAATAAATATTATTGAAAAACATAAAAATTATCTCGTGTTTGACAATGAACCTAATGTAAATTTTCTATAAATAGTGGGCTCGAGATGGAAAAAAAATCAAGGTATATTTTAATTTTATGTGTACAGTCCCAAAAAATCTTAAGGCCATGAAAAATTAAATATTTTCCTTTGAGAATGAAGTTTATAATTATTTTATATTTATAGAATCACTATATAGTTTCGAGGATGAAGATCATGAGATAAAGAATTTATTTCATAATAGTGTAAAATAGAAAGCAAATTAATACTCTTAATATCGCTTTATTCTGTACATGATTAAATCTATATCATGCAAAACCTATCTCAATTTTACCTTAGAATTTTAAATCAAATTAATCAAATAATATATCAAAATACCCCAATACAAAATTGAGATCTATTTTTGAATTTGTAGTATTTGCCATTCCGTCAAGAAGAAAAGGAAAGAAAAAAAAGAAGGAATTGTTCTCTTATTAATCTGATTAGAACTTGTCTTGTATTTGTTAAGAACGTGTTCAACAGAGGTCAAACATAGATTATATTGATATATAATTAGCATATATACACACAATTGACTAATTATAAGGAGTGACACAGTCATGACTCATGAGAAGGTATCAAATAATTTTTATTTTTTGACTCAAAATTCGTCCATTGGAATAAAATAATAGTTAGTGCTCAAGACCTATTCTAGTAATTTTTAATTAGTAAAATATTATTTTAGGAGAAATTAGTTAGTAAAATTCTGGAACTTGATCAAACTTAGATTTTATTTTTTTTTTGTAGAGTGATCAAACTTAGATGTGAAATGAATATGGAAATGTATGCCGTACTAGGAAACTAAAATCATGAATATGGAAATGTTCAAACCAACATGATAATATACATATATATTTCACTTGTTGTCCTTTCAAAATTTTATATTTTAATAGAAAATTTAATAAAAAACTAACTTCTATTGGTTGACATTCATATGAGTACTTAACAAATGAAATATGTGTGTGAGCTGGGTCAATTTGATCTTGGAAAGAAGAATTAAGGTTATGTGTAGCAGTTAAAGAACAATTCATCTAATAATAAAAATATTATACACCCTTTTGATTAATTATAAGATTTACCAGGTCTTTTTTTTTTTTTTTTTGCTAAAGAGAAAAATATAGAATTGTTCATTGTCACCCGCTTATAAATAGATGTTACGTTAGCATTGTGAAATATCTCAAACTTATATAAACATATATACAAGCAAAATACCCAAATAGAATTGCTCTAGAAAATATGAAGTCTACTTTCTTGTTTATCACAGCCTTTTTGGCCTTAGTTTCATGTTCCTTTGCCTTTGATCCAAGCCCTCTACAGGACTTTTGTGTGGCTATCAATGACACCAAGGATGGTGGTAATTATGTTTTTTATTTTATTTTATTAGTTGTCTATTAAATTGTGATTGAACTGATTCAGCTATGATTTTAATATTCTATTAATTCAATTTCCAGCCTGAATAGTACATGATTTTTCCAATAAATTTGTTTTGTAGTGTTTGTGAATGGAAAATTCTGCAAGGATCCAAAACTTGCTACAGCGGATGATTTCTTTTTCTCAGTGAAAGAAGGAAACACATCAAACCCACTTGGTTCTAAAGTAACTCCAGTTGCTGTTAATGAGATATTAGGATTAAACACCCTTGGTATCTCTCTTGCTCGCGTTGACTTTGCACCTAGGGGACTCAATCCTCCACATACTCACCCTAGAGCCACCGAGATTCTTATAGTGTTGGAGGGTACTCTCTATGTTGGTTTTGTTACATCTAATCCACAAAACCGTCTCATCACGAAAGTTCTCAACAAAGGAGATGTCTTTGTGTTTCCAATTGGTCTCATTCATTTTCAATTGAATGTGGGATATGGAAATGCAGTTGCCGTTGCTGGACTTAGCAGCCAGAATCCAGGTGTCATCACTATTGCTAATGCTGTATTTGGGTCTAATCCAAAAATATCTTTAGAAGTTCTCTCCAAAGCTTTTCAAGTCGACAATAATGTAGTGAACAATCTTCAAAAACAATTCTGGTACGACAATAACTAGAAGATGTATGTTATGTCTATGATTTTTTATAATGCAACTATATTGATCATTGTAATAGTTATAATTAAATAAAAATACACACTTGAATAAAATGCAAGAATTGATATATGTTCCTTGCTCTTATATTCTTGTTTGTATCATTTGAATAAAATATAATTTATATTTTATTAGATATATATTTTTGCCTTTTCGCTTATCTTTATTTTAAATTTTACTTTGATTGTCCTCATTTTTAAGTTTTCAATTTAATGTTACTAACTTTAGAATTAGTTGGTCCATTTTTGTGGAATTTTGACTTAACTCTATATAAAACAAGTGACGTGTCAAACAACAATCAAAGTGATTAGTAGTTACGTAAAGGCTTGAAAATTTTAATTTGCAAAACTCTCAAATTGATTTGGCTCGATCCAAAAATCAAACTTTCATTTTTAATTCGAATTATTTTGAACAAGTGTTATATATCCCGCGTAGGAATAGAAAAAACACTAAAATCTTTTGCCATTTACCACATATGTAGCTCACCAAAAAAATGTGACGAAGTTTAAAATTGTCAAATGCAAATTAATTAGATTACAGTAGTCTGTCTATGCGACCTAAATTATGTAGTAAACTAATGCTATACAAGTTTTTAATAATTTTTACGAAAGATATTTAGGGCTGGCCCAAAAATATCGCAGCTCGTATAACGTCGAGTTTGAGCATTTGGCTCAAGTCAAGCCGGTCGATCCCATATAGGTCAAGTAATTTGTCTTGAAATTTTTTTGTATGTACATACAAATTAATTTTGTACTAAAAGAATTCGGTTGTGAGGAGGGAACTCGTATCCACATGTTTTTTAAGGAAAATAGTTCTCATTGATGGTGATGAAAACTTCATACATATATTTTGGTAACTTCAAAAAAAAATTAGACACATTTTTAGTCCACGCATAAAAAAAAAGCACATCATATAATTTTTATTTTGTAGAAATATCATATAATTATTTAAAAAATTTATATTATTATTATTATTTCTTTTTAGTCAAGTATTACTATTACTATTTATTTGTATGTGTCCAAATTTTTGTATACGTATAAAAGTTTATTAATTAATGTTGTGGATCAAGTTAAGGTGGGAATAAAACTTTATTTTCCCTTGGTATGAAAGTAGGTTATCACATGATATTGCCTGTTCCATCAGTTTTTATTTATTTTGATAGAACAAATGCTAGCTACTACTACCAAAAGAAATAAAAATGAGAATAAACCATGATTTTTTGACGAAAATTAGGATACATGTAGTGACGGTCTGGGCCGTCTATAAGTTAGTGACGGCCAGATCCGTTACAAAATTTTCAAATCCGTCACAAACATTTAAAAACCAATAAAAAAAGGAACAAAATCCGTCCAGAATTTATTGACGGCCATTTCCGTCACAAAATCTTCATTTAATGACGGCCACAGTCGTCACAAAGTCTTGACGCACTTATTGACGGATATTTCCGTTACTAAATTTGGAGGATTTCAAAAAAAAAAAAGAGCCGTTGGCAGGCTCTGTCCGCTGTAGTCTTGGGCAGTGCGCAACATTTATTGACGGAAATTTCCGTCACTAACTGTTGGTCCAAAAAAATCACGCGTTTTCCCATGTGGCCTTCAACGGTCATGTTCTTCATTGCCTTCAATATATCAACTTCATTGCCTTCCAATTCATTTGCAACAATTCTACTAAAATTTCTACTCTCACTAAAATTTCTCCAACATCTCACTAAAACTTCTACATTTTTCTTAGTTTTTTGTTCTTCTTCAAAGTTTTGATTCGCAATAATGTAAGTGTTTTCTCCTCTTTGATATTTGTTTATGTTAATATTTGAATGATATTGTGTATTTATATTAATTGTTATTTTTAAATTTTAATGTAGAAAATGTAGCTTGGTTCATCTTGCTGCTGTTGGAAGTTGAATATGTTTACATTGCTTGACATAACTAGTAAGTATAATTTTATTTTGTTAAGTTTAATTGTATTATTTTACAAGTCAGAAACTTTTTTTATTTTTATTTATTTTCGTCCAAAAAAAGCTACATTTTTATTTTCGTAAAAAAAAAAGGTATTGCTGAAACTTTTATTTAATAAAAAAAAGCTACTTTTATTTATTTCGTAAAAACTATTATTTATTTCGAAAAAAAAGCTACTTTTATTTATTTTTATTTTTGATATATCTGAAACTTTTTTTTTTTGTTAATTTTGATTTAGATATTGCTGTTTGATTCGACGGTTGATTCATCGGTTGGTATTTGGAGTTTAGCTTTGTAAACTTGAAGTCAGACACTACTCTACATACCAAGTAAGTAATATAATTTAGATTAATAAATATTTGTATATAAATCAAAATATGTTTGCTGCTGTATTTATTTTTTTTTTATTTGAATTAAAAATTAAAACTTTGTATGTCTTTTAATTAAAACTTTGTATGTAAAATAAACTTTGTATGTCAAGTTTGTAAACTACTAGTAAATTATTTTTGAAATGAAATTATTTATATAATAATTAAACAAGTATGTGATAATAGTTAGTAAACCGCCATATTTATTCTAAACTACCATATTGTAAAGAAAATTATTACCATATTGTAAAAAAAAAAAACTAGGGAATTAGTTAAAACTTTGTATGTCACATAGTATAAACTTTGTATGTCATATAGTTAAATCGAAGATATTTTAATTTTTAATTTATTCTAGACTTTAATTTTAATTTAAATATTTAAATAAAAACAATATAATAAAAAAAATTCATTAAGTAAATTATTTTCGAAGATTAATTAATAAACTTTTTATGATATAATAGTTAGTAAACTTCCATATTTATTACTAAACTATACCATATTGTCAAAAAAAACTACGATATTGTAAAATAAATATCTAGTGAATTATTTTAAACAAATTTGTTGGTAGTAAATTATTTATTTTAATTCTTGAAGACATCCACCTATTAAAACTTTGTATGTAATAAAAACTTTGTATGTCACATAGTATAAACTTTGTATGTCATATAGTTAAATCGAAGATATTTTAATTTTTAATTTATTCTAGACTTTAATTTTAATTTAAATATTTAAATAAAAACTATATAATAAAAAAATTCATTAAGTAAATTATTTTCGCAGATTAATTAATAAACTTTTTATGATATAATAGTTAGTAAACTTCCATATTTATTACTAAACTACCATAATGTAAAAAAAAACTACGATATTTTATTATGTAATTTTATGACAATTATCGTACTTTGTAAGTATTATTAAGACAATTATCGTACTTTTTAATTTATCTAATTATCGTATGTATCGTATTTTATCATTGTTCGTTATTGAATTTTTATTTTATATTATTATTGTGTTAAAAATTTAATAAATGTTTTATTATATATTTAAAATTAAAAATGATGATATATTATTTTTTAATATATCTAAAAAAAAACGTTTTTTATGTTTTTTTTAAATAATTAATTAATTTATTTTTGAAAAATAATTAATAAAACAATTAAAATAATTATTTTTTAAAAATATTTAAAAATAAAAATGATAATATATTATTTTAATATATGTAAAAAAAAAAACGTTTTTTATGTTTTTTTTAAATAATTAATTTATTTATTTTTGAAAAATAATTAATAAAACAATTAAAATAATTATTTTTCAAAAAAACTTAGTGACGAATTTTGTGACGGCCTAAGCCGTCACAAAATAAGCCAAGAATTTTTGACGAATCTGACACATTATTTTGTGACGACCTAGGCCGTCAATAATTTAAATTTTGCGACGACCTAAGCCGTCACTAAGTGGTGTTCAGAAAAGCTGCCCTTCACATTTTGCGACGGCCTGGGCCGTCACAAAGTGTCGTCACTTAGTTTGTGACGACCTGGGCCGTCACAAACTTTTCCACGAGCGTTTTCTTGGCAGATTGAGGCCGTCACAAAGTCGTCACAAAATTATGACTTTGTGACGGATTTTCTTAGTTTGTGACGGATTTTGGCCGTCGCAAAATGGCGTTTTTCTTGTAGTTTCCATCCCAATATATAAGACCTACTTTAATTAAATGTATTATTCATTCATCTTGTTTTGACCGTATTTTTCTTAATAATATATAAATATTAGCATGCATAAAAGATCTTGTTTGATTTGTTTTGATGAGTATTTTCAAAATTTCAAGTTTTAATAATTTTTACTAATACACAATTAAAAATATTGGTGATCAAAATTATGCATTGATATATGTGTAGTGGTCAACTAAGTCTTATATTTTGAGACGGAGGTAGTAGCTATTACTACCCATACACCGATCTACACATAGTAAATTAGGGTCTGACCCCACTTCTATTCAAAAATTTCAACCAATAGTAGCATAAATTGATATAATGACCCCACTTCATATACATTAATGTCCCCATTTACACAAATCCTACATTAATGTTCCCACTTAAACAAATCCTCACAGATAGGTATATACTTGTACTAATATTTGATGTATACGTTACTACTAGGGATGACAAAAATATCTATACCGCGGATATCTGCGGATAAAATCTGTCATGGATATAGAGCAGATAGTTTAATGGATATCCACGGATAAAATAAATTGATATTTTAATTATCCGCAGTTAATTGATATGGATGCAGGTTTAATACTATCCGCGCCCGCGGATATCCATACCCGCTAAATAATTAGTAAAATTACTTAAATATATCTACTTACATATAAATTCTAGTATTTTTATATATAAAAAAATTGTACTTTTATATTTTATCTTTCTATTTTAATATTTGAGAAAAAAAACTTTTAAACTTAAGAGAGCAAAATTTATGAATATTATGTGTTAATGTTTTGTCTTTAAGAAAAACTAATTTTTTTTCAATAATAAAAAAAATATCATCCATGGATATCTGTTAATATCCGCGAATACTTCAATATCTGTGGATTACCCGCTTAGCGGATATCCGCACGGATATGGAGCGGACACGGATATTATATTTGTCTGACGGAGCGGACGCGGATATCACACTATCCGCGTCCATGGATATCCATTGGCATCCCTAGTTACTACATAAACTATTACTCCGTATTATATTTATTGGAAAACTAAATGGCATTATGCAGTTTAAAGTAGGAGTGAGCACGAACCCGCAACCCGACTCGAAACCGACGTAACCGCCAACACATGGAAGCATTCGGTCGGGTGTGGGTCGGGTCTCGGGTCACAACAATTGCAAAAAATCGACCATGAACGGTTGTATACAGGCGAGTGCGGGTCTTTAAAAATTCATCTCTTTATAACCGAAACCGACCGAACAATTACTAAAATACAATTTTATTTTATTTTAGTTTCGAGCACCTCTTCGCTCTCTTAATCTCTTTTACTCTTCACTTTTGTTAATTTTATCTATCTTTGATAGAGGAGAAAAATGTTATATTTTACAAGCTTATGCTTGTAATATGTTGATAAAGGAGATGTGAAAGATAATATTTTAGACTTATCTTAATTTTTACTTCTCATCTACTATCTATTATTGTCGTTGAATTTACAAATTTGAAACAAAGTAACTGCATCTCATTACTTTTATTGTATCCTTTCTGTACGAAATATTGAATTATTTAAAGAATAATAATTTTTTGATCAATGAAGTTTTAGATGTAACAATAAAGTTTCAATCCAACCCTTTAAAACCGACCCGTTATACCCGTCACCCGTATGCAGTGGCGGTTTCATGGCCCGGCCAGCCTGGGCACTTGCCCGGGCTTGGCCCAAAACTTTTTTTTTTGCTTGGAAAAAAAAAAAACCAGAAAAAAAAAACTAAAAAAAGGGCAAAATGGACAAACCAACAAAGTGAAAAAAATTTGAAAACAAGTTTCTCTCTTTCTCTTTCTCTGTTCTCGTTCGCGCTACACATACAGAGTCTCACACTCACACGACCTCCACCGCCCACCGTGCTTGTTCGACCACCACGCCTCAGTCACACGCCGTCGCCACCGGAAAAGCTTCAAACACCAGTCCACAACCACCGCCTTTCTCTCTCTGCTTGGAAAAGCCCTTTCACAAAGAGTATGAAAATTTTAGAGTATTTTTAATTTGTGGGTTATTTAGTTTTGATTCAAAATAGTTGTTATTGTTCTTCTGTTGTTGTTTCTGATGTTCTGTTGTTGATTTAAAGAAGGCTTATGTTGTTCTGTTGATTCAAATTTGGGGGTTTATTGTTGCCCTAATTTTTTTTTTTCAAATTGATTCAAAAAGATCAAATTTGGGGGTTCTGTGGATTCGAATCTTTCTTATTTGTTTATGTGAATTGAAGATATCATAAATAATATTAATAGCTTTCTTCCACTACTTTCACAAGTTTTCAAGTTGTTCTTTTTATATTTTACTGTTAGTATTTTACTTTCACAAGTTTTCATTGACTTGGTACAACTTAGATAAGATTGTTTCATTATTAAAAGGATTGATATTTTATGTTTGCGTTTACTGCCATTATTTAGTGGGATTTTCTTGTTTTTGTTTTCTATATGTATTTGGTTGTTAATATATGTTATTTAGATGTAATAAATTGTTATTAATTTTAAATCATTTAATTTCATAGATGAAGAGGTTTTTGGTTGATAGAAGAGAAATTATTGAGAATGTGAATGTTGTGGAACTGGAAGCCGAAGTAGAAGAATCACCGCTTAACGTGGCCAACGAGTTTAATCTAAATGAGATTGTGCGTGATCCAGGTCTTAGAAAACAAATTGATACGTATGCTCCGGATATTCAAGATCAAGTGAGGAGAGCATATATATTGAAGGGTCCAATGCAACCAAATTTGCCAAACTTTCCGCGTACTCAATTTGGAAGTGTTACAAGAGCGTTTTGTAAGTCATGGTATAAGAAATATACATGGATAGAATACAGTGAATTTAAGGATGCGGCTTATTGTTTCCATTGCTTTCTCTTTAAGCAACCCGGGAGGCGCGAACACTTTGGTTATGAAGTCTTCTCCAAAGACGGATATAAAGATTGGAAGCATGCATCTCAAGGCTTGAAAGATCATGTTGGTAGTCATGATAGTATGCACAACTCATGTATTAAGCATTATGATGATTATAATAATCAAAGACAAAGTGTGACAAGTAAGTTTGCTAGAGCAACTAAGGAATCGGAAGAATGGTATAAGGTCCGTTTGACTTGTTCTATAGATTGTTCAAGATATCTCATAGCACAAGGCATGGCATTCCGTGGCCATGATGAATCCTCTACTTCTCTAAACAAGGGAAATTTTAGAGAGATGGTGGATTGGGTAAAACGTAATAATGAACAAGTGAGAGATGCTTTTGACCGTGGTGGACAAAGTTACGCAATGACTTGCGGTGACATTCAAAAGGATCTTGCAATGTCTTGTGCACAAGAAGTTACCAAGGTGGTTATGGAAGAGCTTGGTGATAGAAATTTCACCGTGCTTATTGATGAGTCACGTGATATATCCGTCAAAGAGCAAATGGCGGTGATGATGAGGTTACTAGTTGTAATTTTCAATTTATATTATCTATTATTCTCCATGCCGCCATGTAACCTTGTTGAATTTGTTTTCTAGGTTTTTGAACGACAAAGGGAAAGTTGTGGAACGATTTCTTGCTTTACATCATGTCAAATATACTACATCCGAGGCATTAAAGGATGCTCTTTATGGTATTCTTGATCGTCACAACTTATCTATTTCAAGGATACGAGGGCAAGGATATGATGGGGCTTCAAATATGAGAGGTGAATTTAATGGTTTGCAAAGAAAGATTCTAGACGAAAACCCTTATGCTTTCTATGTCCATTGTTATGCTCATCGTTTGCAATTGGTGGTTGTGTCCGTTGCTAGTAGTTGCTCATCTATTCATGATTTCTTTGAGTACATCACCTTGATTGTAACCACAACAAGTGCATCTTGCAAGAGAAGGGATGCTTTGACGGAGGAACAACACAACGATATTTTGGATAGACTTCAAAATGGTGCGATATCTAGTGGAAAGGGCTTGCACCAATCATCTACTCTCGCTAGACCCGGAGATACAAGATGGGGTTCACATCATACTACTTTGCTTCGTTTGGATCAAATGTGGTCCTCCGTGTTAAAGGTGCTTAGCGTGGTTCATGAAGAAGGACGTGGACCATCTCAAGCGGCAGGCTTGATAGAAAAAATGGAAAGCTTTAAATTTGCTTTCATTTTGAAGCTTATGTTAAAGTTGTTTGGCATCACAAATGAGCTTTCAAAAATCTTGGAAAGAAAAGATCTTAATATTGTGCTTGCCATGGAGTTAGTTGATGATGTCAAAGTCCGGTTGGCCACATTGAGAGATAATGGTTGGAATACTTTATTTGTTGATGTCCAAGAATTTTGTGTTGCTAAAGGTATCCCGGTGCCAAATATGGATGAAGAAATACCAATTCGGGGTCGTTCAAGACTTGAAGGGAGGACTGTCACTAATCTTCACCATTACCGTATAGAGATTTTTTATGTTGCTATTGATAAAATATGTGTGGAGATGGATCACCGGTTTAGTGAAAGAAGTAACATTTTGCTTAATTGTTTCTCATGTCTTGACCCCAAGAACTCTTTCTCCAAGTTTGATGTTGATAAGCTTGCTTATCTTGCTGATATTTATCAAGCCGATTTTTCTGATGATGACCGTGGAACAATAAGGGACCAACTTGACACTTATATACTTCAAGTGAAAAGGCATGCTTCCTTTGTTACTTGTGAAGATATTCAAAGTTTGTCTATGAAGATGGTTCAGACCGAGAAACATTTGGTATTTCCATTGGTCTACAAACTTATTGAGCTAGCTTTGATATTGCCGGTATCGACAGCATCCGTTGAAAGAGCTTTTTCAGCAATGAACATTATCAAAAATAAATTGCGCAACAAGATCAACGATGTTTGGTTAAATGACTTGATGATATGTTACACCGAGCGAGAGATATTCAAGTCAATTGATGATGTTGATATCATTCGAACATTCACCGCAATGAAGTCTAGGAAAGGGAAT
The DNA here is from genome assembly GCA_030408175.1 of Trifolium repens. Classification (NCBI taxonomy): domain Eukaryota; kingdom Viridiplantae; phylum Streptophyta; class Magnoliopsida; order Fabales; family Fabaceae; genus Trifolium; species Trifolium repens. Next base: position 19,375,185 of record CP125849.1, read on the forward strand.
TTGCCTCGTAATTTTATTTAGCACCTTATTGGTATATTATATTTCATCTCTGATTTAAATATTACGTCACATGTTTTGGTTAAAAAAACATATATTGAGGTGTGTTGGTGTGTGGTTACAGGGCTTCAGTTCTGCTACTTGTTATAGCCCCTGTTTTTGGTGTTGTTTGTTTTGCTGTTGCAGCCCTGTTTTGCTGCGTTTTGCATGTTCTGTGTTGTGCCCAGGACTTTTAGTTTCTTTCTGTTCTAGCTGGTGTGTGCATGTTCCTTTGGCTGCACCTTTGTATCTTTTAAAGTACTCCTTGTACTTTAGTTTCTTATAATAATATATTTTAGCCTTTTCCAAAAAAAAAAATGTACATGTGAATTTATGACTAATTATATATTTTGTCTCGAGAAAAATTACGATTAAATTTTTGCCCAGGCTTACTAAAAATTCTAGCTCCGCCACTGCCCGTATGACTAGGGATGTCAATTTCATACGTAAATAGGGATTCCCGCAGAGATTGCCCCATTTGGAGATTTGAAGTTGGAGAATTTTTCCCCGTGGAGATGGAGGTGAAAGTCCCCCCGAAAGAGGTTTGGGGATGGGGACGGTATTTCATCCTCCGCCCAGCGGAGACTCCGTCCCCGAAAACTAATAAAATAACATTTATAAATTTATAGTGCTTTATAAATTATTTTTAACTATATTTTCACACAATATCTGTATATATTTGTTTATATATGATGCTTATAACTGTCACAAGTCTCACAGTAATATTTTAATATTTTATTTGTTTTATAATTAAATTTGAATATTTTTTTACAACTAGTTCGATTGAAAATAATATAAATTTCATACTTTTTTTAAAGTTGGTGGATATCCGCGAGAACTGTGGGGATCCGCGGGGATGAGGATGGAGGAAGAATTCTCCCCGAAGCGGGGAATGAGGATGGAGAATATTTTTGATGGCGGGGCAAGGGTGGTAAAGTATCCTCCGGTCAATTCTCGCCCTGTTGACATCCCTACGTATGACCCGACATCCGAACAAACCAAAAATGTAGATGGTCGGAATTGGGTCCAAATTAAAAGACCGCAGTTTTTATTGGTCCAAATTAAGAGACCGCAATTTAATAAACAACTAATTTCTAAAAATAACATTGTTCCTTTTTTTTACAAGATAACATTGTTCGTGGTTTCTTTTTTACAAGATAGCATTGTTTCATTCATTTGAAACAAGTGTAAAATAGGGGAAATGAAACTGAGAGGAAGGTATAGACACAAAATTTTGAGAAATTCAAATATATTTGACAAGCTCAATTAGATAGATTACGGTCTAAAAGTTCATATAAGTGAGATATTTATAAGTTTGCTTAATTTTTAATTTTATTTAACAATATGATCGGTTTGGTTGGAAAGAAAGAAAATGGGAAATAAGAAAAATACGGAAACCGATGAATTGAACTTAAAACTAAATTTTAGTACATATATACTTCTCGGTTTTTGTGTTTTTCTTCCTTCCAACTTTTTTTCATTCCAATCAAACGAACCATATGAATTCATTTATTTTTAATAGTTATTCACATTATTGAACAAACATAGACTAAATGAAGAGACAATAATCCAAGTAAATTACTCCCTTCGTTGTTATTTCTGTTATACTCTATGTATTGAGATTTAATATTTTTCCCTGATTTGGCTAGACTCACACTATAAATGTAGAAATGGAAAGGGTTGAAACCGAACCGCTTCAAAAATACCAACTGAGCTATCTTTACAGAACATACACTCTCAGCCTTTTTTTTTTGACATAATACTCTCTCGGACCTTAATTATAAGTAAAAGCGAGTTAGAAAAAATTGATATATTTGGTTCAAATATAGGATCTTATAAATTAACTTTGACCTATTTTTGCTTATAATTAAGGTCACAGAGTAAAAAAAATTATAAATATTTATACTATAAATGGCTTTGACCCCACTTGTTGAAATTTCTAGATCGGTCACTGCTACTAATCCAAACCATTGCAACTACTTCTTCTAGAGGAGATTTAAATCAATATTTACAACTTATGAAGGGGTTTTCGTGGAAGGGGTTCCCCAAGGGGTGGAAGAGGTCCTCCTAGGGGTGGACGTGGTGGTGGTTTCGGGGAAAGGGGAAGAGTTTAGGAGAATTTCAACTTCATATAATATTAGATTCTTTCTTCAATCATTTTGTTCGGATTATTAAAGAAGATTCCATTTGAAGTTCAATTTGTACAACTATCTCTATTACAACCTACTTCATTTTTTTTACCTTCATTAAAACAACCTATAGCACTAGATTTTGACAATTAAATCGATCTTTGGCCATATACTCATTTTGTTCTTGCCGTTTCAGTTCGATCTCGTTGTCATTCATAGAGGAGTACCAATTAGTTCTTGTTATTTCGGTATAGTGCATGAAGAAAACCAATTTTTAACTATGATGCTGAATATGTTTGTTTACCGCAGGATAGAAGAGTACAAGTGACAAGTCCAAGAACTGAAGGAACAAATAGAACAATTGTTTCATTGTCAAAAACACCAATTATATTAGTTTAATGAAGAGTTTAAAGGATATGCACTTTGTAAAAATTAATTTTACACTGGTAGATCATCCCTAGCCATACGCATTGTCATCCCTAGTTCATTTACCATCTAGTAGATTATCAAATATTCACTACTAGTTACCAAACTTAACCCAAAAATTAGAAAAAGATGAGATTGTATAAATATGGAAGTGTGTTACCATTAATTTTTGGTCATAGTCATTATCTAGACTTATCTTTAGAAATTGTTCATGTTGTTATTGCATATAGGAGTTGTAATTCTCTTTTTTTTTTTTTGGTGGAAAAATTTGTAAATATATTGATAAAAAAGAACTACTATGATCAATCAAATTTTGGGTCAATGTTATGGCGGAGGCAGCGTGAGAGAGTGATTCATATCGCTCGCGGTGAAAATGTTGTTTTCTATCGTTGGATTTGTGGAAAAAATATTGCAACGATATGGAACACATACCAAAAATCTATTTGTACAGTGCATCGTCGGTTTTATTTCATTTTTTAATTCTTTGGTTTAATACATTATAGAATCAAATATATGTTTTTTATAAATAAAATATTTGTTTTTTTAATTATAAATGAGTTATCCTAGTCTTAGGTAGCCACATAAGAAGAGGCAAAACCCTAAAAGCAATTGCCATGTCCACAATATATGAATGTGCCTTTACTTTGTAGCTACAACTCTACCAATCACAAGTTGTAATTGTATAGCTCATGTCAAAAAGGTTCCTGAAGGTTCAAGAAACACAAGAAAGGGGGGTTTGAATTGAGTTTCTATATGTTTAAAAACTTTTTCTTTTTCTTCTCAAATTCAAATACTCTTAAAGAATATTGTTTATCTAGTGAGACAATGGTTTTGCAATTATATTGAACAACACAAAAATAACAACACGGTAATCAACAACAAATAAAAGAGTAAGGGAGTAGGAATGACACGTTGATTTTTATATCGGTTCATCGTTAACGAGACTACTCCAATCCAGTCCATCTAAGTGAGTTTGCCTTGTACCTCAAGGGCTTAATCCAATAATCGTCACTTGATTATTACAACCTTCAATGGCTACCTGCCACTGACTTCTTGAGACAGCTGACTAACCTTAGTCTCTTAAGGAATCTCAACACCAGTTGATTATAATCTTTGTGTGTAATGATGCTTCTAGTAAGCAGATTCACAAAGTGATTTTCTGAGCTCAGACACTTAGATTATACTTTGTTATAAGTGTTTTGTACAATGATTTACAGAAGAATAAAAGAATATTAGGTTAATAGGTCTTTATCCCCCTGCAAAGTAGACGAGTTTTGCTTTACCCCCTATAATAATTTTTGTTGAGATTACCCCCCTGCAAAATTTATTTTTTTTATTTACCCCCTTGGATGCACTTTTTAAAGCGGTTATTTTGTTCAACCGATTTAAAAAGTGTTGTTTTTAAATCGGTTATTATGTTTTTTTGCCTGCCACGTCAGCTAAATGAGGGATAAATCAAAAAATAAATTTTGCAGGGGGGTAATCTCAAAAAAAATTATTATAGGGGGGTAAAACAAAACTCGCCTACTTTGCAGGGGATAAAAGCCTATTAACCCAAGAATATTTCCTAAGTATGTACTTCTGTTTTTGTATTTATGTATGTATGTATGTACGTTGTAGTGTTGTATTTTTCTTCTTCTTTGTACTCCTTTTTATAGCTGATGAGGATTTGTACCGTTGAGTTTGATTTGGGAGCATCGTATAACTAGACTGCATAACTTTATTTTACGACAAATTCTCCTAATTAAGTTGTCACACGCGCTACCAGTTAAATGTTACTTCCTCCGTCCATTTTTATAAAAGCTAGTTTGACAAAAAATTTGTCCCTTTTTATAAAAGCTTATTACAATTATCAATAACATTAATTATTTTTTTTCAAACTTACCCTTATTTACTTTGCATAGTTTTTTTAATAGCATTAAATTTTCTTTTGTTTGATACAAAGCACTACAATTAATTGTAAGGGTAAATATGTAAAATCAATATAATTTGTCAATCAATTTAATTTTAAAACCACTTTCTTAATACCTGTGTTTTATCAAACTAGCTCTTATAAATAGAGAAGAAGGGAGTATAATAATTCAACTGTCTGATAGTCAATTAAAGAGAGGACTTATTGATGATTAAGCTTGTTAATATTTGAGGCTGATGGCGTAACAATTTGAAGTTGTATACATTGCAGTTAAATAGTTGAAGTTAACATTTAAGGAATAATAGTATGAAGAAAAAAAATTATGACACACTAATTAGATGAAATATAATTATTGGTCTTTGATTCAGCTCAAAGGTAAAAGTTTAATCTTGTAAATTTTAAGATATGAAGTTCAAATATTTTTTAGGACAATTGTAATAGAATATTGTTCGGTATAATGCTATTGGCATTGTCAGTTGAATCACAACTTATAAACGAGTAATTCATTTTTTGTTTAACCTTTTTTTATTTTTTTGGTTTTCACCACCAGTTGAATCTGGTTCGGGGGTCAGTTCTAACTTAACTGATCATGTTAGAACTGTAAGGTTGGGAACAAATTTTCTTCAATTACCCCGGTTCAAAATTGAGATATCTTATTTATGAAAGTAAATTGTTAAATTTGTAGTATTTGTCATTCCGTCAACCAAAAAAAATAAATTGTTCTCTTATGAATCGGATTAGAACTTGTCCTTGTATTGTTAAGATCATGTTCAAGAGAGGTCAAACACACAATTGACTATATCAGCACCTCATTATATATGTTTTAGCTTTTGAGGAGTGACACATTCATGACTCATGAGAAGGTTTCAAATAGTTTTTATTTTTTGACTCAAAATTCGTTATAGTTGGTATGTATATAATTCGTCCACCGAAATAAAATAATAGTTGGTGCTCAAGACCTATTCTAGTAATTTTTAATTAGTAAAATATTATTTTGGGAAAAATTAGTTAGTAAAAATTCTGGAACTTGATCAAACTTAGATTTAGTGAAATGATAGATTTTACGTCAAACAAAAAATTTATTTAGTCCAAAAAATTAATCAAATGTTTTTGCCATTTGAATCATCATATACGTATGTATGTATGGCGTACTAGGAAACTAAAATCATGAATATGGAAAAGTTCAAACCAACATGATAATATACATATAGAAAGCCTTGTGCTTTTTAAATAAATAAATAAAATTATCTCACTATAAAAATTGTTTTAGGCCTCTAAATAAATTGGGTTGGCCTTTAAAAATTGGATACTTATTTAAATTTTAATCTATAATATTAATTGTTTAAAAAAAATCTATAATATTAATAGAATGTGTTTGTGATCGACATCGTCTTGCTAACATTTTTTGTTACTGACAAATATATAAGACCATGTCAAAAATTAAGTAGGAACATAAATATTTAACAAATTAAATATGTGTGTGTTAGTCAATTTGATCTTGGAAAGAAGAATTAAGGTTATGTACGTTGTTAAAGAACAATTCATCTAATAATAAAAATATTATACACTCCTTTGATTAAGTCATTATAGGTATTGTGGAAGTAAAAAATATATAGAATTGTTCAATGTCACACGCTTATAAATAGATATTATGTTAGCATTGTGAAATATCTCAAACTTACATAAACATATATACAAACAAAATACTCAAATAGAATTGTTCTAGAAAATATGAAGACTACTTTCATGTTCATCACAGCCTTCTTGGCCTTAGTTTCATGTTCCTTTGCCTTTGATCCAAGCCCTCTACAGGACTTTTGTGTGGCTATCAATGACACCAAGGATGGTGGTAATTATGCTTTTCTTTTCTCATTTATTTATTATTAGTTGTCTATTAAATTGTGATTGAACTGATTGAGCTATGATTTGAATATTCCATTAATTTAATTTCCAGTCTGAATAGTATATGATTTCTCTGATAAATTTGTTTTGCAGTGTTTGTGAATGGAAAATTTTGCAAGGATCCAAAGCTTGCTACAGCGGATGATTTCTTTTTCTCAGTGAAAGAAGGAAACACATCAAACTCACTTGGTTCAAAAGTAACTCCAGTTGCTGTTAATGAGATATTAGGATTAAACACTCTTGGTATCTCTCTTGCTCGCGTTGACTTTGCTCCTAGGGGACTCAATCCTCCACATACTCACCCTAGAGCCACCGAGATTCTTATAGTGTTGGAGGGTACTCTCTATGTTGGTTTTGTTACATCTAATCCACAAAACCGTCTCATCACGAAAGTTCTCAACAAAGGAGATGTATTTGTGTTTCCAATTGGTCTCATTCACTTTCAATTGAATGTGGGATATGGAAATGCAGTTGCTATTGCTGGACTTAGCAGCCAAAATCCAGGTGTCATCACTATTGCTAATGCTGTATTTGGATCTAATCCAAAAATATCTTTAGAAGTTCTCTCCAAAGCTTTTCAAGTGGACAATAATGTAGTGAACAATCTTCAAAAACAATTCTGGTACGACAATAACTAGAAGTTGTATGTTATGTCTATGGTTTTATATAATGCAACTATATTGATCATAGTAATTGTAATAGTTATAATTAAATAAAAATACACACTTGAATAAAATGCAAGGATTGATATATGTTCCTTGCTCTTATATTCTTGTTTGTATCATTTGAATAAAATATGATTTATATTTTATTAGATATATATTTTTGCATTTGGTCACTTATCTTTATTTTAAATTTTACTTTGATTGTCCTCGTTTTAAAACTTTTAATTTGGGCACTAATGTTAATAACTTTAGAATTAGTTGGTCCATTTTGTGGAGTTTTGACTTAACTATGTATAAAACATGTGACGTGACCAAAAACAATCAAAGCGATTAGTAGTTATTATATAAAGGCTTGAAAATTTCAATTTGCAAAACTCTCAAATTGATTTGGCTCGATCAAAAAATCAAACTTTCATTTTTAAATTCGAATTATTTCGAACAAAAGTGTTATATATCCCGCGTAAAAATAGAAAAATACTAAAACCTTTTGCATTTCCACAAATGTAGCTCACGAAAAAAAATGTGATAAAGTTTAGAAATGTCAAATGCAAATTAATTAATGCGACCTAAACTATGTAGTAATCTAATGCTATATAATTTTTAATAATTTTTATGAAAGATATTTAGGGCTAGCCCAATAATATCGCAGCTCGTATAACGTCGAGTTTGAGCATTTGACTCAGGACATGCCGGTCGATCCCATATAGACCAAGTATATTGTCTTGAAATTTTGTGTGTGGACATACAAATTTTATACGGAAAGAATTCGGTTGTGAGGACAGAACTCGTGTCCACATATTTCTTAAGGAGATTAGTTCTCGGGAATGGTGATGAAAACTTTGTACATATATCTGGTGACTCCAAAAAAAAAATTAGACACATTTTTAGTACACGCATAAAAAAAAACACATCGTATAATTTTTATTTTGAAGAAACATCATATAATTATATTATATATTATTATTATTATTATTATTACTAGCCGCCAAACGGGCACGTCCCGTGCCTGTTTGTGTGATCGATATTCTTTTTTTTTTGTTTGCTGTGATCGATATTCTCTATTGTGCAAATATAAATAACTACTTTATCTCCTTTTTTATTGGACTTAGTTAATTGATAACTACTTGACCTCTTTTTTTGTTGTGGCTAGTTATTAAGAAGAAAAAAAATATTTTTTTTTATTATAAAAAAACTGAAAACCTACTTTTATGTGGAAGTTGTGCTTAGTTTTTTTTTTGTAGCTTTTTTAAGGGTAAAATAGGAATAATGAAAAAGTCATCCCAAAAATTTATATCCCCTTTATATATTAGTATAGATTATTACTATTTCTTTTTAGTCAAGTATTATTATTACTATTTATTTGTATGTGTCCAAATTTTTATATACGTCTATAACATTATTGATTAATGTTGTGGTGCAAGTTAAGGTGGGAATAAAACTTTATTTTTCCATGGTGGGAAAGTAGGTTATCACCTGTTATTGCCTGTTCCATCAGTTTTTCATAGAAAATTTGAAACCTTCCAAACTTTATTCTCATTTTTATTATTTTTAATAGAACAAATTCTACTATACTACCAAAAGAAATAAAAATGAGATTTTTTTTTTTTTTTACAGAACTTGAATTTTTTTATTCTTAATTATATACTAGCTATTACTACCTAGCTAGGCACGGATCTACACATAGTAAATTAGGGTCAGCTAACTCCACTTCTTTTAAAAAAATTCAACCAATAGTAGCATAAATTGATATAATGACCCCATTTCATAGACATTAATGTCCCCACTTACACAAATCCTCACAGATAGGTATATACTCGTACTAATATTTGATGTATATATATGTTACTACATAAACTTGTACTCCGTATTATATTTATTGGAAAACTGAATGGCATTATGTAGTTTAAAGTTTGAACTAAAAATAACATTGTTCTTTTTTTTTTTTTACAAGATAAATTGTTCCTGGTTTCTTTTTTATAAGATAGCATTGTTCCATTCATTTGAAACAAGAGTAAAATAGGGGTAATGAAATTGAGAGGAAGGCATAGACACAAAATTTTGAGAAATTCAAGTCTATTTGACAAGCACAATTAGATAAGTTACGGTTTAAAAGTTCATATAAATGGGATATTTATAAGTTTGTTTAATTTCTTAATTTTATTAAATACTATGGATCGGTTTGGTTGGAAAGAAAGTGGGAAATAAGGAAAATACGGAAACCGAGGAAATGAACTTAAAACTAAATTTTAGTTCATATTGACTCCTCGGTTTTCGTATTTTCCTTCCTTTCAACTTTCTTTCCTTCCAATCAAACGAACCATATGAGTTCACTTTTTTTTTTTACAATACTTATTTTTATTAGCTATCCACATTATTTAACAAACAGAGACTAAATGAAGAGACAACAATCCAAGTAAATTACTCCCTTCGTTGTTATTTCTGTCATAGTCTATGTATTGAGATTTAATATTTTTCCCCTGCTTTGGCTAGACTCACACACTAAATGTAGAAATGGAAAATTTTGGGTTCAAACCATTACAACTTTTTCTTCTAAAGGAGATTTAAATCGATTTTTATAACTTATGAAGGGGTTTTCGTGGAAGGGGTCCCCCAAGGGGTGGAAGAGGTCCTCCTAGGGGTGGACGTGGTGGTGGTTTATATGGAGAAGGGGAAGAGTTTAGGAGAATTGATCAACTTCATATAATATTAGATTTTTTTCTTCAATCATTTTGTTCGGATTATTACAGAAGATTCAAATTGAAGTTTGATTCTTACAACAATCTCCATTACAGTCTACTTCATTTTTTTACCTTCATTAAAATGATCTATAGCACTAGATTTGGACAATTAAATCGATCTTTGGCCATATACCCATTTTGTTCTAGCCGTTTCAGTTCGATCTCATTGTCGTTCATAGAGGAGTACCAATTAGTTCTTGTTATTTCGGTATAGTGCATAAAGAAAACCAATTTTTAACTATGAAGCTGAATATGTTTGTCTACCATAGGATAGAAGAGTACAAGGGACAAGTCCAAGAACCGAAGGAACAGATAGAATAACTGTTTCATTGTCAAAAACACCAATTATTATTAGTTTAATGAAGAGTTGAAAGGATATGCACTTTGTAAAAATTAATTTTACACTGATAGATTATCCCTAGCCATATACACATTGTAATATATTGACAAAAAAAAACTACTACGATCAATCAAATTTTGGGTCAATGTTATGGCGGAGGCTAGCGTGGGAGAGTGATTCATATCGCTCATGGTGAAAATGTTGTTTACTACCGTTTTGTGGAAAAAAATATTGTAACGGTTGTGTATTCGATTAATATCACATCAATAACCTCTTCAGTGTGTGGGGCAAAACAAACAAAGCAACCAAACAACAATGGACCAAGCAATAATAATCAACCAATAAGAATAAACGGTGAAAGCGATAAAGAACACAATAATATTGGGGGAGAGAGAGCTCTCCTTTCACTATAAAAGCTTCCTCAAACTTGATTACAATGAAATTTACAAGAGTTTCAAGAATTTAGAGTTTTCCTAAATTCTACCCTTTTTCAAAATCTCTTCCCGTGACCAAGAGATTTCAATGGATAGCAATTACAAGTGTTAGAAAGAGTACCCAACCCTAGGATTAACCCAAGAGAAACCCTCTTGAACCCTAGCCTCCATGTTGGTGAAAACCCCCTTTCAAAATCCTAACTTTCTCTCTCACACGCTGCTGAAAAACAGAAACAGCATATATAGGGTCGGGGCTGCGCCTGGCGCCCTCACCAGGGCTCGTGGCCGCACCTGGCGCCACCAAGGCTGCGCCTGGCGCCAGCAGCCGAGGGCACTGCGCCTTGCGCCAGCAAACCCGCGCCTGGCGCCCTCACCAGAGCACACCAGCCAAGCCTGCTACCTGCTGCTTGCTGAGCCCTCGCCAGGGCACACCAACTTCCTGCAACAGCATCATTTTCAAGGCAATATCCAACAATCTCCATCTTGCCTTTAAAACGATGGTGATGCCAACTTTCCACCAAACACCGAGCTGCTACACCTATTTACACCACACCCTCTTCGAACCCCGGAATACCTTCCGTTCTCTCAAAGAAACTCTTGCCTCCGGCTATCCATGGATTTTTAGGATACCCCTACAAGACTCACCGTAACCTCTTCGACCCCCGGAGTGAACCGCTCCGTACTCTCGAAGAAACGCTTGCATCCAACTATCATCGGAATTTTAGATAGTCCTACAAGCTCCACCTTACCCTCTTCAGCCCCCGGATTGTTCATGTCCGTCCTCCTGAAGAATTGCTTGCCTCTCAACTTAACCTTGGAATTTTAGGTAAGTTCCACAAGCTGCAACTTCAAACTCTCCTTGTATCCAACTACCTCCAATAGTCCTACAAGTTCCCGAATTTGATTACCGTTGCTTCCAATTGCCTCCCTGAAGTTCTTTAACATGTTTTGCACTTCTTCAGCCACAATCGGATAATAAACCACAAGGTCTCTGTAACACCCCGTTTTCATAACGCAAAAAGGGCATTATTTTTTTTTTTTAACAGACACTCAGAGTGCGCAAAACATTTTTAATTGAGCCGACATTAAATATTACAAACGAACCATATATATATCACACCATATATATGTTGTATTCGAAAATGCTAAGTGTAAACCTGAATAATTACAGTCCATAAGTCGGTGTGCTTACAAGCACTAACTAACCAAAAGAAGTTAGAATGTCCTATGCTAAACAAAAGCACAGTGCACAAACACACCGGCGCATAGTCTAACTAAAACTACCACTCCAGCTCCAACACGAGCTCACGGAGGCTCTGAGCAACCACCGCCCTCAAGGCCTACTGATCCATCTGGGGTGGGATGAGCCCGCAAATGAAAGAAATGGTCACCACAAAATAAAAGTATATATATATATAACCGGTACGAAAGATTGTACACATAACAAATATTTCCACAAAGCACAAGAGAAAGCTCTTAAAACATTCAACAATTCCCTCCAACGGGCTTATATATATAATGCACAACAAGCCTAATGCAGACTTCTACAATGGGTGTGGTACTACCAGAGCTACCACATGCAAATGAATTCCGGAATTACTAATCATAACCAATAAAACCGCAAAGGGTTAAGGTGGATCCTCTCACGCAATCCCACCCCGTGGTCCACTCACGCAACCACTTATTGTACTCAAAAAGATCCCGTAGGATTTTGGGTGGGTCCACTCACGCAACCAACACCCCGTAGTCCACTCACGCAACTACGCACAATGAATGCATGAGCATACGATTCCCTACATATGCTAATGCCACACATACATACCTCTCAAGCATATGTAACTAAATCATAGCAATTCATACATACATTTCTCATCATATGTATTCCAAACACCTGTTCATACATATATTCTCATAATCATATGTAAACAGCGCAAGCAGTGCAACACTTTCTCATCACGAGAATACATAACACATACATGCCAAACACACAAACACGCATCACCGAAGATAACCAACAACATGTTATAACTCAGTGAAAAGACAGAAATAAAGTGGAGCCCTTACCTCGGCAAGCACTCACAACAAGCAACGTTCACACAACACTACGTGCTCCCTAAAACAAGCAACGGACAATCAATACATCGTTTCCAAACCCAATGTAATGAAACTACATCAAAACCCCAAAAACTCTAAAGGTTTCTAAGGAAAATTCACTCTTTCGGATACCATACCAAATACTATTGTATTGATCAACCACCATTAGTTATTTGTACTATTTTTAGGACCCAAAACAATAGTCAAAAGTCTTAAATAAATTGAAATGCAAAATGGCCGTTTTCTTGCGTTACAAGCTACGTACTTTCCGAGTACCCGAAAAACCCGTTTCCAATCCCAACCACTTCCATAAATTAATAAAAAGGGGTTAGAAAGTTAAAAACCAAGTTTAGAGATCATAATCCAAAATTTCAACTCCCAGAGCTCGCCCTGGCGAGTTGGTGGCGAGTGAAGGCAGGGAGTATTGGTCTTACTCGCTCTGGAGCTCGCTCTGGAGCTCGCCCTGGCGAGTTGTCATGACCTGTGACACTCGCCCTGGCGAGTAATCACTCGCCCAGCGAGTTGCACCTGTCATGACAGCAAAAGACAGCAACTCACACCACCTTTTTCCACCCAAGCCTAGTTTGATTCTATTAGTTCCCAACACTTTTTTCAAGGCACAAAAGCAAACCATTTTCATAAGCAAACTATTCGTTTCCGAAAGCTTGTTGGTTGCTTTGAGTGCAAGTTATTTGATTTTCATTTCCAAAATCAAAACCAAATCCAAGCACAAGTTTTATTACGGGCCTCAACCGTCCGGTAATCATTTTCAAACATGTTTTCAAGGTAAAAGTAACACCACATGTCACAAGAGTTTTAAACCACTTTGACCCCAAAACACTACTCAAAACACTTAGGAAAATATTTTCATAAACCCCCAAAATATTTTTCATCGGATTTCTAAAACAAAACCATACAACGCATTTCCCTTTTGCCCAAAGGTTCGAAAACAACTTTTCTTTTCAAAACCTTACAACATAACCTCATGTAATTGATCAATACATAAACCAACCAAAACCCTAACTTTTCTCATGAGATTTTTCACCAACTCATGGAAAACAAACAACAAAGCCTAAACATGCTTCTCTAGACCTCATGAACAACATTCATGGAACAAAACCATGTAAAGTAACATTTTCTAACAAACCCTCATGAGAACAAAAACCCAAAAACTCTTAAACTCTATAAGTCTACCAACCTAAGAGATGAGAAGAGAGGGTTACCTTTAGAAAGTGATTCTCTACAACTTTCCTCAAAGCTCCAAAGCTTGAAATGGAGTGAAATGGTGAAGAATGGAAAATTTGTGAAGGTTAAGGTTAAGAAAGTGATGGCACGGTTGAGAAGAAGAAGAAAGAAAGTCTTGTGCAATTTTTCTAAGTCCAACATCAACAAACCTCCTTACTATGCCAATGCTCTTGCTCACTCATGGCCATTGGATCAAAAACAAAAAGCCAAGACCAAACCCTAGCCATTGGATCAAACCAAAACAAACCCACTTGAGATAACACTCAACACCTCATGGAAACGCTCACACGTTCAGTTCTCGCGCGCCGCGACGAACGTAAATCACAAAAACATAAAACCCACGGAAAGGACGTCTATCGTTTTTCCATTCCAAAACTTATCGCCGAATCTTTTTCCGCGACTGTAATTTTCTTCCACACCTTAGAAAATTATTATCAGAATATATCCTAACTCGCGCAGATATATAAAACTTCCGTCTGAAACCTCACTCAAAACAGACGCAATAAGATTTTACAACGACGGGTAAAATCCTACTCGTTTTTCCAAAAACAAGAATAATCCAAAACTTATTATTCTGAAACCACAAATAACTTCTTATACAAGAAACAGGATCACAAGACAAAAGTCTGTACAATTACAGTGCACGAGCACAAAACGAACTCGATTACAGCAAAACCTAACAATTACACGATGTTTCGTCACACGAACACATCGAAACCCTAATATTCCTTAAACCAATTATACAAAGAAATCTTGGGTCTTACAATACTACCCCCCTAAAAGAAGTTTCGTCCTCGAAACTTAGACATCGTCAAACAAACTGGGGTATAGTTCTTTCATCTTACTCTCGAGCTCCCAGGTGGTATCTCCCGTAGCTTCATTCCATATTACCTTCACCAAAGGTATCTCTTTCGTTCTCAGACGCTTCATCTTTCTATCCGCAATCTTGATCGGCGGGACTTCAAATGACAAGTTATCCCTCAGCTGGATGTCATCTGGTGTGATCACATGTGATGGATCCGGTGTATACTTCCGCAATTGCGACACATGGAACACATCATGAATCAAAGATAGTACCGGTGGCAACGCGATCCGATATGCTACCTTCCCAACCCGTTCCAAAATCTGATAAGGCCCTATAAACTTTGGAGTCAACTTCCTTGCTTTCAAGGCCCTTCCAACGCCAGTTGTTGGGGTAACACGGAGAAATACATGGTCTCCCTCCTCAAACTCTAGAGGTCTCCGACGCCTATCCGCATAACTCTTTTGTCGATCTTGAGCAACCTTCATCATTGCCCTTATCTTTCTGACCTTGTCCGTCGTCTGTTGTACCATTTCCGGTCCTACTATCATACTCTCCCCATCTTGGTACCAACACAAAGGAGTCTGACATCTTCTCCCATGCAAAGCCTCGTATGGTGCAATTCCAATACTCGCGTGGAAACTGTTGTTGTATGTGAATTCTATCAATGGTAAAACATCATCCCAACTTCCACGATCATCCAAAACACATGCTCTCAACAAATCTTCTAAAGATTGATTTGTTCTCTCGGTCTGCCCATCGGTCTGAGGATGATAGGCGGAACTCAATCTCAATTTCGTCCCCAACGCCTCATGCAAAGTCCTCCAAAAGTGTGAAGTAAACTTTGGATCTCGATCCGACACTATACTTGACGGAATCCCATGTAATCTCACAATCTCAGCAATGTAAATATCGGTCAACTTTGCTGCTGTATCCGTAATCCTTACCGGTAGAAAATGAGCGGACTTTGTCAAACGATCCACTATCACCCAAATGGAATCATGCTTCCTCCTGGTCTTAGGTAACCCAGTGATGAAATCCATAGAAATGTTATCCCACTTCCACTCGGGGATATCTAACGACTGCAGCATCCCTGCTGGTCTCTGATGTTCAATCTTCGCCTTCTGACAAGTCAAACACGACGCCACAAACTCGGCCACATCCCTCTTCATACCCGGCCACCAGAAATCTTGCGTCAGGTCCTGATACATCTTTGTCGCTCCGGGATGTATACTAAGCTTACTCTTGTGTGCCTCCCCTAGAATGGTGTTTCTCAAGTCCATCGCATCGGGCACACACACCCTACCATTACATCTCAGAATGTTGTCCGGTCCCACCTTGAAATCTCGGTTGGTTCCTCGAACAATCAAAGCCCTTTTCTCCATGAGAAACTTGTCATCTTGACAATTTGCAATGTCCTCCAACAAACCGCTTGAGATGGTAATCATACCCAGTCTCATATTCCCTAAAGCAAACTCTACCTCTAGGTGTAAATCACGAAACTCTCTCAACAACTCTTGTTGACTAGCCATTTGTGCCGAACACGCTGACACACTCTTTCTACTCAAAGCATCGGCTACCACATTAGCCTTCCCCGGATGGTATTCTAAGGTAAAGTCAAAGTCCTTCAAGGTTTCCATCCTGTCATACCCTAATTTTGCCCCATGATTTTTTTTCACTTTTGCATTTTTTAGAAAATAAGTCAACAAAGTCAAAATGTTGACCAAAAAGTCAACAAAATCCCTTTTTGATTTAAAAAAATCAATGTTGACACAAAATACATGGAATTATTTTTTCTTGCATGATTATGGCTTAGCATGATCATAAGAGACAAAATTTTACCATTTTGCCCTCACATTTTCTTTATTTATTTATTTTTAACTAGTTACTTGCATTACAAGAAACCTTTCAAAAATCAATTTGCAATTCTTTTCCTTTCCATTTCTAGTCCATAAATATTTTGCATAATCATAATTTCCCTCATGCATATTTCATTTTTTGCACATTTATTTTATTTTATGTTTTGATTTTTGTTTATTCCCCAAAATAAAAAAAAAAAAAACAAAAGGGATACCAAAATTTCTCCAATCATTTACACCTCATCATATGGCAAGAATATTCCTCTCCAATTACACCTCATCACCATTAGTACAAGCAAAAATTGCAAGCCATAGTACAAAAAAATCAAGTTCCAATCCCACTTTTACCCTCAAGTTTTCTCCCTAATCACCACTTACTTACCCTAGTTTATTCTATAAATAGCACCATAAAATTCTGAGCCTAGGGTTAGCAGAAACAGAGGAGGCGCTGCTACAGTACCCCAAGAACAACACCATTTTTCTTCAAATTCTTCAAAAACCCAAATTCCTCATTTCTCAACCAAATCATACAATCCTTAGATCAAAATTCATCTACAACATCCCAGAAGCAAGAATCCGCAAATAAATTGAAGTTTAATCGCACGAATTGAGCAGAATCTGAGCATAAAGGTTCACGAAATCGAGTTTGCTAAACCCACGATTGAAGCTTCGAAAAAGGTATGTATAGCTTCCCCTTTCCACAACAAAGTTGAATATATCTTCCATTTTGCTTGGGTTGAGTTGTATCTCTGTAAGTCGCGATTTTAAGTTTTTGCATCAAAACTTGTGTGCTTCGTTTTTCCTTGTACACTGCTTATTTGAGAAAACTAAAGTCATTTTTGAACTCTACGTGAAAAACCGAGTCGAACGGTATGTAGATCGTTCGATTTCGTGACGTTTTGAAAATCGCCGGCGATGGAACGGTCGCCGGAAGTTGTTGTTCTCGCCGGAGAAGATGAAGTCAATTTTTTGACTTTCCTCTCTCCCTGTCACGTGGCAGCATCAGGGTGGTTCTGGATTTTTAAATCCTGGCCACCAGATGGATCCGACGTCCCAGATTTGAGATCCGTACCATGCACCTTATCACGCCTCCACACAGGATCTTTTTTTGTTTTTGACTTTACGTTTTTTGGTTGACCTGCGTGGACTTGGGCTTTCAGCCCAGAAGCGCTATTCGCACCCCCTATTTTTACTACCCAGTTTATTTTGCACCCCCCTGATTATGATTTTAATTGATTTTCAGCTTATTTTCAAAAGCACTTAAGTGGCTAATAGCTTATTTAAGCTATTTTAGTCACTTTTCTATGCTTAAATTTTGCTCTCCATTTTTGAGTTCTTTATTTTAGCTTTTTAGCTTATTGTTTAGCTTTTTAGCTTATTTAATCACTTTTTAGCTTATTTTCATAAGCACTTATTTGGTGCTTAAGCTGTTTAGCTTCTTGGACCATTTGGTTATGCTTAAATCATGTGTGATTCCTGTTTGTCTCATTCGAGCATTTATTTTTGTTTTTAAGTTATTCTTTAGCTTTTTAGCTTATTTAATCACTTTTTAGCTTATTTTCATAAGCGCTTATTTGGTGTTTGAGCTTTTTAGCTTACTGGACTATTTTGCTTCGCTCATATCATGTTTGATTTCAGATTATGTTCATGCTTTCCTTAGTTTTTTGTTTAATCACTTTTCTAGCTTTTTAGCTTATTTACTTAAGTGCTTAATTATGATTAATTGCTTATTTTTATTTCTTATGCTTGTCTTCAGCTCTTTAGCTTTATTTCAATTCATTCTAACTCATCTCATTTACTTTGATTTAATTTAGCATGTTTATGTTATTTAATTCATTGTATGTTACTTTAGCTTATGCATTTTTATTTAATTATGCATCATCAATTCTCATTCATTCTTGATTCATTCATGCATATTAAACTATACCATGTTGATTCATGCATTTTCATTTGAATACTTGCATTCATTCACATTTAATTGTCGCATTGTTATTATATCAATTGTCATTGTTATTTAATTTTGTTTTTTTTTTATATCCTTGGACTTTGTTTTCATAATAAACTTAATCAAACTCTTTGCAATAATTAATGGGTGAAAAAGGGAGAATCTGGCCACTGCTTCTTTCTTCCCTGGGTTGTCTTGGTAGCCGGTCCTCTGACTAGTTTACTCAAGCTGCTCTCATTCTAAAAGGACATTAAAACCGACCAACACTCGTCTTTTCTTTTAAACACTATTTCAGAATAAACCTAACCAAAGATTTTCATAACAAATAATGAATGAAAAAGGGAGAATCTGGCCGCTGCTTCTTTCTTCCCCGGGTTGTCTCGGTAGCCGGTCCTCTGACTAGTTTACTCGAGCTGCTCTCATTCCAAAAACGAGCGTTAAAAGTTAACTCTTACACACTTAAACTTCTTTTCAGAAAACATGGATATATGCTTTATCCATTCCTCTGACACATACACAGCTTAAGCCTCTGATTAGAGCATACAAGCGTCGTTGTATCAGCGGAATGCGAAATAAGCAACATCCGTTATTCAACTCTCTTTTTTCAATGGGTACACGTTTTATCTACTCCTCTGACACACACACAGCTTAAGCCTCTGATTAGAGCATACAAGCGTCGTTGTGTCAGCGGAATACGAAATAAGCGTTATCCACTAAAATCAACCAACCACACAAACATTTTTTATCAGAACTACGTGAGTTTTGAGTTTCCCATTGCACCGGGGAATACGTAGGAGCGGGCTCCTACAACCGTCAAACTCAACTAATAAAAACCTTTTTTTAATTTATTTTGGAAACGAAGTAGAGTTTAGATAAGAGAAAAGGCAATTTAATTCAAACCTACGCAAACAAACCCCAAACCACCTAAACGGTTCCCATCGAGTACGATGGATGCGAGGGGTGCTAACACCTTCCTCTCGCATAACCAACTCCCGAACCTAAACCCAGGTTTTAGCGATATTTTCCTTTCCCCCCACGGGATAAATAAACGTCGATGGCGACTTCATTGTACGAAAAATGGAAGTGATTTTCCAGCCCGCCACAGCTGGCGACTTCACTGGGGACTTTTGAGAGTTAAGCCCAGTTTAGTTGTTTTGTTTGTTCGTTTGCTATTTCCAGGTTTGCAATATCTTGCCTTATCTTTTATTTTTCTGTCAATTATATCTGCTTGGATTGGCTGTTTCTCTTCTTCTACTCCTTCTTTTATTTTTCTTTTGCCCTTGTGGCGTGGTTACTGAGAGAAGCTCTACACCCGAGCTTGAGAAAAGCTTAGGCTAAGCTAGAGGTCTTTATGTTGGGTAACCGGTCCGCTGACTAGTGACTCCGGCATAATCACCTCGCCTAGAGTAGATCCTCTTGGAGATGTCAGGACATCGGTCTGCTGACTAGTGTCTCTGATGTTTTCTCGTTGGGTCCGTGACTCTAGGGACCTTTTGTTAACCGGTCTAGAACCAAACCTGTTGTTAGGGACCTCTGTTTAGAACCCGAGTCAAGGTTGTGCAATGACCTTACCTGGGGGAGAAGGACCATATCAACCTTAGAACAACATGTGAGAGGGATGGGTTACAGGTAACTTTGAGCCTTTTGACCTCAGAAATGATAATTGAACCTCTGCTTCACTGTGACAGAATCTGCTACAAAAGTGCATCCATGCATCCATGCACTCATGCATTCATTCATACAAAAATATTTTTGCAGAACATTTCAAAAAAAAATGATAAAGCATAAAAAACTTTTGCATGCATTTGCATCCATACAAAAATCATTGTCTCATCCTCACCCGTTCACATCACCAGCTTCATTACCGACACTGATACCGGACTCCAAGCATTTCAAGGAAACCATGGAAAACATGCAGAAGCAAATTGATGCCTTGAGGGGCGATGTGGACCAAATGATATATAAGTTGGACCGTGTTTTGAAAATGCTAACTAGTCTTGGCTTGCCTCCACATCAAGTTATAAGAGTGGATGATGCAACAGTAGGGGCAAATCCTTCAATTGACCCCTCATTGTCAAAAGTGGTATGGCCTTCATTCGGCTCATCATCCATATGTACTTCTGCAGTTGGTAAAGTCAACCAAGGGCCAATGACTACCAACACCGAATTTCTGATTGGCCAGCCAAGAACTCATCAAGTCCAACCCAGTTTTGCTATGCCTCAAAGTCTAGGGGACCACAAGAGCGCTCGTCAAGATGATAACTTTAAGGGAAAGTTTGTCGTATCCCCGAGTGATGAGACTCACCAAATGTTCAAGGCAAAAGAGGACAAGATAAGGACGACGGAATCATTCTTGCCCAACAATGTCAGCCCATCTCACTCTCGCTCAATGGTGTCTGCTCGCACCCCATGCTTCAATCATCAGTATCCAACAGTTGTTCAACCTCAACAATTCCAAGGGTTTCCAAAGCAGGCAATACAGACGCCTTTGAATCATTCTCAGTCAAGACAGTTTGCACAGAACCCAAGACGGCAACTAAATCTGCCAAAGGCCACTCGGGAAAAGAAAGTTATTGATCCAATCCCAATGCCATGCAGTCAGCTCTTATCATATTTAGTGCACAATGGAATGATAACCCCAAGAGCTTTAAAGCCAATGTTTGCGCCATTTCCTAATTGGTATGATCCCAAAGCGAAATGTGAGTTTCATCTTGGGGCAGAAGGACATACTATTGATAACTGCAAGGCTTTCAAACACAAGGTTCAAGAGCTCATTGATCAGAAACTGTTAACTTTCAAAAAGGTAGAGCCCAATTGTGAAGGATAGTTTGTTGTCCGGCCATGCAGACCCATCTATGCATGCTAATCAAGAATTCAAGGATTGAATCAAGCCATGAAACCATCTTTATGTTGTCCTGTTTTAATTTCCTTGTCTGTTAAGTTTTGTTAGCATTTAAACCTTGTTTGTTTGCAATAATAATCTAAATGAAATAATAATGCATGTTTTGAATCCAATCATTCATGTCCATTCACTTTTCTTTCTTACTCCTCACAAAAGCAAAAAATATATATCGATACTTCTCATCTCATTTATTTCTTTATCATTTCTGGTTGAACAAAGATTGGAGAGAGGATGATGAAAAACGAAATAACCAAGTTGCTACAGTATGCTTTCAAATAAAACTTTGTTGATGATGTAAGGCATTGTTTCAAATTTCCAAACACCGGAGAAATAAGGGAGATAATCCGTAGTCACCCCATTTGAGCCTAGAAGTTGGTGTTTCTTTCTATACAAAAAAAACCCGCAATTTAACCCGGGGCAGGGTAGTGTTCAGTTAACTCGACCATGCGTTCGAGTTTCAAGAGAAAAACAAAAATTAATAAGGTGTTCCTCATCCCCCATTACAAAGGCAGTCACAATTCGCCAAACAAAATCAAAAAAAAAGAGAAAGAAAAGCCCGCTAAGTCAAAACCTCAAAATGGCTTAGGCAAAAATTAGGGTATCCCGCTAGACTAAAAATGCAAAAGAATAGTCTAGGCAAAAGTTAGGGATTGGAAAAAATGAAAAAAGTGCAAAAAGCAAAAGTCACCAAGATTCATGACAAAACAAAATCATGTGACCAAAACAAAGGCCAATTTGACTGCCACAACAAAAAGGAAACACTTCATCGGCCTCCGAGCCATCATAACCTCACCATCACAATCCCAAAAACCTCTTGGGACTTGAACACATGAGTAGAGTTAGTTGAACATAGGGCTGAAGATCATCACGAAGAATGGGACGGGCTAAAATCAAACTTTGAGCCTTATATCCTTTTATTCAGAAACCGTGAACCAGGCCACGTTATAACCCTCAAAAGACCTAATTGAAGCAAGGTTTATTTTGAAAGCATACGGTAGCAAGGTTGCGTTAACCTGACTCACAAGGATCTTTTGTCAATCTTTTGTCAATATCATGCTCTCACACTTTCTTCTACAATATACATCCATTGTACATAAATACCATCTCAATTTCCATTTCAAAACTTGCATTAAAATGGCATTAGAATTACTATTTCAAGCAAACAGGTTTATCTGCAAGTCAACACTTGACAATAAAGAAGTTCCAACTCTGAGTTGTTACCAAGCAATCAAGAAGAACCTTGGGCTAATCTGGGGCAACTATCTCAGAACTTCACTTAATCTTGGGGCACATTCCCTAGAAAGGTCATTTGGCATGGACAGAGTGTCCTAAGGTCGCATCATGGAAAGCGGTATCAAAACCCAGTGTTCAAGGACCTAACAAATCAGATCAAGACACTCCTAATCAGGGGCAACTCATCTTGGGATTCAGCCAATCAAGAGCAAACTTTTATGACTATGGGTTAGATCATCTGGAGACCCTGCCGAGTCGGTCAAACATGTTTAGAATGGCTCAATCTAGGGACATACCTCTCAGAGAGGGAGATTCAATATCAGTAAGTTGGCCAGAAATCAAGAAAAAGCCAAATACCTCAAATGCCCAACAGACTGGGGCAAGACAATACACAGGGGCAGGTTCTCCCTATATCTCCAAGCTATTCAAGCAAAGCCTGATGAACATCTGCAACCGTTGGGTCCGGAACTGGTGTCGGGGATCAACATCAAGCCGTCATTCCACAAAAAGCCTTGATACCCGAAACACTCCCACCCTCCATAGGGGCATCAGTCATCATCATGCATTAGTCATGTCATTTCATTCATGCAAATAAGCATCATGCATTAGTCATGTCATTTCATTCATGTAAATCATTAACATGCTTTGATCACGTCATTTCATTCAAGCATCAGGTATGCCCCATACCACAAGACCAATGACTCAGAAAAAACCAAAAAGCCAAATCAAACACTCACAATCAAGAACCTGACCTTGCATTGCCACCTTCAAAGTCCAATGATTATTGGCAAACACCCTTAAAGTCCAATGATTATTGGCACAAAGTTAAAGTCCAATGATTATTGGCAGACACCCTTAAAGTCCAATGATTATTGGCAAACACCCTTAAAGTCCAATCATTATTGGCAAACACCTTCAAAGTCCAATGATTATTGGCACAAAGTTAAAGTCCAATGATTATTGGCAAACACCTTCAAAGTCCAATGATTATTGGCACAAAGTTAAAGTCCAATGATTATTGGCACACCTTCAAAGTCCAATGATTATTGGCACAAAGTTAAAGTCCAATGATTATTGGCAAACACCTTCAAAGTCCAATGATTATTGGCATCCACTCAAAATCCCATATTCATTGGAACCCAAATAAAACCAAGTGTTCATTAACACCCATGTTGAAACCCGACTTCCAATAGTACACAGTCATTTCATGTCATCACATACATACACTTCATTCTACGCATAAATAGTCATGATAAACATGCATTCATAAAGCAGGTTCAAAGGTTACTCCTTGCAGAATACAGCTTTTGGTCACTTAATCACAAGAAAGGCAGATTAACCTTTTTCAAAGCAGGTTGGTTGGTAAAACTGTCTCCCAAGCAGATTAGTTGAAGAACCATATTCAATCTCCTCCCCAGTGAATTGCAATTTTCTGGAAGGAAGTCTTCTACAAGATAATCACATCAGCTCTGCCCGGTTCCCTTAATGGGAATGACAACAAGTATCAACAACTTCGTCCGGTTCCAGAAACAGGAATGACATCAACTTCGTCCGATTCCAGAAACAGGAATGACATCAACTTCGTCCGATTCCAGAAACAGGAATGACGCCAACTTTGTCCGGTTCCAGAAACAGGAATGACATCAACTTCGTCCGATTCCAGAAACAGGAATGACGCCAACTTTGTCCGGTTCCAGAAACAGGAATGACACCAACTTCGTCCGGTTCCAGAAACAGGAATGACACCAGCTTCGTCCGGTTCCCTTAATAGGAATGACAAGCAAATCAGCAACTTCGTCCGGTTCCAGAAACAGGAATGACACCAGCTTCGTCCGGTTCCAGAAACAGGAATGACGCCAACTTCGTCCGGTTCCAGAAACAGGAATGACATCAATTTCGTCCGGTTCCAGAAACAGGAATGACATCAATTTCGTCCGGTTCCAGAAACAGGAATGACGCCAGCTTCGTCCGGTTCCCCAAATAGGAATGACAAGCAAATTTCCCCAGCTTCGTCCGGTTCCCCAAACAGGAATGACGCCAACTACGTCCGGTTCCAGAAACAGGAATGACGCCAACTTTGTCCGGTTCCAGAAACAGGAATGACATCAATTTCGTCCGGTTCCAGAAACAGGAATGACGCCAGCTTCGTCCGGTTCCCCAAATAGGAATGACAAGCAAATTTCCCCAGCTTCGTCCGGTTCCCCAAACAGGAATGACGCCAACTACGTCCGGTTCCAGAAACAGGAATGACGCCAACTTTGTCCGGTTCCAGAAATAGGAATGACATCAGCTTCGTCCGGTTCCCCAAATAGGAATGACAAGCAAATTTCCCCAGCTTCGTCCGGTTCCCCAAACAGGAATGACAGCAGGTACATTTGAGTTTCCCCATGAGGAAAGCTAAACAGGTATACTCGATCCACCTATCTCATCACCATCCACTTCCTGGCAAAATTAGGGCATTCTGTATTTAATTATCTTCCACCAAAAGAATACGAATACCAGGGTTATTCGCATTCTTATGGTTTAAGCTAATTAAATAGGGGCAGCTGTCATACCCTAATTTTGCCCCATGATTTTTTTTCACTTTTGCATTTTTTAGAAAATAAGTCAACAAAGTCAAAATGTTGACCAAAAAGTCAACAAAATCCCTTTTTGATTTAAAAAAATCAATGTTGACACAAAATACATGGAATTATTTTTTCTTGCATGATTATGGCTTAGCATGATCATAAGAGACAAAATTTTACCATTTTGCCCTCACATTTTCTTTATTTATTTATTTTTAACTAGTTACTTGCATTACAAGAAACCTTTCAAAAATCAATTTGCAATTCTTTTCCTTTCCATTTCTAGTCCATAAATATTTTGCATAATCATAATTTCCCTCATGCATATTTCATTTTTTGCACATTTATTTTATTTTATGTTTTGATTTTTGTTTATTCCCCAAAATAAAAAAAAAAAAAAACAAAAGGGATACCAAAATTTCTCCAATCATTTACACCTCATCATATGGCAAGAATATTCCTCTCCAATTACACCTCATCACCATTAGTACAAGCAAAAATTGCAAGCCATAGTACAAAAAAATCAAGTTCCAATCCCACTTTTACCCTCAAGTTTTCTCCCTAATCACCACTTACTTACCCTAGTTTATTCTATAAATAGCACCATAAAATTCTGAGCCTAGGGTTAGCAGAAACAGAGGAGGCGCTGCTACAGTACCCCAAGAACAACACCATTTTTCTTCAAATTCTTCAAAAACCCAAATTCCTCATTTCTCAACCAAATCATACAATCCTTAGATCAAAATTCATCTACAACATCCCAGAAGCAAGAATCCGCAAATAAATTGAAGTTTAATCGCACGAATTGAGCAGAATCTGAGCATAAAGGTTCACGAAATCGAGTTTGCTAAACCCACGATTGAAGCTTCGAAAAAGGTATGTATAGCTTCCCCTTTCCACAACAAAGTTGAATATATCTTCCATTTTGCTTGGGTTGAGTTGTATCTCTGTAAGTCGCGATTTTAAGTTTTTGCATCAAAACTTGTGTGCTTCGTTTTTCCTTGTACACTGCTTATTTGAGAAAACTAAAGTCATTTTTGAACTCTACGTGAAAAACCGAGTCGAACGGTATGTAGATCGTTCGATTTCGTGACGTTTTGAAAATCGCCGGCGATGGAACGGTCGCCGGAAGTTGTTGTTCTCGCCGGAGAAGATGAAGTCAATTTTTTGACTTTCCTCTCTCCCTGTCACGTGGCAGCATCAGGGTGGTTCTGGATTTTTAAATCCTGGCCACCAGATGGATCCGACGTCCCAGATTTGAGATCCGTACCATGCACCTTATCACGCCTCCACACAGGATCTTTTTTTGTTTTTGACTTTACGTTTTTTGGTTGACCTGCGTGGACTTGGGCTTTCAGCCCAGAAGCGCTATTCGCACCCCCTATTTTTACTACCCAGTTTATTTTGCACCCCCCTGATTATGATTTTAATTGATTTTCAGCTTATTTTCAAAAGCACTTAAGTGGCTAATAGCTTATTTAAGCTATTTTAGTCACTTTGCTATGCTTAAATTTTGCTCTCCATTTTTGAGTTCTTTATTTTAGCTTTTTAGCTTATTGTTTAGCTTTTTAGCTTATTTAATCACTTTTTAGCTTATTTTCATAAGCACTTATTTGGTGCTTAAGCTGTTTAGCTTCTTGGACCATTTGGTTATGCTTAAATCATGTGTGATTCCTGTTTGTCTCATTCGAGCATTTATTTTTGTTTTTAAGTTATTCTTTAGCTTTTTAGCTTATTTAATCACTTTTTAGCTTATTTTCATAAGCGCTTATTTGGTGTTTGAGCTTTTTAGCTTACTGGACTATTTTGCTTCGCTCATATCATGTTTGATTTCAGATTATGTTCATGCTTTCCTTAGTTTTTTGTTTAATCACTTTTCTAGCTTTTTAGCTTATTTACTTAAGTGCTTAATTATGATTAATTGCTTATTTTTATTTCTTATGCTTGTCTTCAGCTCTTTAGCTTTATTTCAATTCATTCTAACTCATCTCATTTACTTTGATTTAATTTAGCATGTTTATGTTATTTAATTCATTGTATGTTACTTTAGCTTATGCATTTTTATTTAATTATGCATCATCAATTCTCATTCATTCTTGATTCATTCATGCATATTAAACTATACCATGTTGATTCATGCATTTTCATTTGAATACTTGCATTCATTCACATTTAATTGTCGCATTGTTATTATATCAATTGTCATTGTTATTTAATTTTGTTTTTTTTTTATATCCTTGGACTTTGTTTTCATAATAAACTTAATCAAACTCTTTGCAATAATTAATGGGTGAAAAAGGGAGAATCTGGCCACTGCTTCTTTCTTCCCTGGGTTGTCTTGGTAGCCGGTCCTCTGACTAGTTTACTCAAGCTGCTCTCATTCTAAAAGGACATTAAAACCGACCAACACTCGTCTTTTCTTTTAAACACTATTTCAGAATAAACCTAACCAAAGATTTTCATAACAAATAATGAATGAAAAAGGGAGAATCTGGCCGCTGCTTCTTTCTTCCCCGGGTTGTCTCGGTAGCCGGTCCTCTGACTAGTTTACTCGAGCTGCTCTCATTCCAAAAACGAGCGTTAAAAGTTAACTCTTACACACTTAAACTTCTTTTCAGAAAACATGGATATATGCTTTATCCATTCCTCTGACACATACACAGCTTAAGCCTCTGATTAGAGCATACAAGCGTCGTTGTATCAGCGGAATGCGAAATAAGCAACATCCGTTATTCAACTCTCTTTTTTCAATGGGTACACGTTTTATCTACTCCTCTGACACACACACAGCTTAAGCCTCTGATTAGAGCATACAAGCGTCGTTGTGTCAGCGGAATACGAAATAAGCGTTATCCACTAAAATCAACCAACCACACAAACATTTTTTATCAGAACTACGTGAGTTTTGAGTTTCCCATTGCACCGGGGAATACGTAGGAGCGGGCTCCTACAACCGTCAAACTCAACTAATAAAAACCTTTTTTTAATTTATTTTGGAAACGAAGTAGAGTTTAGATAAGAGAAAAGGCAATTTAATTCAAACCTACGCAAACAAACCCCAAACCACCTAAACGGTTCCCATCGAGTACGATGGATGCGAGGGGTGCTAACACCTTCCTCTCGCATAACCAACTCCCGAACCAAAATCAAAGGTTTTTGTGATATTTTCCTTTCCCCTCACGGGATAAATAAACGTCGATGGCGACTCCATTGTATGAAAAATGGAAGTGATTTTCCAGCCCGCTACACATCCATCTCCTCTGCCTCATATTTAGCTCTTTCTGATCAAACAGATACTTAAGACTTTTATGGTCACTAAACACGACAAAAGTGCAACCATAAAGATGATGTCTCCAAATCTTCAATGCAAAAACCACGGCCGCAAGCTCCAAATCGTGCGTCGGATAATTCTTCTCATGCACCTTCAACTGCCGTGATGCATAAGCCACTGCTCTCCTGTGTTGCATAAACACACAACCCAAACCCTGATGAGACGCATCACAATAAACCTCATACGGTTCATCTGACTGAGGTAACACCAACACCGGTGAAGTCGTCAACCGCTCCTTCAACAAATTAAAACTAAGTTCACACTGCTCAGTCCACGCAAACGGTTGATCTTTTCGCGTAAGTTGCGTCATTGGTGCCACAATCTTAGCGAATCCTTCTATGAACCTCCGGTAATAACCGGCCAAACCAACAAAACTCCTCACGTCTGTCACCGTCTGCGGTTGTTTCCATGCAAGTACTGTGTCAATCTTGGCTGGATCCACGGCAATTCTCTCTTTTGATATAACATGGCCAAGGAAATTCACCTCTTCCAACCAAAAGTCACACTTTGACGGATTTGCATACAGCTTACATTCCCGCAAAACTTGCAATACTAGACGAAGATGCTCTACATGTTCCTCCTCACTCTTCGAATACACTAGAATGTCATCAATGAACACCACCACAAACTTGTCCAAAAATGAATTGAATATTCGATTCATGTAGGCCATAAAGATAGCAGGTGCATTCGTCACTCCAAACGGCATCACTAAGAACTCATAATGCCCATACCGCGTCCTAAACGCCGTTTTCTGAATATCCTCATCTCGTACCCTTATCTGGTGATAACCAGATTTCAAGTCAATCTTGGAAAACACTGAGGCTCCCCTCAACTGATCCATCAAATCAGACGGGTGTTCCTCCACCAAAATTCGGAACCCCCAAGCAGCTGATAGGTAGCTAGAACTACCTTCTCCCCCTCCGGACAATGGATTGCCCCAAATATCCTCTCTATAGCATGGAGCCATAAATCCGCTGTTTCTGGACCTCCCTCCCCATTAAACTTTGGAGGGGCCTGCTGATTAAAACTTGCGAGAACCCTAGACCCAGCGGCCAGGATCTCCCTGTCGCGCTTTTCAAGGTCTCTCTGCGCCTTAGCATGAGTTTGCGCAGTCACCGCTGCTGCCATTGTATTCATGGCATAAGCCATCTGATGGATGTCCACCTCATCATCATCTCTAGCAGGTGCCCTTCTTGGAGGCATCGTTTCCTGCACATACCAATTCTCTTCGATTAGATCCTTATCCAAACATTTCTGAATTCCAACAGAAAACCTCACTCAACGGATTACTAACCCATAACCGACACAGAACAACCACTAGAACTAACTCAACACTAGTTACGTTCTAACCGACTCTGAACTAACGACTCAAGTATACACTTTCCCTTTGAAGATTTAAAGCCGGGCTCTGATACCACAAATGTAACACCCCGTTTTCATAACGCAAAAAGGGCATTATTTTTTTTTTTAACAGACACTCAGAGTGCGCAAAACATTTTTAATTGAGCCGACATTAAATATTACAAACGAACCATATATATATCACACCATATATATGTTGTATTCGAAAATGCTAAGTGTAAACCTGAATAATTACAGTCCATAAGTCGGTGTGCTTACAAGCACTAACTAACCAAAAGAAGTTAGAATGTCCTATGCTAAACAAAAGCACAGTGCACAAACACACCGGCGCATAGTCTAACTAAAACTACCACTCCAGCTCCAACACGAGCTCACGGAGGCTCTGAGCAACCACCGCCCTCAAGGCCTACTGATCCATCTGGGGTGGGATGAGCCCGCAAATGAAAGAAAGGGTCACCACAAAATAAAAGTATATATATATATAACCGGTACGAAAGATTGTACACATAACAAATATTTCCACAAAGCACAAGAGAAAGCTCTTAAAACATTCAACAATTCCCTCCAACGGGCTTATATATATAATGCACAACAAGCCTAATGCAGACTTCTACAATGGGTGTGGTACTACCAGAGCTACCACATGCAAATGAATTCCGGAATTACTAATCATAACCAATAAAACCGCAAAGGGTTAAGGTGGATCCTCTCACGCAATCCCACCCCGTGGTCCACTCACGCAACCACTTATTGTACTCAAAAAGATCCCGTAGGATTTTGGGTGGGTCCACTCACGCAACCAACACCCCGTAGTCCACTCACGCAACTACGCACAATGAATGCATGAGCATACGATTCCCTACATATGCTAATGCCACACATACATACCTCTCAAGCATATGTAACTAAATCATAGCAATTCATACATACATTTCTCATCATATGTATTCCAAACACCTGTTCATACATATATTCTCATAATCATATGTAAACAGCGCAAGCAGTGTAACACTTTCTCATCACGAGAATACATAACACATACATGCCAAACACACAAACACGCATCACCGAAGATAACCAACAACATGTTATAACTCAGTGAAAAGACAGAAATAAAGTGGAGCCCTTACCTCGGCAAGCACTCACAACAAGCAACGTTCACACAACACTACGTGCTCCCTAAAACAAGCAACGGACAATCAATACATCGTTTCCAAACCCAATGTAATGAAACTACATCAAAACCCCAAAAACTCTAAAGGTTTCTAAGGAAAATTCACTCTTTCGGATACCATACCAAATACTATCGTATTGATCAACCACCATTAGTTATTTGTACTATTTTTAGGACCCAAAACAATAGTCAAAAGTCTTAAATAAATTGAAATGCAAAATGGCCGTTTTCTTGCGTTACAAGCTACGTACTTTCCGAGTACCCGAAAAACCCGTTTCCAATCCCAACCACTTCCATAAATTAATAAAAAGGGATTAGAAAGTTAAAAACCAAGTTTAGAGATCATAATCCAAAATTTCAACTCCCAGAGCTCGCCCTGGCGAGTTGGTGGCGAGTGAAGGCAGGGAGTACTGGTCTTACTCGCTCTGGAGCTCGCCCTGGCGAGTTGTCATGACCTGTGACACTCGCCCTGGCGAGTAATCACTCGCCCAGCGAGTTGCACCTGTCATGACAGCAAAAGACAGCAACTCACACCATCTTTTTCCACCCAAGCCTAGTTTGATTCTATTAGTTCCCAACACTTTTTTCAAGGCACAAAAGCAAACCATTTTCATAAGCAAACTATTCGTTTCCGAAAGCTTGTTGGTTGCTTTGAGTGCAAGTTATTTGATTTTCATTTCCAAAATCAAAACCAAATCCAAGCACAAGTTTTATTACGGGCCTCAACCGTCCGGTAATCATTTTCAAACATGTTTTCAAGGTAAAAGTAACACCACATGTCACAAGAGTTTTAAACCACTTTGACCCCAAAACACTACTCAAAACACTTAGGAAAATATTTTCATAAACCCCCAAAATATTTTTCATCGGATTTCTAAAACAAAACCATACAACGCATTTCCCTTTTGCCCAAAGGTTCGAAAACAACTTTTCTTTTCAAAACCTTACAACATAACCTCATGTAATTGATCAATACATAAACCAACCAAAACCCTAACTTTTCTCATGAGATTTTTCACCAACTCATGGAAAACAAACAACAAAGCCTAAACATGCTTCTCTAGACCTCATGAACAACATTCATGGAACAAAACCATGTAAAGTAACATTTTCTAACAAACCCTCATGAGAACAAAAACCCAAAAACTCTTAAACTCTATAAGTCTACCAACCTAAGAGATGAGAAGAGAGGGTTACCTTTAGAAAGTGATTCTCTACAACTTTCCTCAAAGCTCCAAAGCTTGAAATGGAGTGAAATGGTGAAGAATGGAAAATTTGTGAAGGTTAAGGTTAAGAAAGTGATGGCACGGTTGAGAAGAAGAAGAAAGAAAGTCTTGTGCAATTTTTCTAAGTCCAACATCAACAAACCTCCTTACTATGCCAATGCTCTTGCTCACTCATGGCCATTGGATCAAAAACAAAAAGCCAAGACCAAACCCTAGCCATTGGATCAAACCAAAACAAACCCACTTGAGATAACACTCAACACCTCATGGAAACGCTCACACGTTCAGTTCTCGCGCGCCGCGACGAACGTAAATCACAAAAACATAAAACCCACGGAAAGGACGTCTATCGTTTTTCCATTCCAAAACTTATCGCCGAATCTTTTTCCGCGACTGTAATTTTCTTCCACACCTTAGAAAATTATTATCAGAATATATCCTAACTCGCGCAGATATATAAAACTTCCGTCCGAAACCTCACTCAAAACAGACGCAATAAGATTTTACAACGACGGGTAAAATCCTACTCGTTTTTCCAAAAACAAGAATAATCCAAAACTTATTATTCTGAAACCACAAATAACTTCTTATACAAGAAACAGGATCACAAGACAAAAGTATGTACAATTACAGTGCACGAGCACAAAACGAACTCGATTACAGCAAAACCTAACAATTACACGATGTTTCGTCACACGAACACATCGAAACCCTAATATTCCTTAAACCAATTATACAAAGAAATCTTGGGTCTTACAGTCTCCATAGCTACACTCCTTTGATGCAACATTACCACTCTCATCCCTATCTAATAGATAGCTAAGAGCTAATGTTGATTGTCTTCTTCTAGTTCCACTATCAGAAGCTCCACCTCAAACCGAGATTCCTCCACCAAAGTCTCGCTATGTTTCCCACCTTGTAACCTGCAAAACTTAAGTATTCTTATCACCGCCTCTTCAGGCTGATATTGAGTATTATTCCACCGCCTCTCCAGGCCGATGTTGAGTATTGTTACCACCGCCTCTCCAGGCTGATGTTGAGTATTGTTTCACCGCCTCTCCAGGCCGATGTTGAGTATTGTTACCACCGCCTCTCCAGGCTGATGTCGAGTATTTTTCCACCGCCTCTCCAGACCGATGTCGAGTATTATTCCACCGCATCTCCAGGCCGATGTCGAGTATTATTCCACCGCCTCTCCAGGCCGATGTTGAGTATTGTTACCACCGCCTCTCCGGGCTGACCTTCATCGCAATCTCCTTTACCTCCTTGTCTTCGAGGCACCGGATAACCACACTCCATGTTTTATCCATCTTCTCGACCATTAAAATTGCTTCCCTCTTCACTTTCCACAGTTCAAAATTGTTTCGGGAAAGTTTCACCCATGGTGCCTTAATTCGATTGACCCTTTGCTCCACGGTGGGCGCCAATTGTTGTGAATTCGATTAATATCACACCAATAACCTCTTCAGTGTGTGGGAAAATATAAACCAAGCAACCAAACAACAATGGACCAAGCAATAATAATCAACCAACAAGAATAAACGGTGAAAGCGATAAAGAACACAATAATATTGTTTACCCAGTTCGGTGTTAATGAACCTAATCTGGGGGAGAGAGAGCTCTCCTTTCACTATCAAAGCTTCCTCAAACTTGATTATAATGAGATTTACAAGAGTTGCAAGAATTTAGAGTTTTCCTAAATTCTACCATTTTCCCAAATCTCTTCCCGTGACCAAGAGATTTCAATTGATAGCAATTACAAGTGTTAGAAAGAGTACCCAACCCTAGGATTAACCCAAGAGAAACCCCCTTGAACCATAGCCTCCATTTTGGTGAAAACCCCCTTTCAAAACCCTAACTTTCTCTCTCACACGCTGCTGAAAAACAGAAACAACATATATAGGGTCGGGGCTGCGCCTGGCGCCCTCACCAGGGCTCGTGGCCGCGCCTGGCGCGCAGCCGAGGGCACTGCGCCTGGCGCCAGCAAACACGCGCCTGGCGCCCTCACCAGGGCACACCAGCCAAGCCTGCTGCCTGCTGCTTGCTGAGCCCTCACCAGGGCACACCAGCTTCCTGCAACAGCATCATTTTCAAGGCAATATCCAACAATGGTATGGAACGCTTACCAGAAACCTATTTCTACTGTGCATCGTCGGTTTTTAATTTCTTCTTTTTTTAAAAAAACCCTAAAACCAATTGCCATGTCCACAATATATGTGCCTTTACCTTGCAGCTACAACTCTACCAATCACCGGTTGTAACTGTATAGCTGATGTCAAAAAGGTTCCTACCCCACCCAAACATCTAAGCATCTAACCAAAACAAGGCCAAATTTCTATTCCCCATCCTTCTAGAAACATTACTTGAGAACAAATTTCTAATCTTTATTTCTTTTTTAAATAAGAGAGGGCAAAATCCAATTGTTCAATTAATATTCATCATAACTAGACTACATATTTAACTTTATTTTATGACAAATTCTCCTAATTAACTTGTCACACGCGCAACCAGTCAATGTTATGATTAATTCAACTGATTGATAGTCAATTAAAGAGAGGACTTGTTGATGATTAAGCTTGTTAATATTTGAGGTTGATGGCGTATCAATTTGAAGTTGTGTATATTGCAGAGTTAAATAGTTGAAGTTAACATTTGAAGGAATAATAGTATAAAATAAAAAAGAATTATGACACACTAATTAGATGATATTATTGGCTAATGCTACGATAGTATCCAATAACAAATACAAATTTTATAAAATTCACCGTTGAATTGAAAGTTTGTATCATATAGATTATCCATAAAAAAAATTAAGAAAAATTGAAAATTATTTGATATGTTATTGAAATCTATCAAGATTAACGATATTTAATAAAAACCCATAAACCGTTAATCTTAATGGGTCTCAATAACATATCAAATGATTTTCAATTTTTCTAAAATTTTTTATGAATGATCTATATGATATACAAACTTTCAATCAAACGGTATATTTTGTAAAATTTGTATTCGTTATGAACAATAATTTGTATTCACCATGGACCACTTCATAATTTGCCGATATTATTGATCTTTGATTCAGCTCAAAAGTAAAAGTTTAATCTTGTAATTTTTAAGATATGAAGTTTAAATTTTTTTAGGGCATTTTTTTTTCTAATTTGAGGACAATTGTAATAGAATATTATTCAATATAATACTATTGGCATTGTCAGCTGAACCACAACTTATGAAGAAGTAAATAATTTTCCGTTTAACCTTTGACAAGGAAAACAATTCGAACAAAAATACACTTTATATTTCCTTTTTATTATATGATAATTTAATATTTTAAAATAATTCTCATTTAATTTGCAAATAAATTATGTTATCTCATCGTCTGAAAAACTTAACTGATCATGTTAGAATTGTTAAGTTGGGAACAAATTTTCTTCAATTACCCCATTACAAAATTGAGATCTCTTATTTATGAAATTAAATTTTTAAATTTGTAGTATTTGTCATTCCGTCAACAGAAAAAAAGAAAAAAATTGTTCTCTTATGAATCAGATTAGAACTTGTCCTTGTATTTGTTAAGATCATGTTCAACAGAGGTCAAACATAGATCATATTGATATATATAATAGAGGGTTAATAGGCTTATACCCCCTGCAATGTTAGCGAGTTTTGCGATACCCCCTATAAAAAAATTTCTCGTAGATTCCCCCATGCAATGTTCAGATTCCACGCGTTACCCCTCCCCCCCGATTGCACACCATGGCTGATGACTGGACAGAATCTCCACGTGTCAGCGCCACGTGAGACACGTGGAATTTATTTATTTTTTTATTTAATTTTTAGCCCACGTGGCAGCTGACTGTAATATCTAAAAAAAACAGAAAACCCATTTTTTTTTCTGTCACATCTTTAATCTTTAATCTTTAATATAATAAAACGAGAGTAACTAAAGACACCCTAAACCCTAACCCTAATATGAACGATCTAGATTTTGACACGTGAAAAAAATATTATATCAACGGCTATGATAAAAACTTGAATACTATGTTGCCACATCAATTAATGAATGTGACACATCATATGTTTAAAAACATAATAAATGATGTATCAATATATGATTGGATGTGTGTATAAAATAATTTTACAAATTGAGATAAACATTAAAAAAAAAAACAAATTGAGATCTGTAAAAAAAAGAGAAAAGGGATAAACATTAATAAAACAAAAAAACTAATAATCAGTTACGAAAATTATGTATAGGTTCGATCTGTACAAAAAAAAAGGATAAACATTAATAAAACAAAAAAAAAACAAATAATCAGTTACGAAAATTATGTATAGATTCAACTTAATTAAGAGTTATAAATACAAGCACTATTTTTCTCTCACTATAGTTTTTGGTTATAATTTATATATTTGTCTTCATATAATTTATTTTGAATTTCTAATTTGTATGTGTCAAATCTAAATTCGTTTGTCTATGTTTGATTTGTAGATTTTTTTTTTGTTCGTTTTGTTACAGTATTACTGCTAATCTAAAGAATTTGTTACGGTTCTATCAACATGAAGTTGCTACTGTTACACAATCTCTATTACCATGAAGTTGTTATTATCGAGTAAGTTTTAAACTTTTTGCAACCTAATTTATTTATTTGTTTATTTATATATTTTTTGTTTCACTCCTCTACTTAATGATTTATTGTTCTCTTTTTTATATGTTTTGATTTGATTTTTATTTCCCTTTTTGGTTATGTTTTTAGTATAATGATAGTATTATTTCACTAATTATGTGTTTAATAATCATTCATCTTTTATGCTAATTCAGATAGTGGTTAATGCATAGATTTCTTCTAACAAATTTTTTTCTATCTATTATTTTTATGTTTGGTATTTTTTTACATTTACAGGTAAAATTGTATTTAAGGGCAGAAGATTTGAAATATTATTAAAATAGATAAGGACAAATTAGGTTTTTTAGCAGTAGTTTCTTTTTATGTATTATTAGTATATTTATTTTATGTGTGTATTTATCTTTTTTTTAAAAAATTTATTGTTTCTTTTGTTTCATCTACAATCTTTAACTTTTTTTGTTCCTATTTTTATGCATTGATTTGTATATAATTTTTTTTTTTTTGTATTTATTTTATTCTTTCTATGTAGTATATTTTTTGTATATTTTATTTGGTGAAATTACAGTGAAAATATAAAACGTGGAATATTATTAATAGTGATAAGGACAAATTAGTAAATTTGGTAGTAATCAACTTTATTATATTAAATTAAATAAATAACTTTATCATATTAAAAGTAGATGAAATCAAATGAGTAAAATTAGGTGTCATTTGTCGTGACATACACTAATATCAATCAATATTATTTTCCTTAAAAATAGGATTTAACCTTGAGAAAATAAAATCTATACTTGAAAAATATATCTTAAAAACACTCATAAATAACATTTTTTTTAACAAAACAATGAGGATATACTTGAAAAATATATAACATTTGAATTTGTACTCTCCTTATTTTACAAGATGTGCGCTCATTAAAAAAATAAAAGCTGGCTTAAAAATAGGTATCATTTGTTGTGGATTAAATTAATAATCACGAAGGATTTGTTTTAATTAAAAATTGATACAAATAATTAGTAATAGATATATATTTTCTTACTAATAGGGTTTGAAAATCAGCAACATGGATATACTTTTTTTAATGTAAGCAATAAGGATGTACTTGAAAAATATATAACAACTGAATTTGTGAATTTTTTTTACAAGATATGCGTCCAATAAAATAAAATAAGTAAATATTGCTTAAAAAATGGAGTATGTTTTATTTAAGTTCATGTTAAGCTGAATTTATGATTTATAATTTTTGGGTCTTACTAATAGGTGCCCTTAAGACACATGTTAAGAATCTAAAAAGTAAAAGCATTTTTTAAAAAAAGTCTAATTATTTAATAAATATAACTTTTAGTTATTAATATTGAAAAGGAAAAAATTAAGAAGAAAACGAGCTTCTTCTTCGTCGATCGAGCTTCATTTGTCATGTAATCATTTCTGATACACATTTGCAAGATTCAATTCATTTCTGTTGTAACAAAATCATGCTCAGCTTCAATACATATTGCAAATTTGCACGCACAACTTTTTCAAAGTTTTGAACCTGATGGGTTGGTTACATGGTGTAAAGACCACACATAATAATCATGTTTATACAAAGTTGTCAACTAACATTTCCCCTTCAAAACGAAAAACAACAAGAACAACTCAGCAGGGAAATTTCTGGGTTTATATGAGTTTTCCGGCGAAGAACTCGCCGGAGAAGATGATCGGAAGCGGCGGAGGTCGCAAAGGCGGTTGTCTCGCAAAGGCGATTTCTTCTTCTTCTTCGATTTCTTCTATTGCTTCTTTTTCTGCTTCTGATTCGATTTGTTCTGTCTTTCCAATACCAATCCTCTTTTCCCTTTTGATTTTGTTTATGATGTTGTTGTGGTGGTTTTGGATAGATTAAGGGTGAAGATTGTAGTGATGGAAGATGATGATTGAAGGGTGAATATGGTGAAGGATTAGTTGTTCTGCTCTTTTGTTTTTTCAAGCCTCTGCTTATGGTGAAGGAAGGGTGAATATGATGAAAATTTTCTGGAATCCAGGTTTTGAAGATTGTTGTTCTTGTTTTTTTTTTTTTTGGTAAGTTCTTGTTTTTTAAATTTCTTTTGATTTAATTTTTAAAAAAAAAAATGTAAAGGTTGAAATATATTTATCTATGTGGCATTAATAAAATTAATCAAAAATGAAATAAAAGCCACTAGGCATGCCACATCAAAGATTCTATACAGTCACCTGCCTTGTTGTACACTTAGGGGGCGAATGCAGAGAATATTGAAATTGCAAGGGGGAATCTACGAGAAATTTTTTTATAAGGGGTATCGCAAAACTCGCTAACCCTATAATATAATTATAGAAGCTGTCATATATGGATTTAATTTGTATACACTCACGGTGTAATAATTATTTTTACACATGCATCTAATCAAATCATGACATGTAAATATTTATTAAGATATTTTTGGAACAAACTTAATAAAATGACACTATAATGTGATTTGATTGGATGCATATGTAAAAATATTTTACACTCTCGATGCATAGCAATTTATACACAGACAACACAATTGACTATATCAGCACCTCATTACTATATATGTTTTAGCTTTTGAGGAGTGACACATTCATGACTCATGAGAAAGGTATCAAATAGTTTTTATTTTTTTACTCAAAATTTCTGAGTTTAATGGAGATGCACTGACGGTGTAAAATAGTTTTACACGATCAGGTGGGGTGTAGTGGGGTAACGTGGCGGAAAACATGGTTGATATTGGTTGACTGTGTAAAATTATTTTAAACTGTCAGTGCATATACCTTTTTCTCAATTCCTTATAGTTGGTATGTATAAAATAATTCGTCCACCGGAATAAAATAATAGTTAGTGCTCAAGACCTATTCTAGTAATTTTAAATTAGTAAAATATTATTTTGGGAAAAATTAGTTAGTAAGAATTCTGGAACTTGATCAAACTTATATTTAGTGAAATGATAGATTTTACATCAAATTAAACAAAAAATTTATTTAGTCCAAAAAATTAATCAAGTGTTTTTGCCAGAGGCGGAACCAAGGGGGTGGCTGAGGGTGGCCTCGGCCACCCCCCGAAAAATAAGAAATTACTAGGATACCCTTGGAATTTGTATAAAATTACAACAGTATATATTATATATATTTATTTGGGAGTTAAAACATCAATAATCATCATTGGCCGAGTGGAAACATGTTGCGCCCTCCCTCCACGAGGTTTTCCATTTATTTGGCAGCATCTTATTTTGTTTTATAAAGGAAAATCAATTCCTATTTTGTTTTATAATTGAAAATCAATTCCTCAGGCAGCTTATTTTGTTTTATAAAGGAAAATCAATTCCATACCATGGAATCCATAGTGACAAAATATTGTCTCAAGCCATTAAAGAACACTTTTCCTTAAAAAAATTTAATTTTGATATGTATATCAATACAAAACATGCACAATTTCTATTTATTTTTCTAAAAAATACCAAACTATTTTTAATTGAAAATACGGATTTTCTTTTTAACATATGATTTTCTAATAATCAAATTTGTGCAAATCTTAGTTCAAAGTTACAAGTCACTTGACATACATAAAATATTATTTTAAAGTATATAACTTATTTTATTGATAATTAAATTTTCGTACACAATATAATTTTCGTATTTAATTTATATAATATAACTTTTTTAGTGGCCCCCCGGCAAAAAATTTTCTGGTTCCGCCACTGCATACAAGCAATGTAGAAAATACAATGGCAATCTATTTCTATATCTTCAGAGGCGGAACCAAGGGGGTGGCTGAGGGTGGCCTCGGCCACCCCCCGAAAAATAAGAAATTACTAGGATACCCTTGGAATTTTTATAAAATTACAACAGTATATATTATATATATTTATTTGGGAGTTAAAACATCAATAATCATCATTGGCCGAGTGGAAACATGTTGCGCCCTCCCTCCACGAGGTTTTCCATTTATTTGGCAGCATCTTATTTTGTTTTATAAAGGAAAATCAATTCCTATTTTGTTTTATAATTGAAAATCAATTCCTCAGGCAGCTTATTTTGTTTTATAAAGGAAAATCAATTCCATACCATGGAATCCATAGTGACAAAATATTGTCTCAAGCCATTAAAGAACACTTTTCCTTAAAAAAATTTAATTTTGATATGTATATCAATACAAAACATGCACAATTTCTATTTATTTTTCTAAAAAATACCAAACTATTTTTAATTGAAAATACGGATTTTCTTTTTAACATATGATTTTCTAATAATCAAATTTGTGCAAATCTTAGTTCAAAGTTACAAGTCACTTGACATACATAAAATATTATTTTAAAGTATATAACTTATTTTATTGATAATTAAATTTTCGTACACAATATAATTTTCGTATTTAATTTATATAATATAACTTTTTTAGTGGCCCCCCGGCAAAAAATTTTCTGGTTCCGCCACTGGTTTTTGCCATTTAAATAATCATATACGTATGTATGCCGTACTAGGAAACTACACTCATGAATATGGAAATGTTCAATTCAAACCAACATGATAATATACATATATTTCACTTGTTGTCCTTTCCAAATTTTATATTTTAATAGAAAAATTAATAAACAACTAACTTCTATTGATTGACATTCATATGATTATGAATACTT
The DNA here is from genome assembly GCA_030408175.1 of Trifolium repens. Classification (NCBI taxonomy): domain Eukaryota; kingdom Viridiplantae; phylum Streptophyta; class Magnoliopsida; order Fabales; family Fabaceae; genus Trifolium; species Trifolium repens. Next base: position 19,416,784 of record CP125849.1, read on the forward strand.
AATTCATGTAGGGCGCTTATTAATTGTTTAAAAAAAAATCTATAAATCTTAATAGAATGTGTTGGTGATTGTCTTGCTAAAACTTTTTGTTACTAACAAATAACCTTTTTAAGTGTCAAAAAATATAGGATTTAATGTTCCTATTTAACTCTTCATTTGGTGTTTTAAGAGTACAATTGGTCAATTGTACTCTTAATTTGTCAATTACTCATAAATTTTTCAATAAAAACTAATTAATGTTATATATTTGGAAAACAATTTTTCTTTAGTACATAATATATTAAATTTTGTTTTATTTTTTACGTAATATATTTAATTTATTGAAAAGAGAAAGTGTGTGCAAAAAAATATGAATTTATTAGTGGGTTAAAAGTAGGCTATAATAGAAAGATAAAATATAAAAATATATTTTTTTAATTTGGTGTTACTATTTTAAACGGACACTAAAAAGAAACGGATGTAGTATATAAGACCATGTCAAAAAGTAGGAACATAAATATTTAACAAATTAAATATGTGTGTGTGTGGGTCAATTTGATTTTGGAAAGAACAATTAAGGTTACGGGTAGTTGTTAAAGAACAATTCATCTAATCTAATAATAAAAATAGTATACACTCCTTTGATTAATTAAGCTATACCAGGTCTTTATAGATATTGTGGAAGTAAAAAATATAGAATTGTTCAATGTCACCCGCTTATAAATAGATATTATGTTAGCATTGTGAAATATCTCAAACTTACATAAACATATATACAAGCAAAATACTCAAATAGAATTGCTCTAGAAAATATGAAGACTACTTTGTTGTTCATCACAGCCTTCTTGGCCTTAGTTTCATGTTCCTTTGCCTTTGATCCAAGCCCTCTACAGGACTTTTGTGTGGCTATCAATGACACCAAGGATGGTGGTAATTATTATTATTTTTTATTATTATTAGTTGTCTATTAAATTGTGATTGAACTGATTGAGCTATGATTATAATATTCTACTAATTCAATTTCCGGTCCGAATAGTACATGATTTTTCCAGTAAATTTGTTTTGCAGTGTTTGTGAATGGAAAATTCTGCAAGGATCCAAAACTTGCTACAGCGGATGATTTCTTTTTCTCAGTGAAAGAAGGAAACACATCAAACCCACTTGGTTCTAAAGTAACTCCAGTTGCTGTTAATGAGATATTAGGATTAAACACCCTTGGTATCTCTCTTGCTCGCGTTGACTTTGCACCTAGGGGACTCAATCCTCCACATACTCACCCTAGAGCCACTGAGATTCTTATAGTGTTGGAGGGTACTCTCTATGTTGGTTTTGTTACATCTAATCCAGAAAACCGTCTCATCACAAAAGTTCTCAACAAAGGAGATGTCTTTGTGTTTCCAATTGGTCTCATTCACTTTCAATTGAATGTGGGATATGGGAATGCAGTTGCCATTGCTGGACTTAGCAGCCAGAATCCAGGTGTCATCACTATTGCTAATGCTGTATTTGGTTCTAATCCAAAAATATCTTTAGAAGTTCTCTCCAAAGCTTTTCAAGTGGACAATAATGTAGTGAACAATCTTCAAAAACAATTCTGGTACGACAATAACTAGAAGTTGTATGTTATGTCTATGATTTTATATAATTCAACTATATTGATCATTGTAATTGTAATAGTTATAATTAAATAAAAATACACACTTGAATAAAATGCAAGGATTGATATATGTTCCTTGCTCTTATATTCCTTTTTGTATCATTTGAATAATATATGATTTATATTTTATTAGATATATATTTTTTCCTTTGGTCCCTTATCTTTATTTTAATTTTTACTTTGATTTTCCTGGTTTTAAAACTTTCAATTTAGGCACTAACTTTAGAATTAGTTGGTCCATTTTGTGGAGTTTTGACTTAACTCTGTATAAAACATGTGCTGTGACCAAAAACAATCAAAGCGATTAGTAGTTATATAAAGGCTTGAAAGTTTCAATTTGCAAAACTCTCAAATTGATTTGGCTCGATCCAAAAATCAAACTTTCATTTTTAAATTCGAATTATTTCGAACAAGTGTTATATATCCCGCGTAAAAATAGAAAAACACTAAAGCCTTTTGCATTTCCACAAATGTAGCTCACGAAAAAAAATGTGATAAAATTTAGAAATGTCAAATGCAAATTAATTAGACTATAGTAGTCTGTCTATGCGACCTAAACTATGTAGTAATCTAATGCTATATAATTTTTTATAATTTTTATGAAAAATATTTAGGGCTAGCCCCAAAATATCGCAGCTCGTATAACATCGAGTTTGAGCATTTGGCTCAGGTCAAGCCGGTCGATCCCATACACACCAAGTATTTTGTATTCAAATACATCATGAATCATTGGGCACCGAAATCATCAATTTCCGAAATCAACAAAACTCAATTACACAATTAAACCAAAAAAACAAACAAAATTTTAGGAAAATAGATTCTAAAACGTGCACCTCATCTTCAACATTGGAATGGTGTTTATACATCGATCTAAGAAAATGGTGGCGTTAAGAGAGATGTTGAATATTAGAAAATGGTAGCGTTAAGAGAGATGAAAGAAAGATAAATGCACCCTAATTTCACAAGAAAAAAAAAAGTTCTCAATATTTCTTTCGAAAAAACAAAAAACAGAAACCCTAAATAGAAAGATCTAATTAAAAACAAATCAAAGACAAAACAAAGAAAATAAAAAATAAAAAACTCACGAGAAATGAAGGGAAAGAATGATTGCGATGATGAATCGGTGATGCAGAAAGGCATAAAGTGCGAGAGCACAATAACAAGGCAAAAGAGCGACCACAGTCGTACTTGATCTGAGAGTAGATTGTGTATCCGATCTATAAAACAGATTGCTCCTTTTATTTGTGTGTGTGTGTGTATACACTTGAGTTTAAAAGCCCATTTTTATTTGAGTTTAAAAGACATACACTCTCAGTGTAAATTAATTTTACACCGACAATCAATAAGAATGATTAATGTTTCATATAATAATATAAAAAAGGTGGGGTTGAAAGGGGTGATGTGGCGGAATCTCGGCCTAAAAATTGAATTTTTCCAAAAATTCTATTGCAAAACCTTCTATTTTAACATATAGAATCTATATGTTTACCCGGTATGCCCTGTATGGATATTGAACTCTTCATCACCGGTACAAAAATGTGACAATTCAATAAACCAAAACTGCCGAAATCTCGGCCTAAAATTGAATTTTTCCAAAATTCCTTTGCAGAAAACCTTCTATCTCAACATATAGAATTTATATGTTTATCTGGTACACATTGTGCGGATATTTAACTCTTCGTCACCGTTACGAAAATGCGACTATTCAATAAACCTAAACTGTCGAAATCTCGGCCTAGAAATTAATTTTTTTTTTCAAAATTGCTTTGCAAAAACTTCTATTTCAACATATAGAATCTATATGTTTATCCGGTACCTACTGAATGGATATTGAACTATTTGTCACCGTTACGAAAATGTCACAATTCAATAAACAGAAACTGCCGAAATCTCGGCCTAGAAATTGAATTTTTCCAAAATTCCTTTGCAAAACCTTCGATTTCAACATATAGAATCTATATGTTTATCCGGTACAAATTGTATGGATATTGAACTCTTCTTCATTGATACGAAAATGCGACAGTTTAATAAACCGAAACTGCCGAAATCTTGGCTTAAAATTGAATTTTTCAATAATTCCTTTGCAAAATCTTCTATCTCAACATATAGAATCTATATGTTTATCCGGTACGCACTATGCGGATATTGAACTCTTCGTCGCCATTACGAAAAGTGGAATACTACTTAAGTAGCGGATGATGTTTGTTTGAGAAAGAAAAAAAAAATGCTCCCTACTTAAGTAACAAATGGTTTTTGAGAAATTTATAGACGCCAAAAGAAACTCTCAATCGATTAAGCCAATTTGAAATCGACCCAACCCCTAAACCCAAAAACTGATAAAATCGAGTTTGCATGCAAATCAAAATGGACCTAAAAACCCCACCCATCAGTTAGTCCGGTTCAAGGGTTTGTGCTCAAACTCAAATCAAACCGAACAGAGGTCCACTCCTGCAAAATAATACTACATACATCTGTTCCAATTAGAGCTGTCAATTTAAGGGGCCAATCAAAATTAGGCCCAGCCCCAATATAAAGGGAGCCTAAATATGTAAACATAAATAGGCCCCCTATTATATAGGCCCCAAATATACCAAGCCCCCTAAATAAAACATAGGCCCCCAAGGCCCCAAAGCCCTAATTTTGTTGGAAACGAGAGTTTTAAGATAAATTTTTTTAGAATTCACACATAAGTTACTAAAAATAAAAGAAACAATTCGAGAATTCTCGGAATCGAGAATTCCAAAAAATTCGAAAATGAGAGTTTTTTGATAAAAATACCTAGAATTCACACATAAGTTATTAAAAACAAAAGAAACAATCTGAGAATTCTCGGAATATTTTCGAAGAAAAATACTCGACATGTTTTCGAGAAAAAAGTTCCGAAAAAAGTTTCGGAGAAATTCTTTTTGAAAAGTTCTCGAGAAAAAATACTCGAAAAGTTTCGAGATAAAATACTCGAATGGTTTTCGAGAAAAAAGTTTCGGAAAACTTTCCGAGAAAAAATTCTGAAAAAATTCTCGAGAAAAAAATACTTGAAAAGTTTACAAGAAAAATACTCGAAATGTTTTCGAGAAAAAAGTTCCGAAAAATTTCAGAAAAGTTTCGGAGAAAAAATACTCGAAAAAATACTTGAATGGTTTTCGAGAAAAAAGTTCCGGAAAAGTTTCCGAGAAAAAATACTGAAAAATTTCTCGAGAAAAAAATACTCGAAATTTTTTCGAGAAAAAATACTCGTAATGTGTTCGGGAAAAAAGTTCTGAAAAAGTTTCGGAGAAAAAATTCTCGAAAAGTTCTTGAGAAAAAAATACTCGAAAAGTTTTCTAGAAAAATATACTCGAAATGTTTTCGAGAAAAAAGTTCCGAAAAAGTTTCGGAGAAAAAATTCTCGAGAAAAAAATACTCGAAAAGTGTTCGAGAAAATTACTCGAAATGTTTTCGAGAAAAAAGTTCCAAAAAAGTTTTCGAGAAAAAATTCTCAAAAAAAAATACTCGAAAAGTTTTTCAAAAAAATACTCCAAAAGTTTAAGAGAAATTTTTTTTGAAATTTATTTGATATTTTTTGTGGACCAATATTAGGCCACATAGAAAGACCAAGTGTAAAATTTAAGAATAGAGGGCTGGGCCTAAAAATAAACAAAAACAAATCTACTCAAGTGGGGCTTAGTATTTTGGGGCATACCATGAGGCCTAAAAATAGGGCCTTCCAATATGGGGCTTTTTTGACACCTCTAGTTCCAATATATAAGACAATTATTGATGCAAAATTTTGATAGAATTAAGGATCCGTACGAGCAACGTGGTTTGTCCATTTTTTTATTTGGGATTACAAAACAACATTGGTCCCTTTCCCATGAAATGGCAAGCTTTAGTTGGTTGGTTAGTGAGAGAGACATTCATTGAGCTTGCTACACTACACTACCTCGTCCTCACCAACCCTGTCTCTCACATTCTCCTTCTCATTCTCGTTCCCACAACACTCTCAATCTCAAATAACGTTTCTTCATAATCACAGATCACAACACTGTCAAACAATTAACCTTCACAGATCAAACACAATACTTTTGTTTCCTTAGAGTTAGTTACATGGAAGGTTTGGTGAGTTATGGGATCAACCCATTTCGTCTTATTGCCACTACAAACCATCAATCTCGTTTTCTTTCTCATTCACAACCAAATCTCAAAAAGGGTGTTTGTGGATTTCAAATTGGGTTGTTCAATAACAAGAAACACTTTTCACCTTTGATTATGGCTGCTTCTGTTGGAAACTCCCAACTTTCTCATTTCGAGAACACACTTCCTTCCAAAGGTTTACATAAATCATAAAATATTTCTGTCGTTCTGTAATTTACATGTGTTGCTGTTAGACTAAATTCTCAATGTTTTGTTGGAATGATGATGTTGTGTTTTGTTATGATAATGGTTAGAAATTTTGGAGCAATGGAAGAATGGTGATGCAGTGTGCTTTGATGTGGATAGTACTGTGTGTGTGGATGAAGGAATTGATGAGCTTGCTGAATTCTGTGGTGCTGGAAAAGCTGTTGCAGAATGGACTGCAAGGTTGGATTTTTTTAAATGGAAATTCTTTTTTAGAATAAGGGTTTATGATTTTCGAATATCCGTAGTATTATTTGTTTTACGATGTTTGATTTTAGAGTTGAATTTTCACAGAGCAATGGGTGGTTCTGTTCCTTTTGAGGAAGCTTTGGCTGCTAGATTATCTTTATTCAATCCCTCTTTGGCTCAACTTCAGAATTTTCTTCAGCAAAGGCCACCAAGGTATGACTGAGACTGTCTGATTTGACATTTTGATAATAAGCATTGTGATTACTGATTACATTACCTCGGAGTATTTCACTTGATTTGACTCGTATTCGCAAAAAAGGGCTGAATCTTGTACATTTACGGTGTGTCAAATAATGGTTATAGCTCTACAGTCTTGTGGAATTTTAACAAATCACTTTTATTCTTTGATACGTGATTTACTACAAAATCTTGTCAAATAACAGCATATCACCGTAAGCAGCTCGAAGTATTTTAACAGAATTTAGTGTGGATTTACCAATATTCTAGAGTGGTTGTTGGATAAGTCAAAGTTGTAGGGCTCACTTATCTATCCAATAGTTAAAACATTGCCAATTCATTCTGGCAAAAGTACTTGAAAGTTTCTGTATTTATTTGTGCATTGTCTGCCTATACTTGGAAGAGAAGTGATGTCAAATGTGTCCATAAGTCTACCAAACCGAGTTTTTCTGTGCCTGTATGAGGTACTCATCCATGTCTGATGCAGTTAATCCAGATAAAGTGCAGGGTTAGTGTGATAGAATCATAAGAGTATAGTGTGGAAAAAAGAGAATTTAACTGTGGAAAATAATATAATCTATACTTGTAAGTTGATAATAGTGTGGAAAAATGATACCCTACATTTCTAATGAAATACTATAGATTCATTGACTTATCCGTTGTTAAGACAGGGCAAAACTTTGAAGGGGTGTCTTGAATCAATGGTTAAGTTGCTACTGTGTGACTAAGTGCATGTATGGATTTGCAGTGAGTTTGGCGAAATCATGATTTTGTTGAAACTCCAAAGTGAAGCTTTTGCTAGAATCATACACTGTAATTCGTCCAGACTCATCGCCAATTCAAACATGCAATAAGAGATCATAGGTTTGAGTTTTGGAATCAGTCCCTTGTAAATGCAATGTAAGGATACATAGTACCTACTACTGTACTATAGACTTATAACGATAGAAAAAACATGTTCTGATATAGGTGGGGAAAAGATATGTAACTATCAGCGTAATTGGAACTGTGGTTAATTGAACTTTGAACGCATGGTCATTGCAAAACTACGATTAGAAACTTCATGTTACCATGTGGTGAAAAGCTTGCAAATTTAAAAGCAAACACAAGTCTCAAGCTATCCCTACTTGTCCCGACTTATGATCACAAGTACATTCTTGTAAATTGTGGTCATCATATATTGACTATTGATATGTTTATGTACTAATAAGCAATTTGCAATGTGAACATCTCTTTACAAATTATTATCATATATTGGTTGTGTTGTATCTTGATTTTTTAAATTCCCTGTATTTGTGTCGCATTGTATCCGTATCGTATTATATATCTGGGCTTCTTAGTATAAACTGTTTAGTTTCTTTTCTCTGCTTTCTCATCATCACTGTTTCTCCAATTGTATCCTGAACTCGATAGTTCAGAGTTTTGACATATTTGGAAGTTGGAACAATGTTTATAACTTCTTAAAGTGCAGGCTTTCTCCTGGCATTGAAGAGTTGATCCAGAAACTAAAGGCTAATCACAAGCATGTTTATCTGATCTCCGGGGGCTTTCGTCAAATGATCAATGTATGGAGAATAGTTGTAATTATTATTTTTTCTGATTTATTTCAGACTAAGAAGAGGATATCAGTAGTTACTTATAGATTATTGTGAATTTGGATAGATTTTCTTTAAGTTCATGGTGCTACCACTAAAAATATTTGAAAACCAGTACATGCAATACACAAGAGCGGTGTTGTCAAACTGCGGTGCTATAGCATAGCAGAACAAATCGCTACTGTTATGCGATACACTAATTAGTATAAAGTGTTGTCAAATAGCAGTGATATAGCACCGCAGCATAGTGGAATATTGTAAACTGCTTTTTACCTAGAAGGTGAAAATTTGATGTTGAAATTTCAAACTAGGCCACTTCCTGTTCTCTCTTTTATGTCACCATGCAAGTTTGAAATTATTTTGTGAAACAATGAACAAAAGTTAGTAGCTGGTGTCTATATCTTCCTTTTTTTTCTTCTTTATCAAATGCTTATCATAAGTTTACATTGCTACAACATAAAGAATTTTAGACAAATCGTTCGACATTTGATAAGCATTCATTTTTTTTCTAACTACTAGCACATTTCTTATGAAGCCTGTTGCTTCGATACTCGGGATTCCACAAGAGAACATTTTTGCCAATCAACTGCTTTTTGGAAGCTCCGGACAGTTTCTGGGATTTGATGAAAATGAGCATACTTCAAGGAGTGGAGGAAAAGCCACTGCAGTCGAACAAATCAAGAAGGTTTGTCATGCCCTTGTTTAAGTTTTTAAACTAATTATTACATTGCTTGTAAAGCTGATCATAAAAAATTTCAGGATCATGGGTACAAAGCATTAACTATGATCGGGGATGGTGCAACTGATTTTGAGGTAAGAAAAATCTTATATCTCATGTTTTGAAAATTAGATTCTGAAGTTTAATGAAGCACCTACTATTAGTAATATTATGTAGCAGTTGTTAAATAGTAGCTCTATAGCTTAGCGGAATTTGAGTATATCATGAATCTTCGGCAATACGCTATTTAGTACTAAGTGCTGTCAAATAGCGGCTATAGTGGCGCTATATCACTGTAGCATATCAAAATTTAAACAAACAACTACTTTTTGTGATCTATGATTGACAAATAGTAAAGTATGCTTAAATGGTACACACATCGCTAATTTCTAATCAAATACCGATTACCCTTCTTTGTTAGAAAAGTTGCAGTAACTTCTCAAGTTCGTTTAAATGGCACCCCGTCTATTTTTCTAAAATAGAAAGGATTCAAGTGTGTAATTCAGGAGTGATCAATGTCTTAGAAAATAGAGGAAATGCATGTGATTTTGCCATATCTTGGGGGAGGAAAGTGCAATTTCGCTTCATGTATATGATAGCCTGTTTTCATATTTGTGCATTGTCCTACTAACAAAACAGCTTTTGAATTTCACTCAAAAAGACCAATAGTGATCTTAAATTGTTGATAGATATGTGGTAATTTGGATGTTTTTTTCTGCACATTTAGGCTCGCAGACCAGGTGGCGCTGACATGTTCGTTTGCTATGCTGGTGTTCAACTTCGAGAAGGCGTTGCTGCAAAAGCTGATTGGCTAGTTTTCAATTTTCAAGACCTTATAAATTCATTAGGGTAACTTTTTTTCTCTTTTTTTTCTCTCTCTTTCGCTCGGGCATGATAGGTTTCCAATTTTTCGAAGTTACCCTTCAATAATTTAATATTAAGAGAGTCATAGAAGTGTGAGGTAAGAATGTATTTGTGAAAAAATTGGCAGGAAACATAAATGTGAAATTCTGCCAAGTGTCATTAAGGAAAGACCTTTATAAGTTATAAGATAGATAGATACCATTGATTTTTTTTCTTTGGTAGATCAGATTTATTCTTCTACCAATGTTTTTATTTTCCTCTTTTTTTTTTTTTTTTTTATCTTTGGAGTGTTATTTTATTCATGCAGATGCCCTTGCACTGCATTTGTATGTTTCAATACACTTTAACATTACCTAAGTTTCCTAAGCTCATAAGTTGATCTTATGAATTACTTTTAAGTTTCTATAATTTGGATATTGCCTTTTGTTTGTGGAGCTATGATACTTAAAAGCTTTTTGCATAAAGTTTCTATAATTTTAAGAATGTTTTTATACACCGAGTTTTTTCTATATTTTCTATTCCCAACAAGAATGTTTTTATACACACCAGTCAGAAATCGAATCTTAGACCAAATAGTTAAGGGACACAAATATCTACTACATGTGTCATACTATGTTGGTAAATTGGGTGCAGCTGCCCCCACTCTTCTATTACAAATAGCTTATGTTACTTATAATTTGATACTTTAAGTAACTCATTCTTCACATAAAAATCTTTCTTGCCCCCACATAACATATCAATTTAGACCAAGAGTTTTCTCTAGTATTTTTTATTATAATTTAAATGACTATTTAGCTCACACACATATATTTTATAGTGATTAAAATAAAATAGAAAAGATGAAGTGTACTTTACTTCTTGATAATATGAGAGTATTTGTCTAACAATTAATGAAAATAAGCGACATAAGTAGATTTGCATGTGATACTCACAATTAACTTGGATGTGATACTCATAACAAACTTGTAACCAACTAATATGTATTGTTCTTATCGGTTGATGGGTAAGTACCCCCAAATTATCAAGGGGTAAATTACAAAAAAACAATAAAATATATCCAACATCTTTTAAAACTATTAAAATTCTAGAAGACAATTATAATTTGTATACGATAAGATATCTTAATTTTTGTAGTATATCATTCTTGGTTAATAATAACGATATTATTTTTTCTTCAGAATAATGATATTATTTATTAATTTATTTAATAAATATTTATCATATATTTTGACCCCATTAGCCAAAATCTCTGGATCCGTCCCTGCTAGTTAGAGTCTCAAATATGGATGTTATCATGTACTCATCTGTTAATGATCTTGGATTTCAACCCCAAAAATTAGCTCGACATATAAGGATTAAACAACCTAAAAATATTGATAAATGCAAGATGCAAATGCGAACTTCAAAACCATTTTTATTATACTTTTGGGAAAACTTTAATTTGATTTAATGGTGTGGTCGGGCGTGATAGGGTTGGCGATTTAGATACTTAGAGCTGACTTGAACTCAATTAAGTATAATTATAGTTAGTTGGTTCAGTGGTGATTGACGTTGAACTTGGTAGAAAAGACGCATATTGCTCATAGGCCTCTCAAAGACCCAAAATTGCTCCTTCAAAACAATTTGAAAGTTAAGTTCCGAAAGGTTCAAAAAAGAGGTTCAGAAAATACGTTCATAAAAAGTACGTTCAGAAAGCGCTAGGTTTTGGAAGCTATTTTTCTTTAATTATACTTAAATGTTTAAAATTTTAAATGGTTTTTTTTCTTCATTTGTGTTTAGAATATTATAAAATGTTCATTTACTAAAATTTAGAGTTTTATAACATGAGATGAATTAAATGTGATTTTTTTTAAAATGAAAAGTTCAAGCATAACGAAAATCATGATATACCAATCGTTAGTTGGTTCAGTGGTGATTGACGCTGAACTTGGTAGGGAGGACTACGGTTCAATCCCCCGCAACTGCGATCGGGAGGGTGCTGGAACCACTTGATGCTAGAACTGACCCCCGAACCAGATTAAATCGGTGGTGAAAGCCAAAAATAAAATCATGATATATAAAATCAAATTTGGAACTCATTTTCTGCGGAGGAACGTCCAAACATTCCTTTAAAAAAATGGTGTCTATACAGTAAGACTAAAAACTATGTGCAACATGATTTTGTAAGGACTGAAAATATAATAAAAATTAATTAATAAGGATTAAACTTAGAAGGTTTTTATTTTGTAGCAGTTCAAATTCAAATTGATCTAAATAAAAACTGCAAATCAATCCAAAAAAAAAATGAATATAATTGGATGTGTTTAGATATCCTTTTGAGAAAGTCACTCGTATCAAATCAATTTGATATGCCTTTTACAAAATTCAACCGAATCGAATTAAACCGCATATAAATATATAATAATATTTTTTTGGTTACTGGTGTTTTGCCCCTCCAAAATTTTTGCTTTACCCTTTTATAATATATATTTTTTGCTTTATTCCCTTGTAATTCAAACTACTGCCCACACATGTTGGATATGACTATATATTTTTTATGACTTCAAATAAAATAAAAGGAAGGCAAAATTAGGATTTTTTTTTGTTTACGTTTCAATGCCTTAATTTAGAATGAAACGAAGAAGACGAATGACGATTGACGATACGAGAATGAGAACGCAACAAAGAATGAAAGAGAAAAGAAGATTTGTGTATCTTGCGGCCGCTGGTTGTGGACTTGTGGTGGTGTCGCATAGTTTTTCATTTCTTTTTTATTAAAACATTATGTAGTGAGTCATGAAATATCTTAGTGGAATTAAAAGAAAATAAAAAAATGCCAAGTAGGAATATCACTTTATCAAAAAAATTATATTGGATCAGATCGCAATTTTTTAAACATGACATCAAATCGAATTGAATTGAATGAATTTTAATCTTTAAAATGATTAATTCTTTACTTCAAAACAAATTCAAATCGCACTGTGGATACATTTTATTTAGGATAATGTTGGATGGTGCAAATAGATTGAGTGATCCATAGACTAGGGGTGAGCAAAAATATTGTAATCGACCGAACCCATTCTAACCGAGGTTAAGTTGGATGTATCGGGCGGATTTATACGGGTTGTCGGGTCTACGGGTGACAAACAATGGGTGACAAACAATGGGTACAAACGGTTAAATACGGACGGGTTCGGTTTTAAAATTTTAAATATGTCGTTAACCGAACCCGACCGAGGTTGTAAAATCATGAGTCTTTTTCTGTCTTATCGTATATATTGAAGTTGCGTTTCTCTTATAAAAAAAATACATTACAAGTTTTTTACACACAAAACTCAAGCTAGACTGTATTATTGCAAAGTTAAATTATATATTTGTCATATTGTTGATCTAATATTTAGATGGTATTCACTAACAAGTTATTTTATTACGGTATTCTATATGTGTGTGTCGTTTTTTTATCAATGTGCTAACCCGAATAAACCGAACCGACCAACCCGTAACCCATTTAAACCGATACCCGACAAAACCGAAACTTGAAATGGTCGGTGATGGGCCAAGATTTTACACTCTCGGTTTTTTCCGGGTGAACCATTTTGGGCCCGAATCCGACCGAACTCGCCCGATGCTCACCCCTACCATAGACGCGGATAGTGTGACATATGTGTCACTAATATATTAAATATGAGTAGGGATGTCGATGGATATACATGGACGCGGATAGTGTGATATCTGTATCATTCACATTGGACAAATATGATATCCATGTCTGCTCCATATCTATGCGGATATCCGCTAAGCGGGTAATCCATGGATATTGAGGTATCTACGGATAGGGATGGACAATGAGCCGATTTGGGTCGGTACGGGCTCAAAACGACCAACCGGGCCAATCCACTTGTGGAAATATTGGACCATACCGAACTGGTTTTGGGCCTCGGGTTAGACGGATACCGGGTCAGTCAATTGGTTTATTGCGGGTTGGGCATGTTCAGGCCCAATTATTTTTTTTGTTATATTGTTGGGTTTTTTTGTTTACTGGATGGTGCAAATAGATTGGGCAAGGAGACGACAGCTACAGCTATGTGGGCCAAACTTGATTCATTGTACATGACCAAGTCGTTGGCACATAGGCAATTCATGAAGCAACGTCTTTACTTTTTCTGAATGGTAGAGACGATATCCATAACGGAGAGTTATTGGAATCGCCAAATTTGAATTTCTCGTTCTTCCAGAAAGCGATTTAGAATGAGCTTGATGCGTTGAATATCGATTAGCTTTGGCATTGCTACCGGAAACCATTCTAATATTCAACATCTCTCTTAACGCTACCATTTTCTTAGATCAATGTATAAACACCATTCCAATGTTGAAGATGAGGTGCACGTTTTAGAATCTATTTTCCTAAAAATTTTGTTTGTTTTTTTGGTTCAATTGTGTAATTGAGTTTTATTGATTTTGGAAATTGATGATTTATGTGCCCAATGATTCATGATGTTATACGAGTTGCGATATTTTTGGGCCAGCCCTAAATATCTTTCATAAAAATTATCAAAAATTATATAACATTAGACTACAACATAGTTTAGGTCGCATAGGCAGACTACTATAATCTAATTAATTTGCATTTGACAATTCTAAACTTTATCACATTTTTTTCGTGAGCTACATTTGTGGAAATGCAAAAGGTTTTAGTGTTTTTTCTATTTTTAGTGTGATTTTTGGATCGAGCCAAATCAATTTGAGAGTTTTGCAAATTGAAATTTTCAAGCTTTTACATAATTACTAATCACTTTTATTGTTGTTGGACATGTCACATGTTTTATACAAAGTTAAGTCAAAATTCCACAAAATGGACCAACTAATTCTAAAGTTAGTAACATTAGTGCCTAAATTGAAAACTTTAAAATGAGGACGATCAAAGTAAAATTTAAAATAAAGATAAGCGACCAAAGACAAAATATATATCTAATAAAATATAAATCATATTTTATTCAAATGATCCAAACAGGAATATAAGAGCAAGGAACATATATCAATCCTTGCATTTTATTCAAGTGTGTATTTTTATTTAATTATAACTATTACAATTAAAATGATCAATATAGTTGCATTATATAAAACCATAGACGTAACATCCAACTTCTAGTTATTGTCGTACCAGAATTGTTTTTGAAGATTGTTCACTACATTATTGTCTACTTGAAAAGCTTTGGAGAGAACTTCTAAAGATATTTTTGGATTAGACCCAAATACAGCATTAGCAATAGTGATGACACCTGGATTCTGGCTGCTAAGTCCAGCAATAGCAACTGCATTCCCATATCCCGCATTCAATTGAAAGTGAATGAGACCAATTGGAAACACAAAGACATCTCCTTTGTTGAGAACTTTCGTGATGAGACGGTTTTCTGGATTAGATGTAACAAAACCAACATAGAGAGTACCCTCCAACACTATAAGAATCTCGGTGGCTCTAGGGTGAGTATGTGGAGGATTGAGTCCCCTAGGTGCAAAGTCAACGCGAGCAAGAGAGATACCAAGGGTGTTTAATCCTAATATCTCATTAACAGCAACTGGAGTTACTTTAGAACCAAGTGGATTTGATGTGTTTCCTTCTTTCACTGAGAAAAAGAAATCATCCGCTGTAGCAAGTTTTGGATCCTTGCAGAATTTTCCATTCACAAACACTACAAAACAAATTTATTGGAAAAATCATGTACTATTCAGGCTGGAAATTGAATTAATAGAATATTAAAATCATAGCTGAATCAGTTCAATCACAATTTAATAGACAACTAATAAAATAAAATAAAAAACATAATTACCACCATCCTTGGTGTCATTGATAGCCACACAAAAGTCCTGTAGAGGGCTTGGATCAAAGGCATAGGAACATGAAACTAAGGCCAAGAAGGCTGTGATGAACAACAAAGTAGTCTTCATATTTTCTAGAGCAATTCTACTTGAGTATTTTGCTTGTATATATGTTTATGTAAGTTTGAGATATTTCACAATGCTAACATAATATCTATTTATAAGCGGGTGACATTGAACAATTCTATATTTTTTACTTGCACAATATCTATAAAGACCTGGTATAGCTTAATTAATCAAAGGAGTTTATACTATTTTTATTATTAGATGAATTGTTCTTTAACAACTACCCGTAACCTTAATTCTTCTTTCCAAAATCAAATTGACCCACACACACATATTTAATTTGTTAAATATTTATGTTCCTACTTTTTGACATGGTCTTATATATTTGTTAGTAACAAAAAGTGTTAGCAAGACGATCACCAACACATTCTATTAATATTATAGATGTTTTTTTTAAACAATTAATATTATAGCTTAAAATTTAAATAAGTGTCCAATTTTTAGAGGCCAACCCAACTTATTTAGAGGCCTAAAACAATTTTTATAGTGAGATAATTTTATTTATTTAAAAAGCACAAGGCTTTCTATATGTATATTATCATGTTGGTTTGAACATTTTCATATTCATGATTTTAGTTTCCTAGTACGGCATACATACATTTCCATATTCATTTCACTAAATCTAAGTTTGATCACTCTAAAAAAAGAAAAATCTAAGTTTGATCAAGTTCCAGAATTTTACTAACTAATTTCTCCTAAAATAATATTTTACTAATTAAAAATTACTAGAATAGGTCTTGAGCACTAACTATTATTTTATTCCAATGGACGAATTATATGCATACCAACTATATAAGGAATTTTGAGTCAAAAAATTATTTGATACCTTCTCATGAGTCATGAATGTGTCACTCCTCAAAAGCTAAAACATATATAATCAGGTGCTGATATAGTCAATTGTGTGTGTATATGTTAATTATATATCAATATGATCTATGTTTGACCTCTCTTGAACATTCTTAACAAATACAAGGACAAGTTCTAATCTTCTTTGTTTCCCGGTTTGTTATATAACTAGAATTGACACCCGGTCCCTGTTGTACTGGGAATAATTTGTTTATATGATCCGATTATATAATTCACACCCGGTCCCTGTTGTACAGGGAACAATTTGTTTATATGATCCGATTATATATTTCGTATTTTAATACGATCAATTATTTATTAAGTCAAAAATAATACGACGTTGGCATTATATACGGGGGATAAATTACTTATATGATTTTAATTATATATAATTTATTTTAGGTTTTGTTTGAATTAATGGAATCGAGTGGAATGGAGTGTAATGAAGTAGAACACATTCCATCTTATTCCATCATTCTCTCTTTTTTTTTTCCTCCCAATTTGGAGTGTATGAAATGGAAGGACTAATTGTAATTACACAATTATCTTTTTACCTCTGTTTTTTATTTCACATCACCTAATATTTCTTCTTCTCCCGGTTAACTTTATTTATGTTTTACTCGTTTTTTCATTGTTTTTCTCATGAATTATGTTCGTTTCTATTTTTTGTGTATATACTTGTCGTTCCCTTTCACTCGTTTTATGATATTTTTTTACTCATCACTTATTTCATAATAAAACCATATTAAACTGAACATTTATTCCCTTATTAGTTATTATCACTTTATATTAAACTCAACATATGTTCCATCAATCCAAACATAGTCTTAATAACAAAGTTGGGCAAATATTAATTGACATAATACAACTATATCATAAGCAAAATGACCATTCCGGGATGGTCCCCGTGTTTTTTCTGAACATAAAACTTAGAACTTAATTATATACTAAAGTTACATAACACCATCCCTTCCGGGATGCTCCCCGCGTTTTTTCTGAATATAAAGCTTAGAACTTAATTATATACTAAAGTTACATAACATCATCCCTTCTGGGATGCTTCCCGTGTTTTTTTTAATATAAAACTTAGAACTTAATTATATACTAAAATTACATAACATTATCCCTCTATAATATTAATAAATTAGATATATGCATAGACATAATCCTTTAGCAATGCGGAATGAAGTGGTATGGAATGAGATTCCATTGTTTGGATTTTTCAAATTTGAATGGAACACATTCCATCTCATTCCATCATTCTCTCTTATTTTTCTTCACTCCCAAGTTGAAGTGTATGAGATGGAATGAATAATTATAATTACACAATTATCTTTTTACCCTTTTTTTTTTATTTAACATCACCTAATATTTCTTCTTCTCCTCCCTGTTAACTTTAATTATGTTTTACTCAATTTTTCACTGTTTTTTCATTGTTTTGCCCTGAATTATGTTTGTTTTTATTTTTTGTGTACATACTTGTAGTTCCTTTCACTCGTTCATGATTTTTTTTACTCATCAATTGTTTCGTAATAAAACCATATTAAACTAAACATATATTCTCTTATTAGTTATTATCACTTTATATTAAACTCAACATATGTTCCGATCTTACGGGACCTCTCTTCTTTGAAGTGATTTGTAAAGCGCTTAAAAAATATTGTTAGGTTAAGGTTTCAATTAATTGCTCTTTGCTATAACTGGCCCACCATATTATTTCAAAACTAAAACCTTCCACACAATATTATTTCAAAAATGAAATTTGAAAGTGATAAAATAATGTCATGACTCCAAACTGTCAAGATAATTCGACATGTAAATTCATAAATGAATAGGCTACATACATAACCCATATGCAAAACAAATCCAAAATCCAGTTGCTCTCGATGAATAAAATTCAACTTTACTTCCTTTGATTTTTTTTTTAATACATATATCTTTAATTCCTTTGGTTGCTAATACACCCGCAACACTCACATAATAAAACTAATGAAGTATACAAATAATTAGTTTAATCTTTGCCAAATACAAATTCAGATTGCAATTGAACCCTAACAAATGCATCTTTGGTGTCACATCGTAAAAACTATTGGGGTTCATACTACCAAACACAACAGAAATAAGAATAAACAAAATTGCTCTGACTCACAATTCTCCAAAACAATCTTGTGTACCGATCCTTTTTTCGACGACAAACAACTTTTGTAGATGATTAACGGTTTTCGGCTTCTAGAGACGACAACATGGCGTTGAGAGGGTGATTTGATCGAATTCTATAGCAATACTAGGCTTTGTTAGGGCGAGGCAACATCGATCTTTGTTTTCTATACCCCAGCTAGAGGTTGGAATGGCCAGGCCAGGCCGGCCTACGGCGCCTTAAGGTCTAGCTTACATACGCTCAGGACAGGTCAGCCTATTTCTTTAAATAGAGTATGCCAAGACTCTTTTATAAGTCTATTTAGTTAAATAGGTCAGGCTGCAGGCTATTAAAAAAGCCTTTTAGCTTATTAGGCCGACCTACTTAAGTTAATATGAATAATATTTTTAATACTATTATTATATATATATAAGGAGGGATCAAATTACACCAGTGTAATTTTAAAATAGTTACACTCAATAATAACCCTTGATTTTATTTTGATCTGATGGCTATTAATGATTCACTTATACACTCACAAGATTCCATAAATAAATTAAAGAATTTTTTTTCCTTACCATGCTTTTCTTTCCTTTCCTTTTTTTACACAACCTAATTCCACCATCAAGATTCGATGATTTACCACCATCAAGATTCGATGATTTATCACCATCAAGAAATCAAAACTTGTGCATCCCCCAATTCCACAAATTTAATTTCTTCTAACAAAAGCATCAAGTAGGAAAATACAAAATTGGTGATCATAATCCCATTTCCGATGAACAAAAAGTCATAGCCTTAATCACAAAATCATGCTCACCACTATGTTTTCTTGAAAGAAATAAATAGATATCAACTAGAAATTTGTTTAAAAATATGGGTAAAATAAAGGGCATAAATTAGATTTAATATTGTTATTTGTTGGATTAGACCAACAAACCTCTTTTCCATAATCAAATGATGATCAATCACGGATTGCTGGGTTTGCAAAGGCATGTTTGAGTTATTTAACACGTCAAATGATAAATTTGGGAATCAAAATTCTTTTCCTGTAAACTATGGGAACTCAAGCTCAAAGGATAATTTTGAAAAAAAAAATCTTTAGTTTATTAATGGAATTAGAGAAAAAAAGGAAATTCTTTAATTTATTTATAGAATCTTATGAGTGTATAAGTGAATCATTAATAGCCATCGGATCAAAATAAAATCAAGGATTATTATTAAGTGTAACTATTTTAAAATTACACTAGTGTAATTTGATCCCTCTTCTATATATATATATATATATATGGGGAGGGATCAAATTACACCGGTGTAACATTTGAGTAATGTTACACCGCTCAATAACGTTTTAACGAATAACTTTTTTACAAAATCCACCGTTGGATTGAAAGCTTAAATCATATAGATCATCTATGTTGAGTTTTACAAAAATCTAAAATCGCTTGATATGTTTTTGAGATACATAAAGATTAACGGTATTTAATAAAAATGCATAAACCGTTAATTTTGACATGTCTCAATATCATATCAAACGATTTTAGATTTTTGTAAGACTCACCAAAGATGATCTATATGATATAAACTTTCAATCCAACGGTGGATTTTGTAAAAAAGTTATTCGTTAAAGTGTTATTGAGCGGTGTAACATTACTCAAATGTTACACCGGTGTAATTTGATCCCTCCTATATATATATATATATATATATATATATATATATATATATATATATATAGAGTCAGGATCCGTTGACACCAACTAGTTTGACACCAAATGTTACACCTCTCAATAACGTTTTAACCGATATAAATTTTATAAAATCCACCGTTGGATTGAAAGTTTATATCATATAGATCATTTATGTAAAGTTTCAGAAAAATCCAAAATTATTTGATATGTTATTGAGATATATCAAAGTTAACGGTTTAAGTCTTTTTTTAAAAATCGTTGATCTTTATATGCCTCAATAGCATATCAAATGATTTTGGATTTTTCTGAAAATTTACGTAAATGATCTATATTATATAAACTTTCAATCCAACGGTGAATTTTATAAAATTTATATCGGTTAAAACGTTATTGAGAGGTGTAACATTTGGTGTCAAACTAGTTGGTGTCAAAGGATCCTGACTCATATATATATATATATATATATATATATATATATATATATATATATATATATATATATATATATTAAAATTTGTACTTTGATTGAATTATAAATTTATTAACTTTTTCCAGTAGTTTAAGTTTATTAATCTACATTAGTTTTGCACATATATAAATGTATTATTATAAATCAGAATTGAAATATGATGATATATATAGTCAAATTCTCTAAAATATCATGTTAAATATCAAAAGGACGTTGGTTTATTAGTTCATAAATATTTTTAAAAATAAATATAATTATTCATTTAAATATCTTCAAGTGAAGTAGACCTTTAAACAGGCTAACAGACTATATTAGGCTTTCAAAAGGTCAGGCTCATGCCTCTAGGGATGGCAAGTATACCCAAATCCGTGGGGCCCACCCACCCCCGCACCCGAGTCAACGGGTGAAACCCGAGTTGACTGGGTTTGGGTTCGGGTGACACCCGATATTTCGGGTGCGAGTTTGGGATCACTCAAACCCGCACCCGAAACCCAAAATTACACCCGCTTAAATATTAAATTACCTAATTATCCCTATGTATATATAATTGTAATTTAATTTCTTAAAATTATATGTCGAATACTGTGTTACCAAACTATGTTATTGTTGTATTTTAATGTAATTACTTGTAATTTAACATTACTCAATTTTATTATTGTATTTTCTCGAAAATTTGAACTATGTTTGTTACCAAACGATGTTGCTATTGTATTTTTATATGTTCTTGCTACGGGTTTGGGTGAAAAAACCCGAACCCAACGGGTGTGGGTGCGGGTGTTATTTTACCACCCGAATATCCTTTGGGTTTGGGTTCGGGTTCGGGTGGTGATTTCAGGTGCGGGTTTGGGTAGTGTGAAACCCGCACCCGTGGGCACCTGTTGCCATCCCTACATGCCTCAAACATAAGCCTATGATAGAGCACATGCCATGCTCAAGCCTTCGATTTTTTGACAGGTCAAGCTCAGGCTTAGCAAAACAATGCTCGGCCTAGCCTATTCCCACCCGTAATCTCAGCTATCTTCTACTTTTTTTAAGCATTTTTTTTATTATTTTTTATTTATCTTTATTGAAGTTGAGTCATCAAATTTGCCACGTATGCAAGTGTGAAAGGGTGTGTAGATAACAATAAGCAGTGAAATGAAAATGGTATGCGAACTCTGAAGTGAACACTTGAAGTTGACCTGCCACCACTAAACCGCCACCGGAGTTCCTCGTCGGCCGCCAAAAACGCCGCATACTCCTTCAGGTTTTTCCTCTTTTTTCTCTTCCAATTTCACTCCTTCTCTTCTGTAGCGCACGAAAATTCGATTTCAGCCCGATTTGCGGCTGCGGTAGCCGCCCCTGCAAACGCAGAATTGCATCGGCTCCACTTCGCATCGCGATTCTTCAATTGCACGCGATTGAAAACGTAGCTGATAAAAATATTTGCAATGTGAAATTTTCGCCTCTTAAATGTTTATTATGTAACCAATTAAACGAATTGTTCATCTTACTTCATTGAATTTTTGGCAGAAATCGAGTGCAACAACAACAACAACATAACAGAACTGATTCATTTGTGTGGAAATGATTATCTCTTCTGTGAATGCTACACTTTCTGTCACAACCTCACTTTTCCGTCGAAGTAATAACAGCTTAAGAAGCTTAACATTTTGTTTACCTTTCTCATCTTCCGCTGCTTTTGTCTCTACTGACAAGCTTTCTCGGAAGAAATGGAGCCAGCCAGTTTTCGCTGCATTGGAGGTTGGTGGAGTCAAGATTACCAAACAAGGTACTTTGCTTCAATATTGCTATCCAGTAGTTTTACACTGTTATAAGGATTTAATTCATATACAAGGATTTAATTTTTGAAAGTGATTCAAAAATTGTTGTTGATGCTATTTCATCTAGGCGACTATGAACATCCGAGAGTTTAGTCTTTTAATTTCTCATATTAAGTCATTATTATTTGATTAATGAAATGAGTTAAGTTTATTATTGTCAAAAAAAAAAATCATATATATAATGATTGGTTGAAAACGTTAGTAAAGATTTTACACCGATAGTGTATCAAAATTAAACTCATGTTTTAAGCTTATCAAAATTACATAATTGGTAAGAATGTCCATGACTATGTTCTATTTGCTCGCATTCTCCAAATGAATTACATACAAAGCCATTTTATTGTAGTTTCATATTTGGATATGAATATTATCGTACTAGTGTTACGGATGTCATGGGAAGTGTATAGCTTGTTGTTTGCAATGTTGTTTACGTCGACTTTTTAATTGAAAAGTATTATTTGGCATTTGTGCTTTTTGGTCTTTTTAGATGTAGTGAGGGACGACGATCCAACAAATAATGTTCCAGACACCATATTTTCAAAACTTGGGATGCAGCTTCACAGGAGGGATCAACACCCTCTTGGGATAATCAAGAATGCAATATATGACTATTTTGACACAAATTATTCAAACAAATTCAATAAGTTTGACAATCTTTGTCCCATTGTTTCACTAAAGCAGGTATGGAAAAATACATCAATATTTTGTTGCCCTTTGCTCCTATATGATGCATTGATGTTATTTTTTGTTTTCACATTGGTTCAGTTATTCAACTTTCCATATTGAATTCAAGTACAGAGTGTGATCCCTTATTAATTTTCCAACTGACAGCTAGCTAACCAACTAATTTGTTTCTTATTTTGTTGATTACTCCTTATCAATGTGCGCAGTGAACCCCATTCACATTGATTTCTTATCTTGCATATTACTCCCTCCGTCTTATATTACGTGTCACTTTAGGTTGTTTTACAAAGATTAAGAAAGTTGTACATAAATGAGGGTGTGACACTTTTACAAAACTATCTCTGTTAACAATTTGATGTTAGCCATGTCGTAAATGTGTAATGGAGTATAGTTTTTTGAAACGGGTAATGGAGTAGAGTTGACTTGAAAGTAATGGATATATTATTAGTTTGAGGTAGAATTGGAATAAATAAATTTTACATTGAAAACATAAAACTTCACTTATTTTGAGACTTTTTTTGTCCTGATGTGATACTTAATATGGAACAGAGGGAGTACTTCTTTTTGGTTGACAAGGTGGCTTGAACTTCATAACAAGGCTTCTTTCTGACAATCTTCTTTATGTTCCAGAACTTTGATGATGTCTTGGTTCCTGAAGACCATGTGAGTAGGAGCTATAACGATACATACTACATAGACCCTAAAACTGTTTTAAGGTGCCACACAAGTGCTCATCAGGCAGAACTCCTGAGAGAAGGACACACTCATTTCCTTGTTACAGGAGATGTATATCGAAGGGATTCAATTGATTCTACTCATTATCCTGTCTTCCATCAAGTATGTCCCTTATGCAGTGACCGTTTTATTCCCTAATGATTACCTTTATATGATTTCTAGTTTTTAAATTATGTAGATGGAAGGCTTTCGAGTTTTTGCTCCAGATGAATGGGAGGCATCTGGGATGGATGCCACATCATTTTCAGCAGCAGACCTAAAGAAATGCCTTGAGGGTCTAGCACGCCATTTATTTGGTATTTGCAAATAGCCAATACACACATTTCATTTTCAGTTCTGCAATTTGATAATTGAAGAGGATTAGTGTGATGAATTAATTAAAGAAAACAAAATAATCAATGTGAGTTTGATGGGAACTTTATCTTCATTTCATACACATTGATTGATACATGGATATTCCTTTTTTCATGTACAGTTAAACAAATTTATTCAAAAGTTTTTGCAGAGCTTCCCATTGTCTGAGAAATTTGCTTTATGCCTTTTTTACTTAGTAGTGGTGGGTTCAGGTTTTTGAAAGATCCTTTCTGTTTATAGGGATAATAAGGCTTAATATGTCTGTCCTTCCCAGACCCAAAATTGTAGGAGCCTCATACGTTAGGCTGCCCTTTAAAGTTGTTGCCAAGTAAACAATAAAAAATGACACAATTGTAAGATAACATCAACAAACACATGTGCATAATTTATAGCCTTAATTGGAATAATAGAAAGGCTCCCCACATAACAAGCAATGTTTATTGCGCGCGCAAATTGGAAATTATCGTTGCCTATGAAATCCTGTCAAATAGGAAAGTGAATTTTTTAATATTTTATGTTGATCATCTTATTGCAATGTTAAAAAAAGGATTCCGTGAGAAATTATATTTAATCAAGGTGTCTAGTTGTGATTGTGAATTTGATATATTCATTTCGTGCTCAGTATAATTTACAAAATATTTATTTATCATCTTTTCCCTTGTACTTCAGGTGATGTGGAAATGCGCTGGGTCGATACCTATTTCCCATTTACTAATCCATCATTTGAACTTGAAATATATTTCAAGGTATTCTATGTTCATGGTTGTCTATTAAATGCATCATGTCTGTATAATTTCTGTTAACGGTTTTTGCCTCCAATATTATGGTGTCGATAAACTTTTTGTTTTCAAAATCACCACTGGCATATGTGTGTATTACCTTAGACCTGTTTGGTGCATTGTATAAGATAGGGGTTACAGCATGAGGGTTACATATCACTTTTTTTTAATTGGTTAACATAATCATGTGTCAAGTTGACCTTATTGACTATGTATGTTTACCTTATAGTAATGTGTTAGG
This sequence comes from Trifolium repens, assembly GCA_030408175.1. Lineage (NCBI taxonomy): Eukaryota > Viridiplantae > Streptophyta > Magnoliopsida > Fabales > Fabaceae > Trifolium > Trifolium repens. Next base: position 19,442,078 of record CP125849.1, read on the forward strand.
TAAATTACAGGTGGTTAAATAAAATGTAATGTGAAAAAAGAGTCTGCACTTTAATAATCCTTATACATTAAAATATATTAAATTCATCTTAATTAATATTTGAATTTTTAAATTTCATTTTTTTGTTAGTGGCCATATTTGACTATATATTATATTTGGTTGGAATTTTTGGACTATTCATTTATGTTTGGTTATATTTATTGTCTTCCTCTATCACAACGGAAGACATTGGGTTTCTAACTCGGGTTAAAACCTAAATCCTAATAACGATGCCAGTGCCACATAGAAAAGGAAAGATGGAGAAACACAAACAAAATAATTTTCGTATATGTATATAAACTAGTCCAAGCCCGATGCTCAATACTTAGTATGCTTCAGAGTTCCTAACTTCATACTATTTCATTTGTAAGAATCTTATCCTCGCTTAAGTTGTACTATTATTTTTTCATTCTAATACATTTTCATTTTCAATGAAGACAAAGCATCTTACAGACTTACACTTAATATTAACCAATCAAATGTGTAGCAGTAAATGGTTCCTTACTGAGATTAAATCGAGGTTATTATTTTTGTCTCAGGAGAAGTGGATGGAGGTTTTGGGGTGTGGAGTGACCGAGCAAGAGATTCTGAAAAGAAATGGGAAATCTAATAATGTTGCTTGGGCTTTTGGCCTAGGTTTGGAGAGGTTGGCTATGGTTCTATTTGACATACCAGATATTCGTCTCTTTTGGTCGAATGATGAGCGTTTTACCTCCCAGGTATTTACTGGATATGTTTGACAAACATCCTTCAATATCTTACTTATTTTTTCTGGTTATCAGATTGACTGAGAGGTTGTATGAGTTAGTCATTCTGATAATCAAAATAATATTTCACGAGTTTCTTCCTTTGTGATCTCTAATGTGTTACTTTCTTTTCTGTTATTTTATATACAGTTCTCCAAGGGCCAGTTAGGGGTCAAATTTAAGCCATTTTCGAAGGTAACTTTTACACTGCATGTGCATCTATATTCCTGGTGTCTACATCTGTTGTCATTTTGCTATGTAGTTAGTCGTTAGGAATTCTGTTATACCTTACAAAACAATACTGCAATTCGAAGATGTAAGTGAATGATTCATGTGACTGAAACATAAGATGACCTGAGTAATTTTTGTGCAAAATCAAAACTATCAGTACTTCTGTTGTTTACTGAGAATTGTTAGTCTAGATTGTGATTGCAATATATGGTTAAAAATAGAAATGCATCTGCCCTGTACTGTCATGATATAATTCAGATACGAAGTTATTTTAAACTAATAAATTTAGAGTATAATTTCTGCATTTTTGTTTCGCTTTTTGTCAAATGATACTTGTTCTATTAACTCCATGAGGTGTCAGTTCAATGGTAAGAAATTCAAATCCCATATGGGACAGTTGTATTAGTGCCACCAATAACAATTCTTATACCAAAGGGAATTTAATTACGCAATCTTACAAACACCGTTTATATGAACTTTATATTAAATTAGCAAAATCTTGTTAGGCCATTCTAATTATTTTCTCGGTTTTCTTACAGTATCCTCCTTGTTACAAGGACATCAGTTTTTGGATCAATGAATCATTTACTGAAAACAATTTGTGTGAAGTTGTCAGAGGAGTAGCAGGGGATCTTGCAGAAGAGGTACATTATACAGCTTTCATATTGTTCAATTCGAATAAAATACATAATATGCGATTATGGATGAGGGCTGATTTGAGATATTAATTAAGCCACCACACCCAAACTATAAACCTACAAGAAGCTTATATCATCACTTGCCGCAACATTCTTATCAGTCTAAAGTTAACTAGTTAAAGGGAATAAGTTGCTAAGGCTAACGGAAGACTAGCTTCATTTTTAATGGTCATAATAACTGTATATTTTTTTTATGGACTTGATTTAGCAAGAACTTTCTATTTGTTACTCTTCCAAGAGACGATGTCTCCAATTAGAACACAATGGTGAAGTAGAGTATGTATTTAAAGTGGAATTTTCCCCATCAACGTTAGCATAAGTGATCACTTGTTGTATTTTGCCTATGACGTTACTTGGAACCACAACATCCCCATGATCATCGCATGGAGATATAACTTAGATATTCATGGATGACTAGAGTTGCTTTGAGGTTACTTGTTACTATTGTTTCTTATAAAAGAAAAGAAAATCACGACCACAAAAGGGATCAAGGTTTATCTTTTTTCTTATGCTGGGCTTCTCAACTATTTACCCTCTTGTCTTCTCTTGTTCTTGTTCCTCTTCTCTGATAATAGTCATTTTAGTTTTTAACTAGATCATGACGGCCTTTTCCTCTTTTTCATCCCTACGGCGGCACATTATGTTTGGTCCCTTTCTGATATTTTTTTGTTTCATGAAATCACAGGTGCAACTAATAGACAACTTCACCAACAAGAAAGGAATGACCAGCCACTGCTATAGGATTGCATATAGGTCTATGGAACGTTCTCTTACTGATGATGAAATTAACGATCTGCAGGTATTAAATATAATTAGAAATAAATCGGTGCAATTATAACTAGTCTTGGTTTGATATTGTCATATTTTGTTTTCTGAACTACTAACGTTTCTTTCCTCCATCAATGCAGTGGAAAGTAAGGGAACTGGTGCAGAGCAAATTGGAAGTTGTCATAAGATGAACTTTAACGGGCTTAAAATTATACAGCTTTGCGCTGTTTTTTGTTCTCAATTTTTTTCGATGTACAGACATTTTATCTCCCATTAAAGCATCTGAATGACACTATCGACAGATATGTATTATTTATTTTGGCATGGTGAATGTACACGACACAGCTAGCTGAACAGGAATGTGTATCCTCTCGTTACCTTCAAGAACATATTATTGACCTGTTATGGGGGAAAAAACTGATTTAGGGTAAACTGGTTATTGGTCCCCCAATAAGAAGATTGATTTGTTTCTGTTCTATAACAGGACACTGATCCGAATCCGATCTTTAGGAAAATGAAAGAATCCTCACCTTCAACAAATTGTGGTAATAATATAATGTAAAAAACCAAACCTTGTGGAATTAACTAGATTTGTATAAATTTATGGCTTCCTTTCCTATTTTATCTTTGCTACAAAAGATTGAGTTGAAATTTCTAAATTGATTTTAGATGAATATGGAAAGTGTTGTTTTGGTATTTTTAATGGTACAGTTAAAAACAAAGCCTCGAGTTTTTGCAGTTTATTTCTGGACAAAATTTAGGTGCATTTTCTTATGTGTTTTTTATATGGTTTTTCACATAAAATTTGCATTTTGTGCCTTATAATAAACTGAGAAAATTGCGGATTTGAAATATCATTGGTAGTTATGTGCATAACTACTGTTTAGCATTTTCCTTAAAAAAATACATCTAAGTCTCTCCTTTATTTTGTTCCCCTTTTCATACTTTACAAGAAAATGGTTATGGTTGCAGTCTAATACAAGTCCAGATATATTTTCATGACATGGAAGATAGGCTATGAATTAAAAACATGTACTTAAACTCTTATATTTTGTGATTCACACCTTCATCAGTCTCACCCAAGCAAATGTACTATCTTATGGTTGTTTCCTTTACCAAAATCCAAATATAGAAAGCTGAATAAATTATCACTTACAAATTAATAAAAAAAACTAAGTAACCATAATATTGTAAGATATATCTATTTGCTTACACCTATTAAAAAAAGCCTGGTATCTCTATCATCTATATTAGTCTATATCTAAATTCTCAACCTATACTGTGAAATTTAAACAAAATTATTCAAGTAAAAGAAGAAAGAAAAAAAGAGATGATCTTGTGAATAAATAAAAGTACGTTTCAAGCCTCTTGAGCTTGAGCAAGTGAAGAGGAGGCAGATACTGGTTTAATAAAACCACAATTACTACAAGGTGTAGGCACTGTCAATGTCATTTCACTGTAATTTGTACAACTCTTTGTGCAGTTGTGTCCTCCTCTTATAACATGTTCAGGTAATATCAATGTATATTTCTCATCATCTTTTTCTTCACCTCTAATCATTACTATAGAATGTCCCGTTGAATGACACCTTGAAAATCTTTGTTCTTCTTGTTGTCTCATACTTGTACTCACATGTTGATCCCCTTCATGTATTTGAGCTCTAGTGATCTCACCAACACTGTCTCTTTCCTCTTCTCTAATATCAATGTGTATGTCATCATCGCACGGTAATGATGACATACCCTCTTGTTCATTATTGTTGGTGGTGGTGGTGGTGTTGTCCCCGCCGTGTTTTGACATTTGGTCGGGAGGTGAATCAAGGTCGGTTCGACAAACGGGGCATGTCTTGTGAGATTGAAGCCATAGGTCAATACATTCTTGGTGGAAAACATGGCAACAAATGGTTAGAAGACGAAGCATGCTATCGTCTTCGAACTCTAGCAAACAAATGGCACATTCTAAGCTATAACTCTTCTCCTTTCGAAGGTCTTTTACGGAGGCGTAGAGGAATGTTGGGAATTTTTCTAGTAGGGTAAGATCGAGTCCCCTAGGAGGTGACCTCTCAGGTGAGAGACGAACGAGGGATCCTGAGGCCGTACGTTGTAAGGCCCAAGTATGCAAAACGCTTGCAAAACAATACTTGCAAAGATACACGACGCTAAAAGCCACAAAGCATAGGATGAGGACGGTGAGGGTGAATGCTACTAGTGCCGGTGGGGTCTTGTATGTTGGGGCCGGTGGAATTTCGTATTTAGGTTCCGATGAAGACATTGCCGGGATGAGAAGCTATCAACAATGGACAATGGACAATTATTTGTTATCAAGGTGACCGGAGGATGGCTTATTCCGGACCTTCCATCCTCTATTCTTTGCATGGATGAGAGGAGTTTATGAACAAAAGTAGTGGGTGAATGAAGGTTGTTAGTAAAGTGGTGATTACTTTTGTACCTCCACCTTACTCTCTTTTTTTTCAGAGAGGATTTTAAGGACAAAATGTGGAAAGAAAATTAACTGAGTAGATATGTTATGCATGGTGTTATTTGAGTACTAGATGATGGGTTAATATTCCATTCAAAACATTAAATGATGGGTTAATATTAGCCACTAATGTGGAGGGTTACTTTTAGCCCTTGGTGAGAAGGGTTGGTTTTGAGCGAGTCCTTATGAGAAAGACAGGGACTTATGTCCGAACATTACTCAAGGTGTATCTCATGCAATGATAAGCCATTAGTATTATTAAGTTATAACTACATATCTTTATCAAAAAAAAAAGGAAATTTATGATTAAATTTAGTATAGAAATTAGTATCTTTGAAAATCTTTTTTATATATAAGCAAATCTTTATTAAACAAGAGTAAATTATAACAAGATGGGCAAATTGCTACTTCAAAATCAATAAATAAATATTATACACCTTCTCTCCAGAACACTTTACTTGATACATATACAAAATAAATAAAGATAAGAAAGATCTTGTGGTAGGACATAATGAGAAATTCTTGTGTGATACTCACCTAACAATTAATAGTTAGGCACAATTAGTAGTTTTGCATTAAATTCCTCAATAATATATATTCTTTTTCCAAAATTATCCTTCAATTATTAAAAGAGATACTCCCTCCGTCCCAAAATAAATGATCTAATTTTGACTTTGAGTACTATTCATATGATCCACTTTGACCATATTTTTCTACTAATATGTACATGTAAATATTAGCAAATGAGATGTTGTTTGATTTGTCTCGACGAGTACTTTCAAAATATATAATTTTTTATAATATATAATTAAAAATATTAACGTTTAAAGTTGTACATTGGCAAACGTGATTGTGGTCGAACCCTTTGAGGTGCCTCCAATCTAGTGAGGGGAATAGTCATTGCGTTCGGCGGTGGATACCCTGGTCTCAACCAAAAAAAACGTGATGGTGGTCATAAATAATGATCTTTTACTTTTGTTCATTTAATTAGGAGTATTTTATGAAAATTTAATTAATGCACCTTGAACTTTGAAAATGGTCTTTTAAAATGAGACAACAAAATTTTACAAAAAAGTGTTATATATTGAAAAGGAGGTAGTAAAACCTAATCGCTAGTTAGTTCTACACTTTACTGATATATTCAAGTGTAATAAATTAACAAAGGCATCTCAGCAAGAAACGAGGTATTTTCTCCGCTTTTAACAATGTTCTTGCGATGAGGATGCTCTTTGACAAATAAAAACAAAATAATCGATTAGTTTAACAGATTTGTTACTTTGGATTATTAGGGAAAACCGAAATAATCCCAGATCTACTTAGGAATTCCAATGAAATAATGGAATTCGTTGAAATAGAGCTAATTAGCTAAATGTAAAAGTTGAGAGTTTTTTTAGAGGAGAATATATGTGCTTCCTAGAGGACAATTGTTGCTACTGTGGTCCTTAGAGATTTTCAAGTTTGATCATGAGAATGTGTCGGGGAGCCTTAATTGCAAATCCATCTATATGATGCTTGCAATTGCTGTTTATGTCAACAGAGGAAGTGTTCTTGTTACTAAAATTATGCTCAAATGGATGGACTTACCTCCTAAGCATGGTACTTGGGAATTTGCTATTGCTGAATTTTTCATTGTTGTTCATGTCATACTTTTTGCATGGAACAACTTACTAACTAAGTAGTGGTAGTCGTTGCCACCACTGAGGAAGAACGGCGACCTACAAAGGTTTCACCGAGGAGTGAAGGAGAGGTCTATGTGGATGGAGGGGAATTAGCTGTGGGGGTGTGGTTAACAACTGACATTTGAAATGGAGGAAAACTTTCATAAAACCTCAGAACATATAAGAAAATATATTCATTGAGGAATCTAACACATGAAGCATACAATATAATGTTTTGATATCTAATATACAGTCTTGATTTTTACATGAAACGTAACTGCTATGACAAATTGATAGATCTGTTTTTGAGTATGAAAGCAATGCAATCCTTTAACTCATACTTCAGTTAGTGTTTCCTCTGAGGGCAATTTCTTCATAGTTTTTAAGTTTTCTGGAACTTCCCATCTCTCCCTGGTCAGTTTTGGAGGTGGCGTTGCATCGGCATTTGGAGCAACTAATCCTGGTTTTCCGTCATCAATAACAGCATCAACCAAACCGTATTCCTTCGCTTCCCAAGGATTCAAAAAATTATCACGATCTGTGTCCAATTCAATCTGCACAAGAACGAAGTAAAATTAAAATGGTGAAAAAATACCATTTTGGACAACAAACAAAAATAGATGGTGCCGTATCTAACCTGCGATTCAGGCTTTCCTGTGATTCTTGATAGTATCTTGTTTAACTTAACCTTCTGATATACCATTTCTCTTGCACGAATGCTAAATTCTGTAGCCTGTAATTACATTTCACTGTTTAGTAATAGACAATGGAAACGCTTTTGCTCAGAGACACAAGCTAACTTCCGAAAGAAATCATCATGCATATTTGTAATCAAACCAGTTACGAATTCATAAAAGTAGGACAAAACAACTCCAGGTAAAATGTTTCTATCAATTCCCACTGCAAAATAGTTTTTTGTATACCAAACTTGCACCACTCTAATGCATCTACATGAAGAGAGGCATGCATAATAAAAATTTAACCTATAAAAAACTACAAAGGTAGCCCTCCAACTGAAGCAGAAATAGCCTCAGCAGCATGCACGATTTAAAGCCATGGCTGGTGAAGGGGGGCTTCATTTTGGGCCTATGCTGCATGGAATGAATGGAATTTTTTAAGTGTGCGGGGAACAGATATATGAAGTAACGAAACACAGTTTAGATGGTAAAAAAATAAAATTGCAAGATTACTTGAGCGCTTTGTAGGAACAAAGTCCTCCCTTGCTTTTAGAGGGAACTATGAGTTACAAGCTACGAGTTAAGTTGACAGACAATTTACTGAAATCTCAAGATTACTTGAGAGGTCAAGCCAACAACCATAATACGGTACTGGAGTTTCAAGTGGAAGATTGGGTTTAACTTAAACTATAAACTTAAGGTCCTTAGTTAGATACCCAATCCAGAAAATCAGATATTAGGTAAGATGGCCTACAAGGTGCAGTTGACTGACCACAGCAGAATGAATTTAGTTTCTTTGTTGAATTTGAAGGTCATAGCAAGTAGAGCAACAGGCACAACCTCCTCCCGTAATGCTGTCTGACCAATACGAGTTACAAGTGCAACTGGAATAGATTCTTAGTGCGAAACAAGGTTCCTCAGGAAACTTAGAGGCGTTTATCAAATGGTTGAAAATTGAAATCTGCTTAAGTAAGAGAGCAGTTAGGATTGGGACAGCAGCTAAGATACAAGAGGCTTTCCCCGCTTTCCACCTAAATGACAATGTGGCTCTTTTAAGGGGGTGTACTATTGACAGAAAAGAAAAAACTCCAATTAGGAAGGTCTACCACAGGAGATGTAGGCACAATAAAGAGGATAGTAACCTCTTAAGGACTTGTTACCGTAATTCTTAGAGTATATTCTGCTTAAGAAAGTGTACTGCATATTTGGAACGTTTGAGTTATATATAAGTCTCATGTAGTAGTATAGAGTAAGCAAAAACGTTGTTTGGTACTTTGGTTATTAACATAAATACAAATTGACTTATGTCAACTAATCAGGTTACTAGCATATTTAAGCTACAGATTAGAAGCAATCATGACGAGGTTTATGACAAGAGAGATTCTTTCACTCATTTCAAGTTGGAATTGAGTTGTTAAGAGATACATCCCATACTTTCCCAACAAATGCTTGAAATCTAAAATTAGCTTAAACTTAAACATGATTCTCTACATGCAAAAAAAGAAAAATAGCCATAAAAAACTTCAGACCTATTACTTATTGACAATAATCAAAACAGGAGGATATAAGTGGACAGTCTTACTTTTCCACCACCAGATCCCAGCGGTTGATGGATCATAACTCTTGAATTCGGCATACAATACCTCTTCCCTTTTGTACCAGCAGCAAGGAGAAATGCACCCATGGATGCAGCAAGTCCGAGGCAAACGGTTGAAATATCTGCCTTGCATAACTTCATGGCGTCATAAATTCCCATTCCTGCATGGAACGATAGACAAAAACAATAGCAATTAGCAGAAAGATGACGTATTTCAGATCATTAAACTGACAAATGCACCATACTTCACTAATACTGAGTTCCTTTCCAATACTCGCTGATTCAATAAATATTTGTATTCTCTTATGAATAAAAACTTTCAAAAGCAAACATGGGATTCCTTTTTTCACAAATCTGAGTTAGCTTGTGAATCAGAGTGATCAACATATAATTGTTTTATGTGGAAGTAAAGATAAAGTAGGATATTGTAACAAAAAATAAAATAAAGTAGGGTATAAGTTATAACACAGACCAACAAATCAGTTACCACAAGCAGCGAATCACTAAACTAATGTCAGTTACTAAAGGCTTAAAGTTTGTGTATGGCATTAAATAAACACTGCAGTCTGTCAATAACGGATTGCGGAAAACAGCAGTATGTTCAAATACCATTTACACTACAGCGCCGCTAGCACTGCAATTAAACACCGCTTTGTACTAAATAGTGTATTGCAGAACAATAGCAATTTGTTTAAATTCCACTGCGCTATAACCACTATTTCACAATACTAAGTAACCATCTCTTGAGCAATCAATCAACAAAATTTAGCTCAATATTGAAGTAGATCCGGAACGAGTCAAATGCATATAAGAACAAACAAATTGAAAACATTGAGTAAAAATTTGCTTGCATACCAGCAGTAACAGAACCACCAGGTGAATTAATAAACAACTTGATGTCTTTTGTAGGATCATCAGCATCCAAAAACAAAAGCTGAGTAATTACAAAATCTGCAGTCATATCATCCACCTGCTCAAACAAATCAATTCACAAACACACACTCTATCAGATACTAAATCTTCAGTTCCATTTCATTTCCCCTCTTTGTTCTTTCATTCTTTTACCACATACCCCCTCCGGCCTTAGTTATAATATCTATCGGGTACGTCAGTTATTCAATGAATCTAAAAAATAAATAATTGCGTAAGTCCGGAGGGAGTATTCAAAAATGAAACTAACAAACATAATAAAAATATCACAAAATCAACAAAATAACAACAACATGAAACAAATCTTCACCAAGTTTGTGACCCACATGAACAAGTTTGTAAATTTCTCACAAAAACATCAAAAAAAGACAAAAGGGTACTCTTAAAATATCAAAACAACAGCAATAAACCCCAACCCAAAAACAAGAAGGGGAAAGAAATTGATAACCTGAGAACCCAAAAAGACAATCCTTTGACGGAGAAGCATGTTGGTAGTATCGAGTTCTTCGAATTTGGGAAGCAATGGAGAAGAGGTTTTGGCAGATAAATCATCGGAAACGAGCCAATTAGAGGATAAAGTGGGTTTAATTGATGCGTTAACGATGGAAAGAGGTTTGGTTGAAAGTTTGAAGTTGGGAATTTGAGAGTGGAAAATTTTATTGTTATTATTATGCTTTAATAACAGTGTCTTGTTCGAATTGAAGTTCAATGGCATAATACATGTTGAAGCTAAACTCACTTCCATTTTTCTTCTGGTTTAGCTTTCTCTATTTTGGTAACTAGTAACCAATGGATGGTGTCACCATTTTTGTTTTGTTTGATGTGAATGTGAATGTGAATGTGAATGTGATTGGGTTTAGATGTGGACTCGACATAAATAACAAAGCCCAATTATTAAAGCTTATTAGTGAGAAATTGGTATTGGCACCCCTTTATTTAAAAAAGTTTTAGGCTTGTTTGGTAAAAATTAGCAGATAGCTGATAAGCTAACTTATAGCAGATAAACTTATAAAGAATAAGTTAGCTGATTGAATTTGTAGTGTTGGGTTAAATATGCGGTTGAACTGGCTTATAAGTATGAAATGAAATGAAATAAAAAATATATATATTTAATTAATATTTAATTTTTTCAAGGGGTAAAATTTGAAGAAAAATGATAATCTATAAGCTAGTAAGATAAGTTATAAGCTCATAATGAAAAGATCGTTACCGAACAAAGCTTTTAGCTTATAAGCTATAAGTTAGCTTATTTGTCTTCCCAAACATAGTCTTAGTAGGCCATGTTAAGATGTTCGCATCAGTTGTGAGATGAACTGAATATGATTTTATATGTAGAGGTAATCATCGGGTGGCCAAAAAAACCAAAAAACCAAATCGAACCGAACCGAACTAAGAAAAATTGAACAATAACCAACAATTTTGAAAGCAAACTGAAACAGTTCGGTACAGTTCAGTTTAATAGTTCGGTTTTTTAGTGGAAAGTTAGTTATGGTTTGGTTTAAAACCTTCAAACTGAACCACTTTAACAGTTCGGTTCGGTTTAAAGATAAACTGTTTAGTTCGATTATGATAAATGTTGAGGTTTTTAATTGTTGGCTTCATTTTGGTAAAATAAGCCTTTGTCCAAGATGTTGAATCAAATGTTACAACATCAGAACCTGACGTGTGTGTGCCAGCTGGAGGTCTCTTTTGTGCGCACATTTTATTTTAAGAGAAGATCTTTTCTCTTTCTTCAGTCCTTGCGTGTGCATTAAGAAATGATTTATTTTCTAAACAGATCTTTTATTTAAAGATTGTTTTAGAAATTATTGTGAAGATTTATTTCCAAAACATATCTAATCTTTAAAGATATGATTTATTTTTAATGTGTGAGCTGGATATATTTTTGGATTAGATCTTCTGAAGCCCATGTTACCGGCTATTTAAAGGAAGGAGCTAAACCTAGTTTCTTCACCGAAACCAATGTATCAAAATGTAGACTTTTAGGGTTTCGTGTCTATGTAAGCCTTGTGCTTTAGATTTGTGTGTCTTTCTTGTATTGTTTGATGCAAGCTTAGGACATAGGTTATTGTAATCTGCTTCAAAACCTTTAGGTAAGAAGCTAGAGTAGTTTGCACTCCAAAACCTTTAGGTACGGAGTATAGAAGCTTTTGGTATACTCACATGAGTATAGTTTTCTTGAAGAGTGTCTTCACACATGTTTTATATACCCCAACCATTGATAGGTTGGTCAGAACCCTTGTTGGGATTACAAGGAAGAGGAAGTGAGATGGTACATCTCAGATCTAAGCTAAGACCCTAGGTTGTAAACAATAGGGGAGTTGTTAGATGGGAATGGCATAAACTTGGAGGGTTTTGTCATTAGTCTAGGGCTATTGCTTATTGGTTACATTCCTGGATTGGTATCCCCCAGAGTAGGTTGCGGTTGGCACTGAACTGGGTTAACAAATCACTGTGTGTTGTTTATCTTCCTGTTGTTTATTGTTTATATTGTGTCCATTATGTTTTTACGTTGGCACGATGTTAGAACATCATATACCACATCTGTGACCAGCGCGCCGGAATTTCAATTGGTATCAGAGCAGGCATCCTGTTCTGTTTCTGGGTGAGATCCATGGAAGATACTTTCTGGCTTTATGGACAAGGAAGAAGAAGATGTGCTTGTTGCTCCGATACTGTTCTTGTGGTATGCTGAAGTTAAGGGGGAGCATACGTTTTGATATTGAGGGGGAGTGATTTGTGAGGCTGAATATGTCAAATTCCGCTGTTGTATGCCTCTGATGTTGCTAATACATCTCTCCAGTTTATATGACTTAGTCAAGAATTATTTTAGCCAAAATTTGCCAAAAGGGGGGATTGTTGAGGTTTTTAATTGTTGGCTTCATTTTAGTAAAATAAGCCTTTGTCCAAGATGTTGAATCAAATGTTACAACATCAGAACCTGACGTGTATGCGCCAGCTGGCGGTCTCTTTTGTGCGCACATTTTATTTTAATAGAAGATCTTTTCTCTTTCTTCAGTCCTTGCGTGTGCATTAAGAAAAGATTTATTTTCTAAACAGATCTTTTATTTAAAGATTGTTTTAGAAATTATTGTGAAGATTTATTTCCAAAACATATCTAATCTTTTAAGATATGATTTATTTTTAATGTGTGAGCTGGATATATTTTTGGATTAGATCTTCTGAAGCCCATGTTATCGGCTATTTAAAGGAAGGAGCTAAACATAGTTTCTTCACTGAAACCAATGTATCAAAATGTAGACTTTTAGGGTTTCGTGTCTATGTAAGCCTTGTGCTTTAGATTTGTGTGCCTTTCTTGTATCGTTTGATGCAAGCTTAGGACATAGGTTATTGTAATCTGCTTCCAAACCTTTAGGTAAGAAGCTAGAGTAGTCTGCACTCCAAAACCTTTAGGTACGGAGTATAGAAGCTTTTGGTATACTCGCATGAGTATAGTTTTCTTGAAGAATGTCTTCACACATGTTTTATATACCCCAACCTTTGATAGGTTGGTCAGAACCCTTGTTGGGATTACAAGGAAGAGGAAGTGAGATGGTACATCTCAGATCTAGGCTAAGACCCTAGGTTGTAAACAATAGGGGAGTTGTTAGATGGGAATGGCATAAACTTGGAGGGTTTTGTCATTAGTCTAGGGCTATTGCTTATTGGTTACATTCCTGGATTGGTATCCCCCAGAGTAGGTTGCGGTTGGCGCTTAACTGGGTTAACAAATCACTGTGTGTTGTTTATCTTCCTGCTGTTTATTGTTTATATTGTGTCCATTATGTTTTTACGTTGGCACGATGTTGGAATATCATATACCACATCTGTGACCAGCGCGCCGGAATTTCAATAAATAATTTGATCCCCCAAATATTTACCGTCACAAGTTTTGGTCCTTGCTTTTAAATTAATTAACTTGTATCATTCAAAATTTTGAAAAATAAAAATTGCGGCTATGTTTAGTATGTTATAGAAGTCTCTCTCGCAAAAGATTAATTTTTTAAAGAGGAATGAATTAAATATGAATTTTATATTTTTTGTGCTTAAAAAATTATATTTAATTCATCTTTTGTAAAAAAGTTATAAATTTTTGTCTATGATTATAATATTATGAACATAAATATAAAACTTCATTAAAAAATTTGCAAAGTACAGATGAGTTGTTCAAAAGCAAGGATTAAAAGTTGTGACGTCAAATATTTTGGGGACCTTTTTTAATATTAGATAAAAAAATATACATAATTTCCCCCTCATTTTCATCTGTTAAATATGACTCTTGAAGTCATACATATCAATAACCAAGAATACCACCAACCAATTTCATTCATGACATTACTAATCAATTATGAACTTTAAATTAAAAAAAAATAAAAATTTAAATCATACACGATTCTTTCATTTTCGTGTATTGAATATGATTTTTGAAGTTATGCATATCAATCAATGACTTTTGGAGTCATGCATATCAATCACTAATAATACTCACAATTAATTATTACTCGCATAACACCATCAATATATTAGAATGAGTTTGTCTAACATGTGCAATATTGTATATGTTAAATCAACTAAAAGTAATAATTTTTTATTAAAAAAAATTATTTATTAGATAGTTGTACATTTAATATAAAATTAACAAATTTCAATACAAACTTACTATTTTAAATTTCTTAGCATGTACAAATTTGCACATAATAGAAAAACCTTATTAAAATGTATTCTTAACTTTTCATGTAATACTACTATATGCATGATATTTTTTTATCTCCTATTCATTTTCCTATTTCTTTTGTATTTAACACTATTGAAACTTAATAGAATGGTTAATATAAAGCAATAGCAATATATAACAAAAGTACATTTGTAGAAGCCTATCACCCGACCATAAAACTAAACAAAATACCAAAACATCTTAAACAAGGTCTTGCCTTAGAATTCGTCAATGGTACAACCAATCTTATTTGCAGATCCAAAGGAAGCACAGTTTTGAAATGAAATCACCTTGTTATTAGATGCTTCAAATACACCAAATTTAATAATCATACATTTAACCAATTTGTATGTCTTGCATATGTTTTGCGAATTGACAAAAATTTTGCAAGACATATGTTTGTCATTATCAAAATCCAGTATGTACTTCCATCTATGGCCTACAAAAGCCACCGCCTTTTCTCATTATTTTTAGAAAAGTATAATAGAAAATAAATATAATATCCTATTCATATTTGTCATTATAGGCAATGGTTAGTAGCCAATCAATATATGTCTATTAATTATCTTGTATTGCTTTATAACAAAGTATTGGCGTCTAAAGTATGCATATATGAGGGCAAAGATGTGTTAAATATTTACTTCTATTATATATAAAGATATAAAGATAAAGATGTATAATCTGAAGAATTGATGTGAATAATTAATTATTACTTAAAATGTGTTGTAAAGCCCAATTGGATCATTTTTTCATATGATGGCTCTATTTTGGGATCATACAATGCAAAAATCATCGGAAAAAATTCATTGCATGGGAGATATTTGTCGAAGAAAACTCTCATTTGTCATACTTTTCCCATTTTGCTGTTAGACCCTATCAGCAAACGCCCCGTTCTTTTCTACTGTTCTCCATGGAGGAGTTGAATGGAAACTGTTTTGAAGAATGGTCACTACTCATCTCTATGTTTGTGTGTTTATGTTGAGATAAAGAAGAGTATGTGCAGTATCCGTTTAAGTAGTATTTGTATGGTCATAATTTGTTTTAGCCAAAGGGGGAGTTTGTTGAGTCTTTGGTAGTTGGCTGCATTTTTGGTAAAATAAACTTTGAAGCAGGATGTGCGATAAGATGCCTCAACATCGTATCATGTACTGGAAGTGTTACTTGCGCGCTAAGCATGCGCGTTTTCTATTTATGGAATTTATATTTCTCTCTCATGAATCATATCTTGTGCTCTTAAGCAGAGAAATTATAAGGATTATCATTTAATGCTTCAGATCTCCTTGAAGAATATCATCATTTAATGCTTCAGATCTCCTTGAAGAATATTTTTGTAAAGAATCTTTTAATTAATATGGAGTAATGGCTTGGGTAAAACAAATCAAGCCCATAACTTTCTGAATCATGGAGTATTTTGGATGAAGTATTTAAAGAAGATGCAAACCCTAATTCTGGTGGTTGTTCACGCCGTTATTGTGATTGAGTCTAGAACTTAGGTTTGCGTGTGTTTGTATTGTGAGCCTGCTTGTGTCACCTTGATGCAAGTTTAGAACTGTGTCATTTTGAGTTGTAATTTGTGTGATCCTCTCCTAAGCTTTGAATTACGGAGTAAGGACGTTTTAGTGGTTGCAACACTCTAAGCCTTTAGGTACGAGTGTGTAGTTTTTAGGAGTGTGTCTCCAAAACTTTTATGTATTGCGTTGTTGAAATCCTTGTTGTCTGTAAGGTTGTAGGGAAGTGAGATGGGATCTCTGATCTAAGAGTTCCTAGGTTGAAGCTTCATTGGTAGTGCCTAGGTTGTAAGTTGTGAACGGGGCGTTTGCTGGTAACTTAGAACTAGGGCTATTATAGTGAAATTCATTCCTGGATTGGTATCCCCCATGCGTAGGTTCGCCGAACTGGGTTAACAAATACTCTGTCCCCTTTATTTGTTTGTTTTATTGTTTTACTATTTTATCCGTCAGATCTGTTAGGGTGCTTAGCACATCGTATCGCACATCCTATACAGCGTGCCAGGAATTTCAATTGGCATCAGAGCAGGCACCCTGCCTGTTTTAGGGTGAGATTCAGGACCTAAAATTTCTGGTATTATGGAAAAGGACGGAGGATACATGAATAGACCCCCTTTGCTTAATGGATCCAACTATGATCATTGGAAATCCAAAATGACTGCTTTTTTTAAATCCATTGATAGCAAAGTTTGGAAGGTTGTTTTAACTGGATGGGATCATCCCACTGTCACTAGCAAGTAAGGTACCTTAACGGGGGTTTTGAAACCTGAAGTAGAATGGACTCCAGATGAGGAAGCTGCAGCTCACAACAACAACAGGGCTATCTATGCCTTGTTTAATGGAGTAGACACCAACATGTTCAAACTCATAAAGAACTGTGTCTCAGCCAAAGAAGCGTGGGAGATATTGAAAACTTGTTATGAAGGTACTACTAAAGTGAAACAGTCTAAGCTTCAACTCCTCACATCCAAGTTTGAGGCTCTAAGAATGAAAGAGGATGAGAGCATTCAAGAATTTCATTTGAGTCTTCTAGACATTGCAAATTCTTTTGAGGCCTTGGGAGAAAAAATGGCTGATGAGAAACTGTCAAGAAAATTTCTTAGGTCCTTTCCCAAGAGGTTTGATATGAAAGTAACGGCAATTGAGGAAGCACATGATATCTCCACCATGAAAATGGATGAGTTGGTGGGATCCCTCCAAACTTTTGAATTTGTCCTAAACGAACGTGGTGATAAAAAGATCAAGAGCATTGCCTTTGTCACAAATACTGATGATAGTGCTGTTCAAAGTGATGATGAAGAGGAAGAAAGCATAGCATATGCTATTGCCATGCTTGGAAGACAGTTCAACAAAGTACTGAAAAGGGTTGATCGTTGGAATCGACAGAATGGGCAGAGTATCAGATTCGACATCAACAAGCAGCCAAACAATTTGAAGAAAACCAAGCCTGAAGAAAAGAACAGCCAAAGCAAGGGTGTTCAGTGTCATGAGTGTGAAGGATATGGGCACATAAGGTCAGAATGTGGAACTTATCAAAAAAGACTACAGAAAGGGTTAACTGTTTCCTGGTCAGATGAAGACACCGATGAAGAAAGTGAATCAGCAAGACATGTGACTGCCTTTACTGGAACCTGCGTTTCGGGTTGTGATTCTGATGAAGATGGGGACGTATCTTATGAGGAACTTGCTAGCACCTACAAAGAATTACTCACTAGGTATGAAGAGATGTGTAGAATTCTTGAGAAGCAAAAGAAAATCATCAACAGACTTCAAGCTGAAGTGAACATACAGGTTGAAAAGGCAACACAAGCTGAAGAAATAGTCATTCAAGTCAATGTCCAAATGGATGATCTAAGGAAACAAGTGAGCCAGCTGAACCTAGGAACCAACTTTCTTGAACAAATTCTGGAGAGTGTACCAAGTGGTAAGGCAAAGTCGGTGGGATACAACTACCCAAGTCTAAATCAGTATAAACAGAATCCTGAAACCAAGTTTATGCCCGCTGAAGGAGTGTTTGATCCTTGCACTGGAAACGTGATGTTGAAACATCATACTCAACATCCTATAACCTACCCCGTTCCAAAATTTGAGTCTGATTGCAAGCCTCATGTGCACCAAAGACCCAAAAATCAGAGGAGATATCGTAGGTGGAGTGTCATTATTGTGGGAAACGAGGACACGTCAGACCTTTCTGCCACAAACTGTATAGGTATCCTGACTATAAACCTCAACCAAATGTTGTTCATGAAGGTGAAACTACTAAGAAGGAGTGGAAGCCCAAAACAGAGAACGTCGGTCTAATAGCTCACACATCCCTCAGAGCCTCATCAAGGGAAGACTGGTATTTTGATAGTGGATGCTCCAGACACATGACTGGTGTAGAGAAGTATCTTATAAATGTGAGGCCCTACAAGTCTAGCTTTGTAACTTTTGGAGATGGTGCCAAAGGAGAAATATTAGGAATTGGGGATCTAATCAACCATGGATTGCCCAACTTGGAGAATGTGCTCTTGGTCAAAGGCCTCACAGCTAATCTGATCAGTATTAGCCAATTGTGTGATCAAGGCATGAAGGTTAACTTCACCAAAACTGAATGCCTTGTCAAGAATGAAGAGGGACAATTGCTGATGAAGGGCACCAGATCTAAAGACAACTGCTACTTGTGGATGCCTCAGGAAGAAGCTCACACATCTACTTGTCTTATTACTATAGAAGATGAAGTACAATTGTGGCACCAGAAGTTAGGTCATCTCAATCTGAAAGGGATGAAGAAAGCAATGTCAACTGAAGCTATTAGAGGACTACCCAGACTCAAGATCATTGAAGGCAATGTGTGTGGAGAATGTCAAATTGGAAAGCAAACCAGAATGTCGCATCCGATGTTGGAGCATCAGACAACATCCAAGGTTCTTGAATTGCTACACATGGATCTCATGGGACCCATGCATGTTGAAAGCTTGGGAGGCAAAAGGTATGCTTTTGTGGTTGTAGATGACTACTCTAGATACACATGAGTTAATTTCATTAGAGAAAAGTCAGATGCCTTTGATGTCTTCAAGGAGCTGTGTATTCAAATTCAAAGGGAGAAAAGGAAGGAATGTGGTGAGAATAAGAAGTGACCATGGAAGAGAATTTGAGAACTCCAAGTTCAATGAGTTCTGCTCCACTGAAGGGATCAAGCATGAATACTCATCTCCAATAACTCCACAACAGAATGTTGTAGTAGAAAGAAAAAATAGAACTATCCAAGAATCAGCTAAAGTCATGCTTCATGCCAAAAACATTCCTTATCGTTTTTGGGCTGAAGCCATGAACACTGCATGTTACATACACAACAGAGGTACTTTGAGAAAAGGTACCTCCTCTACTTTATATGAACTATGGAAAGATAGGAAGCCAACTGTCAAACACTTTCATGTTTTTGGAAGTAAGTGCTACATTCTAGGTGATAGAGAGCCAAGAAGGAAACTTGACCCTAAAAGTGACGAGGGAATCTTCCTTGGGTACTCAACAAACAGTAGAGCGTACAGGGTCTACAACTCAAAGACCCAGGTTGTGATGGAATCTGTGAATGTTGTTGTGAAAGACTCTCCTTCAATGGAAATTGATGACATTAATCAAGGTACACCTGTTGGTGACAATGTCGAACAAGATGTTGAAGCATTAAAACATCCCAGTAATGAAAAATCTACTGAAAGAGACTCTTGAAGAGGAGGGTGAGGCAAGTACAGAACCTCAAGTCCAAAACAAAGGTCCCTCTGTTCGTGTCCAGAAAAATCATCCCAAAGACCTGATCATTGGAGACCCTGAACAAGGGATAACCACCAGAAGGACAAATGATGTGATTGCCAACTCCTGCTTTGTATCTATGTTTGAGCCAAAGAATGTCAAAGAAGCACTAACTGATGAAGCCTGAATAAAGGCTATGCAAGAGGAATTGAACCAATTCAAGAGGAGTGAAGTGTGGGACTTAGTTCCAAGACCAGAAAATGTGAATGTGATTGGAACAAAATGGGTGTATAAAAACAAGTCAGATGAGAATGGTAATATCACCAGAAATAAAGCAAGACTTGTGGCACAAGGATATACCCAGATTGAAGGACTTGATTTTGAAGAAACTTTTGCACCTGTGGCAAGACTAGAATCCATCAGACTCTTATTAAGAGTAGCTTGCATTCTCAACTTCAAACTATATCAAATGAACGTGAAGAGTGCTTTCCTCTATGGATACCTACAGGAAGAAGTATATGTTGAGCAACCCAAAGGATTTGTAGACCCAGAATATACTAACTATGTGTACAAATTGAAGAAAGCTATGGCTTAAGACAGGCGCCTAGGGCATGGTATGAAAGGTTGACTCAGTTCTTGGAAGATCAAGGATACAGGAAGGGAGGATCTGATAAAACCCTATTTGTGAAAGAAGAAAATGGAAAGTTTATAATAGCTCAAATCTATGTTGATGACATTGTGTTTGGTGGGATGTCGAATACGATGGTTCAACATTTTGTCAAGCAGATGCAGTCAGAATTTGAAATGAGTCTTGTTGGAGAATTGACTTACTTTCTTGGGCTTCAGATTAAGCAAATGGAGGACACCATCTTTATATCTCAAAGCAAGTATGCAAGAAACATAGTCAAGAAATTTGGAATGGAGAATGCCACACACAAAAGAACATCAGCTCCCACTCATCTGAAACTTACCAAGGATGAAAAGGGAATAAGTGTTGATCAAAGTCTTTATAGAAGCATGATTGGTAGCCTACTATACTTGACTGCAAGTAGACCAGATATTACTTATGATGTTGAAGTGTGTGCTAGAAATCAGGCAGATCCAAAGGTAAGTCACTTGACTCAAATCAAAAGAATTTTGAAGTATGTGAATGGAACTAGTGATTATGGAATAATGTATTCTCATTGTGAAGACTCTGCCCTATATGGATATTGTGATGCTGATTGGGCTGGAAGTGCAGATGATAGAAAAAGCACTTCAGGAGGTTGTTTCTTTCTAGGCAATAATTTAATATCTTGGTTTAGCAAAAAGCAAAATTGTGTGGCCTTATCTATAGCTGAGGCTGAGTACATAGCTGCTGAAGTAGTTGCTCTCAACTTGTGTGGATGAAACAAATGCTGAAAGAATACGATGTTGAACAAGATGTTCTAACATTGTACTGTGACAACATGAGCGCCATAAACATCTCAAAGAATCCAGTTCAGCATAGCAAGACCAAACATATTGACATTCGTCATCACTTCATAAGAGATCTTGTTGAGAATAAAATTGTGACTCTGGAACATGTGGGTACAACGGAACAAGTGACAGATATTTTCACTAAGGCACTTGATGCTATACAATTGAGAAGCTAAGGGGCAAGTTGGGAATTTGCCTCTATGAGGAGTTATAGCAATTACCGTTAAAAGTGGTGTGGCGTGCAGCAGTTATTTTTATCTTCCCTACACTAGTGTTGCACGTTGATCAAGGCAATGATGGCCTTAACCGCCCAATAAACATGCCACTATCAATGGTTGGTTATTTTATTTTCAAATCTTCTGCAGATATTTACTTACTTAAAGTGGTTACCCACCAATTTTGGTTTTTCTTACAAATCTTCTCAACTTCTAAATCCAACCTCTCCACGAAACCTAATACTCTTCTCTTCTTCCAATCCTATTTTCTTCAACCCACAACCACAACAATGTCTCAATCACCCAACCAAACCTCACCGTCAAAAATCACCACTTCTCAACCTCAACTCTCTGACATCATCACCGATGCCACTCCCATCTCCATCGTTCATCCTTCCTTTGCCTCTGCACTCAAACCCAAGATTTCAAATCCATCACCAACTAAACCTTCACCATCACCTAAACCAAAATCCAAAAAGAAATCAAAAACTAAAACCACCCAGAAACCCACATCGCAAAAATCCAAATCTAGATACTCCTCCAACTTCAACATGCAAGAGTTTTACCTTGATAATCAGGGGTCTGTGAGTGCTAATGTTGCATCTGATGTCGCAACACTGCCTCCCGTTGGTCAAATCGAAGTAACAGAGAAAAATTCTTCTAAAACCCTTAGTGCTGAAAAAGGGGAAACTGTTGGGGAATCTGAAAAGGTGAAAAATATTGTTCCAAACTCTCCAAGTGATGATGAAATTGGTGAAGATCTGTTGAATTTGAAAAATGCTGAAGAAACCCTTAACTCGTTGGCAAACTCTATTCCTAGTGCCAATGTTGTGTCGGATGTTCCAACATCCTTGACACAAGATTTACCCATGACTGATGTGGGTGAGGATGTTGAAGATGATGTAGACCGTGTAATGGCTGACTCTGATGTGCAGCAAGAAAAAGATGTGACTGATGATGATCACACTGACAAGACTATGTCAGTTGAAGAAGACTTGGTAGTTGTGAAGACTGTTAGTGCTTCTGTGAAAAAGAGTGGAAAATCTGGTGTTGGTAGTAGATTAAGAGAAAGAAAGGGCAAGGAGACGGAGGTTGCAGCTGAAGCAACAAAGTCAACAAAGAAGAAGAAGGTAGCAGCTGAGGTTACAAAATCACCAAAGAAAAAAGTGATAGGATCTGTTAGAAGATCTAGCAGAGTAGAGATCCCTGCTAAACAAAAGAAACAAGCTTCAAAGAGAAAAATCATAAGTCTGAGTGATTCAGATTATCATGTTGAAGAAGATGTGCAGAACATCACTTCCTCCTCAAAAAGAAAAACACCAAAGAGGAAGAAAATTGATGTTGCTGAATCAGGGGAAGATGCTGAAGACAATGCTCCAAGCACTGTGTCTGCTAAAAGGAGAGTCGGTGGGAGATTCATTCCACCAAATGTCCCTGATGTTCCAATGGATAATGTGTCTTTTCACTTCATTGACAGTGCTGCAAAGTGGAAGTATGTCTATGCTAGAAGATTTGGTTTGGAAAGAGAGTTATCTGATGAAACCTTATAGTGCAAAGAGGTAATTGATCTGATAGAAAAAGCTGGTCTGATGAAAACTGTGAGTGGTTTAGGTAGCTGCTATGAGAAGTTAGTTAAGGAGTTTATTGTTAATATTGCTTAGGATTGTGACAATCGACTCAGCAAAGAGTACCATCAAGTTTTTGTCAGAGGGAAGTGTGTGGAGTTCTCTCCTGCCATAATAAACAGGTACCTTGGGAGGAAGGAAGATGGTTATTCTGAGCTAAAAATCCACAAGAATGAAGTTTGCAAGACTATCACTGCAAACCAAGTCAAAGTGTGGCCAATGAAAGGTAAGGTTCCATCTTGTATGCTCTCTGTTAAGTATGTTGTGCTTAATAGGATAGGCACTATCAACTGGGTCCCCACTACCCACTCTTCTCACATAGCAACTGGGCTGGCTAGATTCATATATTCTGTTGGGACTGGTACTGAAGCTGATTATGGTACTTATATCTTTGACCAAACCATGCAACATGGTAAGTCTTGGGCTATAAGAATGCCCATTGCTTTTCCATCCCTTTTATGTGGAATTATTCTGTCTCAACACCCTAATATTTTGACTGGTGATGATGAACCGTGCAAGAGAGAATCGCATCTCTCTCTCCATTTTAAGCTCTTTGAGGGAGACCATGCTGCTGACATAGCTGGTCCCTCTAGGAAAGTTACTCCCTCAACAATGAATAGAAAAGCTATGATAGCATCCATGGAGGATACTGTTAGATCTCTGGATGATCAGAAGAAAGAACTTGAAAAGGTCATCTCTGCACTAAAACAAGAGGAAGCTGATAAAGAGGGTACTGTTGCTGAGAATGCAGGTGTTGGTGATATTGGTGGTGATGCTGTTGGTGATGCAGCTGATGTTGGTGATGCAGCTGTGGATGATGAAGCTGGTGGTGATACAGAAGAGCTGGAAGTGACTGAGTCAAACACTTTTTTTTAAATGTAGTAATCATGTGCTGCCCTGTTTTGTTCTTGTTAGTTGTTTCTTAGTTCTGTTTTGTTGATTATGGGCATAGATTATTGTAATTCTGTTGGTTTGTAGTAAGCTCCTGTACTTCTTAAATCTCTGTATTGCTAATTTGTCAAATTTGTGGCAAAAAGGGGGAGTAAATGTTTGTTGGTTATGTTATGTTTGATCTGTTAGTTTGGATATCTGCTCATGTGTAGTGCCTGTTCTTGTAGTGTAGTTTGGATGGAGTTATATGTGTGTGGCTATGTATGCTCTGAGTTATGCAGGTGTTTAGGGGGGGCTGATTTATGTTATGCAGGGGGAGATGTTGGATACGATGTTCCAATATCCTATGCATGTGTGCAGGGGGAGTTGTTTTGTGAAATGTTGCAGCATTCTATTCAACATCCTATCAATGTTTATTTTCCTGACCATTTAAGGCGAAGTAGTTGTTTTGTGTTCCGCTGTTGCATGCCTCTCTGATAATCTTAAAAGATACATCTTATTCTTTTCTACTGTTCTCCATGGAGGAGTTGAATGGAAACTGTTTTGAAGAATGGTCACTACTCATCTCTATGTTTGTGTGTTTATGTTGAGATAAAGAAGAGTATGTGCAGTATCCGTTTAAGTAGTATTTGTATGGTCATAATTTGTTTTAGCCAAAGGGGGAGTTTGTTGAGTCTTTGGTAGTTGGCTGCATTTTTGGTAAAATAAACTTTGAAGCAGGATGTGCGATAAGATGCCTCAACATCGTATCATGTACTGGAAGTGTTACTTGCGCGTTAAGCATGCGCGTTTTCTATTTATGGAATTTATATTTCTCTCTCATGAATCATATCTTGTGCTCTTAAGCAGAGAAATTATGAGGATCATCATTTAATGCTTCAGATCTCCTTGAAGAATATTTTTGTAGAGAATCTTTTAATTAATATGGAGTAATGGCTTGGGTCAAACAAATCAAGCTCATAACTTTCAGAATCATGGAGTATTTTGGATGAAGTATTTAAAGAAGATGCAAACCCTAATTCTGGTGGTTGTTCACGCCGTTATTGTGACTGAGTCTAGAACTTAGGTTTGCGTGTGTTTGTATTGTGAGCCTGCTTGTGTCACCTTGATGCAAGTTTAGGACTGTGTCATTTTGAGTTGTAATTTGTGTGATCCTCTCCTAAGCTTTGAAGTACGGAGTAAGGACGTTTTAGTGGTTGCAACACTCTAAGCCTTTAGGTACGAGTGTGTAGTTTTTAGGAGTGTGTCTCCAAAACTTTTATGTATTGCGTTGTTGAAATCCTTGCTGTCTGTAAGGTTGTAGGGAAGTGAGATGAGATCTCTGATCTAGGAGTTCCTAGGTTGAAGCTTCATTGGTAGTGCCTAGGTTGTAAGTTGTGAACGGGGCGTTTGCTGGTAACTTAGAATTAGGGCTATTATAGTGAAATTCCTTCCTGGATTGGTATCCCCCAGACGTAGGTTCGCCGAACTGGGTTAACAAATACTCTGTCCCCTTTATTTGTTTGTTTTATTGTTTTACTATTTTATCCGTCAGATCTGTTAGGGTGCTTAGCACATCGTATCGCACATCCTATACAGCGTGCCAGGAATTTCTCGAATAAAAAGGAAAATATCGATAAAATCTTAAAAAACATTGAAAGATGGTTGTCGTAACCAGTGTTCTTCATGAATCATGATAAAGGACTCAAAGCTACTATACTAAGGTTCTTGATGAACTTCATCAAGTAATCAAAATCATTACATGCATTATGCACTTTTTGATTAATTGATAATGAGAAATATTAGTTGCTACGACGGGATTGAAATCAGTGGTTGCAACTTGCAAGAGGGTTTTTAGGATTTTTTAAGATTTGGGAATTTATAGATTTAGGGTTTTTGTTTTGAGATTTTGATAAAAGTTAAGATTTTTGCAATTTTGAGATTTATTTTTTTCTGGATTTGTTTTGAAATTTTAGACTTGAATGATGAAGTTACGAAGATCATGATGAAGGAATGAAGGAAGAAGATGAATGAATATTAAGGATGAAGAACATGATGGTGCGCTATTAGAACCGATGGACATGCAAAATATAATGGTTTATTTTTCTTCAAAAATATTCAATGGTTAAGACTAAAAAAAGGTATTGAAATATATGGTAAACTACCTACAATGTTGATCCACTTAATAGTTTTGAAGTTGATAAATTAACGGAAAGAATCAATGTCGCAAACAGTGATATTTTTGAGAGATCAAACCAAAACTTTTTTATCTTTATGGACATAAGATCAACTTAGTACTCCATCTCCATCCGTTCCAAATCTTTGGTCCTTCTAGCAATTTAGGTTTCTCCCAAATCCTTAGTCCTTTTAAGAAACCAAGACATAATTAGTGATATTTTACTATTTGTATCTTTATTAAAATTAAAAGATTAATTAACTATTATATTTTTTTTCTCTTAATAAAGTAGGCTAAAATGACTTTAACCTAATAATCTTTACAGCTGTGTTATTATGACACACTTTTATATTACACAAATACTATATACATTAACATTGTTACTTTATACTGTACTTTTTTGTTTTGTTTTTTCTTTTCTCTTTTCTTCAACAAACAACAACTTCTCTTTTTTTACTGTTAAAAAATAAACAGTTCTTTCTTCCTCAGTTCAACAACACATCACCGGCTGCCACCGCCTTTATCACCAGCCGCGAAACCGAATCTCCGTTCTCTCTTCTTCTCTGGTCACTCTCTCACCAGACGCGAAATCGGATCTCCACTCTCTCTTTCTCTCTTCTCCGGCCTATCACTCACTAATCGGATCTCCGATCTCTCTCAGCGTGGTGATGGTGAGAAGGACGACGTGGTGGTGGGAACCGGCGGCGAAAATCCTGGTGGTAGTGGTCAGAAGAAATTGGTGGGTGGAGAGAGAGAAAGTGAGTGAGGGAGAAGAAAAGTGTAATTTTACCAAAATTTCCTTATTTTTAAAAGTTAAAATGGCAAAACTACCCATGTATCATACTTGGGTATATATTTATGTGTCTACTAACATTTAGGATGACAATTTACCCATACTCAGTGGGTACCCACCACAAAAAATACCCACAATGGGTAGGGTAAAAATCCGCATTTTGGGTATGGGCATGGGTATGGGTAATTACCCGCAAAATTGAATGGGTATAGGTGCGGGTACCTTAGTACCACCCACCCCATATACCCACATAGTATATATTTATTTATTTTTATTATATTATTATATAATAATATTTGTAAATCAATTTTAAAAAATACAACATTATTATACTATTACACATTTTTAATGAAAATGTTTATTTATGACATAATTCATATATGTCAATATATAGATAAATGAACTTTAGCATGATATTACTAATAATTTTGTTCATAATTTTCATGAGTCAACCTTAAATTCTTTAAATTTTTTTAATTATATTAAAATGATATGATATTTTATAATTGATCAATTTAGTTTTAGCAAAAATGCGGGTAACAAATACGGATATGGGTACTTAGGTACCCATTGGGTATAGGGACGAGGACAATGAGTGTCACTCACTCGGGTATGGGGATGGGTATGAGTATTTTTTTCAAAACGCAGATATGGAAATGAGGATTATAGTACCTTACCGATACCCTACTCATTGTCATCCCTACTAAGATTTCTCTAATCTTTACTATTTCTTAATTTACTTGCAAAAATTTTAAAAAGTTTTGGGACCGGAGTATAAGCCTTAATTTTACTTTTTACCAAAGATACCTTGTTAGCATTGTATTGCAATTGTTGTCATCTCTGTTCCTATCCAACCATCCATCCATGGCTATTTCATTTTCACACAACCCTCCTCTTCATCTTAATGGGAACAAAACTCCTTTTTCTTTTCAATCTCAAACCACACTTTCATCAAAAGCCAACATAAATTGCACACACTACTACTACTTCCCCCAATTCCCATCAATTCGGTGTTCCAACAACAAAAGCAGCAGCATCCTCAGAACTTGCAAGAACTGCAAAACCCAATTCAACCCTTCCCTCAACAACCCTCTTGCTTGTCGATTTCATACTGCCCATTTTGGAGGTACCCCACTTTTTTTCTTATGCATTTATGTATAATCCATTGTTAAATTATCCATCTTGAACACCAATATTTTGATGCATCAATAATTGATGAATATTATAAAATTGGGATTCTTAGTTTATTTATCTTTTATTAATTCAAGTGGCACTAATGAATATTTTACAACTGTCCCTAACGGATTCGAACTCAGTAACTAGAAGTTACACGTCTAAGCTCTTACCATTGAATTATCATATTGAGTTAGCACCTCAAGTGTAGGATTCTTAGAATCTTAGGTTTGAGTGTAGTTAGTTACAAAAGAAATGATGTAACTCTGAGATATTGTTAGCCATGTGGGAAAAAAAAAACTATTGAAGTGTATGTTTGGTATGACGACGGTGGATATGCCAGAATCAGGATCACCGTGATTTTCCAAAAGCTACACTATGTAGCTTCCGTAAAATTACGGCCAGTCACCGTGATTTTGGCATATCCACCATGATACCAAATATGGGCAAAGACGAGTTAGTGTCCATTTTCTCAAATTATTATGTGTTTGTCTACTTGTCAGGATCAGTGTCGTGTCCAGTGTTTGTGCAAGTATTTCTTAGACAATTTACAATGATTAGACAATTTATAAGGAAAATATCACTTGTTTGTGTTAAGCTGCAGTGATATAAACATAGTTAACTTAGTGGTATAAACTTTCATCATTATATAGAACAAGAAGTATTACATTACATTTTAAGAATACTTGATTAAATTGCTTGAGAAATTCACCATGAAACTTGTTCATGAATATAGACACGAGGCCTTTTTGACTCACGAGGCGTGAAAGTAATTTGTCTCTTTACATTATGCAGCTCTGGATGTTCTTCATGCATTGATTGTAAATCTAGTCAATTATCTTATTAGAATGAAATGAAAATACATCATACTTTAATTCTGCAGGGAAGATGGGAGAAAAATCTTATGTACAGCCTATGAAAAGGGCAACATAATTGTATTCATGAGGCAGCACTTATGATATTAGAACTCATGCCTAATTGACCTTGTGATTTCACTCTTAAAGTGTGTTTACAGCAGCTACAAAATGTAGATTCTTTTACATTTATAGAACCATAAAATTGATTACAATAAAGCTAAGGTTAACAAAGGATCTACACTATGAAAGGTTAAGAACTCAAGCTTCAGAAACCAAATACTGTTAGATTCATATTGGTACAAAATGTAGACCATCATATAAACTTTGTAACAAAACCTTAAACTTAAAACACATTAGATAGCTCAGTCGGTTATATAGATCAAACAAGATCATAATGCTCTATCATGAATTGTGTTTCTAGTCAAACCATTGTCATCTAAATCTTTATTCATAATTGAGTTAAATATGTTTTTAATCCCTATAAAATATTAATTTGTTAGTTTGGTCCCTACAAAATAATTATCCACTTTTAGTCCCTACATTTTATGGAGACAAGATGTTTTTGGTGTCTCTGTAGATACTAAAACTATCCTATTTTTATAAAAGGTGGAGACCAAAAATAGATAAAAAAAATTTATAGGAACTAAACTCGAAAGTTCGTAATTTTTTAGGGACTACTACAAAGATATTAACCTTAAATAGTTTCAATTTTGTCAAATCGTCACATTGATGAAAATTTGTGAATTTCACATGGATGATACTAATTTGCATTTTTATTAAGATACAATGATTGCAGTTCTTTCTATTTTCCTCAACCACAGGAGAAACTAAGAGGAAGTTTGAGAGTGTGCATGAAGGGGGAACTATGAACACTCCCGGCTCTGGCAAAGTTCTTCAGTATTGGCATTGTTGTGGATCCGAAGATCCATTCAATCCTGGTTGCACTGCTTCTCCTCACTCCTCATATGATGACTGATTTAGATCCCATGAATCTGTATTCACTTTCTCTGTTGGAGATTCTTTTTGCTAAATATAGTTTTGAACTCTTGTAAAAAAATCTCGATTCTATAGTTTCTGAAATATGGCTTCTTGTTGCAAACAAGTGCACAAGTATATGAGTACACAAATCTGTTTCTCAGTTTAAATACTTGGTTTTCCATTCAGGGCCTGCTCCATTGACAAAAGCGCGACAACGTCAAAAACGTTTTATTAATGAGACTAAAATTAAGGAAATTATTATATCGATAATCCAAAAATATGTAGAAGTTTTGAATAGCAGATTAGATTGTTTTCAACCTATACAAGTTGAAACACCGTCGAACACTAAATGTGGACTACCTCCCAACCGGATTAAAACATCCGAGTAGCTTTAACATTTTATATAAGCAAACTCTTCAAGGTGTGTAAATTGGAGTTGATTCTTTGTTTTAGTTGTTTTTATTTGAACATTGTGAATGTGTTATTTGATTTGAAGGGAAATAAAAGGGAAAGTGCTGGAAGTTTGGTATTTGAAGGAAGGTTTTGAGCACAATATTTGGACAACCATTCATTTAATTAAATAAAAAACTTATATATTCTAATACTAATATTCCTTCATTTGATTGAACGAAGGTTAAGTTTTGACCACAAAATTTGAAGTTTGGTATTTGTGTTTGAATTTCAGTTTGCGAAACAGTATACCTTCCTTGTATATGTGGAAGTTCCTTTCTTCTGTTACCTTTTTCAAACCTATTACCTTAGGCAAACACAACAAAAAGCAACTACTCACACCATGTCTATGATCAATGAAATAGTTGTAATTTCTAAAGAAAATATTTCCTATTGCTCAAGGTTTTGAGATTAGTCTGGTTTTGTTGATTGGAGTTAATCTAAAGGAAGTTATTATTGCAACAAATTACAACTCTATTGTCAAACAATGTTGATGTGATTTTTATTAATTTTTTCATATAAAATGAATGAGAAAATTGAGTCATATTCTCCTAATACATCGGCACAATGTCGAATATGTCATGATGAAGATGAAGACTTAAACATGGATACACCTTGTTCTTGTTGTGGCACATTGAAGGCAAGAAAAATCTCTTGCTCATATATGAATATTGTTTAACTTTATTTTATATGATAAACATTTAATTAACTTTTTATCCAAACATGTCCTAGATTAACAATTTTAAGTTGACTCTTTTACTTTTGATCCATTGTAGTATGCACATCAAATATGTGTTCAAAGATGGTGCAATGAGAAAGGTGATACTACTTGTGAGATTTGCCAACAGGTATGCACTTTGTTAAGGCTCTTTGATAAAGCCAAATTTTGAGCTTATAGCTTATAAGCTCATATGACCAAAAAGCCCCGTTTGGTAAACGTTTTTCAAAAAGAGCTTATAGCTTATTTTTCAAATGTAATTTCAAGTAGCTTATAGTTTATAGCTTATCATTTTTTCTTCCAATTTTACTTGTACCATCTTACTTGAAAAAAATTAAATATTAATTAAACATATCTTTTTTATGTCATTTCATACTTTAAGCTAGTTCAACCGCTAATTTTACCAAACACTACAAATTCAATCAGCTAGCTTATTTGCTATAAGCTAGCTTATCAGCTATCCGCTATTTTTTATCAAACAAAGCCTTATTCAACATTTGATCATTAATATCATCATAAGTTATTCAAATTTGTGGAAAAATGCTTAATTTTCTTCCCCTTTATTTGTTTGACTCCAGCAACTTAAGGGCTATACTGCTCCTCCACCAGCTCCTTTATTCCACTATGGGTATGTATTCATTATTAGTTGGTTATTCATAGCATAGTGCTCTTTATATTTTGATTTCATTTTCTATGGATCAAATGATGATAAAATATTGTTAATTATTTTACAGGGGCAACTGGGAAATTCCAAGAATTGGTCTTAATAATAATCAGTTCATAACACTGTTTCCTGCTAATCATGAATTCATGGATCCTAACTTTGAATTTTCAGCACCCTCTACAAGGAGCCTCGTGTTCTTCCGCATTGTCACCATTATTGTAATTTTCGCTCCATTTAAATGTGTTTTACCGAATTTGAATTCTCTGAGCATAGAAATTCCACACATTCACATAGTCAGCCTCCCGTAGTAGTAGTTCTAAAGCCAATTTACCGAATTTAAAATTGGACTCGGCCAATATTGACTCAATGAATCAACCTCTTCATTATGTCAATGTGTGGAATCTCTATTTGCAGATTCTCTACCGTCAAAGATTCCATGCATTTACACAGTTAGCAATTTAGAGTTGTTAGATCAAGACCAACTCTAATTTCGAGTTTTCTTTTTAGAGATGATTTACCGAACTTACAATTAGAATCTTGATTCATCAACTCTAATTTGTTGACTGCGTGAATGCAATTTCACTTTACGATTGATTTCAAAAGATTGCGACCATTCTTAAAATAAGGTTGTTTCCATATCAATCTATCTATCTATTGCAGTTTATTGTTCTGCTTGTTTTACGCCAGACACTTCCAATCATATTCATACTCAATGGAGTAGGAGAGTATTCCTTGACAGTGTTTATGGTAAGAAAATAAAGATACATTTATAATGGAAATAGTTAACAACCTTCTTGATATATGCATTAGTCCAAAATAAAATTTGATTTCTTCAATGTATTGCAGTTGCTAGTGTGGGGAATTACTGGATTAATTGTACCAGTGTATATAATGGTAAAAGCTATTACTACTATCCAACAACTTCAATACCAGGTTAACAAACTTCAATTTTAACAAGTCCATAGTTTTTTCACATTTATTTTTTGTACTATAATGCATGCGAAGTCAGTTTTATTCTTTATATTTCTTGTACACAGGAGCGTAATTCTCTTGTGCAATTACATGCGGAAAATGAAATGGAACAGTCTCAGTTGCGTGTAATCCAGATTCAGTGATTCTATAATCTACTTCAGATGAAAATGGCTATGATGTTAAAACAGAAAAAGAAATACTCCCCACTATACAAGACATAAATTGATGAAGAAATTGATGTAGTTATAATCAGAATATAATTTGTACATACAACATAAACAATTTGATTAAAGTATCAATGAATTGATTCAAATATGTCAATATATAATATTGGAAGACGCTCGTAATAAGCCTTTGAGAAATTATCCTAATGAATGGGTAAATAAAGATCTATACACAAAATATTTCGGTAAACCCCTCGTGTTTTTGAAGGTAGATTGAAAAATTATTCTAATGAAGAGTAAACAAAGATTAGGCCATGTAGTTAAGAAATTGTAGAGATGTTACCAAAACTCCATATGAACACATTGCAAGAAAGTCATAGCCATACGTAGTAACATGCAATATAGTTAAGAAATTTTCACCTCTCATACTTCCTTCCATTATTTCCTGTTGTGAAAGAAAAAACAGAGAGAAAGAAAACAATACATGAGAACATTGAGAAGATAAAAAAGAGGAAAGAGAAGTTACTCCTTTTTGAAAAATATGCCCTGGCAAATCAATGTTCAATGTAGTTCCATCAAACCCAATGTCAATCATTGGATTAATCTTAACAGTATCTTCATCCTTAAATTAATCATTAAATCAATCATTGGACTAATTCAATAGTCGTATGCGAGTTGTAGACCAGAATAATAACGTAAGACCACCGCTTGGGGTAGGAATAACAATTAATACAACATAGAAATAGATTAAAAACCATACCAATTAAGATAAAATTAGAATATAATAATAATAGTAATATGGAAGAGTTCAATAAAAACACAAACACACATCACAATTCCATGTTCAAAGATCAAAAGAGGACACTCTGGAAGAGTCCCATCAGATCAATAACTTAACGAGCCAGAAACAAAGGCAAACACCACAATTCAAAAGTTTTTAAAACAGAACACAACGACACAAGGGAAAACAAGACCCTTTTTATTCAAAACAAAAGACACGACCAAAGCAATAAATGCAAACAATCCCGGACAGACAGCACAGCACATTACTCTTCCTCGGACTCTGATTCTGCACTCTGAAGCCACTCAATGAAGGGTTTAACGTTCTTCCAAATCTGCGAGTTCTTGTTTTCGCTTTTCAGCCCTTCTTGATACCACTGCAATATGTGTTCTTCCTCCAACGCATCAGCATCGTAGAGTGCCTTCAGAACCAGGGCAACCTCCTTAAGTGCAGAGGAAGTGGACTTCAAAGAAAATTCCTCAATTGCACGCAACAACAGCAATGGCATACCCTCTTCCTCAGCAACTGCAGCAGCAAGGTAGTTCTTCTTCTTGATTGTTTCTTTTGCAAACCCTTTCTCAATGTCCCCAAACAGGGCTTCGTACAGAGCACTCATCTTTTCTTGTGGAGAGACAGGAAGTGATGCCCAATGGGTCACCAATTCTTTGGCCGAAGCACCTTTCTTCAAATCAGCTTTGAGTTCACTAACCAGAGTCTTGTAGTTCATGGAGTTACCATTACCAGGATTATCACTTACCTTAGTGGCTGCTTTCTCCTTCTCTGGTTCAGTTGTGGAGAGCATAACCATATCAGCTGTCACAGCACTTAACTGTTCTTGGATTCGTTGACGAGCAGCCTCCAATGATGTGTCTGTTTGCCATTGTACATCATCTTCATCTTCAGCATCATCCTTCTCATCGGTTGGACTTCGAGTAGGAGAAGTATGATCTTCATCAGAGCCACTTCCTTTCTTCCTTGAAGAGCTTGATTTTGTGGTGCCTTCCTTAGAAGTCACTTTCTTCTTGACA
Organism: Trifolium repens; assembly: GCA_030408175.1. Taxonomy (NCBI): domain Eukaryota; kingdom Viridiplantae; phylum Streptophyta; class Magnoliopsida; order Fabales; family Fabaceae; genus Trifolium; species Trifolium repens. Next base: position 19,476,773 of record CP125849.1, read on the forward strand.
ACCTCTTTCTTCAGTTTTTTCAGCTCCTCATCAGCTGCTTCACCTACCTTCAGTCTATCCTTCTCAGCTCTCCTCATGGCCTTCTTGTCTTTCGAAGCTTTCTTTGTTTCTGGTGGGTTCTTAATGATGAAAGTAGTAAGCTTGTCTCTCATATCTACGTCAGACACAAAACCACAAGCAGCACATTTCATCTGGATCATTTGATTCTTGGTAATTATGATCTCAGTTTCAGGATTTCCACAACCATAACACTGGACATATTTCTTAATGAAGTTCTCAAGAAGACCAGCAAGTTTTGCAGTGTCGTGTGCTCCGTTGACATGAGAAGTTCCAGTTTTCTCGTCAAATTTTGACTGTGCTCCAAGTTCACAACCAAAATACTTTGTTGTGTAAGCAGCTGGCCTTGCTAAAGCTTTCGCAATATCAACCATATTGACAATATTCGTTTTGATGCCATTGCCTCTGCCCTCAATTTTGGTAATCATTCTAGGCATCTTATACCTGTAGAAGGCATCATCGCTGTTGCCAGCACCAATGTTCTGTAAGGCCATGATGACTTAAATGCAGGAGGTCTCAGAGAAACAGAATAGAATATCACAGCTAGTAACGTTGATCTGCTGATAAAGATCACAAAGACTCTCCTTCAGAGATTGCGGGAGGCTGCAAATAGAAACAATAGAGCTCAGTATGTTCCTGGTATGGGGCACGATGCATACAGCTGAGTTTTCTAGGTATCGGCTTGTTCTTTTTCTTAGAAGACCAAAAACACTCTCTAAGCAACTCAATTGCTCCCAAATGGATGGTTTCCTGTTCAAACATGAAAGAAACTTCAACGTGCACCTTCACCTCGGAATCTGCTACCGCAGAACTAGCAGGAATCCTGAAACAACAACCAGAATCTAACATTATTTCAGTTACATCCGTAAAATATTTGATATTAATAACACTTCCAAAAGACGACAATATAACAGCAGACAAAAGTAGTTTAACCACAACATGAATGCCAAGTAATGGCTGAATAACAAAACATAACGCAAAAACTATCGAATACGACAATAACAGTAGTTCATAATTAATGCAATCATATATATTTCCCAAGCCTGAAGAATAAAAAACAACAATATTTCTCAAAAGCAGCTTGCAAATAGCTTAAATCATTTAAGCATGTTACATTTAATATCAAATAGAACAACAAACAATAATAACCAAGCCTTAAATCATTAATGAACACATAAATTGGTCGATGTCACTTCTCTCTATAAAAAACATTTGGATGTAACCTAAACGCAAAACCTAAGCATTCTTATAAAACATGAAAACCTTATCCTAAAAAACAGATCAAATTCAATCCAGATTAAACCATATATCAAATAACTCCAACATGCTTAATTTAAACCTAAACATTCATTATAACCTAAACCTAAAAAACTTATAAATCCAGATTAAAGCATATATCAAAATCAAACACCTCAAACAGACTTAATTAAAACCTAAGCATGCCTAATTAACCTAACCCTAAAAACACAAAAACAAATAACATAATACAAATTCTGAATCCGAATATAAAATTTACAAGTTTAACAGAAAATCGCCAAACAAAAAAACGCAATCAGATTATCGTAAAAAAGAATTCAGATCTCAATAATATATTATCGATTAAAATAAAAAAGCTTAAAACAAATAAATAATATCAAATCGAAAACAAATAAAGCTAGAACATAATTCCGATTACACGATCTAGATAATAGTGAGTTGAACTAAATTGACTTGTATTTGGATACATTCAGAATTGTTTGAATACCAATAGATAGATAATAATAATCGAATAATAGATGAATGAAAATTGAAAAGGAAAAGAGAAACCCTAGATAGATGAAAGAGAGAGAGAGAGAGAGATACCTGCAGAAGAGATTGAGAAGAGACGCAGCGAAAGTGTGTGTGTTTGTATGTTTAGAGATGAGAAGATGCGGTGCGGCTCAAAACAATACAGAGATGATATTTATAGCATACACCAACGAATGCATACCCTTGTGCTGCGTCAATTTTTTATTTATTTTTTATTCTGTTTTATTTATTTGCGGTCTAAGGGCTCTAGAGTATTCTTTTCTTCTCTCTTATTTTTTTTGAACAACTTTTCTTCCTCCTTAATCTCTATCTCTATTATACATTACGATATTCCCACGGAGCTTTCTCGTGCATTCTCAATAATAATTGCTTATGTGGCATTCAATTAGAGATTCTATTACTTATGTGTCATTCAGAGTTTTTAGCTTAAGTTATGTTGTTCGAATCTCACTGGCAACAATAATTGAATTTTTATAATATTTTATGAAAAACTACCTTTCTTTTTGTAGAGAAAATTAGTTAGACCATGTACAATGGCAAATACATTCAACACCCTATTTTTTCACTTTTTACACTCCACATCATCTTCTCTCTCTTCCACCTAATAATTCAACACCCCATTCAATTTTTACATTCTCCAATAGTTTTTTCATTCAACACCCTACCCCACCACCTTCTCTACCCCAACACTTTTTATTTCATATTTTTATTTAAATTTTAATATTTGTTTTTTATGATTAAATAAAATTATAATAATTGAACCAAATCAATTGAAAAACTTGGTTTTTTTTTTGTGTCCAAATCAATTGAACCAAGTCTCTATTTATAGAGAAAAAAAATTACAAATTTTGGTGAAAAAATAAAAAAAAAAACAAATTTATTTGCATTGAAATAATTGAGTTAAAAGATAAGATGAGTTTAAAATCTCGTGAGCCAGTCGCGTGCTGCCATGTGGCGTGATATCTTTCTCTCTCCGCAGAATTCAATATGTTGAATTTATTCATCTTCTCTCTCCTCCAGCATATATTCAACAACCTCATTGCAAAAATTTTTGGGTGTTGAAACTAAATTCAACAACCTCATTGCATATGGTCTTATAATTACTAACAAAGGTATGTTGTTCGAATCTCATTGACAACAATAATTGAATTTTTATAATTTTTTTTTTTTGTAAAAACTCTTTCAAATATTTTTTTTTCTTTTTTACAAACTTTTTCAAATATTATATTTTTTTTTTTAAACTCTCAAATTAATTTTTTTTTTTGTGAAAACTCTCAAATATTATATACTATATTTTTTTTAGAAACTCTCACAAATATTATATTTTTTTTGTAAACCAAAGGTATCATCTATGCGCAACTGCAAAGATTAATCCCCTCGATTTAACTTAAATCTATTTAAGGGATTGTCCTCTCCTAAGAAATGGTTCTCCATATGCACCGATCAGGATCTATCTCAAGACTAAATGGTTAAGGAACCCAAATATCTACCACTTGTGCGACACTATCTTGGTACATTTTTAATATTTTAATTTTGTAAAATAAAGGAACACTTATATTTAGATTACTTTGAAATAAATTAAAATAAGAAAGTACACTATTTTTTCATGGATAAGATCACTCGAAGAATTGAAGTCTTGAACCTAAAAAATAGCTTATGACATATCTGTAAACTTTTTTTATACGTAAAAACATTTAATTTTATTTTGAAGAAAAAATTATATTTATTAGAGACAAAAACAAAATAGAAGATTTTGAGAGAGAGAGAGAGAGAGAAATCTCTTAGTGGTGTAGAATAGAAAACGGGGAGCACTTTCCACCCGAGTATTAAAAATACACATTGACTAATTAAATTTTGAATTCTGACTGCGGTGGTTATCCACATTTTCATATTTCATATTTTATCACGGGATCATTTATTCAAAATTTTATTTAGCACGATAAAAAGTGATCCCCGTGATGATGAAAAGTGTATGTAGAAGATAGTGATAACTTAACACGAGAATTTTATTGATATTCATTAAAAATATAATATAGAATTAACAACTATTTTACGGTTGATGAATCCCCTATAGAGTCATGCGATGGAGACGGAGGAGAGAAAGAGAGAGAGAGAGAGAGAGAGAGAGAGAATCTCTCGGTGGTATATAATAGGAAACATGTAACACTTCCCACTCCACTATTAAAAATACACATTGACTAATTAAAATTTGAATTTCGACTAAGCGGGTTTTTCCATATTATGTGTCCATCGAACTTTCATTAGATTACATATGACTTATGAAATCAATGGAAAATCTAAAATAAATTAATATAATTTTGATTTTTTTATAATTTATGCTATTTTAAACTTTCCACAACCTTCGTTCGAACTTTTTTAAGAACCTTAATTTATTAATGTGAGTGGAGATTCACATGTAGGTTTTCCCATTTGACATTCACGCGTGAAGATTGCTTCTTTGTGGTACGGTGAAAAGAAAAAATTTGAGAATAGAAACAGGGTCAAAGTACGTTAATATTGATTTAAAAAATAGTATAAAATTTACAATTATTTTTTGTTGATGAAGTCCTACAGAGTCTTTTTTTTTTTGTAATAAGGTCCTACAGAGTCAAGTGTTAAAGATATATCGTATTTTCATACTCAACTAAACTAAAAGAAATCAATCTCATATTGAAAAAACGTATATAACCTTTTAAATAATATAAAATGAAAAAAAGACATAGACAACCTTCAAAAGAAAAAATAACATATGAAAATAAATATTATTGAAAAAAATAAAAATTATCCCGTGTTTGACAATGAACCTAATGTAAATTTTCTATAAAGAGTGGGCTCGAGATGAAAAATAAAAAAAAATCATGGTATATTTTTTAATTTTATGGCTACGGTCCCAAAAAATCTTAAGGTCATGAAAAATCAAAGCATATTTTCCTTTGAGAATGAAGTTTATAATTATTTTATATTTATAGGATCACTATACAGTTTCAGGATGAAGATGAGATAAAGAATCTATCTCATGATAGTGTAAAATGGGAAGCGAAGTAATACTCTTAATCTCGCTTTATTCTGTAACATCATTAAATCTATATCATGCAAAACCTATCTCAATTTTACCTTAAAATTTTAAACCAAATTAATCAAATAATATATCAAAATAAACATATAAATCATATTAAAAAAGAAAATAATCCCGTGCACGGCACGGGCTAACATACTAGTATCTCTATTATATACATTACGAGATTCCCACGGAGCTTTCTCGTGCATTCTCAATAATAATTGCTTATGTGGCATTCAATTAGAGATTCTATTGCTTATGTGTCATTCAGAGTTTTTATCTTAAGTTATTGTTTACACTGAAAAATGGTAAACAAGCGCTAGTCTAAGTATTTAAACTTGCGAGATTGACTAGAAATCTCAGGACAATTCTATGCTTGTGTTTTATGAGAAAATGGTTTCAATGTTCATTAGTTTTTAACAAACATTTACGTTTTGGATTCGTTTAAATGAACAGAAAGAAATAAGTTGATTTGAATCGCCTCAAGATCAACAAACTTCATGCAATATTAAAAGGAAATGCAGAAAATTGCTGTGAAGTAAATTTGCATTAAATGTAAAGTGCAAATACAATAAAATGGTTCACAAACCGTACATGTTTTCTCTGTCGAATTCCTTTCTTTCTACGCTGAGTACTCAGAATTTCAGAGAAAATTATGTAAAAACAGTTTTGCGACCTCAATTCCTTCTAAGGAATTTCTATTTATACTTCGATGGAAATCCAACCGCTTCAGATCATCTTGACGGTCCAGATTTGATCTTCGAACCCACGTTCTCCACTTCGAAACCTTCTTTTTTTGGCGCTTTTGCATATGGACTTGACTCTGGATTCTTTTGGGCCTTGATCCTTTGGCCCACATTTCAATTCTTCTAGTTTCGAATCTCGCGTTGAACCTTTGACTTCGATGCGAATCACCACAAAACTCAACTATCAATCTTTCTTATAGCGATTCGACTTCGCCTAATCGAACCATAGACTTCGATGACGTTTTCAGCAATAAACCGATGACACCTGTCATTTTAATATTAATTCCTTATTTTGTTGGACCAACATTTTTCATTAAAATTACTCTAATAAAAATACAACCCAACAGTTATGTTGTTCGAATTAATCTCACTGGCAACAATAATTGAATTTTTATAATATTTTATGAAAAACTACCTTTCTTTTTGTAGAGAAAATTAGTTATAATTACTAACAAATGTATGTTGTTCGAATCTCATTGACAACAATAATTGAATTTTTATAATTTTTTTTTTTGTAAAAACTCTTTCAAATATATTTTTTTTCTTTTTTACAAACTTTTTCAAATATTATATTTTTTTTAAACTCTCAAATTAATTTTTTTTTTGTGAAAACTCTCAAATATTATATACTATATTTTTTTTAGAAACTCTCACAAATATTATATTTTTTTTTGTAAACCAAAGGTATCATCTATGCGCAACTGCAAAGATTAATCCCCTCGATTTAACTTAGATCTATTTAAGGGATTGTCCTCTCCTAAGAAATGGTTCTCCATATGCACCGATCAGGATCTATCTCAAGACTAAATGGTTAAGGGACACAAGTATCTACCACTTGTGCGACACTATCTTGGTACATTTTTAATATTTTAATTTTGTAAAATAAAGGAACACTTATATTTAGATTACTTTGAAATAAATTAAAATAAGAAAGTACACTATTTTTTCATGGATAAGATCACTCGAAGAATTGAAGTCTTGAACCTAAAAAATAGCTTATGACATATCTGTAAACTTTTTTTATACGTAAAAACATTTAATTTTATTTTGAAGAAAAAATTATATTTATTAGAGACAAAAACAAAATAGAAGATTTTGAGAGAGAGAGAGAGAGAGAGAAATCTCTTAGTGGTGTAGAATAGAAAACGGGGCGCACTTTCCACCCGAGTATTAAAAATACACATTGACTAATTAAATTTTGAATTCTGACTGCGGTGGTTATCCACATTTTCATATTTCATATTTTATCACGGGATCATTTATTCAAAATTTTATTTAGCACGATAAAAAGTGATCCCCGTGATGATGAAAAGTGTATGTAGAAGATAGTGATAACTTAACACGAGAATTTTATTGATATTCATTAAAAATATAATATAGAATTAACAACTATTTTACGGTTGATGAATCCCCTATAGAGTCCTGCGATGGAGACGGAGGAGAGAAAGAGAGAGAGAGAGAGAGAGAGAGAGAGAATCTCCCAGTGGTATATAATAGGAAACATGTAACACTTCCCACTCCACTATTAAAAATACACATTGACTAATTAAAATTTGAATTTCGACTAAGCGGGTTTTTCCATATTATGTGTCCATCGAACTTTCATTAGATTACATATGGCTTACGAAATCAATGGAAATCTAAAATAAATTAATATAATTTTGATTTTTTTATAATTTATGCTATTTTAAACTTTCCACAACCTTCGTTCGAACTTTTTTAAGAACCTTAATTTATTAATGTGAGTGGAGAGATTCACACATAGGTTTTCCCATTTGACATTCACGCGTGAAGATTGCTTCTTTGTGGTACGGTGAAAAGAAAAAATTTGAGAATAGAAACAGGGTCAAAGTACATTAATATTGATTTAAAAATAGTATAAAATTTACAATTATTTTTTGTTGATGAAGTCCTACAGAGTCTTTTTTTTTTTGTAATAAGGTCCTACAGAGTCAAGTGTTAAAGATATATCGTATTTTCATACTCAACTAAACTAAAAGAAATCAATCTCATATTGAAAAAACGTATATAACCTTTTAAATAATATAAAATGAAAAAAAGACATAGACAACCTTCAAAAGAAAAAATAACATATGAAAATAAATATTATTGAAAAAAATAAAAATTATCCCGTGTTTGACAATGAACCTAATGTAAATTTTCTATAAAGAGTGGGCTCGAGATGAAAAATAAAAAAAAATCATGGTATATTTTTTAATTTTATGGCTACGGTCCCAAAAAATCTTAAGGTCATGAAAAATCAAAGCATATTTTCCTTTGAGAATGAAGTTTATAATTATTTTATATTTATAGGATCACTATACAGTTTCAGGATGAAGATGAGATAAAGAATCTATCTCATGATAGTGTAAAATGGGAAGCGAAGTAATACTCTTAATCTCGCTTTATTCTGTAACATCATTAAATCTATATCATGCAAAACCTATCTCAATTTTACCTTAAAATTTTAAACCAAATTAATCAAATAATATATCAAAATAAACATATAAATCATATTAAAAAAGAAAATAATCCCGTGCACGGCACGGGCTAACATACTAGTATCTCTATTATATACATTACGAGATTCCCACGGAGCTTTCTCGTGCATTCTCAATAATAATTGCTTATGTGGCATTCAATTAGAGATTCTATTGCTTATGTGTCATTCAGAGTTTTTATCTTAAGTTATTGTTTACACTGAAAAATGGTAAACAAGCGCTAGTCTAAGTATTTAAACTTGCGAGATTGACTAGAAATCTCAGGACAATTCTATGCTTGTGTTTTATGAGAAAATGGTTTCAATGTTCATTAGTTTTTAACAAACATTTACGTTTTGGATTCGTTTAAATGAACAGAAAGAAATAAGTTGATTTGAATCGCCTCAAGATCAACAAACTTCATGCAATATTAAAAGGAAATGCAGAAAATTGCTGTGAAGTAAATTTGCATTAAATGTAAAGTGCAAATACAATAAAATGGTTCACAAACCGTACATGTTTTCTCTGTCGAATTCCTTTCTTTCTACGCTGAGTACTCAGAATTTCAGAGAAAATTATGTAAAAACAGTTTTGCGACCTCAATTCCTTCTAAGGAATTTCTATTTATACTTCGATGGAAATCCAACCGCTTCAGATCATCTTGACGGTCCAGATTTGATCTTCGAACCCACGTTCTCCACTTCGAAACCTTCTTTTTTTGGCGCTTTTGCATATGGACTTGACTCTGGATTCTTTTGGGCCTTGATCCTTTGGCCCACATTTCAATTCTTCTAGTTTCGAATCTCGCGTTGAACCTTTGACTTCGATGCGAATCACCACAAAACTCAACTATCAATCTTTCTTATAGCGATTCGACTTCGCCTAATCGAACCATAGACTTCGATGACGTTTTCAGCAATAAACCGATGACACCTGTCATTTTAATATTAATTCCTTATTTTGTTGGACCAACATTTTTCATTAAAATTACTCTAATAAAAATACAACCCAACAGTTATGTTGTTCGAATTAATCTCACTGGCAACAATAATTGAATTTTTATAATATTTTATGAAAAACTACCTTTCTTTTTGTAGAGAAAATTAGTTATAATTACTAACAAATGTATGTTGTTCGAATCTCATTGACAACAATAATTGAATTTTTATAATTTTTTTTTTTGTAAAAACTCTTTCAAATATATTTTTTTTCTTTTTTACAAACTTTTTCAAATATTATATTTTTTTTAAACTCTCAAATTAATTTTTTTTTTGTGAAAACTCTCAAATATTATATACTATATTTTTTTTAGAAACTCTCACAAATATTATATTTTTTTTTGTAAACCAAAGGTATCATCTATGCGCAACTGCAAAGATTAATCCCCTCGATTTAACTTAGATCTATTTAAGGGATTGTCCTCTCCTAAGAAATGGTTCTCCATATGCACCGATCAGGATCTATCTCAAGACTAAATGGTTAAGGGACACAAGTATCTACCACTTGTGCGACACTATCTTGGTACATTTTTAATATTTTAATTTTGTAAAATAAAGGAACACTTATATTTAGATTACTTTGAAATAAATTAAAATAAGAAAGTACACTATTTTTTCATGGATAAGATCACTCGAAGAATTGAAGTCTTGAACCTAAAAAATAGCTTATGACATATCTGTAAACTTTTTTTATACGTAAAAACATTTAATTTTATTTTGAAGAAAAAATTATATTTATTAGAGACAAAAACAAAATAGAAGATTTTGAGAGAGAGAGAGAGAGAGAGAAATCTCTTAGTGGTGTAGAATAGAAAACGGGGCGCACTTTCCACCCGAGTATTAAAAATACACATTGACTAATTAAATTTTGAATTCTGACTGCGGTGGTTATCCACATTTTCATATTTCATATTTTATCACGGGATCATTTATTCAAAATTTTATTTAGCACGATAAAAAGTGATCCCCGTGATGATGAAAAGTGTATGTAGAAGATAGTGATAACTTAACACGAGAATTTTATTGATATTCATTAAAAATATAATATAGAATTAACAACTATTTTACGGTTGATGAATCCCCTATAGAGTCCTGCGATGGAGACGGAGGAGAGAAAGAGAGAGAGAGAGAGAGAGAGAGAGAGAGAGAATCTCCCAGTGGTATATAATAGGAAACATGTAACACTTCCCACTCCACTATTAAAAATACACATTGACTAATTAAAATTTGAATTTCGACTAAGCGGGTTTTTCCATATTATGTGTCCATCGAACTTTCATTAGATTACATATGGCTTACGAAATCAATGGAAATCTAAAATAAATTAATATAATTTTGATTTTTTTATAATTTATGCTATTTTAAACTTTCCACAACCTTCGTTCGAACTTTTTTAAGAACCTTAATTTATTAATGTGAGTGGAGAGATTCACACATAGGTTTTCCCATTTGACATTCACGCGTGAAGATTGCTTCTTTGTGGTACGGTGAAAAGAAAAAATTTGAGAATAGAAACAGGGTCAAAGTACATTAATATTGATTTAAAAATAGTATAAAATTTACAATTATTTTTTGTTGATGAAGTCCTACAGAGTCTTTTTTTTTTTGTAATAAGGTCCTACAGAGTCAAGTGTTAAAGATATATCGTATTTTCATACTCAACTAAACTAAAAGAAATCAATCTCATATTGAAAAAACGTATATAACCTTTTAAATAATATAAAATGAAAAAAAGACATAGACAACCTTCAAAAGAAAAAATAACATATGAAAATAAATATTATTGAAAAAAATAAAAATTATCCCGTGTTTGACAATGAACCTAATGTAAATTTTCTATAAAGAGTGGGCTCGAGATGAAAAATAAAAAAAAATCATGGTATATTTTTTAATTTTATGGCTACGGTCCCAAAAAATCTTAAGGTCATGAAAAATCAAAGCATATTTTCCTTTGAGAATGAAGTTTATAATTATTTTTTATTTATAGGATCACTATACAGTTTCAGGATGAAGATGAGATAAAGAATCTATCTCATGATAGTGTAAAATGGGAAGCGAAGTAATACTCTTAATCTCGCTTTATTCTGTAACATCATTAAATCTATATCATGCAAAACCTATCTCAATTTTACCTTAAAATTTTAAACCAAATTAATCAAATAATATATCAAAATAAACATATAAATCATATTAAAAAAGAAAATAATCCCGTGCACGGCACGAGTTAACATACTAGTATTACTAAAAGTTAAATTATGTCAAAATTATTATGTAATTTTAAATTTTTGACTAAATATTTTGTATGTGGTGGGATTTTTTTTGACTAAAATTTATTTTTGAATATTTTTAAGTAAATTCTTAGATACTATGAAACATATAACAAGATATTAAATTTTGTCTACGATAAAAATATAATATGATATAAAATTTTGCTTATAAATAATAGTATATGAGTGTTTACCATACTTATAGGTTAAATATGTTTTTAGTTCCTATAAATTTTAAAATTTAGTCCCTGAAAAAAAACTTATTCATTTTTAGACTTTATTTACATTTTTTAGGACTATATTTTAAGGACTAAAAATATTTATTTTTGTAAAAAGTTTTCAAAATATGAACTATTTTTAAAAACAACAATATTATAGAGGGTTAAAATTATCATTAAAATATTTAGCAAAAAAAATTATCATTAAAATTTAATACTAGGTATTAACCTTGAAAGAAGGAGAATAAATATATTTAACCTTTTTTTATCGGTCTAAAGATGTTAACAGACCAATTTTAATGTTCTTTAGAAAAAGTTGAAACCCATGTAGTTGCTTCCATTCTATTTCAATTGAATTATGGAATTCTTTTCTTTGGTGTGAAAGAATTTCATATATCATACCATTAATACGAGATTTTTTTGTTTTTAGGTAAGAAAGAATCTTATATCTAATAAATTCATATTGTCAACCACTTATTTTTAAGGTGAGATTGTGAGACAAATACAAGTTTTTTTTTTTTATCAAGTAGCTGAGTGGTTAGAAATTCCACCTTTAAGGTGGATACGTGAGATGACCGGAGTTCGAACTCCGCTCCTTGCATATATAATGCAATTGTCCTACCAATTGAGCTAAGCTCACGGGACAAAATTTGATTTAGTTGTATTATTATTTCTAACCTTAGATCTTTGGAGTGATCTTTTGAAAGAAAGTTTAAGATAGAGTTTATTAAGAAATAAATCAACGTAATAGTTCGTATTCTAACAAGGACGTGTAATGCTAGTTATCAAGCTATCTATGAGATTCTTATGTTTTGCACCGGTTGTTATGAATGGAATGGCGTGATTTTTTTTGTCCAAAACTTCAAATTTATCGTGGGAAATTAATAAATTTGGCGTTACATTATGTTGGATTGAACTTAACAATTTGTTAATTCTATATTTTTAATTTTAAGTCGACTTGACATTGAGATATGAGAAAACCTTTCACCTTTACAAACACTAATTCAAATATTAAGTTCGTTCGATGTGAATAATTTGTTTTTAAATTTTGTTTTAGAAAAAATTAATATTCTTTTTCATTTTTATCAAATGTTTTTTTTTTGGAATAAACACAATTAAAAACAACAAAATAAAAAAAAAATTACACAATTACAAAGGAAACTACAAATATGCTATAAGAAAGAAGAAGCTTGAAAACCACAAACTCCCTGCTGAGCCTCAAAACAATGACTTGAGAGGCAAAGCCATTTGTAAAGATAAAACTTGAATGAAATCTCCTAAAAAGGATCATTTTTGTTGGGGATAAACCAAGCAAAGAGTACTAACAAAGAACAAAAATAGAAGAGAGAATTCTGAAAGGAAAGGGATAAGAAAAATGAAAAGATTATTATTCATCCACTAGGGGCAAAAACTATTTATACAAGTGGGAGTTGCTTTTCAATGTAAGCAACAACATTTAACAAACTTATCTTCTAAGTAACTACCTTAGCTACCTAGTACAAACAAAACTAACTAACTATCTATTAACTACTAAAAGCTAATAACAGAAAATAGTAACTGCATAACTATCAAAAACAGCTCATCACTTAACAGTCAATACTGACACAACATGAGACTGTTCTGAGAACGTTCTGAGAACATTCTGAGAACGTGCTTCTGAAAACACCAGAGTTTGAATTAAAACCAATACTTCTTCTTAATTCAAACTCTCAAAGCACACAATCCCTATCTTTCTTCTGAGCTTAAGAAAGTGATCTCTCTTGACAGCTTTGGTGAAGATATCAGCCTGTTGATCCTCACTTGAACAAAACTCCAATTTCAATTTTCCTTTACTGACTTGGTCTCTAAGGAAATGAAATCTGGTTTCAATATGTTTGTTTTTGCCATGGCTAATTGGGTTCTTAGCCAGGTTGATTGCTGACTTATTGTCAAGTCTTAGTACAACTGTGATGTCTTCTACAATGCCCATTTCACTAAGTAGTGACTGTAACCAATTTGCTTGACAAGAAGCTAGAGAACCTGCCACATACTCTGCTTCACAGCTTGAGAGAGCTATTACTGACTGTTTCTTAGAACACCATGAAACTGGAGCTCCTTGAAATTTGAATAAGTAACCACTGGTGCTCTTTCTCTCAATTTTATCCCCACACCAATCTGCATCAGAGAAACCAACCAACTCCAATTTCTTACTTTCATTTGAGTATGGAAATAGAACACCATAATGCATTGTGCCATTGATGTATCTCAAAATTCTTTTAGCAGCTAAGAGATGAGATTTCAGTGGCTTGCTCATAAATCTGCTGATATAGCCTACAGCATAGCTTATATCAGGCCTGCTTTGACATAAGTATCTCAGTGATCCCACTAGTTGTCTGAACATAGTTGAATCCACTACCTCACTTGTGTCATCATCTTCAATCTTTACCTTTGTATCTGCTGGTGTGACTGATGAATTACAGTCAACCATTTCAAACTTTCTTATGATCTCATTTGCATACTTTGCCTGGTGTAGAACTATTCCTCCAGAAGTTTCCAATAGTTCCATTCCTAAGAAATAGGTAAGCTTGCCCAGATCAGTCATTTCAAACTCACTTTGCATTTGTGATTTGAAATTCTTAATTTCTACAAGTGAGCTACCAGTCACCAGTAGATCATCCACATATAAACATATGATTAACATATGCTTGTCATCACTTTTCTTCACATATACTCCATATTCAACACTGCATTTTCTGAAACCTTGCATAACAAGAAAACTGTCAATTCTCTTGTTCCATGCTCTAGGGGCCTGCTTTAAGCCATACAATGCTTTGTGCAGTTTCAACACCTTGTCATCCTTACCCTTCAGCTCAAAACCTGGAGGTTGTTTAACATAAACATCTTCCTCTAAGGGTCCATTTAAGAATGCTGACTTTACATCTAGATGAAATAAGGGCCATCTTCTACTACAAGCTAATGCAATCACTAGCCTAATAGTTTCATGCCTTGCCACTGGTGAGAACACTTCATCATAGTCTAACTCTTGTCTCTGCAGAAAACCTTTGGCTACAAGTCTTGCTTTATACTTGATTATCTTGCCTTCAGGGTTTTGTTTAGCCTTATACACCCACTTCAGATCAATTGCTTTCTTGTCTGATGGTAGATCACACAAATCCCATGTCTTGTTCTTCTCAATTGACCTTAACTCTTCATTCATTGCTTCCTTCCAGACCTTACTCTTCAATGCAGCTTTCACATCTATAGGCTCAGTGTCAGCTAGCATAGCATAGTGTACAATTTCCCCTTCATTATCTACTTCAATGTCTGGAGTTATTTCACAATCAGCTAATCTTCTAGGAATTTGAATGTTTCTCTGAGGTCTTGGTATCTGAGAACGTTCTGAGAATGTGCTTCTACACACATCAGAGTTTCTCTGAGGTCTTGTAGGTGTAGTTCTGTCATCATCATCACTTGAGGTGTGCATATCTTCATCAAGGACTGTACCATGATTCTGATTCACAAATGTAGCTGGTTCATTGCTTTGAGTTGAATCATCATCTAAGTCCACTTCACAAGCTTTCTTAGATGTTGATTTTTGTTTCCAATCCCAGTTATCATTCTCAATAACCTTCACATCTCTACTGATCTCAATCTTGTCAGTGATGGGATTGTATAGCCTATAAGCACCCGTTCTGTGATATCCTACCAATATCATAGCTTCACTCTTATCATCTAGTTTCTTTCTCTTGACATCAGGGATATGCTTATAGCATAGTGAACCAAACACCTTCAAGTGTGACACACTTGGCTTAACTTTTGACCAGACCTCTTCTGGAACTTTATCTACCAATCTCTTTGTAGGTGATCTATTGAGAATATACACTGCAGTAGATACTGCTTCTCCCCAGAATCTCTTTGGCAACTGCTTCTGCTTAACCATGCTTCTAGCCATGTTAAGTATGCTTCTATTTCTCCTCTCAGCAAGACCATTATGTTGAGGAGTGTATGGTGCTGTAACTTCATGAATTATGCCTTGTTCCTTGCAATAATTCTCAAACTCAGTTGATGTATACTCACCTCCACCATCAGTTCTCAACACTTTGATTGGCTTTCCACTTTGCTTCTCAACTAGTGCTTTGAATTTCTTGAACACACTAAAGGCTTCACTCTTGACCTTTATGTGATACAACCATGTCATTCTAGAGAACTCATCCACAAATGTCATGAAATATTTGTTTCCACCAGTAGATAACACATCAATAGGTCCACAAATATCTGAATGTACAACATTCAACACCTCACTTGCCCTTATTGGTAGATGATTTTTGAATGAATCCCTTGGTTGTTTTCCTAATAGGCAGGTAGTACAAGTTTCTACAGGAGCTATAACACTAGGCAGACCTAACACCATATTCTTTGAATTCAATAGAGACAAGCTTTTGAAATTCAAGTGTCCATACCTTTTGTGCCATAATTCACTGTCTTTATTCTGAGAATGTTCTCCTGTTGATGCAGCTAGGCATTCATGTTCAACAGCTTTCAATTGTGTCTTGAAAGTCCTGTTCTTGCTTTGAATTGACTTAAGGATCAAATTCTGCTTTGAATCAAACAACTTCATTGTTCCATCTTCCAAAACCACCTTGAATCCTTTGTCAAGTAACTGACCTACACTCATCAAGTTACACTGCATACCAGGCACATACAAGACTTTCTCAATCACTGATTTCCTTCCATTCTTTCTCTGAATGACTACATTCCCCATTCCTTTAGCATCAATGGATTTACTATTAGCAAGCTTGATCTTTGTGTTGAGGCAATTATCAAAATCAGTCAAAATGCTTCTGTTTCCAGTCATATGGTTTGAACAACCTGTATCAAAATAGTCACCATGAAACTCACATCATCATCTGAATCCTTGTTCTCTGCCAATTTTGCTTCTTCACCATTTTTCTGATTTTTGTTCTTCTTTTCAATTCCACATTCACTTGCATAATGTCCAAATTTTGAACATTTGAAGCATTGAATGTGAGACTTGTCTTTCTTCTTTGAATTGCTCTTCTGTTTCCCTCCTCCTCCACTTGAGGATTCAGGTTTATCTTCAACACAATCCTTGCCAGTCTTGTTCTTTTGCCAATTTTTCTTGTGGTTCTGAAACTTCTTGAACTTTGCATACAAAGCTTGCTCATCTTCTTTGCCTTGGTCTTTCTCACCATGCTTCATCTCATGAGCCTCTAATGTACTCTGCAAATCTTCAAGTTTCACCTCACTTAGGTCTTTAGTCTCTTCAATTGTCACAACAATGTGATCAAATCTTGAAGTTAAGGTCCTAAGCACTTTTTCCACAGTTTCTTGTTCTTCAAGATTACTACCACAATTCTTCATTTGATTAGTGAGTGTCACTAACCTTGTGAAGTAATCTGAAATCTTTTCATCATCCTTCATCTGCATCAGTTCATATTGCCTCTTTAATGTTTGTAATTTTACCTTCTTTACTTTAGCATCACCACCATAGCTTTTCTACAATATATCCCAAGCAGCCTTTGAAGTTTCTGCATCAGCAATCTTCTCAAACACTTTTGAATCTACACACTGATGAATCAGAAACAATCCTTTGTTATCTTTCTTCTTGGCCTCTCTGAACGTTGTTCTTTGATCTTCATTTGCATTGGCTGGGAGTGCAGCAACACCTTCATTCATTTGTTCATACACTTCTTGAAAAGTGAATATCACTTTCATTTGCTTTACCCATGTATCCCAATTCTTTCCATCAAATACTGGGAGATTTGCATGAAAATTATTGTTTCCGGCCATGGTTGATTGCAGTGATCAACCAACAAGTCCTGCTATACCAGAAAGACTTGGAAAAGATCAAGTCTTGATCACTTTCTTGATCAAGGTCCCTTGGAATGAACAATGCTCTAGATACCACTTTGTTGGGGATAAACCAAGCAAAGAGTACTAACAAAGAACAAAAATAGAAGAGAGAATTCTGAAAGGAAAGGGATAAGAAAATGAAAAGATTATTATTCATCCACTAGGGGCAAAAACTATTTATACAAGTGGGGGTTGCTTTTCAATGTAAGCAACAACATTTAACAAACTTATCTTCTAAGTAACTACCTTAGCTACCTAGTACAAACAAAACTAACTAACTATCTATTAACTACTAAAAGCTAATAACAGAAAATAGCAACTGCATAACTATCAAAAACAGTTCATCACTTAACAGTCAATACTGACACAACATGAGACTGTTCTGAGAACGTTCTGAGAACATTCTGAGAACGTGCTTCTGAAAACACCAGAGTTTGAATTAAAACCAATAATTTTTTCATTGAAAAAATTGCAAGACGTATGTTTGATGTAGTCAAAGTAGACAAGGCTGGTATACATGAAAGTGGTTCTACGAAGGAAAAAGTTTCGAACATATACATCGAGGCTAAGAAACATTTATCTGAAAACCCTTGGGAGAATACTATCTTTTTCTGAGTACAACTTTTCTTCTCTTGGAAGTCGTGGAGGGAATTTGGAGCATCATTTTTTAACTACACATGCGAGATTATCCACTTCAGATAAAACTTGGGAGGCCATTCAAAAAAAAAAGATAAAACTTGGGAGCTAGGTTAATGAGGATAACTTGTCTCCCAAGCAAGATACCTCTATTAACCAACCCGGTCAGGAAACAACAAATTCAAGGAATCAATAATGATCAAAGATATAATGAAGTACCAGAAATTGAGTCAGACTCAACTGACTCAATTTCTCATATGATCTTGATCACGTTGATAAATGCTTTGCCACGAATAAAAGCTCCTGTTTGACTGTATCAACGAAGTTTCACCTTGGGTATTATTTGTAAATCCGAGTATAAGGCCAACTCCAAATATGAAGAAGGTTATTCTCAAGGTCTTGGAAGGAGTGTGTTGGCATGTCCTTCCTTTACCCCCACCGCATACTTTGGAATAAATTGTTAGGAAAGACATGGCAAGAAATGGAACATGGACGGACCTTCGATTCGATGCTGAAACAATTGGTTTTGAAATGGGTGATGTCATTCTTGTAGAACTGATGGAAGATACAATATTGAGCCTTGTGAATCAAATTACAGAAAGTGAATGTGTGCTTCAATTTGAACTGAAAGACATAGAGAGCAACATTTGCTTTTAGATGACAACTCAGTGGAACATCATGCAGAGAAACAGAAATTGGTCAGAAAGAGTAATGGCGTGTCATAGACTTCTTTAAGGCATAGTTTTGAAGTGGAGAACAAGGACAAGGAGAAATATAACAAAATAAAATATTAATATGTGGCAATAAGCAACCAAGGAAAATGCAGAATGCTTGCTTTTGCTTCTTTTTCCCATCTCATAATTTGAGCCTTGGCACAATAGTAAGAACCAAAACTTGTTGACCAAAAAGGTCACTAGTTCAAATCTTAAAAATTGTTGCAGCTGACAAAGTTGCTTAAATACTCTAACTATAGCAATTTAACACATTATTCTTCTAAGTTAAATATCACATCTTGGACATGACCACTTGAGCCACACCAGAAATATACAAAAGGTAGTCACCGCCTTTTCCCTTTGTTACAAACTTACAATGAAGATCCATAAAGTATAGAGACAAGATAAGCAAAAGGTGATCACTGAGACCAGGATTAATCCCTCATCTAGTAATTCTAGTAATAATGTGTACATTTTTAAGCCAGCATGACAGACAAGCAAATACAAAATATGCGATAACGCAAAGCCTCACATTAAAAAAGAATTCATATTAGTGTCACTTTCGCCTCTTATTTCCTGATATGGGCCGAGACAAAGGAGCTGGTGCCTTTCTCTTGGCAAAAGCATTAGTTCTGCTTTCATCTTCGTTGTCTTCATCATCATCGTCACTTGCAACTGCAGTAGATTCCTTGGCAATATTGGCTGCTTTTCTTTTTTCAGCATCCAATTTGGCATGCAATTTCCTTTCAACAGGGTCATTTGAAGGCCCTACTTTGGTTTTCCGTGAAACTTTTGCGCCCAGACCAAGCCTGCAAAGACTTGTGATGTTACTACATAAAGTAGGCATATATCAAACAGATTTGAAGAAGCCAAACGGTCAACAATTTAACGCGGTGGTGATTATACTGACCTTTGAGGTCGACCCTCCGTATCCACACTTGGTGTTTCATCGTCTGCAGATCTGCTCATATTTTTTACCCATACCTCAGCCTGCCAATCAGAATAACTAACAAAGTAACTCACAGCAGCACCAAGAAATTCACAATATTTGATAAAATCCCTCATCAATAACATATCAAATAATCCACCAACCTCTTCATAGACATAAAATACATAAACCTTATTCTCTATTCATAGCAAGAGGAGCAAAGAAAATATTTACCAATTTCAAGGCCTTATTCAACTTGACAATTGGTGGAGCACCAATTTTCTTGGGATTTTCTGTAACACTCATTTCAAGCTTTCTGTGCCTTGATAAATTGAAGAGAAACAAACAATTAATATATACTACTAACTATATATTCTAAACATCTAAATAACTGATAACATAATTTTAAAAATAAAAATTATTTGACCTGTATTGCCCCCAACTTTACAAATATAATATTTGTAAAGTTGGGCAATAAAGGTCAAATAATAAAGTTGGACAAAAATGGGATAGCTGCTATTGCGAATACTGCAAAACATTGTACAGAGTAAACATAATTCCAACAAGATACATAAATAAATAAAAATAGACAAAATTAAAGGGAGAATCAACTTAAAATTAACATTGAGAAAGCAGTGAATGAGAAATGAAGAATTAATAACAACACTACAAACTGACCAGTATACCCTTAATAACTAAACAAAACAGCTATAAAAAGGGCATTCAAGAGATTTCTTCTTGAAGCCCTGATTGAGGACGCAAAAATGCATCTGACACAACACTGACAAATGTAATTACATTCAATTCAATTATGTCCTTTACTTAAATTGTTACTGGTGCCAACGTGTCAGTGCTCTGTCTGTGTTTGTGTTAGTGTCCGTGTATGTGTCTGTTCCAGTGTTTCATAGGGGCAAGAGCCTAAACTAGATAATCTGCAGTAAACTTTCAGTTTTAGAAACTACATATTTTGTCTTCCTTCCAACTAAGAAGATAGGATCAGTAACTGATTAGCCGTAACAGAGCTAACACCATGCCGTTGAGTTATATCTTCAGTGAAAATAATTTGGTATCTCTATGTAAGGGTTTTCCTATGCTTATCATGAACCATATAAAACTTAACAGAGACTCTCTTAAGAGTTAAGTTCTACTAGTTTTTTTTTTTTTTTTTTTCTATAATTTCATTAAAATGTAATATGTGAAAAAGTGTTCAATATAATATCAAACACGAAACATAATTGAAAATTTTAGCATTCACTACCAATAATCCAAACAAGAGCATAAAAATTGAGAAAGAGGGAACAAAATCGTAGATTTTTATGCATACGAAGAAACAAGCGGCGTTAGACGATTTGAGTAGCTAATGAGGATCGAACCTAGAAATGAAATGAAAAACAATAAGATATTAGGATTTGGTGGCTCTAATTAGTATTGTTATTTATTATGTTACTGGACCTCAATACAATACAGGGTTTTCTTAAGTTAAAATTGGGAAAGAGAACACACCAATAGATGAAGGAGACGGCGGCGGCAGCAGCAGATGAGCTTGGAAGATGAGAGAAAAAAGCGCGGAGGGCATATTTGAGATTTTACCGAGAAACTATTTAAATTGAAGGCTGAGATTGCACCGAAAAATAAATACTCCTACATGGGAGAGGATTCTTTTGCCCAAATTTATCAATAGATACGATAACTTTGCACCAAATTTCACATACTATTGTTAGTGATTGGTCCATAAGGCCGAACTTTAATTTTCGAAGTGGTTTTTATGTAAATGTTCTAGTTTTTCCGTTCCTTTTATGAGTAGATGTAGAGTTTTTTAGGTGTTATGTTGGGTTTGGATGAGTTGGAGAGATTGGAGGTCTCTTGTTGCTTTGTCTTACTTGTGGTTGATCATTTCCTCTCTTCTCGAGGGGATTCTTCTTCTCGTAGTGGTGTCTTTGAGGGATTCTAGTTTTTTTGGTGGTGTGGTGTGTCTCTTTGTTCTCTTGTAGTTTTATTTTATTTTTTTAGCTTCTTTAGAGAATTGGATTCTGGTAGAGTGTACTTTTGGTACCTCTTTAATGTTCTGAACTTTCTCTTGTATTTTTTTTTTGTTTTTATATTTATATATATTATATTTGCCATTAAAAAAAATAGAATGAAATTTAAGAAGAATTTACATTCTCAATTGAAAATGTACTTATATTTAGTGTCTGATATATCTCAAATAAAATTGATTATATTTTTTACGGAGAAAATGAATTTGGATTCACTACCGTTAAACAATGACGCAATTTCATGTTGTAGTTAAAATACAATTTTTAAAATAAAATGATTTCAGCCGCCGATCAAAGATCAGACAACTCATATTGGTTACAACCCTATGTTGTGGGTTGTAACTGTGTAAAATTGATTCTGGAGAAAACATACCAAAAAGAAAGATTAAAATTGGAAGAAATTGCTATGAATATTATTAGCGTATGTCCATATAAGTCATCGGCTCATATCATTGGCCCATTATGTTTACCTATATATAAATATTATATATCATTGTAATGTAACTCTAATCCTAATGGTGAATAATATAGACTATTTTTTCTCTCCTTTTCTCTTTTCTTCAACTATTATATTGCTCTTATATAGATCAGTTTATAACAAGTTATCAACACGATCTTCTATGTGCATATAATCTCCTTTTATTTTTGCATCACATAGCCATGTACTCATGTGATTGTCAAATCAAGAAATACACGATGGACTATTAGTTATAAGTTCTCTTTTGATGCACTTTTGAAAAGTACTTCTTGTTCATGAGGTAAACACAAACATATAATTAATAGCATCAAACCAACCGAATAAAAAATACACGATACATTTTTTTAAAAAAATAATTATGTTTTTATTTCTTGTAATTTATTTACTCTTGAATAAATATATTCATGCATTCTTGAAGAATCGCAAAAGATATTGTTATTAGTTTTCGAAGAACTAATAAATTTAATCTATAAATTCCGGAAGAATTCAACAAACTTAGTTTTTTAAGAACTAATAAATTTAATCTATGAATTCCCGAAGAATTCAACAAACTTAGTTCCTAAAGAACTAATAAATTTAATTTATGAATTCCTAAAGAATTCAACAAATAGTCTAGTTCCTGAAGAACTTAGAAAAATATCATTTTCTTATGAATTCCAGATGAATTCAATATTCCTACATCCTTGAAGGATTGTAAATTGATAGTGATTTATTATGTAGTTCATGAAGAATTCAATGGATATTGAATATTGATTCACAATTTATGGTCCAGAAGCACGATAGTGAAATTTTTTAAATATGAATCTTGAAGATTACGGTCCAGAAGCATCATAGTTAAATTTTTGAAAGATGGATTTTGTACCTAAAAGTAACGTAGTAGATATTTTAAAATATGAATCCCGAAGATTCATGAGACTATGTTTTTAGAAGTACCATATGTTTACCCCGATTTTTAGTAAACAACCGCTAGTTTAATTATTACAAGAAGGATCAACTAGTAAATCCTGGGACATATGGATTGTGCATAAGATTGACGAAAAAATGTTTATATTTTCTGGGTTAAATCGGATAAATTGATAAAAAACAGTAAAAGCTTCAAAGTTTAAATTTGCAGAAAACTTGTAAATGAATTGCAAATAAAGTTTAAAGAAGAACTTTGAAAAGTAAAAGCATGCAACGAAATAAATTGCAGAAGGCTTAAAGTGCAGAAAGCTTAAATGAAAAGCAAGTAATCAATACTTGAAAATGTAAATTGCATTGACAATTGTAAAATGTTTACAGAAGATGGTTCACAGATTCGTACATGTTCCATATTGCATTCATTTCGCTCGTTGACATGGGTACTCTGAATATTTTTAGGAATTTGCATGTGAATTGTGAACCCATTTCTCCCATCAGAAACTAATATTTATAGGCAAACTAGAATAACTGCCAAAACCTACATCATGTCTAAATAAACTCCACGTGTCTTTGACGATTTGAATTTCTTGGACACCTGGTGAGGCTTTCGAACGTTATCCATTTGAATATTTTACTAAGTCCAGAGTATGCTTTCTCCGTACTGCACAATACGTTGAACAAACAAACAAACATATATATACATAAATCTTCGACAAATACACCTCCGTCGAACTAAACATGTTTATCTAGATAAACAAGTTTTCTGTCGAATTCGACAGATCTCTAGGCCTCGACAAACAACTTTACACATTAAAAGTTTTTGATGTCAAATGCCTTAATCTTCTCTTGATTTATTACTAGAATCAATTCCCAAGAGAATATTAAAATGCAGTCATGCACATTAAATAAGATTTCATCATCTCACTCCAATTCATTAATGCCTGTCAAAAATACAGGCTAACAAATTGCCCCCTCAAAAATGCCAATTTCGACTGCACGTCGAATACAAAAGGGAGAAATGGCAATTTTGAAGATTCTCATCTTTTCCACTTCTGCACGTTTACCAAGGACGGCGCAAACGTCACAACAAATCATAATCAATCATGACAAAACTTGTAACCGTCACCTCGATCCCTACAAACCATGATTTCCACTTTTTAAGCTTAGTGGTGGGACACGTGGCGAAATCTGGATGATTGAGATGGAATAGTGGTGATGTTTCAGTTACCAAATACATGCAAACTTGCAGTGCCTATAAGTAGAAAACGTATTCCACACTTTCATTTTTCTGAAACTCTAAACTCTTCACTCCCTTTTCACAGAAAAACCTTACGTATTCCTTGAGAAAAACATCAAACAAACTCCTTAATCTTCCCTTGTTCTTGCGTTTCTGTCAAATCCACACCAGCGATCGTGATCGTCCCACATTTTCGTTCACTGCCACCGTTTCCATTCTCAGATTTGAGCAAAGAACAAGTTTGTTTTGAAGGTTTTTAGTTTTTCTGCCACTGTCACCTGTCAAATCATCAACCTCTCAAGAACACCAAGAACAACAATGGCGTCAACTTCCTTTCCCAGAAATGTGGTACCACTTGCTGTTGATGACAAAGAACCTGTGATTATTGATGGTTCGGGGTTTGTGTCGGAACCAGCTGTGACTGCTGCCGAAGGCACTATATGGGGAGAAGAATTAATGATTCCCCACAAGCTTGAAAGTAAGACTCTTGCCTTTGCAGGCCCTTTCCCCTCATCTGATAACTTTAGTGAAGATATAAGTAATATTTTTCCACTTCATGTTACTTGTGAGCCAAAGATATTCGCCAACTCTGTCTTCGACATGAGTTTCTTTGAACCAGGCTATAGGGCTTTTAGATCTGCACCTATAGTTAGTGAGAGTTACCTAAAATGGCTTAACAAAGTCGAAAAGCAATATGCTACTTTCTGGAAAGAAAGTGGTATATTCGACTTGATTCAACTGTCGAGAGAGGGACCTAAATACAATGCAGAAATGCTCATAGCTGCCCTTCACTTTTGGGAAAACTCTACCAACACCTTTCACCTAAAAGCAGGGATGATGACCCCAACTCTATTCGACGTTGCTTCCATCACTGGCTTGAGACCCACAGGACCCACTTTCGACCCTAAGTACACCACTGTCAACCACCAATTCGACTTCAAAGTTCTATCCTTCTCAGGATTCCTCAAAAATCATCATGATCTTAGCAGTGAAGACGTATCCCCTGAAGAACACATAGCCTTCCTTACTTATTGGCTATCACACTTTGTTCTCTGCACCTGCTCACTGCAAGTTGTGAAAAGACTTGTTCCTCTTGCCATCATGCTTCACCAAGGATTAGATGTGGCCTTAGGAAGATTTATCTTAGCATCTCTTTATGATTCCTTAGGACAAGCTAGTGACTTGCTTAAGAAAACAGACAAAGGATCACAACTCACCCTCTCTGGACCCATAGGGCTTCTACAACTTTGGTTGAATGCCACTTTTGAATCAAACTTCAAACTTTTTCTTCCCACTCATATGGAATCCTCAGTTTCTTCTCGACAATCAGAAGGCGCTAGGTTGGCCTTGTTGAGATACAGAGAGACGAATCTGACCACTCGACAGCTTTTCTTCCACTACTTCAACACCCTTCTTGAGTTCGACGAGATTACCCCCAAGAATACCCCTTTCGTCAAGAGAACCATTGGGCCAGCTTGGTTTAGAAGGCCATTCCCTGCTATTAACCCAAATGAGGTGGAGGACACAAACAACATTTGGTCTATGTTTTTGAACCCAACAATTTTATCCTCAAGACAAGGAGTTGATAGAAGGCATTTAGGCTTGGTTGGGTACCAACCTAATCTTGTTGCTCGCCAATTTGGCTTAAGTCAGTTCAGGCCAAAGAGTTTGTTCAAGAACAAAGATGACATCGTCTTGGGCAATTCTGGAATGTCTGTCGAGTACTTTGAACGCCGTTTGAAGCTTGCTGACGAAAGATCTTACAAGCTCACACCTATTGCCTTTGAAACTTCTCAATATTGCACCTATGAATTCGCCACATGGTGGAGCTTACATTATGAGAAGCATGCTAAGGGTGACGAGGTAATTCTGTGCGCATTAGAGGCTGGATTCGACGCTCTACAACCAAAGACTCCCAAAGGCAAAGGTAGGTTAAATAACCTAACAGTATGACTTTTATAATGTTTGCAATTTTTGAATCTTTTATTGATGTCTGATTCATTTGCGTCTCGACAATAGGTGCTTCCAAAACCAAAGAAGCGAACACCTCTACTGATTCTACTGCTCCCGCTGTAACTTCAAAGAAATCGCTCCCAAACACTGGGGCTAAGGTATCAAGTCTCAAACCAACTTTTATCTTAGTTTTAAATTCAATTTTTTACAAACATATCTTTGATCTCTTTGATTTTTGAATGCAGCTTCGAAAGAGGACCCTAATGGCATCAAAGGAGGCTGGAGAGCCCACCATCCAAAAGAAACAAAAAGCTCTCACCATTCAAGAGCCACCAGTAAGTCTTTTCGACATTCCTCTTGAGTTTGCTTTAACTTCAAGGAAATTTTTTGTGTTAATAATCTTATTTTTCCTTTCAGCCTGCCGATAGTGTTCCCACCAATCCAACTGCTGCTACTCCTAGTGGAGAAGGCCAAAGAGACAAAGAGAAGGCCAATGATGAAACTAGTGAAGCAAGCATGCCACCACGAAAGATGAATGCTGACACATCTCCAAAGAGGAAGATTGATAAGGAAAAGAAAAAGAAGAAAAAGGTCAAATCTAAATCCAAACCTCTTACAGAACCAGAAAAGGAAACTGAAACTCCTCCGTTCACTTCTCCTGTCGAAGATCAACCAACAACAAATGTCGAAGCTCCCACAACTGAAACCCCTGCCTCCAGGCAAGAGAAGACAAGCTCATGTTCACATGACCTTGGTACTAAGGTAAGATTTTCTCGTCCTTAAGACTTTGTCAAATGAACATATTTTTCATCGTGGCTTCTAAGACTTTATTTTATTTTGTCTTTGAATAGGATGGTAATGAAGAAGATGCCAACACGACTGTTAACGATGAGGAAAATTTGGCCCAAGATGTCGGAACCAATGGTGTCGAGGCCAATTTAGATGGAAATGATAAAGACCCAGGGATTGAAGACATTCCAACGACTAACCTTGATTCTGAAAAGACTATTTCTGCTCATCCTACTGAGTCCACTCAATCATCAGAAGGTACAGATGTCGAAATGGCATTCGACAATGAGGATGAGGCCATGCCAGAGGCTGCTGAGGGAGGTTCTGAAATACTCTCAGTCTCTTCAACTTCAAAGTTATCTGCTGACATTGGATTGTCAGAGATGCAGTTCATTGCCATGAAAGACTCTGATCCTGCTGCAACGCTCAAAATGCTCCTTTCAAGCAAAGGTAACAAAGACCAAAATAAGAATGCCTCTCATCACAGCAGTTCGACAGCTTCTGATTCAGAGATCTGCTCATCAGTGAGGCAAGACTCTTTGCTCCTCAAATTGCACACAGATTATATCAACCAAGATGTCTTCTCACTGATTGAGGCGACTCCTAGCAGTGCATTTTCTCACTTAGGCTTCCTGAAAAAGTTTCACAATCCTATGACTGATAGTGCTACCCTTAGCAAGGTTATTCAACTTGAAAACCTTATTGATGGTTTCACCCAAGCCATTCAGAAGAGGACAATCAATGCTCTGAAGCTGGAGGCTCAAACTCATGCACATGCTGCATTGGTCGAAAAAGCCAAGACTGCTCAAGCTAATGTCGAACGCCTTGAGAAAGAGATAAAGTCGAATGCTGAGATCACTGAATACAATCGAAACATTGCTGCTTGGGAGAATGAAATTGCAGAATTGAATTTGAAGATTCAAAGTCTTAACGCCAAAATTGATGCAGAGAAAGTTAAGCGCGACGAAGCCAAAGCCAACATTTCCAGTGCAGTCAAAGCCAGGATTGACAAAGAGGCTAACGAAGGCATTAAGTTTTTTAGTGCTTCAGCAGCTGTGGATGAAGAGATTAAAAATCTGGTGGACTCCAACATGGTCCTCGACGCAGAAGTTTCCTCTTTCAAGAGCTTATATGAAGACTTGAAAAAACAATTTCATGTGTAATGGCTTTACTTGTTGTTCTTAGTTTCATTTCAACTGTTTGAACAATTTGTTAGGATCTTTTGGTTTGTACTTTGACAATACCCAGTTTGTGGCGAACAACTTTATGGTCACCATTATTTCATTATGTCTCAAGCTTTATTCTTCGTTAATTTTTATTTCTTGCAACGCTGGTTTATACCCTTTCAAGTATTTACCATTTATAATTAACGAACGTTGTTCTTCTGTTAATTCTTCAATTTCGTAAGCACCATTTGAAAAAACTTGAACAACTTTAAAAGGGCCTTCCCAATTTGGAGACCATTTGCCTAAGATTCTATCTTTTTTATCCATTGGCAAAATAACTTTCCAAACCAAATTTCCAACACTAAAGGTTTTAGACTTAACCTTTTTATTATAAGCTTTAGCAACTCTTTCTTTCTGTCGAGTTAACATTTCTAAAGCTTTTACTCTCTCCTCATCTAAATCAACTAATTCGTCTAACATCATATCCCAGTAATGATCTCTTGGGATTTCTACCTGCCTTTGAATTCTGACTGATTGCAGGTGTATTTCGACTGGCAAGACTGCATCATGCCCATATGTTAGTCGAAAGGGTGTAGTGTTAGTTGATTCTTTTGGAGAATTTCTACATGCCCATAAGACTTGATCTAAAGTCTTGTTCCAATTCCTAGGCTTTTGGGCAATATGCTTTTTAATCAAACCAATAATGATCTAATTAGCAGCTTCCACTTGACCATTTGCTTGGGCATAGTATGGTGTAGAGGTTAAAAGTTTGAAGCCAGTTTGTTGGGCAAATTCAACCATCTTTCGTCCGGTGAAAACTGAACCTTGATCTGTAGTAATAGATTCAGGTATACCGAATCTATAAATAATGTGACTTTGTATAAAATTAATCACCGCTTCTTGGTCAACATTTGGTAATGGAATTGCTTCTATCCATTTGGTAAAATAATCTATACCAACCAAAATATAACGTTGGTTTTTAGACGAACTTGGTTTAATCTCACCAATTAAATCCAAAGCCCATCCTCTAAAAGGCCAAGGTTTTACTATTGAATGGAGTCCACTTGCGGGTACGTGTTGTATGCCTGAATGTCTTTGACATTCTTGACAACCTTTGACAAACTCTATACAATCCTTTAAAATTGTTGGCCAATATACACCTTGCCGAAATAACAACCATTTCATCTTGTGGCCTGCTTGATGAGATCCACATGCGCCACTGTGCACATCAGATATAGCCAAATAGGCTTCAGTTTCACTTAAACATTTTAGCAAAACTCCCTCAGGTGTTTTCTTCATTAGTTCATTCCCAATGATGACATAACTCAGGGCTCTATACTTTATCTTTCTATTGGTCGTTCCATTTGGATCTCGCAAATATTCGACAAGTTGTTTTCTCCAATCATTATCAGATAAATTGTCAATGACAAAAATTTCAAAAATTTCTGAATTTTCGTCACCATCATAAGTGGTATCTTGACCATTGCCTTGTGGTACATCTGCCCCCACAAGTTTTGGCATTGACAATTCCATAGAAGCAGGTTGATCAACAATGAGTTTATCTTTAATTTCAATCAACTCTTCCAGTTTTTCATTGGAAATTTTATAACCAGAAGCTATTTGAGCCAAATCATTGGCTTCTTGATTTTCTATACGAGGCACATGTTCAAAGATAACTTGGTCAAAACGTTTTAACAAAGAAATTGCTATGACAAAATATTTCATCAAGTGTTCTTTTATGCACTTGTATTCTTTTGTCAACTGTTTCAACACCAATTCTGAATCACCTCTGATCAAAATATTTTTTGCCCCCAAGTCCAATAAAATTTCTAAGCCTGTTATCAAAGCCTCATATTCTGCTTCATTATTTGAGCAGAACCCATTAATTTTATACTTGAACTTGGTGGGAATTTTGGAGGGAGAAATGATTAAAATCCCAATTCCAACTCCATGTTTATGTTTAGAACCATCAAAATATAATTTTCAAGGTTCTGAGTCCACATAGTTTTGTGGAGTTTCTAATGCAGAATGATCTGCTATAAAATCAGCCACAATTTGGCCTTTAACTGCCTTTAAAGGTTTATAAGTTAGTGAATACTCTGTTAAGGCTAAGGCCCATTTTCCAATTCGACTATGCAGGATTGGTTTAGACAACATATGCTTGATGATATCACAATGAGAATAAACAAAAACATCAACAGGCTTTATATAATGCTTGAGTTTCATACAAGAAAAATACAAACATAAGCATAATTTTTCAATACTACTATATCTAGTTTCAGCATCATTTAAAACCCTACTTAAGTAATAGATGGCTCTTTCTTCACCATTTTCATCTTCCTGGGCAAGCATGCTACCCAGTGTCGAATCTGATGCTGATATATACAACTTCATGCATTTGTTCCTTATTGGAGGCATTAACATTGGTGGCTTTGACAAATAACTCTTGATTTCGTCAAAAGCTTGTTGTTGATCTTGCCCCCAAGTGAAAGTACTTTCTTTCTTGAGTCGAAGTAATGGTGAAAACGGTTGAGCTTTACCACTTAAATTTGAGATAAATCTTCTCAAAAAATTGATCTTCCCAAGTAAGGACTGAAGTTGCTTTTTTGTAGTTGGAGATTTGGTCTCCATAATAGCCTTTGTTTTGTTTTGATTTATTTCAATGCCCTTTTTGTGCACAACAAACCCAAGGAAATCTCCTGCATTAACACAAAAAGCACACTTTAATGGATTCATTTTTAATCCATATTTCCTCATCTTTTCAAAAGATTTTTTCAAATGATCTAAATGATCATCATTTGACGAGGATTTGACAACTATGTCGTCAATATACACTTGCATGAAAGTGTCTATGTATTCATGAAAAATCAAATTCATTGCTCTTTGATAAGTAGCCCCAGCATTTTTTAGACCAAAGGGCATCACTACCCATTCATATGTGCCTAATGCTCCTGGGCATCTAAAGGCAGTTTTTGGTATATCATTCTCAGCAATGAAAATTTGGTTATAACCAGAATAACCATCTAACATACTTAAATATTCAAACCCAGCTGCTGAATCAATTAACATTTCTGCCACAGGCATAGGATATTCATCTTTTGGTGTAGCATTATTTAAGTCTCTAAAGTCTATGCATACTCTAAGAGAACCATTTTTCTTAATCACAGGCACTATATTTGCTAACCATTCGACATACCTTGCAGTTCTGATAAATTTGCTCCTCAGCAGCCTTTCAATTTCTTCTTTGATCTTTGACATTATTTCTGGTGCGAATCTTCTAGGTAATTGTTTCACTGGCTTTTTATCTGGTCGAACTGGAAGTTCATGCTCCACCAACTTTCTGCTCAAACCTGGCATTTCGTTGTAATCCCAAGCAAAATAATCTTTGAATTCCAACAGAAGTTGCACCACTTTTGCCTTCAGATCTGGAGGAATGTTTGCACTAATGTACGTTGGTCTTTTAGTCAGACCATCTCCAAGGTCAATTTCCTGCAAAGGATCCTGTGCTTGCATCTTGTGACTTTGACTGATTGGATCTTTTTCAAATCCTAGGGGTTCGTCATCATAGATGCAATCCAGCTTTTGCAATTCTGGCTTGTGTTTGCCAAATTTTATGTCATTGGCTGCAACAGCCATATTTTCTGACAACGAATTGGCTTCCAAAGCCATATTGATTCTATTTTCAGCCATGTAGGCCGTAATCTTTGCCCAAGTTTGGGACTCAGACATAGTAGTTCTCTTTGACATCCCACCCAATTGGGTAGTTGTGGCCTTCATACTCGCCATCCTCAATGTCTCCATCTTCTCTTTCCCACAAAAAACCATGTGTGGGGTCCAATTTGATTGAATGGTGAACATTCCTTGGTGAACGATGTGCAAAATCCCTCTCAGTGCATGGTGAGATTGTTGCCAATTTTTTGTCGAATGAGTGTTTCGTTAGATGGTGGACTTCAGTTTTAAAATAGCTTTGGTCTGCTTCAACATTTTCCACTATACCATCATCTCGCCAGATAATCAAGCGCTGGTGCAGGGTAGATGGGACTGCCCCCACGCCATGAATCCACTCTCGTCCTAGGAGCAGATTGTAATTTGCCTTAGAGGCTACAACCAAGAACAAGGTTGGCCTTACAGTACTTCCAACAACCACATCCAACTGGATTGCTCCTAAAGAAAAACCAGTTTCACCCTCATAGTTTGAGAGCACTATGTTGTGAGGATGAAGATCCACCAAAGATTTGCCAATCTTTTTCAGCAGAAATTCTGGCATGAGGTTAACAGCAGCACCACCATCAATTAGTACTTTGTTGATTCCTACATTATTCACTTTAGCTTGTATGAAGAGAGGCTTCAAGTGACTTTTCATACCTTCATCTGGTCTCTCAAATGTAGCCATTTGGTCTTCCAAAGCACCATTGCTCATTACATAGTAACAGACTGGCCTGTGAAGAGCCATTTGCATCCCAGATTCTTCCTCTTCATCTGTTATCTCAGAACAGACGTCAAACTCTCTTGGCAGAATTGACACAACATTCACTATTATGTCGAGATCAGGTTCAGAATCCAGAAAATCATCTGCTTCCATGTGTTTGTCTTCGACATTATCAGCAACTGAAGACTCAACCTTGGGTTCAACTAACCTTTCTCTCATTGGCCTTTTAGCCAATTCCATGGGCCTCTCTCCTTTACTATCAGCAGTAATTTGGGATTTTTGAGCAGCCACCTTCTTCTGGCGTTGATATCTACGCCATTGAGATCTTGTCATGGGATTTTTCCCTTTGTAATTATTCCTGTAATCATACTTCCTTGATTCAGGATCTTTTTTGGGATTGAAGTTACTGGAGTTTCCTTTCTCAACATTCCTTTGACCAAAGCCCATGTTTCTTCCATGAACCCATTGATTGACAGGTGTCCTGCTTGAGGGGACAAATGATTTTTGTGGTTCCAACCTCTGATGCACAGGCGCCTGTTGGCAATTCAGAACATTAGAGTAAGTTGGTTTTTGATTTGGCCAATTGCTTCTGCCTTGACTATGAGGCAAAAATTTGTTGAGGCCTGCAGCAGCCTTTTTGTCGAACATGGCACTACAGTGAGGACATAATGTAGCTTCGCCATCATTCTCCTTACAGCGTTGAAGGAAATCTAGTAAAGTCTCTCCAGGCTGTGGATATACCTCTTCCACTTTGTTTTCATATTCTTCCTCAGGAATGGACACTAATTGCCCCCCTTCAGTGAGGTTCAACGCCTCTAACATCAGGCACTCGAATGGCTCTGTGTAAGCAGCATCAGCAATCTGCAATGGATCCTCGTCCACCAGCTGTTTGGATTTTGGCTTTTCGCCAAATTTGAGTCTTCCCTCCTGCAAGGCTTTCTGGACCAGATCCCTGAAAAGAACACATTGTGAGGTTCTATGACCCAAGAAATTATGGTATTTACAAAAACCTCTTTTCTTACGTTGTTCCAAAGGTGGAACTTTTAAACCCTTTGGTACAATTATTTGGCCATCAGCGACCAGTAAGTCAAAAATTTCATCACATTTAGTAATGTCGAAAGTATATGTCTTAGAAACAAATCTATCATTTTTTGGTTCGACATGATTATTCCCATTTGATGGTTTTAACATTTTACAAGTATAGGGAGGGTCTGGTTTTAACTCAGCAATGTTAACCTCATTATTTTCCATGTAATCCTGACCATCGTCGAACTCATTTTCACTTTCATAAGTTTCTATATACGCCACTTTTTCTTTTTTGTGGAATTTAGAATTTCTGACTTTTTCAGCCCTGAGGCGCTCGACCTGTCGAACACGATCTGCTAGTTGGGCCATATCTCTTAAATGTTGAGTATCTAACTTTTTCCTAATGGAATAGTCAAGGCCACCAGCAGCCATCTCAACCAATTCATGTTCAGGTACTTGAGTAAAGCACCGTGCCTTAAGGAGGCGAAACCTGTTCAGATAGTCATCAATGGCTTCTGAAGTTTTGCGTTTCATACTGGCTAATTCTTTGAGGCTAATCCTAGATTGTCCCATGTAAAATTGTTCATGAAATAGCATTTCTAATTGAGTCCAATTATGAATTGAATGAGGGGGAAGTGTGGTAAACCACGTAAAAGCGTTTTTTGTAAGGGAATTGGGAAAAAACTTCATTCTTAGATCTTCATTATTTGCTAAATTCCCCGCCTCTGCCATATATCTGGCAATGTGTTCGACAGTAGATTCATTAGTATCACCAGCAAATTTTGTGAATTTGGGAATTTTCCATCCCCTTGGTAATTCTGTCTGCAATACATATTCAGATAATGCTGACACAAAATTTGGCCTATGCAATCCTATATTCAAACCATTTTGGGCCAAGATATTTTCTACTAAGTTGGCCAAGTTGTTCTGCCCTGCTATGTTATCTTGTCGAACATTCCTAAGAACATTATCAGCGTTCTGGTTCCTATTAACCAATACCACTCCTTGTTCTGGCTGTTCTCCTTCAATGCACAGTGGTTGGGCTTGAACTTCTGGCTGAATCTCTGGGTTTGCACGAGGAACCCTTTGGTTATTTGGAGCATCAGGGGCCCCAAAAAAGTCTGTCATCCTTCCCATTTGATTGGCTAATAACAGGTAATTATCGTTGGCTGTCTGTAACATAGGATTAAAGACTGTGCCAATCTGCTGGGTCAACGCGTTCACCATATCATGGTTACTCTCATCCATTTGTTGCCTAAGCACTGCCATAGAATTATTTGTCAAATTAAGAGAATTTCCCCTATTTCCCATTGTAGAAGATGAGGGAGAACTTTCTATCGAAGGCCAATTATACAGGTTTGCCATCGTTGTTGTTGGCATTCCAAATTGTGGGTTTCTGGGCAACCATGGGGGTCTTGACGGTGTTCCACCAAATTGACTACCGTCTGTGTATCCATGTGTGTGTGATACGTTCGTTGGCATGGATGACATATTCAATTGTGTCATCGCTGCACCATTTGGATTCGGAGGAGGAAACCCTCCTGCCATACTTGAAGTGGTGGCAGGCATTGTTGATCCACTGGCGCCCACACCAATGGTACTGGAACTTATTACAGGGTTCGAACTTCCGCCATTAATATTATTAGTTGGGATACTTTCAGAAGTTGTAGAATTTAGGGCAGGGCTTGTTGGCCCACCAGTAGGATTGTCGCTAGGATTGCCAGACACTGGTTGATTAGGTTGCCCTGTCACATTCTGGGGACTTGGAACAGGATTCGTTTCTGCCCCATTATTATTATTATTGTTAGAAGAATTGTTTGGCGGTCTCACCATTCTGGTACGAGTACGAGTTGGTATACTTGAAAATTCTGGGAGAGATTTACCACTCCTCAGATGCATATAAAAATACACGCACAATTAAAATTGCAACACCAAACAACAAATTTTGTAAGAAATTTTTCAAAAACACACTAAATAAATTACACAATCCACGTGTCCCACTGGGCGTGCCAATTTGTTTACCCCGATTTTTAGTAAACAACCGCTAGTTTAATTATTACAAGAAGGATCAACTAGTAAATCCTGGGACATATGGATTGTGCATAAGATTGACGAAAAAATGTTTATATTTTCTGGGTTAAATCGGATAAATTGATAAAAAACAGTAAAAGCTTCAAAGTTTAAATTTGCAGAAAACTTGTAAATGAATTGCAAATAAAGTTTAAAGAAGAACTTTGAAAAGTAAAAGCATGCAACGAAATAAATTGCAGAAGGCTTAAAGTGCAGAAAGCTTAAATGAAAAGCAAGTAATCAATACTTGAAAATGTAAATTGCATTGACAATTGTAAAATGTTTACAGAAGATGGTTCACAGATTCGTACATGTTCCATATTGCATTCATTTCGCTCGTTGACATGGGTACTCTGAATATTTTTAGGAATTTGCATGTGAATTGTGAACCCGTTTCTCCTATCAGAAACTAATATTTATAGGCAAACTAGAATAACTGCCAAAACCTACATCATGTCTAAATAAACTCCACGTGTCTTTGACAATTTGAATTTCTTGGACACCTGGTGAGGCTTTCGAACGTTATCCATTTGAATATTTTACTAAGTCCAGAGTATGCTTTCTCCGTACTGCACAATACGTTGAACAAACAAACAAACATATATATACATAAATCTTCGACAAATACACCTCCGTCGAACTAAACATGTTTATCTAGATAAACAAGTTTTCTGTCGAATTCGACAGATCTCTAGGCCTCGACAAACAACTTTACACATTAAAAGTTTTTGATGTCAAATGCCTTAATCTTCTCTTGATTTATTACTAGAATCAATTCCCAAGAGAATATTAAAATGCAATCATGCACATTAAATGAGATTTCATCATCTCACTCCAATTCATTAATGCCTGTCAAAAATACAGGCTAACACCATAAAATGTCTTTTAAAATATGAATCCCGAAGATTCATAGTTATAAGAAAAGAAGAGATGCCAAATATCTCTATATATTACGAAACATATTTTGGATAAAATAAGTGTAATAAAAAAGTTATAAACCAGAAGTTTATACTACACTTATAAATATACTAGTGCAATTGAAGCACAAAATATTGTAAACCAGAAGTTTACAATTCTTAATAAATTTATCGTTGACAATACCGGTTGGGTCATCCCGGATTATTATGATGCGAAAAGGAAATTCTATAGATATGTATTGAAGGATCCGAAGTTCCTTCGGTCTAATAATTTTTATATATTACTAGTTCCCAAAAGAAATTGATAATTTGAGAATTTGGACCATTTAGAGATTTTGTGACTTGAATTGATGCATCAACTAAATTGGTCACATGCATGTTTACTCACAACTAGAAGTTTGTCAGATTGTTTTCTCAAATAGTTTTGCTAAGATCTCATATTCTAAATTCTTAGAAAATATTTGATAAGTATCGTATGTCAGTTAAAATTGATATTGAATAGAATGTGATCATACAAAAAAAAGGACTTGAAGATCCATTCTTTAGACGTCTAAAGTTAATCACATAATTGATACTTATGAGATCATAACTTCCAAGTTATATTTTGGGAACAATTAAACTTCTATGTTGAGATATTGATCCGCATCAAGCCAACAAGTTATTATATGTAAGTCCCCCTCAATTTGCAATTGAGTTTAGGTTTATAACCTAATATTTTTCATATAAGCATTTTTGGATCTGTTAGTATGTTCCAATTGCTCCAATATAATGCACTAAGATGAATTCTTAAAGAATATTGGAAAAATATATTTGATATGAATCTCCAACATTATAAAGTATTTTGAGATCAAAACATTGGACACTTATCTATAGCCATGTAGGCTAATTATCAAATGATGAGTTAATTTTCCAATATTAGGGGGAGAGAATAAGCAGCTGAAAAATATAAATCAGAAGTTCAAATGAATCACTTAAAATAAATTATTATTATTATCTCATCTTGATCCTCTTAGAAATCAGTATGAACCAGAAGTTCATAAGATAAATCATTTGCAAAGTTTATGAAATAAACTATCTGCTGCTAATGCTCCAATCAAAATGGATGTCCCTATTGGACGGTCTTATATTGCAAATGGGTCTTAACCACCCTGAAGCGTGGTAGACCAGTCGGTTCCAAAGAAAAAAAAAATCCTCAAATAAGAAAATGAGCTAATACGAAATATGACCCAAGTGAGGGTATGAAAATTTTGGAAAGAGTGTTTGACATAATTGATTTTTCAGTTCCAGAAGAACTTATCAAGTATTTGAAAGTTATGAAAATAAAGAGATCTCGATGAATTATGTCATGAATGAAAATTATGTCATGAATAAAATACGATTGAACCGAGATGAAGTCAACGTTGACAATATTTTTGCACATAATAAAACGCTATATGTGATATATGACAATGAGGATCGTGAACTATAGTCTATTGAAAATTATAGACAAGAATTGATTGTGAAATGATGCAATTGCTACGTAATTAATGTCACTTTGTAAAGTGAAAGATTTTTTGGACCAACAGTCCATACATCTGAAGTGTAAAAATGATGAGATACGAATCAGTTTTCGTGTGAATAAAAAATGATGAAATACAAATGTTAAAAGTTTGTCATCGATTGTGAAGA
The DNA here is from genome assembly GCA_030408175.1 of Trifolium repens. NCBI lineage: Eukaryota > Viridiplantae > Streptophyta > Magnoliopsida > Fabales > Fabaceae > Trifolium > Trifolium repens. Next base: position 19,515,184 of record CP125849.1, read on the forward strand.
GAAATATTCACCTGAAGTGAAACCAAAATATTATTCTTACTTGATTAAGTTTAGTAACACATGAAAAGTTTAATTTATTTAAAGTGTTACAATGTATTTGTATGACTTATTTGTTTGTGGTGATTAATTAAACTCCATGAAGGATTTAATCTCCATGAGATGTATATTTCCGAATAATGAATATATGACTTAATAAAATGAATAAGTCTATTTGTGTACACATATGAGAAAGAGAACATTTGTCAATTTTTAGCGAAAAGATTTGGAAATGAATTTGTTATATCATGATGATATAAATTTGAACAGAACTCTTCAAGAGTTCTTGAAATCTATTGTTTAAATAAAAGTTTGAAATGAAATATGTTTGATGATAAAAGTTTGTTTGAAATTGCAAACTTTGTATTTTAATGAGGTTTTGTGCATCGAGAAACTTATATATCAAAGATACCAAAGCAGTTTGATAATAACAAATATAATTTGTTGTCATTTGATGTGAACAAAGATCATTTCATGTCTCAAGAAAATGATCAGTTACTTGAATTGGTCTTGAAGTACCATATTTTAGTTCCGTTGAGAACATCATTGCACTTTTCTAATTATGCATGTGATGATATCAATAAACTCAAAGATATTGGAACAAAGTCAAGTATATAATTTGTATCTTAGAGATACAACAAAATCTATCCAATTATGTGGAAGTTTTAGCACTACAGTTCAAAATGTGGTTTTGTTGAGGTTTGTGATTCTACACATACAAGAAACTTGAAAAAGATGGTATCGCATCCACGGCTAATGCAAAGAAAAGTATATTAAAGGAGAAGAATCAAATCTTTCTACAAAGTCATCGTCAAGCAAAGCTTCTAATCAACTATCTTGAAGATTAATTGAGCTTCTTCGTCTCATATATAATGGTTTTTATGATGGGGAGATATAATTGTGTTTTGCACTCTTTTTCCCTTGACCATGGTTTTATCCCATTGAGTTTTCCTGGTAAGGTTTTTAATGAGTACTCTTTTTCTTTCATTAGAATTTTTACCCACATGATTTTTTCTGGCAAAGGTTTTAATGAGGCGTATCCTCGATGGACATCCAAGGGATAGTGTTATGAATATTATTAGTGTATGTCCATATAAGTCATCGGCCCATATCATTGGCCCATTATGTTTATTTATATATAGATACTATGTATCATTGTAATGTAACCCTAATTCTAATGATAAATAACATGGACTATTCTTTATTTCCTTTTCTCTCTTCTTTTAACTATTATATTGCTCTTGTATATATTAGTTTATAACAGAAATAATTTTTTATTGTAGGCCCTAGCAAAGCTATAAACTGAATTGAACGTTGGCATACCAATATTCCAATTTTGAGGTTTTGCCAAGTAATCTAAAACCGAAAACAATGAGATGTACCAAATAAGACCTTGCTGTCTCAAAAAAGGCCTTGCAATATTTTTAGAAACCATATACTACCAAATCCAAATATCAAACTAGATTATTACTACTACCAAAACAGATTAATGTATATCTTTAACTAATTAGTTAGTCAGTAGACTTTTCCAAAAAAAATACTTAATACTCCATAAATTAAAGAAGCCGGTTATTATACTTGATCTAATCCACCAATATATACAAAACTACAAAACAATTTGTTATTTGTTAATTATTATTCTAAACAGAACTTTCATCTATGGCTTCCTCCACGCCTGTTTAGGGTAATAGGTAGCTAACCAGCCTCCTTAGAATATACAATTATATTTTTCTATTATAAGATCAAATAATTTATTTTCCCTTAAAACATGGGATTATATCATGATTGTTGACCCCTAAATTACCTTTTCTCATGTCCTTAAAAGACAACTAAAAAAAACTACAAAGCTAATTACAACTATATATATCTTTAATATAAAGAATCCCAAACCCAATGTATTCAAAAGCATAGCCCTTCAAGACTACTCTCATCTTTTTGCTTCAATATATAATAAGTTATATATAATAAAGTCATATATAGAATCATAGTATTGTAATAAAAATTGAAGTTTCAAATTATGGCTACTTCTATGTCTTCTTTCTTACCTATGAAACCAAGAGGAGAATATCTCAAGAGATTCAACACAAATCGAAGGATGCAAGTAATTAAAGTACAAAACTATCAAGATGAAGGTGATAATCAATTTTACATGTGTTATTTTTTTTCTATATACATAACATAGTATTATTATTATTATTATATTATGTTAGTTTATTTTTGTATTCATGATCAAATATATTTCACTAGCTAACTATAATTATTATGATAATAGGGAGATTCACCAATATGGTAGATGCAAATTTGAATGTTCTAAAGGAGAGAATAGAGATAGTGAAGGTGAAGGAAAAATTTGAAAGGTGTTGTAAATGTCAACAAGGTTGGAATTATGTACCACTTTCTATCAATGATAATGATTATCAAAAAAACAAAAGAAATAGAGAATTGAAAAGCTTCATTGAGTTTATTGGTTTAGTTTGTGGAACTATTGGTGTTACCTCTTTTGCTGGAACACTTTTCATTTGCCTTGTTTCATTGCTTGTTCATTTGCAAGTATGATTTTTTTTTAAAAATGTATATTGATAATTTATTGATACCCATTTTGTATTAGTTTTCCATGTTGCAATATTGCATATAGAGTTCAATTATTATTTTTTCCTCCTCAAATTTTCCTTCTTTTTCCATATTAAATATTATTCTATCGAAATAAAAAGCTTCTTTTTCCTTCTTTATCTAATTATATTATGTTAGTTTATTATAATTAGATAATTTAGCCTCCAGTTTGATTTCATTCAGCCATGATACAACAACTCTTAAGGAGAGCTTTGTAATCTAAGAGGTTATATTAATGTTATGATTTATTAAGTCTCCTCGTAAAAAAAGAAGATTATTTTACTAAGTCTAAACTTAAAGAATACCACCGCTAAACTATATTAGAAGATAAAAAAAGTGAGTGTACCTTAGCTTATATTTAAGTCCTAGAATGCTTCAAAAAGAAAAATTCCTAGAAAGAATACAAATAAATTTTAATGATTTGAGCTCACCAATATATTCTCCCACATTGTGTAATTTAAGATAACAAATGGAGAAAGTGGACGAAGGCTTGTGTGTGTAATGGTCAATTATCGGTGTTGGTTAATGGGTGCCCAACGGAGCAAATTAACATTAGTAAGGGTCTTAAACAAGGAGATCCGCTTGCACCATTCCTTTTCTTACTAGTTGCGGAGGGTTTGAGCGCACTTTCACAAAGGGCGGTGACCTTGGGATTTTTTAAAGGATTCCAAGTAAGTGCGGAGGTTTCGGTGTCCTTACTCCAATATGCGGACAATACTTTATTCATTGGGGAGGCGTGTGTTGAAAACTTATGGTCTATGAAGGCGATTCTACGGTGGTTTGAACTAGTATCGGGTTTAAAGGTCAATTTCTCAAAGAGTAGATTGTTTGGTGTTAATGTACCACCAAATTTTCTTGAGGGGGCGGCCTCATTCCTTCATTGTATTATTGGCTCACTACCCTTCATCTATTTGGGACTTCCGGTGGGGGCTAACCCGAGGCGAACTTCGACATGGGACCCCGTCATAAAAACAATTGAGAAACGGCTTTTTTCTTGGCGGAACCGATATGTTAGTTTGGGTGGTAGAGTGGTTCTCATAAATACGGTGTTGGCTTCGATTCCGGTGTTCTACCTTTCCTTTCTCAAAATGCCTTCTTTGGTTAGGAAAACAATTGTCGGTTTACAACGGAAGTTCTTGTGGGGCGGCACTTCGGGTGGTGGCGACAAAATTCCGTGGGTTAGTTGGAAGGATGTGTGTCGTCCGAAGGATGAAGGGGGGTTAGGAGTGAAGGATCTAAAGTGGTTTAATATCTCATTGTTAGCAAAATGGAGGTGGCGGTTGCTAGTGGAACATGACTTGTTGTGGAAAAATGTGTTGGAAGCTAAATATGGAGGGGTTGGTAGGAGTATTTTGTCCTTACCACGTGGAAATAAATTTTCACTATGGTAGAAGGATTTGGTGGAGATTGGCAAGACAAATGGCGCGGATGAGGATTGGACTCAACTTGTTTTCTAAAAAAAATTGGGTTGTGGTGGGTCGACTAGATTTTGGTTGGATCGTTGGGTTGGAATGACTCCTCTTTGTGACACTTTCCCTCGACTCTTTAAAGTTTCATTACAATCCGAATCCTTAATCAAAGATATGGGGGAATGGATTAATGAAACTTGGCAATGGAAGCTTGATTGGCGGAGGAGGTTCTTTATACGGGAAGAGGAGTCCGTGAAACACCTTATGGAAATAATCAAGTTGGCGCCCATCACTAAGGAGGAAGACTCTTGGTCATACATAGATGGAGGTATGTTCACCGTTCGACATATGTATCTCTTCTTGTATAAAAAATTCTTTCCGCCCTCTACTCTTGTTGTTAATTTGATTGGAGTGCTTTCTCGGATTTGGGAGAGTTGGGCACCATTGAAGGTAATTGTCTTCTCATGGCAAGCGATTCTTGGCCGATTACCTACTCGACAAAATTTGGTTCGAAGACGGATTATTAATGATGGGTTGGATGCGGTTTGTGTCTTGTGTGGAGGAGGTAGAGAATCGGAAAATCATATTTTTTCTTCTTGTGCTACGGCTTGGTTGGTGTGGTCTAAGGTCCACCGTTGGTTTGGATTGACATTCGTGTTGCCGGATTCCATTTCTTCCCTTCTCCAAAGTTTCTTGGGTTGTTACCGAAGAAGGAAAAATGGTTTTAAGGGAGCTTTGTTGGTGTGGCACGCCGTGCTTTGGGCTCTTTGGCGGGCGAGGAATGAAAGGATTTTTTCCGGAAAAATTGTAACCCCATCCGAAATTTTTGATAGGATACAATATACCTCTTGGAAGTGGTTGATAGCTAAAAAGATTAATCCATCATGCCTATTTTATGAATGGTGTTAATCCCCTAGATTGTTTAGCTAGATAGTTTTGGGTGTATAGCACTAGTTTAGTCTAACTAAATGGAAATGCCTTGGTTAGACTTTAGTTTGGGTTGAGTACTACATGTACTTGTCTTACTGTGGTTGGTCGAGTACCCCTTGTACTTTGTCTCTTTATACATAATATATAATACCTTTTGCCGTTAAAAAAAAAAACTAGAAGATACCAATTTTTACAAAAGTATACTATATAATTTCAAAATTACTTATTTCATAGTTCAATTTCAGATTACTAGAGCTCTTTTCCTCGAAATCAGATAGCTAACACAAAAAAAAAAAAAAAAATCCATATAAAAATACAAGGCTGTAAACCACCCCATCTCTCTGAGGTCACAAATCTTGTGTTTAAATAACGCATTTTTATTTATTAGTTAAAACCTGCACCCATTTTAGTCATGTACCCTTGAAATAAAATATAATAGTATTAACAACTAATCACTGATTTTGGTCGTTTCAAACATAAAAAAATTTAAATACGACTTTGTAGATGACCAAAAAAAAATTGCAACTTTGTTCTTGTACATGCCTAAAGCGATTGAGGCAGCTATTTGATGGATTTTTAGATTGTAAACTTTGGGAAAGCTTTTGTTTCTGGCCAGTCCGTGAGAAGGAGGTTGAACAGATCATATATCATAAATTAACTCCCACCCTTGTATTATTGGTACTTGACTTTGATAATTATAATTATGGTGTATGATACAAGGAACTAGAGAATCTATCAACACTAACAACAAATTTTTTTATCTAAACAAATGGACTTCCAGAGAATTAGTCAACATTCTTATCATAAACCCACTCTTTTTATTTTACTAATTAAATTATGCTGGTTGGTCACAAAATCATGGTACTGAATTTTGCAGTCTTTAAGAATAAAAAATGCTGTACTTTTGTCCCTCACAAAAATAAATTAGAACATGCATGTTATAATTCTTCTATCATAATTTTCTCGTATTTTTTTTCCTTGTATTATTTGTTGGATTATGAGGGGAGCAAGTATGATGGTTACATTGAGTTAAAAACAATTACACATGTGACTTGAATATTACATTTTAATTAAAAACCTTATATATAAATAAGTCAGGATAACAACTATCAACAAACTTTTAACACCAAATCTCAATCGTTCTATTGATCCAAATCCTTAATTTGAAGGTTGCAATTTAGTGTCAAAAGAACTGTTTATATATCTCAAGTGAGAGGAACTCTTATAATGAAAAAGGGGTTTTCGAATTAAAATTAAGGTTTTTTTATTTATCATGTACGCACATGTTAAAAAGTTCAAAATAATATATTTCTCTTTTTTTAAAGGAGTACATTCAGATAATTAAATACACAATTTGCTGTTAAAAAAAGAAGTTAAATACACAATTTTCAAAGTAAAATGTATATCTTTGATTCTAATAAGATACCAGTTAGCGAGACTATTTTTTTTTAGGAAAAGACAATCCTGTTGTAAATGTGTAATTAATGCCACAAAAAGACCTGGAGTGAAATAATATTTTGCCTCACTGAACTAAGTGTCTTTTTTTCCCTTTACTCCATTTGTTTATAAGATTTGAACGATTACAACTATTCACCCAAACGAGAGGGGAGAAAACTTCACTGCCACGTAAAAAAATATTTACGGTTCGACACGAACATAACACCATAAGTTAAACACATGCGTCTCTAACTACACAAACACAACATCAAACTCATTCACCAGAGACCTAAAATCATGAGGGTAAAAGGACAGGCTTCATTTCCGAAGAAATGCCACAGTGGCAACACGGGAGCCTACGGATCCTCCAAACATGAAGGTCGGATATGTGCGGACATGACTAACATAACGAAATAGGGGATCTCTGCATGATTCATCATCCTTGGCTACCTCAAGTTCCTGGGCAGTAGCACTTTTTCTTTGATTGAAACTTTCCACTTCTTGTACTAACTCATCCTTTGTACTGTTACATGATGTGATCACCTTACATTACATAATACAAAGGCAAAGTCAGAGAGGACAAACATCATAAAGTAGAAGAGCTGCAGCAATGTCATGAGTACAGCAATATGGGAGAAAGATAGCAACTGAATAAGCATCAATTAACAGCATAAAATAAAATAATCATGATTTCTTCTGTAACGAATAAAGGACTCCCACTTTGTAATTGTAATAGGCAAAATTCATGTCACGGGCCCCAACTACTTGGTAGAAAATTAAACCATCGACCCAAATCTAATATTAACTTCGGACAAGGAGAAGTTCAAAATTACTTACAAGTATTCCACCAGAAGCAACCAGCCTTGAAACAGAATCCCAATACATCATTCTGAAAATAAGAAAGCAACCAGCAGAAGATTATACGGAGAACAAACTAGCGAGTGTGAAAGAAATGTGTAACATAGTTTTACAAAACAAAATAACATCATCCCAATAGAATTACGACAGAACCATGGATAAGATAGTACTTTATCTTACCTCTTTACAGGACCATCAGGATGCAATCCAATAGCATCAAGTGTCCCTTTATCCATGACAAGTTGAAACACTTGTTCCAACTTTGTTTCAAGGACATCATCAACCTTAAAACAATTAAATCAATGTATGTATTAGACGTGGCGGCAATAACATAAAGATAGATATGTATTGCATACAAAATAGACATGCTGAGAAACAAGTCAAAGGCTAATACTGAATGCATGTAGTCATATAGTACAAAACAGAAAGAAAATAAAAAAGGTGATAAAGAAGAAAGGCTACTTCTTAAAAGTTAAAACAATGTCAAAAGCAAAATGGATTTAATTCTTCCTTTTATTGCAATTTGCAAGTGATTTTCAATAATAAACTCCAATCTAAAACAGAAGTTCACAAAGTGTTGTGAAAATCAAGTGATGCATTCACATCATATTTGAAGCAAGGCCCAATTTGAGCCCAGGGCAGGCAGCCTGAGAATGAGATGCATCAGGTTGCAACATGCATGACAGTGCTGCTTTTCCCATAATGCAGGAGAGATAGTTACGTTATTTGCAACCAGAAGTTACTATTTTCAATAAAGAACAAGAAAAATATTCAAAAGGCAATGTGGTTGGTCGTGTAATTACTGCAAATGCAAACTTTTAGTTCATAAACATGGATTTGTCTTCTTATTTGTGCAGGGTTTTTTTCAGCAAGGATGATTGACCTTGCAGATATGAAAGTGAGAAAAAGAGTAACTCTACTACACTCATGAAATAAAGGAACAGATTATTCAGAAAAAGAGACCAAATTAAAAAGATCGAGGAGAAGGAATCCTAACAAACAAAAGAGCAGAATAAAAAACAAAAATGCAAAAAAGAGAGATCAATGTAACAAAGCTTCCCATAAAAAGGCCACAACTTTTGCACCAAACAGATGCCAATTGCCCAATCATATTCCAACCTAACTGATATGCCTAAGAAAACTTGTTGAAGATACGAGAGTTCTGCTTTAACCAAATATACTTTATTATGGCACAGTTTGGATATTACCACAAAAATGCAAAAGTTATCTTAGAATTAATTTGAGCCTCGCCGCAAAAGCAAAACAAAAAGGGGGATAAATCTTATTTTAACAAAGCAAAACATATTTCAACTGTGCAAAATCATATGTCTAACATGCTACTAAACAAGCTCAGATACGCAACAACCTCCTGCCTTTCATGCTACATGAGAAGAAAAGACAAACAAAATTATGTATTTATACACAGACATGCACATCCACACACACACAGTCTCTGAAAGTTGAACATACCAAAAATTTGATGTTGGGAAACCCATCACGGCTTGCAAGGCTTTGGGCAAGGTTGATGGCCCGTTCACTATAATCAGTGCCAGTTAAATCAGAGAACCTGAGCAGATGCCAAGCGTTTGTTCAATAAGGTGTTTTAATAGTACTACATAAATAAACACATCTCTCCACAATCAATATTCAGAATATGGAAGACCTAAAGACTGAACAAAGGGCAGTTTCATTCCTAATAAAACAATATAATTCTATATTTAGGCAGGCTTGCTTTTTGTAGTTTTGTTTCTTCACCTCAATATCCTTTCTTTATCTCTTCATTTCCTACACTTACACTATGTGAGTAAGAGAAAAAGGTGTCGGTAAAGTTTTTCAAATTGGAAAATAATTTGAGTAATACTCTGGGAACAATTTCTTATCTGCTATTAAAATAAGTTTTCCTATATCTGGGTGTAAGCAACTAGGGACAATGCCAAGAAGATCTGAAATTTAATAATTTGTTAGTAGAGCACAATTCGATCCATAAGCAATTATTCACCTTCAAGGAGCATTTTTCCCACTAAATTAAACATTTCAAATTGAGAATAAAATGGAAGAGCATCTCGGTGTAATTGTTAGCCAGATTATTATGTTCCTACATTTCCATTTTTAATCATTCAATTTGTTTTATTAAAAAACACATGTGCATGTCTTCTTTCTAAGTAGAAAATTCTCACCCTCATAGGCTCATAGCTTCACCGGTATGCACAACCATGAGCTTATGCTAATTCTCTTATTTAATTAAAAATTCATATATTTTATAAATTATTTGATATAAATCATTTCTTGCTTTTTCCGCTGTGAAGTTATCCTTTAATTGTATTTGTGGATGCACATATATTGATTTGGTACAAGAATAATATGCCTTTATATATTCTCATAACCAGAAGGGAAACTGATGCATCTTTGTGTAGTTGTGAGAGACCGGGAAATAATGTTGGACAGAAATTAGAGTAGTGGACTAGAGAAAGACAATGGATTGTAATTATGTATACAAATATTTTATAGTTTTTTTTTAATAAAAATATTTTATAGTTACACACCGTATATCACCAACAATATGGATAAAAAGTGAAACCATACCCTTGTTTAGCTAATTCTTGGAGAAGCAAACCATTTCCAGTCCCAATGTCAAGTACATTCCAACTAGACAAAATTTTATCATCTAGTTCACCAGCTTCAGCCTTAACATCTTCAACATGATTTGGTATGCGGCCTTGAGAAATGTCAATGCACAATGCCTTTGTCCAAGATGCAACTACTTCCATCACATCATCTCCGAACCTGTAAAAAGAACAGTACAAAATAAGACAATTGAATAATTTTCAACGAAAATCATAAGAATGAATCATTTCTAACAATTTCCCAAAATTCTGAGGTTCATCACCGTCTACAATAAATGTTCATTTGGCATCTCTAACATGGGAAAATTATTCTTACTACATCACTTTTTTTCATTCAATAAAAAATCCCATACAGGGATTGACTCCAAGAAGAAACTGAAGCAGTCTCTAAACATTATGTAAAGCAAAACGATATGCTAAAACTCAAAATCTTAATGTGGCATTGTGGCCTGATGTTCACATTCTCCTCAAACTGAGTATCAACTCCATAGATATAATAGGTATGTTTAGAACTTTAGATGATACCGCATTGGTCAAACTAAATTTCTGATCTGGGGGAAATAAGGCAAAGCAAGGAAGCCAAAGTACATTCCCACTCCCACGTTTTGCATAACCTTTTTTTCTTCCAACATTATGTTGGAAGGTAGAAAGGTGCATAGAAATAATTTAATAAAAGGGGGAGTATCTTTGTTAGGAAAGTGAGTACATAGTACAACAAGCTAGGAAAATAAAATAAGCAATGAAGAAATTCTGATTCTTACAAATTCATCAAGATCAAGTACAATGCTCAAATAGTTCCTTATTTCTAGAAGTCTAATTCAACCATCTGCTTATTGTTAAATTAGCAAATCATATAAAAATAATAATCAATTAATAAAACTCTCCTAGAAATGCCTAAGAAACTAAGTATTACCCACCAACCATTAAGTATGATTTCTGGTCAGTAAATTCACCTAGTAACCGGAGATTAAAAGCAGAGATGTTTTGATATCATTTTCCTAAGCCCAAATTACTGATTACATATTTTCCTAAGGGAAAAAAATTTCTGACTACAAGCACGCAAAGAATTAGAGATGATACAAAATTAGATTTAAATCAGCAAATCTTTTTACAATTTAAAATAAAAGTAAATCTCTGAACCACACACAAATCATATACCTAGATCAGTAAAGCACAGTATACAATATTGCAATAAAAAAATTATTTACCAAACTTCACCGGCATGACCATGTTCACGAAAATTGGTAAGCTCATCTGTATATGCGGCATCCCAGTAACTCTGAAATCCTAGCATTGATGAAACTGCTTCAGCATCAGGTTCATCCTTGTCAGAACTGCACACACAAGATCGATTCAATAATAAAACAGACAGTGAGCATTAGGAAATCAAGAACTTATAACGATAATGATTCACTGATTTTACAAGTTTCCAGTATACAAACACCAGTTCCTGATTGTAAACCTTCAAAATAAATTCTAAACTCCAAAATTCACACATAAACAATTCAGATCTACACATTACCAATCAACATGAAATATAAACCACCTTAACCACCCGAAATTTTGGAAATGCAATCAACCAAATAAACCAGATCGCTTCCCCTAAAATCAAAATACGAAAACCTAACCTAAGCATATTGCTAATTAACGGTTTTCAATTTCATCCTAAACATATTCACGAATCAGCGATCTGATAACAAGGTAACGAAAAATGCTACAAACGAATCGGTAATTGACGAAACAGAAATTTGAATTCATTGAATAGAATCTCGTTTTGTTTGGCCGTTGAAAGTTAAAATTCATAGGAATAGAACCTGTAATCGGAGGGAGCACGCAAGTTGGCGTTAGAGAGAGCTTCAGCAGCGTCGGCATGGCGCTGGTCATCGTCGAGAGTACTACCGTACTCGCTCTTGATGGACCATGAGTCAGCGGCGATGGAGCGGTCGTCGTCGGAGACGAGATCGACGGCGGAGAGGGCAACAGCTCGCGCTTGTTGCGAGACGTCGGAATCTTCCGGCTGTAAACGGATTCCGGCCATTGAAGAGAAAGTGAGTAACGTTTCTTGGTGCTGATCAGTACTATTTACTACTATTACTTGAAGGCAACGAAGATTGTGTGAGAGAGTTATTTTCTCACGTAACGTAGCGGCAGCGCCTTTATTTGCTAGTTGCACCCCCGTTTTCTCTTTGATAAATATTGCACTCGTTTTCTTTGTTTATTATTTTTCCATTTTGAATAAGAAAAAATAAAAATAAAAAATAGGAATGACGATTAATAGGATGGGATGTGATGCGATGTGACTCATGTGAAGACTGGATCCTCTCCAATGAAAGGAGAGTCTAGTGAGATCTGATCCATTCAAATTAAAACAAATTTAATGTTAAATTTAAAAAGACAGAGAATGAAGGGTGGATGAGTTCACCGGACTCCTCCGGTCCTTTGCAAATTTCACGGGAGGTTATTCTGATCCGATTCATGTGAGTGTCATAACATTACTCGCAATTTGAAAATATACTCGTATTCAAATTTATATTAGTCCGCAAAGCAATCTTAATACAAGTGTTAATATCTTTTGAGTACAACTATTCGCATTTTGACTAAAAATAAATTGATAAATTACAATATACAATATCATATCATTTTCAATTAGGAGTGATCATGGCTTTGAGTTATTTACTAGTAATCTATCAATTCAGCAAGTGTTTTCATTTGAACTCGTTCAAGTTTGAGTTCAACCCTATCAATTTCAAAAGTGGTTTGATTCAGATAACAAATTTATGATTCTAAATTTATGAACAAATGAACTCAAATTGTTCAATAAAATCGAAAGTAGTATTTTGGACATAAAGATAGGTTTACCATCAGGGGCGTAGCTATGTGTTACCATGAATGAGGTAACCATTGCTGCCCCGAAATATAATTTTTTAAAGTGAATAGGTTAGTATATTTTGTAATTGTTACCTCAATACTCAATAGTATATATTTAGCTACTATAAATATGTTTATTTGATAAAAATGAGTAGTAATAAAAAATATTAAAATATAATCGGTTGATTGATAAACGTATTTTGTCTTATTTTGGATTTTTAAACAGCTAAAAAAAAATAACAATAATTAAAAATTATGAAGACACCAATTAAAATATATTTTTTTAGATTTGACACCCTCGTAAAATATTGGCTAGCTTTGCCGCTGCTTACCATGCTCCATCAATAACATTATGCCAATTTTGGTGAACTCTGCTCACCCTGTAAATTCATAGATTAAAGGTCGATTTAACTCAATCTGTGAACGACTCTAATTTTAACTATTTTTTTAAAAGTTTTTTAATCTATAAACAATTTGTAAACATCCAAATAATAAACGATAAGTACAAGTCTAATGTCGTCTAAAACTTATATAAATATTATATTACACATTACATTAATTACTTTATCTCATTATACATTATATAAATGTTTCTATTTCATGAGCAAATTATTTTTTTGTCCATTGATAGTAATAAAAACTAAATGATAACCAAAATTTGTTTCTATAAACATCAAAATAATATTTAGAAAATAAATAATATATATGAGTCAGGATCAAATGACACAAAGGTGTCAAACTTACAAATATGACACCTACGATAATTCTTTACCGAATAATCGTATTACAAATTTAACCGTTAGATTGAACTATATTATAACGTAGATCATGTCTATAAAATATAACATTACTTATTCAAAAAAAAATATAACATTAATCAGAAATCATTTGATATGTCAATAAGACACATCAAAATTAACTCATTTTTTGAATGTTCGTAAGACGTTAATTTTGATGTATCTAATTGACATATCAAATAATTTTCGATTGATATTATATTTTATATATATGATCTATGTTATAGTATCATTCAATCCAACGGTAGATTTCGTAATATGATTATCCACTAAGAAATTACCGGAGGTGTCATAAAAAATTTGACATCTTAGTATTATTATGTTATTAAACCTAAAAAAATAGTTTCATCAAATTATTATGTGACCATGATTTTATATCTAAATTTGTAACCTAAATATTATTAAGCTGCTAAAACTCTTTTTTTTTTTTTTTTGGTAGAGGCTAAAACTCATATTTTTGTTGTGTTTCCATTATGCTATAAAATAATCATTTTTGGGTGTGAAATTTTAAGTGTTTTATTTTTGAAAAATAAATGCATTAATTTTTTTTACCAAACTACTTTTTCTGGCTTGATTAGCTTGATTATTCTTTGACCAAACTTTGTTTACACTGTATCTAAAAAAATTACCAAATTTGCACGCCTGATTGCAAATTTTCGGACAAGTTGTGCAGTCAAAATGTGTGAGGATTGTTTAGTGGCGAAAGTGGAGTGAAAAAATCGTGCTCAAAATGACAAGGTCAAAAAAGGTTTGGTTATGACTTATTAATCAAGTTTCAAAGCTATTATATGGGAAAAAAAGCCATGACATCTATTACTATATATAAAGAGGATATAAATTTTTAGGATGATTTTTTCATTATACCTATTTTACCCTTAAAAAAAACTACAAAAAAAAAAACTAAATATTTGTATATGTTGAAAAATAACTTCCACATAAAAATAGATTTTCAGTTTTTTTAATAAATAATTTTTTTTTCTCTTAATAACTAAGCACAACTTCCACATAAAAGTATGTTTTCAGTTTTTTTATAGTAAAAAATAATATATATATATATATATATATATATATATATATATATATATATATATATATATATATATTTTCTTCTTAATAACTAGCCACAACAAAAAAGGATGTTAAGTAGTTATCAATTAACTAAATTCAATAAAAAATGAGATTAAGTAGTTATTTATATTTGCACAATAGAGAATTTCAATCACAGCAAATAAAAAAAATAGAATATCGATCACACAAACGGAACGTGCCCGTTTGGCGGCTAGTAATTTATAAAGCTATCTGTCTACGGAAACCAAGAAAGATGTTAAATACACTGTAATGTACACAAACACAACATTGAAACATCAAAGTAAGCCGTCTAGAAATAATTTACATTCGGAGCGTAGTATGTACATAGAAATCAAACCATTCAACCTTCAGTTGTGACATCCATCTTCCGAGTCTGCAATTGAAACATTTCAACTATATCGGCAGCTGTGCTACATTCTTCTGGGTTTCTGTCCGACACACTGCTAATAAATCTTGGAAATCTGATTGAGATGCCTCGAGATGGATGAACTAAACCAATGGCAGCATGATGAACTGGGGATACTGTGAAGTCTGCACCTCTTATTTCCCAAACAAGTTGCGGACAAAACCACATGTCAGGTGTCTCTCCTGTTTGATAATATGGTGGCTTTTTTGACAACATTTTGTCCTCAGAAAAAAATTCTTTCATCTGCAGCGAAATATCAATCTTCATGTCAATGATGATAAAAGAATATTGCCACCAAGTCTACATTGATCTATGCAAGCAAAAGTAACATTGATTAATGACTTAAAGTGAAAGGACTGTGAAATAAAAATTACAATAATACCCTTCAACCTTCTAGACAAAATGTTTAGGGAACTTTAGAGTTAGCTGGCACAACCCACAGGGCTCTGCATCTTCTACCGTGGATACATAATTAGCATGCCCAGAATATTTTAAAGGATAAGTCAAAACTACTTTTACCTCTATGTAAAAAGAGTCCGAGAACCCAGACATCACTCGGCATACACTCTGATACTCCTCAGTTTCAGGATTGAAACATGCCATGAGAAATGGACTATACCTGCAAAGTAAAAGATTCAGATCAACAGCAGTGCAGATTCACTCACTTATGAAAAAAGATCATAAACAAAGGGCATCCAGTGCAATAGAGCGGCGGGATCCAGGGAAGGGTCAGAGTCATTGCACATCCATTGTTACATCTCTTATTTTAGATTTTGTACGAGATTGATTCCACAGTTGGAACCTCTGACCTCTACCTACAACTAGCAATAGCATCAATCACTGCATCAAGCTCCCCCACTTAAAACAAAATATCATGAAGCCGCTGAAAAATGCAAGGTCCTTTTTCTGCCACTTCCTTTTCCATTTGATGCATGTTAACAAAGTTCTATAGTATTACTTGGAAGTTCTAACGTCTGTGTCAATCCAATGAAGTTCTGAACAGAGTTATTAAAATGAGTTGCTCACCACTCAAACCAGACTCTCAATACACCAAATATATGCTCACTATGAAATACAGTTTAACCTAAACAAATTAATTTGGATGTTCTTATTTGCCCAGCCCCTTCCTTTTTACTACCTAATATCTGGCAAAAATTCTATTTTGGGTCACACCATTTAATTGTTGGGTCATCTCATGTTTGGTCAAGCCCAGAACTAAATACACACAAATTTTACTGGTTGGAAGTAACTTCTTTTATTCATAAAGTTTCAAATTATCTTTTTTTTTCTTTCCCATTTGTGCCTTTGAATGCCACGAACAGCTTGAAATGCAAAACCATTCTTGGATCTCCATCTAAGAGCATCTCCGATGGAGGGTAACTCCAATGGTTGCTTAACTTTCTTTTTGTGGGCCCAAATTGCCACATAGTATTTAAGCAATTCATGGGCAACCAAACTAAATTACTATAATGGTGATAAAAATAAGCAACACATGCTTGACACCACCAATATTATTTGGCTAAACTGTACTTTTGGTCCCTTACGTTTATTTTAGGTTTGAATCAGGTCCTTTACGTTTTAAAAGTTTCAATTTGGTCCCTCACGTTATCAACTTTTGCATTAGTTAGTCCATTACGTCAAATATTTCACTAAATTCGTTTGATTTTTACACGTGGCTGGCGGTTTGGACACGTGGACGTTATTTTGGACACGTTGGCACTATTTTGAACACTTTTTTTGGGACCAATTCCATTATTATAAGTAATATATATTATTTTTAATTATTTATTTTTACTTAGTTAGCATCCCAAATGGCACCGAACATGTCCAAAATAGTGTCCATGTGTCCAAACGGTCAGTCACGTGTAAGGATCAAACGGATTTAGTGGAAAATTTGACGGAAAGGACTAACTAATGCAAATGTTGATAACGTGAGGGACCAAATTGAAACTTTTAAAACGTAAGGGACCTGATTCAAACCTAAAATAAACGCAAGGGACCAAAAGTACAGTTTAGCCATATTATTTTTTACTTGAGATTGAGTCTTAAAACATTATTTTTAACGTTTAAGGTCCCTGGAGAGAGAATTCCTTCTACAAGCTCTGGAAGTTATTTTTACTCCACATCAGCACATTCAAATGGTAAAAGACGATAAGGTCCAAATCTTATTTTTAAGGGACCTGCTAAGGTCCCTGCACTGGAGATGCTCAATTTAAGCATTTGGAGAGCTGGTCATTTGATAGAACTAATGTAGTAATGTGAGGGGAAATGCTTAAAAATTTTATGCCAGTTTCATTGCAGTGTCTTCAACACACAAACTAGAAAGATAAATTACCATCCAGCTTTCCTTCCATTTCCATGCCAAGCACCAATTGGTACTAAATCAAGAGTATCATTTAATCCTTCCACATAATCTCGCTTGACCTATAAAATGAAACCAGGCAACATTAGACAGGTCCAATACCTCTTTCACCGTGTTTATCATGTATAAAGCAACCAAAGTCCTGTAAGACAAATAATAACCTTTAACCATTTATCAGAACGCTTCGATGGGGAATACCCAGAATCAATATCCAACGATTTCACCATAATTCCTTCACATGAAGAGCGGAGTGCATCTTCAAGGAAAGTATTTATTCTAGTTAATGTGGCTTCACATGTTAAGCAAGCATCATCAGCTTCGATCTAAAATTGAAATGTTCAGTTATGCATAAGCACATTAAATGAGCTTCACTAAAGAAACAAAAATAGAAAATAATAATAATAAACTGAAACACTCACAGTTGTTTCTTTTGCATATTCAAAATACCCAGGCCGTTCATCATAGAACAAATCCTTCAGATCTGTATAATTTCGAAGACATGAAAAACATTAATTGAAGTGTAATTATAACTTAAAGTACAATTTTTTTTTTGCCTGAAAAAACAGAAGATTCCGTAATCTAAATGACCAGATGCTTACACTTTCGTCTTTGGCGGAGAGGAAAACCAAGTAACCTGCAAAAAGTACTTCAATGGATCAGCACAGACTGTATATGAAACGCAATAACAACTGCTTAACCCAAATAATTGCGTTTGATTTGCTAAAAAATAAGAGACTGGATAAGACAACTTCAATTGTACTGTGTTTGATTTTAAAACTGTTCCTGGAACTGGACAAATTGGGTGGTCAAGGGACTGGACAAAAACTGAAATTCTTGTCCCCCCACTAAACCACGAAACAACTTTTTGTCCTCTGTACAAGTTGTCTAAAATAACAAAATACCCTTTTGTTTATCAAACATCGTACAAGACAAAATTTGCTCAATACCTTAAACTTTGTCCTGTCTTGTACTGTACATACATTTTGCAGATCAAACTAACAGTCTTAAATATTATAAAAAATAACACTGCCTATATACATCTACTTTCCTTTAACTTGAGATCAACAGTTCAATCATTATTGATTAACTGCAACACTGATTAATAAGAAAGTGTCACATTATTACCCTATTTGTTTTTCTAAATATAAAGACAAGATGATATTAATTACACCATCTTGCATACTATTCATCGATACACCAAAAATATGATAGACTAGAAGCTTATTGGTAGGGATGTCAACGGGGCGGGGAATGTGCGGAGGAAACTATCCCCGTTCCCCGCCCCGAACTGCTTTCGGGGGAATTTTTGCCTCCAT
Organism: Trifolium repens; assembly: GCA_030408175.1. Classification (NCBI taxonomy): domain Eukaryota; kingdom Viridiplantae; phylum Streptophyta; class Magnoliopsida; order Fabales; family Fabaceae; genus Trifolium; species Trifolium repens. The sequence goes on from CP125849.1 coordinate 19,533,926, forward strand.
CCCCGTCCCCACGGGGGAATATTTATCTCCATCCCCATCCCCACAGATCTCCACGGTTCCCGCGGGGATCCACGGATATCGAATATTAACAAAAAATTATATTTTTTGGTCAAAATTATGATAGTAATATGACGTTATTTTTTCTTTTTTTATTTAAAAAAAACAAATATTTTGCATCTTTATTTTATTTTAAAAAAAGAAACAACACATAATTCATTCATAAACAAAAACAAATGCAAAAGCATTTGGCTACTAATAATCATCAAAAACCGATAGCCAAAATCTTATAGCAAAATATGCATAATCATACAAAAACTCATAACTATAATATCCCATAATACATAGCAAAATAGATACTTAAAATTGTCAAATGTATATGAAAAAACCCGTTGGTAAATATTCAACCAAATTAGACAAATAAAGTCACTTCTAACAAAAATATTAAGCAATTATCCAAAGAAAAAAATCATGTCCAGCTTTTTGAGTTTCCTTGTTTTTACAAAGAATCAATATTTAATATTATTACTATATTACATATATATATATATATATATATATATATATATTATAATATATAATAGTTAAGTATATGGGCGGATTCGGGGAATCCGCGGGGACGGATGTGCATTCCCCGATCCCCGCCCCGAATTGCCAACGGGGGAGATTTTGCCTCCATCCCCGTCCCCACGGGGAAAAATCCCCATTTTCGGATCTCCGAACGGGGCAATCTCCGCGGGGATCCCCACTAACGGATGCAAATTGACATCCCTACTTATTGGGTGGATGGTTTAGCATCTACTCCTCTTTGATCACTGATTAACTATAGTATCCTGCCTTATACAACAATACAGCGACCCAAAAAGCCAATGCAATAAAAATCACTTTAGATGGTCCATGAGAATTTCTACCAAGTCTGCAACTAATTCCCATAAAATTGTGTAAAATAAAGTTTTAGATAATTACTGTTCTCCATTTGCAAACATGACATCGAAGACAAAGACACAAATGCCCACCTGCATGAACAATATAGTAGAAATAAATCCTGAGAATTAAACTAAAAGAGAGTCGAAGAAACTAAATACAAAGAAATATTAGAAATCCCCCAAGAATAGCAACAAAGGCTCAACAGTCAACACTTCTATTAAATGTAGGAGAAAATGATAGACAAAGATGTTTTAAAAACTCAAATACCACAATAGAAAGGCTAAATAGTCGTTGATGAAAATGAATACCTTTTTTTTAACAACGATGAAAATGAATACTTAAACATAGAAAAGAGAAGATATCGAAGATGCTTGTGATGAAACCAAATTTGGCATTGGAACTCTTAGAGACTAATTGCAGGAATTTTATATCTTTTAAGTTGGATCATCCTTGTCCAAGAGATAATACAACCCTCTTATTCTTTCGCAATTCCTAGGCTTACTTAGAGAAGTAGCGTTTGTCAAAAAGTCTTTTTCAATTTTCCAACAGGCACGACTGGAATGAAGCTTCAGCGAACCAGATGGAATAGATTACACCTTGATCAGTAGCCATGAAGGTGGCATGGGATTCTCACTCATTGGCACATGAAGCAATGCGTCTGTTGTGCCTCACTAGAACTATCTTATATTCCTATGGAGTTTGGTTGGTCAAAGAAAGACAAACTTCTAAGTGGGGTTGCCAGTTGGAAAGTTAAAGTAGTCGGTAGTGGGAGCACTTGAAGTAGCCGGACAAAAAAACCCTCCAGTGTTTCAGTAAAAAAAAAGATTATGTTTGGTAAGTTTCAACTAAAGGCTCTAAACTACCAAGCATATGATGCTTGATCTATAAGAAATTGTAAGCACGAAGCTCACTATCACACATACTCCTGCACCAGATCAAGTGGATAATATCCTTACCAAGCCTTTGTCTAATCCACATTTCTGCTCATTCAAAGACAAACTCAGGGTATTTACTAATTACTCCTTCTCAATCACCCTAACGTTGAAGAGGGAATGACAAGAGTACACATCATGTATTCAGTCAATACTGTATATCCTAAGTAGCAGAGTTTTAGGACACTCGTGAATACACCACTGAGTTAGCTAAGCATTGAGTGTTAGTCCGTTAGTGGTGGTTATTCTGTCACAGAGTTAGTTAGATCTGAAACTAATGTGATTCAGAACATAATTAGAAATAAAATCTGCAGATTCAGATTTTCTCTCCACAATTCTCTATTATGGAATTCTTTTAAGCATGATTGCTTTTCTGTTTCTTTTTTTCATGCAAGTTACTGACCTTTATGCTCTCTTTAGTAATTAAAGTATCTTTGCCTCCTCTCCCACGTGAAGATAGCTCCTGGAAAGACATAATCCTATATCCATTTTTTCTATCAATAGCAACAACCTGAAAGGAGAAAAACCATAAATAAAATTAGGAGGGAATAACAAAAGATTTAATTGACAAGTAATAATAAAAATTAGGCTTAAATGCACTTTTGGTCTCCCTATTTTATCTGAAACAGGATTTTAGTCCCCGCCATTTTGAAATCCGGCTTTTTGGCCCCAAGTTTCACACATTATTACAATTTTGGTCCCCAGGTTTTGGGCACAATTTCGAATTTGAAGAGAAAATGCAAAAATTAACACTCTTGGGAACCAAAATCACCACTTTTGGGACCAAAAATCATTTCTTGGATAAAAAATTTGGGTTAGGGACGAAATTGCAATGTGTTAAACTCGGACCAAAAACCTGGTTTTCAAAATTGGGGGGTGGGGGGGCTAAAATCCTGTTTCAGATAAAATAGGGGGACCAAACGTGTATTTAAGCCTAAACTTATTGTATGGCAGAAAAGAGTAATGTACCTCTGCATCGATTATGAAAGTTGATGCAACAGGCTTGCAAAATTCCTTTATCATGTCAATCAGATCAGGGAATCTCGAAGTTGATTCTTCTCCGTTTCTTGAAAAAACACGAACTGATCCATCAACCAATTTGTGAATTTGAGCTCGCTGACCATCATACCTAGGATTACATTTATCTCAGTTTAGAGAGTCATATGAAAAAGAGGTATGACTCATCCTTTTGCAAGAAAGATATAAGTAATGCCAAAGGATCTCAATATTCAATGAAATCGCTAAACTTAGAAGTATTACCAGTAGAATAAACAAGATCAGAAATTTAAATTACATGCATGAAGATATATTTTCTCATAAGAACTTTGGAGTTTAATGAGATTATACTTGTTGCACATAAAACTTAAATTAAAAGTGTTACAGTTTAAACTTTCGCATTTCTTACCACTTCATTTTTGTGCAACAATGCAAATAGTGAATGTACAATGAGCATTACCATTTTTTTGACAACCGTAAATATTCACTATATGATCAATATGCAAAATTGAGCTTACGAAATGGTCAAAAGAGAAATAATTAAGTGTAATAATGCATCAGAAACTAGCTCACACGTGTGAATGACTCTAATCCCAAACTAAGGACCAAAGAAAATTTAATGAGTCTGCCTTGCACCGCACTCCTACCTCTAAAGCCATTTTGGGGTTCAGCTAATTTCAAGGAATTTTTCCATTGATTACTGATTTCTTTTTTATTATTTTTATTCATCTCACAAATATTGTGATTAAAAAATAAGTCTACAAAGCTTTTAGCATCTGTTTTAAATTTTAATAAAATTTAATAAAGAAATGTCTGAGCAAGGCATACACTAAAATTCTACCAGATTCATCATATTAATTGCTCTATTGCTGTAGCACTCACTTTCAATTTTCAAGGCACAGAGAAGTAATGTGAATCAAATCTTCATATCACCCATTACTGTTGTATCATATATCAAAACAAGATTTTAAATGACTACTTGCTATATTGTGGCCATGGTTGTGAGCAATGAGATGTCAAGGCGGGGACATGAAGAGAATAAAGATAATAAAAGGAAAGTAACTAATAAAGAAGACATACTTATATTCACATGTAAATGCTTTATTTTGAAATAGCTTCAAAGCTTGGGGAATGCCATTGGTGATCCTACAAACAAAAAATAAAAAGGAAAAATACATTTTAAAAAAGGGTTTACCAAAGTGAGTACCCTTGAAGAAAATAAGGTTCCGGAAACTTTGCAATTGATCATAAAGCACTCAAGAAAGAGCCAATATACAAAATAGTAGACAGAAAGGGCCAACGTATGAAACAGTATATACTTTGCAAGCATAGGCTTAATTGGGATTCCTGGAACCATTGATAAACTCGAAACTGAAAACTCAATGCCTTTGTTCATGAGAGATGGGACTATGATATCCTGCATAAAAACACGATGAAAACGTAAAACATCGTGAGAATACTGCACTATTGCTCATACAAGGCCAAAACTATTTACACTACAAAATAAGACCTGTTAAGAGTCTCACATTGGATGAGATAAGGTACAAAATGTGTTTATAAGTGGTGGGCAATACTCGCCTTACAAGCTGGTTTTGTAAGGGTTAAGTTAGGCCCAACCCAAATTTTAAGAAGAGTAAAAGACCATCAAGAGAAATTAAGAACATTTTAACATGAACAAACTTATTGGATATTCACATTGCTAAAAGTCTCACATTGGATGAGATATAACCTGGAAATTTGTTTACATGTGAAACCCCAATTCTAAGATGACATGCCTATCCAATAATTTGTTGGGCCACCAGCTAGCGGGTTATTTGGGTCACACTCCAAATGTCCAATCCTGGACATGAAGGGTGAGTGCTGAGAATCCTGCGTTGAGTGTGTGTTATGAACTAAAAAATTGTTTAGAAGTGAGACATCTCTCACCTTATAATCCCGTTTTATAGTGTTGAGTTAGAACTAACCTAAATTCTAAGACAAAAATAAAATCAGCAATTACAAGTAATAGTTATATCCAACATGGTAATTATTTGGTCAAAATTTTACTACTTGCAACGTAAGCCTATAAAATTTCTGCATTCCCACATTTAACATAGGTAAGAGCAACTATTCAAATATTAAATAATTACCAAATTTGGCAGTATGTTATATGCTTCGACAACTGCCACAGAAAGGACCTGGAGAGGTGGGCAAATTCATTAGTAAAACAAAGAGATCTATTTCTATTGGTTACAAGTCATAATATTTTTTTGAACAAAAATTACGAGGCAAAAGATGAATGATAAACCTTCAACGTTTGGACCAAAAGGAATGTTAGATAAATGAAAAGGAACCAAGAAAGCTAATAATTGAACACAAATCTAGATATAAATATCTCATGAATGTGAGAGCATGGCACATGAATATTTAAGAAGTTTCTTCATTGGACTGAATTATTTATTCAGCAAAGTTTTGGGCCTATTGCATTTACCTCTGGAATCACATTTTCATTGGCCTTACATAATAATTTGGATCAAATACAGGATTATACAGAATGGGTAGGATTGGCAAACTTTGAATAACTGATGTGCTTTCTTGTTTGGTCATCTTGTGTATAATATTTTCCTTTCTCTAAGGACTGAGGAGAACTTACAATCATCTGTTCCTGGACCACTTTTTGTAGTATCTAATACTTCTACTTTTGTTGAAAAGGAAAAATTAAACTGTCACTTTCCTAGATATACAAACAGATTTAAAGGATTGCTATATTATTGATGTCCTCGTGCTTTATTTGTGCATATCTTTCATCGTAGATTCTCCAATGAGGTAATCTTATCCTATTTCCTATTGTCCCACTAAATGAAAGCTCCTGTAGACCTCTACACAGAGAATGGCATATGAAAAGTGACCATTATAACAAAAAAATAATATCGACCATTACAAAGTAAACAGAATAGTAAAATAGCATATTAATATGTAAACTTGGTCATAGTAAAACGCAAATGATTCCAGAATGGACCTGAAGCGCTGCCTTCAAATTTTCTGCCTTTCCTTCTTGGCCCACAGTAGGGCGAGAATTCATAACAACAGCATGAGCCAATGCAGGCAAAACAGTTCTGAGCATTGCCCCAATCCTCAAGTTCCTGACCTACACAAGAAGCAAATTTGAGAAGCAAGGACACTTGCATACAGAGATAAAGTCTACAAAAAAGGGGATTTGATAGATACTCCAGCCATCTCATTATAAGTGTCTCATTTGTATTTATCTGTTTCAAATTACTTGTTTTACTTTAAAATTCCAAGACAGCATTTATTAACTTCTTCCAACAATACCCGTATTCAATTAAATAGTTCATCTAACTATTTCACTACCACTTTCAACCACTAAAAATATAGATATTTTAGACTATATACATTATTTTACCGCTTAACTAATCCTTTTTTTAAGAAATGTGCACAACCCAAACGAGACAGTTATAATGAGACAGAGGGAGATAATCAGCCACCTCCAATATGTGTATATTCAGAATAGTAAATATTGAAATATGATGTGTTGAGAGAGAAGACTGTCAGTCTAGCCTGGTACTGTTATTAATGAACTTAGTCAGATTTGAGATAGAACAGTGAATGGAAATGTGTATTATGATTAACTGAATGTATAACTGTAGCATCAATGCTATATATAGTAGAACTGTTATGTAACTAGCTGAGTGCCAGCTGTAACTAAATACAGTTACTACCATATTACAACTAACTAATCTGAAAAGTTACAAAAAGATACATGACACATCACATAACAACATATAATGAAAGAACCCTTCTTTTCCATATTTGTGAACACGATAACAAATATGTGAAGTCAGAAAAGTTGCATAAAACATGACATGCTCATTTTTTTTTTTTTCAAAATCAGATAGACCTTAATCCAAAATGGTTCTACTCAACAATATATCTTCTTCTCCACAGACAATTAGTTTACACATATCAACAATTTGACTAAAATACAAAACAAATACCTAACAATATTAAATTGTAAGCCCTTAATGAGACTTGTGGCTCGCTATAACCTTGAAATGGAATAACCTCCCTTCCCTCTAAACTCCCAAGCAACCAAAAACGGGGGATATTTATTATTTACCAAGGTCCGAACAAGAAATTTGATCTCCTTTTCACGGCAGGAACGCATGAGATGAACAATGATGCCTTTCTTTCGTAATGTGCTTCCATTGCCTGTTTGTACACTGATGAGCATTACATAAGAACATGTAAAACAATAATAAAAAAATAACTAAATAGAAAATGAAAGAATTAATAGAGAAGGAAAAGCTATAAAAGCATAAGAGAAATAAATGTTACAGCTAGCTAACTACTTTTAATACACTTTAGGTCCCTTTACTTCATAATAATTATCTGATTTTGGAGCATATGTAAATAACTTCCTAATTTGTGGTTTATAAACATCACAGGACATAAATTGATATTACATAGAAAAGATAATGTCAGCAACAGGGACTGTAAAAAAGTTAATTCTAGTGACCATCTTCCTCGACATCTCTGAATCCTTAAGAACAGGTCCATCACCAAACATGATTTGTGCAATTTGGTTTTACCAATAATCGTAAAGATTCATAAAATATTTGTTCAGTTTGGTTTATAAATTGAAGTTTCAATCAGTGTTTGTGCTTCAATTTCCATATTTGCACAATTCCCATAAAATATTATCTGCAAGTCAAAAACTTCAAGTTGGCTAATTCCATATGCTATGAGCACTGAGCAGTGGCAGCCAGTCAGAGCCCTATATGACGAAGTTTCAATTTCCATTTTTTAGGAAAATTCAAAGGATATCATCTAGTAAAAAAAAACTTGAAAAAAAAAAACAACGGCCACAAGCCAATACCACTCAATGCATGCTTCAATATCGTACTCCAACAGATATCATCTAGTTAAGTCATCAACTAGGAGTTTTGTTACAAGAAGCTCAAGTTCGTGGTTCACTTAATAATATACATACATTTATAATTTAAATAATCTAAAGCGAACATTACTACCACATCTAGGGTTCATCTTGAACATAAAGTCCACAGTAACAACTCTCAACTAAACATTTAAGGAGCAAACCAATGAGTGGTATATTAAACTATACACCCTAGTAATGATACAAGTTACAATAAGAAACAGAACAGTTATTGACACCTTATCTTTCGTAGTGCAGAGTAAATATCCTTAATTAGAAGTGGTGTAGGTGGTGCGAGCAATCTCTGTGTTTGGCGACACTCTTGAGCAACATCACCTTTAAAATCCCAAATCATTACAATTATTCAAAATCTTCAACGGCTAAATAGGTTTAGTTAAAAAGCAAAAAACTATAATAATCATCCAACCAAGGTCGCCAAGTTTATTATACATCTCCCTTATTTTCAATCGATTTGTTCCGCATGCCTCTTCGAGTGCTGTAGTGACTAAACTTCCACCAATATTTAGTTCCTGCATCAATTGTATGTTGCACGGAACTTTATTAATGCATTATAACCCTCATTGCCATATATTAGACTCCTACAATTAGTGTTCAACATGCCGAATTGTCATAGGGAAGAGGCTAAAGAAACATAAATGATTAACAATCATAAATAATAATGTACAATTCCATTAAAAAAAACCTCAATAAAATGACCTTTAAACTGGCTTATGGATTAGAATTAGTACTATGAATTCCTGCTTGTACATGCCCACGTGTTATTTACCATCAAATAAATAAATATCTCCTATAAAACGACGATAAAAACAAAGAAAAGGAAATAAAAATTCAAAAGCTAAGGGATGCAAAATGGTGGGTTTTGACCACTTCTAATTCAAAAGCTAAACAACAATGAAGGGCTAAAATACAATATATCAATGGTTTTTTTTAAGAAACTCAGGTTCGACACTTTCAAGTGAAGAGAGCTTTTAAATCTTGACACAACACATAAAAAAGCACAGGAACACTATAGAGGTTGTATTTTACAAATACCGAGTTGAAATTTCAATCTCATCAAGGCTAAAGATGGTGAAAGTCAAAACTTCCAAAATATGAAGACTGGAGATAAACCTACCACATTTTCATGGTCTGCAGCAATTTTGTTTGTACATAGATACACAGCAGGAAGCACATCTTCTGGAGACAAGGCCAACAAACTGTAGAAACATTGTACGTACATAATGTTTCTCAATCAGCCAAAATACTGGAAAACTATTTCAGTATTCCAAAAAAAAAAGGGGAAATGGATAATACAAAGAGCATGATCAGTATGAAAGGACCTTCTGAACATGTTGCATAGTATTGAAGTAGCTTTTATCTTTCCTTTCTCTTCCTCAAGCAGGTTGAAGGTTCGTGCAAGATGTAAATATGGTGCAGGCTCTCCATCTCTCCAACACGCTGCTCATTTGTGGCAGTTCAGTTGTATACATATTTTACAAAAACAGATCTTGACTAAAAAGTGCAGATATAAAAAGTTGAATAATTAATTACTTATACAGAGTAAATTTAATGTGGGGAGGGAGAGAGATTAAATAAAATTAACACAAACCATGTTTCTTAGGATTGTATTTCTCAGATGGTAGAGATACATGAGTTGCATCTACATTATCTTTTAACATTCTATGCATAGAAATATCGGGTATAACTCTTAATTCTTGTGACACACATTTATTCTCTAAAGGTCTGTCAATTTTGCATTCCCCTTGAACTGCTATTTCCTTCCCACCAAGATTGCAAGCATTAGAATAATATATATCCAACGCCTTATTGATATCTCCTTTTGTGTTCTCAATTATAGTAATTACTTGCTTCTTTAATGACTCATCCCCATTTATTATTTGCATAAACTGATCAATCTCTTGCTTATACAAGTTTCCAGCATCAGTTGTCAACAATTCTTCAACTTTGGGGCTTTCATCGGGCTTTGATCCATGTTGATCAGATTGGGTATCACCAGGCATCACAGACATTGCTTTGCTGAAGAATTTGGTTATTGTTGCCTGCTTTGAACCACTTGATTCTGATTTTGCCTTGACTTTGACCTTCTTGTTTGACTTAGTTTCAGTACTCCTCTTTCTCTTGGAAGGGGATACCTGATTTGGTAATGGATGCCTTAGGTTAACCATTTTAGAGTCTTGACTTGGAAAAATGTCGCATTTTTTTGAAGTGTTGTTTGTATCGTTGTGGTTTGATTTTGAAATGGGACTGGTACTGGTGTCATTCGATGAGCAACACCTAGGTGCAGGAACTGAAGTTTGGCCCAAATTTACTTGCTCGTGGAATTCAATTTCACGTTCAAAGAAATTAGAAACAGCTTCAACGATGTTGCTCCCAGAGATGCTGATCAGATCTAACATCTGGCTTCGGGTGACCCACGTGGGCAAACAACAACTCAATTCTTGAATGACTTTCTCTTTTTCTTCATCATTTAGCAATGCAGGATCTTCTACACAAGTTTCTCCCATACAAGATGACAGACTCACATCAGACGGCTTCATTTCTTTCTCGATGCTCTTCCCTAGTTCCAGATCATCACAAACATCCTTCCCGGATTCAGGACCCACTACACCAGAATCACGCCGCTTAAAACCCCTTAAAAACTCTTGCTTGTTGGCCGTCTCATCAACCAATCCAGCAAAATACTTCCTCATTTTGTCAACATGTTTACTATCACTCTTCTCAACATCTAAACCCACAGTTGGAATAACCCTCTTCGGTTTCAAAAACTTCACATATTCCCTAAGCTCATCATAGTTCGAATGCTCGCTATACGGAACAAGATGAATCCGACACGAATCCTTAGACCTAACGGCAAACTTATCACGCTTCACTTCATAAGTCCATCCAGTAGGCACAAAACCCACAACCTTAGAGTACCCTCTCTCAATCATAATCTCTTTCATCTTAACAAAATTAGGCCTAAAATAAGGCCAAGTCTCCCCCAACACATTCCATCCAACAACATGAATATTCGTCTCTAAACAATTCTCAGTAAACTGACCACTCTCTCCATACCCAAGCACCCTCAAAACCTCCATTTTCCTAGCATCAACATGCACCTTCTTTCCAAACCTCTTAGCAATCTCAAGCAAGATCTTCTCCTTACCAACAACATAAGTAGCAACAAGAAACAAAACATCATCACCATCACAGTGATTTACAATATCAACAACATAATTAACCGACTCATCTTGCGTAGGAAAAACAAATTTAGGATGACAATAAGTAGTATCCAAAAACACAGCATCAGCACCAATAAAACAACCAAGTGCAGAATCCAAAATCATTTCACTCGAAAACCGAAAATCACCAGTATGAACATACCTCAAGGATTGATCCATAAACGGAACCTGAAAAAGGAACTGAACCGCGCCGGGACAGTGATTGGCGTCAATGAGAGTGATAACAGATCCATCAATTGTAACAGGTTGGTGAAGATTGAGAGGGTAGATGAATGAGGAAGGGATGTTGAGGATGTTGATGAGGAGGCGAGCGGTGATTGGGGAACAGAAGATGATGCCGTTGGACCAGGAGGAGGTGAGACCGGTGTAGTGATCGGAGTGGAAATGGGAGAGGAAATAGGAGACGGAGAAGTGGCCGGAGTGGCGAAAAGCGTCGATGAGGAAGCGGGTGTTGGGGATGAGATTGGAGTGAGGGATGGAGGAAGGGAGTGGTGACAGTGGGAGAGAGGGTTTAGGGAGGTTGAGGGATTGAAGAGCGGTGGTGAATAGTTGGGTGGAGTTTAGGTCTAGGGTTTGGGATTTGGATTTCGAAGCCATGAAATCGACGATGCTATGATATGCTATGGGTTAGTTAGATTTTTTGGTAGCAATGGAAATGGAATTGGAATAAGAAGTGGAAGAAGAATCATGCACATGTTTCGGCCAATGATCGGAGAAATGAGCGGTTTTGTTAGGGTTTTCTCAGTTTTCCTTTTTTTTTTTCTCCCTTTGAACGAGGTGGTTAATCTATGGCGCCAAATCTAACTTCTTCCTTTTTATTTTTTAATTTTTTTTCTTCTTATTCTTGCCTTGACTTCCCCTTCATAGTGGAAAAATACTTCCTTCCATAAGGTAGGGTTATAATACATTGAGCGGTTGATGAGTTTCCCTTAAAACCAATCATTCGAAAAAAATCCGAGTTTAATTTATGGTGGAAGTCGATGTATGTTCGAATACTTTGCTTTTTTATTAGTCATCACATCAAGGATGAACTTCTTTTATGTTTAATTAACACTTCAATTTCAATTTTCATGAAGAGGGTGGCCATGGTGGCAATATGTTCACGAGTTGGAGATTTTGAACAAACCGATCTTTTATTTTTTAATTAAACAAATAATGATTTTAATTTTAATCCTAGCCATTCAATTTTTAATTGACACATGTCATTAATCTGTTGAAAGAATTGGGTAACTGAACATATTTTAAAATGGAGCATACTCGAACTCCTACTCTCCACAGCGGGAATACCAGGCTAACCAAATAGGGTGGAGAGGCTAGTTTGAAATGTGAAGATGAAATGAAATGGCAAAAGATTAGCTTTGTTTTCCCCAGTCTGCCAAAATAGAGGAAAGACGAATAAGAAACACTTAGACTTGCTTCATGTGGTGCGATTAATTACTCTGTGGAGTCCCCTAACACTGATCACTATGCTTACATTCTAGAATTTGAGAAATTTTTGAATGATTAAATGTGAAAAATTAAGATGCATAATTTCAGAAATGAGAGTAAGTTGTAAGAATAAGAAATGAGTGATGCGGAAGAGTATGGCCAACTAATATATTCAAAAAGCAAAATTGTGGGATTTGAAGATGCTAACTTTAAGTCAAAGACCAAAATATAAGTTGTAACAGCAACAAGATATGCACGCAAGTCATTGTATAACGCCACAAACAAAATGTGATATCAGTGTATTCTAGACCTGATCAGTGACCACCAGTGTTGACTGTCGAATTGAAGATAAAGAGGCATATGGTTAGCATAAGTAGACTGGAATATGTCAAATTAGTTTTGTGCGCGCGTGCACGAGTGTGATCGAATTCTCATCTCCAAAACACATCAAAATTTAAGCTCAACATATCATAATCATATTAATATCTTTTACAAGACAACTTTGAATAAAGTTACACTAATATGTTCCGGCCTTCCGGCAAGGAAAAAAAAATCAAATGCTATCAGAAATTAATTATAAAAAGGGGAGGGCAGTAGTGAACAATCCCAATCCAAAGGGAAAGGAAAAGAAGGAAATTGTTGAAGAGAACAAGATGGGAGTTCAAAAAGGCTGATATGTAGCATACATTAGACTACACGTACTTTGCACAGGAAGGCAAATGGTAGTAGCAAGAAAATTCACTCGACAGAATACTTAACAGAAGCATAGCTCAGTTCTCATTTTCTGCGGCTTCTCTTCGATGACCCTTTTGCTGACCGCATTTTCCTTGAGTTTCCATTGTCATTTTTCTGCCATTCAAGATTTATATTAAATTTTACAGTATCAACTTAATCATTGTCTGTAACCAAAAACTTAATCATTGTCTGATAATTGAAATGCTAGTTTTCTTTACCTTATTTCTCAATCTCTTCTTATGCTGCTTTGATCCCTTTTCATTCTTCTTCGTATTATCCTAAAAAGTTTATAAAAATCAGTTTTTCAAGCATATATTAAAAATAAACTAGTTTCTTCAATTTGATAAGTCTAATATCTTCATTTGGCCAAGTTGCAGTAGAGTACAATGGACTGTTGAAGAACCAACCTCAGTATCTTCGGTTTGGATCTCTGCAACCTCTTTTTTGTTCTTTTTAAATTTCTTCTTGTGCAGCTTTGGTCCTTTGTCATTCTTCTTAGTATTATCCTAAAAAGTTTATAAAAAAAATTAGTTTTTCAAGCATATTAAATAATAAACTAACTTCTTCAATTTGATAAGTCTAATATTTTAATTTGGCCGAGTTGCAGTAGAATGCAATCAAACTGTTGAAGATCCAACCTCACTATCTTCGGTTTCATTCTCTGAGACCTCTAGGTCCTCTATTTCACCATCACTGTTGAGGATGGCCTTCAGTCTACCTTCCCTATGTAGTTTTTCAGATCGAGCATGTCTCTACAGTAATAACAAAGTCATCATTAGATCAACATTGATAGCAAGTAAAAGTTGATATTGCATCAGATGAAAAGATGGATGAAAAAAGGGTTCTCCATAAACAGGGATTAGAACAACCTTAAGTGTGCGACTAAACCAATGAACAATGAAGCCCAGATACTTTATACGACAGGGATACGATACGATAGTTAAGAGTTTATGACTTTCTTCTCAAACTATAGTACCACAAATAGTTAAGACTGATGCATAAGCATATTGAGTAACCAAAGGAAAACAAAAAAGCGCAGTACCTTTGATTGAAGATGATTCCGCAAAGTGTCCTCAGTCAAACATATAATCCGAGGACATATCCTGCACTTAAAAACTGATTTGAATTTTAAGACATAGGTGGTTGGTATATCTGCTGGTAGGGGTTTTGTTTCAGCTATGACATTAGGCTTTTCAGAGTCAGATTCACTAGGCAACTCCTTGTTAATAAGCATTTCTCTTTCATTTATAGTTCCAGCATCATCTTCACTAAGTAGAAGACCTGGAGTAATATCAATGATAAAAAAAATCATGAGATTAAGGTGACTCAAACATCCTCTGTGTAGGAAACATTTGTGAATTGTGATAATGTGCTGGTCATTGAAGTACTTTAATAAAATATATATTCAACAAAGTTTCATGACCAAATCCCATTTCATACGATACAAAAACTAAAATTTGCCCCACAGTTCCTTGACTGTACAAAATATTCAGTTATGACATCTATTGAGCCATGTAAAGATGTACCAATATGATCAAAGAACTATGATCCTATTGCAACTCAATTCCTCCCGCTACCTTCTATGATTCTGAAGGTGTCCCGTCCAACAATTTTCTCTTCTTGTCAATGACTGAAATGTACCTTCTGACTATCCACTTCCCCTAAACTATAATTAATCAAACCACTTAACTTTCTAAGAAGGTAGCGTCATTGAATGTACAAAATATTCAGTTATGACATCTATTGAGCCATGTAAAGATGTACCAATATGATCAAAGAACTATGATCCTATTGAAACTCAATTCCTCCCGCTACCTTCTATGATTCTGAAGGTGTCCCGTCCAACAATTTTCTCTTCTTGTCAATGACTGAAATGTACCTTCTGACTATTCTCTTCCCCTAAACTATAATTAATCAAACCACTTAACTTTCTAAGAAGGTAGCGTCATTGAATGTACAAAATATTCAGTTATGACATCTATTGAGCCATGTAAAGATGTACCAATATGATCAAAGAACTATGATCCTATTGAAACTCAATTCCTCCCGCTACCTTCTATGATTCTGAAGGTGTCCTGTCCAACAATTTTCTCTTCTTGTCAATGACTGAAATGTACCTTCTGACTATTCTCTTCCCCTAAACTATAATTAATCAAACCACTTAACTTTCTAAGAAGGTAGCGTCATTGAATGTACAAAATATTCAGTTATGACATCTATTGAGCCATGTAAAGATGTACCAATATGATCAAAGAACTATGATCCTATTGAAACTCAATTCCTCCCGCTACCTTCTATGATTCTGAAGGTGTCCCGTCCAACAATTTTCTCTTCTTGTCAATGACTGAAATGTACCTTCTGACTATTCTCTTCCCCTAAACTATAATTAATCAAACCACTTAACTTTCTAAGAAAAATATAAAACCTAGTAAAGGATGAAAGAAATTGTCACCAGACCACCACAAGCCCTGTTATAAGTGTGCCTAAAGGATGGGATGTCTCTTGTTCCACTCTCTTTCTCAACCATGTCTTAGTTAACACCCAAAAACTGTTGGGATTGAACACAAAATATGTACCTGGTACCAAACTTAAAGTCTAGGTTATTTAATAAAAAAAAAGTATAATCACAGCCTTCTGTATAAGTCTGATTAAAAACAAACAGTCTTCTGTATTAATTCTGTTATACCAGGGCCTACATTGCACTCTTCTAGAATCTGAACACATTTCACCACTGTTCAGGTCAAAATAACCAAATCTACAACGCTCTGCTACCACGACTCACTAGGTCACACCAGCCATGCATGAATGTGAGTTTTTCTAGCCTCCAAAAAGGAGACAAAATGGACGTGAATAAGCAGATAATAGAGAACGGTTGATCAACAAGAATAGAGCAAGGATTGTCAATGTATACATTATTAACTTTTTTAGAGCTGATGTTGGCACAAAAAAAAAAAAAATCAGAGAGTCGCGTATAGATATACTCCTTGTTTGTGTCTTGAAGCTAGAATAGAATACTTAATCACATACAAGGGGACTAATGTTCTCTAACATTGCTGATATAATACAAATAAGAAATATCATCAATAAAATTCAAAATTTGAGCTTAAGGATAATATCTCAAAGCTAACAATACAAACAAACCCTACCTGCAGAGTTTGCTTCAATAGAGTTTGCATCAATGTCATTGGCAGAACTATCCTCACTTTTATATCCTGCATTGTCAAAATAAAATGTTAAAAATGTGAAAAAGTGACCAACAATAACAAAAACTCATTTTCATTGCGTTAACATTCTAGCCCCTTCCCAACAAGTGATGATGAAAACAATAGTCAATGAGCTTCAGTCACTAAGCTTTAAGGAAGAAGCTAGGAAGAAAAACCATTTTGGAATTGGATAAACTTCTTAATAAACACTTACATAAAATAAAATATGAAAAGAACATTACAATATGGGTTATTTATTCGTCCAATATCTTGACAAAGTTAAAATTAGCTTCGCCATTTCAATTTTATGAAATGCTCTCGATTTTAACTTATCAGTAAACACATATAAGCTTATAAATACTGCTTTCATAGATCAAAAACTATAAACTTATTTAAACTGAGAAGCTTCTAAATTCTAATCCAAATTAGGCCCAAATGCAGAGTATATCTAACTAATTCTAACCAGTTCCACAATAATCTATAGCTTTCATCGCGCGTCTCAACCAGTTAAATGAAGTACAAAAACTTATCAATATGTTTGGATTGACATATTGGAGCTTATCTACTGGCATAAGCGGCACTTGCATCTGCAAGACCCGAGACTGTTTGAGAGAAGTTACGAGAAAACAGCTTAGGACATATGATCATAAACTGTTTTTAGCTTATTATCTTATCACCAAGATACCTTATGAAAACACATATAAAAAACAACTTTACTTATTTTACTTTTTGTTACAAATAACTTATACATAAGCGCTTATCATAATGCAATTCAGAACCTCATGTAACTTGTAAGTGCTAATACATCAATAAGAATACATTTTTGAGAGAGAAAAAATGCGAATAAACGAACCAGAAGATACTGAGCTAACTTCATCATCGTTATCATTATCATTATCACTGTCGTGGCTTACTTCTGCACCTCGATTATCATAATCTTCATCTGAGGATGAAGAAGAAGGATCTGAACCATCCTTATCACCATGATCAATCTTAAAGAATCTCCTCTTTATCATTTTGCTTTTGTATCAAAGGAAAACTGTTGCAACAACAAAACACGTGATTCCGTAACGAAAACTTGAAAACTATTCAGGTTACAGAAGTAAGAAACGCGAGAGGTTACTAAGCAAGAGAATGAAACTGAAGATTCTGTAAGTTAGGTGTGTGACGGAAAGAGAATACTTACACTGTTACGAAGAAGAAGTTGGCAACGACGGCGAGAGCGAAACGGGTGAAAGTCGTGAAAATGAGTCGGTTGGATACGGATAACGGGTTTACAACTTTGGGCTTCAAATGGGCGAGCCCATGTACATACTTCTACTCTTCAAAATTGCTCTTTCGTCCCTCGAGACTCTCCGTTCCGACCAAATTACCTCTAAGAATGTTTTGGATTGTCGGATTCCTAATTAAACTAATTTTAGAATGTACATTCCGAAGTGGCATCGTTTTTCAATTTTGTTTTATATTTTGAAAATTACAATCTGAAATTAACAAATCTTGGAATGTACCTTTCAAAGTGACCTTTTTTTTCCTGATTTTTTTATATTTCGGAAGTTACAATTTGAAATTAACTAAGTTTGGATTGTATCTTTCAAACCTATTTTTATTTAGGATTGTAGCTTCTAAACTATCACGGGTCCAAAATCAAAGGTATTTTTGGGTTTTTGGGAGTCTGGGAGCACTATGAGGGCCTAAAAAGCAATTTTCAACCCTTTATCTCACCAGCATAACCTATTTATAGCCTTTTTACTCTTTTCTTGTAATTATAATTTTACTTTTGTCACCCTACTGATTACTCGGCGCCCTACACCTTTCCCATTTTACATTTCCGCTACTTAAGTAGCGGATGTTATAAAAATGAAAATTTTTGAAAAATGTCGTCCGCTACTTAAGTATCGGGCGTTATAATGGCAGTATGTTTTTGGTGGTATCCGCTACTCTACTTAAGTAACAGATAGAGATATTTTGGCAAATTCGTGGGGTGCGCGAGAAAATGGATAGGATGACAAAAGTATTTTTCTTCTAATTTTACCCTCATAATGAGCCAACATTCCGCTAACACTCCTATTTTAATTAATTATAATTCTAAATAACAATTAAAACACACATACATATAATAGCTCACCACGTCATTAAATAAATTAATAAAACTAATAAATAAAATAACAATGCTTAATGCGTCAATTCAATCCAACGAGGCTTCCTTTTCATGGCATAATAGGTGTCAACAGAACAATATTGTTGGCTTATTTGAAAAGAACGGAATAACAAGTGTTTCACTCAAAAGAAATTATCGATTGAATTGATTCTTTATAAAATGAAAACTCTTATTTAGTGGTGGTTGAAGAAAAAAAAAAACTTAACTATGATTTGAATGTGGTGGTTTATCGTTATTTTGTTTAAGAGTTGAAATCAGATAATTTGATATGATTTAACTATGATTTATGACAATAAAGCTTTCGTATATAAAATGTTTGTGATCTCTCATAGTCATTCCTATCTTCTCAAGTTTGATACAACATTCTCCAATCTCCATAATCCTGATTTTCTTGTAGTAGTTGTTCGTGACACACAAGAGCTCATCCTCAAGCAAACTCAGTTTAAGAAAGATGACATAAATGCATAAAATAATATGACTAAATTCACTAAAAAAAAATATGACATAAATACATAAAATAATATTGGAAATATTCAATGATCTCAACTTGTATGCAAAGAACACTTTCAAAATGTATCTTATAGATGTAGATAAAATGCACTTACACATGGAAACATGTTTGGAGCTCAATTAGTTTACACCATTAAATGCTTTCATATATTAATTTGATTTTGTTTTAGCTATCCATGTTACTATGTTAGATTACATTACAGTACTGCCTACTAACCAAGTCAAATTTAATCAGCAGCAAGAAACATGAGACAAACTTATCCATTATATATGAATATCAAATAATAAAATATACACACAAATAAAGAAAACAAAAATACAATCAAATAATTGAAATTGACACAATTAAATATATACCTTAAGATTTTTACCATTTTGATATGAAACATCATTGTGTATTCTTTATAGGTTCAAATTAAATTGATTATTACTTCCATTCCTCCTACACATTTACATAGAAAGGAGGAGAATTGGTGTTTTAATTAATATATATTTTATTGTCAAGATTAGATAATTATACTCAAGTGTACACTAATTTAATTCTCCATGGTTACTGACTTTAACTGATCACAAAAGATCACATATCAAAAGATAGACACAGAGACTTTGAATACCTGATTATTTGCCGAGGAGATTATACTAGAAGCCTTATTGGCCAAGGTAAAGTACTAGAAACCAAATTGGCACACCAAGCACAATATTGGCTTCCATCAGGAGGAGAGTTCAAAATTAAAAAACAAAATGTACCAACCAAGGAACGTTTAAAATAAACATTGTATTAAACTAACCAATTGTCGATTGTACAAAATGAAAAATAATTACAAGTTTAAGGTACATCAAGTGGAACTAGATTGGGTAATCTTCAACCACAGGTCCTCAAGTTCTTTCTTAATCCACACTGCTAACTCGTAGTCGGACTGAAGATTCCTTAGAATTTCCGCTGTCTGATTCACTTCACCACGAAGGGCATTGATGCTGTCGACACGCTTCTTCTCCAAATTGACAAAGGCAGCAATACCAGTGTTTGCGTCAGCTAGTTCTGCCTCAGCCAAGGCCAATTGCTTCTTGAGTTGGTCAACTTTCTCTTTAGCCTTGACCTTGGCTGCCTCTTGCTGCTTTCTGTTGACTACAATCTCGTCTTTTTGTTCTTTGAGAGGAAGAAGCTTCTTCACCAAGTCCTCTTTGGAATTCACTGCTTGCTCGTAAACAGGAAGGGTAGCGGTTAAGAAAGCATTCTTGGAGGCATGAAGGGATAGAAAGTTGTTGACCTGCTCAAGAGTACTTTGGCTTGAGAGAGGCAGTCGTTGCTTGAGAGGCTTGAGTTCTTCAACTAGTCTCCTCATCTGGTCGAATGCAGAGGTGTCAGCAGAAGCAACGTCAAAAGGCTTCGACACTAGTCTCTTCAATTCTTTGAAAAGTTCCATGGCTTTGGAGTCACTAGAATCAAGCCAAGCAGTAGTGGAGGATGGACCAAAAAACGCAGAAGCTGCAGGACTTGAGTCAGTCAGCAAAGAAAGCAAGTCATCTGCGGGGTCAGTGTCACCACTACACTCTTGCTTAACCTGGTGAAGTAGGTCTTCCGTTGGATCTTGATGAGAGTCAGCTTCCTGGAAAGGCCCTCCCAAGGTGACCATTTCTTCAGGAATGACTGCTTGGTCCTTCATGACTACATCTACAGATCGAGAGACATTTGTTTGTGGGTTGGCCATCACAGTGTCAGAGACCGACCCGACAGGATCAGAAGTCGGCAAAGTTTTAACTTCCATTGCCGACAGAACTTTCTGCACAATACAATCCAACGGTTAGAGATGTCAATAAGTCATGATAAGAAAAGAAGATAGTGCGACACAGAAGAGTGCTAGGAACATTCTCTTTCCAAGACTCGCTCTCACATCACTCTCTTATTGGGGGGAAATCAACGTGGGTCCCACATTTTGGAAATGAGTCTCACATAAAGTGGAGGTACCCATGTTGATTTCACCCATAAATGTTGGAAAGAGTGTGTTCCTAACAGTTCTCATGCGACATGTTAACTCAAAAGAAATGTATTCTAAACAAAAGAAATGTCGTCAACACAAATCCACATTAAATGGTTTAAAAATTTAAAGAAAAAAAGAGTAAACTCACCTGACCCGAGTCAAAAGATTGAGTCAGAGTAGCAGTCGCCTGTGGACCGAAAAGCTTCGACTGGACTGCTTGAACTTCAGCCGACAACAAAGACTCGTCTTCAGAGGAAGTTGACCCATCTTCAGAGGAAGTTGACCCATCTTCAGAGGAAGTTGACCCATCTTCAGAGGAAGTTGACTCATCTTTAGAGGAAGCTGACTCATCTTCAGAGGAAGGTATTTTCACCACCTGGAAGAAAAAACAAATTGGCAGTCAGTAACCATTATTGGAAGGAAAAAAAAGTTATAACTGAAAATGTTGTCAACACAAATCCACATTTAATGTTTTAAAAATTTAAAGGAAAAAGAGTAAAAAACTCGCCTGTCCCGAGTCAAAAGATTGAGTCGAAGTAGCAGTCGCTTGTGGACCGCAAGGCTTCGACTGGACCCCTTGGATTTCAGCCGACGACAAAGACTCATCTGCAGAGGAAGTTGATGGGGAGGAAGGCATTTCAGACACCTGGAAGAAAAAACAAATTGATAGTCAGTAACCATTATGGGGTAAAAAAAGTTATAACTAGGGGAAGACCATTTGTTTTACCTTCCTAGTCCTTGATGCCTTCTTAGTCTTTGATGTAGGAAAAGAAGCAGTACCTTGGTCACCAGCCTGCATATACCAAAGGGATTAAGTAATAATGTTGACTTAAAAATGGCAGTACTGCCGCTCCTAGTTGACTTAAAAGGGAGGAGTTGACCCAAAGGCACAACTAAAAACAAAATACATAATTGGTCAAAAATGACGATACAGTTGAAGAAAGAAAGAAAAAGAAAGGAAGAAACTAAAGAGTACCTTGATAAATCATTGTAGTCACAATGGAACCAACCTCTAACCTGCCAGAAGGAAACCTCAAACCGACAATAAAAGGTAAACCTCCTTATGAAGTTTATTAGACAGGTTGGTCCTAGAATGATAAGCCCTTTCCAGGGGAAGAAAGTTACCTGCATCAGTCGGTTGACCAGAAATTTGGTCAAACCAAAAGATGCAAACAACATAAGCACTGGTTTAGGATAAGGAACCTTTTTGAAATTCGGAATTAAATGCTGCTCATCCTAGTGGCTATGTATTTCAAAATGTTGTATGTCATCGTGTGCCTTTTAAAGTATGGCCAAGACTTCATTAACAGTTTTAATGATTACAACGACCGTTGGGGGTCCTATTTAAGCCTATAGTGACCACAACAGGATTTCAGTAGTGATGACAAGGAATGGCTGACATAAACCCATTTGTCAGGCACAAGGACTAGGGAGGAGCATACATGTGACCAGAATTGAAATTTTGGGGGAACTAGCCGATACATTATGTCGTCAAAGAAAATGCAGGATCAACGGGATCAATGGGTTTGGTAAGCCAAGGAGGAGTGAAGGACCACTGGAACGAGCGACAAAAGGTTGGAAGTTTATGTTAGACGAAGAAATATTGAAAAACTACCAAAAACAAAATGGACAAAGTTGTATTGGTCACGACCTTAAGCCGGCTTCCAAACAACAAAAGTAAAGTGAGGACCATAAGTGATATCAATTGCGTCGGATCAAAGTTCTAGAAAATACAGCATTGGACCAAAGTTGGACAAGCCAAATTGGACCACCAACATTGTTCTTAGTCTTACTTTTTATATTGTTAATCAAGTCATACATGGTATGAAAGAAGTCGGAAAGAATGAAATGACTTAAGGACAACTTTTTGACATGCAAAAATGAGGCCATAGGAATGAGTGCTTTGGTAACGGCCAAAGATTTCTTGCAAAAAGACATGTACCGACAGCCAAAGAACAAAAAATGCGACATGGTCTTTTTTTATGAGGGTTTGGCAGTATTGGTAACAGACTTCTTAGAAGTCATTGAAAGGTTGTGAAGACGAAAAAAATGCTTGAAGAAGTATAAGAATCGAAGAGGCAAGAAAGATTTGAGAATGAACGAAGAAATTTGGGCTTGGAAATGTGAAGTATTTAAATTAGATGCAAAAATTGAAACAACTAGTCTCAAGTTCCCAAAAGGTGGATAATGATGACCCTATTTGGACACATAGTTTAAAGGAGACGATGGTTGAGTTGAAATGAATGTTCACATGATGGCTAAGCACTAAGAGACACGTCACAATATTCACGCCTTGCGAATCGACGGGTTTAATAACAAATTTGTTCCTTCCACTAGAAGGAAATAACCAAAAACTTAGGGGGCATTTGTTAATGTCAAAATTTTAAGACACCCAATTGATAGTTCGCAATAGCTTCGTGGGTATAAATAAATAAAAAAAAAAAGTAATGAAAACAAGTGAACAAGAAAAATCATGGTCGATACAACATTGAGTAAGCACTTGGAAGATACAAGATAGTTGACATCAAGTAGAAGAAACCAAAAAGTGTCAACAACCAGATGCAAATTCGACAAACCAACACATATAAGTGTTAGTCAGCCTTTAATTACTCTAGACTTTGACTTGTAAGAACCTCATTTGTTTTGACTAGTAATAAAGAGATAACAATAAAGTAATTACCAATTCAATATTGTAGGCTTGCATAAACTTTTCATACACCGCTCTCTCTTTTTTGGCCTTAGTAATGTATGGAGCCTTCTCCTGAAATACACATAAACAACAAAACCATATTAGATATTAAAATCAAAGTATCAAACATGAACTAGCATTTTCAAAATTTCTTCAGTTAAACAGAAGCAAATTACTCACAGCATTAGACATCGATTTCCATTCTGCACCAGCAATTTTTGCACACTAATTGAAAATCCACTGCAACTCACGTAAGAGAACTCGAACAGCTTTAAAATTTCAAAAATCGAAAAAGATGAAAGTAAAACTAGAGCACACAACTCACCTCAATGACAAAAAATGTCTGGGAATAAGTTCCCTCCTTCCTGAACCTCTCTCTGACATCCTTCCTGCAACCAGAACAAAAAAAACAACAATCAGCGATTAATCCACATTCACCGCAACAAACTCGTTATGTTCAACGAGAACAAAAAAAAACATGGGAAGCTTGATACTCCAAAATTGTCCAAGTATCTTGTCAGATACCATATCCGACACCGATACGTGTTTGATACTTCTCAATAGGTATTCACTATTCAGTGCATGGGATACGGCTACGGATCCGGATTGCATGCAGTCATGCATTCAGGACAGATTTGAGCATCAGCCATCCGATTAAGATCGGACAGTCCAAATTTAAAACAGTCATGTGGTTTGATCAAGTCTTCCTTCAATTTGGAAGGTCCGATCATGATCGGACGGCCAGATCTGTCCTGACTGCATGCAGTTTAATTGCATGCAATCTGGATCCAATACGTTAAAGGCAGGGTCTTTTAATTATTATTATTATACTAAGAAACAAAAATATATAACATAGTATATGAGTAAGTGTCACTTGTTTTGATAATTTCAGAATGTGAATGTTTCTCTATTATCAATTTTAATTATGTTTATTTATTTTATTTTTTAAAGTATTTTGGTCTCATCGTAGGGAATTAAAAACAAAATTTGAAATATTTATGGGGATCGTAAACTTATTTAACCTAACCCTATATTAAATTTTAAATTTTTCCCATGTCTCTGTATTCATATTACCAGTGTCGTATCAAGTATTTGGACTTCACTAAAAAAAAATGTAAACATTCAACAAAACAACAACAACAATATAAAAAAAAAAAACTAAAAACAGAAGCATATGGAAACAAGTTTCAGTAACGAAACTTACATGAAAAGAAAGAAAGCACTCGGAGGCCTCCTCGGCCGATTCTTCTTATTTTTCTCCCAATACGTTGTACCGGTTCCATCTATCTCGAGCTTCAACCTAAGAAGAAAAAAATCAAAACAACGAATGCGTGTTGAAAGGTTAAAAGCAAGAAAGTGAATCTAATAATGCAAGAATATACTCACCGGTTATCGGCGGGTTTACGCATGGCGACGGTATTGGTAGTGATAAACCGGTGACAGAGTCACAGAGAAGAGTGAGGGTTTTTTTTTTTTAGAGTGAAGTTGGTTTTGTAAGGAAGAACAGAGAGTTTGTACAGTACTTGGTCTGTGTCGTTTTGAGTGAGTTGTTTCTAATTCCATGTACAGTAGTACTGCTAAACAAAATAAAATAAATGGTTAAATAAGAAAAAATACAAATTGTCCTTGATCCATACAATTTATTAATCACTTTGATCTCGGAGTTAAAAATAGTCGTTAACATTATAAAAAAACTGATGTGGTATTTTTTAGGTGTACGTGACACGTAGAGTTACACATTTGTAGGATAAGTGGAGGGATGATGTGGCTCTGTTTGGTAAAAATTAGCGGATAGCTAATAAGCTAGCTTATAGCGGGTGAGCTTATAGCGGATAGCTGATAAGCTAGCTTATAGCTTATAGCGAATAAGCTTGCTGATTGAATTTGTAGTGTTTGGTAAAATTAACGGTTGAACTAGCTTATAAGTATGAAATGACATAAAAAAGATATGTCTAATTAATATTTTATTTTTTTCAAGTAAGATGATAGGAGTAAAATTTGAAGAAAAGATAATAAGTTATAAGCTCATAAGCTACTTGAAATAGCATTCGAAAAATAAGCTATAAGCTTTTTTTTAAAAACGGTTACCAAACAGAGCGTTTAGCTTATAAGCTAGCTTATTTGGCTTACCAAATAGAGCAAATATTTTTTTTCCTTTCATTTCTTCATCTTCCTCTCTTTCTTTTTCATCTTCTTCATACATTTATGAATAAAACTCATGATTTTAAACCCAATTTGTAAAGAATAAATCATTTGCACCTATTCATTCACCTAAAAATCATCTATAAACTAGTTCTAATTTCCCCTATAGAATTTGCATAACAATAAAATTTAAAAGATGGATAAGCGAAATGAGTTGTTGTTAGGTTATTAAATGTATGAAAAAGATGACGAAGAATGAACGGAAGAAGATAAAGAAATGAAAAGAAAAAAAAGTATGCATAACAATAAAATTTGAAAGAAGAGAAAGCGAAATGGGTTGTTGTTAGGTTAGTGAATGTATGAAGAAGATGAAGAAGAATGTGCGGAAGAAGATAAAGAAATGAAGAGAAAAAAGCATAACAACAAATTTTGAAAGAATAAGTGAAATGAGTTCTTGTTAGGTTAATGAATGTATGAAGAAGATGGAGAAGAATGGGAGGAAAAAGATAAAGAAATGAAGATTAAAAAAAAAAAAAGTAAAGTCATTTTAGTCTCTGGCCACATCATCCATAAAAATAGAATGACAGCGAGTCGCATATTGAGGGACCAAAATTGCTTTTTCCCCTAAATAATTCATCTTATGTTAAAAAAGTTCTAAATTTTTAACAGAAATGTTCTTATAATATTATAAACATGAATATAAAAAATTATTCAAAAATGTGAAAGTGTACAAGAGTTTGATTAAAAGTATGGATTAAAAGTTGTGATAGAAAATTTTCCAAGACCAAAAAATGCAAAAAAAATCTTTAGAAACTAAAAACGAAATTTTGAAAAACTCTAGGGGCTATTTACTTATTTAACCCTAAAGTAAATAATGCATTTCATAGGCTAAATAAATAAGGATTGAGCGTGACAATTTAATTCAATTTTTTTTTTTAAGATCGGACGAACGGTATGCTAAGGGCTGGATAAAAAGTAGAATTCTTGTTCCCCACTAAATCATAGGATAATTTTTTTATCTTATGCACAAATTATATAATTTAGAAAAATAATTTTTTGTCCCCCAAACATCCTACTAAACAAAATGAAAATTATAAGTCTCATTTGAAATGATACTCACAAATATATGTAATAAATTGTCAATAACTTTAAATAATACCAAAAAGGTTAAACAATTTGAAGATGGTTTAAGATACAAAGTACAAAAACTAAGAATAAATTGGACATTGTTAAACATTTTTTTTTCTTCTGTATAAGTTATCTAAAATACAAAAATAATCCACCAAACATCGTACAAAACAAAATGAAAGTTAGAAAGCCTAGCAAGATCTCAAAGTTGATCTTGAAATTTTTTCATGAGTTTCACAACAATGGTCGACTGGTTAAAGGAGTGAATTGCACTTTCATTGTTCTCATTCCTAAAATTGAGGTGCCTCTTGAAATTGTCAGATTATAGACCTATCTCTTTGGTAGGTTGCATTTTCAAGGTGTTGGCTAAGGTATTAGCTAACAGACTCAACAAAGTTGGCGGTAGTGTTATTTGGGTGATTAATCGGCGTTTATATAAGATCGACATATTTTAGGTGGGATATTGATTGCTAATGAGGTTGTGCATGAAGCAAAGAGTGAGAAGAAATAATTGCTTATATTTAAAGTGGATTCCGAGAAAACCTACGATTCAGTGGGATAGAGTTATTTACTCTATGTTATGCACAAGATGAATTTTCCATTAAAATGGCGACAATGGATTTCTGAATGTATCCGCACAGCTTCAATATCAGTATTAGTCAATGGTAGCCCCACTAAAGAATTTTATTTTGAGAAGGGTTTGAGACAAGGAGATCCTTTGTTGCCGTTTCTATTTCTTATTGCGATAGAAGGTCTGAATGCCACGATGATGGTGTCGACGCAGGCTTCACTTTTTACATGTTTTCCCGTTGGGAAAGACTTGCTTTTAAGGTGTCCCGTCTTCAGTTTGTTGATGACGCTACTATTTTTTATGAGAAAAGTTGGGTGAACATACAAGCTGTAGTTCTTCTGAGATTGGCTGCATCATAAGGCTAAAACAACTTGGTCAGAGTGACTTAACTGAAGCACCAATGCTAAAGTAATTAAGTCTAAACCACTTGTGCATATTGAAGATGTGCAGATGCCACATGTTGAACAAGATGTCCTAGAACATCTTGTCACTGGGTTCAGAACATGTTAAGGCAACATGTCGAACAAGATGTCCCAAGACATGTGGGTAGGACATCTGAACCCAGTTTAGCTTAAAGGATAATGCTTATCCATTAAGCACGCGTGTTTGTTTAAATTTGAATGAAGCGCGAATCTTTAAGTAACAAGCTGAGATTAGGATTAATGATGAAGTTTGTTATTAATTCTAAGTGTTAGATACGATCGGATTCATATTTAATTTGTGGATAAAGATTAATTCTTTTATCTTATGGAGTTTGTTTTTAAAACAAGTTTGTTTTAAAACTAACCCTTATTGTAGTGCATCTGAAAGACTGAAGATTATCTAAAGACTTGCACGCCTATATAAATGACTCAACATAGAGCTTAAAACTCAACCCACAATAACTGAAGATTGTGAGTCCAAAGCTTTGTGCCTATTGTGCAAAGCATTAGTGGTTCCTCGTATTGTTCTTGATACTTGGTAACTTTGAGTCGTTGAATGTTGTCATTCAACTCAGTCTTTTAAACTGTGAAGTTTAAAGTTGTCGTCACTTGGGATTAGTGATTAGAGGGAGTTGGGTAGGTTCTCATATTCAGGGGGGGTTAGCCCTTGAGTAGAAGAATACTAGGATTAAGAAAAGGCATACATGCCAATAGGTGTTTGGTGTGGTTGTAAGACTAAGTATTAATTCAGAGTAGTAGTGTTCACTTCCTGGATTGGTATCCTCCAGAGTAGGGCTATTTGGCGCCGAACTGGGTTAACAAATCACTGGTGTTATTTATTGCTTTTATTTATTTACTTCAGTACTGCAATAAATCGTGATCCTCATAACCAATTGTCGAACCGGTTGTCAAGAACATCTGGACTACAGACACATTGTCCTAGACATTGTGTACGACATCTGTCCTGCCAGAGAACAGAATTTCAATTGGCATCAGAGCAGGCACCCTAACCTGCTGGGTGAGCTCCAGGGAGATATATTTTGTTCAAGATGGACAAGAGAGGATCAATCAACAGACCACTAGTCTTGGATGGATCAAATTATGATTATTGGAAAGCAAGAATGGTTGCCTTTCTCAAATCCATGGATCTAAAAGCATGGAGGGCAATTATCACTGGGTGGAACCATCCAATAGTCACAGCAGCAGATGGCTCCACAAACCTAAAAGGAGTAGCAGATTGGAGTCCAGAAGAAGAAACTGAGGCCAGTGGCAACTCTAAAGCACTCAATGCCATATTCAATGGTGTTGATGAAAACATGTTCAAGTTAATCAACACATGTACTGAAGCCAAACAAGCCTGGGAAATTCTTCAAACTGCACATGAAGGAACCTCTAAAGTTCGAATGTCAAAGCTGCAACTTCTCGCCACAAAATTTGAGAACTTAAGGATGGAGGATGAAGAAACTATATCTGAGTTCAACACTAGAATACGAGATATAGCAAATTCAACCTTTGCCCTAGGTGAGAAGATACCTGAAGAAAAACTAGCCAGAAAAATCCTTAGATCACTGCCTAAGAGATTTAATACGAAGGTGACTGCAATCGAAGAATCTCAAGATTTGAGCACAATGAAAGTTGATGAACTTATTGGCTCATTACAAACCTTTGAGATGTCTCTGGATGATAAACCAGAGAAGAAGATGAAGAACTTGGCTTTTAAATCTGAGGAAAGCCAAACTGATGAAGAGTTATCAGAGGCATTAGCTTACCTTACAAAGAATTTCAATAAATCTTTGAATACTTCTGAGGAGAATACTTCTGAGGAAAACAAAGAAGTAAAATGTTTTGAATGTGAAGGATTTGGACACATCAGACTAGAATGTCCAAACTTTCTCAGGAAGCAGAAAAAGGGAATGGCAGCCACCTTATCTGATTCTGAGGAAGAAAAAGAAGAAGGACCAACAAATAAAGCCTTCACTGGAACTTTTGAAACCAGCAGCAACACTAGTAATGAAGATCTCCTACAAGAAGAATTGGATGAGAAATACAATAATCTCACCATTAAATGGGAACAATCTTGTGAGCTTATAAGAAGACAAGATAAGGAGATGGAGAAACTAGCTCATGAAAAGAAAGCACTAGAGGCTTCTGCAGCTGACTTGAGAGAACAGGTCACACTGCTTGCTCAAGAAAGGGAGGCATTAGAAGCATCAACAGCTGCTTTAAGAGAACAAGTCACCCTGTCAAACTCAAAACTCACCGAGATGACAAAATATGTGAGAATGTTAAACAAGGGAACTGACATGCTTGAAGAAGTCCTTGAGTTTGGTAGAAACCCAAGTGACAAGAAGGGGTTAGGGTATGACAACTACAGCAAGGCTCCTGAGAAGAAAATTCCCCCAAAGAATAACTCTCAGGACCAGATGTCAAACCACAAGTCTCAACATCAGTCTCAGGACAAGCATAAGAAGACAGGATCCAAACCTCAACAACCTGCTAGACAAAAGAAACAGGTGACAAAGACACATCATCTGACTCAACACAAACAGAAAAGGTTTGAACAAAGGTCTCAGCCTCCAGCTCAACAGAGGAAGCACATGCCAGACCACATGTCTCAACATCATGTTCAACATGTATCCTCTCAATACAAAGAGTATAAGGGACCACTGAAAAGATGTAAACACTGTGGAGAAACTGGACATCTAATCTCAGAATGCTTCCACCTCCATGGCTACCCTCAGAAGCCTAAGTCACCAAGTCAGAACAGGAAGAAGACCCTATCTCAAGGGATGAAAAACAAAGAAGTTCTAACTAAAGTATGCAAGCCAACACCACCCCAACAGGCTCATACTCCTCTAAGAATATCTCCATCTAAAAATTGGTATTTTGACAGTGGGTGTTCTAAACACATGACTGGAGATAAAAGATACCTTAGAGAACTAAAGTCTCACTTAAAAGGAAGTGTTACTTTTGGTGATGGAGTTAAAGGTAGAGTCATAGGCATTGGAAAACTAGCTGGTCCAAACACTCCATGCCTAGATGATGTTCTACTAGTTGAAGGTCTCACTGCAAACTTGATTAGCATTAGTCAACTATGTGAACAAGGACTAAAAGTGCACTTCAATAACCATGAATGCACCATAGCAAATGATCAAGAAGTAGTGATGAAAGGGAGAAAGTCAAGTGACAAATGCTATACTTGGACACCTCAAGACAATGGTCCAGAAATAGCTTGCTTGTCTGCCAAGGAAGAATTTAACAAGATGTCCCACCAGATGTCCCAACATTTGTACAACGGACAAGAAGCTGAAGAGATTTTGGTTGGGAGTGTAAGAGTGCCTCTGGGTATTCACACGCTCAAAAACGTGTCATAGGCATTATAGAGGTAACGTGTAGAGTAAAGAAACGTTAAACATCTGCACGTAAAAAGAGGTAGCCTTAAGTTCTCAATCAATCTATAAAATGCTACTAGGACCTCATATGTGACACTACCAAACGTCTCAACATCTTGTCTAACATCCTTCTCAAAAATCAGAAACTCATTCTTCTCAAGAACCCTCTTCAACAATGTCTCAACAATCATCTAAGAACAACAACTCAAATCCAGATGATTCAAAGACGCAAACAGAAGAAGCATCCTCTCAAATGCCTAGGGTTTCAGACCTATGCGTTGATCAACAAGGGGTTATCATCAACGCTGTACCAATCAGCATGATTCCTCCAACTGAAGGCGAAATCAAGAAGAAGAAATCCAAAGGTTCCTCAAAGAAAAAGAACCCTAGAAAAACGAAGGATCATGCAACTAGGAATGACAAAATTCAGGAACAAGAGTCTTCAAAACCTGAATGTCAACCTTCTGAGAATCAAGAATCACCAAAGAAACCAGAAGGGCCACATGTCAAGCCATCTGATGAACATCAAGACAAGACTGCTGAGGAGATTTCTTCACCAACCAACAACATTCCTTCATCAGAAACAACCACCAACATCTTCTCAGAACATCAGGAAGAGGATCCCAAGTTGGATCAAACTACGCCTTCAGAGGAGGTTCCAGCACCTGATGTAGAACCACATGCTTCAACATCTGGTCATAATCCAACTCCTGAACAAGAAGTTCAAGATCAAATTTAAGAAGATCAAGAAGATGAAAGTGAGGTTCCTCTGGCTGAGATTCTTCAGAGCATGAAGAAAGGAAAACAACCTCAACAAAACTTCGAAGAGGAAGACTCCGATGAAAGCGAAGGAGTACGAATTAGCATTCCAGTCAAAGGGATAACTAAGACATATAAATCTAAGCAAGTGGAAGCACCAATCACTGAAAAGAAAGGGAAGAGAAAGGCAGAGAAGAGAGCTTCTGGAAACAAGAGCACAAAGAGGAAGAAACAGGTCGCTACTGTCGGTGACTCTGAGTCTGATGTCGAACCAAATGTCCTAGACATCACGACCTCAGGGAAGAAAAGAATTGGAGGAAGAAGAATTCCTGCAAACATCCCACCAGCACCAATGGATAGGGTTTCCTTCCATTCTGAAGAAAGTGCTCAAAGGTGGGGGTTTGTTTACCAGAGAAGAATTGCTCAAGAAAGAGAGCTTAATCAAGAAGCTCTAGAATGCAAAAAAATCATCGAGCTTTTGGATGCAGCTGAGCTGATGAAGACTGTGAAGAACTTGGGCAACTGCTATGAGATGCAGGTAAAAGAATTCATTGTAAACATCACCAGTGCTTGCAGTGAAGGAAGTAAGGAATTTAGAAAAGTTAGAGTCAGAGGAAAAGATGTTAAGTTTTCTCAAACCATCATCAATGAGTATCTGGGGAGAAATCCAACCATTGAAGGTGACGAAGTTGAGTTAGTTAAGGAGGTGACTAAGGAGATTACTGGGGGTCAAGTGAAAGAATGGCCTAAGAAAGGATTGTTGTCTACAGGATGTTTGAGTGTCAAGTATGCAATTCTCAACAGAATTGGAGCTGCAAACTGGGCACCAACCAACCATGGCTCTGGGATCACTCCTATGCTTGCAAAGATGATCTATCTCATAGGAACAAAGAGAAAACTCAACTTTGGTGATCATGTCTTCAACCAGACCATGAAGCATGCTGAGACATATGCAGTGAAGCTACCTATAGCATTCCCTTGTCTGATAACTGGAATGATCTTAAGGCAGTACCCAAACATCCTATACTCTGATGAAGTTCCAACTAAGAAGCCGCAAATCCTGAGTTTTGACTACAAGCTCTTTGCTGGTACACATGTCCCAGACATTGTGTTTCAAAAGACGAAGGAAGCTGCTGAAGCATCAGGCTTTATGCCTAGAGCAAATAAGAAGGATGTACTTGCTGAACTGATGCAAATATCCAAGACCTTGGGAGAAACCATCAAGACCAGCACAACAAGAAAACAACATGTGGACAATATGATCAAGTCCATACAAGATGCTGATGCTGAGGGAGAAGAGAATGATGAAGGTGAAGATGGTGAAGAAGCAGAAGAAGTTTGAAGAATAACAACTGGGTAATATAGGAAATACGTACTTTTGTAGTTTTCCTTTTAAGTTCTGTTCTACTTCTTGTAAGTATTGTGGCCTACCAAATGTCCTAGACATTGGAGGCTTTGACATCCGGCACTTATGTTAGTGCACTTTTGTAAGCTGTTCCGTTTCTCTTTTAATCAATGAAGTATTTTCCTTTAAACCTTTGTCAAATTATGGTAAAAAGGGGGAGAAATAAATTGATGATAAGAACAACTCTTTGGCAAGTAGAATCTTCTCTTGCTTTACGGATGAAAATGGCAAGCTTTAAAAAAATTAAAAACAAAAAGCTATGCTTATTAAGTGTGTCCAGAAGCATAATTAAAATGCTAAAATTGAACCTCTAAAAAGTCTAGTGAGTCTTGATCACTCTGATTAAGTACTTTCCGCTGCAACTCAAGACTTTGGTTCACTAAGTCACTAGGTATCTCATCTCTGGACTTAGAAAATTTATTGTAATGGATCATATGAAGACAAGACTAAGATTGTCTCATAGTCAAGATTAAAGAAATCTTGAAAATTGAAGACACACAAGATTCTGAAGATCAAAGACCTTGAAGACCTGAAGATTTCAGAACAGAAGATTGCATCAACAGAGATCAATTTGAAGATTGAAGAATTTGAAGATTGGAGACTGAAGAGTGCACATTCAACAAAGTGGTTTGTGGTTGTTTTAGCCATAATTTGCCAAAGGGGGAGATTGTAGTTCTTCTGAGATTGACTGCATCATAAGGCTAAAACAACTTGGTCAGAGTGACTTAACTGAAGCACCAATGCTAAAGTAATTAAGTCTAAACCACTTGTGCATATTGAAGATGTGCAGATGCAACATGTTGAACAAGATGTCCTAGAACTTCTTGTCACTGGGTTCAGAACATGTTAAGGCAACATGTCGAACAAGATGTCCCAAGACATGTGGGTAGGACATCTGAACCCAGTTCAGCTTAAAAGATAATGCTTATCCATTAAGCACGCGTGTTTGTTTAAATTTGAATGAAGTGCGAATCTTTAAGTAACAAGCTGAGATTAGGATTAATGATGAAGTTTGTTATTAATTCTAAGTGTTAGATACGATCAGATTGGTATTTAATTTGTGGATAAAGATTAATCTTTTATCTTATGGAGTTTGTTTTTAAAACAAGTTTGTTTTAAAACTAACTCTTATTGTAGTGCATCTGAAAGACTGAAGATTATCTAAAGATTTGCACGCCTATATAAAGGACTCAACATAGAGCTTAAAACTCAACCCACAATAACTGAAGATTGTGAGTCCAAAGCTTTGTGCCTACTGTGCAAAGCATTAGTGGTTCCTCGTATTGTTCTTGATACTTGGTAACTTTGATTCGTTGAATGTTGTCATTCAACTCAGTCTTTTAAACTGTGAAGTTTAAAGTTGTCGTCACTTGGGATTAGTGATTAGAGGGAGTTGGGTAGGTTATCATATTCAGAGGGAGTTAGCCCTTGAGTAGAAGATTACTATGATTAAGAAAAGGCATACATGCCAATAGGTGTTTGGTGTGGTTGTAAGACTAAGTATTAATTCAGAGTAGTAGTGTTCACTTCCTGGATTGGTATTCTCCAGAGTAGGGCTATTTGGCGCCGAACTGGGTTAACAAATCACTGGTGTTATTTATTGCTTTTATTTATTTACTTCAGTACTGCAATAAATCGTGATCCTCATAACCAATTGTCGAACCGGTTGTCTAGGACATCTGGACTACATACACATTGTCCTAGACATTGTGTACGACATCTGTCCTGCCAGAGAACAGAATTTCACAAGCCATTAAAGCTATGTTGTTGTTATTTGAAACAATGTCGGGCTTGAAGATTAATTTTCATAGAAGTCTATATTGGTTGGAGTGAATGTTTGCGACTTTTGGTTAGAGGGGGCTTCATCTGTGTTAAATTGGAAAATTGGAAGGACTCCTTATAACTATTTGGGGTTGCCCATTGGAGGTAATCCTATAAGACTTTCGTTCTGGAAACCGGTAATCGATTGTATCAAGTCTCGCTTATCAATCTGGAATTGTCGCAATCTATGGGGGGGTTGTCCGATTCTTCTCAAAGCTTCTTTGTCCTCGCTTCCGTTTATTTTCTTTACTTCTTCAAGGCTCCCATAGGTATTATTTATATTGTCGAATCTTTCTTTATTTTTTTTTTGTATGGTGGGGATGGAGAGTCTAGGAAGGTTCATTTGATTCATTGGGATAAGGTGTGTTTGGATAGGAGAAGAGGGGGTCTTGGTGTTAGAAGGGGTCTTGGGAGTCAGTAGGCTTGCAACAATTTAAAAAACAGGGCAAGATTGATTTATGATCTTGAACCTTTAAGTTAGCCCGCTTTGCTTTTGAATGGGCTTAAGCAGGGCAGCCAAGTCGTCTACTTTGTCACCATTAGGAGTGAGGGAACGAGATGTGTTGTCTTTTAAATTCATTAAAATTTAATGGTTAAATTATTTTTCGGTCCCTTGACTAAATTGTTGGTTTTGTATTTATCTTGTAAGTAATTTTCATTCTACTTAGGTCCTTTAACTATGTCTCCTTAGTCACAATGGTCCATTCAATTAATTTTTAACCTCAAATGTATAAGGTTAATCAACATCGTAGGTGGACAACCAAATACCTCAATATTTTTATAATCATAACCATTTGATTTATTTTGTAAAAAAAAAATAGATCTTGTAAGTTTATTATATCTAATAGTAAGCCACCGTTCAAGTGGGGATGCAATCCGAACTAATCTATTTAAACTCAAAGTGATTTAGTTCTGTTAACGGGATTATAATTATAAAACTGTGAACTTGTAGTGAACCTGTTTAAATAATTTGTTACTTTTTTTTATGATATATTTTAATATTTTTATCAACTTCTCTTCACTTAAAAGGAGAAGTAAGGTCAAACACTCTTTTAGAAAAAATATACAAAAAATAAATAGCTTAATTTTATAGAAGAAAATAGATTTTTAAAAAGTTAAAAATACTAACTTATTTTTGTTAAATCATGAGAGGGCAAATCATTTTTTTTTCTCTCAATACTTTTCATTGAAAATCATTTTATGAGGGATGCTATATTCATGTTTGTTCTAGTGAACAAATAATGGGGGTGGTAATTATATGGATTGTATAAATTAAATGTGTATTTCTCTAGATATGAAAAATTGTGAACCCCTTACAATGAAGCTTAAGCTCCTATTTATAGATTTTTACAAATAACAGTTGTCAAGGACCACGATCATGGATACCCCATGATTGCGGTGGTTTCTTCCTCTTCCTTCGTTTCTACATGGTGGTGATGGGCGGTTATTCTCTGATTTCGGTGGTGATCATGGTGGTAGGGGGTGGTTACCCCCCTCCACGTACTCATATGCCTGTTGAATCTTTTTGATTATCAGTTACAGTTGAGGCGAGGGCGCCGTCTACTTGGCGTGTCGCCATTGAATAACTTTCCCGCCAAGTTTAATTTTTTGAACTTCATGGGCTGGATGATTGGGCCATCTTGTTATTGGGCCTATGCCATTTATTTTTGGGCCCCAGTCCAGTCCAATGTTCTATTTTTCTTTGGGCATCACATATTCATGTTGCGTAAACAAAAAAAAATCAACATTTAAATCATAAAACATTAACACGTAGGTGTTGCTAATTTTTTCACATATATATATATATATATATATGGCGGAGCCACCACCCAAAGTAATTTCGGATTCTGCTTTCTAAAATATTTGAATATTCGGAAAACGTTTTTCGAAAAAGTTAACTTTTTGAAAAATAGAATCCGAAATACTGGAATATGAATGAAAAAAAAAAATCTAAAAACTATGTTTAAGTCTATTTCAAAAAATAGAATCCGAAAAAATTTGAATTTTGGAAAACATTTTCCAAGAACTATTTATGAGGACAAAATTGGAATTTCAGAGGGGTTGGGAGAAACATTGGGGGGGGGGGGGGGGGCGAAGAGAAAAAGTCATTCTATTATTACCACTACCACCACAATAAATTTGAAATAAATTTATTCCAATTACATACTATCTAATTATTATTACTCATAATAATTAATGTGAGATGTTACAATCTACCCTCCTTGAAGAACCGTTATTTGATTTTGGAACTGTTATTTAATTTTAGAGATAAACATTTAGTATTTTCATTGGTCTACAAACTTATTGAGTGACTTTGATATTATTGGTGTTGACAGCATTCATTGAAAGAACTTTTTCAGCAATGAGTATTATCAAGTCTAAATTGCGCAACAAGATCAATGATGAATAGTCCAATTACTTGATGATATGTTACACCGAGCGGGAGATATTCAAATCACTTGATGATGTTGATATTATATGAACATTCACTAATCGAAGATTCGAAATGGAAATTTGCCGCTTGCGATTAAAATTTTGCTCAGACTCTCTAACATTCATGGCTTCGCCTATATGTGTATGCGCATATATATATATATATATATGAAGGTGAGTCTAGCAATGTTACAATATATATATTAATACTTATTTTATTTTAAATTGTAATGATAATAAATTATAAAGGGTAAATGTGGATTTTAGTTAAAATAATAAGAGTAAAAATGGAAGAAAAAATGTAAGCTCATAAGCTATTTAAAATAGCGTCTAGAAAATAAGTTATAAGTCAGTAAAATAAGCTATAGGCTCCTGATGAAAAAACAATTACTAAACAGGTCTTTAAAGGCCGCCGAAAATATTAGCCAGTAAAACAATAATTTCTTGTAGTGATTTAGCTTATAAGCTATAAAATATAAGCTACAAGTCACTTTATTGGTCTTACCAAACATACTCTAAACCGACCCAATTTAGCTTATAACCCTATTTGTAATCATTTTCTGAAAAAGAATCTATTTGTAATCAATAAAAAATGATCATATAATATTAAGGAATAAAGAATTACTATTATACTATATATTAAACGGTTAAAAACAGATTCACAATAATACTAAATACTTTTTTTTTATGCCAATGTTTGTCTTATGTGCAGATTATGCAAAAGGACAAACTTAGAGCCAAAGAAAGAAACGTTAAAGAAGAACAAGAAATTGTCACCAAAAGTGAGTTAATACACACACATATATATAAATAGATCATATAATATAGCTAAATGATCATGAAGGGAGCCATGGAAGAAGGTTCAAAGAAGTGTGAATGGCCAAAAACAAGGACAACATTAATGGTAGAGCTAAAGAAAATGGGTAGAATAGCAGCACCAATGGTGGCTACAACGGTGCTACAATATCTTCTACAAGTTGTATCAGTGATGATGGTTGGACATCTTAACCAGCTTTCTCTTTCAAGTGTTGCTATTGCTACATCTCTTACTAATGTTTCTGGCTTTAGTATTTTGGTAAGTTCTTAATTAATTTATAATTTTATCTATATTCTTTTCCTTTCTCATTGCCTTTCAAATTGAATATTCAATCCATAATTCCATTTCACGGCGAGAATTCATAAGCTAAAAATTATAGCTTTTACTGTCAAAACAAACACATAGGTTAAATTATATTTTCTTCCATTTTAGTTCTTTTAAGTTATGAATAAATATTAGATATTTTAATTGCTTAAGTTTTGTTTGTTTCATTTTAGTTTCTTGAATTCTAAATGCTATAGACTTTGGTCTTGTAAGTTCTTTTTTTGTCTATTTTAGCCATTTAAATTACAAATAATAAGTATTATTTTTTGCCAAATAGGCTAATAGTTAGAAATCTCATCCGGGTGTTTGGAGTTTCGGCTCCTACATTTATAATGCGGTGTTTCAATCAATTGAGCTAAGCTCGCGTTGATGAAATAATAAATATTTCAATCCTTTAAATTACAAACATTAGTATACATGATTGAATGAACATGTAATTTGGTGGTTGAAGTGAGAAATTTCATTAATAGAATGATAGGATGGCCTCGGATGTAATTTTTACTTCTGGAAATACTAACAAATTATTAACAATTAACATACATTTTCTGTTTATATAAAAATGTAAATAAATTTAATTTTTTGGAGAACAAAGGGCCGAAGACCAATAAATAAACATACATATTACCACAACCATCATTAAAGTCAAGAATTGCATATATATATATCAGCTCAGTTGATAGAGATATTGTATTATATATGTAGAGGATCAAAGTTCGAACTCCGACCATCTCACTTATCCATTTAAAGGGTAGAATTTTTAGCCACTAGATTACTTGACAAAAAAAATAATTATTATATTATGAATCTTTAAATGCTAAATTTCAATATGCACTTAAATATGTTCAAAGTTTTCTTATATTATATTTTAAAAAGGAAAAAATTATTATCATATTACATTGCAAAAGACAACCCATAACATGATAAGCTCCACACCTTTTTTTAGAGTATTTATCGTCCTACCTATTTCTCGTGCGCCTAAACTTTTTCATTTTAATCATTTTGTTATTTAAGCAGCGGACGTTATAAAAATAATTTTTTTTTAAAGAGTTTTTGTAAACATCGTCTACTACTTAAGTATCGAGGGTTATAAAAAAAATTATGGTAGAGTGTCTTTAATGTGTATTTATTATCTAAGTAACGGACAAGATTTTTGTCTTTGATGTGTATAGGGCTCCACACAAGATGATTTTATACTTTGTTTTTCTTTGTGTTTAAACTTTTTTCTGTAGACACATCTTGTGCTTATTTTCAGTTAATATATTTTTTGACTTCTTCAAAAAAATAAAATTATTTTGATAAATTTATAGAACGCATGAAAAAATAGATAAAATAATAAAAAAAAATATTAATGACGATGATAAGGTCCACACCTATCCATTAAATAAAATGGACATGAGGGGTGTATATTATGATCATTGTTATTTTTTTTCATTGTCATCATTGTTTTTTTTTTTTTTTGAAAAAAATAACAATGATCATAATATACACCCCTCCCATTTTTTTTTTATATTACTAAGTATGCTTATTTAATTCGCGTGTGAATGACTATTTTAAAATGTTTCATAATTTTTCAAGTACAAGTAAACAAATTAAAATGTGTTCTCTGTAGATAGAAGTTGAGTTTCGTAAATCACAATGAAAATAATATAAAGATTAAGTTAATTACATCTCTTTTTTGAATGAAACTTGAATTACACTATCCGTTTTTTTTATATTAAAATATACACTTTAATCCAATTTAACATAAATTAATATTTTTATGATAATAATTAACATTAAAACATTATTTGTAGTAAAAAAATTGAAAGTCATCATTTAAGAAATTAATTTTTTTTCATCATTTTTATTATTTTCTTTATCATAAGAGGATAATAAAAATGTATATTTTAATTTGAGAGGAGAGAAATATAATTAAAAAATAAATAAAAGAAAAAGAAGATGGAGCACAACTTACTCTAATATAAAATTATTCACAGCTGGGCTCCGATCCCTTGCCATGTATTGAGCCAACTTACCTTTTCGTATGTCGCTAAGTCGTAATTTTGGTTTTGGGTAAATTAATTGTATTTTTACAATGGGAGCTTCTATGGTGAAGTTGCCCTTATGACTTTTTTGGTGAAGTTGGCTTACGTGGTCCAATAGGATTAAAGTATTTCTTTGCCCCCACCAAATCATTATTATATCATTATTATATGATGTGTATTTTTTATTATGATACATGGTACACCTTCATAGATCAATGGTGTATATTTAAACTTCTTTATTCTAAGATCGAGTTATGCTCTGATACCAGAGTTTTGAGAGAAAATCTATGGAGAATTTTCCTAGATAAATCTAGATTCTTTTATCCAATTTTTCGAGCTGTAAGGACAAACCCAGAGTTTTGAGAGAAAATCTATGGAGAATTTTCCTAGATAAATCTAGATTCTTTTATCCAATTTTTCGAGCTGTAAGGACAACCCTGCTACTGAGCTTTGTAGCTTATGTAGCTCCTTTTGTTCTGAGATTTCAAAATCTCTTTTTGGGGGTGCTACCCTAAGGCTTTGGCTTCTATTTAATGGTTTTTCGTCTGTTTCTTCAAACATATTTTTGTCATCTTCTATTAAAGAACAACTCTTCCTTGCCAGGGTTTTGAATATAGGTGACTCTAATGTCACTATAGGGGTGAATAATTCATCAATATGAATTACATCTTTTCCTGTAAATTCTATGCTATGATGTGAATTACTTAAAGCATAATTAATTCTATAGCATATTGTAAAGGGATGATTTCCTTTTTTCATAAATTTTGAATCTTCTAATTTGTAATTAAAGATTATGGATC
Organism: Trifolium repens; assembly: GCA_030408175.1. Lineage (NCBI taxonomy): Eukaryota > Viridiplantae > Streptophyta > Magnoliopsida > Fabales > Fabaceae > Trifolium > Trifolium repens. The sequence goes on from CP125849.1 coordinate 19,575,693, forward strand.
TGTCAAGATCTTTATCTTTTAGGGATAATCCCATTTGTAAGTTTATATCAAACTTAATTTTTCCATATTTTAAATTGCATCTTCCTTGTGCAATTATAGATTGTCTATCATTCGTAATTCTAGAGTCTCTTAGAATTATATTTAACGGTGTATTAATACCTTTCATGAAAGTACTTTTGATTAAAACTTGAATGGTTGATATGTGAATATAACCAATTTTATTTCTTTCTTTTTCAGAAAGACTTGAAATTCTTTTTTGAATTTGTGTTCTATCTATGGTAGATATAAAAATATTTCCAGAAGTAGAATCAATTGGAATTGCTTCCTCTCCAACCATTATTCCAAATTTCAAAATATTCCTTCTTGAGAAATATTCTTTGAATTTATTAAACTTTCTTTTAAAGTTTTCTTCTGCAGTTAAGGATAAATCTGCTTCTTCTATTTTATGATCTAGTATGCTATCAGCAAAATAACTAGATGTTTCTTCAAAAAGTGAAATTTCAGACATTTTCCACCTAATCTTAAACTAAGATCTGGGTCTAGACTTTAATTATCAGGTTCAGTTCGCATTAATTTATGAGAATGAGAATTTCTCATTTTATAATATATACTAGCCTCTCTTCCATAGAACTGTCCGTCAAAACCGGCTATATATCTTGAATCTTGAATAAAATTATGCAAATCATGAACTAAACATTGTAATTCATGTTCTTCAAAATCTGTTTCAATTGTTTCTTTAAGTTTTTTAAGAAAAGTTGTTTCTTGGTAATGATTAAATTTAAATTTGTCTAAGATTATTTTAGCCAAATCTGGATAAGGAAACTCTTTCAATAAATAAGTTGCCTTTTTATCATAGTCCTTTATAAAGACTAATTCTAAAATTGTATGATCATTACTGGGTTCTGTGTATTCTATCTCAAAATAATTTGAAGATATTCTTTGAACTTTAAAATTCGAACTTTCCATAACTAATGATTCTGAATAAAAAGTAATATAATCATACCTGATATGACTCTTCTGAAGTTTCTTTTTGATGTTTTTGATTTTGTTGAAATCTTCGGATTGAAGATATTTTTGTGTTTTGTGATATAATCTGTTGATTATATTGTTATTGTAGGTGATCCCTCCAGAGTATTACCTCAAGGATCTAACTCCTCCAGAGTATTACCTCAAGAGCTACTACTTAGAAATAATTCTAAGGACAGAAGAGATAATTCTTCAGAAAACTAGATAGTAGTTTCGTATTTCTTTCAACTGTATCTACAAATGAGCTGAATGCTCTTATTTATAGTGGAGAAGGGCTCACATAGGTAAGACGTCCCTTTCCATGACAGCACACTATAGTGACATGCACTCAGAAAAGCATCATGCACTAACTTAAAGTTTCACGCACTAAGGAAAAAAGACAAACAGTAATTTACATTATTGAAAAGCTAATCACTAAGTCGTTCCCATCTGACTCAGATGTGATAAGATACCACTGTACATTATTGTCTACATTGTGATGTGTGGATTTGTGCTAGCAGCTTCCTTGTCTTCTTGTGTCGACGATTTTCTTAGGCAGTTTTTACAACTATGCCCTTTGTAATACTGTGAAAAGTATTGACAGCATTCTTCTTGAATTACCTTTGGTAATTTTTCATGACCATCTTTCAATTGGTCAACTTTTTCTTCAAGGTTCTTAATTGCCTTGATATCTTTGTCCTTTGCAGGCTTTCTAGAGTCGCTGTATACAACCATTGATGAATCTTCGTAAACAACTCTGTAATTTGTCTGGGAGGACAATCTAGTGACTTTCTGGTGAAAGTGCCTGATTTGTTTAAGGTAGATAGCAGGGTGCCATTCAGTTTTTTCTCTGTTTATTACTGGATATTCCTTATTTGAAATTCCAATCTTAATGAGGTATAGAGGTTTTGTTGTAAGTTCCAGGGTAATTTCGTCGTACCAAGGATATGTGGATTCAATTTGAATAAAAATTTCTTTTCCTTTGGCAAACAAGTTGTTGAATTTTTGTGCCAAATTTTGTAACTCCTTTGGAAGGAATTTGAGTTCTCCAAAAGTCTTTCCGGCTTGTTCTTCCAAGTATATAGTATGGATCAACCCATTTTGAAAGAAAGATAGACATAAAGTACTGTCTATTCCTGGTAGTACGACTGCTTTGGTGCAGCCAATTCTGTTAACTGGATAGAAGCATTCAGTGGTGAATTCTTCTACATAGTTGTTTAACCATTTCCATCTGAGACTGAATTCCATGTAAGTTGGTTCAGCTATCTGGAAACTCTTCTGATGTTCAAGCTGGCGAATTTTGTCGATTGACAATTTCTTTTTTGACTCCATTGTGGGAGATCTTTGGAAGTTCTTTGCTATTGTAATTTCTTTATAGGCTCCATAGAGTGCCTGTTCCGCTTCCTTCATGGTTGTGTATCCTTTGTGTCGTACATTCTTGCCAATGACATGTTGTTTAGCTATTGCCCATTTCCTATAGATCCCTTTCATTGGTCCATCGAAAATGACATAAGCTTCAAACTTTCCCATTTCATCGTCTACGGGATCGCTTATTTGGATGGTTGCTGATAAACCATTTTTTCTGGCTTCATCTTCTTCCTCGACTTCTTCAGCCCATGATTTCTTGCTGTTTGAAGTTGTTCCTGAGGACTCGGCTTCCTGTTCTTCATTTGATTTCCATCCGTTAGATGTTACTGCTTCAATAGGAATTTCTGCACTTTCTGGGGCTGTATATTTTACATAGTAATCATACTTTCCAGAAGGTTGTCCTAGCAAGTCCCAATTTTCTTTATCTTTGAGAGCTTTGTCTAAGCTTGCTGTTGAAGACTGGTCTGTATTTGTTGTCATGTTTTGCAAACTTTTGAGTGTTGTAATCATCTCCCCCCTCTCGTCGGAGATCTTTTTTCTTCTAGAATCAATGGCAGCGAGCTGCTCATCCTTCTGCTTTATGTTGTTTTGAAGTAGCTTTATTGCTTGCTCCATTCTCTTGTTAGTGTATCTGCAAAACTGTTTTGTTCAGATTTTATGTATTGAATATATGGCTCGAATTGTTGTAACTTCATCTGTCATCTTATTAGTCTGCCTTGTTTATGGTCAGCTTTAATTTTATATCTCCAAAATCCTGTAAGATATTTAGAGTCTGTACGAAGAAGAAATCTTGATGGTAATAAATCAATTTTCCATTTTTCTAATATCTTTACACATGCCAGAGTTTCTAGTTCCTGGATATGGTATCTAGATTCTGTATCTGTAAATGTACCAGAAATATATTTACATAAATGTAATTTTTCAGTATCCTTTATCAGGATTTTAGAAGCACTGTAATCAATGCTTTTTATAGTATCTGTCCCTTCCCTCGAAGTTTCAGATTCTTTTGATTGAAGATCACCAGATTCTTCAATTTTATATCCTTTCTCATTAAGAGAAAGTTTTGCTTTACCATTAGGTAAGGCTCTCATACAACCTGCCCAGGTTGTTTGTGATGCATCTGTCTCTATAATTAAAAAATCTTCTTTCGTTGGATTGTAAAGTTCAGGCAAAACTTGAATTTTTTCTTTAATTCTTTTAACAATATCAGAATCTGTTTTGGTCCAAGACCATGGAATTTTTTCTGAAATTTTCTTTTGCAAATGTTTTCTTTCTTTTGCTAAATCTTTGAAAAATCCTTCATTAGCAATATAATTTAAACATCCAAGAAATCTTTGGATTTGTTTTCTATCAGAAAGCTCATTTGGAAAAGCTTGTATTTTTTCTTGGGTATGAGGTGCTAGACTCAGTTCCCCATTTTCTTTTAGAATTAAACCAAGGTATTCTATTTCTTTCTGTAAAAGTTTTGATTTCTTTTTTGAAATTACAATACCTTTTTCTTTAATTCTTAAAAGAACAGTTTCTACATCTTGAAGATGTTGTTCCTTGTTTCCTTTTGTGAAAATAAGTATATCATCTATATATGCCAAACACATATGATTTAAACCTTCAAGAGATTTATCCATAAATCTTTGGTATATTGATGGTGCCTGTTTCAATCCAAAAGGCAAAACATTCCATTCGTAATGTTTTTGAGGTGGACATGAAAAAGCTGTTAATGGTTTTGTTTCTTCGGCTAGTCTTAGTTGATAATACCCAGACTTTGCATCTAAGGAAGAAAACCAATTGCATCCTTTTATTTTTTCTAAAATAAAATCTTTTCTTGGTAATTTATAAGAATCTCCCACTGTTGCCAGATTAAGTTTCTTATAATTAATTACCATTCTTCTCTTTCCTCTTTTTATTTCGTTGTGATTTTCGACATAAAAAGCTGGTGCAGAATGTGGGCTTGATGAGGGTCTAATAAGGTCCTTATCAAGTAGATCTTTACATTCTTGTTGAAATTCTTCCACATCTCTAATAGAATATGGAATTCTATTTGGAACATTTATCTCGTCATTCGGGTTCTTGAGTTTAATGACTATAAGTTCATGATTAGTGTTCTTAAGGCTGTCTAGAGGGTTATCTGAACAAACTTCATCTAATCTTTCTTCTATACTGATATGGAAACTTTTTTCTTCCCATATTGTTCTTAACTCTCTAAGGTTTCCCTTAATAAGATTTAAGATCTCATTTCTAGTAACTATTTTAGTAGTTACTATTTTGCTATTCTTTGGATTTCCCAAGTCCTTCCATTGAAGTGATATTGTATCCTTTCTTTGAGTAAAAGGTTCATATAACTTTAAAAAGTTATTTCCTATAATTAAGTCTAATCCTGAATCATGGAGGTATATTGTTGGGATAAAAAACTTATATCCTTCAATTTCTATAGATACATCTCTAAGGTTGAACCATATCTGATGTTTTGATTTATCTGCAACTATTATTTCTTTTGGTTTAACTAATCTTTCCCAATTTCTAGAGATAGATTTTCTCCCAAAACAAAGAGTTGCACCTGTATCTATATAGGCTAAAAGATTTCTATTTTTTAGTACTATTTTAATAAATGTAGCACTTGGATTTCCTTTACCAAGTACTTTCTTCGACATCTGAATCTGTTTCTGTGCAGTATTCATAAATTTCTTCATCAGATTCTATGTCTGATTCTATAGGTTCATATCCTATTGCATATATTGCATGTAAGACATTTTTCTTAGGATTCTTCTTAGGACACTCATTAGCATAGTGACCCTCTTCATGACATAACCAACATGTACATGATTTTTTACCCTGTGGGCATGTTTTCTTCTTAGGGTAAGATTGTTTTTTCCTAAAGAATTTTTTGTCTCCTTTTCTGAATTTTCTAAAAGGGACTTTCTTGAATTTCTTTCTTTTATAAGGTTTTTGTGACCTTATTTTTCTAGTTTTCTTTCTAGAGTTACAACCATAGTTTCCTACTTTGTCTTGTAGTTTGTTACAACAAAGGGATACTTGAGCTTCTCTTTTGGCTATCTTTTGGCTACACATTTCTTGAAGCCAAATTTTTAAGGAAGTTATTCTTCCTCCTAAAGTATCGTCTACTTTTCCTTCTGCTAATGCTGAGGTAAAGAACACCTTAACTTGAGCTGATACTTTTTCTGGTAACTTGTCATAAAAAAGTTCTAACAAGTTTCTAGAGATTCTTGTACTATTATCTATATTATAGTAATAATCCTGAAATTCACAAATAAAATTATCTACATAGCACATATTGCAGATTTTTAGGTTGGTGATTTTCCAAAGGTTTTGGTCAGAAAATGCTATTTTTGATTGAATGGAATTTTTCCATCCTTTGAATTCTTTTATTAGTAAACCATAGACCCAGTCTACTACTAAGGTTCCTGTTAGAGGTAATTCTCCCATAACTTCTGATGGCAGAGTCGAAATGTATTTGTAAGCATTTCCTCTAGTTTTATATTGAAGATAGTTGAAAACTTCAGCTGCTCCTAAATGTTTAAGATCCTCGTTTAACTGGATTAACACACTATTTGTATTATACCAATCTCTAAGGTCTTTCGCTGCATCAACACTGCAGTCTATATCTAAAATTCCTTGTCCTTGGAATGGATTTTGTGAAGGTACATAATAATGAGGTACTTTCTGGAATTTTTGTTTGGTGAATTCTCTTTCGAAATCTGCAGGTCTTTTAGTTCCTGAAGTTTCTCCTTGTTCTTCTATTTTGACATAATGAGGATTTTCTATCTCATTTTCGTTAGCCTCTTCTTCTGAGCTAAAGTCATAAATAATTTGATTATTATCCTCTGATTTGTCATCATAAGTTTCTTGACTTTTACCACTAATATCTAGAGAGACCATTAGCCTTTCTAAATTTTCTAGTTGCCTATTAAGGGCTTCTTCTGTATCATCCATATCTAAAAGTAATTAGACGGTGGTTTGATTCTTAATTGTGTGGACTCAGAAGTTTCTTCGAGTTTAGAAGTCTTTTCTTGAGGTTGGTTTTGTAGTATTTCTATTTGTTTTCCCTTATCTTCCCCTCCTTTAAGAAATTTAAATAACTCATCTAGAACTTCCAATTTAATGCAGATATTTTCTACATTTTTTAGAACATAAGTTAACATACATGCTATATTGTTAAGTTGGGGATTTGCTGTATGAAAAATGTGAGGATATAATTCATTCTTTTCATAACAGGCAAAGTTTTCTTCATGAAAATTCCAGGTTTCATGAGTTTTATTTTTACTTTCTTCAGATTGTAAATTTTCTAAATATAATGTTTGTTTTTCTAAGTTATCTAAAACTTTTTGTAAAACACTTGTTATACTTTCTTCAGTCATCTTGCCATAGACTGTAATTTTTTCTGAATATTTTCAGCTAATTCTTTATATTTTTTGGATAAGAAATTATTTCCATTATTTCTAAACCAATATTCTAGATGTTTAAACCATCTAATCTGAGCCTTATAAAGACTTAAATTATTAAATCTTGGTCTCAGGATAATTACTGGATAAAGTAGTTTCCCAGATGAGCTTCTTAAGAACCTTTTTCCGTATCGTTCTACTTCCATTAATTTAGCTACCAAATTTTTCTAGGACTTTTTGCTACCAATTTTATACTATTGGGTTTTGGGTTTCCAACCATTGGATCTAAGCCTTGCACATGAGAGGCTTCTTTCACTTGCTACACTAGATAATGACTTTTTTGGTGAAGTCATTTTAATGACTACACGTTAGAATTTCCCTTTTACAATATACTTTTTGACTTTTTCGGTACTTGAGGACAAATCTTTTAACTTATTTAAATTAGATATTTTCGGTATAGACTGAAAATGACACAAGAACAATTACAAGATTCTCAGTAAAAAAAAATAATAAAAAATTACAAGATTCAATAATTTGTTACAAGATTATTATTATTATTTTTTTTACAAGAAAAACAAGATTCATCGCACAGTTAGTATGTCTTGTCCTCGTATTAAAGATCCGTTTGGTTTAATTTATTTTTAACTTATAAAAAATAGTTTATGTATAGAAATATTATTTTGGTCCATTTTTATAAGAAATAATTAGTTTTTTCTTATGTTAATTGAATAAGTAACATATCTCAGATATATTGTCACTAAATACATCAATTATTTAATTTAAAAAAGTCCTAACTAATATTCCTTCCTTCTATGCATGAACAGTAACTACGTGTTTTCTTCTTCCTCGCGACCTCTCTCTTTTCCTCACCGCCTCCCTCCTTCCTGTAAATCCAAATCTTCTTCTTTCCAAGATATAACTTAGAAGGGTGGTGGTGCGACGAGGTCAACCTCCGCACCACTATTTCTTTTCTGCGGTGTCGTTTCAGTTTTTTCTTTTTGGTTTCCGATCTACTGTGTTTAAACCTCATTCGTCGTGTTTCTTCCGGTAGCCGACGTTGTATGGTACATGGTGGTTTTGTTGGTTCCTGTTTTGATCTTGGAGATTTTCTGTTTTCAGATCTGGTTCTTACTGTTGGCCGCTAGTAAAGTTAAGGTTGTTTCCGCCGCGGGCTTACTCTTCACGCGTTTTCTGGTTCTGTTTTAAATCTATCTACGGGTCTGGATTTGATTATCTACGGCGGTGGTTTTCTACTGTCGATTTGGTGGTGGTGTTCGACAGTTTGTAGCGGGGGGTTTTGGTTCTTGTCAGTGCTTATGTTTCAGGTGGTGGTGGCTTCTGGTGATGGGGGAATTTTGTTGCTCCGGCAGCGGTTTCGGTGGTGGATTTGCTCCGGTAGCAATTCCGGCGGTGGTCTGGTTTGTGCATTGCACACAATGGGTGTTTGGTTTTTAGGAAGTGTGCATTGCTCGAAGACTGTCGGTGTTGAGATGGGATGGTGGTGAATGTTAGAGGTGATGAGGTGCTGACGTGGTGCTGTTTGGATCTGGCGCCGCTGATGTGTGGTTGATGCCGTGCGTGATTGGTTTTCTACGATACTGGATTCTCTGACCGTCTTTCAAATCTGTTGAGATTTGCAGGTTTTTGCGTATCTAGTTTGACCTCTACCACATTGGTGTTGACTGTTTGAAGGTGGTCTGCGAGTTGAGACTTATCTACCTGACTTCTCTTTCTACCGTTGTCCCGTCAACTTGACTCACAGAGCTGCTTTTTGGATTCTAATGGGCCGAGTACTTTTGATTTGAGTTCGGAAGTTATAGTATTAGTGACGTCTTTATGGGTCGGGTTGATGTCTTTTCTGGTGGTCTGGAAGATGAAGAGGGTCTCTCTAAGAATGAGATTAGTAGTATACCTCTTTTAGGTGGGATATGTTTTGGTATTTCATTGGTGTTCCGTTTATATACGACACATTTGTTTTGTAACAACTTATTTATCGGTCTTTGTTTGTCTTGTGCAGAGACAATTTATATTAATAATATATTTGTCGTTCAAAAAAAAATTATTTAATTTTAAAAAGTGAGTTGTTTCTTATAAAAAGGATTTGAGGGAGTAAATTTTTATGTTAATTCATAAGTTTTCTCATTAACGAAAATTGTATATTCATACACAATTTTTTCATAAATTACCTTGAAAAACTTATAATAATACATAAAAACTTATTTATTTACATAAGCAATTTTACATAATCTCAATATTAAGCAAATCCAAACGGAACCTAAATGTCAATGAAAATTATGGTCATTTAAAATAATAATTGATTGTGCTAATTTTTATGAGAAAATAAGTTTCATTGGCAAAAATATTGTTATCGATTTGAATTGACTTATTTTTAAACTTATGTAAAATAGTTTATGCAAATAAATAAGTTTTTATATATTACTCATAAACTTGTCAAATTAGTTTATTAAAAAAAAAGCTTATAAAGATACAATTTTCGTTAGTAAAACTTATAAATAAACATAAAAATTTATTTATTTACATAAGTTATTTTTCATAAACTAAAAAATAAGTCAATTCAAACGAGCACAAAATAGTTAGGAGAGAACTTATGTACATCCAGATAAAATAAATAAAAATATTAGTGAAAAACAGCAGTGGTGATTGACACTGAACTTAGTAGGGAGGATCACGGTTCGATCCCCCACAACTGCGATCAGGAGGGCTAGAACCACCACTTGATATTATAGCTGACCCCCGAACCAGATTCAACTTGTGGTAAAAGAAAAAAAAAAAAGACAAAAAAGGCAGGGCAAAATACCGCAAAACCCTTATTCTCAGCCCAAAAACATTGGGGTTACAAATATTAGGATATGAGATATAGAGATTTTTTATGCAGTAGAGACCTGTATTTTTTTTCTTTTTGACACAAGACCGGTAGTATTTAAAACTTTTTTTATTTTTTCTTATATACTACTACTAATAATTATAAGAAAAACACATAATAGAAAAATGAGTGTCTTGTGAGTTTGAGCTTAACTCAGTTGGCACTGACAGGGACATTACATTATATATGTAAGGGATACAGTTCGAATTCTAATCATTCTACTTATTAACCATAAGGGTGGAATTTCTAGCCATTAGGCTACTTGACAAAAAAAAAGAAAAAGTAAAAAGTGTATTTAGCAAGTGTCATTATTTACATTTAACAAAAATCAATTTAATAAAACAAATTAAGACAAAATTAAATTTTGTCACCACTATGAACCAAACACACACTTAATTTGTTTACAATGTTCATAACTAATTCAACTAATTCTTGTCAATTTTTTAGTCAGGGATGGCTGGTGGATTAGAAACGTTATGTGGCCAAGCTTATGGAGCAGAACAATTTGAAAAATTTGGAATATATACATACACTGCTATAATATCCCTCACTATGGTTTCTGCACCAATCACTATTATATGGACTTTCATGGACAAAATATTAATTCTCTTAGGCCAAGATATCACAATCTCCCTTGAAGCTAGAACATATGCACTTTGGCTAATACCTGCTCTATTTGGCTCAGCAATTCTTAAACCTCTAACACGTTTTTTCCAAACTCAAAGTTTAATTTTTCCAATGATTATTAGTTCATTTATAGTTTTGTGCTTCCATGGTGTAACTTGTTGGACATTAGTGTTTAAATTGGGATTAGGACATGTTGGTGCTGCAATTTCATTTAGTTTAGGAACTTGGTTAAATGTGATGATACTTTTTTTCTTTGTGAAATATTCTTCTGTTTGTGAGAAAACTCGTGTGCCATTTTCTAAGAAGGCTTTTCTTGGTATTAAAGAATTTTTTGGTCTTGCTGTTCCATCAGCTGCTATGGTTTGGTAACTATTTATTCATACTCTTTTTTTTTTATTATTTAACTTAGAAAATTAATTTTGGTATATGAAAAAATGTTTGTACCAATGTTTATTTTATAGTCTTAAATGGTGGGCATGTGAGTTGCTTGTTTTGCTAGCTGGACTATTTCAAGATCCAAAGTTGGAGACATCAGTTCTTTCTATATGGTAACATTTATTTTGATTTTAGGATGGTTATATATGTTTACTAAATTGTTTTTCATTTTTTTATCAAGCAATTTTATTTTAGGAGAAAATGAAAACACAAACATCTAACTTTTTTTTGTGTATGTATGATTAGCTTGACGATCTCTACATTGCACTTTACAATATCCTATGGCCTTGGGGCAGCTACTAGGTTTGTTTCTCACTTCATCAAATTTTGTGGCAAATTTACATTTTAATGTCCTATTACCCCTTTTAAAGTTTTTCGCGCCATATAGTCCTATATAAATCATTTTATATATACTTCGTTACCCTTTTCACATATTTTGTTATAAAAATACACCTTTACTGCGCAATATTTTTTTTCCAAATTGGTGACCATAACGAAATGTATCACACATGCATTTTGCCTAATGTTTTTCATGCATTAATCATAAAAGTAACATGTAAACATATAGTAAAATTAAAAGTGACACATTTGTTTTATGTGACAGCACGAGAGTTTCAAACGAATTAGGAGCTGGAAATTCAAAAGCAGTTCGTTTTTCTGTTTTTACAGCGACGTTCCTTGCAGTTGCAGAGGCTCTTATTATAACTGCAATCCTGTTTGGCTGCAGAAATGTCTTGGGTTATGCCTATACCCATGACAGTGAGGTTGTTCATTATGTGGCTGTTATGACCCCTTTCATATGTGCATCAATTTTTACAGATAGTTTGCAAGCAGTTCTTTCAGGTTAACAACTCTTCCTTACACCAATTCGCCGTTATTTACATGTTGTAGAGTTATATCTGCATAACCTTACAAAAAAGAAAGTTATATGTATATATATTGAGGCATGCATAAGTTTGACTGTTTGAGTTTTCGATCGACATTTGCTAAAAAATAAGGGTTGATAGGACAATTTCAGTTGTATTGTGTTTGATTTTGTAATTGTTGCTTGGATTGGACAAATTGGAGGGTATAAGATTGAACAGATACTGAAGTTTTTGTCTTCACTATACCATAAGTCAACTTTTTGTCCCACGTACGGTAATATACTTTTATACATTTGAATGGTGTAAAAGTAATTACATTTGTGAAATTGTTATACCTAGTCCGAAACATTATAGTAGTTACGGTGATTTGTAATGAGTGAATGAATCTGCTTAAACCTAGTTCCTAGTATATATACCTCTAGGTGTAGGACCAGACAATTACGAGGGATTATCGGCCGTTCAATTTGACATTCCCCCATTATCCTCAAAGTAGTTCCACATTATTCTCCTTTCCAACGCACTCGCCTAATCAGCTGCCAATCAGCTCCATGCATCTGTATTAACAGATTGATTGCCTATTTGGTATTAATAGGCCGTCCGGACCTACCCATTGAGCTATGTTTTAAACGACCCAAATAATCTCTACTTGGGCTTGGAAATATTATGACGGTAGAATTTGGTTGTGTCAATTACAAGACATAACTCTTGTTTCGTTTTTTTTTTTTTTTGGCTTTCACCACCAGTTTAATCTGGTTCGGGGGTCAGTTCTGGCATCAAGTGGTTTCAACCCCCTCCCGAGTAACGATTGGTAGACATAAACTCTTGTTTCAAATCTGCTACAAACATATGATAAATTCATTTCTTTAATATTCAGGGGTTGCTAGAGGAAGTGGGTGGCAACATGTTGGAGCATATGTAAATCTTGGAGCATTTTATCTAGTAGGAGTTCCTATAGGTGTAGTATTGGGTTTCATTGCACATTTCAGAGCAAAAGGCCTTTGGATTGGAATAGTAGCTGGCTCCATTGTCCAAACAATTTTCCTTTCCATCATTACTGCCCTTACAAATTGGAAAAAACAGGTCCACATTTTATAAACTTGATTCTAACATTATTCAATATATTTATGTTTCTTTGTTACCAAAATAGAAACATGTGTGTTTATCTGTTAATTAATATTGTATATATGCAATTTTTGCAGTCAATTATGGCAAGAGAGAGAATATTTGATGCCACTTCTTCGGATGAAAGTGTAACTGATCACATGAACAATGCATAAAGTTAATCAATGAAAACATGATGTCTATTAAGATTATCATTATTTTTTTAGTAAAAAAAATTGTTATTATAATTTTTTATTTTTATGATGAGGGCCTAAGCCCTGTCTATTAAGATTTTTGTCTATTATTAAGAAGATTTGACAAGAACATTGATGAATTAATCATATATAAATTTCATTACAATTTAAAAATAACAGAAAAAATGTGATCTCTCGGTCTCTCACCACCTAAATATGGGAGAATTGAATCAATCCATCATCACACTTTTCACTCATTTGAAAATTTCTCACGAGAGAATTAGTTGCGGAGTTAGAACAAAATATTGGGTGGGCCGCGGCGGAGCTTATATTTGTATAGGGGACATATTTCTCTAGGTTTTATGTTATTTTGGTTATTAGTTTGTTGATGTACTGGGTGAAATTTTATACTATTTTGTAAATTAGTTGACCATATAATCAAGTAGCTCCTTTTAATGTAACAAAAAAGTCAGAATATCATGTATTAAAAACCTGACTAAAATCTTCTAGAATACAACAAAACTAATTAATACTTATATTAATATTCAACTTATCACATGATTCAGATATGATTAAAAAACGGATTATTGCTGACATTAGATATAAATTAAAGGTTCTCAAAATGCATGGGCAATAGAATACTAACAACTGTTTTATGGTCAACAGTTTATTGTAATTTCAATTATGTATGATTTTGCTTAAGTGATTAATGAGCTTTAGATAAATCAATTAGGAGTACCAAGGTTCAAATTCTAACTGCAACAATTATTTGCCGGATTTTATTTATCTCCCGTCGCCGAACTTCGGATCAAACGGTCCTATCAAATGAACAAGATAAAAAGCAATACAAAAACAAATACATGTGGCTTGTTGTCCGTCTTTTGGCTTTCTAGCACCAAAGATTGTGGATTTTCTGGAAAGAGTTCAAAAGGTCATCCATAGCAATATTGTGTCGCCTAGGTCTATGGATAAAGTTTTTAGAAGGATTGGTTTTTCTACACAGAATGGTTTAGCGGCACAGTTTGTTGTCTGTCTACATTTTGTTCATGTGTAATTATCTTGAATATAAAACAAGATTAAGCAAATTATAAAACAAATACATGACAACTTCTTGGAATTCTATCTGTGATTTATATATTGTTTATTACTCCTATTTACCAAGATAATATAAAAAGAACAATTCCTAGTCCTATATAATATGATGTGATGATATCACACATTTAAATCTGTTCAAGGAACATTGATCTGCATAGAGAGAAATGGTTAAGGAAGAAGCAACACCATTGTTAACAAAGAGTGAAGAGAATGATGAGTTGGAAGCATCAGAGGGTGTATTTTGGGCAGAGTTCAAGAGGGTAGGTTCCATGGCAGCTCCAATGGTGACAGTAACTGTATCTCAATACCTTCTTCAAGTTGTGTCACTTATGATGGTGGGACATATTGGCATACTAGCTTCTTTCTCTGGTGTTGCTCTTGCTGTTTCTTTTGCTGAATGTTCCGGCTTCTGTGTCCTTGTAATGTCTTCTTCATTTCAATTCTTCCTTTCTGATCTTTTCTTTTTGTGTGCTTTTCCTTTTTTATGTGATGTGAGTGTGCTTTTGTCTATAAAGAATTACTAGCCTCAACACTAACATTGATACCGGTAATAATTTGAGAACATTAATTAATTGATTGTAATTACATGTGTTTTTGTGCCGGTGTCTGTGCGTGATAGACACCAAACACGCCTTTGATCAGAAGTGTCGGTGCTTCAGAGGTTTTTATGTCTGAGAGTTGAGACTGCTTTAATTAGAAACATATAGAGTTAGCTAATAAGTTATGACACCATCTCTATGAATTATCATAACTAACAAGATTTTGCAAATGAATAACAGATTGGAATGGCTGGCGCATTGGAAACTTTATGTGGCCAAACTTATGGTGCTCAAGAATTCAGAAAAATTGGAAACTACACTTGCAGTGCAATGATAACCCTAATTTTGGTTTGTTTCCCTATATCACTCATGTGGATATTCATGGATAAACTACTAATGCTGTTTGGTCAAGACACCGAAATTTCTCATGTAGCCCGCGAATATTGCATATGCTTAATTCCGGCACTTTTTGGCCATGCTGTTCTTCAATCTTTGATTCGATACTTTCAGATTCAGAGTATGATATTTCCAATGGTTTTTAGCTCAATTGTGATTCTATGTTTGCATATACCTATTTGTTGGTGTCTGGTATTTAAATTGGATTTAGGACATGTTGGAGCTGCATTTGCAATTGGAATTGCTTATTGGTTGAATGTGATTTGGCTTGGAATTTATATGAATTATTCTCCAGAATGTGAGAAAACCAAGATTGTGTTTTCTTATAATGCTTTACTTTGCATTACTGAGTTCTGCCAATTTGCTATCCCTTCTGGTCTCATGTTTTGGTAATATATATAACACAAAATATTCGATGATTCTGCAAGTTTATTAATTAGTCCGTTTTCTTGTGCTAATTGTCTTTCTTATTTCAATTTTCATATCATAGTCTTGAATGGTGGTCATTTGAGATACTTACAATTGTCGCCGGTCTTTTACCTAATTCGCAGCTTGAAACCTCGGTTCTTTCTGTGTGGTGAGTGGAGTGAACGATCAATTTCTTATCAATTATTGAGATAAACCAATGAAGGTTTTTTCTAATTTATGTCAGAAAAAACTTTTGCAGCCTTAGCACAACTACGTTGCACTACTTCATTCCGCATGCAATCGGAGCATCTGCAAGGTTTTGATTCAAACCTGTTTTTTTAATTTTGTTGATGTACTATGATACTACTGCATAATCATCTACTATCGAAAACATGATCCTATGAATTTTGTTTTTTTTGCAGTACTCGAGTTTCGAATGAATTAGGAGCAGGGAATCCAAGGGCAGCTAAAGGCGCTGTTCGAGTTGTTGTAGTTATTGGAATTGCTGAGGCAGTTATAGTCAGCGCATTGTTTCTTTGTCTTAGGAATGTGTTAGGAAATGCTTACAGCAATGACAAGGAAGTTGTTGATTATGTTACAGACATGGTTCCACTTCTTTGTGTTTCTGTTAGTGCAGATAGTATAATTTGTGCTCTTTCCGGTGAGTTGGCTTCTATTTGTGTCTCTATTTGGAAAAATAGCTTAATTAAGCACTTATCATATAAGTGCTTATGTATAAGCTATTTCCATAACAAAAGATAAAATAAAGCAAAACTGTTTTCATAAGTTAGCTATCCTGAAGATCATATTGAAATAAGTCGATGTCTCATAAGCTATTTACTTATACTCTTCTAAACAGTCTCACAAGTGCTTATGTCAGTAGTACGTAAGTTCAAATAAATCAATTCAAATAGACCCTAAATCAAAACTATATTTGTACTTGCAGGGATTGCAAGAGGTGGAGGATTTCAGACAATAGGGGCTTATGTGAACCTTGGAGCCTATTATATTGTAGGTGCTCCTATAGCACTTTTATTGGGTTTTGGCCTAAAGCTTAATGCTAAGGGACTATGGATGGGAACACTAACAGGATCTGTTCTTAATGTAATCATTAGGGATGTCAACGGGGCGGGGAATGTGCGGAGGAAACTATCCCCGTTCCCCGCCCCGAACTGCTTTCGGGGGAATTTTTGCCTCCATCCCCGTCCCCACGGGGGAATATTTATCTCCATCCCCATCCCCACAGATCTCCACGGTTCCCGCGGGGATCCACGGATATCGAATATTAACAAAAAATTATATTTTTTGGTCAAAATTATGATAGTAATATGACGTTATTTTTTCTTTTTTTATTTAAAAAAAACAAATATTTTGCATCTTTATTTTATTTTAAAAAAAGAAACAACACATAATTCATTCATAAACAAAAACAAATGCAAAAGCATTTGGCTACTAATAATCATCAAAAACCGATAGCCAAAATCTTATAGCAAAATATGCATAATCATACAAAAACTCATAACTATAATATCCCATAATACATAGCAAAATAGATACTTAAAATTGTCAAATGTATATGAAAAAACCCGTTGGTAAATATTCAACCAAATTAGACAAATAAAGTCACTTCTAACAAAAATATTAAGCAATTATCCAAAGAAAAAAATCATGTCCAGCTTTTTGAGTTTCCTTGTTTTTACAAAGAATCAATATTTAATATTATTACTATATTACATATATATATATATATATATATATATATATATATTATAATATATAATAGTTAAGTATATGGGCGGATTCGGGGAATCCGCGGGGACGGATGTGCATTCCCCGATCCCCGCCCCGAATTGCCAACGGGGGAGATTTTGCCTCCATCCCCGTCCCCACGGGGAAAAATCCCCATTTTCGGATCTCCGAACGGGGCAATCTCCGCGGGGATCCCCACTAACGGATGCAAATTGACATCCCTAGTAATCATACTGGCTGTTGTAACAGTGTTAACAGATTGGCAGAAAGAGGTTAACAATTTTACTTTCTCATGTGAATTCTCTATTAGTTTGTCATTTTCTTGGTTTCTTTTTTTCTTGGCTAAATTACACTTTTAGTTCTTTAACTTTCACAAACTTGCGATTTTTGCCCTTTAACTTTCATAATAGCACTTTTGGCCTCTAACTTTAGTCGCTTTTAAAAAATGCAGGCCCCCATCGATTTTGACCAAGTCAACGCACACGCGGACGGTGTCTCACATGTCACGTCAGCATGTCTTGCCACATGTGGCATGTGAGTCACTATCCACATTGTAAGACATACTGACATGCCATGTGAGTCACTATACACATGTGTGTTGACTTGGTCAAAATCAGTAAGGGGTCGGTCTTTTGCAAAATGGGCTAAAATTAGGGGGCTAAAATTGCAAGTTTGTAAAAATTAAGAGGTCAAAAGTGCGATTTAGCCTTCCTTCTTTATTTCATACTATTTTTAGATCCTTTTTGTTTTCTTTGTATTTTGAATGCAGTGATTGTATTTTGTTGTTATTGCAGGCAACAAAAGCAAGAGAAAGAATAGCTGAGAAGTCAATTGAAGCTCATGATGGATCAGTATGAATCTGAGATGATGAATCTATCTAGATGAAGAATAAAAACAACTGAAGAAAAATTGAAGTACTGACATTTTTTATGTCAGTTTTTGATTTTTATAATTTTACCAATGTTTCTTTCTTTGGTGTTAGCAAATGTGTTTTTTATATGGTGATTGATTGTAAAGCCTTAATTAATTATCTCAAATACACATATAAAATTTGGATTTGTGAATTTGTCTATATTTATGTGGTTAGATTCCAACTAATATGATCTGAAATAAATGAAACCATTTAAAAATAACTGGACTGTGCAAGATAATAAGGCTATTTGAAGCTAACTTGTTCCCTTTGTTTGTGCTGAGACCATAGGACAATTTGAAGTTGACTTATTCACTCAATAGATTAATAATTAATTAGTGCATCATATAATTTTTCTTATTTGAAATGAAACAAGTAATATTTGCATAGAATGATGGTGAAATGTTGTACTTTAATTCTATTAAAGACAAACACAAATCGGTTTGATTCTTAATATTAAATTGGTCAACTGATACAATGAATGCTTTTATACGAGAGAAAAGAATAGAAAACTTAGAGTAGCTCGTAAAAAACGAGATCACAAAACCAATCTTAACTATCGCTTTACAGATTAATTAACTTGATATTTCACAAGGGAACCTAAAATACCCAGAGATCTTGGTATTGGAGCAAAAGCAGTCTCAAAAATAGTTTTGACGCCGCATATATGCACTCAAAACTTTTAGACATTGATATATGAGTCCCTTTATTTATATATTCTTCAACCGCGTTCTATGTTCAACCAATCCAAAACTTCTTATTCACACTTTGTACTCCAACATTAGAGAGCGGGCTTCATAAAATTTGTCAGCGAACTGAGGAGAATTGTTAAGCTAAAAATGTAGTGATAAAACAGTAACATTTGGTACAAGATATTAGGTAAATGAAAACACACGGTAACATGAATATATTAGTTCACTCACATACCTATATATATATATATATAGCCCTGCACATGAAGAAAATGTGATAGAAGATTATATCTAGTTAATTAAATAATTATTATATAATAGTTAATTATATAATTTATTAATATAATTTATATTGTTATTTTGAATTTTTGATTATATAATGTTATTTATATTGGACTTTATGACTTTTAGGCCCATTTAAGTTATGATCCATTAACTAGAGTTATTATATATGTAGTACTTTGGCACACTTTAGAGACAATGAATGAAATGAATATCTTTTATTTATTGTTTTTCTTTATGTTTTTCTTAGGTTAGCTTTAGCTCTCTAACAAAATGTGTCAAAAATAGTGTCATAATAAAGAGTGTGTCGCTAATAATTATTGTCTCTGGTCTTTGTTATAAAAGAAAATTTAGCATATTTTTATCCTTATTATAAGAGAAATAAACTTATTTCAAGGCATGTATTAACAGCTAAAATTAATTTTATATCGGTATTTTTTTCAGTACATATTTTATATCCGTATTTAATGTGAAATATTTAATTTTATGGATATATTTAGAATAAAAATAAAAATTCAATTTTATAACTTAAAGTAAACTCCTTTGTTTTTTGCAATTTTTGTTATTTCTTCATATAAATGAACAAGATGGAGCATTTTATTTTAAAAAATCTGAATAGGATAGGATAAAAGAGGTACTACAAGGGAAAGAAAAATTAGAACCAAAATCCACTAATCTTTGATTATGCAACAATTGAAATCTGTGATGGATTTTAACAAAAAAAATATATTAATATTGCAAAAAATATATCCAAATAAGTGTTTTCATTAGCATTCATTGACATTATCTACAAATTAGGATTACCTACCGTTGAACTCAACTGCAGGGTCATACAACTATTCAATTGTTGTTTAAATAATATAAATAAATTATAAATTGGAAAAGAGAGTCCGGATGAAAATGACTTAAAAACCTTACCACACGACCCTGTAGTTAAATTGAACTAACTTCAAGCAATCCTATTCCCATTATCTACTAATTGAATATCATACTAAATCCTTTGGTTGATAAAGAAAATACTAAATCTTTTGAATTACCCGCTATTAGGTCACGACTATCAGTTTTAAAAAAAATGTCAAATAGTCTCATTTGGCCCACTCACTATATGCCCAATCAATACAAATTCTAATATGTACAATTATACACGTAAACTTCCCAAACTATAAATAAAGAATTGCTGTATTATTTTTATTATTCAAAGTGATAAAAGGAAAACGACATGAAGAAAGTTACCTCAATACACAGGTATACTTGAGACAGAAATAAGCAATATATGGATGTGTAACTGTGCAAGACCAACTTTTTTTACATGTTAGTTTGAAATTTAAATGATTATGAGAATTGAGAAGGGTGGTGATGACAGAAGAATAGAGAGCACAAATGAATGAGATGCTATTTCCTTCCATGCATTTCACCATCTGTGCTCTCTATCTTCTGTCAACAGCATCATCAATGCCTCATCCTCCTCCTCTCTCATTTAAGATGAATGAATATTATATATGTACGAGAAAAAACACCAAATATAAATATGACAACATATATTAAACACCATGTTTAATGTTAAGCAGTCCCACATCGGTTGTGAGAAGGCCTGAACAAGAGCTTATAAGGTGAGACACAAAACCGGCTTGTAAGGTGAGAATTGCCTCTTACTTATAAAGACTTATTCAGGCCATCTCTCAACCGATGTGGGACTTCTTAACACACCCCCTCACTCCCAGCACTATTGGGCTTGGTGCGTGGATATAAGCGGTAGGTGGCCCGATAACGGGTGGCCCAACGGATCTTGGAGAGACTCTGATCTAACTCATCCTTACAAAACCGGCTTATAAGGTGAGGATTGCCTCTTACTTATAAACTCTTGTTCAGGCCTTCTCACAACCGATGTGAGACTGCTTAACATTTAAAAAGATAGATGAAAACTTGAAATTGAAAAGGGAATAGCTATAGATAGAAATGGGTGATTCCTTTCCTTAGCATTTGTCTAATAGCTAGAGGAAAAGACCTTAGAGCTGTTGATATGGAAAGATGTCTTGCATATGGCTCTATTTATAGGGAAAACTATACAAGTATATGCTGTATATATTACTATCTTCATCACCACTACTATTATATTATATTATATTGTATATATCTCTGAAGCCCCGATACTCTAAAATTGGTGAAGTATCGTGTCCGATACGCACCCGATACCGATACTCTTCCGATACGTCCCGATACTCGTATCGGAAGAGTATCGGTTAAATCTTTATTTTTAAATAAAAAAATAATATCCGATACGCGTCCGATACTTCCCGATACTCGTATCGGAAAAGTATCGGTTAAATATTTATTTTTAAATAAAAAATAATATCCGATAGAATCCGTGTTTCCTAGTGAATGTCAAACTATTATGTTGTTACACAGGTAACTAACAATGTCTTTTTTTGGATAATACTAATGATGTTGTATAATACTTAACTTAAGATGTATAACTTAAAATGTACTTGTGATCATTATTTTTTAGGACAATATTAATGAAACACAAATACTTAACTTAGTATTGATGATTTTTAATTTATTATAATTAGTATTTTTTGTCTTTGTCACTGTTCTGAAGTCACTATGGTGTCCTACTATATAACAGGTTGTTTAAGTATTTGGGCTTGTCCCAAAATTCTAGTATAAGAATGAATGCTTTATGCTTTTAATTGGTCAGCTGCATGACCTATATAATTGTCTGATATTGCTACAAGATGAACTTGTTGAAGAATTTGATGTCATGACTATTATATGTTTTTTGAGTTATTATATGTCTTTAGTTAGGACTGATGAGCCCTTGTATGTTTAGCCTCAAACTGTTTTGCTCTTGTGCATTTAATATCATTATTAATATTATTGTGCATTTATATATTTAATTTTTTGTCCTTCAAATTTTTTTTATCATTATTAATATTATTGTGCATTTATATATTTAATTTTAAAATTATTTTTTAAATAACGTATCGTGACAGTATCGGATATGAATTTTTTAAAATTTTCACATATCGGCGTATCGGTATCGTATCATATCCGTATCGTGTCGCGTATCGGGGCTTCATAGGTATATATTAATAACAAATCATTGACCATTTATGATTTAACTGCTCTGCTTTCACACATTCCACTTTTTATTGCCAAGTACACATTCCATACTTTTTAGTATGTGTGCAATTGTTTTTAAATATCAACTTGATATATCTCACAATGTAGATATTTATGTAAATATTTTATGAACCAACAACATAACAAAGTGACATGATCGTATGATTTGATTATATAAAAGAATTACTAATGCATAGTAATTAATCTCTTTTTAAAAACAAGATAAAAACAAATTAAAGTTTTCATATATATCATAATTTATATGGTCAAACGATATAAACTTTAGGTATATTTAGTTTTCACCACCAGTTTAATATGGTTCATCTGACATCAAGTGGTTCTAGCTTCCTTCCGAACATAGTTGTGAGAGATCGAAATGTATTCCTTTCTATCAAATTCAACGTCATCACCACCAAATCAGATAACATTTGGTAACTTAGGCACATTTGATTGGACATAAAATATATCATTTAGCGTATGATTATATAAAAAATAATGTAACATGAGTGATTGGATGCTTAATACCATCATCAATAAAACTCTAGAATATGTGGTTGTGATTTATTTACTATGTAAATCTTTTAGCGTATGAAAACTAATTTATTTTGAGTATTGGACCTACAAAGTTAAGTCATTAAAATTTGTCTTCAAGGTTGGTCTCCCATTTTGTGAAAGTTAAATTAAATACACTATTTGATTGAAATTAAGCCATGGTGAATGTGTATGTGATAGTGTCTTCTGCGCCGTGCATTCCAAAATGGCTCTCCTTTACAAAATATTGTTCAACGGTTCATTGAAATTAAGATACTTGAAAGACATGACACATGATGTGAATGATATAACTTGAGGAATCTATATTGCTGATCTTATTTATTCTTCTTGCCATTAGTGGTTTAAGCATCAAAGAATATATAGAGCCCACTTCACTTTAGTTCGCACATTGGGTAAGTTCTCTACAAATATTATTAAAATAAATGAATAATTGGCCGTTAAAGACTACAACGGACAAACGTTGTTTGACAAATTTTAATTGATTTTTAAAAAGGTTATCGGTGAAACTCACACAAAATGAAAAAATTCTAGATATAAATTTATACTTTTATATGTTGTTGTTTTACTTTTCATTTGTTGGCGTAATTATAATTTATTTATTTTAATACAAAAGAGGGTTAGAGGCCCAAAAAAAAAGAAAAAAGAAAATAAAACAAAACAAAAAAGCAAAACACATATTTCTAGGCATGTTAACCCTAAAAATATCGAAAAGAAAATTCTAATGTTTTCTAGAATGTGTCTTCATAATCAGATTCCATGAAGCTATAATTTGTCATTATCATCATATTTGTTGTCTTCGCACCAAATGTGAATAACCTGAGTATACTAATCCAGTTGAAGTTGTTAAATTCCCCGAACCAAGGAAGGAGCAATTTTATTGATCTTGCAATTTTTGGTAACCATATCAAAGTAGATAGACCTTCTCTCCAAATCATGTCCAGACCCAAATTAAAACCCCACATTTCGATATGTAGGGCATCACAAGCAGGGTCGGCTTGCATGTATGTGTAAGATGTGCAATAGCATCGGGCCTCAAAATTTTGAGAGTCTCAACTTAAAATTTTGAGGTTGTATATATAATAGTAGTTATATATTTGTAGTACTCATAAAATATCAGATGTGTATCGATAGATTAATTTTAAGGCCCTATCATAGTAGTATTATCAATGTTCATAAAATATTATGTGTTTCAATAGATTAATGATAAATTATTATCTCTGTATGTGCAAGGTTATTGTTTTAACAAATTCCTACGCATAATTCTAGTTATTTTAAATTAAATTAAAATCAATACTTTTTTTGATGAACCTAAAAAATTGAAACTATTACATGTTAAACCCATTCACAAACTCAACCACTAAGTCATTTTAATCTTTGCAACAAATTTAATCTTTAATTATATTATCTCTTTTTAATATTACATATAATAATTATTTTTTATGTGTTTCTAATGTTATTTACAATTTAAATAGGTGATAATTTTTTTTTAATTTTTTCTTTTGCATTTTTTTTTATCAGGGGTCCATTTTTAATATTCAACCGGATCTCCAAATAGCCGGAGTCGGCTCTGATCACAAGCTCTAAATGTTTTTTTTTATTATTAAGTAAATAAAGGTGAAAATAGATTGAGATAAAATATATATATGAAGCTTAATTAGGTGGGATATGTATTGGGTGCAGTGCATCCATAGTAGTTAGTAAAATTAAGACCGTTCGATTAAAATCAACAATTCATAAAGCTTTAATTTTTTAACTTAAAAAATTAAAATTTGAACCGCTTAATTTCCATAAACTACAGTTTGATCGGTTTGGATTTCTTGTTGTAACTGTGTGACAAAGTTACAACTCTCATCCATCTGATCTGATTAGACGGTTGAGATTATTTTATTATACAAGTGATTTAGAGCGTCCAATCTCAAATCATCGATCCATATGTATTAATTACCGCGTGAAACTGTACAGTAAATCCTGACCCCAGTTTGAGTTCACCCTAGATGACCACACTAAATCTAATTTTCAATGAGGTGATGTTAAGTGTTTGCAAGTTGCCAAGAAGCATGGAGAAGAATACATTATTTATGTTATCTTTGGTTTCTTTGAACTCGATTGTGTGAGCATAAAATATAGATGGGGGCGGTGAAAAGTGACTCAGATCAACGACGATCATACTTCCACTTGCTGCCACCCTATTGTCTCACTTTTGATTAAATTTTTATTCCCAACTTTCCCTAGCCATATCTATATTCATCACCCTTCACCCTCATCACGATCATTCTTGTCAGTTTTCCCTAGTGCTATGTGACGATAAGATAATATTGCACATTTCCTCTTACACAAACTCTTTTTTCTATTAAATATTATCGTATTGTGTCTCTAAATATTAATTAATAGTTGCAGAAATATTTATACACAAAAAACTTGTATTTAAATTCGAGATTATTAATTCTGTGGGTTTAACTTAATTGATAGGATATTATACTATATGTAGAGATCGAGATTTGAATTCCGATTATTCAATTTATTCATTTTAAGGTGAAATTTCTATCTACGAGACCATTAGATAGAAAAAAAAATTTGAGATTACTCAATTTTTCACATTTAATGTGTATAGTTAATAATAAAAGTTAATATTATGATAATAATAGTTTTACTTTATAAAAGATAAGAGGCCGATAAAAATTTATGTATCTAATTTATAATAATATAAATATTTAAATAAATTAACTTTTATTAACACAATAACACATGGAGTATTTTTTTTAAAAAAATGTGGGAAAAATATCTGGTAAGTATGAATAAAATTTGGGAGAATTTTGAAATTATTGAAAAGTATTCTATGTCTGTTGTGTGGGCTACTTTCCAAAATGGGAAAGCAAAAAAGCTATTCTCTCCAAATTCCAAAACGGGAAAAGTTTAGGTATGTGCTACCATGCATATCACTGACACAAGATAACGATCCCCAATTATAGACCCAGCTGCTTAATTTATTCCCACGCTTTGTCCATTTTCTTGAAGAATAACGTATTTTTCTTTTGACTCAAATTTTACTGCATTTTTTGTAATCAAGGTCGATGAAATCACAATAACATGCTATACTTTTGTTGTAGGTGTGTTTTGAAGAAGGTGTCTTTTGGACAGAATCTTGGATAGATGAGATTTTTTTGTGCGTGCGGTTTTAACGTTTATTCGATTTGGCGGTGAATAGAATAGGTCGAGTACGGTGGCCGAGTTGTTTTATCTAGGGTGGGGTATCGGAGGGGAGGCGTGGATGTGGCGGAGACCGTTGTGGGTTTGAGAGGAGGAGATATTGAGGGAGTGTCAGATTTTACTTCACGATTTTTTTTGCAGGCTCAGTCTCCAGATAGGTGGCTTTTGGCGGCTCGATCCTGACAGAGGTTATTCAGTCTGATGCGCTTATCAGCTATTGACTTCTCATCCACCTGATTCTTTGGAAGCGGTAGCAGATCTTATATGTCACAAACAGATTCCCTTGAATGCATCTGTTTTTGCATGGAGATTGTTGAGAGACAGGTTGCCAACTAAAACAAATTTGGCGATTAGGGGTATCATCCATCCAGAGGCTCAGTCTTGCATGACCGGTTGCGGTGACATGGAGTCAGCTCAACATTTATTTATCTCTTTAAACATATTTGGTTATCTTTTGTCGTCTGTTAGGTCGTGGGTTGGCGTGTCATCGATGAAACCTCAAAACTAGGCAGATCATTTTATTTAGTTTACTTTTTCATCTGGTGGTCTCAGAGCGCGTCGCTCCTTCTTTCAGCTTATTTGGCTCTTATGTGTCTGAGTTATTTGGAATGAAAGAAATCAACGAGTATTCATAAATTCAGAACAGTCATTATCTCAGTTGTTGGGCAAGGTCAAGCTTTATTCGTACTGGTGGTTGAGACGACAAATATTAGTTTAGTCTTTAACTACCATAGTTGGTGGTCGAGCCCGTTTACTTGTTTGGGACTGATGTAACTGTGCAACTTTACTTTTACATTTGTTTTTTGTTTCTGTATCTGCAGACTCTTGTAGTCTCTTTTGGCACACCTTGTGATGAAAAAACTCGATTGTGGCGATTGGTTGGTTAATATATATATATGGGTAATGCTAATGCACACCCACTCAATAATGAGAAGGTGTGCATTAGCATGCTACACCTTTTGATTTTGGACTAAAAACTTCATTTCACCTTTTATCAAAATAATGTAAAGTATGTGCTTTTAAGTCATTTTGCAAATCAATAGAAAGACTCTTTTCTCTCTTCTTGTCTCTAGCACGTTATTGCTTGCTGCTACAGGGAAAGATTTGCTGGTTTTGCACCTCACAATGCATTCAGCTTACAAATTCATATTCCACAATCCTGAAAATGGTCTCTCCTTTAATCATTTTCATGTTTCCACTCAATTCTTTGACTCAATATCAATTTTATTATGGTAGTAAATTTGGATGCAGTTGTTTTACTATGTCTTAATCCTTTTCTTGAAATTCATTTACTTAATCAAACAACAATGGAGTAACAAATTGTAAAAAAAAAATAAAAAAAATTGGAGTATTTTGGAGCATTATTGATTTTGGACTTTTTTTGTTTGTGATTTTATTTCCTTTGGCAATGAAGTGATAGTTCATTTTAGTTACAAAAAGAAAAAAAGAAAGTTGTTCAAGATTATTAATTTATTTTTTTTATGGTAAAAATAAATCAAGATTATTAATTGAAATGAAGAGAGAAAATGGTTTTTGGATTGATTTGTGAAATGACTTTAAAACACATGCATTTTATTACTTTTTTGATAAAAGACAAAATGGGTTTTTAGTCTAAAACCAAAAGGTGTAGCATGCTAATGCACACCTTCTCATTATTGAGTGGGTGTGTATTAGCATTACCCAATATATATATTTCATTTTGGTTTGTTAAAAAAAATTTGTTGAAATTTAAAAATGTAATATTTACGAAAACAACTGTAATTTATTGTAATTTTGTCATAGTTTAGAAGTCTTGTGATCATCGGTTAGACACTGAAAAAAAACTCATATTGTTGACGAAATTTTTTTGATGCTTTAAGTCTTCAATAATTTATTGAGGGATTAAAGCCTTTAATAAATTACAAAATATGTTATTGAGAGCTCTGGGTTGCCACGAAAAGCCTTCTATCTTTGATTTTTTTTTTATACTTTGTACGTTTGTTTCTTCTAAAGATTCGAGAAATATGTTAGTTTTAAAGAATTGAGAAATATTAGTTTTAAGTAAAAATCTTTAAAGTTATAAGAGTAGGAAAAAATAATTTCTTTTTAATTATTGCTATATATATATATATATATATTTTAATTTAAAAAGAATAGTAAAATCTTTTTTAACATAAGGCAAAATTAATATTTAAAGAATAAAGATATATGTTATAAATTTTTTTAATAAAATTAATTAATTATTTTAAAAAATTTCTAATTTTAAAATAATTAAATTATTAATATCAGTATTTTAAAAAATAATTATAATTTAATTATTTGAAAAATCAAAAATCCTATTTTTTAAATAAATAAATTACTAAACAATTTTTTAAAAATATTTGCCTAATTAATTATTGGCGGCCCTAAGCCGCCAAGAATGCATAGAATTCTGACCAAGTATTATTAACGGTCTCGGCCGCCAAGAATGTTATTGAGAGTCCTGGGCCGCCAATAATACATACATTTTTTATGGATTTTGGGTCTTCTTGGAAGCTTTTGGCCCTCTATAATGCTATGTTTTTTTGTGGTGACTGAGATGTACTATTGACATTTTTAAGGAAATTTTAAACTTGTTTTTGAATTTGTAAAATATTATCATATTGATCTTATGTTTGGGGAAATTCTAAGCGTGGTCATTTCCTTTAAGTTTTATTGTTCAACTTCATTTTGACTCTGCCGAAGCAACAATCCTTTAAACTTCATCTTTTGCAATCAAATTAACAGAATAATTAATGATAAACATTCAAAATTTTCTGGAAAACATTGCAAAAATCGTTCCTAGGATATACTAGTTGATCCGGCAAGCTATAAATCTTGAACTAACATTTATTTACCAAAATTCAATGTAAACAATTAGATACATAACTTTTATTGACTTGATTTTTCCATATATTTAGAATCGGGGGTAGTATATCAGTATATGTACTTGGATCCTAATTTTCAAGATAATGAAATATTTAATGAGTGAGAGCACTAGTTGTTGACAATGCCGATGTTCATCAAATGTTGATGAAGATACAAAGGAGATATGCGATAGCTTGCAGGAGAAGCTACCTAGTTAGTTTTACTCTGCAATCGAATTTGTTTGGCAGCCTAAATAGGATAAAGGAATTTGTTTGGCACCCTACCAGGAAATGAAAAGAAACCACTACTACATACTTATTTCTTTCAATGTTTGATTGCATTATGTTGGAAAAATCCTTGAATAAGCAAAATGTAGAACTTGAAAATGGCTGACTGCTAGTGTGAAACACTTTATATACCATCTTTCCCTATTGTGGTTTAATCCTGCTATTTGTATTAATTTATTTATGCTGATTAGGTAGTGAAAATTAAGACATAATATTAATTGAGATGCTTTGTTATATACGAGATTGATGCATTTTGCTTTATATACTTGGTAGGTGGCTTGATGCCTTGGACTCATGCCAATCCGAAGCATAGTGATGAAGATTGAAGATTACGGTGATTGCTCTTCGCTCCTCCTAAAGGTGTTCACAATGACCGGTAGTTATTAAAATTTTGGAGGTCTATACTCAACCACAAAAGTTAGCTTGAGAGTTGAGGTTTGTACTACATTTATAAAGATTATCTATGACATATCTCTAACCAATGTGAGACTTCTAACACACCCCCTCACGTCCAGGGCCGAACAATTGGCTCTGATACTAGATTAGAATTTGGAAGGTTTATACTCAACCACAAAAGCAAACTTGAGAGTTGAGGTTTGCACTACCCTTATAAAGGCTATCTATGTCATATTTCTACCCAATGTGGAACTTCTAATGGTAGTATAGTTTTAAAAATTGTTCACTTATAAACGCATTGTCTATTACAGATATAGTTAGTTGCTCTACAAAGTCCACTCCGGTTAAAAGTTCAGTCCATAGTCACACGGTTCGCAATTCGTTTCGGTACGCGGTACGGGTTCGGGTACGCGGTACGCTACCTTTAAAGAATTCGGTACGTGAGGGGTATACATAGTCGGTACGCTAATCGGTACGTTGTTAATAAAAAATTAAATAAAATATTTGATGAAAATATTAATTAGGATTAAATTTATGTTAATTAATATTATTAATCTAAAGTTTATATTAATCATAAAATTGAGATGCATTGTACTAGTGGACAAACGATGTTATACTTGTAACCATCATATTCACAGCTAAATCTAAATCAGTCTCAACATTTTATATTTTGTTCTTATTTGATTGTTGGAGTGGTTCGCCGGTACTTAGGTTTTAAAGAATTCGAAGAGAATTACGATGAACCAATTCGCAAAAGTACCACGAATTGGTACGCGCGAACCAATTCGCGGTTCGTCGCCTTTTAGGAGAATTATGTGACTATGGTTCAGTCGTTCCATATACAATATGCTTTGGAGGCTGCTGATTTTGTGCAAGCTCTTGCAGACTACAATATTCAACATAATTACCACCACCAATCATGAACAAAATTGCTTCCTTAAATGGCCCTTTCAAATGGTTGCTACTTGCTCCTTAACCAGACTTGGGAGCACGAGGATCGAATGCCAGGTATATATCTATTTCAGGATTTGGTCTCCCTTCAATCAAGGCTTCAACAGTCCTCGCCAATGCTAGTTGCCTGTCACTAGATAAAAGATTTTTGACACCAGCAATCACCGCACATATTGACTGTCCATAGAGCTTCTCGGCCCAGCCAATAATATTACTTCTGCTAGCTGAATTTGCCGATGCCAACGAAACATTCAGAGACTTAATTTTTTTCACATACTGAAAAGCAGCAGCAGTTTCTATAATTGAGATTGGAATGTCATCTATCCAATTTTTATGATTCTTGAATGCTTAAAGTAAATGTGGAGATTGTTAAAGTTGGTTGTTCCTTACTTTCCCTTAGTAACAGTAGCTCTGTTTAGTTTATTATGTCTTGTTCTTGTTACTAGTTTGCCTACCACCATAAATATTGAAGAAAAGATTTTGGTTCATTGTTGGAAGCTTTGGATATAATTGGTTCCAAATGTGGATATTGGAATTGGAATGGTTCCTTGGACGTTCATATATGGGAGTTCCTTTTGCTTCTTAGTCCATTGCAATATGTTAGAATGCTAATTGGTACAAGTGAGAGGTTTTCTTCATAGTTATTGGATGATATATTTGCTGAATATTTCTCTCTTTTGACTCTTTCCTTTGATGGCCTTTGTATTTCTACTGATCTTTGCCTCTGATTAGTGAGGATTGAAGACATGTTTGAAGCTTATGGTTTGAAGAAATTGAAGCATTTGGTTACAACTCACTGTATGAATATGGTTAAGCCAAATGTTTGATGATTTGAATCTTCTTATGTTTTTCTACAAGATTATTCTGCTTCCGTATATGGTTTTTCACACCAAAATTTGGTGCTCTACTTCTTTGTTCTTTAGCCTTATTGGCTTTATTATGAGCTTCCGTCCATGGTGGTTAAGACTTCATACCAGCTTCTGTCATGGATGGTTAAGCATTGTTGTTTTGGGAGCCTCGGTTTGAGGATATGCTTGCTACTAATTTGTCTCTGATTGTAAAGATTGAAGGCTAGTTTGGATTCTTTAATCTCCTCTTTGTTACCATGCTTTACTCTCTAGCCATCAACCATGCTACTTGATCTCTCTCGTTGATTTGTTGGTCCTTTGATGTGCTAATTACCTTTAGCACAACATGAGTATTGATGCTTCACTTCATAACCATCGGACCTTCTGACATTTTCTATTTTGCTTCTGTCATTAGTATTTTGTACTCTTGATGGTTAAGCTATGTGCCATTTGTTGGCTTTTTCTCGATGTTAGCTTCTGTTAAGTGGTTAAACCTTGAGTTATGCTTCTGCTTAATGGTTAAACTTCTTGCCTTATAGCTTTGATTTTGGCTGGTGTATTTTCGGCGTCTCTTATTGTATTTTCTTTTGATTTGATGTACTTTTGTATTCCTTATATCAAGCTAGAAGTCTTGTAAACACCTTCTAGCCTGCGGGAGGGTATTAGAAATATAGTTAGTTGCTTTAGTTACTAGTTTGTTAGCCTATAAATAAGCTTTACACTAGTCATTTGTACCTAACTTTCTCATTTATAATTAGCAAAATACATCTATAGGTCCTTTAAGTTTTACGTTTGTATCAGATAAGTCCTTTAAATTTTTTAAGTATCAGATAAGTCCTTTAAGTTTTTTAAGTATCAAATAGGTTCTTTAAATTTTATGTTTGTATTAGATAGATCATTTAAGTTTGTATCAAATAGGTCCTCATATATGACCTATTTGATACAAACTTAAAACTTAAAGGACCTATCTGATACTTAAAAAACTTAAAGAATCTATCCGATACAAACATAAAACTTAAAGGACTTATTTGATACTTAAAAAACTTAAAGGACCCATCTGATGCAAATTTAAAACTTAAAGGACCTGTAGATGTATATTGCCTTTATAATTCTACTCGTTACTATCATACAAGAGTTTTCATTGTCGGCATAGATATTTGCATTACATTAGAGATCAACACCACAAATCAATCTAACTTGCATCAAACATCGTTATAGATTGCTAGTGTTCTATTGGTTTGTATAGCAGTGTCTCTTCTGAAAATCTAATTCTAACAGAGAAGTTTCTTAAATCTTCAACACATTCATTTAGAAAAAATATTTTTCAAAAGCAGAATCACATAGCATAGAGTAACTTCTTCATTTATTTATTTTATTTTCTGTAAAATAATTCCTGGTATACTGAATAATTATTGTATCCGATTATACATAAGTACATCCTAAATTTTTCCAAAAGTTTATTGGTGATTATTGTCGCTTCCAGATCTGGTTATTATACATGACAGGAAAAGTAACTAATAACAAAAGGAGAAGTGCTACAAGAAGGGAAAACAGGAATATTACCAAAAGAGAAAATACAATTAACTTACAGAAAGAAGAATAACTTCAGATCTGAAATGAAGAACATGAATAAAAAATGAATCAAATATTAAAATAAATTTTGAAAGGTTGAATTAAGATGTTAGATCTGAGGATGAGTGAGGAAAGGGAAAGAGAGTAGAAATTAGAAATATGAGCGAGTGTTTTTCTAACCAACTAGCTCATTCCTGCACTTCTAATAACTTCAACTACCATTCCCATCTCACTGCTATGCCGACACTCGCACACCCACTATGAAATTTCAGTACGGGGCAGTCGTATTTATATATGAATATAAAGAGGAATTCTTACCTACACATAACACTAAATAACATAATCGGATTTTCTAGGATGCTGTAACTAATCTGTGCCGTCTGAATTTTAATCAATAGCTAAGATCTTTCTACAGCATAAATTAGAGATTTAAATTTGAAACGTTCGATCTGCGATAAATAGCAATGATTGCTTACAGCGTCAAACAGTGTGGTTATGCTACAACAGTGAATATGTATCTCTAAATAACACGTGTTCAAAATTCACACATAAATTGAAAAAATTTAAAGATAAAATGATGGTTTAATAAGTGATGTGATTAAATTATATAACATTTCTTTTTTTCTTTTGTGTATGTGTGTCTAAATGTATTTTAATTGAGGTTTGTCCAATTAAGAATTGCTCGATAGAGAGACTAACCTAAGGGTACGTAAAAGAGAGCCCAACCAACACTTTGTCTGGTTAAAAAAAAAGTAAGAGAAAAAGTAAGTTGACACTCATTTTGAAAGTAAAAAAAAAGAGCATCGCTTATTTAATAGCACTTATTTAAAGAGTAAAAACGGAGCCTTATAATAGCGGTTTTAGTAAAAACACTATTAAAGCTTTAACTAAGTTGTTTGGGCTCCCGTGGTAAGGAGCTCCTTCCAAGGACGTACCCGGGGAATATCGGGTTCGATTCCCAAGGAGAACAACGTTTGGCCAATGCGCATGCCTCTAGGCACGAGTCGGATTAGTCGCCCACCTTTGATGGGTTGGAAACCGGTGCGAAAGCAAAAAAAAAAAAACACTATTAAAGCTTTGAACCCAGGAACACTACAATAGTGTTTTTGAGAAACACTATTAAAGCCATAAACGCTGAACATTATGATAGCACTTTTGAAAAGTACTATTAAAGCTGATACCCTATAATAGCGCATTTTACATGAGCGCTATATATAGTAAAGAAAATTAATAAATAAAAAATGTGGTGGGTGGGTGTCGGACCCTTGACCCCTTGCTTGCTGGAAATTAATAATAATATAAAAAAAAAACAGAGATCAAAATTTAGGCGCTTACTCATTTTGCTTTCCCGCACTAAATTTTGTACCCTTCTTAGCTGCAAATCACCAACCCACGATCTTCAAACCCACGATATTGAACAAAAATCTCCAACCCTAGAAACAAAATCGATTTCCAATCAAAGAGAAATCCAAAGGAATTTCGAACAAAATGAGTAATCAAACTCAGAGAGCAATCGATTTCCAATCACACTCTCACAAAATCAATTTCCTTTGAATTTCATCTTCCTGCGATCGATTTCATTCTGACATCGTTGAACCCAACTGTGAACCCAGAAATCACACTAACCCTTACCCATATCTCCACCATATATGCAGCAATTTATCTATCAGAAGTCGTACTCGTTCGTCGCCGTTAACGGCGTTAGTCGCGGTGCTCATCACAACTCCGTCGTCATTAAGGTATCACTTTACCGATTTTTCGATAGAGAAACTTGATTTCAAAGAAAATTCATTATCATAACCAATTTAACTATAACATCATTTTCCAATTTACTTTAATTATATAACTAAAGTTCGAACTCTGAACACTCCATTTATTTATCTTTTAAAAAATGAACTTTTAATCACTATACTATCTAACAAGAAAAAGTTATTATAATCATATTAGAAATCCGCAATTGTTATAATTATAACCAATTCATAAGGACTATTTCATTGCACAAAATATATAAAAGGTTCAAATATAAAGTACGTTCTCCGGCCAATTATTTATATTGAGACAAAGTTTCCCAAATTGCTCAACAGACAAAGAAAATAAAGACAAAGGAGGAATTAGGACATTTGATACTCCAGTGCTGGAAGAGAGTTCCAATGATTGATTTCATTCACACTTCACAGCCTCAACAAATACATCCATTCACTGCAATACAAGAAACAAAACCCTCTTAAAATTAAAATTGACATGAATATTTGAAAAAAGGAAAACAAAATATATATTTTTATTTTTTATAAATAAGTTAGAAACTCTTCATGATATAGTTATTAATTTACTAGCAATGTCCCTCTTACATTTGGTTGATAGTTGAATGAAAATTGATCTGAAGGCATAAATGGTGGTTGCATCATGAAGGGTTGGACAAACTCTTGGTCTATTTCCATTTGATCCTATATGAAGTGGACAAAATAAATATTTCAATAATAATCAACCAAATTAGTTACAAATTTATTAATAAGAACACCAAATTTCTAATCTTATCTCATCATAAAAGAGTTTAATTTATATGCACGGGCCAGATGCATGGTGAAATAAAATTACAGTGTCATCTAATCTTATCTCATCATATAAATATTTTGTATATATTTTACGGAGTAATTAACAAAATGACAATAGTAAAATATAATTTGAAAATTATTTTTACACAATGCATATATGTTAAACTCTATATTCGATCCAATACTTACATTTTCTATAAAATCTACAGCTGCAGGAAAGAAAGCTTGGTCTCCATAGAGAAACTTTTCTACATTTTCATAGTCTAGTTCATTGCCCTATATATGAAGTAAACAAAAGAAATTCACATTAATTCAACCAAAATTAGACAACAAAGGTGTGAGCAATATGAATATTTTTTTACCATTTGAATTTGATAATAAGAAAATGAGTTATGCACCATGTATATATGAAATTGAATAGTAGTAATTACATTTTCAATAATGGCCTTGGGGATATCAGCAGGCTGCACAATATTTTCATGTTGGTTTGCAACCGTAAGATTTTCAACATTCTCTACCTGCAGGTATAATAAGTATACCATTATTGTCAATTTACACATATTGAAACATATTTTAAACAATGAACCAATGTGCTTATATACCATAGGAAAATATGGGATGCACATTTTTCTTGTAAATAAATAAATAAATAGATGTCAATATATTTTGTAAGTGTAA
The DNA here is from genome assembly GCA_030408175.1 of Trifolium repens. Lineage (NCBI taxonomy): Eukaryota > Viridiplantae > Streptophyta > Magnoliopsida > Fabales > Fabaceae > Trifolium > Trifolium repens. Next base: position 19,611,672 of record CP125849.1, read on the forward strand.
CTTAGTTGATAGCTAACAGAGACATTATTGCAAGAATTGATGTCCGAACTATGGATATTAAAACTTAGGTAGAGGCTCGCACAATTCACAACTACACACCTAAAGCTTATTTTTGCAAAATATAAACATATATAAAACTGACACATTAATTCATATATGAGCTTGTTCCTTCGAAAACTATCAACATTACTTAAGCTATCTACACATTAATTCTCTTCCCTAAAGATGTGAGAAACCAAAAGATTTATGTTTGTAATTGAAACCTTGCAATTTGAAGTGAAAGGGTCCTTCTTAGTAATATGAAGTTATCACTTATCACTAGTAAATATAATCCAACAAATATTGTTTTAGTGTATGTTTGGTTCTGCGGTGATGATAATTGATTTTGACAGAATTGATTTTGTAAAATTAATTCTGGCTAAAATTGATTTTAAGTTAAAGTGGTTTATGTTTGGATATATTCATGCAAAAGTGAGTTAAACAAAAAATTTGAATGTAAAAATCAATTCTAGAATCAGAAGCTACAATTTCTAGCTTTAAGTAGAATCAATTCTTGAGGCAGAATCAATTCTATTTTTAAGAAACCAAACAAGTCAGAATCATTTCTACACGTCCAGAATCAATTCTGATTACTCCATAATTGAAACCAAACATATACAATTAGTCATAATTTAAATTCTTTCAAATGAATCGTTTTTAAACAGAGCTCATTAATCACTTAAGTTTAATTATTTGATTAAACGAGAAGTTGTAATTAACTATAAATGAATGAAAATGAAAAAGAAGATACCTTGACACAAGAGGCACAATATTGAGAAACAACATCCATGAAAAAATCATCAAAGGGATCAGTTTCCATAATGGCCTTGGAGACATCAATAGGCTTCACAGTAATTCTTTTTCTCTCTTCAGTATTCAACCAAGCACGAAATGTGAGCTCTTGAATCAAAAGCTCGCATGCTTTTGCCATCAACAATTGAGATTCAGCACTAACCATCTGCTTCCCAAACATGCCATCGTCACATAAGTAATGATATAATACTCAATTTACTTAAACTCATACTCACATGTGATCATTATAGTTGCTGGAAATTTAAACAGTTCTTGAATCAAAGATCTTAAACAGAATTATTAAGTGATGTACTTAAAAACATGGGAGTTGCTAGAAATTTAATGACGCGGATTATGTGCAGTCGCAAAGGGGTGACTGCACTGCAGTTGAATATGACTCTGTTTGGTAAAAATATAGCGGATTGCTGATAAGCTAGCTTAAAGTGAATAACTTATAAGTTAGTTTTAGCTTATAGAGAATAAATTAGCTGATTGAATTTGTAATATTTGATAAAATTAGCGGTTGATTTAGCTTATAAGTATGAAATGACATAAAAAAGATATGTTTAATTAACATTTAATTTTTTTCAAGTAAGATGATAGGGGTAAAATTGGAAGAAAAGATGATATGCTAGAAGCTACTTGAAATAGCGTTTGAAAAATAAGCTATAAGCTAGTAAAATAAGTTGTAAGCTCTTTTTTAAAAAACTGCTACCAAATAGAGCTTTTAGCTTATAAGCTATAAGCTAGCTTATTTGCCTTCTCAAACAAAGCATGTATCTGGAATATTTGATTAAGATCTAATTGTCTAAACTTTTAGTTCAAATTTTACATTTAAAAACAATTAAAATATGATTTTAAAATTTTGTCCGTCTGATATTAATCAAGCGATCTAAATGTCCTAACTACATGCAATCACACTACATATAGAATCCAATTTCAAATTTAATATAACAGGTGTCGGGTACCAAAATAAAGAAGTACAACTTAATTTGAGAAAATAAATTTTCAAATTTAAAAGTCTACAAGAAAATTTCAATCCAAAAGACTAGTCCATTAGTTTGGAGAGTTGTATGACTTACTTTCTTTGTAACATTTTATAAGCAAAACTGCAATTTTTACATTCATTGTATATTTAATGTGTATGGTCTCTTTAATTATTTAATGTATTTGGTCTATTTAATGTAGTTGGTTCATTGTAGACTAGAAGAGCAGATACATTAAATAAGTTTTTTTTTTTTTTTTGGTCTTAAAAACATTAAATAAGTTTTATATTGAAAACAACAATTTTAAAATTTTTACGAAATTAAACGTATAACTTTTAAGACAACTTTTTTAATTAAATTCTTCAATATATGTCCTTAAAGTACACATTAATATTTGGGTATGCTAATATGTGTCCTAAAAACACATACTAATATGTATTCTAAGGACAAATATTAAAGAAATTATAAGCATGTAAAACTTTTACATTAAAATTTTTCAAAAAAAAAAAAAAAAACTTTTACATTAAAAAAAAAATATTTTAAATATTTAAAAAATTGAACGCACAATTGTTCAAAACAAAATTTCTAGTACATTGATTCCCCTAACATATTTTCTCTTACAAGTAAATATGTTTCGGGTCAAAAAAATGAGAAATTAAAACATACAAATAATATGTGAAACCTTACATCTGCATCATCTTTCATGGTCTTTCTGATTCGAGTTAAAGCCAGTTGACTTTTAAATTCTGTCATTCATATCATAACACATCAGTTGAAGATTGATAAATGATAATTGTCTAAAACACTAAGTTAATTAAAAAGTAAAATGTAAAAAAAATAATAATTAAATATTTAACATGTGGGAAAAGGTACTCATTGTTTAAACTTTAAATTGCAAAGAACCTTTATCAAGTTCTAAGGTGATCATCTGGTTTTCCCAAAAAGATTGAAACTTTTTCTCCTGTAGTTGCATGCGAAACAAAAACAAACATCAACTCAATATTATGTACAAATAAACATCATGTAGTCGGGTCTAGGCCCTTTCTATTAAAAAAGAAAACACCATTTATCGATATTACTCCCTCCGGTCTCATATATAAGCAACTTTTCACTTTTTAGGTTCATCCAATAATTGATGAATCTAGTCAGTTTTATACACAAGATACATCAGTTATTGAATGAATCTAAAAAGTGAATAGTTGCTTATATATGAGACAAGAGGAGTATTTTTATTTAAAAAAATATCGAGAAATGACCGATGTTTTAGATCCCCATGATTATTTTTCACCCTTCAAAAATTCGATTTGCCCTTGATAAAAAATTCGGTTTGCAGAAATCGAAATTTTTCTAGTTCAAATTCAGGAAAAATTCGGTTTCTAGAAACCAAAGTTATTTTTTAAGGCAAAAAAAAAAATTTGGTTTCTAGAAACCGAATTTCTTATTGGAGGGCAAAACAGGAAATTAAAAGGGTGAAAAAGAAACCTGGAGGGCCTAAAGAGAATTCTTCAAACCTAACTAGGTCTTTAGCAAGGGTCAATTTTGACAAAATACTCTGTTAGATCCAATTAAATTTTATCGATTTGATCTGTTGGATAAAAAATCCATAATATTTCTATCAAAAGCACATAACAATTCAGTGATAAACAAGTTGGTTTCAAATTTGGTTATCTATCAAAAGATGTAAAATATTTTTAATATTCTAAAAATCAATAAATAAAATTGCATGAAAATTTCAACACTTAGATTAAATTCCATCATATAACATTTTCAGTACTTGAATAAAATTGAAACAATTCTAGATTCAACACATAAAATAATTAGGCAACATTCATAAAAATAAAAAATTTAAATTTTTTTTAAACAGGTTGAACTCACGGTTTGAAATCATTAACATGTTACCCGAAACAAAAGACTTTGGGTTTGACCGATTGAGTTTAACCAAAAATACAATTAAAAAATATTGAACTAAGCACTATAGTTGGATTAAGTTAGTACGATAATTAATATAAAGAATAGCAAATTACATATAGTGAAAATAAGTATGGGTGAATAAAACTTGTGATTGAAGTTTCAAACAGAATCGCTTTACCTCTTTGTTTTGCATAGCTTCATTCAAATGAGGAGTTGAAGGATAATCTAGTGGAACCGAGTTATTGTTAAAATCCATTGTGAAATTGAAATTTTAATAATTCATGATTTGTGAAGAACCATCCTTTTTAAATAAGCCGTTTTCTTTTGAATACAATTTCCATTAATGATTTTTGTCGAGTTTGTATTAATTAACCAACGTTGAATTGATTATTGTGTAAGAGTTTTGGACCTTTTAAGCAATTGACTAGAGATTTAATTTCTAACTCTTGCGTATGTTAAAAATTTAGTTGGAAGAAGAGAACTTACATTGTGTGTCTTACATATTTTTCAATAAAGATACTAAATAATGATGAAAACTTCACACCTATAACATTTTTTTATGGACTTCGTACCTATAACATGATAATCCACTAAAATAGTTTGTATTAAATAGTTCTATGAAGATATATATATATATATATATATATATATATATATATATTAAATATTTTTAACCCGAAAAAACTTATATAGTAATAATTATAAGAAATTTTTAAAAGTGAAAGCGCATTAAATATATCGAATATATAATTGCATTAGGAGTCAAAAGAATATAGACGTAAAAACAGTTATATACCAACATTTAATTTTTGTAGTGAGAGTCGCTCAGGATAAGCATAAGCAAGATTAGTTGACTAATATGATATGTATCAGGGGCGTGTCAGCGTAGCAGTAGGAAGGAGTTGAAGAAATATGGGGAGTGGAGCTTGTTCCACCCTCAACCGCCTCCCATAACCCAAAGGATAAATAATAGAAGACGAAAATTTACGAGTAGATTCATTCACTATTCATAAATAATTAGAAAAGCCCAAGATCAATACCACACTGCCAGCCTGATATCTCTAAATAACTCAAGCAAGAAAATTTGGCACCAACTGTGGGGCTTCGGTAAAGTTAATTTCCCAATGACACCAATACAACTAACGAGATGGTAAGAGCAGAATTCCCTGCTCGTGAAAATGGAGCCATGGGCGTAATCTAGGTGACAATGGAGTAATTACACCGCCAAAACCAACACTTGTAGGCATAAGTTGAACGGATTGAACAACACTGGTGACTGACGACGAATTAGTAGAAGAATTAGAGGAACCCCGATCATTAGCTCATGCGATCTGGGACGCTCATGTTCCAGAAAATTTCAAGTCCCCTCACCTACCAACATTTGACGGCAAATCAAACCCTTTAGAACATTTGATTGCGGTGGCGACTCAATGATGTGACTCTCAAATGGTACTATGAACCTCCCTAGAAATATCATCAAAGGATACATGTCAAGGAAATCCATCAATTTGTTGGAAGTAAACATGTCAAGGAAATCTCCATGAGCCTTTTCAGTATACATTAAACTCACATAGAACCTCTCTAAGAATATCTCGTCAGGTTCAGTGAGGCCGCAAGTAACATGTTAAACTCGAACCAAGAAATGTTTGTAGCTATATTCCACAACGGTCTCAAAGCTAACGATCTCAAATCTGGTCATTTTAATATCTCTCGCAAAAAAGCCAAGCCTTAGTATGGAGGAACTGATGAAGACGGAAGAGTATTATATCAAGAGTGGATAAAGTAATGCATAAAAATGGATTCGACATGCAAAAAAAAATTCCAGAGAGGCAACAAATAAGAGATCATCGAGGCCGGATACCTCTACGCTGGCATAAAAAGAGCAACAAACCTTTTAGATTGCCACCACCTATCCATGATGAAAGACAACATTCACAGATTCACTCTTTCACTTCATTGAACTCAAGATTGGTTAGTGTGCTACATGAGATTTTGCAAACAAACCTAGTTGACTTTTCAAGGAAGTTAAACCCACCACAATTGATGGGGGCATCGTTGAAATCAAGATTGGTTAGTGTGCTACATGAAATTTTGCAAACGAACCTAGTTGGCTTTTTAAGGAAGTGAGACCCACCGCAATTGAACGGGCTTAATAAAAGTGTGTGGTGTTAGGGAGCACAATGCAAAGGATTGGTTTAGGCTTAAGACTATAATTGAAGACTTGATCAAAAGTGGTTCTTTGAAGAAATTTTTGGGCTAAACATCAAGACAAGGTGAAAACTCTAACCGGCATAGGTCACCTCATTCGTCTAGAAAAGGTCACAGAGGTAATGATAAGGGTAAGGAGGTGGTGAGAAACACCACCAACACAATAGTAGAGGATTCTTGGTATGAGGCGAGACCAACTCGGCGAGAAGGCGATATGTGAGACAAGTCAATCAAATCAACTCGTTAATGGAAAACATGTCATTTCTCAAATACCCTTTGGTAATTCAGGTGCATTTTTTTAATTGGAGTGTAAAGAGGATATTGGTAGATTCGGCAAACTCGACAAATATTATGTATTGGGACATATTTGTAGGGATGCAGTTAATGACATATAACCTCTAGCCTAACTTAGGAACATGGGTTGAATTATCGGGTGAACAACTCATACTTGACACGGAAATTTTCCTCAATGTTCAAAGATATAACATTAGAGAATAAAGAGGGTTGGATACTCTTACTTAGTGTGTTTGAAGTTTTCTCGCACTTGAAGCCATCAATCTCTTTTGTACAAGGCTCATAACTTGTCTTTCTTCTTTGGTTGATGATTGATTCTTTGGAGTTTTGGTTTTCGGGTTGGGAATTGAGTGGGTTTATAGTCTATTAGTTGTGGGAGGGGTGGATGGGGTTTACGCGTATGCATGAAGGTTAATGATGGTGTATTTTTGGGTTTTTCTAGAGATAGACTATTGAAATTCAATTAATATCATACTCTATAGTGGAATAAACCTGTTACCATGGATCTCGTAAGCACAAAATTTTGCTAAAAGAATTCACGTGTTTACCTCTTGAAGCATCGAGGTGATATTGAAAAGGGTTTGATTGATGACGAGCAAAGCAAGTGTAGCAATGACGCTACTCGTCCACACGAACAAAATTTCTTCATTAATTAACCGGTCCCTAGCCAATTTAAGTGGAGCTTTAGTGAAAATAGGTTTTAGAGATAATCTATGGTTTCTGAATTTTAGGGCTAACATTTTAGGTTAAAATTCAGCACACAGGTGTATTATATTTAGGCTAAACTGTACTTTTGGTCCCTTATGTTTATTTTAGGTTTGAATCAGGTCCCTTATGTTTTAAAAGTTTCAATTTGGTCCCTCACGTTATCAACATTTGCATTAGTTAGTCATTTTCATCAAATTTTCTACTAAATCCGTTTGATCCTTACATGTGACTGACCGTTTGGACACATGGACACTATTTTGGACATGTTCAGTACCATTTGGGATGCTAACTAAGTAAAAAAAAAAAATTAAAAATAATATATATTACTTATAATAATGGAATTGGCCCAAAAAAAAGTGTCCAAAATAGTGTCAACGTGTCCAAAATTACGTCCACGTGTCCAAACCGTCAGCCACGTGTAAAAATCAAACGAATTTAGTGAAATATTTGACGTAATGGACTAACTAATGCAAAAGTTGATAACGTGAGGGACCAAATTGAAACTTTTAAAACGTAAGGGACCTGATTCAAACCTAAAATAAACGTAAGGGACCAAAAGTACAGTTTAGCCATTATATTTATAGACCCACTTGTATGCACCATACCTTACAGTGTACTGTATTTTTACTTAAGTGCACTGTATCTTATGGTGTGATGTGGTTCTCTAATTTTATAATTAAAAATAAGTCCAACTTATCAATTTAATAACAAACAAGTCTCATTTATTAATTTATAAATAAATCTTATTTATTTAATTTCTCATCTATCTGTCTTTGTGTGTGACCAATTAAGTTCTCGTAATGTTGTCAATAATATTAAATCACATATTTAATATTATAAACAGTCAACAGTATCTTACAACACATCCCTATTATCCAAGTGACAAGAATGTCATGTAATCTGACGAAATCTTTCCATGATAACGGTCGTGTATATAATTACCCATTTGCCCTTATATCTATATGGTGCACAAGGCAAAAAGTAGTGTCATCTTTGTATAGTCAAATACAATGTTTCTTGATCCCAAAATATACTTAGTAATAAATAAGCCTAATATCTCATAATGACTTCATTTGGCGTAAGCATGCATCTTGCACTCGTATTCTATCAAGAGGCCTACAGATATAACTCTTGTTATGTAGAAGAGGCAAATTCTATCTAGGTCACTCATGTCTCAAAGCATAATTCATGAAGTACCCTTCAATCGAACTTTCAGTCATCCTATTACGAACAATGTTTGAACGACAACTAGGCCCTCAACTCCATATCAAAGGCCCATAGTGGTTTCAAGTCGAAAGGTTCTATACACTATTATCACTATGAGAATATTTTATGAAACTTACGTAACAAGCTATGTAGTAGGGCGGGTCAGGTTGGGTTGATTTTAGCCAAATCTGTTAACCGATCCGTTCAAAGTTAAGTGGGTATGGCTAGTTGTAGAACCCTTTTTTTTTTATCTTAAATCCGAACTACCACTATAAGAAATATTATTTTTTGCAACAACTTTTTTTATTACAAGTCTTTGAGAAAACTATCTTTGCAAAAGATAGTTTTGCCAACGACTTGTAACAACTTTTAACAAAAAAAGTTGTTGAAAAAAATAATATTTCTTGTAGTGTACCCAATTCGATGGTGATCGGGTTGGATCAATGGGTCATTACATATAAATTTTTTAAACAATTCTCAAAAAAATATATAGTTATACAACATTTTATTTCATGACAATTTTAAAATTTAAACTAAATTTACCTTTTAAAATTTAGACACTTGAAATTACATGAAATACTTTAAATATTGTATAAAAATTTAAGATTTTAAAACATAAAAATATTAAACTCTATTATAAAATTGAATAAATGTAACAATTTTTTAAAACGGGTTGGGATCGCTGGTTCATGGGTTTAGGATCATAAACCCGTTACCCAAACCAAACCACTTCGAATTTGAACGAGTTTGTTTTGATTGAACCCGCACTTGAACGGATTCGGATAAAATGTTGGTTGGATTGGGTCAATAGATATAACGGGTCATCCATATCCATGAACACCCCTAGTATTGTCATGGTGGATCAATCCAGTATAAATATTACTCATAATATTTCTATCTATATAAAAATTTGAAATTTCATATTCATAACCCGTGAGATGTGGTCATCAGTCTACTAACATAATAGTCTTTATGTTTTACTATTATCAAACTCCACAGTAAAGTTTTGATTACAGATACTTGAAATCTTTTACTACAATTATGAACTTAAATATTAATAGGGGAGAGAGATAGTGACAGAAAGAGAGGGATGAGAGATATAGAGCATAGAAATAAAAGTTTATAGGAGATGATTTATTTAAAAATAAATAATTGAAAGAGTATTTTTGTATTTATGATAAAGTGTCTATTTTTATAGTAACAATCTCAACTCATTTTTTAATTAAAATTTGCTCAATGCAAGGAGGAATTACATAAAGAAATATAGCCATTAGACCAAGAATAAATCGCCCTAGCTAAAGTATGAGTCGTCTTATTCGGTTGTCGCTTACTTAAACTTCACCTCAAAATTTGGATAAAACATTAACATTGATTCAATATTAAACATTAACATATAAAACTAAGAACCAACACAAATAGAATATATTGCATCAAATACAATTTTTGAATCACTTTCGCATGGAATCAAACACGATAAACACGTATGCCCCAGCCCCAACCGGTTGCACCTTTTTTTTTTTGCTTTCGCACCGGTTCCGACCCATCAAAGGTGGGTGACTAATGCGGCTCGTGCGTAGAGGCATGCGCACTGACCAAGCATTGTTCCCCCTGAAAATCGAACCCGGTATTCCCCGGATACGTTTGTTATTAAAAAGCTTGCATCAACATTACATTTGAGTCGATCACGAACAGGTGGCTGCCACTGCTCTATTGTTAGCACTGTTGGCTCATTATTATTTAACGAGGACAAAAAATCCGCCTTTGTCAAACCTCTTGCCCCTAATATTTCTGTTTCCTTAAAATCGATTCAACAAAAACTTTGCTATTTAATAATAGAGTAGTAGATGAAGATTCGTTCTAAGAGGAAGAAAGTGAAGATTGATTTTAATTTTTTTTATTGAAAGAACACTAAAAAATAAGTAAAATGATAATATATTCATTTAAATTTGTCACCTTACCATTGTTTAAGCACACTCAGCAATTTAATGGCCACGTAGTTTTTTTTACTGGAAGATCATAAGATCATAATTAAAAGAGTTTGTCTAACATGTGTAATATTGCACATGTTAAAATAATAAAAAGTGGTAATTTTTTATTGAAAAACAATAATTATTTATTAAAAATTTATTCATTTAATGTAAAATACACAAGTTTCAATACAAATTTGTCATTTTAAATTTCTTACCATGTGCAAATTTGCACATGATAGAAAAATCCTAATTAAAACTTATTATTAAAAAATCAAACTATTGGCATTTAAAGGAAGAAGAGGTACATTGACAGAAAAATGGAAATGGATTTGCTGCGTAACGCAGTTACAGCTCTGAGCCGTCCGATTTGATCAATGGTTGAAATTTAATTGTGACAGATTAATCACAACCGTCCGATCTAAAATCAGTGGCTGTAATTTAAAACAGCACCAAACAAGGAACTTATGTGGAAATAAAACATAGATGTGCCCTCTTTAGAGAACATATTACTCTTTAATTTTTACTAGTATGTTAGCCCGTGCCGTGCACGTGATTATTTTCTTTTTTAATATTATTTATATGTTTATTTTGATATATTATTTGATTAATTTGGTTTAAAATTATATGGTAAAATTGAGATTGGTTTTGCATGATATAGATTTAACGATGTTACAAAATAAAGCGAGATTAAGAGTATTACTTCGCTTCCCATTTTACACTATTATGTGATAGATTCTTTATCTCATCTTCATCCCCGAAACTATATAGTGATCCTATAAATATAAAATAATTATAAACTTCATTCTCAAAGGAAAATATGCTTTGATTTTTCATTGCCTTAAGATTTTTCGGGATCGTACCCATAAAATTAAAATATACCATGCTTTTTTTTTTGTCATCTCGAGTCTACTCTTTATAGAAAATTTACATTAGGTTCATTGTCAAACACAGGATAATTTTTATTTTTTTCAATAATATTTATTTTCATATGTTATTTTTTTTTTGAAGGTTATCTATGTCTTTTTTTCATTTTATATTATTTAGAATGTTATATATGTTTTTTCAATTGTCTATGAGATTGATTTCTTTTAGTTTATTTGAGTATGAAAATACAATATATCTTTAACACATGACTCTGTAGGACTTCATCAATAAAAAATAATTGTAAACTTTATACTATTTTTTAAATGAATATTAACTTACTTTGACCCTGTTTCTATTCTAATTTTTTTTCTTTTCACCGTACCACAAAGAAGCAATGTTCACGCGTGAGCGTCAAATGAGAAAACCTATGTGTGAATCTCTCCACTCAAAATAATAAATTAAGGTTCTTAAAAAAGTTCGAACGAAGGTTATGGACAGTTTAAAAATTTTGAACGAAGGTTATGTAAAGTTTAAAATAGCATAAATTATAAAAATTCAAAACTATATTAATTTATTTTAGATTTTCCATAGTTTTCATAAGCCATATGTAATCTAATTAATGAAAGTGCAATGGACACATAATATGAAAAAACCCCCTTAGTCGAAATTCAAATTTTAATTAGTCAATGTGTATTTTTAATAGTGGGGTTATGGACACATAATATGTAATCTCCCTCTCTCCCGTCTCAGTCGCAGGACTCCATATGGGCTCCATCAACAATAAAATAATTGCTAATTCTATATTATTTTTTTAATGAAAATATCAACAATAAAATTCTCCTGTTAAGTTATCACTATCTTCTACATACATTTTTCATCATGGGGGATAACTTTTTATCGTGCTAAATAAAATTTTGAATAAATGATCCCCGTGATAAAATATTAAATATGAAAATATGGATAACCCCCGCAGTCGGAATTCAAAATTTAATTAGTCCAATGTGTATTTTTAATAGTCGGGTGGAAAGTGCTTCTCGTTTTCTATTCTACACCACTAAGAGATTTCTCTCTCTCTCTCTCTCTCTCTCTATTTCTATCTCTCTTCCGTCTCCATTACATGATTCTATAGAGGCTTCATCAACAAAAAAAAGTTGTTAATTCTATATTTTTTAATGAATATCAATTAAATTTTCGTGCTTAGTTCTCACTATAATCTACTTACACTTTTCATCACGAGGATCATATTTCTTCATGCTAGATAAAATTTTGAATAAGTTTTCCCCATGATAAAATATAAAATATGAAAATTAGGATAATTCTCGCAGTTGAAATTCAAATTTTAATTCGTCAATGTGTATTTTTAATAGTGGGGTGGGAAGTACTTGTCGTTTTTCATTCTCCAACACCGAGAGTTCTCTCTCTCAAAATCTTCTATTGTGTTTTTGTCTCTAATCTATTACTATATATAAAAAGGATACAAATTTTTGGGATGACTTTTTCATTATACCTATTTTACCCTTAAAAAAACTATAAAAAAATTAAATATTTGTATATGTTGAAAAATAACTTCCACATAAAAATAGATTTTCAGTTTTTTTTTTAGTAAATAATTTTTTTTTCTCTTAATAACTAAACTTCCACATAAAAGTATGTTTTCAGTTTTTTTATAGTAAAAAAAAAAAAATTCTTCTTAATAACTAGCCACAACAAAAAAGGATGTTAAGTAGTTATCAATTAACTAAGTCTAATAAAAAAGGAGATTAAATAGTTATTTATATTTGCACAATAGAGAATTTCGATCACAGCAAATAAAAAAAGAGAGATATCGATCACACAAAACGAGCAAGCGGCTAGTGAATATAATTTTTTCTTCAAAATAAAATAAAATAAAATGTTTTACGTAAAAAAAAAGGTTTACAGATACGTCATAAGTTATTTTTTGGGTTCAAGACTTCAATTCTTCGAGTGATCTTATCCATGAAAAAAATAGTGTACTTTCTTATTTTAATTTGTTTCAAAGTAATCTAAATATAAGTGTTTCTTCATTTTACAAAATTAAAATATTAAAAATGTACCAAGATAGTGTCGCACAAGTGGTAGATACTTTGACCCCTTAACCATTTGGTCTTGAGACCAATCCTGACCGGTGCATATGGAGAATCATTTCTTAGGAGAGTTCAATCCCTTAAATAGTTCTCAGTTAAATCGAGGGGATTAATCTCTGCAGTTGCGCACGGATGATACCTTTGGTTTACCAAAACTAAAATAAAAATTGTGTATATATATATATATATAGTTAGGATCCGTTGACACCAGGTGTGAAACTTTAATTTGACACCAAATTTCAACCGTCTATTTTTTTTAATCAAAGGATGATAATAGTTTCCTTATTAATTTTTGTGTATCTATTTAGGAGATTCCTTATTTTTTGGTCGCATAAAAAATTTTATTTATTGTTCTACCAAAAAAAGATTTGATTTATTGTTCTACAAAAGAAATTGATTTGTTGTTCTTCAATCTCCCCCAAACATTACTATTCTCCTTCTTCAACATCAACAATGAAAGCATACTTTTTTGCACTAATCTCAAATTCACAATCTCAAGTAAACAACCACCTCTTTGATTCTTACTCCAAGAAAAATAACAACTATTGATTTTTGCGTAGACCAATAATCGACTACCAACTCAATTTAATTAAAAGGATATTCTATACTAAAACCATAAAATTGAATTTCTATACCCATATATACCATGATTGATGATTCAAATATGCACTTGCTTTCATTGTTGAAGAAGGAGAGTAGTAATGTTGGGAGAGATTGAATAACAACAAATCAATTTTATTTTGTAAAACAATAAATCAATTTTTTTTTGGTAGAACAATAAATCAAATCTTTTTTTTGGTATAACAATAAATCAATTTTTTATGCGACCGAAAAATAAAGAATCTCATAAATAGATATACACAAGAGTTAATATAGAAAACTATTATTAGCCTTTGATTAAAAAAAATATATGGTTGAGATTTGGTGTCAAATTAAAGTTTGACACCTAGTGTCAACGGATCCTAACTCATATATATAATATTTGAGAGTTTTTATTAAAAAAATAATATTTGTGAGAGTTTCTAAAAAAAGAATTTCTAAAAAAAATATAGTATATGTATTTGAGAGAGCTTTCACAAAAAAAATTAATTTGAGAGTTTTAAAAATATATAATATTTGAAAAAGTTTCTACAAAAAGAAAAAAAATATTTGAAAGAGTTTTTACAAAAACAAAAATTCTAAAATTTCAATTATTGTTGTCAATGAGATTCGAACAACATACTTAGTAATTATAAGGTAATTTTCTCTACAAAAAGAAAGATAGTTTTCCATAAAATATTATAAAAATTCAATTATTGTTGTCAGTGGGATTCGAACAACATACCTTAAGCTAAAAACTCTGAATGACACACATAAGCAAGAGAAGCTATAATTGAATGCCGTATAAGCAATTACTATTGAGAATGCACGAGAAAGCTCGGTGGAAATCTCGTAATGTATATAATAGAGAATAGAGATTCCTTAATTGACAAATTAAATTTCATTGATACAAGATATTTTCAATTGATTGGAGGAGATTAATCTAGATGTCAATCATTCTAATAGTTGCTTAATGAATTTGGTCCATTTGAAAGTAGACTTGAGTACTTATTGGGCTTGCACCATTATGTGTAGATCCCAATCAAAGGTATTACCCACAAGGAAATTATGAAATTACAACGGATTAAATAAACATTATTACTTATAAACTATTAAGAAGATTCCTCAACATGTTCCTTGGATAGAAAAATTGAGAAAATCAAGCCAAAGAAAAAGTAAAAAAATATTACACAAAATTAAGAAGTAATTATAAACTATTACACGGTATTTAGTTCATGAGAAGCAACCAAGGCTTTAGAAATCTCAAATATAAGCCTAGCTTCAAAAGCATCACGGGTATAATCCTTAGAAACATCACAAACCTTTTTATTTCCAAAGATTGTATCTGTGTTCATGGACTTCAACATAAATTTCTCATAAGTGTTCTTAAGCTTTGTCCACATCTTTATTGGTGACCTAATAGCCCATGTTAACCTTGGAACAACTCTAATCCTCCATTGTCTTCTTTTCAACCTTATAGCCTTCATCTTCTTACCATCACCGGTGGCGGTGCCATCAACGTCGAGGCGTTGATAGCGCCGTCTTCGCAAATACCTTGTTGGTTTAGGTATTAGTGACTCCATTTCAACACTTTTCATCATGAAGAGTGTGTTTGGACTTGATGAAGGAGTACTATATGAGGTAGAAGAGGATAAAATATAAGAGTCTCTAAAATAATGTTGTTGAAATAAATTTGTACGTGTTTGAATTGAGCACTTTCATATGTATATGTTGGAAGATTTATTGGGATTTGCTTTTGATAAACAAAGTCAATAAACAACGGTTTGAACATGAATTATTGGTGGGTGACTAGAAGAATATGATGTGAGTTTGTGGGTCACATGATCGACATTAATATAATTTTGGTTTCTCATATATTATTTAGTTTTTGTCACTTCACCTTTAAATTTAATTCTATATTCTCTCATAGTCATACCTTTCTACAAAACAAAACAAAAACAAAAAAAGTAAATTTAGTCAACAAAAAAGGTTAGATTACCTTCATATGAAAATTATCTTACTAGTATTAATTAATCATTCTCAAACGAGTTAAGATCCTCTCCGTTTATGAGTCTCTCTATTTTCTCCATTTCGGAGAGAGATAGACACAACAAAAGTTGAAATTAAATATTAAAAAGTCAATAGTGGTGTGACCCACTTAATGATAGGACTTATATCTCTTTTTTGTATCTATCTCTCTCCAAAATAGAGGAATTGGAGAGGCTCATCAATAGACAGGATCCTAACTCCCAAAGTTTATCCAAATATTGATAACGAATTGATTCAGAATTCAGCATTTATGATAACTAATATTCAACTCCTACTATCAATGTAAAACCTTACATTATAGATAATCTTAACTTAAATAATTAAATAGAATTATTTGTGTTTTGAAGTCTATAATTTTGTTAAGGGTCATGTTAAATAGTACGTGCATCCAGTGCACTTGTTAAATATATCGAAAATAAAAATAAAATTTAAAATTAATGTACTTTTTACATTTTCAATATATCGAGTGCACATAATTTAAAATAAATTTTTTTATTTATATGTTTAACTAGTGCATCAGATACATTATTTAATATTTTTCTTTTATTAAATTATGACGAATTACTATAACTCTCGGCCTAAAAAATATGTACTAAATCTAGGACTCTAGGTAATAAGTTGCACGTGAGTTCAGTAATAAAATAAAAAAATGCACGTGGGAACGGAATCAAATTGTGGTTCTGAAAATGTAGTTCTTTTTTTTTTTCATGAAAATGATGTATAGTTATTATATAGTATAAAATAATTTATTTGTATAAATAATATACAAGCATCTAGAAGTTTTGACTATAATAGTATGAGGAATCCGTAGGTAGGTTGCACAATTAAGGCATAAGAATAATCAATACTACATCTATAATCTTTTATTCTATTTTTTGACAGCAGATCTATTAATCTTGTTTAGAAACATTATTTTGTGCACAATTAAAACATTTGAAACAAAACTTGGTGTCACTTTTTGTTTTTGATTTTATAGGCGAGGCATAAGAAGGATCATCGATACTTTGGCCATTGGATATTTTAGTATATAGATAGGTAGGTAGTAAACATACTTGTGTGAATTTGATTGGAGTTTTCCATTTATGAGATTGGAGGTCGGGGATTTTACTGTGGGATGAACAGCCCTTAAAATTGTTTTAAATAAAATGGTCAAACATGAGATATCATGCTCTGTTAATCAACATATTTCAAGCAACAGAGGCTGTAAACCTTTTCAAAAGAGTTCAAAAAATAATGCATGGTCAAATAGATATTATAAATTATGCATTATTTTTTACTTAAGCGACACAACATTATTATGCATTATTTTAGGTCAAAAATTGGACTTTGCTATACAAAAAGATAATATACAAGCATCCAATTTTATTTTTTTTACAATCAATTTGTAATATCTATTTTAGACCCACTAAATTAATAAAATAAAAAAATTCTCTTTTTTTTTTTTTTCTATTAGCCTAGAGGCTAAATATTCTACCTTAAAAGTGAACAAGTGGAGTGTCCAGAATTCGTACATCGACTGTTGCATAATATATACGATGTTTCTACCAACTGAATTAAACTTACAAAATTCAAACTCCGTCTAAATTATTTTTTTCTTTTTTATTTTTTTCTTTATTTTTTACATACAAACATATTTTGTTTACGTCTGTAACCAAAAAAAATATTTTGTTTATACAGGGTAACGGGTATATTTAATGCTCTAGTTAAAAAAGCAGGGCTAAATGTATGGGAGTAGAGTTTAACTGAAAACTGTATGCACTCTGCATATTAAGGGGAGAAACTGTAAAAAATCATTACTCTCCGTAACACAATATAATCATCTTGATCATATTATACAAATTAAGAAATATAATAATGTTGTATGAAAAAAAGAAATTATATGAGTTTGATTACAAAATTGTCCTTCATCTATGATATAGAAAAGATAAATTGGAGAATTGAAAAAAAAATGTATTAAATAGTTATGGTATAATAGAAAAATTAGGATGTAAAATAACTTATAATTTTGTATAGATTTTTTTCTTAAAGTAACTTTAACATGGAGGAAGTAAACAAAAGCAGCGGCTATAAACATAGAGCTATTTTTTGTATTTTAGTCGATTTATTTGACTAAAATAATTAATCAACACATTTCGAATCAAACTCAAATGTTTACTAAAAAATTCAATCTCAAACTAATCTATAAAGTACAATTAAAAACACAATTGATTATCTTTGCCTGACCCCGTGACCCGTAAGTTGTTTCATAGATAGTAACGTGTGAACCGCCACAAACACTAATTAATTACTACTCTCTCCGTTCTTTTTTGTTTGTTTTTTAAGAAAAAAAATGTCAAATTAAAAAATTGTATTTTTGTACTTTATTTTCCTATTATACTATTTTTTTGGAATATATTATACTCTAATTTTAATCCACAAAAAAATTCATATTTTTTTGCACACAGTTAAGAAGTTTAGTAAAAAAAAAGATACAATAAAAATTTATACAAAATTTAGTCAATAAAAAAAAAGGAATGAAGGTATAATAGACAAATATAACCTTAAATTATCAAAACAATAAACAATTTGAAACAATTTTTTTTCTAAAACAACAAACAAAAAGGAACGGAGAGAGTAATTTTTATTCCTGGGCAGCTTCTCCTCATTAAACTACGAGGCGAATGAATTAGTGGCTGCACTGGTGTGTCATTATTCTCATAAATCTTCTATTTCGAGCACGCCAAATAGTATTTGTTGGAATTTCAATGGTGGGCAAAATGCTCGAATGGTTATTAGATCTCTATGACTTCGACATCTGCTATGACTGTAGAAAAGCTCTGAAAGCTCAAGTATTTCGTAGTAGAGATGACGGTCCTTGCGGCTCCGACAAATGGAGCACACAAATGGACTATATTCGTTGACGGATTCTCTAATAACAAATAGGAATTTTACTAAATTAACTCTAGGATTGAAAGTTTATATCATATAGATAATTTATAATTTTTTTTTGAAAAAATTGAAAATCATTTTATGTTATTGAGACACATCAAGATTAACCGTTTATGCGTTTTTATTCAATATCGTTATTCTTAATGAGTCTTAATAACATATCAAATGAATTTCACTTTTTTAAAAAAATTTATGGATGATCTATTTGATATAAACTTTCAATTCAACGGTCGATTTTATAAAATTCATATTCATTATAATGTTATTCACGACTGCTGCACCGTGTGAAAGACCTAATGAAGTCTTTCATGTTAGACAAAGCCTAGAGTATATATTAATTAGAGGATCTTATGGTTACAAATGATTAACTAAACTTTAGAACGACCTTCTAAATCTTGAGAAACATTATTAATGTTCAGATCTAACAGTTGTTGCTTCATCTCCTTCTCCGAGAGTTGTTGGATAGAAAATTTAGCCGGTCTTCATTGTTGTGAGTTGATGATCACTAATCACTATCACATATTTTAACTACCATTATAAATTTTATGTTACTTAATTTCTATGTTAAAGTTTTTATAATAATTTTTTTTTGCGAAAACGTACGCGCATTTGAAATTTTTTCGCTATCCTTTATTTATTTTAAAGTCATTGATATTTGTATGATTCCTCAACATTTTCTGTGGAATATGAAATTAAAGTAAATTTTAGTAAATGAAAAAGAAAGTAGGAAAGAAAAATTCACAATGCAAAGAAAGAAAAGAGGTGAGATAAAAATTACATGAAAAACAAGAGCAAAGAAAAATTACATGCATGTTACATTGGAAATAATTCATGAGAAGCAATCAAGGCCTTAGAAATCTCATATATGAGCTTAACCTCAAACGCATCACTAGCATAATCCTTAGAAACTTGAGGAGCCTTTGGAATTTGCCCACCAATGTTGCTATCAATGTTCAAAGATTTTAACATAAAGTTCAAATAAACATTCTTAAAATTTGACAACATTTTCAAGGGTGATTTGATCACCCATCTCAGCCTTGGAATTGTTCTGATTCTCCAAAACTTGCGTGTGCTCCTTTTTAACCTTATGATCTTCATTTTTTTCCCACTTCCTTCTAGGTGCTTGTAGTGCCTTCTTCTCAAGTATTGCTTAATGCCACCATTGTTACTTGGCTTAGGAAGTAGTGATTCTAATTCCATATATGTGTCAAAGAAGTTAATTTGAGTTCTTTCGAGGAAGTTATTAATTAAGCTATGCTTATTTTCTTTGTGTAAGTGGTGAGTTGTATGATGTGAAGTATATGCTACAAGCAAGGTTGTCAGAACCGGACCGGTCATCGAACCGGTGAGCTTACCGGTTCAAGGTTCAATGGTCGGATCGGGGTCGGACCGGAGTCGGACCGTTTTTAATTAAATATATATTTTTTATAATATATAAAATATATTAAACAAAAAAAATGCATAATATTCCAATTTTTTTTGGTAAGGATAATATTCTAATTTGGGTGAGCTAATTTTGCTTCTTCAAAAAAAATTGTATAATAATCAAAGTTTTATATTATTAAATAAAATAGCAATATTTTAGCCAACATTAATTACAAATATTTTAAATATCTCACTATTTTATTTTTTTTGACGAAATCTCACACTATTATTATCAATCAATAGAATATCATTTGTAATAATTACAATATCATTTGTTATTATTTTGTAATTATATGTGATTACTTTGTTGCCAAACTAAGAACATATATGTTGTCAATTACTTTGTAAATATTCATATCATGATAAATGGAAAAGTCATAGCCTTGTAATATCTTAATTAAAATCATATTTTTCTTTCCTTTTTCCGGTTTGTTTCTAATTTTGGCTTTTTTGATGTTTTTATTTTTTTAAAAATATTGAAAACGAAAAAAAAAATTAAAAAATCTAGACCTCCAAACCGGTCGGACCGACCCGGTTTTTTCCGGTTTTATCCCGGTTTGATCCCGGTTCCCTCGCAGAACGGTTTTGCGCACCAACCGGACCGGATGCAAGTCCGGTTCCCGGTTCGACCGGTCCGACCGGCCGGTCCGGTCCGGTTTTGACAACCTTGGCTACAAGTATAGATGTGTATATATATGTTTTTTTTTAAAAAAAAAAAACGGTAGGTACACAAATAGTGCTTGTTAATTTTTCTATATTAAATATTATTTCTGATTTTATTAAAATTGTACACATCAATAATATGCCAGTATGTATATAAATAAGATGTGTACCCAAGTGCTCAATTTTTTTTTAGAAAATGTATAGTATATGTTAGGACTTCGTTAATTAGAGGAGAGAAATTAAATCTCTCTTAAGCTCCTAAAAAATAGAACCTACTAAATTTAATTGTAATAATTTTGTATGACTAAAAATACAATAAAAGTTAAACATAGAATTTTTATTTTATTTTGTTGAGACGTACTAAAATTTAATTCAAATTAAAAAGAATAGAATAGTTTGTGGTTTGTTTAGACATTAATTTGGCTGGAAAGGCATTCATTTGCCATTGAGAAAGAAAGTCAGCAAACGACTTTTTGACTAAGGATTAGGACGCCCTGTAAATAAACACTTTAGTTTTTATTTGTTTTTTTTAAAAAAAAGCATAAACACACTTTAGTTACTCTGGCCTGTCCTGTTTAGTTCCCCCAAAATGAGGATTCTAGGTCCCATTTGTTTTAGTTTTTAATAGGATTAATAATTTATTTTGAAAAATCAATATAGTATAGTATTAAAAGAGTTTGGCAATGTCGCTTTTTTGGAAAAAAAAAAATATCAGTTTGATTCTAAGTCATATATATTTAGAAGATTGTTTGGTGTATTGGATCATGAGGGGAGTTTCAGAGATCATCATTCTATTCGAAGAGCAATTACATTTGTGTAATCGAACATTACATCGTAACTCAAAACTTTATGACGATAGCTATATAAGATTACTTTATTATATGTTGTTTAGGGAAAAAGGATTTCCTCCAGGGGAAATTCCTTATGTCTCTCATGTGTGACATCCATACCATTAAAATAACTATTGAAAATTAATAATTTTTATTATTTATTTTTCTAAGGCTAGAATAACACTGGACCCTCCTCCATTTGACTGGAGAGGATCCAGCCTCGTTGTTTAACATCTACTTTCTCATTGAAACTTATAACTCACATTAGTATACCAACACAACCTTGATAAAAGAAAAACGCATTAGTCACAATACAGAAATAACAATTAGTCCCATGGTGGATCAATTTATGAGGTACTTCAACCCTCGTAAAATAAATAAATGCTTTGTTGTCGACTTGAAAAATGATCTTATAGCTTACCTAAATTCTTGAGATATCTTGAGGCTCACATGGAGGTCAAAGATCCTAAATTATTATATTTTGGTTAAATAATTTAGTAGTTGAGTCTATACACTTTAAATATGAAGAAGTGAAGATTTCAAACTCGAACCTCTACCCTTTCAAAAATATATTTACTAGTTATGAATTAATCTACACTTAAGAGATCAAAGATCCTAATTGTAGTGGGTTAACAAAAACTATATTTTGAATAAATTGATGTGAAAATAATTGATTTGTTTATATCAAAAAGAGAGTAGTATTTCTAAATAAATAAATAAAAAAGTTTATCTATATTAAATTTCCTCTAATCATAAATATAAGAAAATGTTTCAATACATTGAAAGCTTGATGTATTTAGATTTCATGCTCATAATCAATTTTATCAATTTCGACAATGCGGATAAGATAATTTATCACTATATTATGCATAGATGTGTGGACCAAAAATAAATAAATAAATAAATAAACATTTTGTATAGATGAGTATCCTAGTGAGTTGTATCATGAAGATTTCGATCGGCGAAACGTGTTTTAAATAAGTTCGTATTTAATATATGTTTTAGGGCACATATTAAAAATCTAACTTGAGTGTAATTTTTAGTAGAAATAAATTTTTATCAATTTTTTTTTTTGTAATTGAACTTTTAATTATTGGAACTCCTTCTTCTAAGAACCGGAGTATTAATACCAAAATAAATTTAAAATATAGCAATTTTTTTAATAGAATAGTAAATATTTATTATAAAAGTCAATATTTATTGTTCTGGACTGGGCCTAGAGCTGGCCCAATCCACATCCTGCTCGACAGAGGGAGGTTATAACTCCTGCTCGACATTATGGATCATGAGTCCCTGCTCGACTGCAAGCGAGCTTCCCTGCTCGGATTCGATACTCTGACACGGTTTCCACGTGTTCCTATTCACTAGGACACGATATACATGAAGCAACCGCCTCTCCGCACGATGGGGACAGCTCATCACCAGGATAAGGGCTAAATGCCGGTTCCTTACTCCAACAAAGGAGAAATCCTGGCAGTCTCTCCTATTGGGCCGTTCTACACAGCCCATTAAGAGGACCTTGGCCCAGCGCTGAGGGATCTATAAATACCCTCCTTCACTGGAGGGTCAGGTATTCTATTCTTTACTCACTCTCACTCTTTTGTACTTGTTCACTCCACTGACTTAAGCATCGGAGCGCCTGCAGGTACAACCCCCCCCTTCGTTGGCGATTGCTGCTCAATTCAACCGTTCTACTCAACAAAGGATTCATCAAGTGAAAGATTTGCTGGCCCAGGACCTTCCTGATCAACAGGTTAGATCAGTGGCGCCGTCTGTGGGAACCTGGTTTCCCCTTCTTTAAAAACTTAAAGTTCAAAACCGATCTGTTCTTCAACAACTTTCATGATGGCCAGTGGATCCAACACTCGTATCGATGGAGATCACGACAACGACAACCGTGATTTCGTCCCCACAATTTCTTCCCCCGTGGAACACAACACCGTTCTTAGTCCGGTGCGACAACCAATTCCAGAATCTGACCCTAGAGACGGTCATGAAACCACGTTGTCATCGGAGGAAGATGATGATATGCAGGTTATGACGGCGCGCCAATCAGGGAAGCGCCCGTCAAACACGCAAGAAATTTCGGTCGTCAGCGCACAACCCGCTGACCAGCAAACTGACTTTCAGAGGATTCTCGCTCTCCTCGAAAGGAACAATGACCTCATAGCGCAACAGAACCGCAGGATTGAAGCGCTAGAAAGAAATCAACGCCCCCAGCGGGCAGGCAACTCTCCCCCGTGGAGACATCCCTCGTCTAGGTCCCCTCCTCGACAGGAAACAGCCAGACAACGGCGTCCTGCCCTCGAGAGGATCCAACCTCCGGCCAACAAAAGGGGTCGAACCCCACCTCCACGCGAGGAAAGGGTCTCCCCAATCACAAAAAAGGGGAAGACAGTCGAGCAACCTCGCCACTCTCCCCAAGGACTGCGAAACATGGCAAGACAGGGAGGCACTTCCACTCGCCCTGCTCGCGAGGACTATGAATACCGAAGCCCCACACCGGGTCATCGGTATAACGATGATACTTTCGAGTTCTCCCCCAATGGCAGCGAGGAGGAGGATAGTGTCTGCGCTCTCTCAACTGATATTATGAGGGCACCTATCCCCTCAGCACTGGAGAGGCTCCCCAATCTCCCTTCCTATGATGGATTGACCGACCCGGACGATCACATCAACAACTTCAACACAATACTTAACTTCCGCAGAACAAGCGGAGCTATCAGGTGCAGGCTCTTCCCCACAACATTAAGGAAAGGGGCGCTGACCTGGTATACAAGTCTTCCCCCCCCGGTCTGTGTTTTCCTGGCAAGATTTCTCAGACCAATTTAAACAAAACTTTACTGCGTCTCGGAAACAGCCGAAGACGGTAGCTACCTTGGAAGCCATATTCCAAGGACCAAACGAATCTCTTCGAGCATACATTGAGAGGTTCAACAGAGAAGCCGTGCAGGTCGCAACGACCGACGACATGAAGAGGTACTTGCTCGCTCGTGGCCTTCGTCCCCGAACTGACTTTGCTAAGGCCGTGGGCATCGAGAAACCCAGGACTTTGGCCCAGCTCCTCGCAAAAGCAGAGCCGTACATACAGTACGAGGAGCAAGAGATGGCTGACGCCCTCCGCCAAGGGCGAACCGAGGAAGCTCCCCCTCGACAAGATACACACAAACCTCCCCGAGAGGCCGGGCACAGAGACGGGGGGAGAGACGGGCAGAAAGAGGGGCAAAGAGACGGCGGCAGAAGAAGAGGTGACAAACCCCGGGGACCACCCAGTTTGTTCACAGTTTACACCCCTCTCAACGCCTCTTGCGAACACATCCTGATCGAATGCTACGACACAGAGTTTAAAGAAGGGAATATCAAATTCCCCAAACCAGGGATGGCCAAGCCTGGTCAGGATAAATCAAAGTGGTGCAGGTACCACAGAGCCCATGGTCACGTTACTGAAGAATGCATCCATCTGAAGGATGCCATATAAACTCTCATTCGCCAGGGAAGGCTTGGAAGGTTCAAGCGCGAAGAGAGTCCCAAACAAGCTGCTCGACAAGCCGCAAGCGTCGAGGAATATCATCCCGCTGTTAGCCCACATTTTTACTAAGTAAAAATATGTTCTAAATGCATGAATGAAATAATTATATTTAATTATGTAATTATTTTATTAGTCATTAAATATGTTTGGTTTTCAAAGCCAATGAATTTAATGATCAATCATGCATGAATTTATAATAAATGTTCTAATTAGAGCATTATTTCTTAACTTTGCATTTCTTCTGGTTTCCTTTCGATTTGGTCGAAACGTCAGTAGGGTCGAAATGTCCCCTGTGCAGAAGAAGAGCGTGGACTTAGCAAAATATTCAAGGAAAGCATTGCTAGTTCGATTTCGATGGATACAACGGCTAAATTAAAAGATAAGGAGGAATTCAAATTCAAAATGCGTGTCAGGACACGCGTCTTCTTTTAGTTATTTAGGCGTTATTAGCAGTTAGGATTTAATGCTTATAAATAGGATAGTTCTATGATCGAAAAAGGGGTCACAATCATTATACAAAATCCACAGAAAAACTCAAAGTACCCATGTCAAAGCGAGAAACGAGTGCTCGAAGGAGAATGTATGTTATGTGAACCATTTTCATTCTGTAATCATTTACATTTGAATGCAATTTACAGCCTTTAACTTTATTCCAATTGCCTTTTACTTTCGACTCATTCTTTCATTCTATTTATTCAATTGAATAAATATTCTTTCTTGCATTTCAAGTTATATAAAAACATAAAAACAACACTGTATCAACATAAGAACAATAATGAAAACTAATAACTTTGAAAATATAAACAAAAGCACTATGTCCCGAGATTTACTAGTTGATCTCTCTTGTAATAATCAAACTAGCGTTGTTTACCAAATTTCACAGTAAACACCCGCATCTGGCGGGAAAGAACCTAAGAAGGTCGCCCTTTCCATCTCGCGACCAGAAGATTTCCGCGTCCCCGACAACTTCGAGGACGAAACCTCTCATCCCACCTTTTCTAAGTGGGAAAATTTCGCTGAAACAATGGTTATATCCGCCGGTGGTTACAGTCAAAAAACCATCGGTTCTGTTAAAAGGAAGTTCGAGGAGCTCATCGACTCCTCCTCCAGTCAGCCTGTCACCCTCGACAGGCCCAAAAAAGGTTCGGTTCCCCTTGCATTCTACATGGAGGAACTTCCTAGTGGGACACCTAACGCCCACATTCCACTCCTCGTCCGGGCAGACATGGCCAACTATGATGTCCGCCGCATCCTCGTCGACACAGGGAGCTCGGCTGATATCATGTTCTCCCAATGTTTCACTGCCTTACAGCTCGACGAGACCTACCTAGCACCTTATGTAGGCTCCGACCTCCAAGGATTCAACGGAGCAACAACTAAACCATGGGGCTATGTTGACCTCGTGGTAACTTTCGGAGAAGGTGAGGCAGCTAGGTCTGTCAAAATTCAGTTTCTGGTCGTGGACTGCCCATCACTCTATCAGTGCATCCTGGGCCGCGAGGCAATGGCTAATCTGCTCGCCCGTTCCTTCTACTGCCCACTTGAAGATGAAATACTACACTACCAAGGGGCACGTTGCCATTCTGCACGGGGACATAGAAGCTGCAAGAAGATGCTTCGACGCTGCGACCAAAGGCCTCAGCTACATCGGCCAGCTTCCCAGCCCATCGAAGAAGCCGAAGCTGACTTCACTTCTCCCAGCACCAAATGTAAGCTCGGTCGAGCTCGACAGCAGGCACTACAAAAGGGAGCACAAAGAAGAGAAAAAGCTCAAGAAAGAAAAGAACGAAGAGGATGAGGCGAGCAAAGACAATTTCCGCCCAATCCCAGATGGTGAATTTGAGCTCGTTCCATTCGGCGAGGATCCTGGCCGCGGAGTTAAGATTAGGGCAGGACTTCCAGAACTGGCGAGGAAGCAGCTTAAAGCCTGCTTAAGGGAGAATGCAGATCTTTTTGCTTGGAGCGCTGCAGAGATGCCCGGATTGGACCCTGAGGTCGCATGTCACCAGCTCACCGTCGACCCCGACGCCAAATATGTAGTACAACGTAGGAGGAAGCAGTCTCCCGAAAAAGAGGAGGCTGCTCAAAAAGCTGTAAAAGACCTCTTAGAGGCAAATTTTATTTCTGAGGCCAGGTATACAACCTGGCTCTCCAATGTTGTACTCGTTAAAAAATCTAATGAAAAATGGCGAATGTGCGTTGACTATACCGATCTCAACAGGGCTTGCCCTAAAGATTCTTATCCTTTACCATGCATAAATAGTCTTGTAGATAATTCTTCCGGTTTTAAATTACTGTCTTTTATGGATGCATACTCAGGATATAATCAAATACCGATGGCGGTCGCCGACAGGTACAAAACTGCCTTCATGACCCCAACAGGAAATTATTACTATAACGTTATGCCCTTCGGTTTAAAAAACGCCGGCGCTACATACCAGAGAATGATGAACAAAGTATTCCGAACACAAATCGGGGACATGCTCGAAGTCTACATGGACGACATGATCGTCAAATCTCATGACGAGGTCGACCATACTGCCCACCTACGAAAGGTGTTCGAGCAAGCCAGGAAATATAAAATGAGGTTCAATCCTGAGAAGTGCACCTTCGGGGTCCGAGCAGGAAAATTCCTCGGTTTCTACTTAACAGAACGAGGAATCGAAGCCAACCCCGATAAGTGCAGAGCATTCACCGAGCTCCCTGTCCCCCACGACAAAAAATCAATACAAACACTTAACGGGACGCTTACTTCACTATCTCGTTTTATCGCAAGGTCTGCTCAACACGCGCTCCCCCTTTTTAAACTTTTGAGAAAAGAATCTGCGTTCGAATGGACCGAGGAGTGTGACCAGGCTTTACAACATTTAAAAAAGACCCTCTCCGAACCACCGGTCCTATCACGACCAAATGACGAGGAAGTTCTCTACCTCTACATCGCCGTTGCCTCCGAGGCCGTCAGCGCCGTCCTCATTCGTGAAACGGCAGAAGGGCAGAAACCCATCTATTTCACGAGCAAGGTCCTGAACTTCGATATCTACTAATCGAAAAAGTAGCCCTCGCACTCATAAACGCCGCGAGGAGATTAAGACATTACTTCCTCGCACATACAGTCGTAGTCCGAACAGACCAACCAATTAAATCTCTGCTCAGCCGCCCTGACATGGCGGGCAGGATGCTCAAATGGTCCTTAGAACTATCCGAATTCGACATCCGCTACGAAAGTAGAAAAGCTCTCAAAGCACAAGTACTCGCTGACTTCGTCGCCGAAATGACAGCTCCTGCTCCTTCTCTCGAGGAATCAGAAAAGTGGATAATTTTCGTCGACGGAGCCTCCAGCTCAACAGGAGCTGGGGCGGGGATCATACTCGAGAATAGGAAAGGTATAGTCATTGAAGTCTCCCTAACCCTATCTTTCCCAACGTCGAACAATCAGGCAGAATACGAGGCCTTCCTCGCGGGACTACGACTAGCCGAGGACATCGGCGCAAGACAAATCAAGATATGCACGGACTCTCAGCTCGTCGTATCACAGGTACTCGGGGAATATCAAGCCAAAAACGATAACCTCTCCGAGTACTTAAACCTCGTTAAAAACAGGATAGCTAAGTTTGACTTTGCTGAGGTGTGCCATGTCCCCCGAGGGGACAACACCCGAGCGGACATCCTATCAAAGCTGGCGAGCACGAAGAAAAAGGGAGGAAACAAATCCGTAATACAGGAAATCCTCTCCCGACCAAGCATAGAAAAACCATTAGCTACCCTCGACATCAACGCAATCGGGGACAGCAACTGTTGGATGACCCCCGTCTACAATTTCCTAGCAAACGACACACTACCGTCCGACCAAAAGGAGGCGGCGATAATCAAACGATGAGCGTGCGCTTACGTCCTCCTCGACGGAACGTTATACAGAAGAGGATTTTCTATTCCCCTTTTAAAATGTATCGAGGAGGATA
This sequence comes from Trifolium repens, assembly GCA_030408175.1. Taxonomy (NCBI): domain Eukaryota; kingdom Viridiplantae; phylum Streptophyta; class Magnoliopsida; order Fabales; family Fabaceae; genus Trifolium; species Trifolium repens. The sequence continues at coordinate 19,640,717 of CP125849.1, forward strand.
AAGTCTACTATATCCTGCGGGAAATACACGAGGGGATCAATTCCCAGCATCTGGGAGGGAGATCGCTCGCCAGAAAAGCCCTCCGAGCAGGTTATTACTGGCCCACCATGCAACAAGACTCCAAGGAACATGTCAAAAAATGCGACAAATGCCAAAGGCACGCCGACATGCACCTAGCTCCCCCAAACGAGCTGAAGTCTCTATCCTCTCCTTGGCCCTTCGCATGGTGGGGCATGGATATCCTCGGACCCTTCACCACGGGGTTTGCTCAAAACAAATACCTCATCGTAGCCGTCGACTACTTCACCAAGTGGGTCGAGGCCGAACCACTTGCGAACATAACCGCATTTAACATACTCCGTTTCTTCAAACGAGACGTCCTCGCCCGCTTCGGAATCCCACAAGTCGTGGTCACCGACAACGGAACGCAATTTACAGATAAGAAATTTCGTGAATTCCTCATCGCGATCAACACAAAACAACGCTTCACTTCCGTCGAGCACCCTCAAACCAACGGTCAAGCAGAAGCCGCGAACAGGGTAATCCTGCGCGGTCTTCGTCGAAGGTTGGATGAGAACAAGAAAAAATGGGTCGAGGAGCTACACAGCGTGCTCTGGGCCTACCGAACCACCTCACACTCCACAACCGGGGAAACTCCATTCCGCCTAGTATACGGGACAGAAGCAGTTATCCCCGTTGAAATTGGAGAACCTTCTCGTCGCACACAACAGCCCCTCGAAGAAATTCGCACGGGGGCATCCCTAAAGGAAGCAACCCTCAAGCAAAAAGTGGTTGCTCGACACAATACCAAGGTTATCCCCATGGAGTTCGACATCGACAGCCTTGTTCTACGGCGAAACGCCAAAGACTCTCACGAGGGCAAATTAGCACCTAACTGGGAAGGACCGTATCGAGTCCGAGGAAAAACGGAAAACGGTGCCTATTACCTCGAAGATCTTCAGGGGAAGGAGCTTCCCCGACCGTGGAACACACAAAAACTAAAACAATACTATAGCTAAGTCATTGCCGAACAAGGCTTACAAAGCCAAGGTAGTGTCTTCCTCGGAAAATGGGCAGACACACCTGGACAATGGAAGATGTTCAGGCACAAACATCTGTCTAAAACCCAAGTTAAGCATGAATTTTGTCCCCGGGAAGGGGAAGGGAAATTGCTTCTGGCGAGGAGAACTCAGACAACGAGCTCATCGCCCCGTGCCAGGCTTAACACCCAGCTTGCGATGGGAGGTTCAAGCCGCGAGGAAAGAACTCTCCGACGTGCCTTTCCCCGCTGATTCGAGTTCTAAAAAATGCCTCGGATTCAACGCTTCTGCTCGAAAAGTACTTAGAAAAATTTTCTTAAAGTATAGGGTAAAACAACTAGGACTCGAGCAGAATATCATGAACGCATATAAAAACATACATATAAACACGAAGAAATAAAAAGCAATACTTAGCGTAAGAAACAACAAATCAGTATATATAACGAGGACAGAGCCCATGTGTTCAAATATTACATAATACTGACACGGAGGCCCCAAAATACTTAGCAAAAGTTAAAATGAGATTCGAATATTACATAAGTAAGGCACGCAGGCCTACAAGGTTAATACAATCAGACACCCTCTTCGCCATGTTCGCTCTCGTCCTGCCTCTCTTGGTCGTCATCCTCCTCCTCGCCATCCTCATCTGCCATCTGCTGGTATTCCTCGGGAACAATAATGCGACCATCCTTCACCTGGTACAGCATCCCCGTTCCCTCGGTAATAAGGTTCACCCCCGGGTTCGCTATCCTCAACTGCGCCACAGCATTAGTGAAGGCATAGCTCGCCGCATCAATTGTGTCTTGGCGAAGAGTGAGTATTTCGTTGACCAACTCTGCCCGACTACTGAACACATTGGTTGATTCAGTCTCCTCGGCAGTAGGCTTCATCGCTGACTTCAGGTCTTCTTTTTCCTTCTGCTCGACCCCTAGCTGCAGCTTCAAACCTTTAACTTCTTCCTCCATCTTGGCCATCGCCCCCTTTATCTCCCGGAGCTCTCTTGATTGCTCGACAAAAACTTCATATTTCCCCTTGTAATCAAGGAGATCCCCCTCGGCCTTTGCCAACCGTGCCTCTAACTTCCCATTCAACTCACGAGCTTTCGCGAGTTCCCTCCCAGCATCGCCTTTGCTCTCCGCCAAAACCAGAGCCATCTCCCAGATCCTCATCACACCTGCAACATCCCGAGCAAGCTGCGCTTCCGTCTCCGCAGCGCTCATTTCGGTGATGAGTTTCTTCTCCTCCGCGGTAACCAAGGGAGGGCACCTCTCAAAATATGTCTTCGCCCCGTAGCAACCGGGGACGACAAACCTCTGTTCTAAGGGGCGAAGCTCGGGAATCGTGAGGTCGACCAGATCCTCCTCTTGCCGCTGCCTCTTCGAAGGATTGTCTCGGATAACCGAACTAGAGGCTCCTCCCGGGGAAGAAGAATCAACCGGACCCGATCCAGAGTGAGCAAGCATCACCCCCACTCGGCCCTTGCTTGTCTTTTTCTTCTTCTTTCCCTGCTCTTGGGACGCAATCTTGAGGAGACGATCGGCAATGCTCGACATATTTGCTGCAGAACAAAACATCAGAAATAAAAACAAGTTAGTGACACGAGGAGAATCCAAAATAACGAAGCAGGAAAAAGCAGAAAGCAATAAGAAAATAAACGACGAGCATGATACACGGAATATATACCGAGAAACACATTGGCCTCCGCCCTACTTTTACACTCGAGCAGCTTCTTCGTCGTGATCAAACGGGGAGAAAACTGCTCCCTACCAAACTTATCCAAAACGGGCTTACCATCTCTGGTTTCCCATCGAGCAGGACGAAAGTCCCGCACATACTTCACAAGCTTGGCCAGACTAGCCAAGTCCTCATCTGACATATCCTCTTCCTTCGTAAGATAATGCTTAGGATCTTCCTCAAAGTGCTCCTTTGACCAGCTCATAGGGAATCGAGGGACTAGCTTAGTTTTCTCCCGACCGTCTTCGTCGACTTTCACAACCCCGTCAGCTCCCACATCCGGTTCCCTCGTATACATCGAAAGTATACCGACTTTCGTCGCCGGCTTTACAAAATGATATCGGGATTTGTACCCACGAACGGAATCCACGTATATTTCGAAGAGGGTCACTCTTTGCTTCAACGACACCCAACTACGTTGACCCTCGTCGTTCGTTTGACGTTGAAGCTTAAAAACTCTAAAAAATAGCTCCTTCGTCGGCGCCACAGAATGATACTCGCATAGGCGATCAAAAGCAATAATGAACGCCATCGAGTTGGGATGAAGTTGCGAAGGGGCCAACTTTAGGTGTTTAAACACCTCAACCGCGAGCGGGCTGAACGGCAGACGAAGCCCCTGATGCTTGAAAACTACCTCATACATATAGCACCCAATATCCGGTATCTCCGAACATATTCGGCGCCATGGCTTGGGAGCGTACGCGATGAAGTTTTCCTCCTCGGGTTTTTCTTCTAAAACCCCGAACACATCCAGCAAAGTGGGGGTTATCACCGAGGCGGTTCCCCGCGGCTCAGGACCAACCCAATTCAGGGTAAGGTCCTCCATCGGATCTATTCGCTGAGTAGCAGTATCTACCTCCTCGTCAACCATTTATACCTGAAAAGCAGCGAAAGCAAAAGTGAATTCGACAGCAAATCAAATCCACCCTTCCACCGCAGTTCAAGTGAAAGGGCGTGAATTGGTGCGGGCAAGCTACCCTCAGCCAAAGCCCTCCATAAATGGCACTACGAACACAACAGGAATTTCCTCGACGAAACATTCACGCGAGGATAATTTCCTCGAAAACACGAGGAAAACCCCAAACTCGAGGAAAGAATTCGTAACCGAACTCTCCGTTTAAAGGGGGACTCCCCACGGGAAAACCCTAAGTCATCTGCGCAAGTAGCGCCGCGAGGACAATTCGCGAGGAGATTCATTTCTCCAGAAATTCATCAGACATTCATGAACATTCATGAACTTCATAAGACTCACCGGCGCAACTCCGGCACTACGGCGGTCCCAGGGCCTCAAAACGCTTAAGAACAAGTCATAAGGATCGCAAACGCATACTAATCAATAAAATCAAGTCCAAACAAATCAAACCACCGTCAAACGATGGATACAGGAGCAAACACGTTACTCCGATGACGGCTAAACCACCACCAAACACCAACACTTTTCCGGTCAAAATCTAAAGGTTAAAATCTGAAGCATAAAATTCCGGACAAAGCGAAAGGATTAAAATGAAACTTACCAGTTGAAGAAATGCAGATGATGGAAATAAACTTTGAATCACAACAATGGTGAAAGCTCCAAGCTTTTGGCCGTTGAACTTGAGATAGTAAAGGAACTCAAAGCAAAGTGAAATGAAGGTTCTGAACTTTCTTTCTACCTTCATATATATATGCTATGTTCCCAACAGTTGCATCCTTATAGGAAAGGTGCGCTCACTCAATCTGGAGCGTTGTTTCAATCTAAAGGCCAAGATTGGGAGGATCCAACGGTCCAGTCCCGTCCTCGCATGAAACGAGACGACGTTCCAATCCAATGGTGATAACACCGCCTCGTGAAACGGGGTCCATAATGACACCTATTCATAGCCATCATCACGCCTTTTCATAGCTATGCCACGTGGCAGCGTCAGACGAAGCATTTGTCACTTCAAAAGTCGCTTCACTCTGCTCGCAAATTCCGACTTACGAAGCGAATCTTTCATGAATTTTTAGTGAGCAGGCAGCTCGTTAAACAAATATAATGTATTCCTCCAGAAAAGAATACGCGAGCACAATCCTTCCATGCTTCCACGAGCACATTTTTGCGAGCAAAGAAAAAGCTGTTAACAAATATATTCCTCCAGGAAGGAATACGCGAGCACAATTCTTCCACGTTTCCACGAGCACGTTTTTGCGAGCAAAGAAAAAGCCTTTTCTCCACCTTCGCGAGCACAAATGCGCGAACTTGGTTTAAGACATTTAAGCGAGTATCGTCTTCGACAGTTAGGCTGACATTAAGTCATTGCTCCTATACCTAGGAGCAAAGACTTGGGGGGCTCCTGTTCTGGACTGGGCCTAGAGCTGGCCCAATCCACATCCTGCTCGACAGAGGGAGGTTATAACTCCTGCTCGACATTATGGATCATGAGTCCCTGCTCGACTGCAAGCGAGCTTCCCTGCTCGGATTCGATACTCTGACACGGTTTCCACGTGTTCCTATTCACTAGGACACGATATACATGAAGCAACCGCCTCTCCGCACGATGGGGACAGCTCATCACCAGGATAAGGGCTAAATGCCGGTTCCTTACTCCAACAAAGGAGAAATCCTGGCAGTCTCTCCTATTGGGCCGTTCTACACAGCCCATTAAGAGGACCTTGGCCCAGCACTGGGGGATCTATAAATACCCTCCTTCACTGGAGGGTCAGGTATTCTATTCTTTACTCATTCTCACTCTTTTGTACTTGTTCACTCCACTGACTTAAGCATCGGAGCGCCTGCAGGTACAACCCCCCCCCCTCCGTTGGCGATTGCTGCTCAATTCAACCGTTCTACTCAACAAAGGATTCATCAAGTGAAAGATTTGCTGGCCCAGGACCTTCCTGATCAACAGGTTAGATCATTTATAATTTTAAAAATTGAATAGGTTCTTGTCATTTGTCAAAATGAAAATTGAATAGGTAATCGGGCTTTTTTTTTTTTTTGACAAAAAGGTTATCAGACTTTTTAAAAGCGAAATATTGTAATTTCTCTTTATTCTATGAGAAAGGTTATTAGCTACCTGCAAACAGCAAACATCAACATTTGAGATTATATCATTCTGTCGGTTGCTAGCGGCCTAGCGCTCACCCAGTTCCTCATATTTTTTGTTTTTTTGTTACCCCAGTTCCTCATATTCGGACAAATTTATAGTAGTTTTTTTTTCCATAAATTCATGTAGTTTTTTAATACTTATATTAGAATTTGAAAGATCCATACTCAATCACAAAAGCTAACTTGGAAGTTGAGGTTTGCTAAAACGTGGACTCAATTATAATGAGTGACTCAAATATAAGAGATCTCTACAACAAACAAAAAATGAATCTAGAATAGGCTCTGATACCATATTAGAATTTGGGAGACATTTACTCAACCACAAAAACTAGCTTAAATCTATGTCATATCTCTAGTCAATGTGAGACTTCTAACAACTTATGAATAACATGTTAATAGGGTAAATTATAAGTTTTGTGTCAAAACAAAGAAGAAAAAATATCATTTTTTTGGTGAAACTTGTTTGACTTTTCCGACAATTGTCAACATATTCCAACATGTGTACGAGTGTCATATAAGTATCGGACACCGACGCGTGTCAGACACCGTGACTCACCACCTCCTAGAGGTGTCCATGCTTCATAAATGGACAGTGTCCGACGCGTGTTCGAGCCCCTTGTTTGTCACAGCACCATATTGTCATGACAACACTCCCTCTGTCCATTTATATAAGCACTCATCGTCATTTTTCACGTATATTAAGAAATGTTGAAAGTGTCTTTAATGTTTATTTTTTGTGTATTATAATTACTAAATTGTCCTCGGTGAAAAGATATATTTATAATTGACTTTTCGTATTTCAATGTAAAGTGATAGTAATTAATAATTACGGTTATGTTTGGGTAAAAATAATAAAGGTGTTTTGAAATTTGTAAGGGACTTATATTTAGGGACAAATCTTTCTTTTCTGAAAATGTTTATAATTAGGGATTGATGGAGTAAAAAGGAAATGCCAAACATCCTCTTTCTCGTTACATTGAACCTAGATTGGGTAGTTCAATGCACACTGAATAGATCTCTCTTGGAGGAGATAAGTTTTCATGTGATAATAGTTGTCGGATGTCACAACTCTCTTTAACACTCACTCTGTTATTAACTAGACGCTATGTGCTATGCACGAGTTTTGTAGATTATCATATATAATATTAAATGTATTATAATAATAATTTTAAAATAAAAATTGAAAAAATAAAATGAATTTAAAGTATAGTGATGATAATAATGAAAATATTCAGTACAAAGACGGATTTAGATAAATAGTTTACAAATTAACTATTAAACATTATAAAAAACTTTTTTATAAACTACATTTCTAATTAAGTTTCATCGGTATCTTCTTCTTTTTCATCGGTTATCAATATCTTCAAGTCTTTTTTTAAAGTTACTCTTGACATTGCAACATATAGTTACCTATGAAAAAAAATTGATTGTGGAAGATATACACCAACATATTTAAATGACTAGCTCCCGAACTCTTGTTGATGGTAAAGACGATGATACTATGATAGTAAAGACAAAAATTTTAAACAATATAAAAGACAATATAAAATATTATTTACTTTTTAAAATTGATAATATAATAGGTATCTTATTTAGCAAAGACGAAAATGTTTTTTTTTATTGACAAAGCAAAGACGAAAATGTTAAACAATATAAAAGATTTTTTTTAGGACATAAAAGCAAAAGAATAATAATATACTATAAAACATAAATAAAGGTGGAACAATATATTAATCAATATTGAACGCCAATATATCCGTAGTCTATTTGTATATTTTTCAATAGATAACACAATCAAATTTAGGAGGATGAATAACACAATCAAATTTGTACTTTAAAATCAGTCCAAACTGACTCATCCTATTGTATAACAAAATCACCCAAGCACCATACTGAATATTATAAAAATCATGCAACGCAGACCATCCATGTGTTAAATAGATATTGCCATTAATTTTTTCAACTAATACTTCAAATTGATTTTCGTTTGGATCAATATAAATCAGATGCAAATATTTTTGGTAACATGATTGTCCCCTAAAAAGATTTTGACTAAAATGACTAACTTGAAATTTTTTAAATATAAGAGATCAAATTAAAACCAAAATAAACAAAAGGGACTAAATATGCAATTAAGCAAAAAAAATAAAAAAAAAACCTCCAAGTAGGGCATAAAATTGGTTACGTTCAAGTGTGACATTGAATTTTTATGTGATGTATTTGTTTATCAATTTGAGTATTCGATGAGTTTTAGGAACACTCTCCTTAAAACTTATTTTGTTATCGGATGACATCATTGCGAGGCTCATGCTTTGAAAATGGGTCCAAAAAAATTGAGAGACACATATTAATTTCACTCATTAAAAAAATAGTTGATGAAATAATGTTGTTATGAAAAATAATTTACAAATTTTTTTATGAACTATTTTTTTAATTTATTTTTAAAACAATAATTATTAAATCTTTTATTAAAAAAAGTTTTTAATACATCTTTAAAAACAAATATTTTTAAATTATTTTTAATTTGTTTTAAATTTTTTTTTATAATTTTAAATGTCACATAATCAATTTTTAGTCAAAAAATGTCAATGGAGGGCTAACAAATACAAAAGGGGGTAAACTTGGGGGGCCAAAATTGCACAATTGAAACTTGGGGGGCTAAAATCGCACAATTGTGAAACTTGGGGGGTTAAAATCGCACAATTAAAACTTGGAGGGTCAAAATCGCACAATTGTAAAACTTGAGGGCTAAAACTGCATTTAAGCCAAAAATTAAAAATAGAAACTCAAAGCATCTAGAAGAAATGAATGCAAATTCATTTGTGTTGTACTATATCTCGTTTGTTGGTAGCATTAAAGAGAGAAAATTTTCCCACTTGCAATTTCAAAGAAGGAAGAAAAAACGGTTGGTCTTTGGTCATATTTGTTCATGTTCACTCAGAATATTTATTACTAATACTATCTCTTGTCAAAGTGTTGTTAGTTGACTTTACTTTTCAAATTTAGCCATTTCTATATTATTAATTAATTAATGCACATGAATTACGCTATGTATGCATGTATGTATCCGCTGGCTATATATGTTTTGAGAAGATTAAACGTGCTTATATTATTTCTTTAATTATTCTCTTATATATAGTCCAATAAACATAACCATAGCATAGTAAATTCAACTCTCAAAGCAACAATCTCTAATTCATTCCCATATAGTAAGAAAATCATCATCAACTTCAATTTCATTGACAACACCTCCTCTACCAAGTTTAAGCTATTCAAAACATGGACATAAAGAAGTACTTGAGCAAACGGGGCTACCGGCGTCTCGACTATGGTATGACTACCACCGGTCGACGTAAGAAGATGCAGACGATACGGATGAAAAGTCCACCGCGTAGGGATTGGAGGATCAGAACAAGCCCAAAGCTAAGATGGATGATAAGATCACCATTGAAGTTGGTGACAAAGGTTAAGAATACTTATATGAACTTTATGTTGAAATTGGCTGGTAATGTAGGAGGGGCATTGAACACTGATAACAAGTTTGGTGTGAAACGGATTCCAAAGATTCGTCAAGTGTCTTCTAAAGGTTATTCTGGTGATGCTTTTGAGGCTAGGCTTATATTTGAGATTTCTAAGACTTTGGTTGCTTCACATGAACTATATCCCATGTAGTAATTGTTTGTTTCAATTTGCTTTCTAAATTTATTTTATTGTAAAAAGTTCCACATGATTCTCCATTAGGAAATTTTGAGGAATGAATTCAATTGTAATATATTGTATCTTAGTTTGGAGTATTGTGCATGAATACATAATGTTTTTTAACTACTTTCAACATCTTCATTTTTAACCTTTGAGAATGAGATTAAGTCTTGTTCATGTATTTGAAGTTTTCCAAACAAGTGCGCCATGGTAGATAAGTTCATTGATTCCACAATAGTCATTACCTTGAGATACTATTTTTCAAATCATCATTAGTAAATTTTTAAGAGTACTTTATTTATCAAATCATCATTAGCAAACGGTTTTCTTAGAGCAAGTAAATCATTCACAATATGTGTGAATCGTTTCAACCATTCAACAACGGTTTCATCATTTCTCAAGCGTGAAACACTTCATACTTTTTGTTAAGGTATTGATTCTTACACTTTTCACATCACTAGTACCCTAATTGATTTTTTTTTTAAGTAAGTACCCTAATTGATAACTTATAAAATGTCCCACATTTCTTGTGTAGTTTTGCAATTGAAAAAAAAAAAAAAAAACCATTTTGTCCTAAAGCAAAATGTAATGATTTTTTTATCTTTCCAATCATATTGATCGTTCTTTTTATCCAAATTGGTCCAATCAACTTTTGGCTTATCAATAGCGAGAACGGATCCTTTTCCGTGCAGTTTCAATGCAGGGAGTCCATTGAAGATCACAGCCCTTCAATTCACCTTTTTCTTTTGTTCCTCTCTCTCTTGCCTAAATCAATGGATGGAATTTAACTGGACATTAACTTCACCTCACGGGAGACAATCTGATCTCATCAATAGCAGTTCCACCACAATGGATGGTTGGGGACAAAAGGTTCATTTTCAATTGTCTCACAAACATCCAAATCAGAAGAGATTATATTGATTTTCATTCTTTCCTTCTCATATAATATGCTTACCGTTAAAAATCTTAACTATATTATAAGCCCCTTTCGGTTTCAAAATCACATTTGAAGCCATTTGATTTTCTTGAAGTCGATTATCCTTTTAATCAAGAGACCAAACTACTGATACCAGTAGTTAGTCAAGTAGCTTCTATGACTCTAAAGGGGGCAGGGGATTGAATAATCTTCTCCGTTTTACAAAATTTGAACTTTTTTGCCATATGCCTCTTGTACTTTTTATCTTTTTCCCTTTCAACACGAACCTTTTTTCAAAATCGTGAATCAGTAATATTGGTAAATGCTAATCAATTTGATTCAATTAATATGAATATTCACTAAAACTAAATTTATACAAAGATTAAAGAAATCCTCTTCAATCAAAACCCAAAAAATACCCTAAACATTCCTCACTTTAGTTGGAAAAAATCCCATTTTTCACCCAACACTTGTAGAAAAAGATCACTCACTTTTTTTTTCTCACAATACCACACTAAGAAAATGGAATCCGAGTGAAGGTCACTAGTTTGACGATTTTCTCAATGTGTATTGAATATTTTTTACTCACATCATTAACATATAACATTGAATGTTATATTTGTTAAAAAAAATAACATTGAATGTTATAATAAAATATGAACCTAGTCAAAAAAATAAAATATGAACTTATACAAAATAAAATATAAATCTTATATAAAGTACTAAAGTTGATTAAAAATATATATTTTTAATTTAATTTTATATTCTCAAATAATAAATTTAATAAAAAAAATACAAAAAGGAAATTTAATTTCTCATATATGATGAATTAAAGTTTTTTGACATGAAATAGTGGGCTTAAAGTTAATTTTCATCATAAAAATGATTATTTATATTAAATTGGACTAATGATCTTTTAATAACATAAGAAGGAGGTGTAATTCAAATTTATTTTAAATGAAGGGAGTATAATTTACTCAAAAATAAATTAAAAAGATAGAAACTCAGCATCTAGAAGAAAAGAATTCAAATTCATTTGTTTTAATGTCGTTTGTTGATAGTATTAAAGATAGAAAACTTTCCCACGTTATATTTCATGGAAGGAAAGGACGGTTGGTCTTGGTCATATTTGTTCACTCACACTTATGCATTACGTATCTCATGTCAAAGTGTTGTTTGTTGACTTTACTTGTCAAATGCAGCCATTTCTATATCTTTTATTAATGCACAATAACGCTATGTATCCGCTGGCTATGTTTTGAACAAATTATTAAACGTGGTATTATTTGTACATATTAATTAATTTTTCTCTTATATAAAGTTCAATAAGCATACCATAGTTAATTAAGGCAACAATCTCTATTCACTCCCATAAAGTGAGAAAACCATCATAAGCTTTAACATCATTCACCACCACTTCCTCCAAGTTCAAGCTATTAAAAACATGGAAATAAAAAAGTACTTAAGCAGACAAGGTTACCGGCGTCTCGACTACGGCATGACCACCACCGGTCGACGTAAGAAGATGCAGGAGATACGGATGAAAAGTCCACCGCGTAGGGATTGGAGGATCAGAACAAGCCCAAAGCTAAGATGGATGATAAGATCACCATTGAAGTTGGTGACAAAGGTTAAGAATACTTATATGAACTTTATGTTGAAGTTGGCTGGTAATGTAGGAGGGGCATTGAACACTGATAACAAGTTTGGTGTGAAACGGATTCCAAAGATTCGTCAAGTGTCTTCGAAAAGTTATTCTGGTGATGCATTTGAGGCTAGACTTATATTTGAGATTTCTAAGGCATTGGTTGCTTCACATGAACTATATTCCATGTAGTAATTGTTTGTTTCATTTTGTTTTCTAAATTTTACTGTAAACTTCCACATGATTCCTCTCATTAGGAAATGTTAAGGAATGAATTCAATTGTATAAAGTTTCTATTGAAAATATTCAATTGTATCTTATTTTTGAGTACTGGGCATGACTAAAAAATTATCATACAGTTACGTGTCTTTTGTGTATTGTAATACCTAATTAGTAATTTTAGTTTAAAACAAAAGGTTAGATCTTTTCATATCTAATTTTTTATTTATTTCTCTTAACTAGTTTACTAATCATTAACACAACAAATAATGGTGTTCAAACTTGGTTAAAACAGGATAAACAATGCAATAGCCATGGCTAATGAATGTTATCATGGTTTAAGAATTTGATCACCATTTTGAAGCAAATGTCTCAGCATATAGAATCTTTATGCTAATAATAATAAGCAAATGTCTCCACAAATGAAACGAAAAGCAAGCATAATTTGCAGCTATAATAAGAAAACATCAATTAAAAATTGCAAATTTAGAAGCAAATGAAATGAAAAGCGCATAATTTGCAACTATGATAAGAAATCATGTACCTCAAGTATCACTGAAATAATATAACCTGAATAGCAACCACAATAACTTCATTTGTCAATAGAAGTTAACATTTCCAAGCATTTGTTGTAGCAGTGGGAGAGCTAGTTGGTAACTTTTCTCTCTTTTGCTTCTTTCCGAACCCTAAATGGCTCAACCTATAATTTCTTTACATGGACAAAAGAAAAAATTGTGACTATATGATTAATTTAAATTTTAAACAAATCAGTTAAGTCAAATTACTATTATTTGCTTATGAATCTTGTCACAAGAAAACCAACCTCGTCAAATTACAGTTAGGGAATAAGTGCAGTGCTTTTCTGAAGGCATTTCCACTTTTAATAACAAGGCAGCAACCAGATTCATTTTTCACCTGTACATTTTCCATCTTGTTTTCATTTTAAAGCTTCTTTTGGGCAAATTGAGGAGATGGTAAGAATCAAAATCGAGAGGCTGAACTCTGACATGCATCCTAGTAATTTCCTTAAATCTCGGGTATTTGAGACAACCGATCCAATACAGTTTTGCTCATCAAGAGTCTTGATAGCTGACAAAGCTAACTTTGAAACTCTGAAATATCTGCTTTAGCATCTTCACAATGCTACTGGCGATTATATGTATGAATTACACTAATCTAAAGATGAAACAGAGGGAAGCCACCACAGATATTTTTTCAATAGAAGAGTTGCAGCAAGACTCCTAGCTACAAAGAGAGTCAAATCATTTTCACCATGTTTCTATAACGAGAAAGCATATACATACAAACCTTCATCAAACGCCCCTTGAACAATACAGAATCTTCGTTACCATCCTCAGAAAAAATACAAAACAATCACAGGCTGACACATAAGTAAAGCATCCCCAAATCATGTGCTTTACATGTGGTAGTTCCATTAATACACAGCTTTTATTCACTTCATATTCATTCATGGAAATTATGGACAAAAATCAGTTAGAATACTTGGGCTCAACGAGCACAATTTTAGTAACAGTGATTCAACAATCAGTCCCAACACTATGGCTTTAAATTTTCAAATAAGAAAATTAAATCAAATTACTCTAACATTTGAACCAAACCTTTTTTCTTCAAATTCTCACATTCATGCAAAGCTCCAGCAGCAATCCTTGACGCATTCTAAATCCAATTTGGTTTGGTAGAATACAAGTTGTTTGATCTTCATCCAACAGCTGAGATCCCTTGACTGCTTGATTGTGTGTTTTTTCTCTTACCGCTTGGAATCTAAGTCCTTATAACTCTTAAAATGCATGTCAGACTTTAGTATTAGAATGTCTAGTCTGACCTAACCAATTTCAACCTAGCTATCAATTCAAGAATGATGAAATTCTTAAGATACAGATAATAAAAATTAATATGGGCAAAATAACATCCAAAAAATGAAAGCATCCTAATGAAATTGAGCTTATATTTGTGCAATGCACATACTAATTTTGCAGGCAGAAGCATGTATATTTTTAAATTTTATATATATCTCTACATATAAACTAATTGGACATCTCACAAACACCAGAAGGGTGGAGAGAGAATACTCTAAACAACTTCTCCTTCAACCATATTTTTCTGATATTTAAATATTTTCAACATCAATCCAACTAGATCCTGGTATTTTCTTTACATTCCTTATCTCCATTAGCTCTCTCAGACTCACAACTCCGTCCCAATTGCTCGATTCAGCCAACATGTTGGACAATAATACATAGGAAGATGGGTCATTTTTGTCATGTTTTATGGCATGTTCGGCTGCAAGTTTCCCAATTTCTACATCCCCATGAACCTGACAAGCACTGAGCAATGTTTGCCAAACCCGCGCACCAGGTTGAAATGGCATTCTTAAGATTAACTCCTTAGCTTCTTTGATAAGTCCAGCTCGGCCTAGGATACTCACCATACAAATGTAGTGATCTTCTCCAGGAATGATTCCATAATCGTTATTCATGGAGGAAAAGTACTTCCACCCTTCATCAACAAACCCACCTTGACTACATGCATAAAGAACACAAATGAATGTGATGTAATTTGGTACTACACATGTTTCCCTCATTTCATCAAAAATTTGAAGAGCTTCTCTGGATTGGCCATTTTGTGCACACGCCATTATCATTGTTGTCCATGTGATAACAGAACGGGAATTCATCGATCGAAAAAGAGTCCATGCACTATCCATGCACCCACATTTTGCATACATATCAAGAAGAGCATTATCAACACAAACATCAACATCACTTCCAAGTTTGACTCTCAAGCCATGAAACTGTTTCCCTTCCTCCAATGAAGTCAAACAAGCACAAGCATTTAGGGCAGTTGCCAGGGTAAATTTATTCGGCTTAACGCTCCTCTTTTTCATTTGTGCAATGACTGCAAGTGCCATACTTGGTTCCCCCCACCGTAAACATCCATCAGCCATTTGTGTCCAAGAGCATACATCTTTGTTAGGAATCTCATCAAAAGCTTTGAAACCCTCATCCAACTTTTGATTTTTTATATACATGTCAACTAAAGAGTTCCCTACACAAATGTCATCCCCGTAACCACTTTTAACAAGGTGTGTATGAACTTGCATTCCCATTTCAAGATAGGATATCGCAGCCAACCCCGTTAAGGCACTGGCAAAAGTGAACTCATCTGGCTTTATACCCTTACAAATCATGTAGCGCCAAAATACCGGAACCTGTTCACAAGAAAACTGCAGATAACCCCCCATCATAGTATTCCACGTCACAATATCCCTAATAGGACTTGTCTCAAAAATCTGCAAGGCTTCTGTCAATTTACCATGTCTAACTAAAGCCGTTAAAAACGCATTGAGTAAGAAAACATTAGACTCAAGTCCTGACCGAACAACTAACGAATAAATCTGACAAGCCTGCGTCAAATTCTCGGTTAACGAACAAGCTTGAAGAGCACTAACAAAGGTGAACTCATTCGGTTTCGTGAATCCCTCACGATGCATACGACTGAATAAAGAAAGAGCTTCGGAAGCACAGTCATTACGGATGCAACCAGCCATGACAACAGACCATGACACCACATTTCTATCGGGCATTTCATCAAACAGTTGGAGTCCAGAAGTAAGGTGTCCAATTTTAATATACATGTTGAGCAAATGGTTTTGAAGAAAAAGAGTAAAAGGAATATACCCTTTGACGAAATGAGCGTGAATTGCTGTTCCTTTAAGAAAATTTGAGTCTTGTGCATATCCTCGCAATAGATTTGTGTATAACTCTTCACGTTTAGCAATTTCTTTGATACAAAACATGGTCACAAAATGGGTGTGGCAGTGTACAATAATGCCAAAACCGTTTTAATGAAACAATTTTGATGGTTTTTTTTTCCTCTTTTTCTTCTTTTTGTCTTGTTGAATATGGCTATAAGGATTGTGTAGACATTGAATCCTTCTGGTAAAATTTGAGCGCCATTGAACTAGTTTTTTGAAATGTGTGTCTTGTAAAAACCTTTCAAATCACGTCAGAAATTGCATATATTTTTTTTTTCAAAATTGAACCAAATCATATACTCTTCCATTTCTTTTTAATGGTTTTTTATTGTCCGATTTAGCTTTAATGCTATATATTTGGAAAATTAAATTTTTTTTAATTTTTTTTGTACATAACATATTAAATTTTTTTTGTACATAATATATTAAATTTATTGAAAAGAGAAAATGTGTGCAAAAAAAAAAAGAAATTTATTGGTGGATTAAAAAGAGAGTATAACAGGAAGATAAAGTGCAAAAATACACTTATTTAATTTGGTGTTACTATTCTGAAAAGATAAATAAAAAGAAACGAAGGGAGTACTATTTTTTTGGATATGTAGGAAAAGCGGTGAACTAAAATTCACACAATTGCAATGAATTGGGTTCGAATTTAGGTAAAGGTGTTCAATCAACAATTTTTACATTGTCAAATGAATCATGGCTTACTAGCAGCATGTGTTCTAGTAATCAAGAGTTGGGCCGTGAAATGAGTAAAGTTGGCCAAAAAATTGTTTCACTCAATAATTTAATTTGAGTTTCCCAAATGATTCATCTTTGGTGAAACTCATTAACCACATAAGTTCAATGTTCAATATCTTAGTTATTAATTTATGTTTCAAATATAATTAATTATTGCCATTCTCTTATGTTAAATTTTAGTACATCAAATTTATTACTCTTTCTATCTCATAAAAAGTGTCCGATTTGCATCTTTTTTCTATTTTAAAATATTTATCACTTTAGAATATCAATGCATGTATATTTAGGAAAATGTTAAACGGTGCCCCCAGGACACTGTTTAAGGAAATCTTTATCTTTATTATATTAAGTGGGAATAAGAAGTTACTACTAAAGAAACCACTTAACCCTAATCACTTATGCTTAATGGACGGGAAAACACTCAATTAATGTAATCTCCTAATCTGATTTTACTTAGGCAGAAATTACCGTGGTAATTAAACCTTTTAACTACAATGACTGCACTTTTTTTAAGCATTTAAGCTATAAGAAGTTACTACTAAAGAAACCACTTAACCCTAATCACTTATGCTTAATGGGCGGGAAAACACTCAATTAATGTAATCTCCTAATATGATTTTACTTAGGCAGAAATTACCGTGGTAATTAAACCTTTTAACTACAATGACTGCACTTTTCTTAAGCATTTAAGCTATTTAATTATCTTAACTACTCTACATATTTACCTATGCAATCAAGCAATTTAATTTGGAGGCTGCAGTTAATTACATTACCACTTACCAATGCTATTCCTATTTTGTCAGCTCTACAAGTAAATAAAACGGTAATGGGCTTTAAAAGCACCGCCCAAACAAGTTAAGAAAATGCAACATATATAGGAAATCGTGTGTGACCCGCCAGCATAATAATAATAATAACACCTGTTGTTAGCTTTATTTATTCCCTATTAGAAGTTTATTTTATTTGATATATGTTTTTCGTATTTTGTTTGACAAACTCATAATACTTCTTGTTGATGCATCATGAGTTTGAGGGGAAGTGTTAGATATATTAGAATTTAAGTATTGGGCTTTCTATGTTAGTAGTCTAGTAATCCATTAGGTATTATTATAAATTGTCTCTGTAATCCTTACCGGATTCGGATGTGAGTATTCCCTCACCAGACAAATTCAAACAAAATCAGACATAACAAAACAAACTGCAAGAAACTAAACTAAACATAACCAAACGAAATAGAATCAAACCACCTGAAACTAAACAAACCAAATCAAAACAAACAGAACCGAATTACAGACTGAGAGATGCACAAAGGGGGGCTTTCTTTCAAACCGTAAACAAGATCAGAAAACTACACACTTCCAAAACTAAAGCAACAGAAAACACAAGAACCAAAAATATGATACTAGTGCCAATAGCAACGTAAAATCAGATCCAAAAAATAGTCCAATACTCTAACCTCCCTGCTTCTGACTCCGCACCAGCACATAGTCATCGAACTCTCGAACAGCCAATAAAGCACTACACCAAATCAATCACAAAAAATTCCCAAATTTTGGGAACCTACACGACGGAAGCAACAAACAGTTCAAGGGGGATCAAAGAAGCACAGCCAACCACAATCCTCATCCCCATATTCCTACAGCCATCCTTTTCAATGCACACTTTCCACAAAAGATGGTAAGAGGAGTAACAGAACCAATAAACAAACACACAAAATCAAGAAGCGTGAGCATAACCAACCCACACTAAAGCACCGAAACTGCAGCAGCAGCAAAAGTCCCTTGATATTGGGGTTGTGTTTACCCCGATTTTTAGTAAACAACCGCTAGTTTAATTATTACAAGAAGGATCAACTAGTAAATCCTGGGACATATGGATTGTGCAGAAGATTGACGAAAACATTTTCATATTTTCTGGGTTAAATCGGATAAATTGATAAAACGGTAAAAACATTCGACACAGTCAAATGATTGGTTTAAAGTAAATTGTTTCAAAGTTAAATTTGCAGAAAACTTGTAAATGAATTGCAGAATAAAGTTTAAAGAAAACTTTGAAATGTAAAGACATGCAATGAAATAAATTGCAGAATGATTAAAGTGCTTGAACTTTAAAAGAAAACAAGTAATTAGTACTTGAAAATGTAAATTGCATTTGACAAATGTAAAATGTTTACAAAAGATGGTACACAGGTTCGTACATGTTCCTGTTTGCATTCATTTCGCTCGTTGACATGGGTACTCTGAATTTCTAAGGAATTTGCATGAGAATTGTGAACTGTGGACCCGTTTCTCCAATGAAAAACTAATATTTATAGACAAACAGAATAACTGCCAAAAACTACAAAACGTCTAACTAGACTCCACGTGTCTTTGACAATTTGAATTCCTTTTGACACCTGGTGGGACTTTTGAACGTTATCCACTTTTGAATATTTTGCTAAGTCCAGAGTATGCTTTCTCCGTTCTGCACAATACGTTATACAAGCAAACACACACACATATATATATATATATACATAATTTTCGACAAATAGACTAATGTCGAACCAACATGTTTATTAACATGGTTCTGTCGAATTCGACAGATTTCAGGACTTGACACATTAAAAGTTTTTGATGTCAAATGCCTTAATTTTCTCTTGATTTATTACTAAAATCAATTCCCAAGAGAATATTAAAATGCAATAATATACATTAAATGAGATTTCATCACCTCACTCCAATTC
Source organism: Trifolium repens (assembly GCA_030408175.1). Classification (NCBI taxonomy): domain Eukaryota; kingdom Viridiplantae; phylum Streptophyta; class Magnoliopsida; order Fabales; family Fabaceae; genus Trifolium; species Trifolium repens. The sequence continues at coordinate 19,660,278 of CP125849.1, forward strand.
ATTAATGCCTGTCAAAAATACAGGCTAACAAATTGCCCCCCAAAAAATGCCATCTTCGACTGGATGTCGACTCAAAGGAGATAGTGGCAATTTTTGAATCTGCCTTTTGCACTTCCCGCGTTTCCTCAAATACTACACTGCTCGACAGGAACTTCACTTTGAAGCTCGACTGAATTTCCCTTTTATGGTTGATAGAAAATTGATTTTTCTTTTCTGTTCGACTTGATCAAAGTGTTCTACTAAATCGAAATTGCTGCAATTCGACAAGCTTTAATGTTTTCAATTCGACAGATTCAATTTTCTGTTCGACAGGCAAATACTTTGTTCGACAATTGTTTCGGTTCTGACTCAACAGAATTGTGTTTCTGACTCGACAGAAACTGAATTCAACAGGCACTCACGTTTTTCCTTAATTCGACAAGTTTGTGAGGCTTGACAAATTCCTTAATTCTTGTTTGACAATAATTGGAATTTTGACATTGAATTTAAACAAGTTTTGTTCATTTGTGTTTGACAGGAATCAATCGTATCCATGTGGTTCATCTTCCCCCACAAGTTTTGGCATTAACAATTCTGTCGAAACAGGTTGATTGACAATCAATTTATTTTTGATTTCTATCAACTCTTCTAATTTTTCTTTGGAAATCTTATAACCGGAAGCGATTTGAGCCAAATCATTGGCTTCTTGATTTTCAATACGAGGCACATGTTCAAAGATAACTTGGTCAAAACGTTTTAACAAAGAAATTGCTATGACAAAATATTTCATCAAGTGTTCTTTTATGCACTTGTATTCTTTCGTCAACTGTTTTAACACCAGTTCTGAATCACCTCTGATCAAAATATTTTTTGCCCCCAAATCCAATAAAATTTCTAGGCCTGTTATCAAAGCCTCATATTCTGCTTCATTGTTTGAGCAGAAACCATTGATTTTATATTTGAACTTGGTGGGAATTTTGGAGGGAGAAATGATTAAAATCCCAATTCCAACTCCATGTTTATGTTTAGAACCATCAAAATATAATTTCCAAGGTTCTGAATCCACATAATTTTGTGGAGTTTCTAATGCAGAATGGTCTGCTATGAAATCAGCCACAATTTGGCCTTTAACTGCCTTTAAAGGTTTATAAGTTAATGAATACTCTGTTAAGGCTAAGGCCCATTTTCCAATTCGACTATGCAGAATTGGTTTAGATAACATATGCTTGATGATATCACAATGAGAATAAACCAAAACGTCAACATGCTTTATATAATGCTTGAGTTTCATACAAGAAAAATACAAACATAAGCATAATTTTTCAATACTACTATATCTAGTCTCAGCATCATTTAATACTCTACTTAAGTAATAGATGGCTCTTTCTTCACCATTTTCATCTTCCTGGGCAAGCATACTACCCAGTGTCGAATCTGATGCTGATATATACAACTTCATGAACTTGTTCCTTATTGGAGGCATTAACATTGGTGGCTTTGACAAATAACTCTTGATTTCGTCAAAAGCTTGTTGTTGATCTTGCCCCCAAGTGAAAGTACTTTCTTTCTTGAGACGAAGTAATGGCGAAAACGGTTGAGCTTTGCCACTTAAATTTGAGATAAACCTTCTCAAAAAATTGATCTTCCCAAGTAAGGACTGAAGTTGCTTTTTTGTAGTTGGAGATTTTGTCTCCATGATAGCCTTTGTTTTGTTTTGATTTATTTCAATGCCCTTTTTGTGCACAACAAACCCAAGGAAATCTCCTGCATTAACACAAAAAGCACACTTTAATGGATTCATTTTTAATCCATATTTCCTCATCTTTTCAAAAGATTTTTTCAAATGATCTAAATGATCATCATCTGACGAGGATTTGACAACTATGTCGTCAATATACACTTGCATGAAAGTGTCTATGTATTCATGAAAAATTAAATTCATTGCTCTTTGATAAGTAGCCCCAGCATTTTTCAAACCAAAAGGCATCACTACCCATTCATATGTGCCTAATGCTCCTGGGCATCTAAAGGCAGTTTTGGGTACATCATTCTCAGCAATGAAAATTTGGTTATAGCCAGAATAACCATCTAACATACTTAAATATTCAAACCCAGCTGCCGAATCTATCAACATTTCTGCCACAGGCATAGGGTATTCATCTTTTGGTGTAGCATTATTTAAGTCTCTAAAGTCTATGCATACTCTAAGAGAACCATTTTTCTTAATTACAGGCACTATATTGGCTAACCATTCGACATACCTTGCAGTTCTGATAAATTTGCTCCTCAGCAGCCTTTCAATTTCTTCTTTGATCTTTGACATTATTTCTGGTGCGAATCTTCTAGGTAATTGTTTCACTGGCTTTTTATCTGGTAGAACTGGTAGTTCATGTTCCACCAATTTTCTGCTCAAACCTGGCATTTCGTTGTAATCCCAAGCAAAACAATCTTTGAATTCCAACAGAAGCTGCACCACTTTTGCCTTCAGATCTGGAGGAATGTTTGCACTAATGTATGTTGGTCTTTTCGTCAAACCATCTCCAAGGTCAATTTCTTGCAAAGGATCCTGTGCTTGCATCTTGTGACTTTGACTGATTGGATCTTTTTCAAATCCTAAGGGTTCGTCATCATAGATGCAATCCAGCTTTTGCAATTCTGGCATGTCATTGGCTGCATCAGCCATATTTTCTGACAACGAATTGGCTTCCAAAGCCATCTTGATTCTATTTTCAGCCATGTAGGCCGTAATCTTTGCCCAAGTTTGGGACTCAGACATAGTAGTTTTCTTTGATATCCCACCCAGTTGGGCAGTTGTGGCCTTCATACTCGCCATCCTCACTGTTTCCGTCTTCTCTCTCCCACAAGAAACCATGTGTGGGGTCCAGTTTGATTGCATGATGAACATTTCCTGCTGAACGATGTGCAAAGTCTCTCTCAGTACATGGTGAGATTGTTGCCAGTTTCTTGTCGAATGAGTGCTTTGTCAGATGATGGACTTCAGTCTTGAAGTAACTTTGATCTGCTTCAACATTTTCCACTATACCATCATCTCGCCAGATAATAAGGCGCTGGTGCAGGGTAGATGGGACTGCCCCCACTCCATGAATCCACTCTCGTCCTAGGAGCAGATTGTAATTTGCCTTAGAGGCCACAACCAAGAACAAGGTTGGCCTTACAGTACTTCCAACAACCACATCCAACTGGATTGCTCCTAAAGAAAAACCAGTTTCACCCTCATAGTTTGAGAGTACTATGTTGTGAGGATGAAGATCCACCAAAGATTTGCCAATCTTTCTCAGCAGAAATTCTGGCATGAGGTTAACAGCAGCACCACCATCAATTAGTACTTTGTTGATCCCTACATTATTCACTTTAGCCTGTATGAAGAGAGGCTTCAAGTGACTTTTCATGCCTTCATCTGGCCTCTCAAATGTAGCCATTTGGTCTTCCAAAGCACCATTGCTCATTACATAGTAACAGACTGGCCTGTGAAGAGCCATTTGCATCCCAGATTCTTCTTCGTCATCTGTTATTTCAGAACAGACGTCGAACTCCCTTGGCAGAATTGACACAACATTTACTATTATGTCGAGATCAGGTTCAGAATCCAGAAAATCATCTGCTTCCATGTGTTCGTCTTCGACATTATCAGCAACTGAAGACTCAACTTTGGGTTCACCTAACCTTTCTTTCATTGGCCTTTTAGCCAATTCCATAGGCTTCTTCCCTTTACTATCAGCAGTAATTTGGGATTTTTGAGCAGCCACCTTCTTCTGGCGCTGATATCTACGCCATTGAGATCTTGTCATGGGATTTTTCCCTTTGTAATTATTCCTGTAATCATACTTCTTTGACTCAGGATCCTTTTTGGGATTGAAGTTACTGGAGTTTCCTTTCTCAACGTTCCTTTGACCATAGCCCATGTTTCTTCCATGAACCCATTGATTGACAGGTGTCCTGTTTGAAGGGACAAATGACTTTTGTGGTCCCAGCCTCTGATGAACAGGTGCCTGTTGGCTGTTCAGAACACTAGAGTGAGTTGGCTTTTGATTTGGCCAATTGTTTCTGCCTTGACTATGAGGCAAAAATTTGTTGAGGCCTGCAGCAGCCTTTTTGTCGAACATGGCACTACAATGAGGACATAATGTAGCCTCGCCATCGTTCTCCTTACAGCGTTGAAGGAAATCTAGTAAAGTCTCCCCAGCCTGTGGATATACTTCTTCCACTTTGTTTTCGTATTCTTCCTCAGGAATGGAAACTAATTGCCCCCCTTCAGTGAGGTTCAATGCCTCTAACATCAGGCACTCGACTGGTTCTGTGTATGCAGCATCAGCAATCTGCAATGGATCCTCATCTACCTGCTGTTTGGATCTTGGCTTTTCGCCAAATTTGAGTCTTCCCTCCTGCAAGGCTTTCTGGACCAGATCCCTGAAAAGAACACATTGTGAGGTTTTATGACCCAAGAAATTATGGTATTTACAAAAACCTCTTTTCTTACGTTGTTCCAAAGGTGGAACTTTTAAACCCTTTGGTACAATTATTTGGCCATCAGCGACCAGCAAGTCAAAGATTTCATCACATTTAGTAATGTCGAACGTATATGTCTTAGAAACAAATCTATCATTTTTTGGTTCGACGGGATTATTCCCATTTGATGGTTTTAACATTTTGCAAGTATAAGGAGGACCTGGTTTCAATTCAGCAATATTAACCTCATTGTTTTCCATGTAATCCTGACCATCATCGAACTCATTTTCACTTTCATAAGTTTCTATATACGCCACTTTTTCTTTTTTATGGAATTTAGAATTTCTGACTTTTTCAGCCCTGAGACGTTCGACCTGTCGAACACGATCTGCTAATTGGGCCATATCCCTTAAATGTTGAGTATCTAACTTCTTTCTAATGGAATAATCAAGGCCACCAGCAGCCATCTCAACCAATTCATGTTCAGGCACTTGAGTAAAGCACCTTGCCTTAAGGAGGCGAAACCTGTTCAGATAGTCATCAATGGCTTCTGCAGTTTTGCGTTTCATACTGGCTAATTCTTTGAGGCTAATCCTAGATTGTCCCATGTAAAATTGTTCATGAAATAGCCTTTCTAATTGAGTCCAATTATGAATTGAATGAGGGGGAAGTGTGGTAAACCACGTAAAAGCATTTTTTGTAAGGGAATTAGGAAAAAATTTCATCCTTAGATCCTCATTATTTGCTAAATTCCCTGCCTCTGCCATATATCTGGCAATGTGTTCGACAGTAGATTCATTAGTATCACCAGCAAATTTTGTAAATTTGGGAATTTTACATCCCCTTGGTAGTTCTGCCTGTAATACATATTCAGACAATGCTGACACCAAATTTGGCCTTTGTAGTCCTATATTCAAACCATTTTGGACCAAGATATTCTCTACTAAGTTGGCCAAGTTATTCTGCCCTACTATGTTATCTTGTCGAACATGCCTAAGAACATCATCAGCGTTTTGGTTCCTATTAACCAATACCACTCCTTGTTCTGGCTGTTCTCTTTCAATGCGCAGTGGTTGGGCTTGAACTTCTGGTTGAATCTCTGGGTTTGCACGAGGCACCCTTTGGTTGTTTGGAGCATCAGGGGCACCAAAAAAGTCTGCCATCCTCCCCATTTGATTCGCTAATAATAAGTAATTATCATTGGCTGTCTGTAACACAGGATTAAAGACTGTGCCAATCTGTTGGGTCAACGCGTTCACCATATCATGGTTACTCTCATCCATTTGTTGCCTAAGTGCATTCATAGAATTATTTGTCAAATTGAGAGGATTTCCCCTATTTCCCATCGCAGAAGATGAGGGAGAACTCTCTATCGAAGGCCAATTATACAGGCTTGCCATCGTTGTCGTTGGCATTCCATATTGTGGGTTTCTAGGCAACCATGGAGGTCTTGACGGTGTTCCACCAACTTGACTACTGTCTGTGTATCCATGTGTGTGTGACACGTTCGTTGGCATGGATGATACATTCATTTGTGTCAGTATTGCACCATTTGGATTTGGAGGAGGAAACCCTCCTGCCATACTTGAAGTGGTGGCAGGCATTGTTGATCCACTGGCGCTCACACCAATGGTTCCGGAACTTATTACAGGGTTCGAACTCCCTCCATTAACATTATTGCTTGGGATACTTTCAGAAGTTATAGAATTTAGGGCAGGGCTTGTTGGCCCACCAGTAGGATTGGCGCTAGGATTGCCAGATACTGGTTGATTAGGTTGCCCTGTCACATTCTGGGGACTTACAACAGGATTTGTTTCTGCCCCATTATTACTATTATTATTGTTATTATTAGGAGGATTGTTTGGTGGTCTCACCATTCTGGAACGAGGACGAGTTGGTATACTTGAAAATTCTGGGAGAGATTTACCACTCCTCAAATGCATATAAAAATATACACACAATCAAAAGTACAACACCAAACAACGAATTTTGTAAGAAAATTTTCAAAAACACACTAAAAAAACTACACAATCCAATTGTCCCACTGGGCGTGCCAATTTGTTTACTCCGATTTTTAGTAAACAACCGCTAGTTTAATTATTACAAGAAGGATCAACTAGTAAATCCTGGGACATATGGATTGTGCAGAAGATTGACGAAAACATTTTCATATTTTCTGGGTTAAATCGGATAAATTGATAAAACGGTAAAAACATTCGACACAGTCAAATGATTGGTTTAAAGTAAATTGTTTCAAAGTTAAATTTGCAGAAAACTTGTAAATGAATTGCAGAATAAAGTTTAAAGAAAACTTTGAAATGTAAAGACATGCAATGAAATAAATTGCAGAATGATTAAAGTGCTTGAACTTTAAAAGAAAACAAGTAATCAGTACTTGAAAATGTAAATTGCATTTGACAAATGTAAAATGTTTACAAAAGATGGTACACAGGTTCGTACATGTTCCTGTTTGCATTCATTTCGCTCGTTGACATGGGTACTCTGAATTTCTAAGGAATTTGCATGAGAATTGTGAACTGTGGACCCGTTTCTCCAATGAAAAACTAATATTTATAGACAAACAGAATAACTGCCAAAAACTACAAAACGTCTAACTAGACTCCACGTGTCTTTGACAATTTGAATTCCTTTTGACACCTGGTGGGACTTTTGAACGTTATCCACTTTTGAATATTTTGCTAAGTCCAGAGTATGCTTTCTCCGTTCTGCACAATACGTTATACAAGCAAACACACACACATATATATATATATATATATACATAATTTTCGACAAATAGACTAATGTCGAACCAACATGTTTATTAACATGGTTCTGTCGAATTCGACAGATTTCAGGACTTGACACATTAAAAGTTTTTGATGTCAAATGCCTTAATTTTCTCTTGATTTATTACTAAAATCAATTCCCAAGAGAATATTAAAATGCAATAATATACATTAAATGAGATTTCATCACCTCACTCCAATTCATTAATGCCTGTCAAAAATACAGGCTAACAGGTTGTTAAGTGTATAAATATGTGAGGGCAACCTCACCCTTTGAGCTAGCTTTTGGGGTTGAGATCTAAGCATATTTAACATGGTATCGAGAGCATGGTTTGATCCGCCTTGAACCATCTGTCGTTTTTGTTGTCGAGTTCCCAAAATATATATGTTGCCGAAAATCTGATGTAAAAGAATTTGTTTGCTCTGTTTTGTGGATGATCGATTGAATTTTGTGTCTTTGTCCGCTGTGCGTTTTGGTGATCTACTGCTATGGAAGCTTATGTTGTGTTGTTCTACGGGCTGTTTGGTTCAAGGTCAGCGAATATCAAGGGACTTTTGCTGCTGCTGCAGTTTCGGTGCTTTAGTGTGGGTTGGTTATGCTCACGCTTCTTGATTTTGTGTGTTTGTTTATTGGTTCTGTTACTCCTCTTACCATCTTTTGTGGAAAGTGTGCATTGAAAAGGATGGCTGTAGGAATATGGGGATGAGGATTGTGGTTGGCTGTGCTTCTTGCCAATTTTAAGTTTTGAATTGTTTTTGATTGATTCGATCTGATGTTGTGCTTCCGCTGCTTACGGAAGGTTTTGTTTGAATCTGTCTAGTGAGGGAATACTCACAATCTGAATCCCCGATGAGGGAATACTCACAATCTGAATCCGGTGAGGGAATACTCACAATCTGAAAATCTGAATCCGGTGAGGGAATACTCACAATCTGAAAATCTGAATCCGGTGAGGGAATACTCACAATCTGAAAATCTGAATCCGGTGAGGGAATACTCACGATCTGAAAATCTGAATCCGGTGAGGGAATACTCACGATCTGATATTTGAAGTCTGAAGCTGAAGCTGAAAATCTGAAGTCTGAAGTTGAATCTGATATTAGTTTATTTTTAGGGTTGATTTTGTGACAAGCTCAAAGCTTAATAAGCTTTAGCTTGAGGGGTAGTATTAGAAGTTTATTTTATTTGATATATGTTTTTCGTATTTTGTTTGACAAACTCATAATACTTCTTGTTGATGCATCATGAGTTTGAGGGGAAGTGTTAGATATATTAGAATTTAAGTATTGGGCTTTCTATGTTAGTAGTCTAGTAGTCCATTAGATATTATTATAAATTGTCTCTGTAATCCTTATTTTGTTAAGCAATGTTATTCTGATATTATTGAAACTCTAGTCACTCTGTATTTCTATATTTTGCATCTCTGATTCTAACATTCCCAAGATTAAGTTTTTCATGGCCAATCAAACCATCCTAAAAAATAGCACACAATAAATGAATGAATCAACTACAGATTTTGCTTTACGTATTTTTTGCTTTCTTTTCTCCTGCTCACTTTCTTTCACTTAAATAAGTAAAAAATCTCACCTCCATTTTCAAGATTTTCTCCACTAAACAATAATCTGACCACAAATTTCTTCTTCTTTCTCTTATTCTTCTCATGTTCATCTTCTCCCTTACTTTCATTATTTCCATGGTTTATTTCTTGACCCGCCATGAATGAATCTCAATATGCAGGTTCAAGCTTATGTTGTTTTTCTTCATCTTTGAATGAAACCTTTTTTTTTCGTTAAATTGTAACTTAAGTCTTATTTGATTTTTTTTTCTTTTTTTTTCGTATAATATAGTAGTTCACCGCAAATCATATAGTTTGTCATGTCATACAATTAAATTGGATTTAGTTGGGTGATTTGATGGTATAAACGGTTAATATTAAATAACTTAGTATAATTATTTTACAAATTGTCGTTATATGTTTTATTTGTTCTAACAAATTTATAATTCATTGATGTCACACTCACATGTACGACATGTGCGAATGCACGGGCAAGTGGTCTAGTAAATATAATAATATAGTATTGGAGTTTGTACAGTCAACTCCTCCAAAGTGTAAAAAGTATTATTTTTAATTGAAAATTTTCTTATTGTGATATTTTAATCAGTGCCTTAAGACACCAATTAGCATGACGCATATATTTATTGAATTTCATTCCACATAACAACACCACAAACAACAATTGAAACTATTTTTACCATTAAAACCAACAGTTCTATTCATTTTAGAAACCGGAAACAACCTAAATATGACACTTTTTATGCGACGGGGATAGTACTTTTTATTTGTTTTCCTATATATTCCTTATAAAGTATGGACACACAGTCTCGTGAGCTTACCTCAATTGGTAGGACAATTGCATTATATATGCAGGGGGCCGGGGTTCGAATCCCGGTCATCCCACTTATCTACCTTAAGGGTGGAATTTCTAGCCACTAGGCTACTTGATCCAAAAAAAAAAAGTATGGACACACATAAACACTGACACGTCAACACTGATAAAAATTTGAAAAAATGACACAATTCAATGTAATTATAAATATCGGTGTTGTGTCGATGTTTGACACGGACATGTGTCCGACACCGGGACGCACCTAATCCGAAGAGTGTTTGTGCTTCATTTTTACGGTAAATTCCATTAGAAGTCTATCAAATACTAATGTAGATATCTTTTTCAGCCGATATTCGAATCTTGGTTCTCCACGTTGTATCATATGTTTGGTATTATGGTAAGTATGCTAAAATGATGATCATCTATCGTGATTCTAATATTCCTACCCTAATATCAAACATACATGAAATCCGCAAGATTCAACAACTGTTGTAGATTGAGACCAAAATTTGCCTTATTTTAAGATAAAAATCTAAAATGATACAAAAGTAATAATATAATATACCTTTTCAAATCTTAAATATAAACAAAAATTGAACTTTATTTAACTTATACATGAACTAAATGAGTCGAGCTCAGATCAACTCGTTGTTGGGAATTAGTTCAGTTCGAAACTTGGCTAAAGTTCGACATGAACTCTTTTTTCAACTCAAGTTTGGCTCGTTTAAAGTTCACAAACAGTTCGGTTAGACGTGTTAGATTCAACTCGTTAAGTCAAATAACTTGATTTTAAAGTCAATTTTTTGTCAAAATTTCAAAATTTGATCTTTAATTTTTGAACTATTCTTTTTAAAAGAAAAAACAAATATTAAATTAAAATAAGAGTCATTCCAAGTGTATAATGAATAAATACATACAACGCTGATACAAGTAACAAAGTTACAAAGCAAAAACCAACAAAGTTCCACGATTATTCTCAAAATATTCTTCCAATTCCAAACTCCAATAGGTTGCCCATTCAAGATAAAATTGCATTAGTTAAAAAGATTTGGAAAGTTTTATATATATAACCGAGCTAATTCACGATCCAAACGAGTCGAACTATATATAGTTTATGTTCAACTCATTTATTTAATAAACTTAATTTTTAACTCAAGTTTAACTCATTTAATTTATGACAAATTCACAAGTCAAATATTAAACCGAATTTAAAACTATTCACGAATTACCTCGGATCATGATCTCTAGTTTCTCTTGTCTCGGGTATGGTAAAAGAAAATGAGATAGTAATTAATATTTTACCAACTTGTTCTTATCCGATTAGTGTGTAAATGAGGAGGAAAAATTCTCAGATATTTTGTGGTAAATGAAACTCCACAGCGACTTACTTTTGCTATAAATATAACCTTTACCTTTCAACAAATTCTAACACCAATAGACAACAACTAATCCAAAGGTATATCTATTCTCTTTTTTCTTTTCTTAATTCCTTTTTGCCTTTGCTCCTTTCCTAGTTTTCCTTTTCATTCCTTTCAGTATCTTATTTTTTCTACTTCCATTCAGTAAGTTTACTGTTTGTGTTCCTTTCTTTTCCTATTTTTTTTTACAATATTCCAATTTTTTTTTCTTGATCTATTTTTTCCTTACCCACATAGTTTAAGAATTTTATTTTATCATTCTCTTTTTTTTTTTTTTTTTGATTAAACGATCATTTATTCATTGTGATACTATCATAATAGTCTTTAAGTGTATTTAAGTTATAAATATATCTTAAGGGTCTCATTTGATTATAATTTTATGGACTAAAGGCCTAATAAGAAATACATTTGGTGACTAAAATAATTAATAAAAGACATGCATGATTGATCATCAAAATGACTAACTAAAGATATTTGAGGGCATGTTCACAATTTGGATAAATTTATGGACTAAATAATAATGTATTTGGAGACAAAGATTGTTAATAGTTTGGGATTTGGATTTGGTGTGTTTGAAAACTAATTCACACAATTGTTTTTTTTGTCATGCTAACTAGTACCCCGGGCACTAGTTAAGGATACAAAAAGGGTAAATTTTGTATAGAAAATAACACTTTTAATACTTTATAAATGTTGACTACACAATTTCCAATATAACATTAATATAATAAGTATCCTTAACTGGTGCCCCGGGGGCATTAGTTAGCATTTTCCTTGTTTTTTTCCTCATCCAATTGATATGAAACCAAAGATCGATATTGTTTAAATTATTGAATGTTGGAGTAATTAAGAAATTAGAGTGTTGTTAATTAATGATTGAATGTTGGACCAAAGATACTAGTTAAACATGTAAAATATTAAAATTTTATATCGGAAATAACACTTTTTAAACTTTAAAGAGATTAATACACCACTTTGAAAGTTAGTATTTTTTATTGGGTCATGCTAATTAGTGCCCCCGGGACACTAGTTAAGGATACAAAAGGGGTAACTTTTGCATTGGAAATATAACTTTTTATATTTTACTAACATTGATTACACAAATTTCAAGATATTTTTACTATATTGATGTTTCTTAACTAGTGCCCCTTAGCATTTTCCTTTTTTATTTCATTATCAGAGTATTCAAAGAGCAATCTTTTAATAGCTAATTATAAACATAAATGAGTTATAAAAAGTTTATCATCTTTTATTCATTTTTATTTATAATTAAGATTGAAGGAAATATTAATTTTATTTCCATTTAGATTTTTGTCAAGTGAATTTGGAAAGCTGAGGTAAGAGAAATTACTCCCAAAAATAAGTTTTAAAGATACTACATATATGAGTTATATATGTTTCTTTTCTCTATTTGATAAGTGAAAAGCATACATGTAACATGTTGCATTTATATATGTGTAATTTTTATTGCATGATTTATGTATAAGATATTTTTGTCTCTTATGTTAAATTACATGGAAAACTTGTGTATCTTATTTTTCTTTGTGAATATTTCAATGTTTTCTCCAGATGTTGCCTGAAGGTCCCATCCCCTATACCAAGATAGAGTTTCTTCTTGGCATTGATCGTAGTAAGGTAAAAGAAATAACTACTAATAAGTTTTAAGGATAATGTACGAGTTATTGTTCATTTTTCGAAGACAAATGAATCTCTTTTGTGTATCATATAATTTTTCTCCATGTATGTTTGGATTTTTTTACAGCCATTGCCCGAAGGTCCGGAAATCGTCACCAGGTATGAGTTTCTTGAGGATGAGTGTGAGGGAATTTTGGAGCTGAAGAGTGAGACGACTCTGGTATATACCGGCCTTGTTCGCAGAATTGTCGAGGTTGATGGTATACTGGCAGGGGCGATTATAAGGTACAGCATGCCTGGGCACGTGCCCGGGCTGCTGTCCCACTATTTTTTTTTATAGAGTCCAGAATGTAAGAATTATCGTTCCAACGGTATTTTATTGAGTCGAAAATAAATGTTTATAATGAGAATTGTTTAAGGTCTGAATTAATTTTGTTTTTAGAACTCATAGTTTACTGCGAAAGTAGAAACACAGAGATACCAGTTTCAATTTGAAAGTATGAAAACTTTATCTGACCATAGAAAAATTCAGTTTTTGATTCTAAACACTGCGAAAGTAATTTTTTATCAATCAGGAAAAATCCAGTTTTCAAAAAGGTAATTTTAAGAGTGTAAACGGACACGCGAGAGCAGACGTTTATACGTTTAAAATTCGATATCGAACATGCGACAGTTAACAGTACCTTTAAATTAATTTTTCTACCTTAAGCAACGTTTTGAGTAATTAAAAGTAATTATTTTCATAAATAAGATTTTGTGTCGTAACACGTTGGACACGCGAAAGCGGACAGTTAGATTACGCAGTTAAAATCTATTTTAAAACTTAACCTTTTATTTACAAAAAAATATATTTTCTCATTATAAATATAAAAGACGACTCAGTGAATACCAACAGTCGATGAAAGTTTCATTTCGACCTTTAAAATATCAAAAAGTCTATTAATCCTTTAAAATATTAATGTACTCGGAAGTTGGTTGATAGAATTCCTACCAAAATTTTGCCCAGACTCTCTAACATTCCTGGAGTCGCCACTGTATACTGGCGAGCACAACGGTGACTTATATGACTTTGGAGCTGGTGAATATACCGATCGAGAGAATTATGAGAGATTATGTAGCTTATCAAGCTTCTACCTCTGAAATTCCAAAGGATTGATGACCAACATGTATAATGACTTAGAGTTTAAGAGTATTGTTCTCACTTGGACTGTAATATCTATTATTATGCTCTTAAAACTCTTCTATGTTTTCGTAGGCATGTTTGACTAAAGTCACCTTTTGGATGTTGTTAGGACTTAACCTCTATGGATCACTGGAAAATATTTAACTAGTTGATCACACAGTGCTAATGCTAATGTAATAAGCCTGCGAGCTACTATGTGATATATATTAAGTTGATGCATATTATTATTATTATTATGTATTTTGCATGTTTTTACTTACCTTCTACAAATTTTATTTTAAAACAAAAAAGTTAACAAAGAATTTAGGAATGTTTTTAGAAATAAAATAGAGAAACTTTGTTCAATCGATTAAGATTAAACGGTTTAAATTTCATATTTGATATTTTTTTTTATTTTAAACAAATTAAAAAGTGTATTGAAATTTAAACGGTCCAACCTTAATCTAACAACCATGTGTTAAATGCATGAATATCACAAAGTGTTAACAAGAGAGAACCTAATTTTGTTAATTACATATGAAATTTACGAGGAAAACAATTTATCATATTTTGGATTATTTGATATTTGATGCATGACCTCTATGAAAGGTTATATGTTTATTTTGTCAAGACAAAAAATACAAAGACCTTTCTTACCTTTGAAAATATTAAAATGTTCATGAATTTTAATAATCATTTTTCATAAAGCACATTAGTTGAGTTTTTTGTGAGGATAATTCACTCTCATCTCATGTATGTTACTCATCCATCCATGTCGCATTTACTATTTTACATAATAAAGAAAATGAAATAAAGAAAATTGTAATTTTACTATCACAAATGCAAAATAAAAAAATATAACTTGGGACTGAAATGCATATTATTAAGATAAATGAAATATAATTACGTCAATTAGATTATTATTTCAATTGCAAAAATAAGAATGAACACTAACATATATTTTCAAACAATAATGTATGTCGTCGTTGAAATATTAATTATTTTTTAAATAATGATAGACTACGTATGAAGGTGTCCATATTAGAATTTATCCAAATGAGTATAGTTTATTCATTTTTTAGATTATTTTTTTAAAAATGCTATAAGAAAATACACATTATACATATACTAATTTTGTCTCAAAATGGTGTAATCAAGTATAAAACTATATGGTTAAAAATAAAAGGTATAAAAACTATTTTTTTTATGATTAAACCACCAATTTAATCTCAAACTTTGTGAGACACTCTCAAATACATCTCTAACTATATTAATACTTAATATTTCAAAAATATTTTTGACTTTATTAATCTTTTAAGCTCGTCTTTATATTTAGCCACTTGTTGGGTCACCTGTCCCCAACATCACTTACTATCAATTTTATCTTTAACTTTATTTACTTACTACAATTAATATAATAAGAAGATATATGCAAAAAATGGAATATGTCTACATTTTCATCGCCTTATAAGATCTTTATAAAGTCATGGACCAATTCGATAAATTAACTTCTTTTTTTTAATATAAAACTTATATTTTAAAATTCTTAAATACTTACTACTAATGATTTTAGGACAAAAGAGTATTAAAGAATGAATACATTATACACTAGAGCAGAAGCTGGAAATCCTATCCTTTAGCAGGCACAGCAAGTGAGCAACAACAAAAAAATTTCCTTTCCAAATTTTGGCCATTCGTAATCATCCACGCAATGGAAACCAAAGCTGACACTGACTCATTATGGAGTTGGAACAACAACAGCAACAACAATAACCAACAACAATTTTCAATAACCAAACTCATAGGAAACAAACCCATCAAACCTGAAACATCAGTGTTGGGTCCTGGTTTCGGAGCTGGCTTCGGTTGCGGTGCCGGAATAGGTTTCGGGTTGGTTGGTGGTATAGGACATGGAGGGTGGCCTTTCAACCATCTCAACCTTGTTTTTGGTCTTGGAATGGGTTGTGGCTTGGGTGTTGGCTATGGTTTTGGACAAGGAATTGGTTACAGTTTTGATTACCAAACCCGTAAGTCTGCAAAATCTAAGAAAAGTTTTTCTGATTCCAACAAAACTATTGTTTTTCAGTTATGATGGATCAGTCTGACAGTCTTGTCTTGCTGCAGTTTTTTTTTTAATTTCCTTTTGGCTTTGTTTCACAAACTTTTGTTTTAGTATGCTATGAATTACCGATAAAGACATCAGACATGCCTAATCTAACGAGTGTTTGTGCAACTTTATGTTTTTGTTGGCAAAATAAATTGAATTGCCTTGACGAAGTTAAAAATAACAATTAATACTTTATGTAATTCACAAACTCGCTGGAGCTTTCTCGTTATAAATTCTTTTATGTTCTGATGATTTTATTTCATTACAAGTAATAATAACTACTTATAACAATAGAGAAAATGCATATTTAGCGTTTGCTAAACAATTTAAGGTTTTCCTTAAAACTAGCTAACCATTCATGGCTTTCTCTTATTGACTTTTTCAAATGCCAAATTTATACTATCTAACATCCTCCCTTAAATTTGGCTTCATCATTCCAAGCAAATTCTTCATCTTCAAAAACAAATTGGTTTTTAGTGGCTTCGTAAAAATATCAGCAATTTGATCTTCTGAAGTACAATACTCCACCACAATTTCCTTATCTCTTATCAAGTCTCGAATGTAGTGATGTTTGATGTCAATATGTTTGCTACGCCCATGAAACACTGGATTCTTTGTTAAAGCAATCGTTGATTTGTTGTCGCAAAATATCTTTGTCGGACCATCTTGTTGATACTGCAATTCACTTAACATTCTCCGCAACCAAACTGCTTGAGTAGCACAATTTGTTGCTGCTATGTACTCTGCCTCTGCTGTTGACAAAGCAACTACTTGTTGTTTCTTAGAGGACCAAGAAAACACGCCTGTACCGAGATGAAAACCATAACCCGAAGTGCTTTTCCGAGTTTCAGTTTCACCTGCCCAATCACTGTCTGTGTATCCAATCAACTCTAGCTTGGCAGAACTTGAATAAAAAATTCCTTCATCAATTGTTCCTTTGACATACCTCAAAATTCTCTTTGCAGCTTGCCAATGTGATTGTCTTGGCGAATCCATGAATCTACTTATAAGTCCAACTCCATAAACTATATCAGGTCTTGTTGTTGTCAAGTACCTGAGGCTTCCCACTAGCTTTCTAAAATTTGTTGAATTGACAAGATCATCGCCACTTTCTTTTTCTAATTTCAATCTTTCTTCCATGGGAGTCAGCATTGGTTTACATGATTCCATCTTAAATTTCTTCAGAATATCTGCTGCATATTTCTTCTGTGAAATAAAAATGCCCTCATTGGTCTGCTTCACTTCAATGCCTAGAAAATATGACATTAGGCCCATGTCTGTCATTTCAAACTGTGTGGACATATTCTCCTTGAATTCTGCTAACAATCTGGAATTGTTTCCAGTAAAGATTAGATCATCCACGTACAAGCAAACAATAATAACATCTCCATCCTTGTTTGCTTTGACGTATAAAGCATGCTCATATGGACTTCTACGAAAACCATTGTTTATGAAGTATGTGTCGATACGTGTGTACCAAGCTCTTGGCGCTTGCTTTAATCCATATAATGCTTTCTTCAACTTGTACACTTTACCTTCATTTCCTTGTTGTAAATAACCTAGTGGCTGTTCTACGTAAACTTCTTCTTCAAGCACACCATTCAAGAAGGCGGACTTGACATCCATCTGAAATATCTTCCATTGATTTTGACTAGAAAGAGAAAGAATCATGCGTACCGTATCCATTCTAGCAACTGGAGCAAATACTTCAAAATAATCAATGCCGGATTTTTGTTTGTACCCTTTTGCTACTAACCGTGCTTTGAAGCGGTCTACTTCTCCTTTTGGATTGTACTTTGTTTTGTACACCCACTTGACTCCAATTGGCTTCTTTCCTTCTGGAAGTGTAGTTAATTCCCATGTATTATTTTTCTCAATTGCATGAATTTCTTCATCCATTGCTTTCATCCAACAATCTTTATTGGCTGCTTCCTCATATGTCACAGGATCACAATCGGTAAATAAGGCATAATAAGTAATTTCTTCCTCTGTATCATCAGGATCATCATCTCGACCAACTTCATAATCTTTCAAGTGAGGAGGTGGATGACGCTCCCGTTGTGGATATCTACGAGGTGGTGAGTCTTGTGTTGGTTCAGTTGATGGTTCATCAAATATTGGTTCAGTGGATGGTTCATCAACTTTATCATTTACTTCTTCATTTATAGTAACTGGTACATGTAACAACTCTTTTTTCTTGTCTGACCAATCCCACGATCCATCTTCATCAAAGGTAACATCCCTGCTGATGACTACCTTTTGAGTTTCTGGATTGTACAATTTATAGGCTTTTGTTTCTTCACTATATCCTACAAAGATGCACTTTTCTGCCTTGTCATCAAGCTTCTTCCTCAGTTGATCTGGAACATGTGCATAAGCAATACAACCAAAAACTTTCAAGTTACTCAAATTTGGCTTTTGCCCACTCCAAGCTTCTTGTGGAGTTTTATCACGTACACTTTTCACTGGACACCTATTTAAAAGGTATACTGCACAAGTCACTGCTTCGGCCCAAAAACTCTTGGGTAAATTCTTGCAATGCAACATGCTTCTCACATTATCCATGATTGTTCTATTTTTCCTTTCTGCCACTCCATTTTGTTGAGGAGTGTATCTTGCAGTCATTTGATGCTTAACTCCATGTTTTCTTAAGAAATCATCACAGACAATATACTATGTTCCCCTGTCAGTTCTTAAGGTTTTCAGAGTATAACCACTTCGTCTTTCAACATACGCCATAAATCGTTTAAGTGCATCACATGCATCCGATTTATTTTTCAAAACATAAACCCACGTCTTCCTACTAAAGTCATCAATGAAAGTAATAAAATATTTATTACCTCCATTGGATGGTACTTCCACATAACATAAATCAGAGTGCACAAGCTCAAGTGGTTTTGTAGCTCTCCATGCCTTACCTTTAGGAAAAGGATCTCGATGTTTCTTTCCTACTACACAAGCTTCACACAGTTGATCAGGAGTTTGGATAACCGGCAAGCCAGTAACCCATTTCTTATTTGCAAGAAACTTTATGCTTTCAAAGTTGAAGTGTCCAAGACGCATGTGCCAAAGCCAATTATCATCAATAGCTACAGCTTTGCAACATATATTAGCATCATACTTGATGTTCATTGGAAACAGACGATTCCTTGACATGCTTGTCTTTGCTATGAGGCCCATCTCAACATCATTGATAGTGCAACCACTTTTGTTGAAGTTTAAATCATAGCCTTTCTCAGCAAGTTGTCCAACGCTTAAGAGATTCTGACATATACTAGGTACATAGAATACATCAGAAATATAATTCAAAGATCCATCCTTCAATCTGATGGCAATCTTTCCTTTTCCCAAAACTTGTAGTTTTGAATTATCACCGAGCTTGACTATGCTGCGGAAACTTTCATCTAAGTTGGAAAATAGTTCCTTATTCCCACTTAGATGGTTACTGCAACCAGTATCTAGCAACCATTGATCATCATTTTTATCGGCTATAACATGACATGTTGTAAGCACCATTTTCATATCATCTTCAATTTCTGCAACTCGAGCATGGCTATCTCTAATATTCAATGGTTTAGCACGACATTCTCGACCCTAGTGACCATACTTTTTACAATAATGGCACTGAATATGAGATTTGCATTCTGATTGAAAATGTCCGTACTTTTGACATTTGTGACATTGAATATTAGATTTATTTTGAAAAGAGCCACTACTTCTTGTGTTTTGGCTTAAGTCAGTTTGAGAATTCCTCCAGTTACCTTTGGAACTATGTCCTCTTTGAAAATGGTTTGGCCTTCTTTGCACAGGTCCCTCATTTCTCACATTTGTTTGAGCTTTTAAAGCTTGCTCAGATGTGTCACTTGATCTCTCATTCATCCGCATCTCACGTGACTCCAAAGATGCTTGCAAATCATTTAAACTCATTGTGGTGACATCTTTTCCTTCTTCAATTGCTGCTACTACGTAATCAAAACGAGTTGAAAGTGTGCGCATAATTTTCTCCACAACATCTTTCTCCTTTATGTCATCACCGTTGGATTTCATTTCATTGACTAGTTTGTCCATTCGTGAAAAATAGTCATGAATGCTTTCGTCTTTTCCTTGCTCCATTAGCTCAAACTGACGTTTTAATCCTTGCAACCTCGTTCTCTTAACTGGGTCAGCACCTTCATATGTTTTAAGTAAAATTTCCCAAGCCTTCTTAGCTGTTTTGGCATGGAAAATTTTCTCAAAAACAGATAGCTCCACAGATTGACATATCAAAAATAAAGCTTTTTCGTTGAGTTGACGATCTTTCTCAACTTGTTTCTCATCAACTTTTTCTTTATCTTCATCAGTTGGTTCTACAAAACCGTTCTTCATAATTTCTCCATACCCGTTGGTTGATAAACACAACTCCATCAACCGTTTCCACATAGGAAAATTGGATTTACCATTGAATTTGAAAATGGTTGTTTGCACCGACAAAACTTGATTAGTGCTTGAACTTGTAGTCATTTTAATGTAACAAGCTCTGTAACAAGCTCTGATGCCAAATGTTGGCAAAATAAATTGAATTGCCTTGACGAAGTTAAAAATAACAATTAATACTTTATGTAATTCACAAACTCGCTGGAGCTTTCTCGTTATAAATTCTTTTATGTTCTGATGATTTTATTTCATTACAAGTAATAATAACTACTTATAACAATAGAGAAAATGCATATTTAGCGTTTGCTAAACAATTTAAGGTTTTCCTTAAAACTAGCTAACCATTCATGGCTTTCTCTTATTGACTTTTTCAAATGCCAAATTTATACTATCTAACAGTTTTGTTTTTGCTTTTGTTGTTGAATTGTTTAAACATGATTTTCCGGCTGTACACACCAAATCTATTGTAAAATATGAGATGAGATGGTTTATTTGTTCTGAAATTTATTCCAAGTATTAGTCATATGAGCATGCCCAAGTCATATTTATCAAAATCAAATTCATTGAAAAATATCATTTTCATACATTTTTGTCAATGCTGTAAAAAATATTGGCAAAATTTCTAACATCCTTTATCTTATTTATTCGTATCAAATTAAACTTTTAAAAGTTATCCGAAGCAATTTGCCTTTTATTTTTCATAATGAAATTTGATTTGAATAGGTTGGCAATTTGGCTATCAAGGAGATCAATAGAGGATCTTGTTACTTGATTTCCTACTATTTCTCATGTCTACATATCCACAAAATAACAGAGGTTGTTGTCCCAAATCTGACTTACAAACAAAAAGAAGCGTGCTTCAAAGTTAGTAGTGACAACCGAGTAGAAAACATATAATAAAAACCTAGGATATACGATTTACAAAGGGCAAAACCGTGACTTATACAGAATTTATCTCCTCCCAGATTCAAGTTCATCTTCTAATGATGAAGTTTGATTCCCTGTTAAAGTTAACCCCAGACACCCATTGTGACTTTGTTCCTCCTGGTTCGCAACTTGAGCTTCTTGACTACCGTTTTGAGCATTAGGAAGTTGTGCCATATCTCGTGTTTCTTCCAACATTCTAAAATAAGCATAAGGACCCCAACCTGCAGAGAATAACAATATATCTATAAAATCAGATTGTTGTCAGCATAGTTCGAAACAGATACAAATTCATCAACTTGGCAAGTTTTGACAGGAAATTGAGCCATAAATTATATCAAATATGAACCACAGTTATAGTGCTTATTTCTCCACTTATAATGCAATACAAATATGTAACATTCTCTGAATCGATATCTCCCAAATTGGTGTATGCTGGTGTTGAATTAGTGTCAAGAGTCGAAACCTCAAGGAAAAGGTGTATCGTGAAGTGAAAAGTTCAAAGCATATGTGTAAATGTAATATTAATGCATATCGAAAGACTTAAAAACAAACATTTTCCGATGCATTTATCTAAATGAATATGCTCTAAGGCATACCTTCGGGATGATAAGGAGGAGGAAAAAATTGCAAATAGCAAAATGTAGCTACTACGAGCCCTGAAAGAAGATATCTCACATAGTCAAGTACCAACAAACATTGCTAAGTAGTTTTTCTTTTTTCAGTTTAACTGTTAGCTAAGTTAATTTGCAACTAATTGAGATGCAAAAAAATGGACTAACCTATAAGACCTCCAGCAAACACGTCCTGCCAGTGGTGCCAGTAGTCATCAACTCGAGAAATACCAACAAGTGATGCAGCAAGTAGTGGTAGAAAAATAATGCAAAGTTTTGCAACGTGGCCTTTGCGATCAAATGCTTTTAATTTTCCAGACAAGTACAATGATAAAAAACCTAGACCAGCAAATGACCCTGCATATATAATTTGAAATTATTTCAACAAACAACATATGAAATGAAATTTGAATTAACATGCTATCAATGAGTTTTATTAATTCCACCATCCATTTCTCATTACGCCAAGTTCACACATGGAAAAGCCAATCATATATAATAAACATAAAAGCTACATACATGAAGTATGGCCGCTTGGGAAACTCTTATGTCCTTCCTTTATGACATTCTCGTCACCATGACAAATGACATCTCCCCATTTATCATAAACCTAACAAGAAGTCACTAACCATTAAATATGCTTAGGACGAGAAAATCTCTCACACAAACATGAACTACACCTAAAATTTAGGGAAGACATACATCCTTTCCATCTGGAAAACATCGCCAGAAAAAATCTGGTCGGGGACGCCCTACTGCATCTTTTATTGCATCGGTTATCACTGCTGTTACTAAAATGGAGAATAATAGACCTGTACTAGCAAATAACTTATTGTCATCCACTTTAACTGTTTCAAATTAGCAAACATAGTTTTGCAACTTAGCAACCAAACAAATGAAGTGTATTTAAAAATTAATACCTAGTATGGCATGATGAAGATCATAGATATCTCTCCTTTGGATATAAACAACAAGGAAGATCACAATAGGCAATGCAATTGCAAGCATCTAACCATGATAGTAAATGACAATGTTAAAGTAATTATTTAGGAAGAAAAATACATTTACATGTGTTATATCTTAATCAGCAAACTTACGGGAACAGCCCAGACAGGAACTGTATTACTCTTCAGGGGATATTTGAGATCAGACATCATATCCTTCCCAACATAGCGATAGAAAGGATGGATCATGTATAACGGGATTTCAGTCAATACAAGGAGCAATAGTATGATCCAATCATGCTTGTGTGTTACAGCAACTGTATATCCATGAGATCTCATAGTGTGTGAGCCAAGCTGGACTTCCCTCTGCCTGAATTCCTAGAGCTCACAAAAAACACAGATGAGATCAGTAGGCGACAATTTATGTCCATTTCAATATAAAGGAGTTTTCTCTTTTAACATATTTCTATGTTTGTTTGGTTCCTATCAGATTTTAATCTCCATCAGCACCAGTATGCCCATCATTTCAATACAACAAAGCAAACAACCAAACTTAATAAAATAAGCCATTTTGACCCAATTAAATGAGTTAATTCAGGCATGCTGTTTTTTGAGTCATGTACTTAACGAATTCTTGGTTTTTCTTTTGAACTTATCTATCTATTTGGAGAATTTCGATTCATATGAACTAGTCCTTTATGCTTCTCTTGACCTTTTTTCTCCCTTTAGTATAGTACCATAGTTGACTTCCCTGTCATTTATATGTTGAAAGCAGGCTGTGTAATTAGTATCTTGTAGAATCAATTTTGTTTCCTCAAAAAGTGGAACCAAACATACACTGAAATTGATTTATATAGCTATTATACTGTGAACAGATTGAGAAAATCAGTGTATAGAGAAGAATAGAATATTATTGAACATAGAGCATAGAAATGCATAGACACGACATGACACATTTAGTTATATTCAATAATTTAAATTTCTCAAATTATTACTGATGGCGGCGTGTGTGTGTGAGTGACAGTGAAGAAGAAGAAGAAGAGAGTAGTGACCTGAAAACGAGAAGTTATAGATTGAAAACGAAAGAAGGGTCTTAAATCCCACCAAGCCATAGTTTGAAGAGAAATTGAAAATGTGAAATGAGAGCTGAAAAAGAAAAAGCAAGATGATTAAGAATTAATAATAATTGATTAAGAATTAAGTTGACAGAGAGGGAGGCAAGATGATTGATTACCTGGAAATGGAATGGAGACAGTTCGTTCGGTCACATTATGAAGGAAGATATGAATCAGTGTGTGTGTGTGTGTGTGTGTATAATCATCAATGATTATTGAATGTGTTCCGTAAGATTCAATCCCAAATAAACATATCAAAACAAAAAACGAAGCTAGTAAGAAATTAAGGTTATACATCTTTGAATTTCAATTTATTAGATTCTAGTGATTCATTATGGTCTCTCTTTGTCCCCCATATCTCTAAACTTTTTTAAATTTTCTTACCATTTTTTCTCTTTTGTTTTTACACTACTTTTTTTTCTTTTTCTGTTATTACTAAATGATTTAGATTTTACTTCTATAAAAAATTATTTAGATTTGTTATTAGGGATTTAGAGGTCAAATTGGATGAGATAATTTATTCGGTATACATTTTATATAATAATGTGTACTATTACACTTGCTGATATTCTTGTTAGTTGTATTGTATCAGACTATCAGGTGTCCGTGTTAGAGTCAATAATCATAGAGTATATATATAATATCATGTCACTAGGCACATGAGCATGTAACAAATTGTCATTAAAAGAATAACAAGGTCATATGTTATTTAAAAGTTAAAAATCTAAAAGAATGAATTTGTTGTTAAACTTAAAAATCCTGATTTCATTTACCCTATATTTAATGGAAAATTTTATAAGTAAAAAAATTCTATCTTAAAATTTATGCATTCAATATCTTAAAAATATAAAAAATTATCTTATCAACATTAATTTTATTTTTTACTTCATACCACCTGTGGTGGTCTAGTTTATTTATGCCTATAAATTGGATTCGGATTTGTTGCTGTCAGTTATTGACGCTGTAGTCGATTCTGAGCATTGATTTCAGATTGGACTGTTCAAATTTGAAATACAATTTTATAAAGTAAAACAATCTCAGCCATCAATCAGAAATTAAATGGCCAAGATCTGTTACAGCACCCTGCAGGAAATCTGATTCCCTATAAATTGGAAGGATACATGTTTGTCATTGCATTGATGAAGGATGCTCATTATATCCACTTCTAGGAAATTTCTCATTTGTAGAGCAATTCAAAGAACTTTTTTACTTTGAAACACGTAATGAAGCCCTTATCTACACTTATGGTATCAGTTTTTATGAGTGGTTCTGATTATTAATCAAGATCATCAATCATTTTATACAGTTCAAAAGAGAAAAAAATGTGTATGTCTATTAAAAATGTAAAATCGTTCAGCCTTGTCCTACATCATTCTTTTAATAAATTCTGCAAGTGTATTAGATCAATTTTTAAGTTAGAATAAGATACAAAACTCTTATGGATATAAGAAAAATAATGTAAAACATTAAACACTAGAGCAAAGAGAGAATAACACTATAAAAAAGGAACAGAAAATTGAACATGAGCTCCAACATGAGTTCTGTAGTATGAGTTACTCCCTCCGGTTTTACTTTTTAGATTCATAGAATGTTTGATCGCTTGATGTATTTAGTTTATAATATATACCAGATACATCAAACATTTTATGAATTTAAAAAGTAATTTTTTTTCTTATAATAAGCACCGGAATTACAAATAGACAAGTCGGCCTCACACTTTTCTCTGCTGCTAAAATTTAGCAGTGATGAAATTCTATTTGCCGAGGCTTCAAAATCCTTTACTTTGGATGCGGCTGCAATAGTTGTTGCGGACTGGAATTTAAAACCATGATGTTGAATTACTCTGTAGTCATAGTGTTTTTCTTGCCGCTAAATAACTTTCCGAAATTTGGGATAACTTTCTTTCTCTTCTTGAGAGTGAAAGGACTAACATGCCGAGTTGCGGGAGAAGCAGCCTTCTGAAACTTAGCTCTCTTTGAAGGAGTCATACTTCCATTTGATTTGATACTCTTTCTAGAAACAGCTATCTGTAAGTTCTTCGACGAACTCTTATCGCGTTTTCTCGTCCTATCAAACTCCTCACTACTAACTCTTCTTCCAACCGTCTTTTCTTTGACGTAAACCTCCCTCTCTTCCTTCAACATTCTTTCTTTGAGTTCTCTTTGAACCATTTTTGTTTCCAATAGTATTTCCCTCTCACTCGCTTTGAGCGCTTCGATCCACGCCTCAGCTGCTGCAACTTTTTTATCAGCAAGTTCTTCTGCTGCAGCTGCATGATTAGTTAGATACTCATATTCAAATTTTGAGATAGTAATCTTTGAACTATGTTTTGCTGTTAAAGCTCTTTCTTTCATCGTAGTCTCTGAAAGTGTTTTAAGCTTCTCTAAAGCTAAAGCTTCAGTTGTTTTTGCTTCATCTAATTCTTTCATAACACCTTGCAACTTTTCCTCATTCATGTCAATTTCAAACTCAGTTTTTTGAATTTCTGCCTTAGTAGTTATGATATCTTGAGTTATAAGCTCTTTTTCCTCTTTCGCTTCATCTGTTTCGGTCTTCAGATTTTCAAGAGAATGAGATAGACTTATTACTAATGACCTCGCCTTTTCCTCGGCAGCACATGCAGCTTCTAGCTTAGTTTTTGTTCTTAGAAGCTTTGAATTGAGATTTTGAACCGATGAATCGTTCTTCTTCAAGCGAGCTGTTTCCTTAGTTACATGCCTCAGCTCATTTCTTATAACATCCATAGCAGCCATAAACTGAAAACTTTCATCTCTTGTCGAAGCTAATTCTTTCTTTGCTGCCTCAAGTTCTTCTTTTATCGTTTGTAACTCGGTAGAGTCTCCTGATTCGTCGTCTTTTTTTAAACTTCCTTCCAATAGTTTCACACTTTCATCTCCTTGAACCATTTTCTCCATCTCTTTGACCAAATTCAACTGATTCTGCAAGATATCAACATCCGAAACTGTCATAGCTAATTTCATTTCGAGTTCCTTTGATTCGTCTAACTCTTCCCTGGCCTCCTTTAACTTTTTTCTCGTTGTTTCCAATTTGCATAAAAACTCGTTTTCTTCGCTTTCTCTCTTAGCTCTAATATCCTCAAATTCTTTCAAAGCCTCAATCCTTGCCAATTCAGCAAGTACTTGTTCTTCATTGGCTTCGTCAATCTCCTTTCTAAGTACTTCTTCTTTTCTTGAACAAGTGATCATCTTCGAGGTTGATGCTTCGATTTCTTTCTCGGCTCGCGACTTCTCTTCCAAAACAGAAGCTACATCAAGCTTTAGCTTAAACAATTCCTTTTTGAGATATTCCAATTCTATCATGACTTGTGCATACTCATGATTCTCGTTCTGTCTCATAACCGTAGCAACATGTTGACCCTTTCCCTTCTTCTCTAGTGTTTCTATATCCCGCATTTGTGCTTTCGCCTTGTAACTTGATTCCGCAAGCATAGAAGAAAGACTTTTCACTGTCTTTTTAGCATTTGAAAGCTCGGATTCGGCTTGAGATTTTGCAGATTCTGCTGTCCATCTACTCTCTTTGTACCTTCCAATATCCCTTCTAGCTTTGTGGAGTTCTCTTGTTCTTGAAGTAGGGTGCTAAGGAATATGTGAGGAAACAAAGAGAAAGACAAAAAGAGTTAACAAAAGAATGTCACAATAATGCACATACAAAATTGCATGACCATGTTTGGATAAACAATTTGTTGAAGCGCTTATTGCATAAATCATTATCTTATATTAACTACTTATGTATAAACTATTTTTGTTAAGCCGTTAGGTTTCGTCTAGTGGCAAGGGGTTTGGGTATTATGCTAGAGGTCATGGGTTCGATCCTCAACTCCATTATAAAAAAATAAAGTCAAATTGTTTTCATATAAGCTATAGGCTCTGTTTGGGAAGACTAATAAGCTAGCTAAAAGCTCTGTTTGGTAACAGTCTTTTCGTTATGAGCTTATAGCTTATTTTACTAGCTTATAGCTTATTTTGCATACGCAATTTCAAGTAGCTTATGAGCTTATAGCTTATTTTGCAGACGCTATTTCAAGTAGCTTATAGCTTATCATTTTTTCTTCCAATTTTACCCTTGACATTATACTTGAAAAAAATTAAATATTAATTAAACATATCTTTTTTATGTCATTTCATACTTATAAGCTAGTTAAACCGCTAATTTTACCAAATACTCCAAATTCAATCAGCTAGCTTATTCGATATAAGTTTAAAGCTAGCTTATAGGCTATTCACTATAAGTTCATCTGCTATAAACTAGTTTATCAGTTATCTGCTATTTGTTACCAAACAGAGCCGTAAATTATTTTCATAAGCTATCATGGAGAGTTTACGAAACATATCATAAATTGTTTCCATAATCTCTATCAATAGTCTCACAAGTACCTATGCTAGTAGTAGATAAGTTCAAATAAGTCAATTCAAACAGCGATTATTCTATTCAGCCAGAACTTACCAATGATGAATCTATCTGAGTTTTCTTCAATGAAGGACTATCATTATCAGCAATTTTATGACTCCTATCATCATATAGATTAATAACATCTTTAACTGATCCAACTCTTCTCATACCAACTTTAGTATCTTCCATCTTTTGCCAAAACTGAAAATTGAATTAAGATAACTAAAAATTTTCACACTACAAAATTAACATATAGCTTATAATTGTTGTTAACTACTTTGTGATATTATAACAGTGATAAATAATATAAGAAAACATTATATAGGAAGAAAATAAAATCATACCTTAGAATATGATTGGAGAATGATTACATGAAAAAATATAATTTTTGAGGTGGAATTTGTGGTTGAGAATTCTAAGTTCAAATGGCTTAACAAGAAGGGAAGTAACAAGAAGGAGAGTCTCAATGACTGGATAGTATTGGACACATCGTTGCTACCTGTCTCTATCTAATTTTCTGTATAGATTTTATCATTATATGTATATTTCAGGTCCCAAATTTTTTATCTTTCAATTTTATCTTAGGAGTTAGGACCACTTGGTTACCAAATTCATTACTTTGTCTTTGGCAAAACAAAACTCATAAATGTTAATTGAAGATTAACTAAATACACTTAAGAATTAAAATCAATTAAAAAAAGGTGAGAGAATAAAATTACACAATCATAATATTTAGGAGACCAAAAATGAAATTAAATCATTTGTTTATAGGTCATTTAGTCCTTGTATATAAAAGTAATTGTTCTTTTACTTTTAGTTTTTGATAACAAAGATTGGTCTGACCTCGGCAAATTCTGATACCTAAATTATATATTTTTTATAGATTTTGCTAATTAATACACTCACGATACTAATTAAGAAACTAAAAAAATATATAAAAATGTATTAAAAAAATTTAAATTTTTAAGGTATTGACTATACAACTTTCAAAAAATAATTTCTAAATTTAATTTCTTATCAAGTGCACCTTCTGGGAACACATGTTAGCATTTACTTTTTTTTACCTTTTTTTCATTAAAAATAAAAATATTAATGTAATCGAATTTTTATTATTTTATTATATTGAATGAATTTCATGTTGTCTTGTTAATTTTTTTTGCAAAAACAAAAGCTAGACTTTTATTTGTTGGCGATGGTAACATGGATATGATAATGATTGCATCACATTGAAAGCTCAACAAGGCAACAACGGTTGAAGAAGAGAGTTATAAATTCTATGCCATGGTTTCAATATCTATGACATTTCCTAAGTTGTCGCTAATATAAAGCAATTAATTGATTTGCCACATGAAATCTTTGGCTCAAGAATTGGCCACATCTTCAAATGCAAAACCACCAACGTACTCTTGTATGTGTAACAAATAACCAATGTGTACATGCTTTTGAAAGTGGATTTTTACAATCACAAGTGTGCTTGGGTTGCCATTAGAGACTTAGACGTCACTTATAAAAAATATCAGTGAACCATATCAAGTTCCAATTTAAAGGAGCAATTTGATATTTGTATATTTCAAGTTCCAAATTACCAAAGACTTACAATTTCAAACCCTAAAATGGTGGTTTACTAAAAAAAACTCTTTGTTTGATTTTTAGTTAAGGACATTATCAAACCTATTTTTTTTATACAAAATGACAAGAAACCAATATAAAAGGCATGCTAATTAGTGTCTTTGAAGCACTTAAGAAAATCAAAATAAATAAGTTTTACATTAAGATAATATTGTTATATTTTCAAAACTACAATACACAAGTTTCAATTTTTTATATCATATTTAGGTTCTGTTTGGTAAAATTCAGCTATAAGCTCTTATAGCTGATTGAAATTAAAGTGTTTGGTAAAATTAGTTTTTAAAGTGGTTAATAAATATAAAATTACATAAAAGGACATGTAGTAGGTAGTTATTCTCTTTAGTGGATAATTTTTTATTTTATAAAAAATAATAAAATTAAAGGTTAAAAATGGAAATAACTATAAAAAGCTATAAACTCAAACGCTACTTGAAATAGCATCTCAAAAAAAGCTATAAGCTAATGAGAAAAACTTTTTACCAAACACATCTATTTTTATAAAACAAGCTTATAAGCTAATCCAGTAAGCTATAAGCTAGCTTATTGGACTTACCAAACACACCCTTAGTGTGGGAATAATATTTAGAAAAGCTAAATTTGGAAAGAAAGAAGAGCCACAGGCAAAAGAAAATTTACTCCAGTACATTGTGGAGATGCAATTGGAAGGATTATAAATGAAAGGTTTTTATTTGTGGTTAATTTAATCTAGCTTGTATGTTACTATAAATCCTTCATAAATTTTGTAGAATAAAATAACAACAGATATACAAAAATTAACAAAGTAGTTTTTTCTTATCATAAAATAATATTTCTTCTTTAGACATTTTGAACAAGAGAGAACTAGAATCCATCAACAAAAAAAAAAAGAGAAAAAACTAGAAAAGCATAAACAACCCTCACTAAAGTTGAACAAGAGCATAAACAATAAATTGTATGAAGCAATATAAATGAGTAAAGAAGAAAGAATAATTTATGATGAGAGAAAACTGGTTTGTTACACTTTGTAGTAGTATATATTCGTTGGTGTTATTTTTTCTACAAAATTTATGAAGGATTTATAGTAACCTACAAGTTAAATAATTTGAGGATCATGCCAGGGGCACTTGTTAAGACAAAAAATTTAAGTGATAAAAAGTTCTTGGGACACTTTGAATCAACTGATTTAAGTTTTATGATTGGGGAGAGACGGATTGAAAATACTTTTTTCTGATACAAAATAATTTAATGTAATTTTAGCTTTTCCTATAAATATAACTTAAGCGAACTAACTTATATATTAATGCTTGTGATATAAGCAACAGAAACCATGTTTATCCAACAAGGTATTATTTCGGCTCCAACTACTTCAGATTGATTCATCTCATTGAAGGAATAAGGTTACTGAATTTTTTTATGACAAGCTTCAAAACAATATAAGGACTCGGAACAATAGCATCTATGACATGAATTATTGCAAACAAAGAGTCAAGATTAAATCTTCCACACATTTTTCTTCAAAGAAAACTCATTTGTTCCCAAAGCCTGATAACGAAGAAAATTAACTAAACTAAGCATATGTTGTTTTCTCACTGGGGTTATCGCCACCAAACATTCGCCTTAAAAGATACAATATGTCGCATCTAAAACCACAACCAAAGACCTTCGGAAAAGAGAATAACATTTCTACAGTTGATCAAAACATGGGCAAATATTTTTACATCTATAAGCATGATAATCCGACCAAACATATTAAACAGCATACACCTAATTTTAGATCTAAATCAATGCACATGTTTCAAATCATATAAGTCTTTCCATAATTATGTCAAAGTAATCAAGAACTAAGTCTCAACACAAATAAACCAAGAAAAACATAAGATAAAGTCTCAACACAATTTAACTTAAAAACTCAGCCAAACAGAACACTAAAAACGTAATTCAAAACAAACATTTGCCGTGAGCTAAGTACTACAACAACAATGATACAATAACTTGCACCAAACCACCAAGAGAGTTACTCTTCTATCGGAGTCTTCTTGCTTCTCTCTCGGACTCGAGTAGGGTGAGAACATCTCCCTCCCTAACTGGTCCTTTCACATTCCTCATGATGTGACGATTCTGATCATCCAAAAACTTAACTCTAACCTGAGTCACCTGTCCTCGAGATCCAGTCCGACCCATAACTTTCACAACAAGGGCATGCTTAATCTGTGATTCCATCCTGTTCAATCACAAAACATATTCACAATTGTAAAAAATAGAAACAAAAAGATACTTAACAAAAAGTGATTATCAAATTATAGATTTTCTTGGTACAAGATTATAGATTTGTTATTGTCTATAATAGTCAAATAATAGTGAAAATTACTATTTTAAAACATTGTTACAAATTAGCTTTGTTTAAATATAAGCTAGCAAAATCAGCTCCTCACTTAAATTAGGAAAAAAAATTATATAGATTCTGACTAAATTAGGAAATAAATTTATTTAGATTTGGCTGTATTTGAAAAACTGAAACAAACAATTAAAAAGCAATAAATTTATTTAGATTCGGCATAAAAGTGAGTATTTATTTAAAATCGAACACAACAAATTTTCGATTACAGTATTATAACTAAGTACTGTAATATTTATGATCAACCCTAAATCAAAAAGATAATTGAAGAGATTAAAACATAGATATTGTGATACAACAGTAATAGATGAATAAGAAATGAAAAAAGAGAAACGAACTTGTAATGCAATGAGCAAACGGCGGAGTCGGAGATGGATTGCGATGAAACCCGAAAGCGCTGCGTGAAGAAATGTCTGAAACCCTAATTGACTTTTGGATTCGGTAAATTTATAGTGTTGATTTGATTGGCTTCTCAATGTTTGTGGACCGGCCCAGATAATTGTTGCATGGTTCACACGTCAATGTTATTCGTACCCATACTTTTACATATATTATACTCCCTCCGTCCCAATATGTAATCAAAAAATAAAAAATCACACTTATTAAGAAACTCTAAATTTTACCAAAACAAACAATTAAGTTTCCAAAATTACCCTTGGTCATATTAAAAACAAGATACTCTTGGAGTAATAATTACTCATATAGAGTTATTGGAAACCGAAAAGTTGCATTGAGAAAAAAAAAAAAGGTAGTACTCCAAACACTAATTACAAGAAGGGTATTTTTGTAACAATACAAATAAAAATGATGTCTTTGGCTTACATTTTGGGAAAAAAAATGAGAGAATTTTTGCTTACATATAAGGACAGAGGGAGTATTTTTTATGGAGGCACGTGCTTATCTATAAAATATGTATTTATTTATTTATTCATAATATGGAGTATACATGTTATTAGAGCTGACAATGAACCGAACCAACTCAAAAATAGTTTGAGACTCGATCCGGCAATTAATTCGTTGAACTTAGTTTGTGAACCAAATGAGTCAAACTCGAATTAAAAATTAAACTCGTTAAATAAATGAATTGAACTTGAACTATATATAGTTCGACTCGATAATTATATATACTAAGTACATAGAGATGACTAGTTATTGTCCATAAGGGGTCCTTATGGACCGTCCATAAGCTTCAGCTAATTGCTATCCACACCATACTTTTTCTTCATACACCCCCCATAAGTGAGGAAAATTTCTCACGCACCCCCAAGTAACTCGCGCGCCCCCCAAATGTCGTGTGCCCCCCAATTTTTTTATTTTTTTTGGTTCCTTCCTCCCCAAATTTCTAGCCAAAACCATTTTGTTGTTAGAATGGTTTCCAGGAGTTGTACTCCAAAACCATTAAGTGCATAAAATGGTTCTTGTTCCTTCCTCCCCAAATTTCTAGCCAAAATCATTTTGTTGTTGGAATGGTTTCCAGGAGTTGTACTCCAAAACCATTAAGTGCATTGGGTAAGGATTGTTGGTTGTCTTCTATGATTGGGTTATAACTCAACTCATAAATTATAACTACTTTCATAATTTTGTCATGTTGAAAATTATTGGAAAGGGTCAAAGCTAGTATTGTAAGTGTTAAGTGCATAAAATGGTTTTGACTAGAAATCTGTGGGGAGGGAAAAAAAATGTTAAGTGCATAATTATAGCATTGTACTCTAAAACCATTTTATGCGCCTAATGGTTTTAGAGTGCAAATATCTGAAACCATTCTCAATCCAAAATGGTTTTAGCATGATTTGGGGGGCGCGCTACTGGGGGGTGCGCTAGAAAGTTGGGGGCGCGCGAGTAATTTGGGCGGTGCGCGAGTAATTTGGGGGGTGCATGAGAAATTTGGGGGGTGCACGAGGAATATGGGGGGCGCTAGAAGTTCAAGAGTATGGACCATCCATAAGGATTGTCCTTATGGACAATAACTTTGCCCCATAGAGATACATCATATGGATGTCATCTATAAAAAAAAAGACCGCATTGTAAGACCCAAGATTCCACTGTACAGTTTTTCTAAGGAACTCTAGTAATGGCTACGAGTTTTAGGGTTTTTGGTGAAGTGTTTTTGTGAGTACTGTCGCGGTAATAGAATTTTGCTGAAATGGAGCCTGTTTTGTGCTCGTGCGCAGGAAAGGCACAGACTTTTGGGTCGTAGTCCTCTTTTAAGTATGAGAAGATTTCTGTGAAGTAAGAAATGCGAGTTTTGGTTTTCTCTTGTTTTTGAAAAAAACGAGTAGGAATCTTACCCGCTGTTAGGAATTTTTACGGTTTCTGAATTCCGTAGAAATTTAGATGGGAGTTTTATATATCGGCGTGAGTTAGGATATATCTTCAGATTATTTTTCGAGGGTGAGGAAGAAAATCACAATCGAGGAAAAAGTTTTAGCGATAATTTTTAGAAGCGGTTTACGACGGACGTTTATTCCGTAGTTTTTCTATTTTTGCGATTTTCGTCCATTAGCGAGGTGCGACTCGTTTAAGAGCGAACGTGGGGACTGAGCGAGATAAGTTGGCAAGCTCAAATAATATCCAAGATATTTATGATAGTGTCTTGGTGACCAAGTTTAAATGAATGGCTAGGATGTGATCTTAGAGCTTTATACTATTTGATCCAAGGGTTAGGACTTAATGGAGAGATCTATAAGTGGACAAGTCATGAGACTTTCTTCTTTTTTTCTACATGGCCGTGAATCTCCCTCCCTCACATTCTTTCACTTTCTAAAAATTTCCTAAGAGTAGAGGCCATAAGACATGTGATTTCTAGCTTGCACCTTTGAAGAAAAGGGAATCAAATTTCTAGGTGATCAACTAAGACTATCTTAAGTGGTAAGAAAGTTCATTCTCCTCTTTTTTCTAACTTGGCCGTGAGGCCTTTTATTGTGATGTTAAGGATTTCAAATTTTTCCTTTATTAATAGTATAGATCCATGCTAGTTAATGGTTGATCCATAAGAAAAATTATCATCTAGAAAGGTTTGATAAAGGATTTGGTTCATGAGTTTATGAAAATAATTTTGAGGAAATATTTTGTAAGTTTTGAGTTTGTTCAATTGAGTTCATTTTCTTGCAATCGAAATTGGCCTTAGTTGTTTTAATGGTTCAATTTTGAAAAGAAAATGCTATGAAAAGAAAAGCCCCTAATTTTTATGATTTTTGAAGTTTAGGGTTTTGGAAAATGTTTTAAGTATATAATCAAACTAATTTGAGTTGGGTTATGTGAAATTAACATTTGTATAAGTGTTTTAGCTATGTTTGATTCTTGAAAATGATGATTTTGATGTATTTTAAATTCTGGCCGAAATCTTAAAGGATATTTAGGGCATTTTAAAATTGTTTTTGTGTCCTAGAAACTTAACCATTTGATCCGTCTTTTCGAGACGAAGATTTCGGCGTATGGCTCATCTCGATCGGATAAAGATTGAATGAGTTATGACCATTTTATTTGAAAGGAAAAACTTGTAACTTGTGGCGCAAGTAAACTTTTATT
Source organism: Trifolium repens (assembly GCA_030408175.1). Lineage (NCBI taxonomy): Eukaryota > Viridiplantae > Streptophyta > Magnoliopsida > Fabales > Fabaceae > Trifolium > Trifolium repens. Next base: position 19,696,174 of record CP125849.1, read on the forward strand.
TTTGTGAAAATTTTCAAAGAGTTTTTGGGTTGTTTTCAAATGGTTTTAGTATGTGAAAATTGATTGCCTTGGAGTTAGGAATCAAAGTGTTTCTTAGTTTGTTTTGAAACGAAAATATTTTCGCGTAGCGAGAAATAGTGCAATTAACTTTGGGAATTTTTAATCACTAGTGGGAGAACTCGAAAACACTATGAGAGAGTGTTAGAAAGTACCTTAAACCCCCTAGTTTTTAGAGAACAAGTTTCGTTTCAATAGGATACGTTGGGAGTATTTTATTGATTGTACGCTGCTTATTTTAGGAAGTGCGAATTGTAGAATTGTGGAGTTGAGCGAGTTTTAATTGTGGAAGCTTGCCGAGGTAAGGGCATCACTTTATTTCTGTCTTTTCACTGAGTTATAACATGTTTGTTGGTTATTTTCGGTGATGCGTGTTTGTGTGTTTGACATGTATGTGTTATGTATTCTCGTGATGAGAAAGTGTTTACAATACGTGCGTTGTTTTACATATGATTGGAGATGTATGTATGAACATGTGGGTGAATACATATGATTGGAAATGTATGTATGTTTGTTGTGGTTTGTTACATATGATTGGATATGTATGTATGTTGTTGGGATGGTTTACATATGCTAGGGAGGTATGTATTTGTTGCATTAGTATACATGGGGAATCGTATGCTCATGCATTGTTAGTGCGTAGTGGCGGGAGTGGACTACGAGGTGTGGTTGCGGGAGTGGACCCACCTGATTCTTATAGGGTTTTATTGAGTTCAATACATGGTTGCGGGAGTGGACCATGGGGTGTGATTGCGGGAGTGGATCCACCTTAATCCTTTGTGATTTTGTTGAGTTCGATACATGGTTGCGGGAGTGGACCATGGGGTGTGATTGCGGGAGTGGATCCACCTTAACCTTGTGATTTCGTTGGTGTTTTAGTAGGGGTTGGACCTACAGTTCCGGAACTCATGCATTGTGGTAGCTAGGGTTAGTACCACGCATTTTAGAAGTCTGCATTAGGCTTGGTGATTTATTTATATAAGCCCGTTGGTGGGAATTGCTTTTGAGATTAAGAGCTTTCTCTTGTGTTTGTGGAATTATTGTTATGTGTACAATCTTTCGCACCGGTTATATATATACATACTTTTATTTTGTGGTGACCCTTTCTTTCATTTGCGGGCTTATCCCACCCAGATGATGGGTTAGGTCGTGGTGACGACGGTGGCTGTTCCAGGCCCCAGTGAGATGTTGGAGCTTTAGCCTAGTTTGGTTGTGCGCCGGTGTGTTTTGTGCACCGTGCTTTTTGGTTAGCATAGGGTTTCTAACTTGTTTTGAATACTTAGACTTTGATTGTAATTATTCAGGAATACACTTTGCTTGTCGAAGCACCTTATGGTAATGAGTTCTTTTGTATATTTGAATGCCGGCTCATTGAAAAATATTCTATGCGCACTCTGAGTGTTAGTTGAAAAGAAAAAAAAATATTGACTTTTCTGGCCCTGGAAAAACGGGCTGTTACACGCATCATATGTGGCACATACATAGGCATGTTGAAACAAGCAACATAATATTATGAAAGTCCCAGATCGGTAGTTTTCTCTTCTAATTGGAGGAATGTTATCTACAAAACAAGAATAGCATGAATGTACTGTAACAAAGTAAACTCTAAAAATTCAAGAGTATTTAAACTTTTTAAATGTTTATGAGCTATTATTGGCTCATTTAAATTTGAAATATAGTTGAATTTATTTATTTGTAGTTTCACATGAAATTATTCAAGTGATTTTGGGGCAAATCAACTTGAATGGTTCATTTGATTCGAGCCGAACCGAGTTGTTCACGAGCTTAAATCGAGTCGAGTTTCGAGTTGTGCTAATTTTTATCCAGTCGAGCTGAGTTGAACCTAAGTTCGACTTAACTCGACTCATTTACAGCCCTGCATGTTTTTAGTACTATTCTTCCAAAAAGTCATAGTTTATTTTATGGATCACCTAGTAAGGAAATCTACTTTGAAATGACCGTTCACCCTCACACATTCACTCTTATGTTAGTTGATCAAGTGGTGATTGATGCTGAATTTGGTAGGAAGGATAATGGTTCGATTTCTCACAACTGCGATCAGAAGGAATTGGAACCACATGATGCCAGAACTGACCCCCGAACAAAATTAAGCAGTCCAGTAAGCCAGATACTGGTGGTGAAAACAAAAAAAAAAATTAACAAATCTTCCACAAATTTTAACTCAACTGACATAAATGTCAACATTGGTCGGACACCATGACCATAGTTTAAACTATGATCCTTCTACTTTATGTGTGTGAGTAAATTTCTAATGACAGGTCATTTTGTCTATATACCCAAAAATATTGACAGACAATATTGATGACGTGTACAAATCTGTCAGTGTATACAATGTGTATGAGAAACCCTTTCCAGTAGTTCAAAGTAAAAGTTTATGGCCAACATATACAGGTCCCAAGCTTATTCCCCACGGCGATTTGAAAAGAACAAGGAAAGGACGTCCACAGAAGAACCGCATTGCAACTGAAATGGACGAATTTGAAAAAAGGGAGCGGTTATGTGGCTTATGTAAGATGCCGGGTCATAAGTATAGCAATTGTCCTAATGTTGGGGGACCCTCTACGTAATACTACTAGTTTATTTATGTCATTTTTTTTCGTATGTGTTTGTATTATATTATGACCATATTTATAAAAAATTTAAATTTAAATTTTACTTCAAAATACATTGTTGTCTACATTAATAAAATAAAATTAAAATAAAACAAAATTGTAAACACAACAAAAAAATTACATAACATAAAAAATAAACCACCTAAAACATCTTAACTAATAAATTTTTATAATTAATAATTATATTAAATTTATTATTATTTTTGTACCAAAAAAATATTATTATTTAAAAAAAAAAATACGGTTGTCTCCCATGCAGGAGCCAGGAGCACGTGAATTTCCGTGCTAACAGTGGGTGGGTCAATGGCGTGGTTGCCAATTCCGCCACTCCTTGGTGAATGGCGTGAAGCTCAGTTCCACCACCTGCAAAACGTCAGAATTGGTCAAAAAGGAGGAGTATTACGGGTATTATTTTGAAAGGGGGAGTAGTTTGGGAATTTCCATTTATTTTAATCCTCTTTTGGTAAAAAATTCTTTCATTGTTGTGGTGGAGATTGAGATTTTCTGGGAGGAAATGAAATTTTGGTTTGTGTTGGTTGGGTTTTGTTTGAGAGGGTGAATTTTTTTTTTCTGCTCTTTGAAAGAGGGAAACTCAAAATTTTCGCTCCTTTTTTTCCTTCACCTTTTCTTTTTCCTTCAACTTTTCTTGTTTTTGTTTTGATCTCCTTTGGCAATTACTTTTTTTAAAAAATTAGTCTTTCTGTTACAATATATAAGCAAAAATATACTTTTTAGATTCATTGTAAAATTAATGTATCTGTCCGAATACATTAATTATACAATGAACCTATAAAGTAAAATTTTGCTTATATATTATAACGGATGAAGTACTATTTATTGTTTTTAACAGGAAAAATTATATTAGAGTTTTTTATCTTATTTATTTGTAATAGATCAGATTTTTATTTTTTTTTTGTTTCATTTAAGTCATTTATCTATCAAAACTTTATTTATTTATTTATTAAAAAAATACTGAAATAATAATTTTATTTATTAGAAAACACTAAAATAATAATTTTATCAATAATTTTAATTTACTACAACAAGGGGAAATCCAATTTGTTAAGGATCGGCGTCGATGTTACACTATGTATAACGCCCCAACTAAAATATCTAGAATATTTAGTCAAGACATAAATAAATGGATCTGGGTACAATAGGATTAGTGAATAATTACAGAGTTTACATCTTATCACGAATACAACGTGAAGAACTAGCAAAATACAGCGGGATGATACTAAGATTTCTAGAGTAAATAAGATATAATAATAACAAGGAGAAAAATAAAATCTCCTGATCCAATGATCCAAGCTCAGCTCCAATCATCAGCTCCCACCTGGTCCTTGCTTCAATTAACATGTTTACCTAAAAAAATTGGTTTGGAGTGGGGTGAGACTACTAAGCCTCAGTGAGTCCTACTACCCTCCTAGAGGTGACTACACCATGGGTTCCTAAACAGTCATAACATAACTAAACATATCATAACATAAATAGCACAATATAAAGGTGTAACACAGATTAACAAACTCTTATTCGTTTTAAACACATGGACACTCTGAGGTGAGCAAGTCTCAGAGGCCTGCCATATCCGTCAACCGATTCGGTCACGACATGCAGCTCACAAAAACATATCCTAATGGATTCTCCCATTGGGAGTCCATAGCGCGACATCACAAATCGCTCATAAATGACTACCATAATTCCCAAAACTCGGGGAGCATACAAACCTAAACAATCTCTAAGTTATACCCTAAAGATTTCCTGTGATTAACATTCTGTTTAACATTATATAAATTACTCTACTGCAAACTATCTAACTCAGATGAGGAATAAAAGTGAGTATTTATTTAAAAAAGATAAGTTTTGTCTCAAAACATTAAACATGAGTAATCATAATCTATAATAATCTGTGACATAAGATGATATTAAAAAACATCAAAGAAAATTCAATTAAGCAGCTTATTATAACTTAAAATTAAACAGAGAAAGTGAATACACTTAGATCAATAAACAATAAAAAAGATAGAAACGAACTTTGTGTTGGTAAGATGTAGAGAGCAAACAGCGTTGGAAATGGATTGCTATGAAACACAAAAGTGTTGCGTGATGAAATATCTAAACCCTAGTTTCTAAATTTGGATTTGATTATTTATAGTGTTGATTGCTTCTCATGTTTGTGGGCCGGCCCAAATAAATGGTATTACAATATTCAGCAATTGTTACATGGTTCACAAGTCATGTTATTCACACCCTTACATCCTCTTCAAGAGTTCGGCCGCGAGGTAGGTTAAGAAAGTCTGCCCGATAATTGTTCCCATCAGAAAATGAACTCGATTCTCTTGAATGATGTCATCATTTTGATATAAAGTACTTACCATAAACAATTGTTTATGTTTATATCATTCATGTGTGTGTTAGTTTAATGGAATCAAGCTGGCAATATATCAGATAATAATATTAGAAAAATCTGTATGTTTTTATTGAGTAGAGAACATATTTTTCTTTAGATTTAACACACCTTGTATATCTCAAGTGTTGGGGAAAGTAGTCGAGAGAATAGTGAATATAGTGGAGGAGATTCACTTTTCCACCATATGACAGTACACAGCATCCCCAAGCATGAGTCTAGTAAGAAAGAAATGTTTAAGATAAGTTAAATACCCCCTCTGGTCTTGAATATAAGCAACAAAATAAAAAAATTGAAAGTCTCAAATATAAACAAAAGTTATTACATTTGTTATAACTTTTTATAAACCTATAATAATTGCACTGTTTTTTGCGGTTTCCAAAACAATTTTACTTCACTCCACCAATCCATACAACTACTAATGTCATAAACAAACTTAAAAGTAAAGGTAAAATTGAAAATGAAATAATTTTTGTTATTACTTAATGCACTTTATCCATTTCCTTAAAGTATTTTTTCTTTTTTTGTTTACATTCAAAACTAGAGGGAGTACATTTATTTTGGTCCACACATTTTCCATTCTGGTAGTTTTTCCAATTACAACTTAATTTTGTGAGTTTGTGTAACTTTTTTTTTTTGGTAATGAGTTTGTGTAACTTTATACGGGCAAAATGATTACTTATTTGCTAAGCGATAAACAATGAATTAGAGTTGCTTCACAGTAAGAAATATATGGTGAGTAATGCAACTCTAAAACAAATATATTCAATTGAGTGAGTTCATCTCATTCAATTCAATTAACTATGATGTGTGGATGAGTTGAATTTGTTCTTTTTGTTTTACACATATACTGTTAATTTCATCTTGTTCAATGGATGATATGCATATCATTTTCATATGAATAATACTTTTTTTCAAATACGAATACGAGTGCCGGTCCTGAGATTTTAGAGGCCTTGTGCAAATTTTAAAAGTGGCCTCATAATAAAAAACAAATACAATTTTTTTTAACAAAACAACTCATCGATTTTAAATTGCAAATAACATAAAATATAATTTGTTTTAGTGAACAAATAAGGGGGTGATAATTATATGGAGCGTATAGGTGAAATGTATATTTATTAAGATAAAAAATTGTAGATACTTTACAATGAAGCATATGCTCCTATTTATAGAATTTTAAAAATGACAGTTATCAGTAACCACGATCATGGATACCCAATGATCATGGTGGTTTTTCTCTTTCATTGCCGCTCCCTCGTGATGATGATGGACAGTTTCCTTTTGAATCCGGTGAGGATCGTGGTGGTAGGGGTGGTTATCTCCTTCCACGTTGTGAATATATGTTGAGTCTTTGATCTAACGGTTACTTTCAGGGTGAGGGCGCTGTCCCTATATCGCGTCGCCTTTGGGTATCTTTCCCGTCACGTTATCTTTTTGAATCTCATGGGTTGGAGGATTGGGTCATCTTGCTATTGGGTCTATGCCATTCATTTTTGGGCCTTAGTCCAGTCCATAATTATTCTTGTAATTAACATAAAAAAGATTCATATTCTATCAATAACAATAAAATAATACGTTACACCCCCTATTTTACTAATAGAGCTTAATATTTTGCAGCAATGGGGCTTAAGATTCATATAATAAAGATACTGGGTCTGGCAATTGGACTTAATATTTTACATCAATATTACATTTTACACCCCCTATTATACTAATACTACTACCCTATAATATATTTTTAGGCCTTCCTATTTTGGAGGCCCGGTACAACAGGCCTTGCTGCAATTCCATTTGCTGAATATCACTTGCCTAGAGCGAGCTTAATTTGCCTATTTATTTTTATTTGTGGCGAACACCATGAGCTACGAATGACATCAAGCTCCCCAAACATGAGGTCTATAAGGGCGAAATATTGATGATAATAGCCCAAGAGAAACATATATAAATCTATTGGGTCTTGCTAACAAGGGCACTAGTTAAGGATACTAAAAAAAAAACTTTGCATTAAAATTATCAAGTTTTTGACTTTGAAAAAGTTAAATGTACATTCTCCAATAATAATTTTCTAATTTTGCTATCTTGACTAGTTCCCCAGGGGCATTAGTTAGCATTTGCCAAATCTATTTTATATATGTTTGTTGTCTTATATTGACTCTAAGGCTATGTTTGAGAGTTTTAAGGGGAAGAAAAGAAAAGGTTAAGAAGGGGAAATGAAGGAAATGGAGGGAATGGAGAAAGGAGAAAAATTATTTCCCTTATTTGGGAGTTGAAAAACCAACAAGGAAGGAGATAGACCATTTTTTCTCTTAAAATCAATACATTGTGTTATACTTTACAAAATTAACTCAAATATTACTATTTAATTTCATAAAAAACTAATATCGGAATTTGTAATTTTTATTTAACAAATATTATTTTTAATTAACAAATGTAATTTTTAATTAACAAATGTAATTTTTAGTTGAGATAATAATTTAGTTGCTATTTTTTAATTTAGTTAATATTTATTTTTTTGACACAATTTAGTTATTATTTTAAAAACATCATTTTTCTTTTTTTCTTATGGTTTGATATGTAATCCAATAAACCCAAATTTCTATTTTTGCTAAGCCCACAAGCATTTTGATGAGCCCACTATCCTTTTAACACCTCCCAATATTTTTCCCACTTAATTTTTTTTTTAATTCTAGAATTAAAATAATAATAAACTAGGTGGTGGTGGGTGGCCGATCAACAGTGGCGGTCAACGCCGGACCACCAGCGGCCCACGGCGGAGCTCCCAGTGACCGGCGGCGGAGGGTGGAGCTCCGACGTTGACTGGCGGCTCCGGCATTAACCATGACCATATTATTTTAATATATTTTAAATAACATAAAAAATATATTTTAAACCTTAAAAATATTGTTACCTTTATATTAAAAAAGACTTATTTTTTTTAAAAAAAACCTTTTTTTAATTAAAAAAATTCCTTTTTTGAATTAAAATAAACAGGAGTTTTAATTATGTTATTAATTTTAAAAAATTGTTTGGAATGAAATTAGGTTAGGGCTAAAATTGAAATTTTGAATTATTGTAAGTGTAAAATAGTCAATTTATATAGTTAACCCTTCAAAACCCCCCAATTTGGGGAACTTTAAAATTGGATAAAATAAGCCCCCAAGTTGTTTCACTGGTGTAAAAACAGGTTGTATCGTTAGTTTGAAAACCTGGTTTGAGCTGTAAAAATCAAATAATATCACTAATGTAAAAACCAAGTTAATGGCATAAAAATCAGGTTGATTGTGTAAAAATCAAATAATATATTATGGGAGAAACAAAGTATTATGGACTTGGTACAAATTCTAATCTAGAATTCAATATATAATTTCAAAACTATCTTATCATCATTCATTCTAATGGATGTTGAGTAAAATAAAAAATATTCATATGAATTTATGTAGACAAATACGAGTATATGTTTCACAATCAAATTAAACAATCATAGTTATAATAATCATAGTAAAAGAAACCTACTTGGATTTTTATATCATGCTTTTGCAACTTTCATATCTTAAGGATTGCACTATCAGTATACCATCATTTCGTGGATTGGAAATTCCAACTATCAACATAATTATTTATCACCCACGGTATTTATGTAATTTGACCATAATATAAAACCATAAATCCTCAAGATTGTCGTAAAATTGAATCCCATCAATAATAATAATAAAAAAAACATAAATATGAAATAAAGAATAATATAAAAGTAAAGTTCCTCATAGTGGGGCGTAGTCGCGTAGACATACTGAGTCCCTTCACCACAGCCGCCGTCCAAGTGAAGTTTCTTATAGTAGAGGTAGACTACTTGATGAAATGGATCAAAGCAGAGGTTGTGGCAACTATCACTGCCGAAAGGCTCAAAATGTTTTACTGGAAGAGGATCATTTGCCGGTATGGAATTCCTAAAATCATCGTGTCAAACAATGGGAAGCAATCACGTTTTGTGAAAAGTACGGCATAATGAACACCTTATCTGTCGAGCACCCGCAAGCGAATGGACAAGCACAATTGACTAACAAATTCATCTTGATGGGAATCGAGAGGCGGCTAGATAGAGAGAAGAAAGAATGGGTGATAATCTTACCCCAAGTCTTTGGTCATACCACACTACTCCTCATTCAACCATAGGTTAGACGCCTTTAAAATGTACAGCGCCGATTGATACCCGTGGCGGTAAACACGTCGTTAAACAAATAAAAAATTAGAAACACCAAAGCTTGCATTCAAAACTGCTCTCAAAATGTTGTTACAGAATTTAAAACCATTTAAAATTTAATTTTTAGCCGACGAAGAGATTACTGGGCAAGAACACAAGAACAAAACAATTGGTAGTTTATGTGGGAGTGGGAAATGGCTTGTAGTGTTAGAAGGAATAGTATAGCTTGTTTGAAGATGGTGAATGGTAGTGGAGGCTGCATGATTCACAAGTTAAAACTTTTGGCTGAGAAAACAAACAAACTATGGTTTGGAGAAGGTAAAAAGGTGAGTGACTTTGGAATGCTGATTTTAATTTATTTTCATAAGGATTAGCTTTGAACACACATCCAATTAAGCACGAAAAACATATTAATATAGGGCAAAGCACAGTTTTAATCAAAACTCAGCCAAATAAAAGGTCTCAAGTAATAATATAGGTCATAGCCTCATAGGTGCAAAATGCAAGGCAATACAAAAACATGTTTCATAATCTGTCACAAAACCAGCATGGCTTTATTACCAAACCATTAAGAGTTACTCTTCTATCGGAGACGTCTTGCTTCTCTCTCGGACTCAAGTAGGGTGAGCCTATCTCCTTCTCTAATAGGTCCTTTCACATTCCTCATGATGAAACGATTCTGATCCTCCAAAATCTGTACTCTAACCTGAGTGACTTGTCCTCGAGATCCAGTTCGTCCCATAACTTTGACAACAAGAGCATGCTTAATCTGTGATTCCATCCTGCTCAAACACAAGAAGCATGACATAAAAGTGATTATCAGATTATAGATTTGTTATTGTTTATAATAGTGAGAATCACTTTTTTAATTAATCTTCCTTCTTAGTTCTTAGCAGCCACACCATTTAATCAGAAAAACCAATCAGAAATAAGTTTTGTTTAAATAAGCTAGCAAAATCAGAAAAACCAATCAGAATCACATATAAATCACATATAAGTTTTGTTTAAATAAGCTAGCAAAATCAATCAGCTTATCATTTAATCAGAAAAACCATTTACTTAGAATCTGATTAATTTGAAAAACTTAAACAAACAATTAAAAACCGTTCAAAATGATTGTTAGGTTTTCTCTAAAAATCTATAACATGAGGAAGAATCATAATCTAAAATCTGTGAATCAAACAAAATTCAATCAAGCAGAATATAAATATTAATATTAATTATATATCTAACACGTTATAACTTCAAATCGAACACAACAAATTTTCGATTACAGTATTATAACTAAGTACTGTAATATTTATGATCAACCCTAAATCAAAAAGATAATTGAAGAAATTAAAACATAGATATTGTGATACAACAATAATAGATGAATAAGAAATGAAAAAAGAGAAACGAACTTGTAATGCAATGAGCAAACGGCGGAGTCGGAGATGGATTGCGATGAAACCCGAAAGCGCTGCGTGAAGAAATGTCTGAAACCCTAATTGACTTTTGGATTCGGTAAATTTATAGTGTTGATTTGATTGGCTTCTCAATGTTTGTGGACCGGCCCAGATAATTGTTGCATGGTTCACACGTCAATGTTATTCGTAACCATACTTTTACGTATATTATATACTCCCTCCGTTCTTTATAAGAGACAATTCATGTTTTAGATTCATTCAATAATTGATGTATTTAGTTTATATTATAGTTTTGATACATTCATTATTAAATGAATCTAAAAAGTTAATTGTCTCTTATAAAAAGGAACGGATGGAGTATTTTTTATGGAGGCACGTGCTTATTTATAAAATATGTATTTATTTATAATATGCTGTGTATTTTTAAACAAGTATATACTCTCTCTAGTCCTAATTATAAGAAGGAGCAATTCTTATTTAGCCACAACCCCAAATAAAATAGATTTAGGCACACACACATAAAAGAAAAAAAATAAATATTAAATAAAGTAGTCACATCATCTAACATTAATTAATCATTTTATCTTTAAATTTTTTAAAATTTTGAGTGTGTGCCCAACACCTCATATTTGGTGTTGTGCCTAACTAAGTCTTCATCTATAAGAAGAAATATACTTTTTAAATTAATATGTATTTGGACCATATTATGAACCACATACATCAAACATTCTATGAATCTAAAAAGTAAATTTCTTCTTATAATTAGAACCGGAGGGAGTACATGTTATGTTACTAGTACTATTCTTCCAAAAAGTCATAGTTCTTTTATTTTATGGATGACCTAGTAAGGAAATCTACTTCGAAATGACCATTCACCCTCACACATTCATTCACTCTTATGTTAGTCGGTTAAGTGTCGATTGATGCTGAACTTGATATGGAAGATTATAGTTCGATCTCTCGCAACTACGATCGGAGAGATTAGAACCACCTAATACCAGAATTAACGCCCGAACCAAATTAAGCGGTCTAGTAGGCCATATACTAGTGGTGAAAACCAAAAATAAAAATTGACAAATCGTCCATAAATTCTAACTCAACTGATATAAATGCCAACATTATTGGTTGGAGACCATGACCAGAGTTCAAACTTTGATCTTCCACTTTGTGTGTGTGAGTAAATTTCCAATGGCTGGTCATTTTGTCTATACACCCAAAAAAATTGACAGACAAGAAAAGCATAGAGTACCACGACAACCATTCTTGACCTAACAGTTGTATTAACTTCATCTATCGTGCGACCAATAATGTTATATATATATAGGCAAAATGCATTAAAGGGTCATTAAGTTTTACGTTTGTAATAGTTAAGTTTTTTAAGTACTTCCACCGTTCCAAAACAATTGTCTCTTTTTACTATTGCATATATGTCGATGCACGACTTTGACTATTAGTATCTTTAGTTATGTACTATTAAAAAATACAAAAATTTGATATTTTGAAAGTATTTATCGAAACAAATCTAATGACATCTCATATGGTAATGTTTATTTTTATATTTTAGTAATAAAATATGGTCAAAATAGATTATATGAATAGTGCACATAGTCAAATAGAGACAATTGTTTTGGGGCAGATGGAGTAACAATAAGTTTTTTAAGTTTTTAACTTTTGCACCGTTACCCTTCCTATGAAGCACAGACACTTCTCAGATTAGACGTGTCCGTGTTCGACACGTGTCCGTGTCAGCGTCCGACACCGACACGACACTTATGATTACACTGAATTATATCATTTTTCTAAATTATAATCGGTGTCGCCGTGTCAGTGTTTGTGTTGTGTTCGGTGTCTGTGTCAGTGTCTGTGCTTCATGCTTCAAGTTATTTTCCGTTACAAAATATTTTGTTACTTAATCTTCTTTTTTGTTTTTTTTGGTACAATGTTACTTTACACTTCTAATTAATATTATCCATTTAGTTTTGTCCCTATATATTAAATGGAGGTATCATTTTGCACATTTAGGGACGTCAACGAGGCGAAGATTAAGCGGATGATATTTTACCACTCTTTGTCCCACCATCTAAAATGTTCCCCGTTCCTAGTCTCCGCTTCGGAGAATATTTGTCCATTTTCATCCCCACAATTCCCGCGGAGATCCATCAACTTTAAGAAAAATATAAATTTATGTTATTTTCGATCAAATTAGTTGTAAAAAAATAGTAAAGCTTAATTATAAAACAAATAAAAAATTAAAATATTTTATTGTGAGTTGTAACACTAATAAACATTATATATAAACAAATGTAAACAAATATTGTGTGAAAATATGATTAAAAATAATTTATAAAGTACTTTTTTTTTTACGATGATTTATAAAGTACTTAAATATATATTTATAAATGTTATTTTAGATTATCATCTAAATATTTTGATAATTATATTTTTTTCATGTCCAACTTCATAACCAATAAAATTGATCTAATGCAATACAATCAAAGATAAATATTTTTGCCGCCCTATGTAAGACCCAAGATTCCACTGTACCTTTTGGTGAATAAAATAAGTAATGGCTACGAGTTTTAGGGTTTTTGGTGAAGCTGTTTTTGTGAGTATCGTCGCATAAATGAGATTTTTGCTGAAACGGAGCCTGTTTTGTGCTCATGCGCTGGAAAGGCACAGACTTTTGGGTTGTAGTCTTCTTTGGAAGATTGGATTTAATCTTGTGGTTATCCATAAAGCAATTTGATCCAATGGTTGCCATGAACCAAGACCACTTTATAGTAAGATTTTTGGATCACTTTGGAGACTGCTTTTTCCTTATGCATAAATAAAACCCAGACTTTTGGCCCATGGTCTTTATTTATCAATCTGAACATTCCTGTGCTTTCAGAATTTTGAGTCTCGACTTTCTCCGTTTATTGGAAAAACGAGTAGAAAACTGTACCCGCTTCTTAAAATTTTACGGTTTCTGTTTTCCGTCGAATTTTAATTGGAGACTTTATATATCGGCACAAGTTGGGAACTAGATTCAGAATATTTTTGGGAGCTAAGGAAATAAATTTCAGTCGGAGAATAAAGTTTAGCGATAATATTTGGAAACGGTTTACGACGGACGTTTATTTGGTAGATTTTATATTTTTGAGATTTCCGTCCGTTAGCGAGGTGCGACTCGCCGAGAGCAAACGCGATGAGCTGAGAAGCGTAAAGTGGATATTTGTTCAAAAAGCAATCATGAGTTTTTTGATCCAAAGGCTAGGGTTTAGTCTTGCAAGTTTGGTTTTGATCTAAGGGCCTAGATTGATCAAGAGGTTGATAAATAGTAAGGAGGTTTGGCTTGGTCATTGTTGGACTTAGAAAAATTAATTCATTCACTCCTTCTTTTCTCTCTTGCCGTGGCATTTCCACCCTTGTGCTTCATCCATGAACTTTTCCATTTGGTCACCAAAAACTTGGATTTTAGGCTTGTTGGATCATAGGACTTGCAAGGAATCTTCTTCACTTAAGGTAACTAACACTTCTCTTCCTTATTCTCCAGGAGAAACCTCTTGAATTTTGAGTTTCATGATTATGTTCTTGAGAGAAAAATTTTGAGAATTTAGTTTCAATTAGTTTTGATTCCATAGTAGTGTTTAAGAGTGTTATGTAGGAAACATTGGTGAAGCATGTAAGTGATTCTCATGGTTAAATCTTGTTTTCACAAATTTTGGTTAAGGGTTTTGAAGAAAATTTTTGAAAAGATCATAAACTTGGATTGTGTTGTATGATTTTGGTTTTGAAGTTAGTTTTGAGCTTTTTGACAAAATGGATTGGTGAATATGAAATTAGTTTCGAAAAATGAGAAAAAAATTATTCTCGTGTTCTTGAGCGACTCGAAGAACACAATTTAGAAAAAATTTATTTCGAGTTTCAAAAGGAGTCGGATACACGATCGAATATCATTACGAACTAATGAATGTGGACTAGGGTTTCAAATGAAAAAAAAAATGTGTAGGGTTGCCTTTTGCCTCATTTGGCCGTGGCACCCATCTAGGGTTCGAGGAATCGAATTTCGAAAATTGGTTAGAGGCAAATAGCTTCCCATAATCATTGTTTAATTGTTTGATTGGTTATGGGATGTTTTGAAAAGAAAATAATCATTTGCCTTAAGAAAAACCTTATTTGAGATTTCTCGAAAATTTGCGATTCAACTCTATAATTTCTAAATCGTTTTGATAAGTGCTAGTTAGGTATTATGGGATATTACCATGCATTTAGAAGTGAAAAATTTTGTGTGGGAGTGTGTTTTTTTAAAAAATGGCCGTGGCCTTTTTAAGGGTGGGAGAGAAATTCCAAAATTTTTTCTAAGTCCACAATTGTGTGAAAATTTTGTATGTGTTGGATAATCTTAGTTTTGAAGAAAAATGAGTATAGGAAAGGTTGTTAGGAAGAAAAAATTGTGTAACTTGTAACGCAAGAAAACTTCGATTTTTCATAAAAATATTTTTGAAAAGTTTTAGTTGTGTTTCAAATGGTTTGTTGTGTGTGGGACAAGTCCTTGAAGTGGAAAAATCCAAAATGGTTTTAGTTTATGATTTGAAAACAAAATGATTTTCGTGTTATAAAAATAGTACAATTAACTTCGTGAACTTTTAAACACTATGAGAATAACCTGAAATCATTGAGGGATGGCTTTAGAAAGTACCTTAGACCCCTCTGGAGCTTTGAGAGCAAGTTTCGTTTCGATAGGATAAACGAGGAATATTTTATTGATTGTACGCTGCTTAACTTTTAGGTAGCACGTATCGTAGATTTGACGAGAAAAAGTTAGGGAAAGCTTGCCGAGGTAAGGGCTCCACTTTATTTCCGTCTTTTAAAACGGTTACGACATGCTTGGTTTTGCTGTTTATGCTTTGCTGTGTGTTTGGCATGTCTGGTTGATGTATTCTCGTGATGAGAACGTGTTTAAAATACTTGCGCTGTTTACATATGATTATGAGAATATATGTATGAACAGGTGTTTGGAATACACGTGATTAGATGTATATGCATGTGTTGTTGTGGTGTGATTACATATGCGTGTACGATATGTATGTGTTGCATTAGCATATAAGGGGAATCGTATGCTCATGCATTCATAGTACGTGGTTATCGGGAATGGACCACGGGGTGCGATTATCGGGAATGGATCCACCTTAATCCTGCGGGATTTATTGAGTCCAATACGTGGTTATCGGGAATGGACCACGGGGTGTGATTATCGGGAATGGATCCACTCTAATCCGCTGGGATTTTATTGATGCCCTGCGGGGTATAGTAGGGGTTGAACCTACGACTCTCTACGGAGAGGTTAAATTCCGGAATTCATATGCATGTGGTAATGGGGAATCTACCACACTCATTGTAGAAGTCTGCATTAGGCTTGGTGTGCATTATATATATATAAACCCGTTGGTGGGAATGGCTATGTGTTTAAAGAGCTTTCTATGTTGGTATTTGTATATTTGGTAATTGTATCCTCTCTCGCACCGGTTATATATACACATACTTTTTATTTTGTGGTGACCCTTTCTTTCATTTGCGGGCTCATCCCACCCAGATGATGGGTTAGGTCGTGGTGACGACGGTGGCAGTTCTAGGCCATAGTGAGCACGTGGTGAAGCTTAGTATAGTTAGACTATGCGCCGGTGTGGGTTGTACACCGTGTTTTTTTTGGTTAGCATAGGGTTTCTAACTTGTTTTGTTGTAAGTATTTGAATACTTAGACTTGGACTGTAATTATTCAGGAATACACTTTGCTTGTCGAAGCACCTTATGGTAATGAGTTCTTTTGCATATTTAAATGCCGGCTCATTGAAAAATATTCTATGCGCACTCTGAGTGTTAGTTGAAAAAGAAAAAAAAAAAATATACTGCCTTTTCAGGCCTTTGAAAAACGGGTTGTTACACCCTATAGGTTACTCGCGCACTCTACAAATTGACCAAAATATCATTCTGTGGCTTAAGTCATAGATGTAAGAAAAATGAGAAATTTTGAAAAATGTCGTCCGTGACTTAAATAGCGGACGTTATATAAATAAAACCTGATAGGGTGTTTTATGGGAGTATCCGTGACTTAAGTAAAAGACGGAAGTATTTTTATAATTTCATAGGGCGTGCCCCAAAAATGGTAGGGCACCAAAAGTAATTTCCATAATCAAATTATCAAATACAATGTGAAACTGTGAATTTAGGCCTATGGGTAACTGAATGGCTGAACATGCATCCTTCTTTTAATGACCAGATTTTAGGAGTGGTATGTAATGCAATTATACATTTTTGTATAATTCATTTATTCAATAAGCATATTGAGGACTTAATCAATCATATTTGTCTAACAGATGGATGAAAAGCACATTGATCTACTCAATGATGCTAATCAATACTGAAATCCGTTATATGTTGAACGTGACAAGATCAAAATATGAAGTATTGTAGTTGGATGCATGATTGATGAAAATATGCTGCTTTGATTTTGTGTTTGAAAGCTTTTGGAGCAGGAGGGATGTTTAAACTTTAAACCATGAATGTTGGTTTAAATGATGTCAATTTGCAGAGATTATGGTAGTAATTTGTGTTGTGAACTCTATTTGGTCTTATTAAATTTTCTTCATTAGTCACGACTCACGAGTTGCAACAATATATATCCAGCTAATTTACATTGATTTTGCCATTTTTCACGATTGTAGTTCACGCAAAAAATGTTTGAAGTTTGGAATTGTGAAATGCAAATTAGATAATAAAAGTTAATTTGTCCATTACTGGTAATGTGCAAGTAATCTAATAAGGCTGTAAAATTTTGAATATTTTTTATCTTAAGAAATATCAATTTAAAAAAGATAAGGATTTAATTTGAAAACCTATATTTTTATAGCCTAAACAGCCTATAAATCTATAAAGAAATCTCATAACATCTCTAATCTCTAATAAAAACTTGAAGGTAGTTAATATTTGAAGGCAAACACTAACGAGTGCCCCCGGGGCACTCTTTTAAGACCTTAAATTGTAAGGTTTTATAGAATTTTTACGGAAATGCGTAAAATCAATGCATTGGAAATTGTAATGCTTATTTTTTTGAATAAAAAGCTTCTATAAATGGAATGTTTAAAGAGTGCCCCGGGGGCACTCGTTAGCAAGACCCATATTTGAATCATACAGTGGAAATCATATTAGAGGCCTCTGCTAAATGTGGATAGTAGGAGGCAACAAGGGTTTGACTACCAGTTTTAACTACTAATCAAAGATTGTTTGGCTACTATGTGTCCGTGATTCACCAACTACAAGGAATGCAAGTCTAAGTTACATGCAATTGCAGAATCATGAATTTGTCACAATCAAACAACCCGTGATTGACTTTTTCAAGAACAAAAATCTTTGATTAGAAGACTAACAATCTGGCTTTCTATTTTGAACTCAAATTACCAAAAGTGATAATGTGAACCGTCTGCTTAAAAAAATAATGTGAACGGTCTGATCAAAGATTTTTGCTTACTATAAATCTATGTTTTGTCACTTACTATTTCAAGTGAGAATGTGAATCTTTAACCTAGTGATAACTCTTTCATTTTAGAGTTTTTGCGAATGATATGAAGTAGGAACCAAATGAAAGTGCTAGAAGTGAATATGACTCGCCATTACTATTTCATAAGTGGCAAAGGATTTTGCTTTGGTGGCATGAAGATAGTTATTCATGTTAAAAAGCACAACCACCACCAGTAGTAGCGCTAAAGAACGGTGGAGGAGCATCAATTCTGTCCTCCTCCAAGCCACATTCTGGTCTTTTAGTCACTGAAGTGAAATTTGATTCGTGATTCAATCCGTACAGCAATCAAACAGAACAACATCTTGTTATATAGCAATGGCATTTGCTAAGTCATCATACAAATTATATTGGTTTAACATAAACATGGTCTTAATTACATAGAGCAAACCAAACCAGTATGATATTTTCTATTTGGCTTATGAAGCAGTTAGTTTATCAAAGTGACAATTCCGCAAATAAACTGCTAAGCTAAACAGAATTTACAAAGTCAAAAGAGTCTTGGATTTTAACTAGTACCAGGGTCAAGTACAGGAAGCCTGCAATGATAGCTGATTGATTTATCAGTCTGATGGGTGCCGGGGATGAAGAATTGGAATATCACTGTCAAACAACTGCCCTGAGGAGCAATACCATAGAAAGCACAATCCGGTTTGGCCAAGTGACACTGCAGACTTTTAGCAAAGTGCTTAACGCTCACCTGCACTGATTGAGCATCTCCTCTCATAATCGACCTTGAGGACCGCGTCTGAGCACTGAGATTTTGATCCTCAGCTGGAGCATTTGCTTGCTCTCCAATCACCAACAGCTTTCGAAACTCAGCTCCAAGGCTGATCAACGTAGTTGAAACCTGCACCCTCAAATCACCATACTTACTTATAGACACATTGACTGCATCGCCAACATGTTTCATCCGATCCACTAAGTTAAGCAACTGATTCAGATCAGGCACCTGTATTGTACGATCAAATTAAACAAGTGAAATAATCTAACTAATAACAGCCAACTGTAATAACCTGAACAAATTAGTAAGTTATAGTTAACTCTGCAAATCCAATAAAATATCTAACTAGCACTCTTTCTGCCTAAAACCCTTTTCGCAATTGTTTAAACTTTGGTCATCTCAACTATCTATAATCATTTCACATTTCTTTCAGCTATTCCATTCTATTGAGGAGTGCATTTGGTTGTCGGTTATGTTGAAATCTGGGTTGTTCAAGAAAATCTGCACGTGCAAGGTATTCTTGGTACTTTGATCCTTGAACTACTTTCTTTCTACAAATAATGTATCTTTAATGTCACGAAGCATCACGTTCTTCTAAATTCTTTTCCTTTTCCTTTTTAAAGCTAAAAACACCAATAAAAGTAATACAGTAACTAAGCATACACACGCTACTAGCCTACTACCATGTATTTTACCTCAATAGTGCAAAAAAAACGAGTTATAAATAATGTTTTCCATTAGAACCACAAAATTAAAAATAAACTTGTGAAGATCTACTGAAACCTAGTTTGATGCAAAAACTGATGTAAACTTTGCAGTTTAAAACAAAATTACTATTCCCAAAATGACATTTGATTAATGTAATGTAACACTGACAGTTCAAATTGAAGATATGTCTGAATCCAACACATTTCGGTTTCTCACACTGACATTACACTAACACGTGTGGTAACTTTCAGTCATTTCTATTTTCTCAAACTACTGTTGTAAGTAGTGTCTACATATTAGTGTTGGTGTTGTGTCAAATTTTCATGTTTGTGTCCGTGCTTCATAACATTTGATTGAGGTAAAATCAAATCTATAACACTTTCTATCATGAAACCTGTGAAAGAAAAATAGTTAGTTAAAGCTCTTTGTTATGAGTTAGTTATGACTACTCATCAATCTCTCATTGGTAGTTAGAACTTCACCAATGTATAAATAGATTTTCCCCTTCTGTAATGACTCATTCAATAATAATTTCAGCAATTGAGTCATTCACGGAGATGAATTTCTCTCTGATTTCTTCTTCAGTTTCTTTCATGTAATAAAACCAAAGATAAAAGCATCAGCGTACATGTATGGATGTCGTATTGGTGTCCGACATAAGTGTCAAACACTGAACACACATTCAATCTAAAGTGTTGCTGCTACATAGCCTGACTAATTTCAATTAATATTGTACATCCTACATTAGTCCCCATTGAACTCTATAACTAATTTCGAATCCACTAATTCCAACAAAAACAAACTAAAATTCAAAATCAAACTCCAAAAATCACTTAATTATTATCATGTATGGCTACATACAAAAACTTCAATTTCTCAAATTATTACCAGTGCTTGACGTATCCAGGGACGGAACTAGAAAAAATAGTTGAGAGTGGCGAAAAGATAACATGTGACAAATAATATCGATCAATAGTAATTGATTTCTACTATTAATAATTGTGTAAAATTTAGTTTAATAAAAAATAAAATCATATATCCTACAAAAGCAAATACATACAAAAAGTAGCAATCAAAATCACGACATTCTTCGATTTTTATTTGATTTGATAAATTTCTTTCATAAGTTCTTCAGTACTGTTAAAAAGAAGTTCTTCAATATTGTGCATTTATCTTTCTCGGTATAAATAGTCAAAGTATTTGCAAGAAAATTATCTTATAAATTAATGTACGTTTTATAAGAGTAGTTCAGTTGATCGCTACTACATATATTATTGTAAGGTCCGAGATTTGAACACCGAATTTTTTATTTCTTTCTACTTATTATGTGTAAGTCTAGTCACTAAAGAAAATAAAATAAAATAAATGTACATAATTTATATTTCACTAGCGTTTAGCGTTGTTTTCATATTTTTTTACTCGAATATGCTTCCTTAATTAGTTGAGCCATTGTGAAATAAATATTATTACATGCCATTAGTTTGAAAGAAGTGATCAATTATTCTAGGGTGGCTAACACTAATTTCTTCAAATCATATCTACAGGGGCGAACATATACATATAGGGTGTCGGTACTCTAATATTGTATACATTAAGGGTGGCGATCGCCCCTTTTGTAGTATAGCTAGTTCCGTCCCTGGACGTATCGGTTTCTGACACCAACCTAACATGTGTGGCTACATACAATCACTTCTAATTTCTCAAATTATTACCGGTGTCTACGTATCAGTATTGGTTTTCATTCATCCTTCGCCGCATGTGATAGTTAATTTCAAATCCACTAATTTCAACTAATATCCTACATTAGTCCCCATTGAACTCTAGCTAATTTTAACTAACCAAATTCAAATCAATTCAAATCCACTAATTTCAAATAAATTAATTTCAAAATCAACCAATTTGAACTAACATCAGCAAAACCAAAACACAACGAAATCAAACTTAACTAAAATTCAAAATCAAACATCAACAAAAATCACTTAATTATCAGTACCTGAATAAGCGTTTGAGGAATATCCTGAGCCATATCCAACGCATTCTGAAGTTCAACAACCTGAGCCCTAGACAAAGGTTTAGAAATAGGAATATCTTGAACAACAGCAGATTTAAAACCACGCGTTTCAAAAGTCAAAAACGGCGCCGCAACACTACAATTCTGATTAACTTTCTTAACAAGCTTAATCTGAAGACGATTATTAACAACGGAAGAATATTCAGAACAAACAGCGACGGAACTACGAAGCGCGCGAAGGAGAAGAGATAGATCTATAACGAAGGCGATGCGATCGTCGTTTTGGCTTGAGATTCGGTAATCGTCGAAGAGGATTTGGTTGGTGAATTGTGCTATGGATTGAATTCCGTCGCCGTTGAGGAGGTTGTGGAGGAAGAGTGTATGGGTTTTTGTGAAGAGGATGTGGCAGGTTTTGGAGGTTTTTTCTATGGAAGGGATGAAGCGTTTTTCGAGGAGGTTTATTCCAGTTTCGGTTAGGAATGCTTTGAATTTCATTGTTGTGGTGGAGATTGAGATTTTCTGGGAGGAAATGAAATTTTGGTCTGTGTTAGTTGGGTTTTGTTTGAGAGGGGAATTTTTTTTCTGCGCTTTGAAAGAGGGAAACTCAAAATTTTCGCTCCTTTTTTTTTTTGGTTTTGTTTTGATTCACCTTTGGTAATTACTAATTACTTTTTAATTTTTTTTTTAATTCTTTTTAGGCTTAAATATCATTTCACTCCCCGTATGTTCCCAATTTTTTGGTTTTAGTCTCCGTAAGTTTTTTTGTTTTAAATTAGCCCTTTAATGTGTTAATTTTTTTGTTTTAAAAACTTGCAGGGACTAAAACCAAAAAATTGGGAACATACAGGGACTGAAATGATATTTAAGCCTTCTTTTCAATAGGCAAAATGACATCAACCCCCTCCCGATCGCAGTTGCGTGGGATCGAACCGTGGTCCTCTCTACCAAGTTCAGCGCCAATCACCACTGAACCAACTAACGATCGGTGACATTTGAGTCTTTTATCTTATTTATTTCTAACACATTAGAAACTTTTTTTTGTCTCATTTTATTCAGTTATTTATTTATTTATTTTAAAAAGATTGAAAAAAAATTTACGCAGTAATATTTTTATTTATTTATCAGAAAAAACTTTAAATAATAATTTTAAGAATAATTTTAATTTACTACAACAAGGGGAAATTCATTTTGTTAAGGATCGACGTCGATGTTATACTATGCATGACCTTGATGGTCGTCTCAACTATGATGATGTAAAAAGGCTGGTTGATGTTGAGTATCATCGTTTATCAGTCGACTGAGATGACGTGTTAGATTCGTCAACATGAAACTTTGAAAAGACGGCGATGTGAGATACATGTTCTCTATTTTCTCACAGTATAGTACCAACAAAGTTATCGATTTCGACGCGACCTTGATGATATATGTTCAAACTAGATTCATCTGAGGACCTTCGTTGCGTGCATCGCTGCCTTAACCCGATGGAGATGAAATAAATTTTTACTTTCATAACCTTATTTGTGTTTGATTGATTCTCTTAGGCTCCGTTTGGATTGATGGAATATAATGGAATGGAGCGGAACAGAATGGAATATAATAATGTTCCATTGTTTGGATTTGAAAAATAATAATGGAATGGAGCGGAGCGGAATGAAATAAGATGAAATGAATTTAATATAATACCACCACTTACCATCAATTTTGTTCCTCTTTTTTTTAAAATATCCAAACAATGGAACGAAATATTTATTCCATTCCGCTCCATCTCATTCCACTTCACTCTATTCCGCTCCGCTCCATTCCATTACATTTCATCTATCCAAACGGAGTCTTAATTTATACTACATTGTTGTTGTTATTAAAAGTTCATGTATTTTGCATCAATTCCTATAATAGATCAGTTCGAGTCTTACAACTTGTTAAGAGGCCTAAATAACAAAAATTAATCAGTCGAAAGGATAATTTGTACGACAATATATATATATATATATATATATATATATATATAATCCTTTGACATGATTATTTTTATTTTTAAAACCAATCGATTAACTACATTGGGTATGTTAAAAACTGAGATGGACGGTTAAAAACTTAGACGAGCGGTTTGTGGAGACATGTTTTAGTTCATAAATATGGGAAGTGAAGAGGTAAGATTGACTCTGGTGGGAGGAAGGCGTCAACTTGGTTAAAAGATATTGCTAGCATTCAAAAAGGGTCTTTCAATGGGATAAATAATTGATCTGAGAATTATTTGTTCCGACAACTGGGTAATGGGGAGGATTTAATATTTTGGGATGATCTGTGGGTGGGAGAAGGTATTATTTTCAGGGAATGTTTCCCCTGTCTAGCTGGTATATATTTAGAGTCGGGGATTAACAATGGGGGAAATGTACTGTATGGGGTGGGGAGTTGGAGGCGGGGGATGAATTTGGAGAAGACAGTTGTTTGCATGGGAATAGGAAGCGTTGGATGTTTTTTGTGCTATATATGTCTCATGATATTGTTTTGCATAATAATCTTTCTGACAAATGGTTATGAAGAATTGCTCACTCCGAGTCCTTTTCTATCAACGAAGCTTAACCTTGACAAATAAGGAAGAGGATGTAGTCACAGAAGAGGGGGCGCTGAATTGGCTTTGGTAAAAAAAAAAGTTCTGCTGAAAGTTTCAATTTTTACTGGTGTTTTTTGGCGGATCGACTACCAACAAAAGATAATCTTTTTAGGAGGGGCATTTTGAACGTTGACACCCAACTTTGTAGTCTCAGGTGTGGTAGCTTCGAATCATTATCAGATTTTTTTCTTCCATTTTGGCGCTCGCATAAGGTGTGGTGTGGAGTGAGGAGTTGGCTTGGAGTTAAGTGTGCACTTTATAACGACGTTTGAACTCACGTGCTTCAATTTAGCAGTCTACATGTCCGTTTCCTGAAGATTAAAGATTGCTTCAAAGCTATTTGGCTGACGACAATTTGGACAATTTGGAAAGCTAGAAATTATTGTGTTTTTAATCAGAAAGTTTCTAAAGCAGATTTTGTGATTCATAGTATTAAACTTCTTGTTTGGTGGTGGTTTAAAACGAAATGCAAGAATTTTGATTGTAATTTTAAAATACGATACACCCATTAATTTATTTTGGGGTTACTTAATGTGTTCTCTTTTAGCACTGTAGGCAGGTTTATAATGGTTTGTGATGTAATTTGACTTCTTTTTAAACCTCTATATTTTGCACATCTTGTGCTAATGTAGAGTGTTTTATTATTTAATATTTTTTTTTGTTACAAATTATTTAATATATTTAGTCCCTTGGTTTATTAAATAAAAAACTACAGTGGATCAATGAGTCTTTTGAGTATGGTCCAGATTTATCAGAAATTCAATTTTTTTATGGGATTTCCATTTTTAAAATCCATATCCACCCAATTATCCAACCATTTTTTTTGGGTTTGGTCGGGTCAATTATATTTGCCAAATCATTTTTTTGTCGCGGGTTTGGTCGGGTCGACTAGGTTTCCCAACCTACGTACAACTCTATTGACTTTTATGATCACAAGTGTGTTGTTGCCTTTATGGACGTTGTCCTCACTTTACATATAGAAAAAAATATATTGGTAAACCACTCATTTTAGTTTATGGAATTGCTATCTGTTTGATAAGTTGAGACTTCAAATATACAAAATATTAAATTGTTTTTTCTGTTACTGTTTTCAACCTGCAAGGTTGAGTTTATTTTAGGGTTGGCTTCATTTGTTAAAATAAGCCTTTGGTCCAGATGTGGTGACTGATGTGCACACATGTGGTACCTGAACTGAATGCCCTAAAAACGCGCTTTCAAATATTTGCGTGTGATCTTTGAAAAAGATTTGTTTTGAAACAAACATATCCACGCTAGCTTGCGCGCCAAGGAACGAGCTGAAAGATTGAAGAAGATTCAGAAAAGATTTAAAAAGCTGGTTTGTTACTAGAAGATTGAAAAAGATTCAAAAAGATTTAAAACAAACATATCTTTTATTAAAAGATTAAGTTTGTTTATTCAGAATACAACAAACAGCTATCAGATCTCGTTCTATATAAAGGAGTGCTGAAGACATGTTTTATTTACTGAAATCAATATTCATAAATCTAGTCTTTAGGATTTCAAGTCTTTGTCCCTAGGATTTCTTGTTTCGATTGAAACTTGAATTAGGGTTGTATTTAGCTCTTAAAGCTTTTAAGCACAGAGCTGTTCCTTTTCTTGGTTCTAGTTTGAAACAAGATTTGGACATTGAATCACTCAAAGCTTTGAAGCACGAGTTGGTTCGTTAGTTTAGGAGTGCGTCTCCATCATTGAGTTTGTAAAAATCCTTGTGGTTGAGCAAGGTCCTTGTGGGGAACAAGGTAGTAAAAATCCTTGTGGAAAACAAGGTAGGATAGCTGGGAAGTGACTGGGGGAAGTCATATCTTGTGGAGGAGCAAGGTAGAGTTGCACAAGGTAGTGTCTAAGCGAGAGGTTGTAAACGGGGAGTTTAAGCTTTGAATTAGAGCTATCATAGTGGATTCATTCCTGGATTGGTATCCTCCAGACGTAAGTGCGTTGCACTGAACTGGGTTAACAAACTCATTGTGTTCTTTATCTTCTGCACTTTATTTTCCTTGTTCATCAAGTTATCGCATGTTTATGATGTTGGCACATTAGGCAACACATCGTATACCTAAACCCTAACGTGCACCACATCACACTGCACGTCTGTAACTTGCTACCGGAATTTCAATTGGCATCAGAGCAGGCACCCTGATCTGCTTTAGGGTGAGCTCCAGGGAAGATACTTTCCGGAACCATGGACAAGGACGACACTTTGGTCAGCAAACCACCTCTTCTGGATGGCACAAACTATGATTATTGGAAATCACGCATGACTGCTTTCTTAAAATCCATTGATAGTAGAACTTGGAAAGCAGTGCTAAGAGGTTGGGAACATCCCAAAGTCAAGGATGCTAATGGAGCTGATACAGAAGAACTCAAACCAGAAGAAGATTGGACTCCAGCAGAAGATACACTAGCTCTTGGCAACAATAAAGCTTTAAATGCATTATTCAATGGAGTTGACAAAAACATGTTTAGACTCATCAAACAATGTACTGTTGCCAAAGATGCTTGGGAGATACTCAAGACAACTCATGAAGGGACCTCCAAGGTGAAAAGCTCAAGACTTCAACTTCTGTACACAAAATTTGAGAATCTCAGAATGAAGGAGGAAGAGACTATTTATGACTTTCACATGAATATTCTTGACCTAGCAAATTCCTTTGATTCCTTGGGAGAAAGGTTATCTGATGAGAAGATGGTAAGGAAAATCCTCAGATCCTTACCAAAGAGGTTTGACATGAAGGTCACAGCTATTGAAGAATCTCAGGACATTGCTAGTATGAAAGTAGAAGAAGTGATAGGTTCTCTCCAAACCTTTGAGATGAACTTCAGTAATAAACCTGAGAAGAAAGAGAAAAGCATAGTCCTCTCTTCTAACACTGATAATGAGGAAGCTGATGAAGAAGACCTCTCAGATGATATAGCTCTTCTTGGAAAATAATTTAAGAGAATCTTGAAGAATGTGGGAAGAAAACCAAAAAGCAATGTGGAGCACATCCAGTTTGACATCAGGAAACAAGGAAATACTTCAGCAAAAACCAAAACTGATGACAAACCAATTCAAGACAGAGACATTCAATGTCGTGAATGTGAAGGCTATGGTCACTATAGATCTGAATGTCCTACCTACTTAAAGAGACAGAAGAAGGGACTATCTGTGAGTTGGTCTGATGAAGATGACTCTGTGAGTGAGTTAGCAAGTAATTCTTCCAATCAAGTGAATGCCATGACTGGTGTGTGTCTCTCTGACAATGAATCATGTGATGAAGATCTCACTTTTGAGGAACTAGCCTCAGCATACAGAAAACTATGCATCAGAAGTGAAGAGGTATGCAGAAAAAATACACAACTAGAGACTACCATCAATCAACTCAAGTCAGAAAAATCAACAGCTGGAGAACAAAGGGCTATCATTGAGCAACTCAAGATGAAGGAACAGAAGCTACAGGAAAAAGTAACCAGTCTTGAAGATGAAGTCAAGCTAGTAACTTCTAATTTGGAGATCATGACCAAATCTGTTAGAATGCTTGGCACGGGAACAAAGAAGCTCAATGAGATTCTCAGCATCAGAAATCATGCAAATGATCCAACTGGAGTAGGGTATGGGGTAACATATAGTAATGAAACCCTAGAATCAACCTTTGTTCCTGCTCGAAACAGATCTGACTTCAAGATGTTGCCACATCCTGCTCCACATCAGAAACCTGTGAACAAAAGAAAGTCCACTTCCTTGAAATGTCACTATTGTGGTAAGTATGGCCATATCAAATCCTTCTGCTATAAACTCTATGGTTATCCAAGGAAGAAGCCTCAACCTAGAGCATATTATACAATGGCCAGAAACAGAAAAGAATGGAAGCCAAAAGTCAAATTAGCTGCTCATATAGTTCACACATCCTTCAGAGCCTCATCCAAAAAAGATTGGTACTTTGATAGTGGGTGTTCTAGACACATGACAGGTGAAGAAAGGTTTCTGGAAGACATCAAATCATATACTTCAAGATATGTGACCTTTGGTGATGGTGTAAAAGGACAAATCAAGGGAGTTGGGAAACTAATCAGCAATAGTTTGCCCAAGCTTGACAATGTCCTATTTGTCAAAGGACTCAAGGTTAATCTGATCAGCATTAGCCAACTATCTGATCAAGGGCTTAAGGTTGACTTCTCAAAGAATGAGTGTCTAGTCACTAATGACAAAGGTGAAATATTAATGAAAGGAACCAGATCAGAAGACAACTGCTACTTATGGGTTCCTCAAGAGACCACTAAGCCTACCACATGTCCTGTCAGTCAAGTAGATCAAGCAAAACTATGGCCACCAAAGCTCATTACTGAAGAAGAAGTTATATGTGGTGAAGGACAGATTGACAAGCAAATCCAGAAGAATCATCCAATCCTTCAACAACAGGTGACATCCAAAGATTATGATGTGGAACCTTATGTGGTCACATCAGTCTCCAAGCCTGAAGACTCAAGGTTAATAGACGATGTTTTGGATAAAGATAAATGGAAGAGTACCTCAAGTGTATGTTTCTCTCTACACAACAACCTAATATCAGGGTTTAATGAGAAACAAAGTTTTGTAGCTCTCTCCACAGCCAAAACTGAGTATGGTACAGATGAAGACAATGGCTCTCAATTGGTTGAGATGAAACAGATGATGAGTGAGTACAATGTGAAGCAAGATGGGCTCACATCATATTGTGACAATAAGAGTGCTATCAATATTTCCAAAAATCCTATCCAACTTAATAGGATCAAGCACATTAATGTCTGTCACAATTTTATTAAGGAAGAAACTCTTGTGACCTTGAAAAATGTAGCCACAGAAAATCAACTGGCTGACATATATATAAAGGCTTTGGATGCAAGAAAATATGAAGGATTAAGGGGCAAACTTGGTATTTGCCTTCTTAATGATCAATAGCAACTAATGCTATTCAAGCGTGCAACAGATACCTGCCTTTCCCTCCGTTTATTAGTGCACGCAATCCAAAGGCAACCATCACAAGATTTTCGCAACGGTCATCACACCCTATATCAAGGCTATCCCCTCTATCACGCAAACACTTCAACATCTCACTGTTTTTCATTTTACTCTCACAACGATCAAACCCTATTAGCCTTCAACTCTCTCTTTCGCAACTCATCTCACAATCCAATCTTCACCATGTCAAGTGCTGAACAAACATCTCAACAAAACACTGCTCCATCGTCACCAAACCCTAATCAAGAAATTGATTCTGGTGCGATCATCACCAATGCAGTACCTGTCTCAATGGTTTCTCCAACAAGCATCAAGAAAAAGAGGTCTACGCGATCAAAGAAGAAAATCACCAATGTTGCAAAAGAAAAAACTGTAACTCCTCCTCCATCTGCTGAGAAATCAAAGAAAAAGAAGAAGAGCAAGAAATCAAAGGCTGAGACTTCCAAGATTGCTCACACCATGGAAAGTCTCCATATTGATCCTATTGGTGATCAACCTGCAGAATCTGAGATGACAGGTAATGAAGATCAAGGTAACCCTACACAGACCTTGGAGATGTTCAACAAAATTGCTTCAAAGAAGATCACAGAAGATAAACGCCACCCCATGACTCAGAAGATCATCAATGATGTTCTTAGAAAGATCAACAATGATGATGATGTGCCAGATGTTGATACATCTTTGGCACAAGAAGAACAGGGCACAGGAGAAGATCCTGAAGATGATCATGATGATATGGAGAAACAAGTCTCCAAGGAAGACACAAATCCCAAAGATGATCAGGCTGTATTGGAGAACCAAGTATCCAATCAAGAAAACCCTAAGGATGACACTCAGGCTGATAAGAGTGAAGAGTCCAAGAATTCTGAAAAAGAAGAAGAAGGCTCAAAAGCCTCTGATCAAAATGCTGGTGGAGAAAAGGACATAGTAGATGCTGACAACTATGATCTGGACCTGTCACTGAGGCAAGTTGCTGAAGACAGCATTGCTAGAAGGACAAGAAGTGGAAAGGTCTCTGCTGCTGCTATTGCACCTTCCAAGAAAGACAAAGAAAAGAAAAAGAGTGCAGCCAAGCCTGTCAAGTATGGTCCCAGCAGAAGCTCAAGCAAAGTGGTAACTCAAGCTGTGAAGAAGAAGAGTCTTAAAAGAAAAGAGCCACCAACAAGTGACTCTGACTTTGATGTGGAGAAGGATGTGTCCCACATCAGTGAATCTGAGGCAGAAGAAGAAGAGGATCAGGATGTTGAGCTCAATGTGGTCCACATTGGAGCTTCTGAGAGGAAGTCTGTCAAGAAGAAGAAGATACCACAAGGGGTTCCTGAGGTTCCCATTGACAACATCTCTTTCCATTCACTGGAGAATGTGTCAAGGTAGAAATTTGTGGTGAATAGAAGGCTAGCGCTGGAGAGAGAGCTCAGCAAAGAAGCTCTGCAATGCAAGGAGGTTATGAAGCTGATCAAGCACGCTGGCTTGATGAAAACTGTGCATGGGTTAGGCAGCTACTATGAGAAGTTGGTCAAGGAGTTCCTGGTCAACATCCCAGAAGATTGTGACAACCCATTAAGCAAGGAGTACCAGAAGGTCTTTGTGAGAGGAAAAGAGATCTCTTTCTCACCTGACACCATCAACACCTATCTGGGAAGAAGTGAAGATCCCTACCCTGAGCTGGAAGTTACTGATGATGCTATCTGCAAGAGCATCACATGAGGAAAGGTCAATCATTGGCCCAAGAAGGGAAAGCTGCCTACAAGTAAGCTTACTCCCATGTTCACTCTCCTCAACATAATTGCTGCTGTGAATTGGGTGCCTACAACGCACAATTATGAAGTTGCAACTGGTTTGGCTAGGATTATCTACTGTGTAGGTGATAAGTGCTCAAAAGTAGTTAAAAGTCATATATATTTTAAGCACTTATTAACTTATTTTGTAAGATATCCTTTAGGTTTTCCCCACTTTAGTGTATATATTTGTTTTAAGTTATATTTTGTTAAGCTTTTCTAAATCCCAACTTTTGATGCAGGAAAAGAGAATTTGAAGAAAAAAGCTAAGTTAACTCGCCAGAGCGAGCAAGGCCAACACGCCAGGGCGTGTGTAAAGCGAGTGAAGTCAGAGAGCAGCAAAATGGGAAAAAGGGCAACACGCCAGAGCGAGTAGGAACACGCCAGAGCGAGCATTAACTCGCCAGAGCGCATGAAGGCGGTTCAAAGTTCATTTATGACGTGGCAGAAACCCTTTGATGAAGAAAGGTGAACTTGCCATGGCGTGTAGTAACTCGCCCGACGAGTTCTAACTTTTAGAAGCACTATATATAGAGCTTGCTGTTATTTTTCTTGCATCTATCACTTGGAATAGAACTGAGAAACAGAGAGAAAGCTTAGAAATCATAAATCTAAGGATAAGGTGAAGGTGGATCAACAAAAGCTTGAGACATCAAGTGTTATGTTCATCATCTTTTCTTCTCCTACCCTTTGTAAGCTTATTTTCACCATGTGTAACTAAATCCATTGTTGTTGGGATTATATGTAGCTCATTTGTGACTATGTACAACTCTTAATCATGTTAATATATGTTTTAGTTTATTCATCAATGTTAGTGTCATCTTTAATCTTCATGCTTTATCTTTTGATTTGAATTTATAGACATATAATGTTTGAATCAAGGAACTAAGATGAACACTTATTAAAACCCTAAATTCTAGACATAGATTTAGGATTAATATTCACTTTGTGTATTGGAACTTAATGATATTGTGTTGTTGAAATTATCCGAGACATCGGAAGTTTAAATAATACAATATAATCGTTGCATTGATTAATCACTCGAGACATCGAGGATTGATAGGTACAACGTGAACCTCGTCGTTATCTGAACACAGAAACGTACGTGAGCAATACGTGATAATATTGATGAATAGCTAAAATATATGTGACTGATTTAGAAACGTACATACGAATGAATGAGTGAAGTTCAATCCCGACAACCTTTTCTCTTTGAATCTTAAATCATCTTTTATCGCAATTTTAAACTTTACAAGTCTTTTTACAACAAAACAACTTACAACTTAAACTTAAAATGATGTTATTTGTTGAATGGTTCTTAATTTCACACTAGTCCCTGTGGATACGATATAAACAAAATACTTGCTAAAGCACTTTAACAAAATGGCGCCGTTGCCGGGGACTGGCGTTTGAAATTAAAAACATAGCGACAATTTCTATCTTTTTAAGCAATTTTGTCTTTTTAATTTTCTGTCTACTTTTATTATCCATCGTGCACGCTAACTTGTGTGGTTAGGTTGTTGATTTTGTATGCGAAGTCAGGTTTCAGCTGGTGATTTACTTTTCGATCCTGAAATTGAAAGAACGGCCAGAAGAAACAACAGCAAAGCGAGAAAAAAGAAACAACGAGCCAAACAAAGGGAGCAGCAAGAAGGATCTTCTGTTTCTATTTCTTCAACATCTTCTATTGCCGAAGAGACAATGACCGAGCAAGTAGACCCACCCGAGGGCAATGCTATGCCCTGCCACAACAGTCCACGACGCCTGGCTCACCTGGCAAGACCACCAAGAGGAGCCAGACAAACTGAGATGAAAACAGGATACCTCCAGTTGTTATATGCTAACCCTTTTGCAGGTTTACCACATGAGGATCCGTACAATCATCTGGTTAAGTTCTATGAAATTGCTGGTTCACTTGGAACTACTGAAGCAGAGGAAGAATCTGCATACCAAAGAGGGTTTCCACATTCATTGATCGGTAAAGCAAATGAGTGGTACTTAGATCAACCGCTTACAGTCATGACTAATTGGAACACTCTTGAAGAAAAATTTCTTGAAAGATTCTTTCCTCATCATAAGTTCATGGAGGCCAAAACATCTATTGCCGTATTCGCTCAAGGTACTAATGAAACTCTAAATGAAGCTTGGGAGCGTTACAAGTCTATGTTACGGAAGTGCCCCAATCACAGATTTGATGAACTCACTCAAATTCATATCTTTCGCAACGGACTTCTTCAACAAACAAAGCTTTTGTTAGATGCTACAGCTGGTGGTTCTTTATTATCATTGAGTGCTACAGATGCTACAGCAATAATTGAAAAAATGGCACTTAGTGACGGTCACGGTGATTACAATAGGAATCCATCGCAAAGGAAGCCAGGAGTTCTCGAACTTGATACTTCAGATGCAGTCTTAGCTCAGAACAAGCTTCTTACTAACACTGTAGATCAACTATCAAAGCAAATGTCTCAGATGATTAGCCTTTAGGAAGAGTCAAGCAAAGCTAAGCAAGTTGCATTATGTGAGCTATGTACCGGAGACCATCCAACTGGTCATTGTCCTCCGATAAACGAAGAAGTAAACTTTCTGGGGAATCAGCAAAGGCAAGGTCAATATCAAAACAACACTGGTTATCAAAGAGGAGACAATTCAAATTATGGCCAGGGTTGGAAGCAGGATGTTGGCACATCAAATAAGCAGAGACAGTTTGAAAGTTACACTCAGCCATCGCCTATGCAAACTCAAATTTCAAAAATGGGGGAGGGTATAAGCAAGCTTATGGAGATGATGAAAGAATCCAACCAACAAAACATGCAATATCAGAGAAGCAATGATGCTGTGTTAAGGAACGTGGAAACTCAACTGCAGCAAAATCAACAATACCAGAGAAATTCTGATGCTGCACAAAGAAACTTGGAAACTCAGTTGGGGCAATTGGCTAAGCAAATAGCTAACAATAACAGTCAAGGAGGATCATTCACGGCAAACACCGAAGCTAATCCAAAAGATTGTAAGTCTATCAAGACTAGAAGTGGTATAGAGATTGGTAAGGGTATTGGTGATAATCTAGTGAAGGAGAAGGCTGTTGTGGAAGCAAGAGAAAAAGAAGAAAAGAAGTGTGAGACAGAAGAAAAGAATAAAGGAGTATTAGTTGAAAATGAAAAAAATGAAAAAAATGAAAAAGAAGAAAAAAATGAGTGTGAGGGTGAAGTAAGTGAGGAGAGGGAGAGTAGTGATCTGAAGTCAAAAGAAAAGAAAAGCATTCAGAAGAGTCCTCCGGTTCAACACTTGCCATATCCGCATGCTCAATCAAAGAAAGACAAGGAAAGGCAATATGTACGGTTTCTAGATATCTTCAAGAGATTACAAATCAACATTCCTTTTGCTGAAGTCTTAGAACAGATGCCTACATATGCAAAATTCATGAAAGAGATTTTAACCAAGAAAAGAAAGTACAATGATGATGAGGTTATTCAGTTAGATGCAAGCTGCAGTGCTGTCATTCAACGGACTCTTCCAACAAAAGAAAAAGATCCTGGACGAGTTACTTTGCCTGTCACTATTGGCAATGTAAATGTTGGAAAAGCTCTCATTGATTTGGGGTCAAGTATCAATCTTATTCCTTTGTCGGTTGTTGAAAGAATTGGTGGTCTCGACATCACCCGCACCAGGATGACATTGCAACTAGCAGATAAATCCATCACACATCCCTCAGGGATAGCTGAAGATGTTCTTGTGAAGGTTGATAAATTCATGTTCCCAATAGATTTCGTGGTGATGGATATTAAAGAGGATGACGACGTTCCATTGATTCTAGGAAGAGGTTTCATGAAAACAGCCCGTATGATGATAGACATTGATGATGGAATAATGAAAGTTCGAGTTCAAGATGAGGAAGTTAGCTTCAATTTGTGGGAAGCTATGAAACATCCCAAAGAGAAAGATTCATGTTTCAAATTAGATGCCACGGAGGAAGCTATTTTAGATGTAAGAAAGCAATCTCATAGCCCTTCATCTCTTGAACAAGCATTAACCGATGCATTTGACGAACTTGACTCTGACAAAGAAAAAGAAATTGAAGAATGTTTAAAAGAGTTGGATGCTTTGGAAGAGGTGTCTCCTCTTGAAGCAAATATAGAAGAGTTGAAAGGTGAATCCGAGCCGGTTAAAGTGAAGCTTGAATTGAAAACATTACCTTCGCATCTTAAGTATGTTTTTCTTGAAGAAGGTGATAGCAAGCCGGTAATAATTAGCAGCTCATTGTCAATGACTGAAGAGAAAAGTTTAATTCAAGTGTTAAAAGCAAACAAGGAAGCGATAGGATGGACGTTATCCGATTTGAAAGGTATTAGTCCATCTTATTGTATGCATAACATCATGATGGAAGATGACTACAAGCCTGTGGCACAGCCTCAGCGTCGTTTAAATCCGATAATGAAAGAGGTTGTGAGAAAAGAAGTTGTAAAGTTGCTTGAAGCTGGCATGATTTATCCAATTTCAGACAGTGCCTGGGTGAGTCCAGTCCAGGTAGTTCCAAAGAAAGGAGGGATGACGGTGATCACAAATGACAAGAATGAGCTGATTCCGTCAAGAACAGTTACGGGGTGGAGGATGTGTATTGATTATCGAAGATTCAATAAAGCCACCAGAAAAGATCACTTTCCATTGCCCTTTATGGATCAAATGCTTGAAAGGTTGTCCGGTCAAGAGTTCTATTGCTTCTTAGATGGTTATTCGGGGTACAATCAGATCACTGTCAATCCTGAAGACCATGAGAAGACTGCTTTCACATGTCCCTTCGGTGTCTTTGCTTATAGACGGATGCCTTTCGGATTATGTAACGCTCCAGCAACATTTCAGCGGTGTATGCAAGCTATATTTTCTGATTTGATAGAAAAATGCATTGAAGTGTTCATGGACGATTTCTCGGTGTTTGGTCCATCATTTGCTCATTGTCTGAATAATCTGGACACCGTACTGAAGCGGTGTGTTGAGACTAACCTGGTTCTGAATTGGGAGAAATGTCACTTCATGGTGACCGAAGGCATTGTTCTAGGCCACAAGATTTCTTCCAGAGGTATTGAAGTTGACAAAGCAAAGGTGGATGTTATTGAAAAGCTGCCACCTCCAGTAAATGTCAAAGGCATCAGAAGTTTCCTTGGTCATGCTGGATTCTACAGGCGATTCATCAAAGACTTCTCCAAAATTGCAAAACCGTTAAGCAACCTGCTTAACAAAGATAAGTCTTTTAATTTTGATAATGCCTGTTTACTTGCTTTTGAAGAATTGAAAAAACAATTGGTAACTGCACCCATAATCATAGCGCCGGATTGGACACTTGAATTTGAATTAATGTGTGACGCTAGTGATTATGCGGTTGGTGCAGTTCTTGGACAAAGAAAGAACAAAATTTTTCATGCTATACATTATGCAAGCAAAGTGTTAAATGATGCTCAAATCAATTATGCAACAACAGAAAAAGAATTGCTTGCAATCGTATATGCACTTGAAAAATTTCGTTCTTACTTGATTGGTTCAAAGATTGTTGTTTATACTGACCATGCAGCTATCAAGTACTTGATCACCAAATCCGATTCCAAGCCTAGACTCATAAGGTGGATGCTCTTGTTACAAGAGTTTGATCTTGAAATCAAAGACAAGAAAGGAACAGAAAACTTGGTAGCTGACCACTTGTCAAGATTGGTAAATAATGAGGTGACTAAAAGGGAACATGAAGTGCTTGAATAATTCCCTGATGAGAAACTACTCATGATGCAAGAGAGGCCGTGGTTTGCTGACATGGCCAATTACAAAGCATCTGGATTAATACCGGATGATTTCAACTGGCACCAGAGAAAGAAGTTTCTCCGTGAAGCTAATCAGTATGTCTGGGATGATCCTTACCTGTTCAAAATTGGAGCAGACAAATTGTTGAGGAGGTGTGTAACCAGGGAAGAAGCCACAAGTATATTATGGCATTGTCACAACTCGCCATATGGTGGTCATTATAACGGAGAGCGAACTGCGGCCAAAGTGTTACAATCTGGATTTTTCTGGCCAACTTTGTTCAAAGACGCTTATGAACATGCTCAGAAATGTGATAATTGCCAAAAGACCGGAGGAATATCAAAGCGAAATGAGATGCCTTTGCAAAACATTCTTGTAGTGGAAGTGTTTGATTGTTGGGGCATTGATTTTGTTGGACCATTCCCTTCATCACTTTCCAATGAATACATTCTAGTGGCGGTGGATTACGTGTCAAAGTGGGTAGAAGCTATTGCATCACCAAAAGCCGATGGTAAAACAGTGATCAAATTCCTTAAGAAGAATATTTTTGCTCGTTTCGGAACACCAAGGGTGTTGATAAGTGATGGAGGATCACATTTTTGCAATTCTCAACTAGCAAAAGCACTTGAACATTATGGAGTTAGGCACAAGGTAGCTTCACCATATCACCCCCAAACAAATGGCCAAGCCGAGGTGTCAAATCGAGAAATTAAAAAGATCCTTGAGAAAACAGTTTCTACTTCAAGAAAGGATTGGTCATTAAAGCTTGATGAAGCATTGTGGGCGTATCGGACAGCTTTCAAAGCACCAACAGGTCTCACACCTTTTCAAATGGTGTATGTGTTAACCTGTATTTTCGACAGGCAGTAATGAGTTGGAGTGAGATGATGAAATCTCATTTATTGTATATCATTACGTTTTAATATTCTCTTGGGAATTGATCTTAGTCATAAATCAAGAGAAGATCAAGGTATTTGACATCAAAAGCTTTTAATGCATAAAGCTGTTTTGTCGAATCCTGGTTGAACCTGTCGAATTCGACAGAACCTTATTTATTTAAATAAGAGTATTTGGTTCGACAACTATATGCCTGTCGAATTCATATTTATATGTATATATATGTGTGTTTACTTGTATAACGTATTGTGCAGTACGGAGAAAGCATACTCTGGACTTAGTGAAATATTCAGAAAGTGGATAACGTTCAAAAGCCTCACCAGGTGTCAAGGAATTCAAAAGTCGAAGACACGTGGAGATTAGTTAGACGTTTGTAGGTTTTTGATAGTTATTCTGTTTGTCTATAAATACTAGTTTCTGATAGGAGAAACGGGTTCACAATTCTCATGCAAATTCCTTAGAAATTCAGAGTACCCATGTCAACGAGCGAAATGAATGCAAACAGGAACATGTACGAATCTGTGTACCATCTTTTGTAAACATTTTACATTTGTCAAATGCAATTTACATTTTCAAGTACTGATTACTTGTTTTCTTTTAAAGTTCAAGCACTTTAATCACTCTGCAATTTATTTCATTGCATGTCTTTACATTTCAAAGTTTTCTTTAAACTTTATTCTGCAATTCATTTACAAGTTTTCTGCAAATTTAACTTTGAAACAATTTACTTTAAACCAATCATTTGACTGTGTCGAATGTTTTTACCGTTTTATCAATTTATCCGATTTAACCCAGAAAATATAAACATGTTTTCGTCATCTTCCGCACAATCCATATGTCCTAGGATTTACTAGTTGATCCTTCTTGTAATAATTAAACTAGCGGTTGTTTACTAAAAATCGGGGTAAACAAATTGGCACGCCCAGTGGGACCCTTGGATTGTGTATTTTGTTTTGTGTGTTTTTGAAAAAATTTCTTGCAAAATTCGTTGTTTGGTGTTGTACTTTTGATTGTGTGTATATTTTTATATGCATTTGAGGAGTGGTAAATCTCTCCCAGAATTTTCAACAATACCAACTCGTCCTCGTTCTAGAATGGTGAGACCACCAAACAATTCCTCTAATAATAATAATAATAATAATAATGGAACGGAAACGAATCCTGTTCCAAATCCACAGAATGTGACAGGGCAACCCAATCAACCAGTATCTGGCAATCCTAGCGCCAATCCTACTGGTGGGCCAACCAGCCCTGCCCTAAATTCTATAAATTCTGAAAGTATCCCAGTTAATAATGTTAATGGCGGGAGTACGAACCCTGTAATAAGTTCAGGAACCGTTGGTGTAAGCGCCAGTGGAT
The DNA here is from genome assembly GCA_030408175.1 of Trifolium repens. Taxonomy (NCBI): domain Eukaryota; kingdom Viridiplantae; phylum Streptophyta; class Magnoliopsida; order Fabales; family Fabaceae; genus Trifolium; species Trifolium repens. The sequence continues at coordinate 19,735,310 of CP125849.1, forward strand.
CAACAATGCCTGCCACCACTTCAAGTATGGCAGGAGGGTTTCCTCCTCCAAATCCAAATGGTGCAATGATGACACAAATGAATGTATCATCCATGCCAACGAACGTGTCACACACACAGGGATACACAGACGGTAGTCAAGTTGGTGGAACACCGTCGAGACCCCCATGGTTGCCTAGAAACCCACAATTCGGAATGCCAACGACAACGATGGCAAGCCTATATAATTGGCCTTCGATAGAAAGTTCTCCCTCATCTTCTGCGATGGGAAATAAGGGAAATTCTTTGAATTTGACAAATAATTCTATGAATGCACTTAGGTAACAAATGGATGAAAGTAACCATGATATGGTGAACGCATTGACCCAACAGATTGACACAGTTTTCAACCCTGTTCTACAAACAGCCAATGATAATTACTTGTTACTAGCCAATCAAATGGGGAGGATGGCAGACTTTTTTGGTGCCCCTGATGCTCCAAACAACCAAAGGGTGCCTCGTGCAAACCCAGAGACTCAACCAGAAGTCCAAGCCCAACCAGTGCGCATTGAAAGAGAACAGCCAAAACAGGGAGTGGTATTGGTTAATAGAAACCAGGATGCTGATAATGTTCTTAGGAACGTTCGACAAGAGAATGTTGCAGGGCATAATAACTTGGCCCAAAATGGTTTGAATATAGGATTGCATAGGCCAAATTTTGTGTCAGCATTGTCTGAATATGTATTACAGGCAGAACTACCAAGGGGATGTAAAATTCCCAAATTTACAAAATTTGCTGGTGATACTAATGAATCTACTGTCGAACACATTGCCAGATATATGGCAGAGGCAGGGAATTTAGCAAATAATGAGGACCTAAGGATGAAATTTTTTCCTAATTCCCTTACAAAAAATGCTTTTACGTGGTTTACCACACTTCCCCCTCATTCAATTCATAATTGGACTCAATTAGAAAGGCTATTTCATGAACAATTTTACATGGGACAATCTAGGATTAGCCTCAAAGAATTAGCCAGTATGAAACGCAAAACTGCAGAAGCCATTGATGACTATCTGAACAGATTTCGCCTCCTTAAGGCAAGGTGCTTTACTCAAGTGCCTGAACATGAATTGGTTGAGATGGCTGCTGGTGGCCTTGATTATTCCATTAGAAAGAAGCTAGATACTCAACATTTAAGAGATATGGCCCAATTAGCAGATCGTGTTCGACAGGTCGAACGTCTCAGGGCTGAAAAAGTCAGAAATTCTAAATTCCATAAAAAAGAAAAAGTGGCGTATATAGAAACTTATGAAAGTGAAAATGAGTTCGATGATGGTCAGGATTACATGGAAAACAATGAGGTTAATATTGCTGAATTGAAACCAGGTCCTCCTTATACCTGCAAAATGTTAAAACCATCAAATGGGAATAATCCTGTCGAACCAAAAAATGATAGATTTGTTTCTAAGACATATACGTTCGACATTACTAAATGTGATGAAATCTTTGACTTGCTGGTCGCTGATGGCCAAATAATTGTACCAAAGGGTTTAAAAGTTCCACCTTTGGAACAACGTAAGAAAAGAGGTTTTTGTAAATACCATAATTTCTTGGGTCATAAAACCTCACAATGTGTTCTTTTCAGGGATCTGGTCCAGAAAGCCTTGCAGGAGGGAAGACTCAAATTTGGCGAAAAGCCAAGATCCAAACAGCAGGTGGATGAGGATCCATTGCAGATTGCTGATGCTGCATACACAGAACCATTCGAGTGCCTGATGTTGGAGGCATTGAACCTCACTGAAGGGGGGCAATTAGTTTCCATTCCTGAGGAAGAATACGAAAACAAAGTGGAAGAAGTATATCCACAGGCTGGGGAGACTTTACTAGATTTCCTTCAACGCTGTAAGGAGAACGATGGCGAGGCTACATTATGTCCTCATTGTAGTGCCATGTTCGACAAAAAGGCTGCTGCAGGCCTCAACAAATTTTTGCCTCATAGTCAAGGCAGAAACAATTGGCCAAATCAAAAGCCAATTCACTCTAGTGTTCTGAACAGCCAACAGGCACCTGTGCATCAGAGGCTGGGACCACAAAAGTCATTTGTCCCTTCAAACAGGACACCTGTCAATCAATGGGTTCATGGAAGAAACATGGGCTATGGTCAAAGGAACGTTGAGAAAGGAAACTCCAGTAACTTCAATCCCAAAAAGGATCCTGAGTCAAAGAAGTATGATTACAGGAATAATTACAAAGGGAAAAATCCCATGACAAGATCTCAATGGCGTAGATATCAGCGCCAGAAGAAGGTGGCTGCTCAAAAATCTCAAATTACTGCTGATAGTAAAGGGAAGAAGCCTATGGAATTGGCTAAAAGGCCAATGAGAGAAAGGTTAGGTGAACCCAAAGTTGAGTCTTCAGTTGCTGATAATGTCGAAGACGAACACATGGAAGCAGATGATTTTCTGGATTCTGAACCTGATCTCGACATAATAGTGAATGTTGTGTCAATTCTGCCAAGAGAGTTCGACGTCTGTTCTGAAATAACAGATGACGAAGAAGAATCTGGGATGCAAATGGCTCTTCACAGGCCAGTCTGTTACTATGTAATGAGCAATGGTGCTTTGGAAGACCAAATGGCTACATTTGAGAGGCCAGATGAAGGCATGAAAAGTCACTTGAAGCCTCTCTTTATACAGGCTAAAGTGAATAATGTAGGGATCAACAAAGTACTAATTGATGGTGGTGCTACTGTTAACCTCATGCCAGAATTTCTGTTGAGAAAGATTGGCAAATCTTTGGTGGATCTTCATCCTCACAACATAGTGCTCTCAAACTATGAGGGTGAAACTGGTTTTTCTTTAGGAGCAATCCAGTTGGATGTGGTTGTTGGAAGTACTATAAGGCCAACATTGTTCTTGGTTGTGGCCTCTAAGGCAAATTACAATCTGCTCCTAGGACGAGAGTGGATTCATGGAGTGGGGGCAGTTCCATCTACCCTGCACCAGCGCCTTATTATCTGGCGAGATGATGGTATAGTGGAAAATGTTGAAGCAGATCAAAGTTACTTCAAGACTGAAGTCCATCATCTGACAAAGCACTCATTCGACAAGAAACTGGCAACAATCTCACCATGCACTGAGAGAGACTTTGCACATCGTTCAGCAGGAAATGTTCACCATGCAATCAAACTAGACCCCACACATGGTTTCTTGTGGGAAAGAGAAGATGGGAACAGTGAGGATGGCGAGTATGAAGGCCACAACTACCCAACTGGGTGGGACATCAAAGATAACTACTATGTCTGAGTCCCAAACTTGGGCAAAGATTACGGCCTACATGGCTGAAAATAGAATCAATATGGCTTTGGAAGCCAATTCGTTGTCAGAAAATATGGCTGTTGCAGCCAATGACATAAAATTTGGCAAACACAAGCCAGAAGTGCAAAAACTGGATTGCATTTATGATGACGAACCCTTAGGATTTGAAAAAGATCCAATCAGTCAAAGTCACAAGATGCAAGCACAAGATCCTTTGCAAGAAATTGACCTTGGAGATGGTCTGACGAAAAGACCAACATACATTAGTGCAAACATTCCTCCAGATCTGAAGGCAAAAGTGGTGCAACTTCTGTTGGAATTCAAAGATTGTTTTGCTTGGGATTACAACGAAATGCCAGGTTTGAGCAGAAAGTTGGTGGAACATGAACTACCAATTCGCACCAGAAATAATGTCAAAGATCAAAGAAGAAATTGAAAGGCTGCTGAGGAGCAAATTTATCAGAACTGCAAGGTATGTCGAATGGTTAGCAAATATAGTGCCTGTGATTAAGAAAAATGGTTCTCTTAGAGTATGCATAGACTTTAGAGACTTAAATAATGCTACACCAAAAGATGAATATCCCATGCCTGTGGCAGAAATGTTAATTGACTCAGCAGCTGGGTTTGAATATTTAAGTATGTTAGATGGTTATTCTGGTTATAACCAAATTTTCATTGTTGAGAATGATGTACCCAAAACTGCCTTTAGATGCCCAGGAGCATTAGGCACATACGAATGGGTAGTGATGCCCTTTGGTCTAAAAAATGCTGGGGCTACTTATCAAAGGGCAATGAATTTAATTTTTCATGAATACATAGACACTTTCATGCAAGTGTATATTGACGACATAGTTGTTAAATCCTCGTCAAAAGATGATCATTTAGATCATTTGAAAAAATCTTTTGAAAAGATGAGGAAATATGGATTAAAAATGAATCCATTAAAGTGTGCTTTCTGTGTTAATGCAGGAGATTTCCTTGGGTTTGTTGTGCACAAAAAGGGCATTGAGATAAATCAAAACAAAGCAAAGGCTATTATGGAGACCAAATCTCCAACTACAAAAAAGCAACTTCAGTCCTTACTTGGGAAGATCAATTTCTTAAGAAGATTTATTTCAAATTTAAGTGGTAAAGCTCAACCGTTTTCACCACTACTTCGACTCAAGAAAGAAAGTACTTTCACTTGGGGGCAAGATCAACAACAAGCTTTTGACGAAATCAAGAGTTATTTGTCAAAGCCACCAATGTTAATGCCTCCAATAAGGAACAAGTTCATGAAGTTGTATATATCAGCATCAGATTCGACACTGGGTAGTATGCTTGCCCAGGAAGATGAAAATGGTGAAGAAAGAGCCATCTATTACTTAAGTAGAGTATTAAATGATGCTGAGACTAGATATAGTAGTATTGAAAAATTATGCTTATGTTTGTATTTTTCTTGTATGAAACTCAAGCATTATATAAAGCCTGTTGACGTTTTGGTTTATTCTCATTGTGATATCATCAAGCATATGTTATCTAAACCAATTCTGCATAGTCGAATTGGAAAATGGGCCTTAGCCTTAACAGAGTATTCATTAACTTATAAACCTTTAAAGGCAGTCAAAGGCCAAATTGTGGCTGATTTTATAGTGGATCATTCTGCATTAGAAACTCCACAAAATTATGTGGATTCAGAACCTTGGAAATTATATTTTGATGGTTCTAAACATAAACATGGAGTTGGAATTGGGATTTTAATCATTTCTCCCTCCAAAATTCCCACTAAGTTCAAATATAAAATTAATGGGTTCTGCTCAAACAATGAAGCAGAATATGAGGCTTTGATAACAGGTTTAGAAATTTTATTGGACTTGGGGGCAAAAAATATTTTGATCAGAGGTGATTCAGAATTGGTTTTGAAACAATTGACAAAGGAATACAAGTGCATAAAAGAACACTTGATGAAATATTTTGTCATAGCAATTTCTGTGTTAAAACGTTTTGACCAAGTCATCTTTGAACATGTGCCTCGTATAGAAAATCAAGAAGCCAATGATTTGGCTCAAATAGCTTCTGGCTATAAAATTTCTAGTGAGAAACTAGAAGAGTTGATTGAAATTAAAGATAAACTCATTATAGATCAACCTGCTTCTATGGAATTGTCAATGCCAAAACTTGTGGGGGCAGATGTACCACAAGACAATGGTCAAGATACCATTTATGATGGTGATGAAAATTCAGAAATTGGCAAAGGTGACAATCTTCAAAACTGCCATTTCTCCCTTGCATATTCGACATGCAGTCGAAATTGGCATTTTTGAGGGGGCAATTTGTTAGCCTGTATTTTCGACAGGCAGTAATGAGTTGGAGTGAGATGATGAAATCTCATTTATTGTATATCATTACGTTTTAATATTCTCTTGGGAATTGATCTTAGTCATAAATCAAGAGAAGATCAAGGTATTTGACATCAAAAGCTTTTAATGCATAAAGCTGTTTCGTCGAATCCTGGTTGAACCTGTCGAATTCGACAGAACCTTATTTATTTAAATAAGAGTATTTGGTTCGACAACTATATGCCTGTCGAATTCATATTTATATGTATATATATGTGTGTTTACTTGTATAACATATTGTGCAGTACGGAGAAAGCATACTCTGGACTTAGTGAAATATTCAAAAAGTGGATAACGTTCAAAAGCCTCACCAGGTGTCAAGGAATTCAAAAGTCGAAGACACGTGGAGATTAGTTAGACTTTTGTAGGTTTTTGACAGTTATTATGTTTGTCTATAAATACTAGTTTCTGATAGGAGAAACGGGTTCACAATTCTCATGCAAATTCCTTAGAAATTCAGAGTACCCATGTCAACGAGCGAAATGAATGCAAACAGGAACATGTACGAATCTGTGTACCATCTTTTGTAAACATTTTACATTTGTCAAATGCAATTCACATTTTCAAGTACTGATTACTTGTTTTCTTTTAAAGTTCAAGCACTTTAATCATTCTGCAATTTATTTCATTGCATGTCTTTACATTTCAAAGTTTTCTTTAAACTTTATTCTGCAATTCATTTACAAGTTTTCTGCAAATTTAACTTTGAAACAATTTACTTTAAACCAATCATTTGACTGTGTGGAATGTTTTTACCGTTTTATCAATTTATCCGATTTAACCCAGAAAATATAAACATGTTTTCGTCATCTTCCGCACAATCCATATGTCCCAGGATTTACTAGTTGATCCTTCTTGTAATAATTAAACTAGCGGTTGTTTACTAAAAATCGGGGTAAACAGTATGGTAAGTCATGTCATCTTCCGGTAGAGTTGGAGCACAAAGCTTATTGGGCTTTGAAATTTCTTAACTTTGATCCATCTTTATCGGGAGAAGAAAGGAAGTTACAATTGCATGAATTGGAAGAAATGAGAGCTCAAGCTTATGAATCTTCCAAATTATACAAGGAGAAAGTCAAAAACTATCATGATAAAAGGATCCGAGTCAAAGATTTCAAGCCGGGACAGCAAGTTCTATTGTTCAATTCAAGGTTGAAATTATTTCCCGGTAAGTTAAAGTCTAAGTGGTCCGGTCCATTTATAATCAAAGAGGTCAAGCCTTATGGTGCAATTGAATTGGAGGACCCTATGACAAAGGACAAGTGGACTGTGAATGGCCAGAGATTAAAGCTTTATTTTGGTGGTGAATTTGATCGGTTCACCACTAAAATTCCACTCTCCGATCCTTGAATCAAAGAAAAGGCGTCGAGCTAATGACGTAAAACAAGCGCTTGTTGGGAGGCAACCCAATTTTGTAAGTATTTTTACTGTTTTTCTAGTAGTCTAAGTCCATAAGCCAAAATGCATCATCAAAAAGTAAAAACAGAAGTCAAATTGAAACAATTTCTGCTCTGTCAAACTCGCCGGGCGAGTAGTTGTGCGCCAGAGCGAGTATTACAGGCCTTTGACCTGTGTTGAAAACCAAAGCACTCGCCAGAGCGAGTTGGTGTGCGCCAGAGCGAGTTATGCAGATCTGAAAGTTAATTTTTCAAAAATTTTAATTACTCCTCACCTACCCACTCTTTCTCCACGCGTTTTTTTTTACCCTTATCCTTTCACAAACATCACTTTTCATCTCTTTTCACCACAAACAACAAACCCTAAGCCATTTTTCACTCCATTGAAGATCAAACTCATCTTTGCATTCATCTTTGCATTTTTCAACATCAATTCAACAGGTTTGATTTTTTTTCTTCTTGTATTATTGTTCTTAACTTTGTTAATTTAGGGTTTGAAATTGTTAAGTAAGAAGTTAGGATTGAAAGTTTAGAAAAGTGAACATAATCTTGCACATGTTTGTTTTGAATGTTGGATTTGATATGAAATCATAATTTGTGTTTTGAATTGATGAGAAAAATCACCCTTTTTGAAAATCAACCCATGATGTAAATAAATAAATATGGGTCTTGTGATTTCTCTTAGCCAAGTTATGATTTTACATCAAGTCTATATTATTATTGTTGAATTTGAGCATGTTGCATCAATTATGAAAGTTGTGATTCTGAGTAACCCGCTGCAGCATGTAGTTGTGCGCCAGGGCGAGTTGCAACTGTCAAAACATTTTTTTTACTGAGACACTCGCTGCAGCGTGTTGCAACTCGCCAGGGCGAGTTGTGACAGAACCAGAAAAATTTAAATTTTCACCTCTTAATTTGTTTCATTGGTGTTTATTCTCAAATGCTTACACTCATAATTGTAGAGTTTGCTTGGATTTTTCTAATTATTTTGTAGGAATGGCACCCAAAGTGAAACAAACTCAAGGTTCCAAAAGAAAGGGGGTTGAATCCTCACAACCTCGGAGACCAACCCGCCCAGCACCGTTTGATGGAAATAGATTCCGTACTGCAGCACATCATGAGAGATTTAAGGAGCTGTCTACCTACCATTTGTGGCATGACAAAGAGTTCAAGATCTCTCCAATGGGAGAATACAAGGGAATCTTGGATATCTTGGAGAAGAGGAAATGGAGCAAGTTGCTTGCACCACACACTCAAATTAACTCGGATATTGTCAAAGAGTTCTTCGCCAACGCCTTTCCAGTGGACGAAGATGGCAACCCAAGTGAGAAAGATTTCAATTACACAACATTTGTTAGGGGTCGACCATTCTCTTTTGACCGAGAGGCAATCAATTCATTTCTCGGAAACCCAATGCCATTAAGGGACCCTGACTCTCTATGTCCCTTTCACACACAACAAGCCCAGGGCAATTGGGACCACGACCTCATTCAAAGAACCATTTTGAAGGAAGGCCGGACTTATGATGTGAGTGACGCGGGAAGGCCATTCCGAGCTTTAAAGATAGACATGACAACTCCCGCTCAAGTGATTTTCAAGCTAATCATCCATAACATCCGACCCAAAAGTCACACCTCTTCTACCACCGTTGAAGTCACACCGCTTATCTATTCCATCCTAGCCGGCACCAAAGTAGATGTGGCTCGCATCATTGCCAATGAGCTACGACACATTGCACTTAGCGGCCACTTTACACCCCACTGTCCTCTAGGTCTGCCCGGTTTAGTCATGGGTTTGGTTTTGAATCTCTGCATCTCTATCCCACCTCAAGTGCATGAAACCATAACTCACCCCATTGATGATGTTTTTATTGCTCGCTACATAGACAAGAAAACAAAAAAGCAATCTCAAGCATCTAGAGCTTCATCCTCCCGTGCACCACGTGCACCACAAGCTTCACAACCATTGGATTTTTCCAACTTTGATCCTAGGCTTCAAGCATGCTACTCATATACTTGGGATCAAAATGATGCAAGTTATCGGGCAATGTCTGCCCTCCAGAACTCAATGTACCGGATGCAAATGCATTCCGGAATGCCTGATGATGCCGCCTTGCAGGTCATGTCTCCAGAGGCGTATCAGACGCATGTTGCTTGGCCTGGGGTCAGGCCTTTTCATTATGGAGGGGGTAGTGCACAAGGTGATGGCCAAGAGGGTGATGATGTTGACCAAGGACAGGGAGAAGGAGATGGTGAAAATGATGATGAGGTATTCAGTGCCAATGCAAGTGGAGAGGAGGAGGAAATGGATCATGATGAATAAAGAGAAAAGACAAAGACTTGAAAGCTTGCCTAAATGAGTGATATTTTAAGAGCTTTCAGTCAAACTTATTTGCTAGTTTGTTTATTTACTTCTGTGTATTTTGGTTTGAACATGTGGAACTTTGCTAGTTGGCTTATGATTTGTGTTTTTTTTTTTTTGTGAACAATGATAATGTTTGCGTAATGTTAATGTTTTGAGATGTTAATCTTTTGTTATATTTTGGTTTATTTTATATTAAGTAAGTTAAAGTTTTGTGAAATATGTGAATAATTTTTTGAAGACAAGTAGATGCTTTCAAGATCTTAAGACAGGTTTGTGACAAATCAATGACTTAGCATGATTCAATTTGTGAAGCTATGTCAAATTATGAACAATCTTTGAAATATGCTTAGGAATTCAACATGCTTTTGAATTGTGTTGTTTGTCCTAAGATGATTCTCATTATTCTTGTGAAACATGATTTGACATGTGTTATCCAACCTAGCCGGGTGAGATTGTGTGAAGCTTTCCATTGTTTACATAAATATTTGAGAGCCGGCAATTGTGTATGCTCATTTGATTTTAGTTTAATCTTGCTATCATGGATGTGTTTGATGTTGTGAATATGATCAAGGCCATGTTTCTAGTTGAGTACAACTACTTTAGCCAAATTAACCTACATTGTGAGTGTGTGATCCTTTGTGTCCCCATTTGAGCCTAAAAGAAAAATTTGTTTGTTTTATACACCCTTAACCATCAAAGAAAGAAAAACAACTACTCTACCCTAGTCTAAGGATAGGAGAGCAATTGTAATTCAAATAAGGGTTGTGAAAAATTCAAAGTTGGGGAGAAGTAGGTTAAAAGAAAGAAAAAGTTTGAAAGTGATTTTGAAAAGTGGTTGAAATGGTGAGTGTAAGTGAAAAAGAAAAATTGACACCATGAAAAGAAAAGAAAAAGAGAAAATCATGTATTGAAAAATGTGAAAATGAAAAAAAAAAAAAAAATAGAAGAAGTGTCAAAAGAAAAATCTCACCATGTCTCAAAAGGGGAAAGTGAAAGAGAGTGAATGATTGATGCAAATGAAAAAGAAGTATGCTCTCTTATCCTTAAGGCTCTTTGAATCCAAAAGAAAAACAATGATTTCTTGTAGCCAAGCCCCATTACAAGCTTAATAAAGTCCTTAGTGATTCACAATTGATGGCATATTTTATGATAGGCTAAACTGTACTTTTGGTCCCTTACGTTTATTTTAGGTTTGAATCAGGTCCCTTACGTTTTAAAAGTTTCAATTTGGTCCCTCATGTTATCAACTTTTGCATTAGTTAGTTCATTACGTCAAATATTTCACTAAATTCGTTTGATTTTTACACGTGGCTGACGGTTTGGACACGTGGACGTTATTTTGGACACGTTGGCACTATTTGAACACTTTTTTTGGGACCAATTCCATTATTATAAGTAATATATATTATTTTTAATTATTTCTTTTTACTTAGTTAGCATCCCAAATGGCACTGAACATGTCCAAAATAGTGTCCATGTGTCCAAACGGTCAGTCACGTGTAAGGATCAAACGGATTTAGTGGAAAATTTGACGGAAAGGACTAACTAATGCAAATGTTGATAACGTGGGGGACCAAATTGAAACTTTTAAAACGTAAGGGACCTGATTCAAACCTAAAATAAACGTAAGGGACCAAAAGTACAGTTTAGCCTTTATGATATTGCTTGGATGAATGCTTGAATTGAATTGTTGCATGCACATTGTTTGGATTGAGTGAAACACTTACCCTTGAGTGATACAATTGTAAGGAATTTGTGATAACACTTGAATTTGATTGTTTGTTAAGAATGATGAGAATTTTACTTAGGCTTAGCAATCTCTTCATGATCATGCTTTATTTCTTTGTATATTTTAAAGGTTGCCAAAGGAAAGGATTTTTAACTTTGATTCATTATAAGCTTGATCTTGAGAACCTAGTTTAACTTGTCAATACTTTGATTTTACTTTTGTTTGAGGACAAACAAAGTCCTAAGTTGGGGAGAGTTGATAAGTGCTCAAAAGTAGTTAAAAGTCATATATATTTTAAGCACTTATTAACTTATTTTGTAAGATATCCTTTAGGTTTTCCCCACTTTAGTGTATATATTTGTTTTAAGTTATATTTTGTTAAGCTTTTCTAAATCCCAACTTTTGATGCAGGAAAAGAGAATTTGAAGAAAAAAGCTAAGTTAACTCGCCAGAGCGCGTGGAACTCGCCAGAGCGAGCAAGGCCAACACGCCAGGGCGTGTGTAAAGCGAGTGAAGTCAGAGAGCAGCAAAATGGGAAAAAGGGCAACACGCCAGAGCGAGTAGGAACACGCCAGAGCGAGCATTAACTCGCCAGAGCGCATGAAGGCGGTTCAAAGTTCATTTATGACGTGGCAGAAACCCTTTGATGAAGAAAGGTGAACTCGCCATGGCGTGTTGTAACTCGTCCGGCGAGTTCTAACTTTTAGAAGCACTATATATAGAGCTTGCTGTTATTTTTCTTGCATCTATCACTTGGAATAGAACTGAGAAACAGAGAGAAAGCTTAGAAATCATAAATCTAAGGATAAGGTGAAGGTGGATCAACAAAAGCTTGAGACATCAAGTGTTATGTTCATCATCTTTTCTTCTCCTACCCTTTGTAAGCTTATTTTCACCATGTGTAACTAAATCCATTGTTGTTGGGATTATATGTAGCTCATTTGTGACTATGTACAACTCTTAATCATGTTAATATATGTTTTAGTTTATTCATCAATGTTAGTGTCATCTTTAATCTTCATGCTTTATCTTTTGATTTGAATTTATAGACATATAATGTTTGAATCAAGGAACTAAGATGAACACTTATTAAAACCCTAAATTCTAGACATAGATTTAGGATTAATATTCACTTTGTGTATTGGAACTTAATGATATTGTGTTGTTGAAATTATCCGAGACATCGGAAGTTTAAATAATACAATATAATCGTTGCATTGATTAATCACTCGAGACATCGAGGATTGATAGGTACAACGTGAACCTCGTCGTTATCTGAACACAGAAACGTACGTGAGCAATACGTGATAATATTGATGAATAGCTAAAATATATGTGACTGATTTAGAAACGTACATACGAATGAATGAGTGAAGTTCAATCCCGACAACCTTTTCTCTTTGAATCTTAAATCATCTTTTATCGCAATTTTAAACTTTACAAGTCTTTTTACAACAAAACAACTTACAACTTAAACTTAAAATGATGTTATTTGTTGAATGGTTCTTAATTTCACACTAGTCCCTGTGGATACGATATAAACAAAATACTTGCTAAAGCACTTTAACAGTAGGTAATAAGGTGAACTTTGATTTTGGCACTTATATCTTTCAACAAACTATCAAGCATGCCAAAACCCTAGCTATTAAGATGCCTATAGCCTTTCCCTCTCTGCTGTGTGGGATAATTGTGAACCAAAGACCTGATGTCCTGGTTAAGGAGGATATGGCCTGCAGAAGAGACTCTGCTATCTCTTTCAGTGCTCAAGATCTGAATGTGGACCCAAATGTGGGCACATCAGCTACTGGTGCTATGGGTAGAAAGGAGATGATTTCTACTTTGAAGGAAACCTGCAAGGCCTTAGAAGAGAAGAAGCTTAGGTTGGAAGCTGTTATAGCAGGTTTGGAGTTGGAGGAAGAGCAGGATCAGCCTGAGGTAAATGTTGTAGATGATGAAGAGGCTGAAGATCATGCAGCTGAGGACACTGATGGGAGTGCTGATTTTTGAATTGTTGTAATTCATATTTTCCCTGTATCAGCTGTTTTTAAGCAGTAGTTTAGTTTTTCCTGCTTTTATGTTTTTGCACCTTGAAGTGCCTGCCTTGTAATCTTTGAACAATTAATGGCCCCATTACTTTTTGATTACTCTTTCTGATCTTTACTTTTTGTCAATATTATGGATAAAAAGGGGTAAAAAAGATAAGTAGTATATCTAGGGGGAGTAAAAGGTAAGGTAGTGCAAAACGTTTACTCTGGTACATGATGTGGTACCAGATGTGTGCACATCGTTGAAGACAGATTGTGCTTGTATTCTGCACATTATTTTGAAGACTTTGAAGAACCAGACGAATGAAGACTGATCCTTTGAAGACTGATGAAGATGGTGCTTGAATTTAGGGGGAGTAAAGATTTTACTGAAGCTGCTGAAGACACTTCCCCTCTCTACTGTGTGCATGATTCATCACCATGCTTGTATGTTGGGAGTTTTATTCTCTCAGAAGATATGAGGCAAGATTCCGCTGCTGCAACGCCTCTGATGTTCTAATGATTCTCTCCAAAGTCTAGTTGGCTGACTCCAAAGGTTATTTTAGCCACAATTTGCCAAAGGGGGAGATTGTTAGTGTTTTCAACCTGCAAGGTTGAGTTTATTTTAGGGTTGACTTCATTTGTTAAAATAAGCCTTTGGTCCAGATGTGGTGACTGATGTGCACACATGTGGTACCTGAACTGAATGCCCTAAAAACGCGCTTTCAAATATTTGCGTGTGATCTTTGAAAAAGATTTGTTTTGAAACAAACATATCCACGCTAGCTTGCGCGCCAAGGAACGAGCTGAAAGATTGAAGAAGATTCAGAAAAGATTTAAAAAGCTGGTTTGTTACTAGAAGATTGAAAAAGATTCAAAAAGATTTAAAACAAACATATCTTTTATTAAAAGATTAAGTTTGTTTTTTCAGAATACAACAAACAGCTACCAGATCTCGTTCTATATAAAGGAGTGCTGAAGACATGTTTTATTTACTGAAATCAATATTCATAAATCTAGTCTTTAGGATTTCAAGTCTTTGTCCCTAGGATTTCTTGTTTCGATTGAAACTTGAATTATGGTTGTATTTAGCTCTTAAAGCTTTTAAGCACAGAGCTGTTCCTTTTCTTTGTTCTAGTTTGAAACAAGATTTGGACTTTGAATCACTCAAAGCTTTGAAGCACGAGTTGGTTCGTTAGTTTAGGAGTGCGTCTCCATCATTGAGTTTGTAAACATCCTTGTGGTTGAGCAAGGTCCTTGTGGGGAACAAGGTAGTAAAAATCCTTGTGGGGAACAAGGTAGGATAGCTGGGAAGTGACTGGGGGAAGTCATATCTCGTGGAGGAGCAAGGTAGAGTTGCACAAGGTAGTGTCTAAGCGAGAGGTTGTAAACGAGGAGTTTAAGCTTTGAATTAGAGCTATCATAGTGGATTCATTCCTGGATTGGTATCCTCCAGACGTAAGTGCGTTGCACTGAACTGGGTTAACAAACTCATTGTGTTCTTTATCTTCTGCACTTTATTTTCCTTGTTCATCAAGTTATCGTATGTTTATGATGTTGGCACATTAGGCAACACATCGTATACCTAAACCCTAACGTGCACCACATCTCACTGCACATCTGTAACTTGCTACCGAAATTTCATTTTCAAATTCTACAACTTCATTCAAAATGTCTCTCTATCAAGTAACTCTATTAGAGATGTTAAAGTGACATCATGACTTGTTTAAGTTGATGTCATGTTACACGTAACCCTCAATGCAGATTTCGTAATAGTTAAAAACTTAAGTTTTTATGCGTAGACTTCTCATCAACGCTGATTGGTTTTAGGATTATGATGACAGTCAAATATAAATAATGTGACACATCATAACCTCTAACAAAGATAGGGAGAGAACATTGTGAAAGACGTTAAACAATTCGAAAGAGCTGCGGTGTTTTACTAAAAAAGACTCTTTGTTTGAATTTTAGGAATGAGATATTATCAAACCTAGTTTTTTGTATGAAAATTTTACTAATTAGTTTTTACAAGACAATAATTAATTAAAAGAAAGCTTTAAAATGACACAAAATAGATTCATTTTCAAATTTCGAGGGCTAAGTCATTGAAGGTGTACATGGATTTGAATTGAAAGCTTTAAACAATAGGAAAGAAATTGCATAAATTTGAAATGTAAAGTTTTGCTGAAAAGTAAAAAAATATTCAAATAAAAACATTTTAAAAGTTAAAGACTTATGTTGAATTTGTGGTATTTAGGTGAAAGAATGGGGAATATAATAAGAAAATATAAATATTATTGATAATGAACTAAATAAAATATATACATACGAAATAGTATGATACTACCTTGGTATTTATAACCAAGTGAATATATTTAAATCTAAACTAAATCACTTAATTATAGGGCTTAAATAACCAAACATACTTATTGATATATTTTCTAAACAAACTAAAATATAAAAGTAATGCATATCTTAAAAGATATTTTCCTATTCTAACACTCCCCCTCAAGCTAAAGCTTACTAAGCTTTAAGCTTGTTAAAAAATCAACCCTGGAAATAAATTAAATCCTTTGATAGCATATTCAACGAAGAGCAGCAACCAAAGAAGTAGTAGAGCAGCGACCGAAGCAATGAATCCTTATCAAATTATGTAAAAATACCCACGGATAAAATATCACAAACGGACCCCGCGGATTAAAACATCACAAACGGGAAGCCCGCAGATTAAAGCATCACAAACAGAACTCTCGGATTAAAGCATCACAAACGGGAAGCTAGACCGCCAAAACAAGCCCAAGAGAGACTGGCGATCAATCTGGAAAAAATGGTGGCTAAAGGTAAAGGATTCACGTAAAAGTGGCATAGGCTGCATGTGTTCGGGTAACATATGAATAAGGTTAAAATAGAAAGACACGAAACAAGAACCACAAAGGTGGAACAAAATAAAAAGAAGAAATCATAATAACGGCTAGGGTTTATATGAAGAAAAAATAGGTAAAACGAAGAATAACCGAGATAGTTAATTTTTCTCGGAGAAAGTTGCAGCAGAATTGTGTTTCAAGGTTGATTATCATGACTCTGATACCATGTTGAATTTGTGGTATTTAGGTTAAAGAATAGGGGAAAATAGTAAGAAAATATAAATATTATTGATAATGAACTAAATAGAGTATATACATACGAAATAATATGATATTATCTTGGTATTTATAATCAAGTGAATATATTTAAATCTAAACTAAATTCCTTAATTATAGACCAAACCTAATTATTGAGATATTTTCTAAACAAACTAAAATATAAAAGTAATGCATATTTTAAAAGATATTTTTCTATTCTAACAACTTAAAATCAAACCGCAAAGCAAACCGTTTGGATATAATTTTTTTTGTTTTGAAAAAGGATATGTGCGGCATATGTCTTTAGGACATAATATAATCTATATTTTTTTTTGACAAAAATGACTTGTGTTAAAATTATGTAATTAACCGTGGAATTTAAAAATTCTTCAAAAAAAATACTTTGAAATCATAGCCAACTCGTGAATAGTTCGAAGCTCGATTTGATAATTGACTCGTGAACTTGATTCGTGAATCAAATGAGTTGAACTTTGAGTCAAAAATTAAGTTCGTTAATAAATGAGCTGAACATAAATTATATATAGTTCGACTCATTTGACTCATGAACTAACTCGGTTATATATATAAAAGCTTTCCAAATCTTTTTAACTTGACACATCTATAAACTTCTTAGATTCTCATGTACAGATATTACTCACTCTGTATTTGAAAAAAAAAATCCACTCATTTAAACTCTTTCTTTTCAAAAGACCATTTTCCATTACCTTTCCTCTCATTTATTTTAGTTTAATATTTGATTTTTTATTTTTTAAAAAATAGTTTAAAGATTAAAGATCAAATTTTAAAATTTTGACAAAAAAATGACTTTAAAATCATGTGATTTGACTTAACGAGTTGAACCTAACGAGCCGAACCGAACTGTTCGTGAACTTTAAACGAGCCGAACTCGAACTGAAAAAATAGTTCATGTCAAACTCGAGCCAAATTTCAAGCTGAACCAATTTTTATCGAGTCAAATCAAGCTCAGCCGAGTTCGACTCAGCTCGACTCATTTTCCGCCGTAGCCACCGCAAAAATTGAAGTTTCCAAATATACACACACACCACACCGCCCCTAAATCAATGGTAAAAGTATCAGGTGTATAAATGAAGCAATCCACATGTAGTCCACTCAATAACTAACTCCCTCACTCCCGTAAAGTGTCCAAATTCCAACACAATCTTGTTTGTTTTACTCAGAGTCTTCACCCTGACGCAATTCAACAATTTTCACAAAAATAAAAACTAAAAAAAAGTACTACTAATAACTAGACATGTGAGATGTCACCAAACTAGCTACCATCATCCATTTGAAATTGCAACTTCACTTACCCCAAACCCAAACCTTTCCAATTCAATGTCCTCAGATCAGAGACTCTATTAGGGTTTTGATCTGAGGATTTTACAATACAGAAGAAAAAATGGACGTAGATAAATCTTCACTGTGCAATTGCGTTGTCAATTTTCTCTTGCAAGAGAACTACGTGCTCACAGCATTTGAACTTCTTCACGAGCTTCTCGATGATGGTCACGACGATCAAGCTATTCGTCTTAAACAGTACTTTTCCGATCAATCTCTCTTTCCTCCTGATCAAATCTCTCGCTTAAACTCTCTTAAAGGTAACTAAATCAGTAATCGCGATTCACGCGCTCACTCTTTTGATTTTCTTATTTTCAAATTTTCAGTCAACGCTGAAGAATTTGATAGGATTGAACAAAAATCATGCTTATTAGATATTTTGTACTATCAATATAGTTCGTGTTTTGTGCATTTTGATGATACGATCTTTAAATTTGGATTGGATGATGTGATACTATATGCATAAGTGACTTCGGACTTAATTATAAGCAAACATTCACTTTTAAGATTTATTTAATAACTGATGTATATGATCTATATTAAAGCCCAAATACATTAGTTATTCAATGAATTTTAAATGGAGTATTTGTCAAAAGAGGAGTTCAATTTGGAATGCAGAAACTAAAATGAAGTAATTCTGAAGCAGTGTTGTCAATTACGGATCACGGATAATTTTGGATTGTTCAATTTTCTGTTAAGCAATAGTGCTATGGCGTTGTTATATCATTTTACAATGGCAACACTTTGTACCAAGTAGCATATCACAAAACAATTGAGATTTGTTCAAACTTTGTTATGCTACATCACGGAACAATTGAGATTCTGATAGGATCCAATCTCGATTACGACGGAACATTGATAAGTAGAAAAATAGAGAATAGAATAGCAACTGTGAAGAGCAGATATGATATTTAGGCGTGGATTGATGTAATCCCGTACCTGATATGATGATAATTTTTCTCCTCATTTATTTTTGTATTTTGAAATGCAGTGGCAGATCCTCAAAGTTTGCTGGAAGAGAAAGAAGCAGCAGTAGAAAAGTTAGCTATTAGTGATTATGAACTGCGTTTGGCACAAGAAGACATCTCAAAACTCAAGAGTGAATTGCAGAAGAAGACAGAAAACCTTAATGAAATAAGTGGTAATTTTTTATAGGACATTTTGACCTCTGTATCTTTTATATTCTATGTGATCTGTTTCGTGTTCAACATCTTACAGTTCTTACATAATTATGTACAATTATGTTGATGACCTTTATTATGAGTTATGAATGATGTGTTCAGTTCTTTTCCTTTCTTGTTAGCTTGAAAATATTACTATTAGATAAGAAAGGGGGAACAGGAGAAAGGATAGGGTGTTGGGTCATCTAATAAAGAAACCGAGATGAAAAAAAACTAAAAGATAAAACCCCTATAAGAAACCACGAACAAGAAAATAATCCAAGGATAAAACAGAAAAAGGAAACACCACAACTTCCCCAGGGATAATCTTAAATCAACATTTTCATTTAACAATCCAGAAATAGAACTCTGTTAAGCTTGGGCTAAAAGTTTCAATAACCTCAACACTTTGTTGTTGTTGAAAATGGTCCTTTGCTCATTGGAAGGCAATTTGGCTTTATGCTTCTTTCTCTTATGAAATATTTTCTTGCATATAAAATTATGACTTGTAATACTTAGGATGTTCTCCAGTTGTCACTGCTTTATAGAATACACTTCTTTTTGAATGCAGCGACGCAGTTAAGTGGAGATGTTTCAGTGAATGATGGGCAACAAAAGCAAAAGAATACCTCCTTCACAGATTTGGGTCCGTTAAAGGATACTGAACGTCAAGATCTTAATTGTGCTGTAAAAGAATATTTGCTTCTAGCTGGTTACCGTCTAACTGCAATGACATTTTATGAGGAGGTTGGTATTGCTGTATTGCCTTTTTTCCTGCTAATTTCTGCTTTCTTTTGGGTGGCCGGGGGGGTTAGACTTGTGTTTTTTGAGAAAGTGGCAGGTTACATTTTAAGTTCCACCTGCCGTGTAATTCTTTCAGTTCTGATTTTTTTGTCCATTACCTGTTTCAGTTAACAATTGGAAAATTTAGTAGTTACACTGACAGTGACTATAGTAGCTTTCTGTATTGTATGGATCAGGAATCACTCATATATATATATTCATATACTGTGGAATCTATGGAGGGTGTTATGCTATTTTACTTTTTTAATTTTCTATTCTTGGAAGGGGATAATGAGTCTTGGAAAAGGTTATCAGAGGGTGTTGCATTGGCACTAAGGGGAAGGGTAGGTTTTGGGCTACTACCTTATATTTTGAGGCTCGTCAATGTGTAGACAACCTTGAGACCGTATCTTCTACTTGAGGTGGGTAGGGCATGGTGTGGCGCTTCTTCCTTGACCACATCATGAATTTCCGATCAAAATGACATTTCTATTCTAGCATCACCCTTCTTAATCCTCAACCGGTTGGTTATAATACAAGTATAAGAGGGGGAATAAATCCAGTCTGTTGAAGGGAGATAAAGGCAGAAACACAGAAATAGGAGGTCACATGTTTGAGTGTGAAATGTTGCAAATGCAAGGTAAGGTTGTCTATGGCGAACCCATAATGGGTTAAACCCTTCCCTAGATTTCACCGTGGCAGGAACTTTATAGGGCCAGGTTTCCCTTTACTTTTGGATAAAATATTTTCCCTTTGTATTTCCTTTTCTTTAATATACCCATTCCTCCCAAGAAGCAAAAATAAAAACTAAAGGAGGTTTCAATGGTACCTAGGATTCAAATGTCTTATTAGTCCCTAGTATTAGAAATGACAATATTAGAGAGAGTTCTGGTAGCATCGATAGTAGAAAAGATGATGTAGAGAGAAGGCCTGTGGATTCTGTAGTTAGGAGAGTAGATTATATGGAGGATAGTCAAATTATTAGGGGCAGAGGAAGACCTAGAAAAACTATAAGAGAAACTATTAAGAAAGATCTAGAGACTAATGAGTTGGATAGAAATATGGTATGTGATAGAACATTATGCCGTCGTTTGATCCATGTAGTCAACCACACTTAGTGGGATAAGGCTTGGTTGTTGTTGTTGTTGTAGTCCATGTTGTTAAGATACTAGGGACCAAAGGAATGAATTTCCATGTACTTAAAGGACTAACATGATTGACTTTCATATATACTTTAGTGATTAGTTACTATTTTTTATAAAAGAGAGGGCCAAAGCCTAAAAAAGAAAACTACAATGCAATTAAGTGGGTAGTATAGACTCCCATGACGTCAGAGATGAAAATATGACTCAAATGAGCAGGGGGTTGCACATGAACTACAAAAATGAGTAATACATGAGGGACTATTTAATAAGGAAATAATTGGTAGTTTGGATACAGTCCGACAGATTTGTGGCTATTTTTTGTGTGTCACATCATAAATGCTGTCGAATTATATATGGTGGACATGTTTATTCAATATTTAAAAAAATTATGTTTTCCCTTCCAATTTGGTGCTTAATTTTAGTGATTTGTTATTCTACACTAAACTATTACTGTAGGTTACAGACCAGAACTTGGACATTTGGCACAACACACCTGCATCTGTACCTGATGCCTTGCGGCATTATTATTATCAGTATCTTTCATCAACTTCAGAGGCTGCTGAGGTGATTTTTTTTTCATTATATGCAAGTTATTTATTATTACCACCTAATATACTAGATTGTACCCCTTGTTCTGACAAGTTGGCCTCTTCTCTATTGTCTTTCTACTACTTGACTTCCTCAGCTTACCATTTTGTGGGTTTTATGTCTTGCCATTTGCATTCATAGATTTCATATCTGCTTTTTCTTCTGGTATTATTACTTTTTTGTTTGAGTGTCTGCATGCATATTAGTTCACGGGATTATCTGTTTAGGTTAAGAATAGAATATTGGTTATGCTTGCATGTACAAGCCTTAATCTTATCCGAATATATAAATATTAGAGTTGAGTGGGAGCCACGAGCTAAGTCGTTCTATCCCTTTTATAAACAGTAAACACACTCTCCTCTCTCATGAGATGGTATCCTAATCCTAAAATCATTTTTCTGCATATCTCCCTAATATCCTTAATTGGTTGCAATATCTCACTCCTCACCCTTCTTTTGAGGCTCCTATTGTTTTTCTATTCTTGTTTTGATGACTGTTGTGCTTGATGAGATGTGCAACCTAATGGAATTTTGATCCCCTTCATTTCAATCTCTTCTATTATGTTGTTTAGTGCTTTCACGAGCTTCTCTTGTAATTTCCAGTTTCTTTGCTTTTCAATTTTAAGGGTTTCTCAATTCTCATCCTCATCATTAGAATATACGAAAATATCTTTGGTATTATATTAGAGCATCTTAGAGTATCTTAGATTATCTCTTTGGATTAGTTTTTATTTTAGAGTATCTTAGATTATCTATTAGGATTAGTTTTTATTTTACGTATGATTATTATGACTTGTTTCCTGATTTCCCTATTTATTGGGGATTGAGTCTCTGCATCCATTTAAAAATAGGCATTAGTGTTGTCTTTTGTATCAATTTATTATGAAGCTATTATCAAGTTATAATCAGAAATATTCAAACTTTTATTATATATCTTAATCTTTTATCTAAAACCCACAACTTCAACACTCATATATCAGATGTTCATTTCACTAATAAAACTATTTCTATATAAATTAAAGTAGCTTTATTTTTTCCTATGCAATAAAGTTTATCTCTGAGCATCTTAGAGTATCTTAGATTATCTCTGTTTTGAACTGACTTTTAATTGCTCTTTTGAATATTCATATAATATTCTTTTCACATTACTATTTCTACTGAAATCCACGTGACAATGCAGGAAAAATTTTCTCTTCTTCAAGAGAATGAAACATTGCTGAAATCAAATAAGAAGCTGAATCAAGAAAATAAAACATTGCTGAAGAACAAAGGTTTGACTGATGCTCAAATTGGAACATTAACTAAATCTTTGGAGGCAATGCAGAAAGATATCAGAGAAAAAGAGAACCAGGTAGTTCATTTTCCGTTTAGATGATTCTGTCAAAGTGCATTTTGTATTTACAAAACTGTGATATACCAACTGTAACTTCCAGGTGCTAGTTTTAAAACAGTCCTTGGAGAATGAAAGAAAAGAGCTCAATGATTGCAGAGCCGAGATCACTTCACTGAAAATGCATATTGAAGGGTCTCTCTCCAGAAATAATCTGGTTGTCAGGGAAGTTGATAATGTCCAGTCTCAATCTTTAGAGAAGTATGAGGAAGAAATTAAGAAATTGCATGTGGAAATTGAATCGCTGAAGGAAAAGAATGTAAGAGCTCCTGAACCTGGAAATTATGTTGGTTCTGAAACGGAAAATTTACAGACAGATGATAAAGTGATCGAGATTCATGAAGACCGAGGTACAATCTCAAATCCTGTTGACGCGACAGTTGGTGCTGTACCCAATGAAGATGCACAATTATCAGCTGTTCAACCACTGAATGAGAATGCAAATAACCATGAAGATACCTTGCCTAAATTATTTGATCCTGCAAATACAAAGAGTGATTTTGAAAATATAAAAAATGACTCTGAACAAAATGTTGGTCAACAAGAAGAGGGCACTGGGTTACTTGAAAAAGAAGACAGTGTAAGTGAGGATTTAATATATGAGAAAACAGAGTTTATCGTACTCTTATGATATGATTTAATTTTTTTTGAATAAGTTATTGACAGTTGTTTGTGTCAAGGCTTGATCTAATGTTAAAAATGGTGACATTGAAGTACTATTTCTGGTTTCATTACCTACTATGTAGCACTTTTGAAAAATATAGAGATGAAAAATCTCTCCTCTTTTCATCTGAAAGAAATGATGAACATTCAAGATGGTTAAATGTTAAGCTAAATAGGTTTGTCTTTGTCCATATCAATTTAACCACGGTATCCTGTTCTTATACACGTTCATATTTTGACAGGGATTAGGAACAGTTCAGATACTTGCAGATGCTTTGCCTAAAATCGTTCCTTATGTCTTGATCAATCATCGTGAGGTTGGCTTTTCTATAAATCTGTTTCGGTTGTTCTCTGTCACACGAATGCTGCATAAATTTTGTTTGTTTGTAGGAGCTCCTTCCTCTAATAATGTGTGCTATCGAGCGCCACCCAGACAGCAGCACTCGGGATTCTTTGACCCACACATTGTTTAATTTAATCAAGCGTCCAGATGAGCAGCAGAGACGAATAATAATGGATGTATGTTGTGCTGTTTTTTTTACTTCTTCAAGTGAACGTTGGAATACAATTTGAATTTACCTGCATCTTTTCAGGCATGTGTCAGCCTTGCAAAGAATGTTGGAGAGATGAGAACAGAAACAGAATTGCTTCCACAGTGCTGGGAACAAGTATATTTGTGCCTTACTTTTCAACTTTTACCATTATACAACTTGGACAGGTTCTCAGTTTGTTTATCTTGTCATTATTAGATAAGTCACATGTACGAGGAGCGTAGATTGCTTGTTGGTCAGTCATGCGGAGAGCTTGCAGAATTTGTACGGCCTGAGATTCGCGATTCTCTTATTTTATCTATTGTGCAGCAACTAGTAGAAGACTCTGCCAGTATTGTTCGAGAGGGTGCAGCTCGAAATCTAGCTATGCTGCTTCCACTTTTCCCAAACAAGGATAAATATTTCAAGGTCAGCCTCACTATATTTGCTTCGAGGCAATCATGGAGAAGGTTTCTGACTTGAGACTTGGCTACAATGTAAGCTATAGAACAGGCTAACGAAACATGATCTAGGGAATGGAGCCTTTTACCTTACCATAATATGACAACTTTCAAGGAAAAACAATAATGAAAATTAAGATTTTCCCCAACTCTTTTCCTTACCTCTTATTGATAGGTGGAGGAGCTGATGTTCCAATTAGTATGTGACCCGGCTGGAGTGGTGGTGGAAACTGCTCTCAAGGAATTGGTTCCCGCAGTTATAGAGTGGGGAGACAATCTAGATCATATTTTGAGAGTTTTACTTTCTCATATTTTAAACTCTGCTCTGGTATTTGCTTTTCTTTGTACTCTCCCTTTCAGATTTATACTTTTATTATTTATCAAAATTGTTTTTTTGAGTGGGACTTTTTGCCCCAATCCACAGCGTTGTCCACCTCTTTCTGGGGTTGAAGGGTCTATAGAGTCACATCTCCGTGTATTGGGTGAAAGAGAGCGCTGGAATGTAGATGTTTTGTTGAAAATGCTGATGGAATTGCTTCCTTTCATGCACCAAAAAGCATTTGACACATGCCCCTTCTTGTCCACCATGGAAACTACACCAACAGTGTTATCTATCACATTGCTTGAATTGTATGCTAGGTAAGCTTAGCAAGAACAGATGATTCTGAATAATGCAATTGGGATATTTAGAGGAGTCAATGCCACTGACGGCCTTGATGTCACATCCTTCCTCCTGAGTCTTGTTGATTCATATTGTAATGTTTGTGCATTCAAAACATGAATTTATGCTTTCACTGAAAGAAAAATTATTCATCAAACCACTCCCTGCTGATCTTTAATGGTTTCCATTTTGCTAGGGGACAAGTTGAATGGGTTACATTTGAGTGGATGCATGTTGAGTGTTTTCCAAACTTGATAAAGCTGGCTTGCTTGTTGCCACAAAAAGAAGATAATTTACGGAGCCGAGTTTCAAAGGTCACTTGCCTTCCCTTTGAAATTTTTCAAATTTTGTATGGCTTCTAACAAAAGTTATTTCCGAATTTTTCCTCTGATATAACCAATGTAAATGCAGTTTCTGTTATCTGTTTCTGAATGTTTTGGGGAGTCCTACGCGACATGCATAATGCTACCAGTATTTTTAACTGCAGTAGGGGATGATGCAGATTTGACATTTTTTCCTACTGCTATCCATTCAAGAATTATAGGTAACATTTTTTTCTCTGTGAATTTTTTTGTTACATAATTGCTTCATATTTGACTGTTCACTTGTAGGTTTGAGGCCAAGATCTGCTGTTGCTGATAGGCTTTCTGCAATGTGTGTCTTACCGCTTCTGCTGGCTGGTGTTTTGAGTGCTCCTGGAAAACATGAACAGCTAGCAGGATATTTAAGGAAGCTGCTACTAGAAGATAATTCCATGGAAAATCGATCAACCAAGCACACTCCTGAGATTATTAATGCTATCCGCTTCATTTGGTTTGATTAGCACCACAAACATTTTTAAAATTTAACGTATTTTTGTCCAATATTCATTACGAGCTTTCTTTATGATGCAGCACATATGAAGAAAACCATGGCATGGTATTTAATATATTATGGGAAATGGTGGTCAGCTCTAACATGAGCATGAAAATAAATGCTGCCCATCTGCTGAAAGTTATTGTAAGAGTGCTGCTTTATTAGTTTCGAGATGCATCTCATACAAATGCCAAAACTAAGATAGCTTCTTAATTAATAGGTTCCATATATTGATGCAAAGGCTGCTTCAACTCATGTTTTGCCTGCACTAGTTACTCTTGGATCTGATCAAAACCTGAATGTTAAGTATGCCAGCATAGATGCATTTGGTGCAGTGGCTCAGCACTTCAAAAATGAGATGGTATCTGCTACTAGTATTTACTCCTTGTTGTTTGTTGAAGTTATGATGTTAATGCAGTCTTCATTTCAAATTCCTGATCAAATAAAATATCTTCCAGATTGTTGACAAGATACGTGTTCAAATGGATGCTTTTCTTGAAGATGGTTCCCATGAAGCTACTATTGCTGTTATTCGTGCGTTGGTGATTGCCGTACCGCATACAATAGAAAGACTTAGAGATTATATCCTTAACTTTATTTCTGGAAAAAAATGTTTGGAGAAGTAATTAATGTCCCGACATTTTTGTGTCTCATTTTTCTAGTCATTTTGTATGTTATGTTGGCTTTCAAGGTCTCTGAAATAGTGTTTTTGTTTCTTTAACTTGACATACATCTTTTGTCCAAGATTTTCCAACTTACAGCAATGCCAAATGCAACAAAAGATTTAATGCGACGACGAGAGCGAACTGATGCATTCTGTGAGGCAATCCGTGCTCTGGATGCTACAGGTTTGCCATTTAAAAATTATATCTGGCATGCTTAAATTCTTTTGAGCTATTTCTTTGGTGTTCATGTCAAGGTTTGATTGATAGCATTAATGCTTTGGACTTGTGCCAGATAACCATGAACGTCCAGTGTTCTGTTGTCATAAGATTAAAATAAAATTATTCATGGAAATATGTAATCTATCCATGCATCTAACAGTTTTGTAGTTTTTTCGCAGCCCAATTTGTAACTGTAATGCATGGATCTTTCTAGCCTTCTGTGCTGTGTCTAATCTGCTGTGTTTAATCTAATTAATTGAATTCCAAACCACACTTTTATTCATTTTTTGAAGTCTACATTTTTCTAATAGAAAATATTATCAGATAGGAAAGTTATGTTATACAAAGAAATCATAGACATCCTGCAGAAAATGTTATTATAATTTGTATCCATTATCTATCCTTTTTGCATCATTGTTAATTAAAATTCACATTTTTTTCAGTCATTCCTTCTGGTTCTATGATGACAAATCATTTGTAATTTCAAT
The DNA here is from genome assembly GCA_030408175.1 of Trifolium repens. Classification (NCBI taxonomy): domain Eukaryota; kingdom Viridiplantae; phylum Streptophyta; class Magnoliopsida; order Fabales; family Fabaceae; genus Trifolium; species Trifolium repens. The sequence continues at coordinate 19,762,586 of CP125849.1, forward strand.
TTTATTTTATGCACCACTAGTACCCTAGGGCCTAGAGTCTACAATAGTTTACATGTTTTAATTTCACGGACACTTGATGTGTTCAAATTTCTTTTTTCCCTCGAGTATTTTTAATTCTCAGCTTCTCTTCTTTTAGATCTTCCTGCAAATAGTATTCGGGAGTTCTTCCTGCCTGCTATACAGAACCTCTTGAAAGACTTGGATGCACTTGATCCAGCTCACAAAGAAGCACTTGAAATTATTATGAAGGAAAGATCAGGGGGGACTTTTGAGACTATTAGCAAGGTAATGGGTGCTCATCTCGGGCTTCCATCATCAGTTAGCAACTTCTTTGGTGAGGGTGGGTTGCTCGGGAAGAAAGAAGCCATGGAGCCACCAACAGAGGCAGTTGTCTCTCCCAAGTCTGCCACTCCATCACCATCAGAGGACACTAGATTCAGACGCATCATGATGGGAAATTTCAGCGATATGCTTCGCGGTAAAGCAAAAGCCCAAGAGGATGGTCAGAACCAATAAGATGCATTCACCCCTAGCAATTTTCTGCTTGAGCTGTTACATCAGGTGAATGTCATTGTTTCCTATATGTACAACCAAGACTTGTGATACTTTTACAGTGTTGTTTCTGAGATAGAAATAGAATATGAAAATATAAATAAATAACTAGTTTATTGCAGTTTTTGACATTTTTTTTTGTATTTTTGGTGCCAAATTGGTGGTTGTGATCTAATAGGCCCTGTGTTTCAGGGACAGGAAATACATTTGAGTTGAGAGCACATAATATATGTGAATTGTTCATTAAATTATCACCTGCTCTATGCTTTGTGTTTTAATCACTTTTTATGGTTTGGGATGTTTTAGAAATGACACCAAACCTATTTGACTGAAACCCAACAGTAGAATCCAAACAAAAGGTGGGTTTAACGTTACACCAAACCCGTATTGGTGTGGCAGACAGAGTCCTTAAGTTTTTACCTGAGTTTTGCTGTTTAGTTCTCCATAATAATATATTTGCAAACAGTGGACATATGAGTGAAATATTCTCCATTGTTTTTAGGGGGGTGGCCATGGGTTCAAGTAAATTGATATCCCGATTTTCAATGTGAACATTTGCTGGCTCAAATAATTGGTTTTTATTTGGTCTGTATTTTTTCTTTTACCCATTATATGGTTGATTCAGCTAGTGATTTTAAACAAACAATATAGATGGACTGAATCAAACCAATGTCACTTAGTTAACCTTTATAATCACATTGAGTTTGACGAAATCAAAGTGGCACATTTATCGTTGAAGTTTTGAAGTGTAATATTTGTCAAAATTATGATAACATAGTGATTTTATCAAACTCACTGTGAATTCAAATATGCAATTATTATTATTATTATTATTATTATTATTATTATTATTATTATTATTATTATTATTATTATTATTATTATTATTCAATTGCAGTTTGGCCTTGAGAAGACCTGTGAATGAGAATAGTAATATTAAATCAGTTTCAGAAATTTGATGCATGTGTTGTAGAAAAAAATTGGAAATTATTCACACCCTAATAAAACCTAGTTACACCCAATTTTCATTAAAATTAAATTATAATACTAAAATTGTCCTTTATTTAATTTTTTAAAAAAACTGTTTTTCATCTTTTTATGCTTTTGCTTCATGCCTCTCTCTCTCTCTCTCTCCCTCCCTCTCTCTCTCTCTCTCTCTCAAACCCCATTAATGTGTTCTCTCTCACAAACTCACAAATTCCACTGATGTGTCATTAATCACAATGAAATATACTCTCTCTATTTCTTTTTATAAGAGACAATTGACTTTTTAGATTCATTTAATAATGAATGTATTTAAGCTATAATATAGACCAAATACATAAATTATTGAATGAATCTAAAAAGTGAATAGTTTCTTATAAAAAGGAACGGAGGGAGTAGAATTTTGACATATTCTGTTAAGACTTTATTGCATAGATAGTAAATTTATATTTTTTTCAATTCTAGGGCATTCTCTTTTTCCTGCGATTTTATGTTTGCCTGTGATTTCAATCGTTAGTAAATGTAATTTAGGTTAAATGTTTAGGTGAACTGCTAATGTAACATAAGATCACGTACCTGTAAAACAGACTTCAAATCGTACGTAAATAAAATTTATATAACCTCAGTAAACTCCGTTTACGTAACTGTAAACTCAGTTCACACTTACATTCGGTTTAAGAGATTTACGTTAATTCAGTTTACATGAACTTAAATAAACTCAATTGACAATCGAAGTGGACAGAAGAATATTCTTGATCGTTACGACCTTAATTCTTTCTTTATATAAAGTATGCCAAAATGCTACCAGGGTTCAACCATCTACAACAATCATCTACATCACCAACCAAATTCCTATCACAATGACTTTCACCACCTTATCATCTAGATTTCAGGTCTGAAGAGAATCAATTCGAAAAATAAAGTTTATTTTCAAACTATATTAAAAAATATAGAATACTAATTAACTAATATTCTTAATTAATGTATAAATTTAATTATATCAAGACTCGATCGAGCAAGTATAATTTTTTTTAAAATACGGATATCCTCTGCGCGCAACTGCAGAAACTAATCTATCGGGTCTTGTAGCACTCAAATGAATGACAAAACTTCTCTAAGAATTTTAACACAGCTGCATGGCCAAGCCAAGGATTGAACTGAGGACCTAAATTAAACCATAAAAGACCTGCGTCATCTCGTCTAAATATTTTGGGTAAGTTGCATTTTATTTTACTCATGGTTGTTAAAGCCACACCAGTTATAATTGCTACTAGTTAAAACACTAAAATGACACATAAGATGGCCATGGTATAATATAAGTAGTAAATGTTGAACCAAAATAAAATAAAATAAGTAGTAGATGTTTGAATTTGGTAACCAATTAGAGTGGTTGATGTGTATTAAAAAGGTATATCTTGAAAGAGATAAACATTTTCAATGGATCTATATTGTTTTCCTATGCCTATATGATTCGGTTTTTATGATACGGTTTTTATAATAATAATCCATTAATATGATTGATATCATTGTGTAAATACTTACAAATTTGAAAATCTACATTTAAAAAATCGACTTTTTTATTGTTGCTGAAATTAAAGAGTGAGATTTCATTTTTTTTTTAATGTAATTAATACATTAATGGTCAAATGAAGGAGAATAGATGGTTAGTAAAACCCGTAAAAAAAATGGTTGGTAAAAAAAGAAGAGATATTATTGTAAGCATGCCATGTAATATGAGAGAAGAAATAAAATCGGTGCCTTTTATTAGTACTTTCTTTAATTTCAATTATTAACAAATATTAATTTTTCAGATTTATTGAATAACAGATCATACATTAGTCAATGACGCATAACTTATTACTACTCATTTCTATAAACAACCAACATTGCCATGCTAATTTTCTACGACTATAAATACTTAGCCAATTAATCAAATACAATTCACTCTCAAGTTTTGAAATTACTAGCTAATTAGAGATCAAGTAGTGAAGATGATGAAGATGAAAGTTGTGTGTGCAATGTTGCTTGTGGTAGTCCTTATGGTTGAAGTGGCTACCATTGTTGAGGCTGTGAACTGTAACCCACTAGAATTGAGCCCATGTCTAGGGGCAATTACGTCAAATTCTCCACCTTCTCCTGAATGTTGCAACAAATTGAAGGAGCAAATACCATGCTTATGTGGATATATAAAAAATCCTGCTTTGAGCCCATATGTTAATTCTCCTGGTTCTAGAAGGGTTGCTAGTTCTTGTGGTGTTGCCATCCCAATATGTTAAATTCAAATTAATTAAAACTATATGCACCCTTTTGCTATTTATGTATGATCCATCCACGAGGTATCTTATTTTACAAATTGTGTCCCTTATATAAGTTTGTAAGGTAGTATCATCTTTAGATAATTACTTTATTATAAGATAACAAATTTGATCTCTCTATATTGTGTATACAATATATGTGATGTATTTTGGCTTTGAACTTTTTATTTTGACGCAATTTGGTTTGGAATTTGTGATCTGTACCTAAGAACGATAAGAAATAAAAAACTGATGGTGTTATTATTATTATTATTATATAGTCATTGGTATTTGTTTTCTCGAATAAAAAAGCAAAATTATTATTTTCTTGACGGGAATAAAAAAGCAAAATTATTGTATTTGTTTCTTAACCTTATTCTTTGGTCAAGTAGTTTAGAAATTCCACCTTTAAGTGGATCCATGAGATAATCGGAGTTCGAACTCAGACCTTATATCTATATAATGCAATATCTATACCAACTGAGTTAAACTCACGAGAAATTTCTTAACTTAATTTCAAGTAATAATTTAATTCTTTAATTTTTTTTGTGATATTTCGTTAGATCACATGACATTATCGTCATTTGGTGACAGCATATTGTATTGCTAGATGCCTACCGACAGGGGTGGATCCACCCTAGGTTGAGGGTGTGGACTTGCATCCACTGGATTTGTAAAACCTCCACATATAAGTATTAGGAGTGATCGCGGTGCAGTTTGGTTCGGTTTTGAGTATAAAAGTCATCCTAACCGCGAAATAAATATGTATGCGGTTCGGTTTTGTTCGATTGATTTTTAAAAAGTCATCCAAACTAAACCAAACCAATGCAGTTAGGGTTGGTTCGATTTATACGGTTTATCGCGATATAAAAAAAATAACAATATTACCAACTTGTTACAAAATAAACATAGAAAATTTTAATTTATTTTATTATTTACATGATATAATATGCATATACATAAGAAATTATTTTTAATATCAACAATATAGTTCTAAATCGTGTGAAATGATATGTTTCGACAACCTACTATATATTTTATGGACTCAATTAATTAGGTTGAGCTTGTTTAGTTGGACTAGGTAATAGGTTGATTGCTACTAGTTGATAGAGTTAAGTTAAGTATTGCGGTTTGGTTTGGTTTTTTGAAATGAAAACCGCAAACCAAACCAAACAATACGGTTTAGAAGAAAAATGATCCGTGTGATTTATACTAAATGCGATTTTCAATTTAGATTGGTTCAGTTTGCGATTTTACTTTTAGATCGATTTGGATAGAATCATCCTAATAAATATGATTTTTTACATGTTGATCACCCTCACATTTTTTACTTTGCAGCTCTCAGCCACTCATCTCTCTCACATCACATGAGATTGACCAATAGCCACTTTGTTTTTCTCGTACAAAATTGCCTCCACTATATATTGCTTTTCCTCAAATGATATTTCATTCGATCACTAATATAAGCAAAATAGTAGTATTATTTTTTAAATTCATTCAAAAATTAATATATATATACATCAGATTTCCAATAATCTTAAAAACTATTTTTTTTATTATAATAATAACCGATGAGAATAACATGCTAACATTATGTTACTTTATACTATTTTCTTTTGCCAATGCTAACATTATGTTACTTTATACTATTTTCTTTTGCCATTTACAAATGAAGATTACGGTGGACGGTGGACCAACTTCACAAGTGGTCTGCCTTGGATAAGGGATTGACACTATTATAACGAATACAAATTTTATAAAATTCACTGTTGGATTAAAAGTTTGTATCATATAGATCATCCATAAAAAAAATTAGAAAAATTGAAAATCATTTGATATGTTATGGAGATCTATCGAGGTTAACAGTATTTAATAAAAACTCATAAACCGTTAATTTTAAAAGAACTCAATAATATATTAAATGATTTTCAATTTTTCTAAAAACATTTATGCATGATATATGATATAAATTTTCAATCCAACAGTAGATTTTGTGAAATTCGTATTCGTTATAAAATTATTCATGACTGGTCGATTATGGACTCGAAAAAATTGTCCATATTAGAATTTGCCTAAAAATAAAATGACATAACATTACACTTCTTTGTTTGCATGTCTTAAAATAAAATATAATATATCTATAATTAAGGAGCAAAATTGTCAAATGTAATTGCCTTTTCATATTTCAATTGTCAAGATCTTTCACATTATTTCTCATGTTTTTTAAACACCACAATCTTATGTTCAACTTATTTTAACAACGAGAATCAAATTTGTTGACGAAAAATATTTGGAAACCATTAATTGGAGAAATTATTTAGAGGACTAATAACAAAATATGATATATATATATATATATATATATATATATATATATATATATATATATATATATATTCACCAACAATTTATTTAAAGCCACTTTTTTATAATATTTGAAATATAGTTGTAAAAAATATTATAAAATTTAAAAGTGAAGCAACACTGTATAGACAAAGATATTTTGATGTACTTTTATGAGAAATAAAATAAAAAATATGTGGGATCAAAAGTCACACACATAAAACATATATATAAGAGATTAAATAAAAAGGTAAGATTTATTTATAAATTAATGAGTGCGACTTATTTGTAATTAATACTTCCTCCGGTTCTAATTATAAGAACAAATCTACTTTTTAGATTTATGGAATGTTTCATGTATTTGGTTCATAATATGATATGAACCAAATACATGAAACATTCCATAAATCTAAAAAATAAATTTCTTCTTATAATTAGGACTAGATAGAGTATAATAAGTGGGACTTACTATTTAAATTTCAAGATTAGAAACGTGGTACACCCTAAGGTATAATGATTTTAAGTAAAATGTAACATCCCGATTTTCAAAAACTAAAAAGGGGCGTTATTTTTTTATTTTTTTTTTAAACAAAACAGAGCGCGCATACAAATTGTGACGAGCCGACATTAACCATACAAAGGAACTGAATATATATTAGTACAACCCAAACATCGACATAGTACTAATCATACATAAAGGTGTTTCAGAGAAGCAAAGTGTGTACCTGAATATTTACAAACCAAAAGACAACAGTCTAAACCAAATTATAAATACTCAGAACAGTCATCCAAAAGAGTCAGAATACTACGCCTAACCAAAAGCACGATGTACAAGACACACCGACACACAACCAAACTAGGTCCACCACGCCACTCGATCACTGAGGGCCCAAGACCCCACACCCATCCTCACGACCCACGGTCTCAGACGGGAAACCATCGTCTAGGTGGGGATAACCCGTTCATGTTTCATTGTAAGGGTCACCACACGTATACATATACATATAATACACACCAAACACACATACCAAAAACACAATATGAAACACACATATACCAAAATACGGAAAACAAATAACCATTTAGCATTTCCTTCTCAACAAGCATAGCATGAATAAATGCGCACATAGCCTACCAATGCAGACTCTACAATGATTGTGATCACCCTACCCGGGACTGTTTCACATGCATGAATTCCGGAATTTAACCTCTCCGCAGAGAGTTGTAGGTCCAACCCCTACTAAACCCCGTAGGGCAGGTGAAGCCACACAGACTATAACACCAAGGTGAAGCCACACAGACTCTAACACCCGGTGCTTAGGTGAAGCCACACAGACTCTAACACCCGTACACGCAACTATGAAATGCATGAGCATATTTTATATTTCAGCATATATAGGGCAGTCACACAGACAAATCCCTGGTGAAGTCACACAGACACACACCCGTGTAGTCTCCACTGACATACACGTTCCATACATGCTCATGCAACAATCAATATACATACACATATGTAATCATCCCTATATACCAATACATATATTCGCAAATCATATGTAAAGCATACACATGTAATTTAAACACGTTCTCGTCTCGAGAATACATCACACATACATGTCAAGCACTCAAAACACACCACAAACAAAGCATACACACATGCTATCAACGGGAATAATACAAAAAGAAAGGTGCCCTTACCTCAGCAAGCATTCCAACACGCACAACTTACATTACGCGAGCAATAACCGTCCCTCTCGACGAAAACTCCAATTCGGCTAATCCTCTTAAACTTTTACAAAACATAACTTATCTAAGTTAATACCACATTCTAATTGGTTACTCAAATAAGTCCTAGATCGGCTACTAATGGATCAAGACCTATGGTTGTTCCCTCACAACTAAATAGGCTCAAATCCACTATTCACGCTACCTAAAATTTAAGCAGCGTAATGTCAATAAAATACTCCTCGTGTATCCTATCGAAACGAAACTTGCTCTCAAAAATCTAGAGGGGTTTAAGGCACTTTCTAACACTCTCACTTAGTGATTCCAAGTTCTTCCCATGGTGATCAAAATTCCACGAAGTTAATTGCATTATTTTCGCTATACGAAAATATTTTCGTTTCAAAACAAACTAGGAAACACTTTTGTTTCCAACCCCAAAGTAAACAATTTCACACAACAAAATCATTTGAAAACAAACCAAAACTCTTCAAAAAAAAATCAAAGAAAATTAAAGTTTTCTTGCATCGCAAGCTACAAGTTTTTTTTTAACTAAAAATCCTATAGCCATTCCTTTTAAAAGCTATGATCATCCACCAATGCAATGATCAATTTCTCATCATTTTGGACTTAGAAAATTTTGAAATCTTATGGCCATATACCTATATATATGCCACGGCAAGAAAAAACAACAAACATACTATCACTCAAAATTTTCCATTTTCAAAAGCATAGTATCATTCAATTAGATCCCAAAATCATTTATCATACATCCATTTCCATAAAAAGCCTTAAAACAACTTCAACAACATAAACTCTAAACAAAATTTCAAGTTCAAGACACATAGAAATTTTTCTTATCAAACCCTAACAAGAATTTTCATGAAATTCTCATCCAACCATGGAAATCAAAATAACCAAGCCTAAGTGTACTAGTTAAGCTTTCATGAACACTTCTATGGAACAAAAACTAATTAAAACTAAATTCTAAGAAATTTCCTCTCAAGAACATAACGAACAAAATCTTAATCTATAAGGGATTGAATCAACAAAAGGAAGAAGTAGGCTAGTTACCTTAAGAGAAGATGATTCCTAGCAACTTCTATGATCCAACAAGAGCAAGATCCAAGCTTTTGGTGAAGGATTGAAATTTTTATGATGAAGGGAAAGATGGAATGGAGTTCACGGCTAAGAGAGAAGAAGAAGAGTCCATTTTGTGATATTTTCCAAGCCCACTACTTATAAAAGTCTTGCTAGTTTATGGCCATTGGATCAAATAGTGTTAATTTGCTAAGATTCAAATCTAGCCATTGGATCAATCCAAGTCTATCCTCACAAGATATTTTCTATGCTTCTAGAAGCCACCTCGCCTCACAGCTCTCGCGTTCGCTCGCAGACGAGTCGTACTTCGCTAACGGTCTAACTTGCGAAAAATAGAAAATCTATGAAGTAATAGTTCGCCGTAAACCATTTCTAAAAATTATCGCTAAACTTGATTCTCCGACTGAAATTTTTATCCTAAGCTCCCAAAAATATTCTGAATCCAGATTCTAACCCGCGCCGATATATAAAGTCTCTACTTAAAATTCAACGGAAAACAGGAACCGTAAAATTTCCAACAGCGGGTACAGTTTTCTACTCATTTTCCCAATAAACGGAGAAAGTCAAATTTCGAAATTCTAAAGACACAGGAACGTTCTCATAAATAAATAAAGACTAAGGAACAAAAGTCTGTGCATTTCCAGCACACGAGCACAAGACAGGCTCCATCTCAGCAGAAATGTTGTTATTACGACGATACTCACAAAAACACTTAACCAAAAACCCTAAATTTCTTAGCCATTACTTATATTCCTCACACAAAAGGTACCGTGGAATTACGGGTCTTACATTACTACCCTCCAAAAAGAAGTTTCGTCCTCGAAACTAAAGGTAAGAGCAACAACTCATCTAGTTATTACTATCATCAACACAATAAAATCTCGTAGGAATAGGTGTAGTCACACAGATGCTAACACCAGGTGAAGCAACACAGACGCTATCACCACCACACTGGCACGACCGTGCACATATCGCAACCCTCTACATAGTCGCACTGGTTCCAAACTCTAGACACAAAGCTAGACATCACACAACGAGTTCACTACTCAAAATCTAACCTCACTACGAAGGTTCACAACCTCTAGTCCTCAAAGATCCTAGGTCGACGCACGAAATTTCCAAAGTCACCTCTTACGCCTCCACGACATAGCCAATTCAAATAGGCCCACACGAAGTGGTGACTGCTACCCTCCAAAAAGAAACACCGAAAACTCTCAACCCCCTACCAAAGCTAGTAAAACTAGTCGATTCCAGTCAACATGATGTTGTCTATTATTAACAAGAGATCAAGGATGATCAATTCCTCAATTTGTCAATAGATAGCCGACAATCATGATGGTGGTTTAGACCATCTTCACCTAACTTTAATAATGCTCACTTCCACTTGTGCTCTAGGTCCTCCGAGGCACAAGGGTCCAACAATTCCTTCGTGGTTTTCTACAAGTTTCCTCGATTACTTACTACCTCAAACGCTTTCTACTTCGATCTCGTCGACGAGTCACAATACTCAAAACATAACACTTAAAATCTCATGCATCCACTCACGAAACGTCCACTGAGTATCAACCAACAGTAAGTACAATGCCACCATGGCAAGTACCACTCAAACCATTACATCCTAAAGACATTGTCATCTTAGTAGAAGAACTACACAACTTCGCCAATAACCATATATTCTTAATCTTCCCTTTAGTCTCATAAATATGTCGATCCGTATTTTCATATTCGAATCTCACTCTAATCACAGTCTCAATAATACCATCACAACATCCGGTTGGTGATTACAACTCCTCAAATTCTTGGCGCATGGCAACTATACCATTTACTTCTCTTGGACTTCCTTTATCCAAATCTCAAATTTCCAAAATCAATCTCTTATGCGTCCACATATTTTCCAAATTAATACTTAGTTTACTCTCGCATGCCTTAAATAAAAAAGTTTCTCCTCATTTACTGCCATCGTTGGCACACACCATCTTACATCAAATCCCCGTTACATTTCTGAACTCTCTTGAGTTTCTTTTCTCTTACCATTAAATTTTCTTTTCCTCACAAGAGCTCGTCACACTATTCATTCTTAATCGTTCCAACATCTTATCCTTAGTTTAAATTCCTACATCCAAAATATATCTAGAGGCATTTCTCACCTTGACTGACATAAGCCGCCTCTCCATGTGCTAGTTCTTAACATAACTACCCAACAACTATCTTTTTCACTTCATTCCTTCGTCCAATAATGATACGTTATTCTCCACCTCATCTTGACTTTCGAACTCTTATGTGGAATTCTCCAACATGCTTTCCACTTAATAATTTAATCGTTCGGATATCGACCATAACATTTCTTCCAATTTAAAACTCTCTTTCTCATTTCTATTCTTTTGTACTTTTATCCAAATATGTCAAGCTCCACTTTCATTGGCATACACTCTTCACGTGTTTCCAAACTCAACCTTAACTCCTTACGAGGTACATCACTGCAGTCCTTCTTACCATTCCTTTTAACTTTTCCAAGTTTACTCAATGAGGTTGTCAGCCTCCCCTTGCAATTCATATTACCTTTTCACTTCCTTGCTAAAGTACAACGTTAACCCTTCATTTGAGACTATCTTGTCGATGTTAAAACTCTACAAAACTCCAATCAGGTCCTCCTCAACTCTCTAGTAATTTGCAACTTCCAAGTTCAACAACCGCCTAAAGTTTGTTCCCAAACCACCATGACCAATAATTTGTTAAAATCCAAACAACATTTTTAATTCGCCGCACACAAACCAATTACTCTCGTTCCATATCAACTTGTTTCCAATCAAGCACACTATTCTCCGTTCAATCAAAAATCCTAATCATATCGTCGCAACTATCTAAAGTTATCGTAGTCTCCAATATCAATAGCCAACTTCACAAATACGTTCTCGTTACCCATCTTGACACATCACTTAACTAGCGGGATTCTTATTCATCTCTAACTTCCACTAAGGTGTCAACTATTGTACCTCTCATAATCAAATGCTCCAATTAATTAATTCCTCAAGTTCCTATTAAGTATCTCTTTATGCATAACTATCTCTAGTCTTATCCTCATCATGTCACTATAATTTACTTTCAAGTCAACATATCTTACTCATCCATCAAGCCATTGAATACTCATCTCAAATCATACTGCTAGACTTTTCAAGAACAGCTACCAACGCACAACGCTTCGCTATGATTTTAATACGTTTAATACCTAAATCAAACTCTTGAACCTATTCTTCAAGAACTCTAAATACTCGTCGTACCATCCATTTAATCCTAATATACAATAAAAGTCTTTTCAACTATCAACTTTCATTATCTTAGTACTCTTATTAACAGACTCTTTTTCTACTCATGCACGACATTTCTAGAAATTTTCCAAAAATTCTCGTCCATAACTTGAATTATTTAAAACTTGCCTACCTCAATCTTATGGTATCATAAATTCAAGCTGCTACTTAGTCCTTCAACCCTCTTGGTCGATCGAAATTGTTAACTTAAATGTTCATCCACACATGGTATCTACACAATTCCTAACTATTCTCTTCAAACTACTCAATAGTTCTTGACTAATCCCTAAGAATAACTTAATATGTTTACTTTCTCTTAGGATTTACCTGCCAATAATTAACAATTCTAGCTTACACTGCTACAACTCTCTAGGTATTTCCATACTATACACCTCTAGCATCACATATTAATGATATGCAACTCACTTTCCAAGGTTGAACTCCTCGTTCTTTACCTTAATATCTCTCCAAATCCACCTTCATCCAACAATCAATTACCTTTCATCTTGTCTCATATCAACATTTATACTTACTATCTCTTGAACTACGTATAGATTGCCACTTATTCACGTGATATTTGGTCTCCTACCTCAATCATCACGAGATTCATCCTTACAAATCTTAGTTTCGAATCTAATTCATATCGCACACTTAAATTAAATTCTTAAGTTATCCATCATTCGCATAAATGTCGTCTAACACCACCATGTTTCCTCACTCTGGATGTACAACGTCCTTTAATTCCAATTCAAGTTGCCTCAATTATTATCCAATCGTCGCAATTAAATCCAACTGACATCTCTGTGTGTTCCACCATTCCACAGTGGCTGCATCTTCTTGATAACCGAATGACTTCATCAGTTTTTTCCCTATCTCATCAGAATGGATATCTGATATCATCTTCAAATGATCATCCCAATTCGATCCTTACTTGAAATCCTTTATCAGTACGACGCTCACTCGTCCATACTCAGCACCTCCGAGTGACAACGACCAATGCTACTTCCAATTCATTATATTAATACCAAGAATCCCTTGTAGTTCTTATTCGCCTCAAGTCCATCCTCCTCAGACCACTCCGTCTAAGGAATTCAAAGACACTGGTCGACCAAATTCGACCAATGCTCGGGGGTTTCAACTATTCTACTTACCGAAGCATCGCTCCCGATAGTACTTCAGTAAGAAACAATCCAGTGCCTAAGCATCTCTCATGCTAGACTCAAGAAAAACAAACACATAACCCACAACACAACACAAATCTGATCGCTAGAACTAACACAACTCAAGCTATATTCTGACTGACTTTGGACTGACAACTCTATGACACACTTTCCCTTTGATGATCTAAAGCCGGGCTCTGATACCACAATGTAACACCCCGATTTTCAAAGACTAAAAAGGGGCGTTATTTATTTATTTTTTTTAAACAAAACAGAGCGCGCATACAAATTGTGACGAGCCGACATTAACCATACAAAGGAACTGAATATATATTAGTACAACCCAAACATCGAAATAGTACTAATCATACATAAAGGTGCTTCAGAGAAGCAAAGTGTGTACCTGAATATTTACAAACCAAAAGACAACAGTCTAAACCAAATTATAAATACTCAGAATACAGTTATCCAAAAGAGTCAGAATACTACGCCTAACCAAAAGCACGATGTACAAGACACACCGGCACACAACCAAACTAGGTCCACTACGCCACTCGATCACTGAGGGCCCAAGACGCCACACCCATCCTCACGACCCACGGTCTCAGACGGGAAACCATCGTCTAGGTGGGGATAACCCGTTCATGTTTCATTGTAAGGGTCACCACACGTATACATATACATATAATACACACCAAACACACATACCAAAAACACAATATGAAACACACATATACCAAAATACGGAAAGCAAATAACCATTTAGCATTTCCTTCTCAACAAGCATAGCATGAATAAATGCGCACATAGCCTACCAATGCAGACTCTACAATGATTGTGATCACCCTACCCGGGACTGTTTCACATGCATGAATTCCGGAATTTAACCTCTCCGCAGAGAGTTGTAGGTCCAACCCCTACTAAACCCCGTAGGGCAGGTGAAGCCACACAGACTATAACACCAAGGTGAAGCCACACAGACTCTAACACCAACTCAATAAAATCCCGCAGGATTAGGTGAAGCCACACAGACTCTAACACCCGGTGCTTAGGTGAAGCCACACAGACTCTAACACCCGTACACGCAACAATGAAATGCATGAGCATATTTTATATTTCAGCATATATAGGGCAGTCACACAGACAAATCCCTGGTGAAGTCACACAGACACACACCCGTGTAGTCTCCACTGACATACACGTTCCATACATGCTCATTCAACAATCAATATACATACACATATGTAATCATCCCCATATACCAATACATATATTCGCAAATCATATGTAAAGCATACACATGTAATTTAAACACGTTCTCGTCTCGAGAATACATCACACATACATGTCAAGCACTCAAAACACACCACAAACAAAGCATACACACATGCTATCAACGGGAATAATACAAAAAGAAAGGTGCCCTTACCTCAGCAAGCATTCCAACACGCACAACTTACATTACGCGAGCAATAACCGTCCCTCTCGATGAAAACTCCAATTCGGCTAATCCTCTTAACCTTTTACAAAACATAACTTATCTAAGTTAATACCACATTCTAATTGGTTACTCAAATAAGTCCTAGATCGGCTACTAATGGATCAAGACCTATGGTTGTTCCCTCACAACTAAATAGGCTCAAATCCACTATTCACGCTACCTAAAATTTAAGCAGCGTAATGTCAATAAAATACTCCTCGTGTATCCTATCGAAACGAAACTTGCTCTCAAAAATCTAGAGGGGTTTAAGGCACTTTCTAACACCCTCACTTAGTGATTCCAAGTTCTTCCCGTGATCAAAATTCCACGAAGTTAATTGCATTATTTTCGCTATACGAAAATATTTTCGTTTCAAAACAAACTAGGAAACACTTTTGTTTCCAACCCCAAAGTAAACAATTTCACACAACAAAATCATTTGAAAACAAACCAAAACTCTTCAAAAAAAAACAAAGAAAATTAAAGTTTTCTTGCATCGCAAGCTACAAGTTTTTTTTTAACTAAAAATCCTATAGCCATTCCTTTTAAAAGCTATGATCATCCACCAATGCAATGATCAATTTCTCATCATTTTGGACTTAGAAAATTTTGAAATCTTATGGCCATATACCTATATATATGCCACGGCAAGAAAAAACAACAAACATACTATCACTCAAAATTTTCCATTTTCAAAAGCATAGTATCATTCAATTAGATCCCAAAATCATTTATCATACATCCATTTCCATAAAAAGCCTTAAAACAACTTCAACAACATAAACTCTAAACAAAATTTCAAGTTCAAGACACATAGAAATTTTTCTTATCAAACCCTAACAAGAATTTTCATGAAATTCTCATCCAACCATGGAAATCAAAATAACCAAGCCTAAGTGTACTAGTTAAGCTTTCATGAACACTTCTATGGAACAAAAACTAATTAAAACTAAATTCTAAGAAATTTCCTCTCAAGAACATAACGAACAAAATCTTAATCTATAAGGGATTGAATCAACAAAAGGAAGAAGTAGGCTAGTTACCTTAAGAGAAGATGATTCCTAGCAACTTCTATGATCCAACAAGAGCAAGATCCAAGCTTTTGGTGAAGGATTGAAATTTTTATGATGAAGGGAAAGATGGAATGGAGTTCACGGCTAAGAGAGAAGAAGAAGAGTCCATTTTGTGATATTTTCCAAGTCCACTACTTATAAAAGTCTTGCTAGTTTATGGCCATTGGATCAAATAGTGTTAATTTGCTAAGATTCAAATCTAGCCATTGGATCAATCCAAGTCTATCCTCACAAGATATTTTCTATGCTTCTAGAAGCCACCTCGCCTCACAGCTCTCGCGTTCGCTCACAGACGAGTCGTACTTCGCTAACGGTCTAACTTGCGAAAAATAGAAAATCTACGAAGTAATAGTTCGCCGTAAACCATTTCTAAAAATTATCGCTAAACTTGATTCTCCGACTGAAATTTTTATCCTAAGCTCCCAAAAATATTCTGAATCCAGATTCTAACTCGCGCCGATATATAAAGTCGCTACTTAAAATTCGACGGAAAACAGGAACCGTAAAATTTCCGACAGCGGGTACAGTTTTCTACTCGTTTTACCAATAAACGGAGAAAGTCAAATTTCGAAATTCTGAAGACACAGGAACGTTCTCATAAATAAATAAAGACTAAGGAACAAAAGTCTGTGCATTTCCAGCACACGAGCACAAGACAGGCTCCATCTCAGCAGAAATGTTGTTATTACGACGATACTCACAAAAACACTTAACCAAAAACCCTAAATTTCTTAGCCATTACTTATATTCCTCACACAAAAGGTACCGTGGAATTACGGGTTTTACATAAAACACGGTACACCATAAGATATATTGCGAATGAGTGAGTCTATAAATAAAACTCAATAGAGTATCTATAGTGATCATAAAATTTCAGAAATCCTAGCCGCTCTCTAAATCTTATTATATCAAAAGCTCCGCTAATCATTAGAGAAATTATGTTTATGAGGATGAGTAGACATCGCATGCACTTGCTTATCTCATGATCGATCGAAATATTTTTGACACCTCCTCGATGCTTCAAGAAATAAACACATTAATACTCAAAAGTCCATAGTTACAATTTATTCCGTTATAAAATATGATATTAAAAGAGTTTTAATAACCATACTCTAGAAAATCAAACATTAAGAACTAAATTGAATTTTAAACAAAGTCTTGATCGGTCCATCCATATTTTCACATCTAAACCCCTACAAACAAAGTGACTCGTAGTCGTAGTTCTAATTAAACCGTAAAAAAGAAGGGCATATGTTAATAGATATATATTAAACATCTAAGGAGCATGCCCCTTAAATTGTGTTATGCCTAAAAACATGATCTTCAATAAGATTAACTACCGTAAAACTGAGATATGCGGCGGGTTCACACGAAACATGCCTTAACTTTAATAATATAAATTTTATTTTTAAATAATATGATTTTGTGATCAAGTAGTTTAATTGTTAAAATTCATATTTTAAAGTGAATAAGTGAGTGTATAAGAATTTTAGTTAAAAAAAGATGAGTGTATCAGAATTCAAACTTCATCCTTGTATATTACACGTGTAATACTCCCTCCGTTCCTTTTTATAAAAAGCAAAAGTGAAATTTTTTTGTTCATTTTTATAAGAAACTTTGATTAATTTTCAAATGTTTTAAATGTTGAATTTCATTTTTGCCCTAATTTATTATGAAAGAAAATATTAAAAATAAGCAGGTTAATTGAATTTAGAGTAATTAAATAGGGGTATAGATGGAATAAATTTAATTTTATAAGAGTATTAAATGAAAAGAATTATTTACAATGTATTTTCTTGGTATGTGTAATTTTTTCAAACTGTTTCTTATAAAAAGGAACGGAAGGAGTATCTCTACCAACCAAATTATGATTACGAGAATTTTAATAATCATTTTATTATTATGAAACAAACTACTTTCTTCGGACTAAGGCGCCGTACTCCCTTTCGAAAGAAAGTAATTACTTCATGCGAAACTATAGATGGCGGCCTTTGACTTAAGTATGAAAAATAAAGTTTATCGTTAAACTATATTAAAAAATATAGAATATAATTAAGTAATATTCTTAATTAATATATAAATATAATTAAAATGTGAAACAGTGTCTCAGTACACTAGGTAAAAGCATATTAAAAAAGAAAATACTAAATAATATATTAAAAATGTGAAAAGTTATTTTCTTAATATTAATTTTTTCTTTAAATTCTTTTGTGTATATTTAACAAATGCTTCGAAGACACCATGAGCTTGTTTGAATTGACTTATTTTTGAGCATATGCGAAATAACTTATGCATATAAATAAGTTGTTATATACTACTCCCTCCGGTCCTAATTATAAGAACAAATCTACTTTTTAGATTCATGGAATGTTTGATGTATTTGGTTCATATTATGGACCAAATACATGAAACATTCTATGAATCTAAAAAGTAAATTTCTTCTCATAATTAGAACTAGATGGAGTATTATAAGAATTTTAAGGTAGTTTATGATAATACAACTTATAAAATACAATTTTTATTGATAAAACTTATAAATTAACATAAAAATTTATATATTTGCATAAACTAAAAAATAAGTTAAATCCAAACAAACTCTATATAGAATGACCCTAAAAATTATTTTATGGTAGTTGTGGTTGTCAAAGCCACTAGTTATAGTTGGCACCCGCACAAGTTAAAAAATACAATGACACATAATATATATATATACCGACGTGGTATAACATAAGTAGTAGATGTTTGAATTTCGTAACCAATCAGAGTGATTGGTGTATCCAAAAAGTACATCTTAAAACAGATAAACCTTTTTATTGGATCTAAGATTGGAAGGATTAGTCTTTACATTTGTGTAGCTAGACACTACCTTAGTTTAAATCTTTTTACCACAAATCGTAGTTGTATTAAACTATTAATGCATTAATAAGTGCACCTCAACGACCATTTCTTGGTGGGGACGATGTAAATGACACATAACTTACCACTCAAATTAAGGCGCAATAAATATTCATTGAGTTGAGCACCTAACCAAACCCACTACTCTCCACTTATATAAACAACCATCATAGCCATGTTAATTTTCTCTGCCTATAAATACTTAGCCAATTAATCAAATAAAATTCACTCTCAAATTTGTGCAATTAGAGATTAAGTAGTGAGAATGATGAAGATGAAAGTTGTGTGTGCAATGTTGCTTGTGGTAGTCCTTATGGTTGAAGTGGCTACCATTGCTGAGGCTGTGACATGTAGCCCACTACAATTGAGCCCATGTCTAGGGGCATTTACGTCAAATTCTCAACCTTCTGCTGATTGTTGCAACAAATTGAGAGAGCAAAAACCATGCTTATGTCAATATGTTAGAAACCCAAATTTGAGGCAATATGTTAATTCTCCTAATGCTAGAAAGGTTGCTAGTTCTTGTGGTGTTACCATTCCAAATTGTTAATTTCAAAATTAATCAAAACCATGCACTCCATTGAGAGATATTTATGATGATCCATCCATGAGGTATTATATTTTCACAAATTACAAGTTTATAATTAAGGTAGTATTATCTTTGGATAATTAAGTTATTATAAGATAAACAAAGCTTGATCTCTATATATTGTGTGTACAATATATATGCGATGTATTGTGGCTTGAAACTTGTGATCTGTATTTAAGAATGATAAATAAAAAAGTGATGGTTGTATTATTATATATTATTCAGTTATATTTATTATTTCGAACAAATTAATTCTGATATTTATTTTATATGATTGAGTACATGTTTGTGTAGAAGAATTTTTATTCAAATAATTAAACGATTAAATAATAAGCGGATGTACATGATTTAAATCTCGATCCTTATATATTACATGCAATATTATTCCTACTTATGCTCATGGGGACTGTGTTGAATAATTTTTAACTGATGATTAGCTAATACAGTGTCCTGTTAAAAAAATAAATTATAAAGTTAGCATATTTAACAGTTTCGGTTCTTCTTGGTGACCGATTGTAGCAAATTAACATATAACTCTTATATTTTATGAGTGTATTTAATATAAACCTCTCAAAAATAATTTAATCGTAAAATTTGACCATTTAATATAAATTTTATAATATTAAAATTGAAGAATAATAATAATTATTTTTATTAAAATTTACTATAAACAGTAGAGTTCACCTTTAAACTGATTTGAGACCGGATTCTCTCCCATGACAGGAGAGTCCAATTAAATCTGAACCACTTATTTATTTTTTTCTACAGCAAATTGATCATTAAAAAAAATTGAAGGGTGTGGATTGCAACTGTTCCCCTCCCATGAAAGTTTCACTGGAGACAATCCGGTCTATATTAGAGACAATATATAAATTATATATAGGAAGGGAGAGAAGGGTGTACATGTGAAATACCGGACATCTGTAGTAATATGATTCATGTGATGGTGATGTAGGACTATTTTTGGTCATGATGTCGACAATTGCCTATTTATTTTTTAGTATCAAGATGTTGACAATTGACTAGGAGTATTTGGTCGTCACGATGTTCGGGTCCCATAGCTATTTAAAATTAATTTTTTAAATAAATCTCAGTTTGATATAAATAAAAATAAAAGAATAAGATTTCAATTATTTAGAAAATTAATCTTGATAATTTCAATAACTCGTGAATTATTTATACAGGAAATCACATTTTATACCGAAAAAGTGAGGGTGATCACCATGGTATTGGAAGAGTTGACGACATATAACTCTCTTTTAGAGAAAAAAATTTGGGGACAATTTAAGAATAATATCTCAATTATTTAGAAAATTAATCTTCATAATTTCAAAAACACTTGGTACATATTTTTCAAAAAAAAAAACACTTACATAATTGAATTCAAATAGAATTTGGAAGTTTCTACTAGGACCGGAAAAGATTCAAATTTAGGATAGGATAATTATTAATTTTTTATAAGAAATTATTCACGAAGAAAAACAAAACTATTCAGGATAGAATAATTAATAATTAAAATAAAGAAGTAGGGATAGAATGTGCATTATTTATTTAAGGCTAAATTATACTTTAAGTTCCTTAACTTATTTTTTAGTTTTATTTTAGTCCCCTAACTAATTTTTGTTCCATTTTAGTCCCTTAAATATAGTTCTGATAGTCATATTCATCATTTCGTTATCTTTCTGTCCATTTTGTGAAAAAACGTTAACCAAGTGTTAGTTCTTAATTTTCTTCATCTCCATCATATTCTCATGAAGCTTGAACAAAGTTTCTAAATTAGTGAAGATCTCTCTAACGACCACCAACATTGTAACATGCGCATGAATTGTTGGAATATACTTATTCAAAAACATTGTCACGGTTTGTTCTTATAGGATGTTTTATGAGAAAATACAAGGAAAGAAAGTGATGCATTGAATCTACAATACTCTAATTTGGGCATAAAACCAACAAACAAATTTATAGTATGTGAACCCAAATTTATGTTCAATTTTTTTGTTTAGGTTGGAATATAAAATCCAAAAGTTTCTTTCAATCTCTTAAACACTTCTCAACTTTAAATTTCTGGATTTGCGTTTGAATGAGAAATGATAAACTTTTATGGGTTTGAAGACGATGAAGAATCAACCTTCATTCCATTCTTAAAGTATTATAGTTAAGGGATTAAAATGGAATAAAAATTAGTTAGGGGACTAAAATAAAACCAAAAAATAAGTTAAAGGACTTAAAATATTATTTAGCCTTTATTTAAATAACTTACATCAAAAATCTGGATGGTGTAGTTGGTTATCACGCTAGTCTCACACACTAGAAATCCCCAGTTCAAATGTGGGCTCAAATATTATATTTTTTAACGGCTCATCTTATTTTTATTTTTTTTAATGGCTCATCTAATCTAACTTTTATAATTTTTTGCCTTCGTCTACATGTTAATATGAACTATCCAAAGAGTAATAGTAAAATCATGTCAGGATACAAGTAAAAACACCAAAACTATCCACTAGCATGAAGAAACTCAACCATGCATTTTTAGTAAGCTTACTTGGCAAGGCCGGCTCTATGAAATGTGCAAAGTGAGCCACCGCATAGAACCTCAAATAATTAGAGACCTCTAATTTTGATATTTAAACAGGGTTTTTGAAAAATCAGAACCAACTCTGTTATTTAGTAGCTATTTTATTAAGTTTTTAACAGTACTTCTACGTTGGTTTTTTTTTCTTCCTTTTTTCTATTTAGCCTAAACAAATGCCAAATTTTAATAATCACCATGGTCCAATTTCTTTTTAACCTCGATCTGTTTTATTATTTTAAATATTAAGTGGCTTGGTTGAAAGAAAGGTGACTTTTGCTCACATTACATGGTTACATAGATCCCTTATTTGCAAAAAAGGGTCTTCATCAACATAATTTTTGCAATGAATTTTTTTTTTATTACCATAACTAATATTAATACAAAGTTTCTACTTTTGTCAGCGATGATTAATCTCCGTCGGAAAACTTGAGGGGCACACAAGGTGAGTTCTTGCCTTCCAATCGAATTTTCTCCATACGCAGTCAGGAAACAAACCTCTAACCATATTCCTTGAATTGTGTTACTAGCGAACTGCATAGAATTTCTATTACCTTTGGGCTTGATTAGCCTCTCTTTTAATAATTTATTTTGGCTTCTTAAGAAGAAAAAAAAACTCAGGTATCGTCTAATGCTAAGCCACCGTCATATGTTATGCCTCTACCAAATAATTAAAAAAAAAACGTGAATCATGTTGGAGGTGTGTGACCTAACTTACTTAACCGGTGCAAGGCGATGAGCTTGTTAGGAAACTATGCAATATTTTCCCATATTATCAAATTTGTGGAAGAACAAAATAATATAGAAGCACACTAAAATAAATAATAATAAAATGTACAAAGTGTTTATGACAACTGCTTTCTTATAGAACTCACAACCGGCCAATTACACCTAATGAAATATTTCTCTAAATATTTTTCACAAAATTCCTATACTGGAATGTTCTTCTCTTTTAACTCGCTGGTTGTGTTTTTCATCTTCTTGTTGTTGTTGTTGTTGTTGTTATAACACTTGCACTTGTTTAAAGAAATGAAATAGACACTGCTTTTATAACCAACCAGAATGAAAAATACATGGTTAAAATGAAAGAGAATTTTTCTCATTCTCTCTCCATGTTTTCCATCCTTCAATTGCTCTGGACCTTCCTTATTCCATTTCTTTTAATTTATCCTTTTCCCTCTTTCTCTTCTATTTTGACTAACCGCGCTTTGTTGTTTTTGGCCAATTTACGTGCCTATGCAATGAGTTGGTACTTCATTTGTCTCCATTTTAGCTTATCGCAAAAAAAGAAATATAAACAAGATAATTAATAAGAGCACTTACCTAAGACCACTTGGATGAGATGGTAAGAGGAACAAGTCAAAGGGGTAAAGTCAACAACACAATCACCTTAATTAGCCGTCTACAAATATCTAAAAAAATTACTTAATAAAAAGGACTCATAATATTCATTTTGGCCAACCTTCTTGGTTCAATAAGTTAAAAAATTAAAGAAAATTCTTTAGTTAAAATAAAGTATCAAAACAATTAATCATGTTGAGTTCAATGGCTAAAAGTTTCAATTAAGATATGAATCGTTTGTGAGAACTCATTTGTATCATAACTGAAACAATTATTAATAAGAACTTTAACTTCTGATTGAACTCTAAATTACTATATTTTTTTAGAATTGGAGTACTAAAAAGAAAAGTAGGCAATAATGATGAATCAATGTGATCTTACACAAATTACATTTATATAGGGTTAAGATCAAATGACACCAATGTGTCAAACTTAATAACATGACACATCCGATAATTTTTTACCAGATAATCGTATTATGAAATCCACCGTTGGATTCAAAGCTATTATTATATAGATCATGTCTATGAAATTTAACATCAATCGGAAACCATTTGATGGGTGAAAGAGAAGGATCAAAATTAACGGTTTTGACGAAGTTTTGTAAGACATTGATTTTTATGCTTCTCGTTGACATATCAAATGATTTCCGATCGATGTTAAATTTTATAGACATGATCTATATGATAATAGCTTTGAATCCAACGGTGGATTTCATAATACGATTATCTGGTAAAGAATTATCGGAGGTGTCATGTTACTAAGTTTGACACCTTGGTGTCATTTGATCCTAACCCTTCTAATAAAATGACATCAAGTTTGTATAACTCATTGTAAAATCTAATACTTCTTCCGTCTCAAAATGAATATTTTTTAAGGTTTTTACACATATTTTAATAAATGTAATTATGTTGTCAAAAGAAATAATATACTTTCATTAAATTATCCCTATAAGTTATTAGTTTATTTTCTTGAAAATAGTGCATATAATAATAATAAGGGTACAATGGGAAAATATAGCATTGGAAAGCGAAAATGACATTTATTTTGAAACAAAATTTTATTCCTAAAGTAACAGTGTGACACTAATTTCGGGATAGAGAGAGTACCAGACATGTAGACGTTGATAATGTTGGGTCACAATGGGGCATCCAAGGGGATTATTCATTTTGAGTTTAAAAAACTATACAAGTGAGTAGAACACCATACTTTAATCCAAAATCTTAAGGTGTTAGGTTTATGAGTCATTTCATTTATAAAGTGCACCTTCATTTAATTTCTAAGCAATATGAGACTTAACTCACTTCACAGGTTCCGTTTAGCTTGGACCCATGCATCTATTGGTCCATCTTGGACTCATCAATCTTAACCATTGATCTAATAGGGCATACAAACTTTATGATAGTCCATTCACATGCTATCACTCTCTTCCCTTTTGTCTCTCTCCGCTCCATTGTTTCAATTACAACAACACAACCATTTCTCACTTCCACAAAACTCAACCATGGAAGACCTAAATTCACCTCCTCCACTCCCCCACCGTCCCTTCTAATCTCAATTTTTCAAACCCCATATCAGTAAGCGTTTGGTTTTGTGAGAAATGAAGTGTTCATTTAGTTGCAATTTAAGAAGAAAATCTCCAATTTACAATAAGTTAACATATTAGTGAAAGAGAATTGGTTTTTACTTTTGAAATCCTTTAAAAAATCGAGTGTTAATCTTTCTTTCCAACCATTTCAACATTTAAGCTTATGAGCATAATGAATAATAATAAATGAATCTCTTTCCAACCCATTTTGATAATACAAGGTTTTTTTTTTACAAATAAAATGAGATAATATGAATTGTGAGAAATATGACTATGAAATGGAGGAAGAAAAAAGTTTTCCTTTTTACTGCAGATGAAGAAAAATAATAAATGAAAGAGGCAATGAGTTTTGTGGAAGTGAGAAATGGTTGTGTTGTTGTAATTGAAACAGTGGAGCGGAGAGAGACAAGAAGAGAAGAGAGTGATAGTGTGTGAATGGAATATCATAACAATTTCCCCCCTCTTTATCCATACTCAGATACCATTGTTGGGTCACGAAGGGTTAGCCTGAGGATCATCCATATTGAGTTTATGAATATCTGTATATACAAGTGTCCCACTTTAACCCATAATTTTAAGGTATTAGATTTATGAATTCTCTCTTTTAAAATGTTCAACCTCCACTTTTTTAAATAATGGTTAATTATGATCAATTGATTATCATCATTTTTTTTAAACGGGTATAAAATTTGTAATTGGTTATTAATGTTAGTATTTTTTTACTTTTGTTGAAATTTTAAAAACCCCAATCTTTTAATCCTTAGTTCAACTTCAAATCAGCTGCTACCCACTCCACTCACGATTATAACGAAGAGGGGAAGAGGGTTCAAAGTTCAAACAGTTTGGATTGGAGACAATAAACTACGATTTGTTTGGTATAGCACTTATCTCTGTATTGTTTATGACCAATATTTTATCAACACATTTTTTTTATGACCAATATTTTATCAACACATTTTTTTTTTTATCAACACATTTTTGTTTACACAATATTTTAAGTTATCAACATATTTTATCAACACATGTTTACCACAATATTGACCATTCCATAATTAATTACGAAACTATCATAGATAAAACACACGTTGCACAATTATTCCAAATTAATGCAACTCAGAGTGAAGGATACGCCTTTGTTCAAAGAAAGAGTAAAGGATATGCCTTTGCTTCGTCACTGGCGTCTGGCTATGTAATAATTAAATTAATCCAATTAGTAATTAATTTCATAAATAAATTTCTAGTTTATATATGAAATTAATTACTAATTTTGTCTAGTGTTTATATATAAATTTCTAGTTAAAATTATCTATAACTAATGACAATATATAACACTTATTAAAATATTGTGAACACTCTGGCTTTTTAGATCATTTAATATTGTGTTATATTTTTATGTTAATTTACTTTAAAATAACTTCTTATCTTAAATGAATTTAGTCTACAAAGTAACTAGTACCTTGAAAAAAACATGTCACCATTGTTCACCATTAATTTGTTTAATAAAAAAGGTACATATGTTGTTGGAGGAAATTAATTAGAAGGGTAAAGTGTAAAAAGTTGGAAACGTAAATGACTTATTAATTATTTAAAAAATTTAAAAGATTTAATTGTTATAAACACGAAACTTACAAGATCCTAGATGCATAGCATAGTTTTAAAACCCGGACTAATAATTGATCCGATTAATGCATTAGTTCACTGCATCACTGGTCGGATCGGTCGTCAAATGACTGTTTACCCAATTAACATTAAAAAATATTAAAAGTTATAGCATAAATTTGACACTTTAAAATTAAAAATAATATTATTGTCAAAAAAACAATTAAAAATAATAAAAACTCTATTTTTAAGCTTATGTATTAAGAAAAAATAAGATAAAACATTTAACTTTTATTAAAATTAAATGTTAATATCAATTATATATTAAATTAAAGATAAATAAATCAAATTGACCATGAGTTAGCTCAAGCAACTTAAAGTTAGTTCCCAATTTTATAATTAGTGTCTATATTATATTGAATTTATTGTTTGAAATGAATTAAATTTGTCGAGTAAATAAAGTCAATGATATATTACAACTTTTCTTTAAAGAATCAAATTATTACATGGTAGTATAAAAAAACTTTACTCAAATTCTAATTGTAGCAAGCCAAAAATGTTTTTTTTTGGGGGGTATTTGGCCCACTGTTTACTTACCCAAAAACAAAAACACTTGAGAAAGTGTTTTTTGTTGTTGAAAGAAAATAAAACGTGAAAAAGTTGAAGAATACGCGAAGCCACGACACTGCCCTGTTACCTTCTTTTTCCGTCTCTCCTTCGCCTCCACCAGGTGTTATACTTTGACCGTGCATTATGTCACGTTGAATTACTGTTCAACCCTTCTTTTCCTCATTCAAGAAATAAAAAAACAATTTTTGCAACAAATACAAACTTAAATACATTGATTATTGCCATAAAAATGCATGGATAAACTCAAACCAGTATGACAGTTGCATAAACAATAACAACTACTATTATGCAAGTGTCATTGGTTATAATATTTTGGTGATATAATATATATTTTTTTTTTGCTTTCGCACCGATTCCGACCCACCAAAGGTGGGCGACTAATCCGGCTTGTGCGTAGAGGCATGCGCATTGGCCAAGCGTTGTTTCCCCTGGGAATCGAATCCGGTATTCCCCGGATACGTCTTTGGAAGGAGCTCTTTGCCACTTGAGCCCAATCAACTTGATTTGGTGATATAATATTTGATGATACTAATACATACTATACTAGTAATAACTACAAAGAGATAGCAAAAAAATATTGAAATGACGTGTAATTTCATTAACATTCATCCATTCCTTATATTGGTACTCACAACTCACAAAGTCGGTGGATCTCATCCCAATGGCCCTAATACTTATCCTAATCTAATATAATCCTATAAATACTATAGGGAACAAAGGCCTATTAGAATTAGAATAACATACACAATACAAAATCAAATTTAATTTTTGTTCCAATTAATTAATCAAATACACGATCATTTCTTCATAACTTGATTTTCTTCTTCCAAATCAAATTTTCATCACGTACAATGTCTTCGGATCTTTCCGTCATTCTCCCTCGTGTTTTAATTGTCTCTAGACGAACCCTTCGCAAGAACAAGTTCGTTGATTTTGTTGGTAAGTGTTAATTAGTAATTTCATTTCCATAATGTTTTACATCAAATCAACATAATATGAATTTTGGCTGAACCACGACACAGACACCTGATACGATACAGACACTCTGACACATGTGGAACTGATAATAATTTGAACAAATATACAATTCAATATAATTGGGACACGCTTAATTCCAGAAGTGTGTCCTTCATAGGATAATTAAGTTTGTTGATTTCATGCTAGCTCTTCATATAATGTTTTACATTTCGATAATTCATTT
This sequence comes from Trifolium repens, assembly GCA_030408175.1. NCBI lineage: Eukaryota > Viridiplantae > Streptophyta > Magnoliopsida > Fabales > Fabaceae > Trifolium > Trifolium repens. The sequence continues at coordinate 19,791,012 of CP125849.1, forward strand.
ACTATATCTTTTATCGATCATTCAATATGAATTCTCAAGAATTTTTTTTGTGACATGCCCAATTTTTGTCAAGCTAATTGTGTTATTAATAGTTACATGATTAATATTTTTAGGTGAATATCATCTTGATCTTATATTAAGCTATGGGGCGGTGCCGGTCATAGTTCCGCGTGTTTCCGGGGTCCATATGTTGTTAGATAGCTTTGAACCAATCCATGGTGTTCTTCTATGTGAAGGAGAAGACATTGATCCATCATGGTATGAACAAGACACATCATGTCTTTCTCAAGAGGAATTAGAAGAAATAAGAAAACTACATGCAAGTGACACATTAATTGATAAAGAAAAAGATTCAATTGAATTAGCACTAGCTAAACTTTGTCTTGAAAGAAACATTCCATACATGGGAATTTGTAGAGGATCACAACTCCTAAATGTAGCATGTGGAGGTACTTTATATCAAGATATAGGAAGAGAGATTTCAAGTAAGTGTTTAGATGAGAGTGAAATGGTGATGCATATTAACTATGATGATTATGATGGTCATAGACATGAGGTGAAAATTGTTGAAAATACACCTTTGCATCATTGGTTTAAGGATTCTTTGGAAGAAGGGAAAATGGATATTTTGGTTAATAGTTATCATCATCAAGGTGTTAAGAGACTTGCACAACGTTTTGTTCCAATGGCTTTTGCTCCTGATGGTTTAATTGAAGGGTTTTATGATCCCGATGCTTATAATCCCGAAGAGGGTAAGTTTATTATGGGATTGCAGTTTCATCCTGAACGTATGAGGAAGGCTGATTCAGATGAGTTTGATTATCCGGGATGCCCCTTCGCTTATCAGGTAATTTTCAAAATTGGAATAAACTATCAATTTCGTCCTTAAACTTACACCGTTAATTTTATTTTGTCTCTCGAATAAATAAAACTAGTAGTATGTGGCTAGTATCGAACACTTTGTCACACTCGTTTCATACTTTCATTATAGTCCTATTGATATATATTGATAGTACAACATTAGGGGAAATTGTAAAAATTTAATTTGAGAAGAAATTGATGATTTACTCTTTGAAAATGGTTTCTTTTACAAAATCTATTTTGATGCCATTACATTATATATAAGTTAGTTAACAATTCTAAGTTCATGAAATAACTGCAGGAATTTGTAAAAGCAGTTGTTGCTTATCAGAAGAGGGTGAATAGTTTAGCATCTGTCCAAAAGCCTTTAAAGCTTAATAAGGAAATGGAAAACAAAAGGAAAACTATAGTGCGTAGTTTCTCACTTGCAAAAGACCTCTACAATCATGGCCATGGCATGAACCCAGCCAAAGAATCTGAACTTCAAGCAGGGGCAGAGTTTCTTGAGGTATTGCACAACTACAATTTTTCATTTGTTTGTTATTTTGTTTTAGTGTGCCTAACTATGAAGCACGAATACAACGGTGGAAACCGACAGGTTGACAACAATAATAATTTGAAAAAATGACATAGTTTAATATGTGTCACGGGTGTCCGACACTGGACCATACCTAATCTGAAGAGTGTGAGATGCTGACATTGTAGTTACATTAAATTATTTCTATTTTTTCAAATTATTATTGGTATGGACGTGTCTGTGTCGATGTTAGTACTGTCTCTACTATCCGTGTTAGTGTCGGTTCTTGCTACTTATGTGTAGCATCATAGGAATGATATATACTTTTGAATTTTCTTTTCAATGTATTGATTATGTTCATTGAATTTTGCAGTCAAACACAGCCTTGACAGTGCAACAAGAAAACAGGTTAAAACAAATGGGTGCAACAGTTAGGAATGCAGGGTCATACATAGAGAGATTGAAGCAGAATGAGGAAAGAGAAAAAATGGCAAGAAATGCGATGGAGAAAATGTCAATAGAACAATTATCAGAGCTATTGGCTTTCTATCACACTATGGGACAAATTAGTTCAGAAATATTGGAGAAAAAAATACATGATATTGTCGATATATGATAATATCTCTTCTGTCTTTTGTTGACCTTGTTGTGTAGTATTTGTACCAAGTTTGATGTGCTACACACTGTATTATTCCTAATTTCTTTATTTGGTAAGAGTGCTCATTTATGTAACATTCCAAATTTTTTTCTCAAATAGTTCCACCTAAAGGAATTTGAACTCCGATCCTTGCATATATAATGTGATGTTCATACCAAATAAATTACAGTTTTCATTTTATAAAGAACTGCCTTCAAATAGTCTTGATAAATGATGATTAAAGCGGAATGTCGGTTTTCATTTCTGTTGTTATCCATTATGCATTATATATGTATATTTTGTATGGTTTTGTCACTTAGTAGTAAGTAAGTTATATATAAATGGTTGAATGTGTGAAGTGTACAATATTTTATTCTTAGTGATAGTAGTCTTGAATCCTTATTATAAAAACCAATCACCTAGTACAATATTATGGCCATTGGGTTTCAAATTGACTCTAGTATATATGATAAAAAAAACAGTCAAAAACATGTTTTCAACATAAAAAAACAATTGCAAACACATTGTAATGAACTAATTAACTTGTTAATTAAATGAAAGCACTTTTTTTTTTACGGACGATCGAAATTACTTGTTAATGAAGCAATTAAAATAATTTTGTTTTTATTGATAAAATAGATATGTATTGACATGATATTTTTCGATAATTTTTTTTTTTGATAAATCGAAGAGATTTTATTAAGAAAATAACACTTCAAAGCACAAGGTACAAATACAACTAGGTGACAAAAAAAACAAGTATACTTGAAGAGAAATCACCAAGACACACCTCCCCCACTAAGCTATTCTGAAAACATCTGAAAGCCAATCCAAGGCAAACTGCATGAGATTAAAGCACAAATGCAAGAGAAAGACAAATCCCACTACAAACATAGGACCACCAATACATAAGAGCCTATCAATGACAAAAACTGGACCTTGGCAGAAGAAGCTCAAATCCCCACTGGCAAAAACCCAAACAAGCAAACTAATATCATGTGAACACTGAACATAGAGATATCAACTCAAAATGATATCTCTTGTTATCTTGGCGATACAATATTGTGTTAGCACTTAAGAACATGAGTAGAGTTCAACCTAAAATACTAGTCTAATAAGTGGAAAAGTCTCATGGCTTAAGTATCATATTGAAAATTTTGGAATACTCAATGTGGGACTTCTAATATTGCCACGCCCTTTAAGAGCCGACGTCCACGATGACTTTCACTCTATCGGCACTAACCCGATGGTAGCCTTTTCCTTTTTGGCGGCTTCACTCACCTATCAGTATTCGGTGGAGCACCTTAATCCAGCCTATAGGTAGCCCTTTCCGTGACCTAACTCTCAATGAAAGCATCAATTGTTAGGACTTAAGCACATGAGAAGAGCCTAATCCAAAAGACTAATCTAATAGGTGAGAGAGCCTCATGGTTTAAATATCATATTAAGCACTTTGGAATACTCAATGCGGGACCCTTAATATATTGCGGACAATTTTTTTGATAAATAACACAAATCTATTTTCCTTTCTAGGTTTAATTAGTATTTTGGTTGCTTAAAATAAATTTAGTTTAATGTTGGTCCCTAAAAGATTAAATGTTCTTATTTGATTTCTTAAAGATATATTCATTTATCATATTGGTCCATTCTATTAATATTTTATAGAAAAGTTATTTATTTATTTTTTCATATTCCTATCTTATCTAGTCTAATAGGGTTTCATACGAGTCACTTATCTAATTTAATATATTTCATATTGCTCCTTATCTAGTTTAATTAATAAGTTTTATTTTGATTCCTTATTTAGTTTAATATGAAACCAAAGTTAATATTTTTAACAAAATACTACGGAATGGACTAATATGACAAACAAAGATATCTTTAAGAGATAAAAGAGAAACGTTTAATCATTGTGGGATCAATATGAAACAATTTTTTTTAGGGGATTAAAATACTAATCAAGTCTTTTTTTTATGGACAAATCTACTTATTATTCGTAAAAATATTTTATATTGTCAATTATAAATTTAAAATATCTTCTCAAATAAGTTTAATAAAATTCATGCAATATTAATTTTCTTATTAAATTGAGTAAAGAAATAACTTACTCTCTTGGTTTCAAAATAATTGATCTAGTTGATTAACAGATTAAGAAAAATGTATAAAGGAAAAAGAGAATAACATTTTTATATCAAAGTATTCTTATCATCAACAATATCATCATCTTTTGTCCAAAAAAAAAACAATATCATCATCTAACCGTTTTAAAAACTCACACCCTTTATCATTGCAATTTTTATTGTTTTTACATCCCCAATTTTTTTTCTCCCTAAATTCAAGTTTGTAATGCAGTTATAGTGCGAAGTACAATTTCTTCTTCACATAAACATTCTTTCTATGCTTGTCTTCTCAAAACAAATCCACAGATCCCAAATCACAAATATCAAATTTTATATAACCATAAATCTGATTCCTGCCATATATTACTGCCACATAAATTCCTTTGATGGATCAAAATACTAATTAAGCCTAATTTTTAAAAAGGTAAACTGCCATGCCATTTCAGGCTTCGAATTCATTGTCATATTATATATCAAAATTACAAATACATCCTCGATATCTTACATGTCAGTAATCTTATCAATTAAATTGACCAACAAAGAACATATTTCTAGGACTAAATCGATTACCTAAGATTCAAGAATCAAAATGACTAAAAAAGATACACATGTGAATCTGGTTACAATTTTAATACATTTAAGGACTAATATGACATAAACCAAAAAAAATGATAGTTAGCTCGATTTTTTCTTTTTGGCTTTCATCACCAGTTGAATCTGGTTCGGGGGCCAGTTCTGACATCAAGTGGTTCCAGTCCCTTCCCAATCGCAATTGCGGGACCAAGTTCAGCGCCAATCACCACTGAACTAACTAACGATTGGTAGTTCGCTCGATTTTAAGATGATTAATTTTTCCCATCTAAAAAGAATTAGAACTTGTCCGCGTATATTTCATTTATCTGAAATTATACTTAGGGCTCGTTTGTTACAGATTAAAAATAAAATGATTTTGATGTTCAATAATTTTTAGAGATTTATTTTATAGAAAAACAGAATTTACATTGTGTTTGTTTGTCGTAATAAAAATCACTTTTTTAACTAAAATAATTTTTAGTTTGTTTGGATACAACATGTAAAAGTGATTTATTTAATTACAAAATAACTTTCTTCTTTTAACATTTATTTTCTCTCTCCTCTAAAAAATCTATTATTTGAGAAGCTACTCTTAGCAGCTTCTCATTTTTAGCTATTTTCTGATTATTTTTAGCTTCTGATTATTTTAAAAATCCATAACAAACAGATGCAATATTTTTAAAAGTGATTATTTTTATAAAACTTAATATAATTAAAAATTCATTAAAATCGAAAATTGAAATAAATCAACTTCAATGATTGAGTATTTAAAACTCTGTCCAGAGATCTTAGGTCAACTGACAGAAAATGCCGAAATTATTAGGTCGGACATCCATGACCGGGGTTCCATCCCTCATCAGTCTATTTTGAGTGTGTAAGTTTATGATGCTTTGGCCTTTCATCTTTGTACAAAAAAAGAAGAAAAAAAAAGAGTATTTAACACTCTGAAATTCTCATGAGTCCTCCCTCCAACAAAGAAGTGCGAGTTACTAATGTTTAGTGTCATGCCTCTTTGCCAACATGTGTCTCTCACAGTCGATTGTGATTTTTTTACCAAATAGTCCCTTATTTTGTTAATTATTCCCCTAGTGCCCCCCGTTTGAGAAAAATTCCCGTAGTGCCCCCCTTTACCCCCCAATACCCTCCCTTTTTAGACACAAACTGGCACACGCAGGTGGAGCCATTCCCAACGGCGCCACTTGACCTGGGGTGGAGCCAGTCAAAGTGGCGCCACCTGCCACATGTCAGCATGCGTCAGCTGCTGTCCCCTGCATGCACAGCACAACTTTATTTTCTGTTTTTTTTTTTCGTTTTTTATATTAATTTTTTTTTTTAATTCAACTATCATCTCATTCTATAAATACCACACTCTATACTTTCATTTTTCATTCACAAACTTCATATTTTTTCATCTCTCTATTTTTTTCACTCTCTATTTATTTTATCACAAATGGCCTCTTCTTCAAATGTCCGTACATCAACCACTCATAATTTTTCTGTGAAATTTAATGGGCGCGAGGAACATTTTAAATTAGCGATTGGCAAATTGAGTTCTCTTGTTTCTTTGAAGAATAATATTCAAGAAATATTTCTCTTCAAAAATGGTGAACAAAAATGGTGAACAAATAGAAATTGAGCATATGGCCTATTTAGATTCATGTACGGACATCACGAGTGACTCTATTGTTGCAACATATAAAAAATATTGGGTCAAGTTGGAGAATGATATGGATGTTCAATCCATGTTTAGGAGTGTCGAATTTGAAAAAGAACTACATCGTTTGTACGCGACCTTAAAAAAAAATAGTTAAGTTATTGTTAAATGTGGTTTATTTTTTATGTTATGTAATTTTATTATGTTTTATGTTTGTGCAATTTTATTTTATGTTTAGTGTTGTCGAATTTGAAAAATATGAACATTGTTTGTACGCGACTTAAAAAAAAAAGCATAATTTTTTCAACTTCGACTTTGAGTCACCGGGAACTCAGCGTTTTAATGAAAATTACGCACATATTTACGACACAACCCCCTACCAACCCACACAACCCCAACCAACCCAAGAAATCTCCCAAGATATGATGAACGAACTTCTAAATTCATCGTGGGCTACTTATGGTCAAAGTTCGACGCATGTTCATGGTGGTCAAAGTTCGTCATCGGCTGCGGTTCCATATAATCCACCAACACGAGTCCATAATTTTTTGGACTTGGAATCGACCTCAAGAGGAGGAGGAGAATCAACAACAATATGGACGAGGACATCGACAAGGTTATCCTCCACTGTGTGGCACTGGTTCACATAGAGTTAGACCTGGTGATGGTGATCAGCATTAGAACAATTGTCATAAAATAAATTTTTTAATATATAATATTTATATTTTTTATCATTTAATTTTCTGTTATTATAATTTTTTATCATAAATTAAATTTATTTATTGCCATTTGTGATAAAATAAATAGAGAGTGAAAAAAATAGAGAGATGAGAAAATATGAAGTTTGTGAATGAAAAATGAAAGTATAGAGTGTGATATTTATAGAATGAGATGATAGTTGAATTAAAAAAAATTAATATAAAAAAACGAAAAAAAAAATAGAAAATAAAGTTGTGCTGTGCATGCATGGGACAGCAGCTGACGCATGCTGACATGTGGCAGGTGGCGCCACTTTGACTGGCTCCACCCCATGTCAAGTGGCGCCATTGGGAATGGCTCCACCTGCGTGTGCCAGTTTGTGTCTGAAAAGGGAGGGTATTGGGGGGTAAAGGGGGACACTACGGGAATTTTTCTCAAAAGGGGCACTACGGAAATAATTAACAAAATAAGGGACTGTTTGGTAAAAAAATCCTCACAGTCACAGGCATAATCTATGGATCCCTTCAGAATGGCCAAAACACTGTTATTCCGTCCAAGGTACATGATCTTAACATTTCATCTTCAAAATCAAATTTTTAGGCTTTTCTCTTCCCACAAATTAGGACCCAAAAGACCAAACAAAGACTTAACTAATGCTCTAAGAATCCTTAAACTCGTTTCCCCCCAAAAAAGTGTCACTGATATTGAAAATCGTCGAAGTCATCTTAGGCTAGTTGAGGACATTTTAGACAACACTGCAACAATTTCTCTTTGTGGTAATTCAGTTACTTTAAAAACTGTTAATGAAACCATTATTGGATCCTCTGTTCTTGAGATGGAACAAGGATTGGGAATTGATGTGTTTTTTTTGTCTCATGCTTTGAGTTCTTGTGGGTCAAAACGTGATCTTTATGGAGGTATTCAATATCATTGTTTGGCAATAACATCTGGGTTCATTGCTAATGTTTATGTTGGAAGTTCTTTGATAAGTTTGTATAGTAGATGTGCTTTGTTAGGTGATGCGTACCGTGTGTTTGATGAAATGTCTGTGAGAAATGTGGTTTCGTGGACTGCGATTATTTCTGGGTTTGCGCAAGAATGGCGGGTTGATATGTGTTTGGAGCTTTTTCATCAGATGAGGGCTGCAGAGTTGAAACCAAATTATTTTACTTACACTAGTTTGCTTAGTGCTTGTATGAGCAGTGGAGCACTTGGTCATGGGAGAGGTGTTCATTGTCAAATAATTCAAATGGGTTTTCATTGTTACCTCCATGTTGATAATGCTCTCATTGCTATGTATTCCAAATGTGGAGCAATTGATGATGCTTTGTACATATTTGAAAACACAGTGTGTAAGGATGTTGTAACATGGAACTCTATGATTGTTGGATATGCACATCATGGGCTTGCACAAGAGGCAATTAGTCTCTTTGAAGAGATGATAAAGCAAGGTGTTAATCCAGATGCTGTAACTTTCCTTGGCATCTTATCCTCGTGTCGGCATGGAGGTCTTGTTAAAGAAGGACAAGTTTACTTCAGTTCAATGGTTGATCATGGTTTGCAGCCAGAACTAGATCATTATTCTTGCATTGTAGATCTTCTTGGTCGGGCTGGTTTGCTTCTTGAAGCTCTTGATTTCATTCAAAACATGCCTGTTTGTCCTAATGCGGTGATATGGGGTTCCCTACTTGCTTCCTCTAGGCTTCATGGAAGTGTTTGGATTGGCATCCAAGCAGCGGAAAGCAGGTTATCGTTGGAACCAGGGTGCTCTGCGACACTTTTACAGCTGGCAAATCTGTATGCAAGTGTTGGTTGGTGGAATCAGGTAGCGCGAGTACGGAAATTGATGAAAGACAAAGGACTAAAACCGAATCCTGGTTGTAGTTGGATTGAAGTCAAAAACAAAGTCCATAGATTTGAAGCACAAGATAAGTCAAACAGCAGAATGACTAACATTCTTTTGATAATGGATAGTCTGGTAGACCACATGAGTGGTTTAAGCCTTCAGTTTCAAATGTCTGATGAGGAAAACATTTGGTTTTAACAATGAATTTCAATCAATGTCGGCGCTTTTGTAGCATTTCCAATTCTCGAGCTTTGACTTGCACATTTGGCAGGAACAAAAACAGAAGAAAGACGTTTTTGTTTCAGTGAAACATTATTCATTGATAACAAGAAATTCTAGATGCAATGGTTGCAATACGGACTGTGAAATTTGATATTTTGTTGAATGTGTGCTAAATGCTAATGCTCGTTGTCCTTGTCAGGACCATAATTATTGCAGAAAAATAGACATCTTTACATGGTGTGATGGAAGAGAAACTTAAGAAAACATAATATAGATTCTCTTTCATTGACAAAGTGAATTCTCATCCATCTAACTTCTATCCATTCATTCATCCTTAAAGGATGACAAACAATAATCATGTTGGCAAAAAAACAAAAGGGCAAAGGGGCATCGTTGATACTTGACAGTGACATCAACTAGTGTCACCTTGAGGCTGGCATGAGTGGGAATACATTTAATATCATGTACAGGATGAAATAATCCGTGTGTAGACCAATTTCATTGTTGTTTAAGCAAATTCAAGTTCAGTAAGTTTGATTTACATCATTGATGGTGTCTCAAATCAAGTTTTTGGTTATTCTATGCATCCGAAGCTTTTCTTCACCAGGTATTGGTTGGTTGGCATTTCTATACAGTTAATATGTTGCTAATATATGAATAACATTTTACACTAATTTTCATAATATAGATTTCCCAATAGTTTCTGGATTTGACTTTATATATATTTAGAGATATTCTAACCTCTTTAGAATCTGTGAAAGCTTAGTCTTCTATTTATTTCATTAGTAATTAATTTTTTAATAACAGGGGCAGCTCGACAATGTGAAATTCGTTTCTACTGATCAAGAAAACAGCTCTGCCCCAAAAGATAGGTAAACAATCTACATTTTTACTGGAGAGAGCTACTTAATTTGCTTTACAGATCGTTATCCGTTAGTTTTATTTCGATTTTTATTTTTTAGAAATTCCCATTCGTAGATTTGTTTTTTCTTTTCCAAAATTCATAGATATATCGATATATTAATTATACTTTATTTAAAGTGAAAATTAAAATGGGTTGCCCGGGACTCGAACCCGGAACTAGTCAGATGGAGTAGTAAAGGTGTAAATAATCGTTGGACTAGGAGGACAATGACAAGATTTAGGGAAAGTACGATAAATAATAACGAGGTGGTCATGACTCATGAGAGGGAAGGTGATTAGGCGGCAATACAATTGATTAAGTGCACTCATGGGAATTTAAAATACAAAGAAAGGCTAGATTACTGGCACCGCAACTAACAATCTTCGATTAGATATTTGGATGTAGTATTGCAGCGATTTATTTTGTTTGTTTTAGATTTGAATTAACCAGTGGCAGACAGTAGAAACTAGAAAGTGTAGTTTTAGTTATATTTAATTGGGGATGCACACTAAGTCAGCATCTGTCTACTGACTTTTTCTTGTTCTAGCTAGGTCCAAGCCTGGAGTTGTTGACTTGTTGGAGTATGTTAATTCTAAATTGGTAGTTGGGATATAAATATACTTTCAGTTTATCAGGAGACTAACTATTACTTCATTTGTCAAAAAAAAAAAAAAAAACTACTACTTCATACTTTCATTACATTTTTCTTGAGTTGGGATCCTCTCTATATCTCAAAAGAGATGCAATGTTCCATTTTCTGAGAGAATGACACAAAGAAGATTGAATTTTTCTAAAAGAATTAATTGATAAGACTTATTTAATGCACTTTCTACTTTTGTATCCTTTTCTCTCCAAATGGCCCTTGGAGAGGACCAACCCATTCTTTTTGGCATCCTACCTCACAGAACAGAAATGAGGTCCCCCTTAGCTTCTATTTACAAAACTGGAATAAAACAAAAGGGAAAAAAAAACTGAAAAAAAGGAGTTATGATCATTCATTCTTGACTATGGGCTTAAAGCTTAATGCTCTTGCTTCTGGCTGTCTTTAAATTTCAGGCTGCAGAGTTAAAACTTAAAAGTTATAGGCTCTTGGGAATGCTTGGATGATTATTTTTTCAAAATACGATATGAACAAGAGCACTTATACGATGTTAATATACAAATATATTAAATTAAAGGCTTAAATGCAGTTTTACCCCCCCTATTTTGATTGAATCGGAATTTTACCCCCCCTATTTTAAAATTTGGAATTTTAACCCTCCTATTTTATAATTCTTTGGATTTTGCCCCCTCTATAATATTTGACTCATATTTTATTATAAGTAACCTATGTGGGACTTTAGTGACAAATACACATGTCCTATACAGTGATTGAAATTGAAAGATCATGTGAGCAACACTTAACCAAATGTTGTAAATGTGCAGAAAATTAAAACAAAATAATGAAACTAGCAACTAGAGATGGTGTATTTGTTATAATAATGAAACTAGCAACTAGAAAATTAAAACAAAATAATGGATTTGCTGCGAGCAATCCTCCAGAATCCAGTTATAGTTTATTCCTTGTGCTTCTCCTTAGTTGAATACCAATTCTTTCAGGTAAAATAAAGCCTTTGCAGTGCTCTGTTTCAATCTGGTATAGGCTGTGCTTTAAACTCATGACCAAAGATTCTTGAGATATGCTAGGCCTTTTATTTTTAGTATTGCAGAATGTAATAGGTGAAGCTGCTCTATGGTTGGTGTGTTTATATGTAATTGAGATTAGCAGCTTGTATCATTGCTCCCTGCAATTTTTTCGTTTTGATGTGGGGGAGCTATGATCCTCTAAGTGAATGATATGAATATGATTATCAAGAAGCAAACATAAAAAACTATGTTAAGTGTGTATTTGTTGTTACTTATGATAAAATATGAGTCAAATATTATAGGGGGGCAATATCCAAAGAATTATAAAATAGGAGGGTTAAAATTCCAAATTTTAAAATAGGGGGGGTAAAATTCCGATTCAATCAAAATAGGGGGGGTAAAACTGCATTTAAGCCTAAATTAAATAAATAAATATGAGCATTATGTATAAAAATATCTAAATTGTGAATCAAGATGACCACCAAGACAGAATGAAGACAAAAAAGACCACCACATAATAGGAGATCGCAAAAGGAAACAGTAAAAAAGATGAAGACATGTGTATGCTGGAAGACGAGCATATGCGAGAACTTCAACTGCTCACTGATCAAAATACAAAGTTGTGTCCGATTAGTGTCATAACTAAGAAACTTTTAGACACTCGAGGTGTCTGAAACGTGCCGTGCAAGTGTTAGACATGTATTTGACATGGAAACACGTCTAAACCCGGGATTGTCATTATAATGGGAAACTTTGTTCATATTAGTTTTCTTGAGATGTTGATTATTCTCTAGAGCAATCATTCTTTTTGCTCGAAGACAGATTCTTAGGTTTATAGTGGCAATAATCCCTCAGATTATCAGTTTTCTTATATTTTTAGTGGATTTGAGCCATTTAATCGGAACTTTTAACATAATTTTTCCCCTAGCAAGTCTTAGTTTTCTTCTAATGGTGTAAACTGATTTCTTCCTTACAATTGCTAGGGTTTTGTTATATTTAAATTGTTTAGTCTCATTTATTGTATTTTGCTTTTAGGGGAATAAAGAGAAAAATAGAATTCTAAAACTGAAGAGCGAAAGGACCAAATGTCAGAATTATTGGCTTGATGCCTTTCTCATTATTATTTCTTGTATATATATCAAGGTTACAAGGCTATACAGGTAATTACACTAAATAATTATATTTAATGAGAACAAATCAATATTTGATTTGTTTTCCTTATTCTAGGAACAAACTAATAAATATAATTAAGAGGACAAGTCAACTCCTTATTCACATCCCCCTCAAATTGATGCGGCAGGTCGATGAGCATCAATTTGCTAACAAGAAACTGATGGCGTGGGCGCGGAACAGCTTTAGTAAGAATATCTGCAACCTGAAACTGAGTACTAACATGAGGAAGTGCGATAAGTCGGTCATCATATGCATCACGGATTGAATGACAATCGACTTCGATATGTTTGGTGCGTTCATGAAAAACAGGATTTGCAACAATCTGGATGGCACTTGTATTGTCGGCATAAAGTGACGTAGGCTCAGTTTGAGGAAATCCAAGTTCAGCCAAAAGACCACGTAACCAAATAATTTCCGAGCAAGCAGCAGACATGGCGCGATACTCAGATTCTGTAGAGGATTTAGAGATTCTTGCTTGCTTCTTACTTTTCCATGAGATCAACGAAGAACCAAGAAACATGCACCAACCAGTTACAGATCGACGAGTGTCAGGACACCCTGCCCAATCAGCATCACTATAAGCACACAATTTAGGAGCTATTCCAGTGGGAAAGAATAGACCACGATGAGAGGTTCCTTTCAAATATCGAATTATACGACGAACCGCAGCTAAATGAAGATGTCGAGGAGAATGCATGAACTGACTCACTTGCTGAACAGCAAAAGATATGTCAGGACGAGTAATAGTCAAATAATTAAGGCTCCCCACAAGTTGTTGATACAACAAAGGATCAGGCAAAATATCACCATCATCACGATGATATTTAACATTAACCTCAAGAGGGGTGTCCACCGGATTAGCTAATTGGAGACCAGCCATAGAAATCAAATCGGTGGCATACTTGTGTTGATGGAGAAATATTCCCTTTGACGTAGAATGAACCTCAAGACCAAGAAAATAATGTAGAGTACCAAGATCTTTCATGTGAAATGCGGACTGTAACTGTTGCTTAAGTCGCTGAATGGAAGCATGATCAGAACCAGTAATAACCATATCATCAACATACAAAAGAAGAAGAACAATACCCGCAGATGTGTTATGAATAAATAAAGAGGAATCATACTGACTTTGAGTAAAGGAGAACCCAAGTAGAGTGGAGCGGAATTTCTCATACCATGCTCTAGGCGCCTGTTTCAAACCATATAAGGAACGTTTGAGCTTGCACACACCTTTAGATGAAGAGAATATGCCTTGAGGCGGAGTCATATAAATATCTTCTGTCAAGTCACCATGAAGAAAAGCATTCTTCACATCCATTTGATGAAGAGACCACCCACTAGAAGCAGCTATAGAGATAATCGTGCGAACAGTTGTCATTTTGGCAACCGGTGAAAATGTCTCATCATAATCAATTCCATATTCCTGCTTGTTTCCTAAAGCAACCAAACGAGCCTTGTAACGGTTGAGAGATCCATCAGAATTCAATTTCACAGAATACACCCATTTGCAACCTATGGGTTTGACATCAGGAGGACAAGAGACAATATCCCATGTGAAATTCTCTTGAAGAGCTTGAAGCTCTTCATTCATTGCTTTTATCCAACGCACATCTTTAACAGCCTGTGAGTAACAAGTAGGAACAGATACACTAGAGAGTGAGGCAGTCAAAGAAGTATGTGAAGAATCATACCTGTCTGGTGAATATCGATCTGGTGGTCGGGATATTCGACCAGAACGTCGAGGTTCAACTGTTACAGGATTAGGTGGCGGATCAGTGTCTGGAAGGGGCATGGGAACCTGCTGTCTGGATTTTCTGACATATACATATCCTGGTTTATAACGTTCTATAGATTGAGGCATAATGGAAAAATTAGGAAGAGTAACAACATCATCCATGGCTGGAGAAACACGATGAAACATAAATTGATCCTAAAAAAATGTCACATTGCGAGAAATGCGGAAGCGACGATTAGATACATCGTAACAAACAAAACCCTTATGACAATGGCTATACCCCAAAAATGCACATTGAACAGACTGTGCTCCAAGCTTATGTCTTTCAAACGGAGGTAAGTGAACAAAACACACACACCCGAAAGTATGTAAATCATTATAATCAGGCTGAGTTTTAAAAAGACGGAAAAAAGGAGAATCAAATTCAATAACCGAAGATGGAAGACGGTTGATCAAGAAGACGGCTGTGGAAAGAGCCTCCACCCAAAATCGAGATGGCACTGAAGCTTGAAGAAGTAACGTGCGTGTTACATCAAGCAAATGACGATTCTTGCGTTCTGCCATCCCATTTTGTTGGGGGGTATTAGGACAAGAGCGTTGAGACAAAATGCCTTTTTGTTGAAGAAACTCCTGAAACTCATTAGACATGTACTCACCACCAGAGTCAGAGCGAAAAATTTGAATATTAGCATTAAATTGAGTTTCAACATATGTTAGAAATTTCTTAAACATAGAGAACACTTCAGATTTAGCGCGAAGAAAATATATCCAAGTAAAACGACTATAATCATCAATAAAGGTGACAAAATATTTATAGCGAGCATGAGAAACTACCGGAGACATACCCCATACATCACTATGAATCATCTCAAAACAAGTGGAAGCACGATAAGCACCAGACGGAAAAGGTAGTGTTTTACTTTTAGCTAATTTGCAAACAGAACGTGAAAGAGGGCCATTAGAAACAACACTTTTATTTCCCAACAAATCATTTTTAAATAAATGAGATAAAACAACAGAGTTTGGATGACCCAATTTCCTATGCCAATCCTCATAAGAATTCAAAACATTATTACAAGCAAAAGATAAATGACTAGAAATAAACTGGATTGGAAACAGTCTTCCTACTTTAGGCCCCTTCGCGATCACCTTCCCCGACACCTGTTCCTGCACAAGACAACCGTCACGAGAAAAATTAACATTACAATTGTCATCCACCAATTGACCAACAGATAATAAATTGGAAGCAAGTCCAGGTGATACAAGCACATCTCGAAAATCAGAGTTGAGGTCACCAACATCAGTGATAGACAAGACATTGCCATCAGCAATTTGAATATTCTGATTTCCATGATAAGAATGTAAATTGCTCAAATATTCAGAAGATCCTGTCATGTGATTGGATGCACCAGAATCAAGAAACCATGGGCGAGAAACACTAGAAGACTTATCCTGAATTCCCAAGGCTGAAAGAGCGGAAAGTACCATTTGTTGGATAATTTCAGGCTGTAAAGCACCACCATTAGATGTGGAAGGACCAACTGCAGAGCTTGTAGAGGCATGAAAAGCTTGCACCGGACGTTGTATTCTCCGTGGAGGACGAATTGGGCAATCAGAGATAATATGGTCCCGTTGCTTGCAATAGTTACAAAACTTCTTACCACCGCAACTATGAGCATAATGTCCAAATTGATTGCAAGAGAAGCATTGAATTTGTCGAACATCACGACCTTTACCTCTACTTTTAGCAGCATATGCAACCGTAGCAGGCTCAGAAATGACAGCATCATGAGACATGGCTCCTTGAGTAGCAAGACGTTCCTCTCGAAGAAGTTCACTAACACATGTATCTAAAGAAGGAACAGGGTTCCTATTCAGCAAAGCACCTCTAACAACCTCAAATTCTGGACGGAGCTTCATGAGAAATTGATCTCGCCAACTAGTATTGTAGACCTCTTGGACAACCGCAAGAGAACTCTTTGGGACTTTAGCATGGATAATAGCAGAGTGTTCTGTCCACAAATTCAGAAATCCAGAATAATATTCTTGAACAGACAGATTACCTTGTTTGTAATTGGCTATATCTTGCTCCAACTGAAAATGTCTGGCATCATTATCTTGATCATAGATACGCTTCAAGTAATTCCACATTTTTTGAGCAGTAGAAAAAGCTCTCAAATTATTAATCATCTGAGGATCAATAGTACTGAGAATCCAAGTGATAATTTTTGCATCTTTGGTTTCCCATTCATTTAAATCAGTTGTCTCTAATGGTGCCAGAGAGACATCATCTAAGTGACTCCATAATCCCTTCCCTTTAACATAATGCCTAAACTGAAATTCCCAAGCAGGATAATTTTTACCGGTAAAACGGACACAAGAAATTGCTTTTTCTGAAGCCATTATAGCAAAGCAAAAGGAACAAGACAGCAGCAACAACAAAAGTATATCTTTTTTTAAAACACAGTACTGTAGCAACGCGGCACTGTAGCAATCGCGGTACTGTAGCAACCGTAACACTGTAGCAGCAAACAAACAGACGCGTGCAATTAGAGTGCACGAACAAGAATCCCAAATCGAAGCCGAGAAATTGTGAACAAAACGAATCACACCGGGAAGTGATTTTACGACGACAACGGAGAGCAAGGGCGGCAACAAAAGATCGAAACGGAAGAAACAATTTCAAGAGCGAACCAGTGGGGTGTCGCTGAATAAAGCCAAGATTAACGGAAAAACTCACAGGTTGGATCGAAACCCTAATGATACCATGTCAGAATTATTGGCTTGATGCCTTTCTCATTATTATTTCTTGTATATATATCAAGGTTACAAGGCTATACAGGTAATTACACTAAATAATTATATTTAATGAGAACAAATCAATATTTGATTTGTTTTCCTTATTCTAGGAACAAACTAATAAATATAATTAAGAGGACAAGTCAACTCCTTATTCACATCCCCCTCAAATTGATGCGGCAGGTCGATGAGCATCAATTTGCTAACAAGAAACTGATGGCGTGGGCGCGGAACAGCTTTAGTAAGAATATCTGCAACCTGAAACTGAGTACTAACATGAGGAAGTGCGATAAGTCGGTCATCATATGCATCACGGATTGAATGACAATCGACTTCGATATGTTTGGTGCGTTCATGAAAAACAGGATTTGCAACAATCTGGATGGCACTTGTATTGTCGGCATAAAGTGACGTAGGCTCAGTTTGAGGAAATCCAAGTTCAGCCAAAAGACCACGTAACCAAATAATTTCCGAGCAAGCAGCAGACATGGCGCGATACTCAGATTCTGTAGAGGAATGTTTTTGTTTTAATTATTTAATGACAAAGCCGGTTTTTGTCGTTTGTTCTCGAGTCTAAACATTATTGGATGTTTATTTTCATGAAATTTATATGATCATTATTAATAGGTAGAGTTGAATGTCATTGTCTTAATTATTTAATGATCAAGTTGGTTCTTGTTTTTCTGTTTGTTATTGAGTCTTAACATTATTGGATGCTTCTTTTATTTTATTTTATAGTACTGTCATTGGAATTAGTTTATAGGTAATGTTTTTCTTCTAACCATCCTTGGAAATGTCTCCTCTTTTTGTTCATTTCTTTTTGTATTTGGTGGTATAAGGACGGTTAGATTAGTTTAACAAGGTTTAAAACTTGAGTTGCATAGTTTAATTTGAAAAAGTCAACTTTATTAACATTGTGTCATGACTGTTTCTATTTTCACAAGAAATGTGGTTAATTTGATCATTCACATTAAAATAGAAGGATTAATTGATGGTTAGTAGCAACTTCTTGTTCATTGGTTCTACATTTTAGTGTGCCCTTGTGACCATGAAAGAGTCGCTAATCGTTATCTTAGTCGACATTTATCTTTTCTCTATGCTTGACAATAAGGCGGGGGGGCAGACATAGATTTCGCCTCCCAAAATTCAACCAATGTCTTACGGAATGAAAAGTAGAATCTCAAATCAATACCTAAAGGAGTTCGGATATTACGTCTTATCACCCCACACATGAATTTTGATTGCATTTTTGCATTTTTTTTATTAAAAGAAATTTAGAAAATCAAAATTATTTTGTTTCAACAATATGATTTTTTAAATAAAAAAAATAGTGAAAACGTGTTTAAGACTCAACTCAAAAATAACATATGAATAGTCTCCGTGAGCTTAGCTCAGCTGAAGGGACATCACATTATATATGCAAAGTTGGGATTCGAACTTTGGACACTTCACTTATTCACCTTTAAAGGTGGAATTTCTAGCCACTAGGCTATTATACAAAAAAAAAAAAAAAAAAAATTTAACAGTTTTTTTTTAATGATTTCTAATTTAAGAGATGTAAAATGTAGCAGTGTTCAAACTCTTAGAAGAATTTGCCATCCATTTGGGTCCCACAAGGCTCGAGGGATTAATCTCTGCAGTTGCGTGCAGAGGATATCCGGTGTATGTAAAGAAAAATTTAGTTTTGCTATAAGAGAGAGTTCAGGGACGGGTACCGGGTGGATGATATCAATGTTTCCATTATCCACACCCGTTTTTTAAAATTGGGAGAAACCCGAGTCCAAACTCAATCAATTTAAATTTTTCCCGTCAAAATCGGGGGACTCAGATGAATACTCGTGGATACAGATTCTATTATATTGTCATGCATACTTCTCTCACAATCTCTTTTTTCATTTTCTTGACTGCATAAAATTATTCATCAAACATCAATTCTGATTCGGAAAAGCATAATAAGGATGATTACTCAAGTAAGGATGCATATGGAGACAGTGGTGACCTTAGTTTTGGGTCTGCAAGATTATGGTTCAGTTTGAGAAATATAGAGACTTTCATTCCATCATGCATTGAAAGTTGCTGCCATGTGACTAAGATATCACAAATGTAAGGTATCAACTCTATGCACACACCGCATTGTACTTTAATGTTCCATGTTTGTTAACACTTGAGTCACTAAAACACTGTTATTTGTCCCGTAAGTAAACCTCGAATGGTAAAAGTTACATAGACATTTAATATGCTGGGGCGCGATTTTGAGTCCATGATTTCCCCACTTATAAATACTTTGTGCGTGTGAGTTTTACAGTTAGGCTCGTTAGAACGAAAAAATCAGCTATTTTTTATGACCGATATTGTTAGTTCTGATGGATCTTTTGCGTTAGTTAATTCGTTAGGCCTGATCAACTTGTTGGTTAAGTTAGTTAGTCACCAACTAACTTTAACTACTTTTGTATTTGGGTAGTATATAAGCTAATGCATCTTTGTGAAAGTATATAAGAGGGACATTACACAGAATCATTGTTCAAGAGAGGATAGAATGTTGAAATGAGGGGATTGTGACTTTATTTCGTAGAAAGTGTTTCAACATTCTTGCTACTGTATTCAACTTGATATAGTAATGGGATTGATTGACCTCAATGAGGTTGTAAGATGCAAATTGCTCCGAACCTCGATAAATCTTGCGTGTTTATTGTTTACTTTCAAAAATAAAGAAAATTCAGCTCCAAATCGTGAAACACCGTCACTATTCCTCCTCGTGCACTCTTGATATTTTGCATGAGTTGAGCTCATCTATTAGTTGCATCAAGTTTTTGTAAGATGATCCACCTTCCTCTATAGTCTTCTTTGCGGCATCACCAAGTTTTTTTGCTCTACTCCTAATTACTATGCTCTCTTCTTCACTTCCCATCAACAATACCACAGCCTTTACAATCTCTTCCCTTGTTACCACAGCATCCTCACCTAAACTAGACCAAAATTTGTTCACTTTTGATCCAACCGGGGCTCCGATTTTCAGGACATCGACTAGCAACTTCTCGTTGTAAAATTGCTCAGCAAACATTGGCCATGTCACCATTGGCAAACCAACACTTAGGCTTTCGAGAATTGAGTTCCAACCACAATGAGTCACTATCCCTCCTGTTGCAGGGTGGCCTAATATCAGAATCTGTGGTGCCCAATTCCATATGATATAGCCCTTTTTGTTTTCGTTCATCCTTTGCTCAAAATCTTTAAGAAAACCATCTTCGTCTCCTTCTCCATCTCCGTCTTTTTTTCTAACAACCCAAATGAAATTATGACCTGAATTTTCAAGTCCATGAGCTATTTCAACAATCTGAGCATGAGGGAGTCTTGTCAAGCTTCCAAAACTTACATATAACACAGAATCTTTTGGCTTTGAATTAAGCCAATTAAGCAATTCTGAATCTACTGCAAGATCTTCACTGTGTCCCTTATTAACACTTGCCGAAACTGGTCCTACACTCCATGCTTTGACCCCCTTTGTGCTCTTGTAAAGTTGCTCATAATCACCTTCAAGTTCGTTAAAGCTATTGTAAATTGTTCCATAGCTTCTTCCCTCTGATTCATATATTGCATCAAAATAATCTGAGTATTCATGCTTTGTCCTCACCCACTCTTGTAGTTGTAGAGAAGTAATCTCGACGTTATGTGGAAGACCAGGAATTGAAAAACTATGAGTATCAGAAACTAAATTCTCATGAGGCTTATGCTTCTTGATAAAATGAGCTGCACAGCTTGCGAAGTAGCTTGAGCTGTAGTAGTAAATCCTTGGAATGCCGAGTTTTGCAGCTGATTCTACTGTCCAAGGATATAACATATCTGAGACTATACAATCTGGTTGCATATCCTCGAACAAAAGCTCAATTTGATCTTGGAGCATTGCAATTCCATGAATTATTTTGACAAGCATTTCCTGGGAAGTGGCATCTTTGATGTTTTCAACTCCGTCTGGCAGACCAACTTCAGCTGAAGGGAATTGAATCACACATGTTTTGATGGAATATCCGGAAATGATGTTGCTGGCTATAGATTTCTTGAATAACAAGGCATTGGCTTGTGTAGTGATAATGGTAACATTAACACCATGTTTTGCAAATAGTCTTGCTGTGTCAACCACAGGGTTCAAATGACCAGGAGTTGGATGTGGTAGAAAAATAATATTGAGTTGTTGGGATTGAGTTTCCATCTTTGTGACAAGTTAAGATGAAAAATACTACTCAACTTGTCTTTCCAAACACAATTTGAGTGTCTACTTTTCTTTTAATCTTTCTCACACAAGATTTTAAGTGGTTGGTGATATTCCTTTTCATATGATGAATATGTAGAGTTAAACAAGTATATATAATTTTGCTTGTCAATTTAAAAAGAATAATTTGTTTTGTCTTGTTTACTAAGTTGGTTTTTGTTCTTTCTTGAGTCTTGACATAGTTGGATAAGTTGTTTTTATTTGCATTATACGGCATTGGAATTAGTTTATAGGTAATTTGTCTCCTCTTCTTGGTGTAAGAACAATTAGATTAGCTTAATTTATTAAGGTTCAAAATTCAGAAGTATGTTTATGTTTGTTTGTTTCTGTTATAATAGAATCAAATTATTATCAAACTGCATAATCACTTTTAGTTTTATAAGGACTAAATCAAAATTTACTCATTTTTTTTTATTGAGATAAAAAAATAGTTAACCATTTTTAATAATAATCATTCACAGTTCTTGATGAATCTTGGATTTATAATGTGTTACAGTGTATTTGAGGAGTAATTTGTTAGTAGTCAAGCTTTAGTTAAATGTGTTTAAGTAGATTGCAGTTAAATTTAATTCTTAGATAAAGACTAGAAATTTTTAAGTGTTTTATTTGCTAATTTTCTTTAAATGAATCAGGTGAGAAGTTCAAACAATTTTAAGCTTCGTGCGGCGAAGATGGAAGAACAACGGAGTTATGCACATGAATAGTTATGTTTCTAATACAAACCATTTCTAAGAAGTTCTAAGATGATAGTAATTTAGTTTCTAATCAAATTTAATATACAAATCAAAATTTGATAATATCAACAACAAGCTCCAACTACCATTAATCATTCCACCTTTTTTATTGTGATTATGCAATTTGATAATAAATTTAACCAAATTTGATGCTGTCAATACAGAAACAGACATAGACATATATATATATATTTTAGTTTAACTATTTCAACATAAAATATGCTACTCAAACCTTAATAAACTAAACTAATTGTTCTTATATACCAACATTTACAACAAGAGAAGACAATTCCAAGGACGGCTAAGAGATACATTACCTATAAACTAACCTTAAAAAGCAAATAAAAGAAACATATACAAACATATCAAGACTCAATAATTATACTGGTGTATGTCTACTTCTCATATATAAATTAATACTCCATCAATTCGAAAATATAAGAGAAAGTTTGGTCAACAAAAGTTGATATAAGCGCATCAACTTTTGTTGATCCAACTTTCTCTTATATTTAGGACTGGAGGGAGAATCACTTAATTTATCTGCATATTGCGGATTGAAGTCTCGACTAGTGTTGTATTTTCATTCGCAAGTGTTCATCTAGCCCTTGAGGTTTTTCATGCCTTAAACTAAGGATCGTTTATCCCTCCACCCTAAATTTTAGTTTTATATATCTGATTACAACTTGAAACTTGTATGAGAAAGGTTTAAATAAAGGTGGATACACTATTTGTGTTTGGAAAGAAAAAGTGTTAGCAGTGTTTCTCATCTCAACTTGTCATAAAAATGGAATCACAATCCCAACAACTCGATGTTATTTTTCTACCACATCTAACTCCTGGCCATATGAATCCCATAGTTGACACAGCAAGGCTATTTGCAAAGCATGGCATTAATGTCACCATTATCACTACACAAGCAAATGCCTTGTTATTCAAGAAAGCCATCGATAGTGACTTGTTGTCTGGATATTCCATCAGATTTTGTGTGATTCAATTCCCTTCAGCTCAAGTTGGTCTCCCTGATGGAATCGAAAATTTCAAAGATGGCACTTCACCAGAAATGATGGGAAAAATCAGTCTTGGAATTTCAATGCTCCGAGATAGAATCGAGCTTTTGTTCCATGATTTGCAACCAGATTGTATAGTCTCAGATATGTATTATCATTGGACAGTTGAATCAGCTGCAAAACTCGGTGTTCCAATACTTTACTATTATAGCTCAAGCTACTTCTCAAGATGTTGCTATCATTTTATCAGCAAGCATAAACCTCATGCGAATTTAGTTTCTGATAGCGAGGTTTTTTCAATTCCTGAAATTCCACATAACATTGAGATTACATCTTTGCAGCTGGATGAATGGATGAGGAGTAGGAATAAATTCACAGATTATATGGAATCAGTATATGAATCAGAGAAAAAAAGCTATGGAACACTGTATAATAGCTTTCACGAGCTTGAAAGTGATTATGAGCAACTTTGCAAGAGCACAATGGGGATCAAAGCATGGAGTGTAGGACCAGTTTCAGCAAGCGTTAACAAGGGGCACAATGAAGACCTTGCGGTAGACTTAGAATTGCTTAATTGGCTTAATTCAAAGCCAAATGATTCTGTTTTATATGTAAGTTTTGGAAGCCTGACTAGGCTTTCTCATGCTCAGATTGTAGAAATAACTTATGGACTTGAAAATTCAGGTCATAATTTCATTTGGGTTGTTAGGAAAAAAGACGGAGATGGAGATGAAGACGAAGATGGTTTTTTTCAATATTTTGAGGAAAAGATGAAAGAAAGCCAAAAGGGGTACATCATATGGAATTGGGCACCACAGATTCTGATATTGGATCATCCTGCAACAGGAGGGATTTTGACTCACTGTGGTTGGAACTCAATTCTAGAAAGCCTTAATGCCGGTTTGCCATTGATCACATGGCCAATGTTTGCCGAACAATTTTACAATGAGAAGTTGCTAGTTGGTGTTCTAAAAATTGGAGTTCCAGTTGGATCAAAAGTGAACAAATTTTGGTGGAGTTTGGGTGAGGATGCATTGGTGAGAAGGGAAGAGATTACAAAGGCTGTGGTATTGTTGATGGGAAGTGAAGAAGAGAGCATAGAAATTAGGAGTAGAGCAAAAAAACTTGGTGATGCCGCAAAGAAGAGTATAGAGGAAGGTGGATCCTCTCGCAACAACTTGATGCAACTAATAGATGAGCTAAAATCATACAAGATATCAAGAGGGCTTGAAAACAAAAACTAAATAAATGAAGGTGGAATAATTTTGGTGTTTCATGATGTGTAGCAGATAAAGTTTCGAATAAGATCATGAAGCAATATCAAAGTAGTTTCTCTTTTTAGTGTGGAAAGGGTTGTTAATATTGTTATTTTCACTTTCATGCAGAAATTTATATTTACTTTTAAGTATTTGAATAAAAAACAATTTAATCACCTTTCATCACTATTGGGACTATTAGCTTGAAAAGTACTTGCATGTTATTCTTCGTGTTACAAAACCAAAACGTATCATAAAATCATAGCAGATGCAACTGCTAGAGCAATAACATTAAAATAAACTCATCAATTCATCGTCAAATTCAATTATCTAATTTGCTTTTTTCAAGTTCTCTAGCAATCTTTAATGATTTCAGCTCATCAATCAACTGAATCAAGTTGTTATAAGAGTGTCCACCTTCCTCTACAGTCTTCTTGGCAGCATCAGAAAGCTTTTTAGCTCTCGTCCTCATTGTTTTTCCTTCTTGGCCACTTCCCATTAGAATCTCAACAGCCTTCACTATCTCTTCCCTTTTCACCACTACCTCCTCTTCAACAATGTTAAGTCTCGGCACTTTCTCTTCACCAATGTTAAGCCAAAACTTGTTCACTTTTGATCCAACTGAAACTCCAATTTTCAAAAAATCAACAAGCAACTTCTCATTGTAAAATTGCTCGGCAAACATCGGCCAAGTGATCATCGGCAAACCAGCATTCAAGCTTTCAAGAATCGAGTTCCAACCACAGTGAGTCACAATCCCTCCTGTTGAAGGGTGATCCAATATCAGAAGCTGTGGTGCCCAGTTCCATATGATATATCCCTTTTTGCTTTCTTTCGCCCTTTTCTCAAAATTATGCAGAAAATCTTCTCTGTCTTCATCTTTATCCTTTTCCCTAACAACCAAGATAAAATTTGAACCTGAATTTTCAAGTCCATAGGCTAGTTCAACAATCTGTGCATGAGAAATCCTAGTAAGGCTTCCAAAACATACATAGATCACAGAATCATTTGGCTTAGAATTTAGCCAATTTAACAGTTCTGAGTCTTTTCCAATGTTCTTCTCTATGTTTCCCCGATTGGCCTTTCTTTCGTCATCATTGTTAATCCATGCTGAAACTGGTCCTACACTCCAAGATTTGATTCCCATTGTAGTTTTACTAAGTGTCTCATAATCACTTTCTAGTTCATGAAAACTATTGTAAAGTGTTCCATAGCTTCTTTTCTCTGAATCAAACATGGCACCAAAAGCACCTGTGGCTGAAGTCTTAACCCTTATCCAATCAGATAGCTGCAAAGGTGTCATCTCAATTGTATGAGGCAAACAAGGAATGGTAAACTTCTGTGTGTCGGAAACTAAATCATCATGAGGTCTATACTTTCTGACAAAATAGCTTGCACAATTCGAAAAGTAGCTTGAGCTGTAAAAGTAAATCCTTGGAATGTTAAGTTTTGAGGCTGATTCAACGGTCCAAGGATAAGTCATATCCGAGACTATACAGTCTGGTTGAAGATCATGAAGCATAACCTCAATTTGATGTTGTAGCATCATTATTCCTCGAGAGATTTTACCAAGAATTTCTGAGGACGTTGCATCTTTGACATTTTCAACTCCTTCAGGGAGACCAACATGAGCTGAAGGGAACTGAAGAAGTTGAGTTTTGATGGAGTATCCTGAATTAAAGTCAGTGTCTATGGATTTTTGGAATGTTGAAGCATTTGCATGTGTAGTTATGATAGTAACATTAACACCATGTTTGGCAAATAGTCTCGCTGTGTCTATCATGGGAATCATATGGCCAGGAGTTGGAAATGGAACAAAAATTACATGAAGTTTTTGAGATTCCATTGCTTTTGAAGTTTGTTCTGTAATATAAATTTTTGTTCCTGAGATATACATATAAAGAGAATAATTTTCAAATACATGTCAGAGAATTTCATATAGTGCAATCATGGAACAAGCATAAAAATATTTCTAAGTTCTGAATTGGTCTGCAACAGTAATTGTGGCCATTATATAGAGTTTTGAATTCTTTGTAAAGACATCTTAATTACAATTACAGCTGCATTTATCTATATTATTAGGCGGAAATATGAAGATTCGCAACGTAATCATAGCTACAATATATCACCATGTGCCTAAATCATCAACAGAAATTTACAAGGAGTATATGAATATATTATATTATATATATTATGATAGAAAGTAGAAACATACCTTGTTAAAGAGAACTCCTAATATGAGTGATGATAATGTGTCAAGAAGAGTCCCTCATGAAAATATTGCTTGTGCTAGTAACTGATGTCAGAGGGAGAGTTCTGGAAAATCGGTTATTATTCCAATTGTTAACTATGTACAAACAAGGCCTATATTATAATATTGTAAAGCCTAACCATAGATACAAACAAGGCCTGCACACATTTAAATACTGAATCATATTGGCCTTTGGACTAAAAGTAACATTTTGTGTTTGTATTCTTAGTTTCTCGCTTATTTGTTTGATTATTAATCGCGTTCTTGCTTTTATCTGATTTTGACATGCAACAATTTGATACTTTCTCTAATTTTAAATATAAGCAAAAATTTGTATTTAGTCAACTTTCTAACATATAATGCGAGGTCCATTGTTTTGGTGAAAGCGCATATGAAGCTCATTTCAAACGCCGAAAGCCGAATTGGAGTAAACTGCTGATGCTTGAATTTCCTTAGACAGAATTGAGGATCCAAGATTTGACAATGCTATCATTTTGTCACTGTGCAAGATGTTGAGGGTCACCTTCTGGTGGTTGAACGATTGATCCATCGGCAAATCCAAGCTTATTTCGTCCATAATTCTCACCGGTGAGTAACAAGAACTAATCCGGGATTATTGGAATTAGCAATGAAGAAAGGGTTGGCACCATTGTACATATCCATGTTTTAAGACCATGGCTAATGAAATAAGGAGTGGAAAAAACAAAGGAAAATGCAGCAGAAAGAAGAATTAATCTTCTGATACCGTATTGATTGTGTTTATTGAAATACAACTCCAACGAAAATAAGAACTTAGGAGAGGAAGGCCTTATATAGAGGCACTATCCTCTAGCTGACAAAAACAGAAAAATAAGCTAAAATAATTAATTCTACGTACGATCAGTTACAACAAACTATTAAAACTACATAAAATAGATGTATTAGGATAATCCATCATAATATCATCAATTACATACATGCCAAGATTTGTTGATTGTAATGGAACTGTCATTTTGGTTCCCCCAGTTTCTTGAAGTGTAAGCTCACTAAGGCACCACCATGTTTTAAATTTTGCGTCCGCAATATAAAAGATTTTGAGGTTTCTGCAATGACATCGCAAACACATTTTCGTGCAAATATAAAGGTTTGCAGCATAACCCCAACCACAAATTAAAACCACGAGTTCAACTAACTTCCTAAATTGACCGCAGTAAAATAGTTTTGGGAAAATTATTCATTGATTTATTCAAATGATAGGGTAAAATTGAAAACTTAGAACAACAAAAGAAAAATCACACAAGTAATAACAAATGTCTAGAAGAATATCAGATCCCTACAAGAGAATTATTAGCTTCAGAAGTACTTGCATGTTGTTCATCATGTTATTACAAAATAAAAAAACTTCATAAAATCAACACTAAACCAATGTTTATTTAGTCTATACTTTCTGACAAAATAGCTTGCACAATTGGAGAAGTAGCTTGAACTGTAAAAATAAATCCTTGGAATGTTTAGTTTGGCAGCTGATTCAACTTTCCAAGGATAAGTCATATCAGAGACTATACAACCTGGTTTAAGTTCTTGTAACAGAATCTCAACTTGATCTTGAAGCATCAATATTCCTTGAGTGATTTTTGGAATGTTGAAGCATTGGCATGTGTAGTGATGATAGTAACATCAACACCATGTTTGGCAAATAGTCTTGCTGTGTCTATCATGGGAATCATATGACCAGGAGTTGGAAATGGAACAAAAACTACATGAAGTTGTTGAGACTCCATTGATTTTGCAATCTATGAGGATGATGTATAGTTTTCTGTTTTGATATCTTAATGGGAGATGAAGTTTAGTTCCTTAGATATATAGATAAAGAAAATGGTTTTCAAACAAACGTATATCAGAGAATTTCATTCATGTGTTTGGCCTAAAAATAGTTCTAAATTGAGGTCTACAACCACAACTACAGCCATATTGGGCCTAAATTAATCATCAAAAAGAAATTCACAAGGAGGAAAAGAATATTTGATAGAAATTCTCAGCCAAGTTCTTGATCCTACTCTCTTGCCTTAACACACCAAAATCTTGATAACAGAAGCCATTACTAGGAAGATAAAATATAATGCAAATGAAAGTAGACAGAAATTTAATTAATCATCAGATATTTATCTTGGTGTAATATGAAAGTTGCATATCAAAAAACTAACTACTTTTATCATCAATGCAGTGAACAAGAATGATTTGATGATGTTTCATCTTATTGAAATCTAGATTACAGCAACAAAAAAGGCGGAGAAAAATACTTAAATGTTGTTTCATCATATTCAAAGCCTTCATCAGCTACATCTCCTAAAGCACCAAGATTACTCTTTCATTCAATGATCTAATTTTCTTTACCACTAAATGCTTTAGATTTCTTCAATGATTTCAGCTCATCAACCAACTGAATCAAGTTTTTGTAAGAGTGTCCACCTTCCTCTATAGTCCTCTTGGCAGCATCACCAAACTTTTTTGCTCTCATCCTCATTTCTTTGCTCTCTTCGCCACTTCCCATCAAAATCTCAACAGCTTTTGCAATCTCTTCTCTTCTCACCATTGCCTCTACACAAACACTATTCCATGACTTATTTTCTTTTGCTCCAACAGGGACCCCTATCTTCAAAACATCAACTATCAACTTCTCGTTGAAAAATTGCTTGATGCCTCATTAACTATCACTATGAAATTGGGCATATTGCAATCTTTTAGGCCATGGGATGGAAGTCAATATATGCTACAATGACAATCAATTATTTATAGAATTAGGATTTGAGTGTGAATCCGGTAGATGAAATAAAGAACCAAGCTATGTTGATTTCCACTATGGTTATTATCAAGTGAAATCAAAAGAAGCATTGCCCATGCATTTTCATTAACTGAATTAATGATCTTATTTACTTTAGTTTTGGGGAGGGCTTCTATAAAGTGAGGAAGTCACTTTAAAGAGTAAAGTAAGTAATACCAACTATTGATAAATAAATCAATGGTTGATGTTATATGTACATGCATAACAAATCATGGGTGATTACCTATGAAGCACAGACACTGCTCGGATTAGGCGTGTCCGTGTCCGTTTCAGTGTCCGACACCGTCACGACACTTATGATTACATTGAATTATGTCATTTTTCCAAATTATTATCGGTGTCGCTGTGTCAGTATCCGTGTCGTGTCCTGTGTCCGTGTCGGTATCTGTGCTTCATAGGTGATTACGATATCAAATCTTAATTTTTTTTACTTTACTAACAACTCACTTTAGAGGAGCCAAATATATTTTCTCTATATAAAAAAACATTGTATTACAGTTGTTCTTTATCTTTATATTAGGTATTTACCATTTGATTGTTTATTTATTTACTAATTACTGTGATCTGATACACTTGTTGTGGTCCCATCATATATTTACAAAGATTCACACACATATTGCACTTCTTCAATTGTCGGCAAACCTCAACAATATACCACAACATGTTGAGTTTCCTGAGATCATCTTAAATATCATATATCCCCTAAATAGACCTCTAGCATATTCCCTAACTTTTGAGACACTTAGTCACATTTTAAAGGCATAACCTTGTAACAACGTAGTTTGGGTAATTACCCAACCCCACCATTCTTCCTGATTGTGTATTTTACATGCATGAGCAACATCGGGGGGATAAGAACAACCGCCCTGAGTTTGAGTGGTGTTTTCTTGGGGTGTGCCTAAAAGGAATATCGGCCGTCTAATGGATCTTCAGGCCCATAAGTTATATGTTGGTCCGGAAAAAAAAAACTATGTATAGAAGAACTGCACACAAACATCAGAGAGATTGATATTGATCCGGGGGATTTTTTCAAACTCTCCGCATTTCTAAAAACCATACATGATTCTGAAAGGGCTTGCATAACGTGTCCATAAGTATATTTCTAAATTTTTAGATGTGCACATCCAAAGTCATTATAGGTTTTAGTCAAAAAAAAGAAAGTCATTATTGGTTGGAGAAAGTTTCTCTCTATTGATCCTTGTGCACTCTACACTCTTGAGATTAAAGATTTGTTTTGGTCAAATAGGTGTAGTGAATAGCTGGGAATATTAAAGGGTAGTTTCCTCACATAGTATAGGGGCATCAATCCCACACTAAAAGAATCAACTCAACTACCCTCACATAGTATATTAAATTCTCTGCATAAGTCAACTCAACTACATCACCGAATTTTTTCTACATGTCACAATCACTGAATTTTCTTAAATGCATTTTTTGACATTTTGTATTACATACTTCATTTGAATCTTATATTCTCTGCATATTTAACATTGTTGTTGCAGAGATTTTAGTTCTTTGCTCTCTCAGAATGCCTTCCTTGCTTACTATCCTCCATATTCTTCAATTCATAATCCTCTTGAAACTAAATCAGATACCTTTATATTTTAGCTCTAAGGAAGGCTGTGAGAATCTGTTTAATTGTGGAAATATAACAAATATTGGTTTCCCTTTCTGGGGAGGGAATCGACCAAAAGAGTGTGGCTACCCTTTGTTGAATCTCAGTTGCATAAAGAACATCAGTTACATAACAATCAATGATGTCGAGTATCAGGTTTTGGAGGCCGATCGTAATTTACACACTTTGAGAATCACCAGAGAGGACTATTTCCAAGAAGGACTATGTCCTCCAAAACATGTCAGCACCACATTAAACACTGATCTATTTGTTTATGGTTCCAAATACATTAATCTTATGCTCTTCTATGGTTGTCCAGCTTCAATTACTTTCCCTTCGCCTAGCGGACGCTTTCCATGTCATTCAAATGGTTATTCTGATGATTTTGTTTATGCTCTGTTTGGTCCTAATATTGGTCATCTGGCTTTTCCATGCCAAGAAAATTTGTCTGTTCCAGTTTTTAATTCATCGGTTGATGTTAGTAATATCGCTAAAGTACAAAGTGCAATCAAAGATGGATTTGAGGTGAGATGGATAGCTGGTTTTGATGATTGTGTGACGTGCCAAAACTCAGGTAGATTTTGTGGTTATGATTGGATTTCAAAGCAAACAACCTGCTACTGCAGAGATCAATCATGTTCTAATTCTGTACCAGATTCTAATGCACCTCCAGGTATAAATTTTTTTTTGCTAAATGCAAATTGCATTTTCTGTTTTCTATAAAATGATAATCTAATATTGACAATTAATTAACTTGTTTACAATATAGTATACTCATGGATTTGGATTCCGCACCGTTGGGAAATCCCATTATCCCATTTGCCACAATCATGTATTGCGATTCGTCAGATCACAATTGTTTTTAGCTTGAATTTATTGCTCAACTTCCTTTAACATGAATATATCCAAACATACATTGTAATTTGAGTCGTCGGATCTTAATCAGGCACTCTGCAATGCATGACTGACTTGCACAAAAGATTTCCTAACGGCTGGGAATGCCGATCCGGCCCAAGGCTTGATCCTTTACTTAGTCCTTATTCATAAGCAATAGCAGTTCTTTAGTGCCAAAACCACTCTTTTTGTTTATTGAGTTTGAGTATAGTCCCAACCCAAAGTTGTTTATCAGTTGGCCAATTCAAAGCATATCTTAAAGTCACAAGCTTTTAAACTAAATAATAAAGACATTTTCTTCTTGTTTATATGACATCTGTAGGACATTAACAGTTGAATTAGTCTAAAGATCTTAACACAATTAGACCGATTATATGTTAAGAAATTTGTAGAGAAAATGAAATTATGTTGAATTGAAATTGCGAGGAAAGAGATAGAATAAAAAATATTTGCCTTTTCACACCTGCAATAGGTGAGTTGTGATGTCAAGTCAAGGCATTACACAAAAACATTGTAGAACCTCATTTTTCTTTCAAACTTGAAAAATGAGTGGTATATGAAGCTCCCATGGTTGAAAATTCTATTTCTTATGGTATAACATATTTCCTCAAAAATTTTAAAGTGACATTGATGTTATTTATAATGAGAAATTTGAAAATTTTCTGTCATTTGTGAAACAAAGTCATCTTGACTAACTATGATGCTTGCAAAGTCTCAAGTTGTGTGAAAGAAACCTAAATAGGTAGCTTAGTTTTTATCTTTTTTAAATAATAGAGTCAACTTTCATCTGTTTCTAATGATCCCATACTCAATGTATTAATAAATGATTTGAGGTCTTTTCTTATTAATTTTCAAACTGATGGATGTATGAATGATAGTGCATTAATACTTAAAAATCATTCGAAACTCTAATGATGACTTACATTGGCTCTAAGAAGTAGAAGTTCATGGTCCTCTTTGTTTTAACGTTTGAGACAAATGACATGATCGGGTAATTAATTTAGCAAAAATAGAGAAACAAATATGCATGCCTTAAAACTCGTGAGGATAAAGAGGATCGTGAGTTTCTACTTTTCGATTGCCGCGGCATTCATCTATGATGTTTTGAACATTTTTTAAATATCATGGTCAATCTCTGTAAAAGATGCCACTATATATTCTAGATGCTAGACTTGAATGTACTCTGCCCTCCTTTCACGGTATGAATCTTAAATATTACTTTGAATACATGTTTCATTAACTACGGTTAGATTTTTAGTTGCAGTCAATAAAATTGAAAATTTGTGTTTTGTTGTTTTACTTTTTTCCTGAAAGATTCCTTTTATGGAGACAAGATATTTTCTTTTCTTAGTCAAAGAAAGTATGTAGTCAATAATATTCATTTGCTTGCATATATGTTTGGAATTAAATATCTGTGTGCATAGTTTCCTTGAAGAGAAATACTTGGTTAGACACAATACTAAATATGACATGTTAGGCACACACAAGTAAAAAAAATTAAAAAGAAAATAAATAAAGTGGTATCAATTGATGTGATAAATTTATTTTTATTTTTATTTATTTTTCTTTTAATTTTTTTGATTCTTGTGTGTGTGCCTAAATACATATGCCTATGTAAGACTTCCTCTTCCTTGAAATAGTCCTCGTTCTTGTTGTGTCTTACACTCCATATATAGTGGCCATCCTTTCCTCTGAATTTACCATTTGGTGAAAATTAGCATTTCCTGCCAATAGAAAATAATTGACAAAAGAAAAAAGAAAAGAAAATAGTTCTTGCTTGTTGTCTTGGTTAACGTCGTTTAATTATGTAGATAACACAATTCAATAGAT
This sequence comes from Trifolium repens, assembly GCA_030408175.1. Taxonomy (NCBI): domain Eukaryota; kingdom Viridiplantae; phylum Streptophyta; class Magnoliopsida; order Fabales; family Fabaceae; genus Trifolium; species Trifolium repens. Next base: position 19,825,053 of record CP125849.1, read on the forward strand.
GACTAATGAATATAATAAGGTGTTGCAGCTCATTAACCATAAACTGAATACAATAACCACGATTTTCAATGGATTAATCATGGTTTTCAGGTATATTTGAACACAAACCACGAATATCATGTATATTTGAACATAATTTGTATGATTAGTGTGTGTATTTGAACACTTGAAAATAATGGCTAAGCACATTTAAAATTGTGGTTAATTGTGTTCAATGGCTATTAATCCTCTTATGTTTGAACTCAAGTAAGTCCAACTTAATCAACTTAGCTTGATAGATATGAGAATCCCTAAACTTATAACATCACTTTTTAGGTGTTAGATTATCAAATGTAGAACTCTTAAAATATTCGTGGCTCCTGCTCTCATAGTTGCCAATGCCATCCTCGTATTTCCTAAATAAATAACTGTTTTTTATTTTTTTTCCCCCATTGTACACGTTTATTTTATGAATAGAAAATATATAATAGAGAGACACTTTTTTTCCACAAAACATATATGTTCGCTAAAAATAATCTATGAGCTAACTGATAGCTGATGACTGATAGGTTATAGCTGAAAAACTAGTATTATGAAATTAAAATATTTGGCAAATTTAGCTGTTGTAAGTGAAAAATGACATAAAAGTATATGGTTAGTGGGTAGTTATTATATTTTAAAAAAAAGAAAAAAAGAGAAAAGAAATAAAATGTAAAAAACTATAAGCTATAAGCTCAATTGCAACTTTAATATCCTCAATGGGCCGGCCCACTTAGGCCCAATAGATGTCTTGGCCCTATGGGCCCGGGCCGGGTCGGGCTGGGCCGGCCCATTTGACAGCTATAAGTAAACACGTATTCCACGCTTGATCAATTTCTGAAGAGACTTATTAATATATAGTGGTCAACAAAGGACTGCCACTGCCCTTCTGGAAGCATAGAAATTTGAAATTAGACAAACTTGAATGAAATATAGAATACTTGTATGGTGGTGTGTATATAACATTAAATTATACAACTGAGGTAATAAATTCTTCATTTGCTTCCTAGAAACATCAATAACAAAAACAAAAACTCTGAAATTTAAAATTTAAAATTTCCACCCTTTGAAAGTGAAACACGACTAAGTTATTAATTCCCAATATAATCATCTACGCGTAGTTTGTTTGTTTCAGTCTTTGATTTATATATTCTTTTTGCTCTGCCTCACTTCAACCAAACCAAATTCTTCTTCTACTCCTTGTTTTTCTTCTTTTCTGCCTTTGGCTGCAAGAATGAAACCTCATCTTCATCCATCTTTTTTCCTTCTCTTGGTGGCGCTTTTGATGATATCAATCATTAATATTCCAACGGGTCTATGCAAGGATGACGAACTTTACACGAAATGCAACGCTGCTTTTACATGCGAAAAGAACCTTAAGTATCCATTCTGGGGAGAAAACAGACCAAGAGATTGTGGTGGTGTTGATGATCCTAACACGGAGGTCAAATGCGAAGGAAGTGTTCCAATGATAACCATCAGTAACATCAAATACAGAATTCATGATTGGGACAATACAACACAAAAACTTACGGTTGCTAGAGAAGATTACTCGAGTGGCGATGTTTGTGATATCAATGACAATTCCAAGAGCAGCACATTCGATAATACTCAATTTCAACAATACGCTGGTGTTTCTAACCTGACGCTCTTATATGGCTGCAGTCTTGCAACCGGAAATCCAGTGAATCTGTATAGTTATAAGTGCAGTGATAGTAAATCTATTGTCTACACCGTTATTTATCCTGCTGTGTACTCTGGCTTATGTACTCCTAGCTTTACGGTCACAATTCCAATTTTGGGAACTCAAGTTGCACAACTAGTATCTGGCAATGGCAATGGAATAGAGGAAGCATTAAAAGACGGTTTCGATTTGAAGTGGACTGGAAATTATGGACTGTGCCAGGCGTGTGTTGGTTCTCTTGGAACGTGTGGCAACAAAGGAGGAAGTGAATTCAGATGTTTCTGCAAAGATGGACCTCATGCAACTACATGCTTTTCAAGTATGTCAATAATATCAAATTCTCCATTTTTTTTTTCTTTCTTTGAATGTGTTAACAGTTTATACAAGTTAAATTCCAAGAGCTTGGATAAAAAGTCAGGAGGTTCTAGCACTTACAGAGATAATTACATACTACCTTCTAACGAATTATCACATTAACCTAGGTCTTTGTAGAGTGAGTTGCATCCTTATCAATTAATTTAGTTTTTGTTGAGCTAAAAACAAATCTTAAATTTAGAAACATAAATTTAAATTTAGTCTGAAAATGTTAAAAGACACAAACACAACTATATATTAAACTTGGTCTGAAAATGTTAAGAGAAACAAAAACAATACTATATATTATATAAATTTAGAAACCAACCCAAGTAATTTTTAGCTATAGTTTACATATTTGATGTTTGGCTTAATACAAAATATGAACAAATGTTTGATTTGCATTAATTCAATTGTCACATTAAAGATAGTTCAAATGTTCAATTATTACTAATTCTTACACTGTTAATAAAAAAACTACTTCTTTACCTCCCCATTACTACACTTTGTCTTTTGAAGAAGACTGCGTCAGACATTGCTTGCAAGGTGCAATAGAATAAAACGGAGTTGTTTGACTTTTTCAGATACGTACAAGTTCTCCTCTTTGACCATTTCATACTTACTTTTCACCAAACCATTACGTTTTCACATTTTGTACAGTATCTAGAGTTTTACTTGGTCCAATTCCAAGCTTTAGTTTTTTTTTTTTCAGAAAAAAATTACAGGAACTTTATGTCAAATATTTTTGCTACTTTTCTTAATTTATCAATTTTTTTGTTGCTAATATTTTTTTTGTTGCTTGAAAGTTGAAATATGTCATTGTCACACCACTTTTGACTTTTGATCAATTCATGAATCATAATTATTGATTAGGCTTTAGTAGTTTAGAGTTGTTAGACATCAATTTATAATTTTCTAAACTAAATTGTTTGACTCCTACTATTAACTCTTAAAGTTTCTATTAGTGTTAGGTAAAGTAATAGTTACTAATTTCCAACAGAAAATTCACATATTATTAATATAGGTGACCTAAATTTTCATTTGCTTCACTTCAATTTTACTAGTGCACATTAAAAACTCATCATAAGCTCTCAAAATCCTCTAATTCTCTACCAATCTATTCCTAAAGATGCAATTTCTTAATCCAAGCATCTTTTTCTCATTCTTGATTACAACCATAATCATCCTAAATCAAATCCCAACATCTTCTTGTGCTGCTAATGTTCAGCAGTACAAAAAATGCAGCTCTTCATTTGATTGTGCAAATCTAAAAAACTTGAGTTACCCTTTTTGGGGATCAAGTAGACCTCAATATTGTGGCCACCCTTCTTTTGAGCTACAATGCAAAGATGAATTTGCAAGCATTACCATTATGTCGCAAAGTTATAGAATTCTTGAAGTCAGTGATTCTGATCATAGACTCAAAGTTGTGAGAACTGATTATTGGAACAATGTTTGTCCTACCAACCTAAAGAACACAACTTTAGGTTCCACTTTCTTCGATTACGGTTCGGATACTCAGAACCTAACACTCTACTATGATTGTCCTTATTCACCATTTCCTTTAGGCTTTGTTTGTGAGTTGGGTTTTGGAGGGGAAGGGAGGGGAAGACTTATTTTTCTTTTCTAAATTAAGAACACTATAAAATGCTTTTAAAAATAATTTAAGTGTGATTGAAGTATTATGTGATCACTTATCTTTCTTCTTTCAATTATTATTTTAAAATAGTAACTATATAGACCTCAATTTAGAAAAGAAAAATAAGCCCTCCCCTCCCTTTCCCTCCAAAACCCAACTCACAAACAAAGCCTTACCAGATAGCTTTTCTCCTCAGTTTAATTGTAGTATAAACGGAACTCAAATGGTTAACTATTTTGCGTTGGAGAGCGATCTTCAGAATGCTGAGGGTTCGGTTTCGATGAGTGAAACGATGGGAACATGTAAATCTAGAGTGATGGTTCCAATTTTGGACTCAGAAGCTGAAAGTGTAATGACAAATTCAAGTGTGGAAAATTTGAAGGATGTTATTGATAATGGTTTTGGAGTGGAGTGGAATGCAAATAATAGTTTGTGTCATGAGTGTCAAAGCTCTGGTGGACATTGTGGTTATGAGTCAAGTTCAAGGGAATTCACTTGCTTTTGCAAGGATGGATCTTTTCCACATTCATGTAGATCATCAGGTAAGTACCTATAGTATAGGCACATAAAATATTTCCTTATACAGTTACATCCTAAATCTCATATTTCAATTAAAGGTGGGGATTAGTAATTCCATTGTTACCAAAATAAAAATGAAAAGTAATGCCAAATTGTCTGTAGCTAACTAAGTGATTGGGTTCATCTCTCAAGTGATTAATGAGCTTCAGTTAAGGTTAAATCGTTTGGGAGAATCCAAATTAAACTATAGGTACCTATTGGTTGAACACCAGAATAATAGGCCTTCTTCCCCTAGGAACCAGAGTGTTAACTTAAAACAAAAAAGTCATCAATTGTGTTAGGAAGAAAGATTTTAAATCGTGATCACGGTGAATCAAGTCGGAAATCATGATCCAATGTGGCCTAATGCAGATTCAATAATGTGTTTTCATCTTGGAAACTCATCAAACTCTCACTCTTCTTAAATTCTATCATTATCATTTTAAGTTTCAAACTTAGGGACAATTGTCCTATCCTAATATGGACTTATAGTTTTCATACCCTTTTCCTCTTCTTCATTAAATATCTGCAAAAGATTTCTCCTTTCTGATTGTGGATCTGTATTTCCCAATTCTAATGCAGAATTTACTTTATTAAAGAACCTTTAAGAAGTAGGATAGGTAATTTTTCTTTAAGGTTACTAACTATTATTGGCATAGTTCTTGTTATGCTTAGAATATGTGAGTCTCTTGATGGTTTTGTTAATAACATTTTTCGTCGCAAGCTATTTTGATACCCTCGGTTGGGATTTCTTGTATTCCTTTGTAGCTTTGTTTGTTTGGTGACAATTACAATGATTTTTATAGGGTAGACTAGTTGTGTTCATTTGGCCATCTTGAACCTAATTTTCCAAAGGTGGATATTTGGCAACTTCAATCGGTTTAGTACAGTTATTTATTTTTTATGAAAATCCACACAAATTAGTGTTGTAAAGAAATCATCAAAACTTTTAGAATTCGATATTGATCTAATCAAACTGGCTTGTAAGGAGAGAGATGTCATATTCCACTCGTAAATTTAGTTTTAGGTCATGTCTCATTTAGGCCTCATTTGGATTGCTTTATTTTTGAGCTTATGTGAAACAACTTATATAAATAAGTTTTTATGTACTAATATTAGTTTTTTGAGGTAGTTTATGAAAAAAAAATTATAAAAATATAATTTTTGTCGGTGAAAACATACGAATTAACATAAAAAATTATTTATTTGCATAAGTTATTTTTATAAGCTAAAAAATAAGCCAAATTCAAACGGACCTTTAATTTGAAACTCTAGACCACACATCCAAAACAGAACATTTGAAACATGATCAAAGTACTCGGCTTAATAGAGGGTGGCTTAATAGATCGTAGATAAACTCTGATACCATCTTAAAATTTGAGTTTGACCTAACTCAATCATACAAAACCGATTTATTAAGTGGGAGATGCCTCCTTTCTCAACAAAATCCTCTTGCAAAGAAAGGGTAGAGTGTCAAAATATCACAATTCTTACATAAACATTCACGAGGCAGGACAGTTTATTATATCTTTAGCACATAAATGAGATTGACAATTTGACATAGATGAAAACGTTGACTGATGAATAATTTGGTTCTTAAACTATCAATCTCTCTTCAATTTAGTCCCTAAACTATCATTAATACATCATTTTAGTCCGTCAACTTTTTTAAAAACATGAAAGAAAATGATAGTTCAGGGACAAAATTGATGCATTATTAATAATTCAGGGACCATTTAGTATATTTATATAGTTTAAGGACCAAATTAAAGAGAGGTTGATAGCTCAGGGACTAAATTGAAGGTTTATTCAATTTGGAACATACACAACTAGATTGAATTTAGGAAACTTAATCAATGATTTCAATTAATTCCATTTCTGCTACTCCTCTATGTCTGAAAATGAAACTTTACAAATGATGACATGCATATTCAATCTCTGAAAAACTACTCACTTGCTACTGTCATTAAACATGTTCTACAAATTCCTGTCTATTGATGTTCTACAAAAATAAATATCAAGCAGAAATTTCCACCATCTGAACCTGCTAAAACTTCCAAACCATGTGTTCCATATTGACTAATACCTTTCAACTATAGTATAGTTCTAGTTTTTGAACAGCCTCCATTCAACCAAATGAGTACAGTCACTGTTATTTGACCATAAAAAACAATAATACCTTTCAATTTCACATATACACGTTCCTCATGACTATCCCTATAATACAATAATTTTCGCCAACCAATTGTATTAAACAAAACAAACAGGACAAAAAAAATGCAAATAAAAATACTCAGTTGGCTGCTAAACTAAGCTTAAAAATCTTTGTTTATATATTGTTCACATGACATCAAAGTCAAAGTCAACAAAACTCATTTTCATGTTTTCTTTTCAATATTTTCATTACTTCAAACTATTAGATAATTATTACTCATATCATATCATAATAATACTAAACACAACAAGTAACAACTCTTCATAAGTTGCTGCAAATTTCAACAAACCCAAATTAAGGAACAACAAATTATGTTGTCCTTGTCCCTCTCTTCTTCCACCACCACCAACATCATCATCATCTTCTCAATCTTCATCTTCTCTCTTCATCGTACAACGTCCTTAACCTCGGATGCATCACTCTCTATCTGTAACAACACCACCTTTAACTGTGGCACCATCACCAACCTTTTCTACCCTTTCACCGGCGGTGACCGTCCTTCCTTCTGTGGGCCACCACAGTTTCATCTAAACTGCCAAAACAATGTTCCAGAGTTGAATATTTCCTCGCTGAGTTACCGAGTTCTTCAAATAAACTTAGCAACTCATTCTCTCACCTTAGCAAGATTAGACCTTTGGAACGAAACATGTACCCATCATTATATTAACACGTCTTTTGATGGAACTATCTTTAGCTACGGTTTTGGAAACCGTAACCTTACTTTGTTTTATGGGTGCAAAGCCACTTCCGTATTCAATGAAAAGCCGCATAATTTGTTTTACTGCGATAGTAATGGAAATAAGAACAATTCATATTCTTTGATTGGTCCATTTCCTTTAGACCCAGTTCTTAGGTTTGTTGAATGTGATGAAGGTGTTGGGGTGCCAATTCTTGAAGTGCAAGCTAATAGGTTTGCAGGAAATCGTTCTTTGCTTAGAGAGGTTTTGATGAAAGGGTTTAATGTTAATTATATCAATCCTTTTGATGATGAATGTTTTGAGTGTATTCGTTCTGGTGGTCAACAATGTGGGTTTGATTATGATGAAAATGAACCCATTTGTATTTGTGGTAATGAGTTGTGTCCATCTTCAGGTATTTTAGATTTTCTTTTGGTTAAATTTTGTGTTTGGTGTTTGGTGTTTGATAATGATTCTTATTTCTTGTAAAAGTAATGGTTTTAAGCATGATTTTGATTTACTAGTGTTTATTTTTTAGTTGTGGTTGCATTGCGATTTTTTATATTGCAAAAACTTGTTGATCAATGTAGTTTAAGCAACCACAAACTGCAGTCGTGATGTTGCTGCGGAGACCTCTAAAATCTTTACCTTTACATTGTATACTGTAATTTAAAACCATAATCTTTAACGATGATTTGTTTGATTAACAAAAACTTATGATGTTACTATAGTGTGGACTAATTAGACTTAAGATGTTCTACTGTTATTGGAACAAGAGAGCATAAGACTTGCCCGCTATTTTTTGTTCCACCCATTTTCTATCCTTGTCTGATTCTGTGTTCTGACATTGTTTTTACGTTGCAGGTAAAAGCACTAAGACTGGCCTTATAATAGGTAATTTCCATTTTTCTAATAGATGAATTGAATTTAGATTTGAGAAGTAAAATTTTACTGATGTCTTGCATTATCTTCAGGCATAGTTGCAGGAGTTGCAGCCCTTGTTTGCATTCTTGGTGCATGCTTTGTCATTCGGCGAAGGAAGAAAAATGCTGAGAAATCAAGAAGCATTGAACCCTTCATGCCTCCTCCTTCAAGCAGTGGCACTGGCACCGGCACTCTAACCTCCACTACTAATTCCTCTCAGAGTATTCCTTCTTATCCATCTTCCAAATCCGGAAGAGTGCCGCAAAAGAGTTTCTACTTTGGTGTCCAGGTATTTACCTATGAAGAACTAGAAGAAGCTACCGACAATTTCCACACTTCTAAAGAAATCGGAGAGGGAGGTTTTGGAACTGTTTACAAAGGTAATTTACAATATACATTTTCTCACACGGAATTGATTTCCCTTGGTTTTCTGGTTTTCTTATAAACTATATATCTTCTGATTGTTGATCAGGTGAACTCAAAGACGGACGTGTGGTTGCGGTGAAACGCCATTATGAAAGCAACTTTAAACGTGTGGAGCAATTCATGAATGAAGTTGAGATTTTAGCACACTTAAGGCATAAGAACTTGGTGACACTCTTTGGATGTACCTCTAGATCTAGCAGAGAGCTTCTCCTTGTTTATGAATACATACCGAACGGAACAGTGGCTGATCATCTTCACGGGAAACGGTCGAGCTCGGCTATGGTTACTTGGCCTGTAAGATTGAACATTGCACTAGAAACAGCTGAGGCATTAGCCTACCTCCATAAAAAAGATGTCATACACCGCGATGTGAAATCCAACAACATTCTCCTAGACGAAAAATTTCATGTTAAGGTTGCTGATTTCGGTCTCTCAAGGCTGTTTCCGACCGATGTCACACATGTATCAACCGCACCACAAGGAACACCTGGTTATGTTGATCCTGAGTATTATCAGTGTTACCAACTCACTGACAAGAGCGATGTTTATAGCTTCGGCGTACTCTTAGTCGAGCTTATATCATCATTACAAGCTGTGGATATTACCAGGCATCGCAACGACGTGAACTTAGCAAACATGGCTGTCAATAAAATTCAGGGCCACGAATTGCATGAGTTGGTTGATCCTGAACTTGGATACGAAAAAGACAATTCTGTGAGAAACATGACAACAGCAGTAGCTGAATTAGCATTTAGGTGTTTACAGCAACAAAGAGACTTGAGACCTTCAATGGATGAAGTGGTGGAGATTTTGAAAGCAATCAAGAGTGATAAACTTGAAACACATGAATCAAATGTATTAGATGTTGTTGTTAGAACAGATGAACTTGTACTTCTGAAGAAGGGTCCTTATCCAACTTCACCAGATTCTGTTGCTGACAAATGGGTTAGCGGCTCTTCTACATCTACTACTACCTCATACTCATAGATTCTATGATTTCCTTTTTGTTTTGGTGAGGATTTAGATTTTTAGATGGTAAAAGTAAAACTACTGTTCTGGTGCCAATGAATGAGCTAGTTCAGAAGTCATTTTGGCCTTCAAATATCTTTTCTCTAAAAGCTTATATGTTTTCACAATATTATTTTTTGCCTGTATGCTATTAGTGGTTGAACACTTGGGCCATGTTTAGAAATAATATAAATTTTCAGTGTAGATATTCCCATATCTTAATTGGTTTGATGTATTTGAAATATATATACATAAATTTATTTATTTGTTACTTTATACTTTTTGTTATGTGTATATACATACTCCGTCCCAAAATATAAGCAAAAATGGGCCAACAAAAGTTAATATGTCTGGTCTAAATTTTAGACTAAATACATCAGTTTAAGTTGACCAGTTTTTGCTTATATTTTGAAACAGAGGGATTTACTTTAGAATTGAAATGAAAGGACTATAGGAATAGAACATGACAACTTCTGAATTTCCATTTATCTTATTGCAGACGAGGGGGATGCTAAGATGAAGAGGTTAACCACAGATGTGCACAGCCATGGTCAGGATTCAGATATACTTTGGTAGGTGAATTTTGTATGATACTGTATTTGATACATATCCACATGCATCAAGTGGTGAATATTTAGGATATGTTATGTTATTCAGCTCATCTTGTACAGTTGTATACTTGTATTAATTACTGAACAAAACTGAGGAACTTGCTGATCATAATTAGTTCAAATAGGTGTTAATATGATTATAAAGTATGATTTTGTTAGTAACAAAATTATATTTTTTAGTATACAATTGATATATGAGTTTTGCATTGGAGCTTATGAATTGAAGTTAATTACATTATCTCAAGTCTAAAAATTTACATTACCTGTGCTAGTTTGTTAGAAAAACTAAATGATCCAAGCCAGAATAGGTCAACAGTGGAAGCATAAAAGTGTATCATGATTCATGAACAAACTTCCTGATATTGTTAATTGTTCGTAGATGTTGAGGCTCTTCTAAATTTTATGTGATCTTATTGTGGCCGTGGAAATTTTCTGGAAGAGATTTTATACCTAGGGAACTGAAACATATACGCTAAAATTCTCTAAATAATAGTTTGCCAAGTACAACGTTATTTGAAGGTGTGTGTTGCTCCAAAATGAGTAAACCACCAAATTCGTCTGACTTTATAGGGCGCATTCTGCGTACATGGTCTTTAAAATTTGACGATGATATGCCTTTTGTCGATAGATTAGTAATCATAACTCATTGTTCATATAATCGATAAGATTTGTTTAATTTGATCTTTAATTTTGTATCTCGTAACTAAGTACGTAATATTAATGTTTGCTTCAACTACCAATTTTGTTATTACTAGTCATAGAAATGATAGACGAGTTGTCATGATACATCTTCAATACACTATAAGAAAGTAGGATTTTGGCAGCCAAAAGCCCCCCAAAACTATCCAAAACTGCCAAAAATGCTATAATTACTAGCAGCTTAAATATGCCAAAATATCGCTCATTGGTAAATTTACTAGCGGCCTAAACCACAAGAAACATGATCAGAAGAAAACAACCAATTTACTGGCAGCCTAAACTACAACATCAAACAGTCGGACTTTTTAAAGATACTGGCGGCATAGACCGCCACAAAAGAGTAATTGTTGAAAGTATATACATAAAGGTTGCCCAGACCGCTACTAAATTAGTCTTTTGAAAATTCAAATTGCTTACATAAAAGCGGCCAAAACCACCGGTAATAATTTAAAAATAAAAATGTTTGTTTATTTAAATAAATAAAATAGAACTATTTTTTGTTTTTAATGTGAACGCTTTTATGTCTTCCATGCAAATAGGGCATGCTAATTTACTGTGTGTCTCTCATTCAGATAACATCCCATAAGCAGGAAAATTATTAATAGTCCATAGTGAAAATTTGTTTTCGATTGATATCGCGTGTCACAACACCTTCCCACAACCTCTTCAAATTATCAATTAAATGTTGTAAATAGATATCAATACCAACAATTGGAATAGATACCATGATATTACAACCGCTAAAAATATGTAAGGTTTTGACATACACATTTCAGGTAGCTGATACTTGAGTATACGGTGTAAATCCATCATAGCATAATCTCTGTTCTACATTTCGTGCTTTAAAGCAAAATCACGATTAACTTAATCAAAACGCTTTCAAAAGCCAAATCCTTCGATCTTCAAGACCTAATTATTGAAGATCTTCAAGACCTAATTATTGAATCCCAATTTTACGGTATAGAAAATCTCTTAATCAATTCTCTCTCTAATCAGAACAATAAGAACCTTTCAATCTCCAAAAATTGCTTCAGTTACCTTTAAACGGAAGAGATTTGAAGAATGGTTACGTGAAGGAAACATTAAATTGGAAAAACGTAACGACATCTTATTTCACTGTTCAAGCTACTGGATCTTTGCCGGAGCAAATGTTCGTAAGCTTTGAATCTTCTTGGAGTAACTTAAATCTGCTTTGGAGATTATTAAATTTTTAAAAAAAAAAGCATTTGTTGGTGACTTAGCTGCCAAGAAGTTGTTGCCACCACTTGTTGGCGGCTTAATATTTTGTTGGCGGATTTTGGCCGTGATCTGCCTGCCAAAAAATGGAAATTTGTTGGCCATTTTTGTTACTTCTCAACTATTTTTGGCCGCCAACAAAAGGTGAGATTTTCTTGTAGTGAGTACATTGAATTTCAAATAATTTGTCCATTTCAAAATCATTTTTCAATCAATTGTCCTATGAAACTTATTATTCTTCACAATTATTTTTCCTAACCTTTGGTCGTCCACCAAATTTTGAAGTCAATTTCATTGATGTAAATATTTCTTAAGCTTTGTTCTATGTGATAACGCGTTGATGGACAAACTTATTATACATTGACTGATCATGTCATCACTAATTTTTTTTAATTTAAGCCTAAACATTTTAAAACTAGAAAACAATTGCTTTAATCTTTCTAAAAATAGTGATAAACAATAAATTAACTTAGAAATTCTACTCCACTTTCTGTCTATCACTTGATTCATGCATTGTATTTATCTTCTTCATCGATACAGACAAAAAATAAAGATGCCATTATTGAGAAGTACATGGTGTTTGATTTGTGTCCAATTATTATTTCTAATTAAGTGATTAAATCAAATAATTATTAAAGTTCTTCAAAACAGTTGTGATTATATTCAAGATATAAATGAGTTGTTCTTCTAGATCAATATTTTTCTCTATCACACACTTAAAAAGGGAAATTAATGTGCATATTTCTTTGTTAAATTTTGAGCTTCCTCAGATGCCGATTTTTTAACTCATGTTTCTCCTCTATAAGACATTTGTGATCTTAAAAAGGACGCAATGAAAATCTTCTTTCTCAAAATTAATTTTTCCTTTTAGTTTATTCTCTTTCTTTTTTTAGCTACCTTAAAAAAAATTAAACAGTTGTTCGAAAAAATCTGCCTTATTCTTTAATGAAATATCTATTAATTAGATTTTACTTAGTTCTTACTCCTAAAAAAAAGATTTTACCTACAGCCAAATATCAAATCATACTTATATATATCCGGGGAAAATATTTCCTTTGTGTGACGTGGAGTATGTATAAAGTAGTAGGACTAGGAGGACCGTTCTATTCTATATCATAAAAAATAGTAAAATGTAGGATTAGATTAGGAAGAGGACCAGGGCCAAGGGAAAAGACACCTTTAAATTAATATTCCCCGATAATGTAATGTTAATGCCCTTAACCTTACTCAACCCAATCATTCTCTTTCTAATTCCAACACCACCCATCCCAATCCCATCCTTCTCAGATCTAACCTTCCCTTCCCTTCACAAATAAAACAAAAACAAAAAACCCACCCCCCAAAAATTCATTCATATTCTTCATTTTTAATTTTCTTTCCTCTTTTCTAAATGCACAAACACTATCACTATGCCTAATCTCCACAAATTCAAGTTCTTAGCCACACAATGTGCCATCGCCGGCAGTCCAACACGAAGTCCAACCACCAGTCCCGTCATCCACCTCCGCCGTCGTAAAACCCTCCGCATGTTCCTCACTCGTCCACACGACCGTCGCCGTTTCCATCCTCCTCCTTTAGATCCACCGAAAAAATCCTCCTCCGATGAAGTCAAAGTCCGCCACAAGCTTAAAGACCTTTTCATCTCTTCGCCGTCTCCGCCACCGACGCTACAAGACGAGAAGAACAGCTGCCAACAGCAAAATCAAAATCAGCAGTACGATCAGAAAGATGGAATTCTCTCTGGTTCCTCCGTCGGCGTCAGATTCAGAACTGGATCTCCTTTCCGTCGATCTTCCACCGTCGCAGCTCTCCGGCCAGTATCATCGGCGTTCCGGTACAGGTTACTGAGAAGAGCTTGGCGACCGGTACTGTTCACAATTCCTGAGTAACGGTTACGGTTTCTCTCTACTTTGATAACTGTACGGATGAGTTAAATTCCGATTTTATTGTTTTATTTTTATTTTTTTTAATTTTTGGAGAAATAGTAACAATAATAATCATAAAGTTGATGAAACAAACGTTTGGCGGAAATGGGGGCGTTTTAATGTACGACGTCGTTTGCTGAATTTTTTGCGTTTTGATGGTTCGTTACTCTTAATGGGTAAGTACAGTAGAATAACTATTTAATTAATGAATAGAAGAAGAAAGTGCACTGATTAGTGGTTAATGAAGTGATTGCTGAATAGAATTTGGTAGTATTAAAATAGTAATGGTATCTATTATTATATTATAAAAACTAAATAAATGAATAATAATGGTGTATGAAATTTTTATTGGAATTGGATTCTGCTGTGTAGGAATCGATGATGCCTTGCTACAACAAGATTGTCTTTATTTGCAGTTTCCATGTGTTTTCCGTAAGATATGTTCTTCGTATTATTCAAGTTATAGTTTTGTCCTGTTTCTTTTATTCGTGGCTAAATAGTGTTCAACAAGTTGTTTCGATGAGGTAGTCATATTGGAGCTAATGTCGGACTTTAGTGCATAATTGAATTTGCAGTGATAATAGTTATTGTGATTTTAACCTAAATTACACTTTGATGCTTAAAAATATTGTCAGCGTAATTTCTCAATATTGAAATTGGAAATATATTTCGCAGTAATTTCAACGTTGGTGTAAGAGTTTAGAATAAGAATAATGCTAAATCTTGTCTTGTGACAAAAGTAGTAAAGAACGATTTGCAAATGACGTGTCCTCAAAATTACATGCATTAGGAATTGTTCAAGTCTGCAACTAGCTGTTATCTTGCACCGATGCATTCATTTCCAACAAACAGCACGACAGCAACTCCTACAATTCATCCAAAAAATTCGTCGACGCACACATTGTGCTACTTTGATTTCAAACTGATGGGACGACAAATGTTATTGACGACAAATGTTGTTGCAGTAAGTGAAGACGTCGCCTTAGTTGAAGTTGGAAGGTACAATGGTAGAGATGGGGAAGTGCAGGTTTTGAAGGATCAAAGAAGGGAGGGAGAGAATCGAGAGATGTTGAGGTGGCAGAAAATGGAGGGAGATTTGAGTGAATCGTTCGGTTCGATAATTTAAAGTTGGTGTGGTGGTTCGGTCGCCTAAAACTATTGTTTCGTACTCCATCCGTTTCTTTTTATAAGAGACAATGAATCTAAAAATGTGAATTGTCTTTTATAAAAAGGAACGGGAGAGTATTCAATGTTCTTCATTCAACAATGGAGTTATGATTCGTTAAGATTTTAAGAAACAGATATGGTGCATTGTTTTTTATTTTTCTTATGTACAGAAGAGAGGTCCGCATTGTTATAAGGAAAGAGGTTTCGACCATTTCATGAAATATGTTTTTGTTGTAAATTGCAGAACTCATGAAATATGTTTCGCTGTATGTAGCAAAGCTTAAAAGTTTACCTCAACAATGGAGTAATGATACATTAAACTAGGACACAAACTGAACTATTTGTACAAAGGTTATTGAAATTCCTTTGTATTGTGGTGTGTTTAAACTCTTCATATCATAGGTCTCGTGTCGTACTTTGATTCATTATTGAGTAACGTCGGTGTTAGAAAATAAAATATTGAATTTATGTTATTAGACCTTTTAGAATAGTACATTAGATTTTACTATATATTTGCTTATAATTTTCATTATTAATACTATACCATTCATCGTCACTTTGTGTCTCTCGTTAATGATGGGTTACACATCAGGTACTTCTAGAAACTTTATTAGGGTTCTTGAATAATTATGTTGATTCAATTATGTTGACCACAATTATTCAAAAAAAAAAATTATGTTGACCACAATATTGGCAAATAATTAATGATGCTGACTAGAGATTTGGGGTTTCATGTTTGACTTTGATGAGTACCAAGGGCTTGATAGGACTGTGAGTCGAATAGGTTTCCATGTAATGATTTAGAATAGTAACATCAATATTTTGACCTTTGACATCGTTTGAATTGATAAATTAAGTTTATCAAATTAGCAAGAAAAAAAACTTTTCAAATATGTAAAATAATAAAATGATGAATGAAAGTCAGTTCAGTTGAATCATTTTTTTTTTTTTTTGATAATGATAGTCAGTTGAATCATTCTTCCAAATTATCTCTTTAAAAGTTATTTTATCAAAATCAATAATAGACCTATATATTATATTGAATAGTCTCTTGTTATATCAAAAAAATATACATAAAACTTCTTTAAGATGTTGATTTAAATGACCGACTAAATTGATATTTTACAAATTTAAAGAACTAAACTATTTGACCCTTAAGATTTCAAAATCAAAATGTTGATTTATTCAAACAAATATCTTTTATTGTAAATTATCATTGCTTTTGTTGACAAGGTCAGAAATGCAACTTAGGAAAATGACAATACTCGCCAAAAAAAAACTAATTATCCAAACAAAATAAAACTTATAACAAAAACAAATTCTACTGCGTAAAATCTTAAATTTTGATATTATATTTAAAGTGTTTTATGTAATTCCAAGTGTTTAAATTTTAAATAGTAAAGTTTAGTATAAATTTTATAATTTTCAAGAAATAAAATGTCATATAACTATATATTATTTTGAGTATTGTTTACAAAATTTATATATAATAACTCGTTGGCCCAATTCAACCCGCTCACCACCGGGTTGAGTTGGTTCGGGTTTAACATAAAAACTATGAGTTTCACATTCAATCCAACTCAACCCAACCCACTTAACTATGATCGGAATCAAATAACGGGTTTGGCTAAAATTTGACCTGCGTACACCCCTAGATTCAAATAATAAGACTTAACCCAATTCCTTTCCATGCATTTCACTCAGGGGGTGTTTGTTTCAAGTTTAGAAATAACATTCATTGGAATATATGGATAGGAATACATATATCCATGTTTGCTACAAGGTTGACATAAAATTATTCCTGGGTAGGAAGGTTCCTTGGAATAAAATAACTTCCAATAACTTCTCTTATTCCCATGATTTTATTCCCAAGAAAATAGGTGGGAAAGAAAAGTTCCTATGAAAAATGGGAATACAATTTAAATAACTTCTAGTAGCTTCTCTTTTACCCATCTTTGTCAATAATTCCAAGGAATATAATTAATATTAACCAAACATGATTTTTTAAAAATACCTTGGAATAAAATTCCTATCATTATTTCCTGGGAATATTATTCCTGGGAGTAAATTTAACATCCTTGAAACAAACGCCCCCTCATTGTTAATTTTTTACATTGCGTTTTGACTAATCCCACAATCTTATTTTATTTTTGGTGAGGACTACTCTATAGCCCTTCATAATTTATGGTATTTATCAATTAACTTATAACTAACTTTTATTTCATATGTATATAGTTTATTCTCATTGATTGATGGATAAATATTCCTAATTATGAAGAGGTAATTTTAAAAATCTTTTATTTTTTCCAGTTGTATCTTAAGTAAATTTTAACATATCAAAATGAAAATTTAGAAAAAAATTAAATGTAACACTCAAAATGTGAAGAGAGCGTATATTATTATGATGATCATCATTATTGACTTCAATACTACGAGTCTATGACTAAAACTAAGTTTTTGATCAAACGTTAGTTGGATCGGTGGTGATTGACGTTTAATTTGGTAGGGAAGACAATGGTTCGATCCCACAACTGTATTTGGGAGGAGACTAAAACCACTTGATGGTAGAACTTGCTCCGAACTCTGAACTACTAGGGCCCCCTTCTCCTAGGAAGGGTGGAAAAAAAAAATCCCTGTTGGAACCGATGCCTGATTCGCCAGCATCCTCTGTCAATGGGCCGGCCGCCCTACCACACGAAGGCAGTCGACTCCACCCAAACTTCTGTAGATCCTAATTTGGATCCAGAAGAACTGATAAAAAAAAGGGAGAGCTTATAGAAAGAAAGAACCAGGTGAAAGGCGATCGGGCAGCGAGGAATTAGCCATAGAGAAGGGAAAGCTCCCAACCCAAGTGCAAGTGCCATCCTCAAATTTAGCTGTTGGAGGGATATCCTCTGCTATTGACGAAGCTGTTATTGGACTTGCTTGGCTCGGCTGGTCTCACAGGAACTCAGGGTTGGAGGAAGAAGGGCTACGAGTATTTGTTTTCATATTAAACTCTACATTGTGTTGTAGTTTCGAACCAATTTCGTAGAAACATCATATATTATAAAGTGTGAAAATTATCATGCATTGAATTAAACTTGAAAGGGAAATGATATTTGAATAATCAACTCCTATCCAGATAAAAAAAATAAAATAATAATCAACTCCTATCATTAAATTTAAGCTGACTAAATAAATTATGTATCTTTATCTGACCAAAACCAATCTTAATATTCACACTTGTTCCATTCTTCTTTTCTTCTATGCCGTTTTACTTTTGGTGGTCTCAATCATTAATATTCCCACGTGTATGTGCGACGACGGTGACCAATATACAAACTGCAATATTGCTTTTACCTGCGAAGGCAGCAATATCACAAACAATCTCAAGTATCCGTTCTGGGGAGAAAACAGAGAAAAGTATTGTGGTGGTTCTGCTGATTCTAACACAGAGCTCACATGTGAAGGAAGTGTTCCAAAGATAACAATCAATAGCGTCAAATACCGCATTCTTGGATGGAAAGAACCAACACAGAAACTCACAGTTGCCAGAGACGATTACTGGAATGATATTTGTGCTTCGAGTGACAATCATAAGAACAGCACATTTGATAATACTCTGTTTCAACGTGATGTTGGTAGTTCTGCTTCTGCTAACCTAAATCTGTTATACAATTGTAATACAAATCTACCCAATATGTTTTTTAGTACAACCTGCGGTACTACTGAAGTTGTGTATACCCTTGCGGATCCTGCTTTGATCACTTGTACTCCAACTCTTATAGTTGAGTTTCCAACTTCGGTAGCCCAAGCATCACAACTAGCAAATCTAAATAATATAAACCAAGCATTAGAAAATGGTTTTGATTTGAAGTGGACTGGAAATTATACAGTGTGTCAGAGGTGTGTTGATTCTGGTGGAGCGTGTGGGAACGATGGAGGAAATTTCAGATGTTTCTGCGAAAATGGAGCTCATACAACTTCATGTGATTCACCAATGGCCTCATCAAGTAGTAAAAGTAAATAATATCACTTACTCAAACTTCTATTTATATCCCGTAGTAGGTTGAGTAGTTAATTATCAAATTCATCAATTTTTTAGATAAATTATCAAATTTTGTTTTCTGTCCTTATAAAAAAAATGATATGTTTTCATCTTATAAAATTTTATGCATTTAGTTTTAGCTCATGCTATTTTTTAAAATTTTAAAAGTTGGTTATTTATCTTTAAAATTTTGAATAATTTTATTTTTCAGGCATGTTTGGAATACTATAAAGGCTTTGTTTACAAAACTTTGGAAATTTTTAAATGTGAAGGATTAAAAAAAAAGTTTAATTTCCAAAGATTAAGATAAAAGTAACAAAAACCTCAACTTAAAAATAAAATTTTTATTTTCTATTTTGAGATTAACTTTTTATAATGTTATTAACATGTTTGTAAAATAATCATTTAAAATAAGACGTTGATTTAACAACATGGATTAAAACTGCGTGAATAATAATTATGTAGGGACCAAAACATGCCACTTTTTTTTTATAGAGATAAAACAAAATTAATAATGTTTTACGAGTTAAAAACTAACAAAATTATTACAATGAATACAGTATTTAATAATCCTAACTAAAATAACAATCTTTAAATTAATACCAGTAACAATTTGTAACTAATTATACTCTCTTCGTCTCAAAACTTTAATTCGTTTAGAGTTTTGTATATGGATTAAGAAATTAATAAAGAAAAAATAAAAAAATACAAGAAATAAAGCAACATTCTTCAAGTTGGATTGCTCATTCTGTTTTCTCCATCAAAATCAACATGAGTGTAATCAGTGGCGGAACCAGAAAAACTATAGTGGGTGGGCCGAAAAATAGTCAATCTATTTTCAAATTAAATTTTTTTGTCCTTCTATTTTCATATGTTGCAATTTTGGTACCAACAATCTATATTTTTACTCTAAAAATTGTGATTTTTGGCCATTAAGATCATTTATTGTCCCAAACATTGAATATAAAGATAAAATATCAAATTTAACTCAAAATTCAAATTTTTTTGGCATTAAAATTCGCTATTTTTACAGCAAAAAAGAAAAAAAAAACATTGAGATAAGCCTAAAATTGCAACAAATGTGAAAATACGGGACTTAAAAAATTAAATATTAATTAAACATATTTTTTTATTTCATTTCATATTTATATATGTTAGTTCAATTGCTAGTTTTAACTAATATTTACACTAATACTTGAACTACTATGTGTACCGAGCTACTTATAATGACCAATAATAAACTCTAAATTAATATTTAGATTAATATTTGTACAAATATGTATACTAAATGACTTAAAATAATTAATAATACATTTAAATTAATACTCTAAATATAAAAAAAAAAATTTTTTTTGAGGTGGGGGTGGGCCGTGGCCCATCTCAGCCCACCCCTAGTCTATCAAAGTGTGCTGTGCAAAATTGTTTTATCGCAAAAATAGTCCAAAATTGTTCTTCATCATAGTGTGCAATAGCATCATGCAAATTTTTTTGAAGGCACTCTTCATTTCTGCTGCAAAAATATAAAGCAATAAGAAAATAAATGAATACTCTTCTAGATGATGCATAAGCATAAGCATGATTATTTTAAGTTCTATCTAATTTGATTTTTCAATTGTAGGTTCATACTCGGGAATTATAATAGGTAAGAATAACACACAATGTTATATTACTTTTTACATCAGTGTTTCTCATCCCACATTATGGTGGCATTGAAAAAAGACAATAAAAACTTATGAAAAATATTATTTGTCTGTTCTTTGCATAAATTCAGGTACAATTAGTGGAATTGCAGCAATCGTGTTCATTACTATTGTTGTTTTTAGGATTAGTTGTCACCTTAAAATGGGTACAAGAAGACAACAAATGAGTCATTTTAGACAACAGCAACAATCAAGACCTATCCAACTAAATATGAAAGAAGGAAGAACAGAACTTGTTGACGACAATGTGGAGATTTTTATGCGAAGTTATAACATATCCATGCCAAGAAGATATAGTTATACAGAAGTAAAAGAAATCACAAACTCATTCCAAGATAAATTAGGCCACGGAGGATATGGTGTTGTTTACAAAGCAAGTTTATCAGATGGTCGTCAAGCAGCAGTGAAAGTAATAAATGAGTCAAAGGGAAATGGAGAAGAATTCATAAATGAAGTTGCTAGCATTAGTAGAACATCACACATGAACGTCGTGTCACTTTTAGGCTTTAGTTATGAGGTGAACAAAAGAGCATTAATATATGAATTCATGCCCAAAGGATCCTTGGATAACTTCATCTACAAAAAATAATTTCCTAATGCTATTTGTGATTTTGATTGGAACACTTTATTTCAAATAGCAATTGGCATTGGTAGAGGTCTAGAGTACTTGCATCATGGATGTAGTTCAAGGATTCTGCATCTTGATATAAAGCCTCAAAACATTCTTTTGGATGAAGATTTTTGTCCAAAAATCTCTGATTTTGGACTAGCTAAAATATGCCAAAGGAAGGACAGTATTGTGTCAATACTAGGGACAAGAGGAACTATAGGATATATGGCGCCAGAGGTATTTAGTAGAGCATTTGGTGGAGTTTCTTATAAATCTGATGTATATAGTTATGGTATGTTGATTATTGAAATGATTGGAGGAAGAAAGAATTATGACACTGGAGGATCATGTACTTCTGAAATGTACTTTCCAGATTGGATTTATAAGGATCTCGAGCAAGGTAATACTCTTTCAAATTGTTTGACAATCTCAGAGGAAGAAAATGATATGGTTAGAAAGATTACTTTGGTAAGTCTGTGGTGCATTCAAACGAATCCATCAGACAGACCACCGATGAATAAAGTAATAGAAATGCTACTAGGACCACTTTCATCAGTGTCATATCCTCCAAAGCCTGTCTTATTTTCCCCCGAAAGGCCACCACTAGAAGTGTCAGATATGTCTTCATCCGATATGTATGAGACACATTCAATTACAGTATCAAAATAATAGTTCTATCTAGAAATTCAATTATTAGTTCAACAACCAGCTTCCAAAATAATTGAAATTTGTGTATAACTGGTCTGGCATGTAATTTTAGTAATCATTTTTGTTTGTTATACTTCAAAACCAATTTTATATTATGGTATTGGCCAAAATACTACAATCGGTCAATTTAAAGATCTTACATGTCATGATAAATTGCATATACTCACTGCTTTCTTAGACTAAATCAATATTGGAGATTCTAGATTCCTTAAGAGTATCATTTTCCATTCAACTTCAGAAAGGATGCATCAGATTTAAAAACAAAGATAAAAAATCATGAATGGGGTTGGTTGCAATATATAGCTTAAAAATGAGAATTACTGGATATCAAGAGAAAGCTACAAAGTATTGTTACTATTTCTTCAATCGTAGAAATTACAAAATAACTTAGAAAAGAAACACAAATGAAATTGTTACTTAATGAAAAACTTACAGAAATCTGCTTGTAGATTATACACAAATTTGGTTTAACATTGATTAAACTCATATGTTGTAAGTGTATCATTTGGTTTAACATTGAAAGACCACTTTCTGAGTTCAAAGATAATCTGCAAAATACACCATGAAACTCTGTCATCATATTGCAGGATCATAACTTGGCGATTGGGACATTTGTCTGTTATGGAAAATGTTCATCACACCAATAATATAAGCCTTTTTCTCTTCTGATTTGAACTTTAGCTGGAGAAATTCGTTTGATGTTGGGGTTTCTCTGATGGGGGTTCACAGGTCTAGTAAGTGGTGTTTGGAGAATGGGACTGTTGGCAAGTTTTTGGCTATTTTCTCGCTAGCGCACATAGTTCTTCAGGCGTGAATTTGTTATGCGCTTCCACATTCCTTTTCTCTGAGCCGTAATTCCCCGGAAACTACAAACAGTTTGCAGTGCACAAGTGCCTCCTTCATCCATTGCAGTGTATCCTGCCATTTCAAACCATGATATTAACAGTGATTTGTTTGATTAAGAAAAACTTATCATGATGTTGCTATTGTAGGGACTAATTAGACTTAAGAAGTTCTATTGTGTCCAATTCTTTGTTCTGACATATTGTGTATATGTTGCAGGTAAAAGGCTCTAACACTGGCATTATAATAAGTAATTTCTATTTTTCTAATAGATGAATTGAATTTATATTTTAGAAGTAAAATTTTACTGGTGTCTAGCATTATCTTCAGGCGCAGTCGCAGGGGTTGCAGTCCTTGTTAGTATTCTTGGTGCATACTTTGTGGTTCGGCGAAGGAAGAAAAATGTTGATAAATCAAGAAGCATTGACCTCTTCATGACTCCTTGTTTATATGAATTAGTCTAAAAATCATAACACAGTTAGAAAAGTATATATGTTTATAGAAATTTGTAGAGAAAATGAAATTTCCAGGAAAGAGATGGAATATAATTTTGTTTTTCTTTTTTTCACACTTGCATTTCCAATAGGTGAGTTGTGATGTTAAGGCATTCCACAATAACATTAATGTAGAACTTCATTTTTCTTGGGTCAACAGAAAAATCTTCATTTTTTTTCAAACTTGAGAAACGAGTGGTATATGAAGCCTTTAATTCCATGGTTGAAAATTAAGCTTAATAATGGGCATTTGAATAATCAACTCCTATCATTAAATTTCTTTATCTGACCAAAACCAATCTTAATATAATAATATTCACACTTGTTTCACTATTATTACTACCAAACCTAATTTTCTTTCTTCTTTTGCAAGAATGAAACCTCTACTTCTTCATCATCTATCTTCTTATACTATTATTTTCTTTTTATCCTTCACACTTTTGATGATTTCAATCATCAATATTCCAACGTGTATGTGCGAAGGTAATGAGCCATACACGAACTGTAACACCACTTTTAACTGCGGAAAATTTTACTGATGTCTACCATTATCTTCAGGCGAAGTCGCCGGAGTTGCAGTCCTTGTTTGTATTCTTGGTGCATACTTTGTGGTTCGGCGAAGGAAGAAAAATGATGATAAATCAAGAAGCATTGACCTCTTCATGACTCCTTGTTTATATGTATTAGTCTAAAGATCTTAACACAGTTAGACTTGTATATGTTAATAGAAATTTGTAGAGAAAATGAAATTACATTGAGATGAAATTTCGAGGAAAGAGATGATGAAATTTCCAATAAGAGAGTTGTGATGTTAAGGCATTCCACAATAACATTAATTGTAGAACTTCATTTTTCTTGGAAACTTCATTTTTTTCAAACTTGAGAAATGAGTGGTATATGAAGCCTTTAATTCCATGGTTGAAAATTAAGCTTAAAAATCTTTGTTTATATATTGTTCAAATGACATCAAAGGTTGCAAATCAAGGAACAACAAAACTATGTTGTCCTTGTCCCTCTCTTCTCCTACCATCACCAACATCATCATTTTCTCAATTTTCATCTCCTCTCTCCATCATACAACGTCGTTACCGTCTGATGCATCACTCTCTATCTGCAACAACACCACCTTCAACTGCGGTACCATAACCGACCTTTCCTACCCTTTCACTGGAGGCGACCGTCCTTCCTTCTGTGGGCCACCACAGTTTCACTTGAACTGCCAAAATGATATTCCCGAGCTGAATATTTCCTCGCTGAGTTACCGAGTACTTCAATTCGATTCACTGGCTCGTTCTCTTACATTAGCAAGATCAGACCTTTGGAATGAAACATGTACTCATCATTACATTAACTCAACTTTTGATGGAACTAGCTTTCGCTACGGTTTGGGAAACCGTAAACTTATACTGTATTATGGATGCAAACCCACTTCAGTATTCACCGATGAGCCGCATAATTTGTTTCACTGCTATAGTAATGGAGATAAGAACAATTCATATTCTTTGATTGGTTCATTTCCTATAGACCCAATTCTTACTTTTACTGAGTGTGATGAAGGTTTTGAGGTTCCAATTCTTGAAGTGCAAGCTAATAGGTTTGCACGAAATCGTTCTTTGCTTAGAGAGGTTTTGATGAAAGGGTTTAATGTGAACTATAGCAACCCTTTTGAGAATGATTGTTTTGAGTGTATTAATTCTGGTGGTCAACAATGTGGGTTTGATTCTGATGACAATGTACCTATTTGTATTTGTGGTAATGACTTGTGTCCTTCTTCAGGTATTTTAGCTTTTCTTTTAGTTAATTCTTATTTCATAGTTCACCCATTTGATTTAGGAATTGAGATTAGGCCTAATTATTTTCCAGTTCATTTATGGAACAAGGAACATTTTCTGCTGCAAAAGTACAATAAATGACTATTTCTCTTTCAGATATTGCATGAGCGTGATTATTATAAATTTGATCTAATTTGATTTTTGAATTGTAGGTTCAAAACGGAACCGGAAGCTTATTGCGATCGGTAATAATATTAAATTCAGTATTTCTCATACCACGTTATGGTGGCATTAAAAAAAAATCTATAAATAAAAACTGATGAAAATTATGTATCTGTTCTTTACATAAATTCAGGTGCTTCAGCTGCTGGATTTGGAGTTGTGTTCATTATAATTATGATCAGTTGTCACCTTATCCCACAAAATGTTTTCAGAGAAAGAAGAAAACTTGTTGACAACAATGTGGAGATTTTCATGCGAAGTTATAATTTATCAATGGCAAGAAGATATAGTTATACAGAAATAAAAAGGATAACAAACACGTTCCGAGATAAATTAGGTCAAGGAGGATATGGTGTTGTGTTCAAAGCAAGTTTACCTGATGGTCGTCAAGTGGCAGTGAAAGTAATAAACGAGACGAAGGGAAATGGAGAAGAATTCATAAATGAAGTTGCTAGCATTAGTAGAACATCACACATGAACATTGTGTCTCTTTTAGGCTTTTGTTATGAGGAGAACAAAAGAGCACTAATATATGAGTTCATGCCCAAAGGATCATTGGATAAATTCATCGGATTTCCTGACGCAATTTGTGATTTTGATTGGAATACAACATTCCAAATTGCAATTGGCATTGCTAGAGGACTTGAGTACTTGCATCAAGGATGTAAGTCAAGGATTTTGCATCTTGATATCAAACCACAAAATATTCTTTTGGATGATGATTTTTGTCCGAAAATATCTGATTTTGGACTAGCTAAAATATGTCAAAAGAAGGATAGTATTGTGTCAATGCAAGGGACAAGAGGTACTGCAGGATATATGGCGCCAGAAGTATTTAGTAGAGCATTTGGTGGTGTTTCATACAAATCTGATGTATATAGTTATGGCATGTTGATTCTTGAAATTATCGGAGGAAGAAAGAATTATGACATTGCAGATACTTCTGAAATGTTCTTTCCTGACTGGATTTATAAGGATTTCGAGCAAGGAAATACTCTTTTAAATTGTTTGACAATCTCAGAGGAAGAAAATGATATGGTTAGAAAGATTACTTTGGTAAGTCTGTGGTGCATTCAAACGAATCCATCAGACAGACCACCGATGAATAAAGTAATAGAAATGCTACTAGGACCACTTTCATCAGTGTCATATCCTCCAAAGCCTGTCTTATTTTCTCCTGAAAGGCCACCACTAGAACTGTCAGATATGTCTTCATCCGATTTGTACGAGACAAATTCAATCACAGTATCAAAATAATTGTTCTATCTCTATCTATAGATTTAATTATTAGTTCAACAACCTGTCAAAATAGTTGTAATTTGTGTATAACAGGTTCTGGTATGTAATTTTAGTAATCATTTTTGTTTGTTATACTTCAAAACCAATTTTATATTATGGTATTTGCTAAAATACTACAATCGGTCCATTTAAAGATCTTACATGTCATTATAAATTGCATATACTCACTGCTTTCTTAGACTAAAATCAATATTGTAGATTCTAGATTCTTTAAGAGTATCATTTTCCAATCAACTTCAGAAAGGATGCATCAGATTGGAAAAACAAAGATAAAAAATCATGAATGGGGTTGGTTGCAATATATAGCTTAAAAATGAGAATTATTGGATATCAAAAGAAAGCTACAAAGTATTGTTACTATTTCTTCAATCGTAGAAATTACAAAATAACTTTGAAAAGAAACACAAATTAAATTGGTACTTAAATGAAAAACTTACAGATATCTGCTTGTAGATGATGATTTTCACAACTTCGAATTGATTAAACACAGATGTTGCAAGTGTATCATTTGGTTTAACATTGAAATACCACTTTATGAATTCAAAGATAATCTGCAAAAAACACCATGAAACTCGGATTTTTAAAACATGAATCTGCGCTCAATTCTCCTTCATATCAGCTAGATTTTCCCACATGGCCTCAGCTGCTACGGTGTTCTCCCATTGGACAGGCACCTGTGGTATAATCGAAGAGCCTTGTCACTGGTAATAAGAGCACAGACACTATGATTTCTTGACCTTGTAATGTCAGAGCCATAGTCCTATTATTTTAGCTCACAAGCGCACATAGTCCTTCAGGCGTGAATTTGTTATGCGCTTCCTCGTTCCTTTTCTCTAAGCCGTAATTCCCTGGCCACTATTAACGGATTGATTCTCTTGGCAGAGCACGTGCCTCCTTCACCCATTGCAGTGTATCCTGCCATTTCAAAACATGATATTAACAGTCATTTGTTTGATTAAGAAAAACTTATCGTGATGTTGCTATTGTAGGGACTAATTAGACTTAAGATGTTCTACTGTGTCTGATTCTTTGTTCTGACATATTGCGTATATGTTGCAGGTAAAAGGCTCTAACACTGGAATTATAATAAGTAATTTCTATTTTTCTAATAGATGAATTGAATTTAGATTTTAGAAGTAAAATTTTACTGGTGTCTAGCATTATCTTCAGGCGCAGTCGCAGGGGTTGCAGTCCTTGTTTGTATTCTTGGTACATGCTTTGTGGTTCGGCAAAGGAAGAAAAGTGTTGATAAATCAAGAAGCATTGACCTCTTCATGACTCCTTGTTTATATGAATTAGTCTAAAGATCTTAACACAGTTAGACTTATCTATGTTTATAGAAATTTGTAGAGAAAATGAAATTTCCAGGAAAGAGATGGAATATAATTTTGTTTTTCTTTTTTTCACACTTGCATTTCCAATAGGTGAGTTGTGATGTTAAGGCATTCCACAATAACATTAATGTAGAACTTCATTTTTCTTGGGTCAACAGAAAAATCTTCATTTTTTTTCAAACTTGAGAAACGAGTGGTATATGAAGCCTTTAATTCCATGGTTGAAAATTAAGCTTAATAATGGGCATTTGAATAATCAACTCCTATCATTAAATTTCTTTATCTGACCAAAACCAATCTTAATATAATAATATTCACACTTGTTTCACTATTATTACTACCAAACCTAATTTTCTTTCTTCTTTTGCAAGAATGAAACCTCTACTTCTTCATCATCCATCATCTTCTTTCGTTATTTTCTTTTTCTCCTTCACACTTTTGATGATTTCAATCATCAATATTCCAACGTGTATGTGCGAAGGTAATGAGCCATACACGAACTGTAACACCACTTTTAACTGCGGAAAAGACAATCCAAACCTCAAGTATCCGTTTTGGGGTGTTAACAGAAAAGAATACTGTGGTGTTTCTTCTGATCCTAATATGAAGCTCACATGCGAAGAAAGTAGTATATTGAAGATAACAATCAATAGTGTAAAATACCGTATTCTTGAATGGAATGATACAATACAGAGACTCAAAGTGGCTAGGGATGATTACTGGAGTGGTATTTGTGCTGTGAGTGTGAGTGGCAAGCATAGTAACAGCACATTCGATAACACTATGTTTCAACGCGATGTTGATGTTTCTTCTAAAATATCTCTGTTATACAATTGTGACACAACTCAACCAGCAGGTATGATTTTTACTGTTACCTGCAGTAATACTAAAATTGCCTACACCGCTCTTGATTCTACTAATGTCTCATCATGTGATCCAAGTGTTATTGTCGAGATTCCATTTTTGGGAATCCAAGTTGTCAATGGTATAACTGGAGCATTACAAGGCGGTTTCAATTTGAAATGGACTGGCGATTATGGAAAGTGTCAGAGGTGCATAGATTCTGGTGGGGTGTGTGGCAACGATGGAGAAACTGAATTCAAATGTTTCTGCGAAGATGCACCTTATGCAACTATATGCGGTTCACAAAAGACCCCAACGCCAAGCTCAAGTATGTCGTCAGCTCTTTTTATACAACTAATTAACTCCTAAGTTTATTTCTACTACTATGCGTGTTTAAAGATGGTGCATTTCATGAATTTAAATTTCCATATACATCATTATTAACTTCTGCATCATCTGACACAATGCATAGTTCATGAGTTACTCTTCACAAATATCGTTTCCTTCCCGTCCTTCTTCTAACTCTCCCTAATATCCCCTCATCTTTATTTGTGCCTGACATAAATGCCACCATTTCTCAACCAATTTCAATTCCCTGATCATCACCTTATGCACCAACTCAGCAACCTACACTCATTCACCTCAACTTGATATCAATCCACCCATCATATTGGCTATTAAGGAGTAATTCTTGCTTTTGCCGATAAGATTAACTTTTAAGATTAAACTGTTACCAATTCCTCACCACGGTCTCTGAAGAAGACCGTGTTTTGCTACCAACAAAACTGAGTTATTTGACTTTTCTGATGCATACAATTTCTCCTCTTGACCATTTCCTACATGCTTCTCACCAAACCATTACGTTTTCACATCTTTTACTATACTTAGCTTCCTTTAAGTTAGTCATGTAATATTCAACATTGAAGTAGTCTCTATCCAGTTTCGTAGAGACATCACAAAGTGCAGAAATTATCATGCATTGAATTAAAATTGAAAGTGAAAGTGAAAGGGCATTTGAATAATCAACTCCTATCATTAAATTTAAGCTGACTAAATAAATAAATTATTTATGTTTGTCTGACCAAAACCAATCTTAATATAGTAATATTCACACATGTTCCACTATTACTACCAAACCTATTTTTCTTTCTTCTTTTGCAAGAATGAAACCTCTACTTCCTCATCATCCATCTTCTTCTATTATTCTTTCATTTTTCTGCTTCACACTTTTGATGATCTCAATCATCAATATTCCAACGTGTCTATGCGAGGATGATACACAATACACTAATTGTAACACCGCTTTTACCTGCGAAAAGAACATCTCAAACCTCAAGTATCCATTTTGGGGAGAAAACAGACCAGAATATTGTGGTAGTGTTGATGATCCTAATACGAAGCTCACATGCGATGGAAGTGTTCCAATGATAACCATCAGTAACATCAAATACAGAATTCATGATTGGGACAATACAACACAAAAACTTACGGTTGCTAGAGACGATTACTCGAGTGGCGATGTTTGTGATTTCAATGACAATTCCAAGAGCAGCACATTCGATCATACTCAATTTCAACAATATGCTGGTGTTTCTAACCTGACGCTCTTATATGGCTGCAGTCTTGCAACCGGATATCCAGCGAATCTGTATCGTTATGACTGCAGTGATAGTAAATAATATATTGTCTACACCGTTACTTATCCTGCTATATACTCTGGCGTATGTACTCCTAGCGTTACGGTCACAATTCCGATTTTGGGAACTAAAGTTGCACAACTAGTATCTGGCAATGGCAATGGAATAGAGGAAGCATTAAAAGACGGTTTTGATTTGAAGTGGGCCGGAAATTATGGACTGTGCCAGGCGTGTGTTGGTACCGGTGGTGTGTGTGGGAATGATGGAGGAAGTGAATTCAGATGTCTCTGCAAAGATGGACCTCATACAACTTCATGCCTTTCAGAAAAGGTCTCATCTTTAAGTAAGAGAAAATAATACTAGTATCACTTACTCAAACTCCTATTTATGTTTCTTGCAATTTGTAACTAACTATAACCAACTCCAACTAATTCTAACTTGTCTCCAACTATATATAAACAATCTCTGGCAAGTTGAAAATCCAAATTAACATTTAAGAGTCAACAATGCATTCCAAGATAAAAATAATACAAGAAATAATGCAATTACAAAGTGAGTAGTGCAGTTAAACATTGTTTTTATCGCAAAAATAATTCAAAATTGTTCTTCAAAAAAGTGTGCAAAAGCAATTTGAACCCAATTTGTCTTCGTTTCTGCTGCAAATGTACGAAGAAAGAAATTAAATGACTTTCTCTTCCAGATGATGCATATGTATGATTATTATATAAGTTCTATCTAATTTGATTTTTCAATCGTAGGTTCAAATCGGAACTTGGGGCTTGTGATAGGTAAGAAAAACATACAAATCTGTATCACTTTCTAAATCAGTGTTTCTAGTCCCCACATTATGGTGGAATTGAGAAAGCTAAATAAGAATGGATGAAAAAATTGTTTATCTGTTCTTTGCATAAATTCAGGTGTTTCAGCTGCTGGATTTGGAGCAATCGTGTTCATTATAATTATGATCAGTTGTCGCCTTAAAAGGGGTACAAGAAGACAACAAATGAGTATTTTCAAACAACAACAATCAGGCCTTATCCCACAAAATATGTTTAGAGAAAGTAGAAAACTTGTTGACGACAATGTGGAGGTATTCATGCGAAGTTATAATTTATCCATGCCAAGAAGATATAGTTATACAGAAATAAAAAGTATAACAAACTCTTTCCAAGATAAATTAGGCCAAGGAGGATATGGTGTTGTATACAAAGCAAGTTTATCTGATGGTCGTCAAGTGGCAGTGAAAGTAATAAATGAGTCAAAGGGAAATGGAGAAGAATTTATAAATGAAGTTGCTAGCATTAGTAGAACATCACACATGAACGTCGTGTCACTTTTAGGCTTTAGTTATGAGGAGAACAAAAGAGCACTAATCTATGAATTCATGCCCAAAGGGTCATTGGATAAGTTCATCTACAAAAGAGAGTTTCCTAATGCTATTTGTGATTTTGATTGGAACACTTTGTTCCAAATTGCAATTGGCATTGCTAGAGGTCTAGAGTACTTGCATCATGGATGTAGTTCAAGGATTCTCCATCTTGATATAAAGCCTCAAAATATTCTTTTGGATGAAGATTTTTGCCCAAAAATCTCTGATTTTGGACTAGCTAAAATATGTCAAAGGAAGGACAGTATTGTGTCAATACTAGGGACAAGAGGAACTATAGGATATATGTCGCCAGAAGTATTTAGTAGAGCATTTGGTGGAGTTTCTTATAAATCTGATGTATATAGTTATGGCATGTTGATCCTTGAAATGATTGGAGGAAGAAAGAATTATGACACCGGAGGATCATGTACTTCTGAAATGTACTTTCCAGATTGGATTTATAAGGATCTCGAGCAAGGTAATACTCTTTCAAATTGTTTGACAATCTCAGAGGAAGAAAATGATATGGTTAGAAAGATTACTTTGGTAAGTCTGTGGTGCATTCAAACGAATCCATCAGACAGACCACCGATGAATAAAGTAATAGAAATGCTACTAGGACCACTTTCATCAGTGTCATATCCTCCAAAGCCTGTCTTATTTTCTCCCGAAAGGCAACCACTACAAGTATCAGATATGTCTTCATCTGATTTGTATGAGACAAATTCAATTGCACTATCAAAATAATAGTTCTATCTATAAATTAAACTATTAGTTCAACAAACTTTCAAAATAATTGTAATTTGTGTGTAGCAGTTTCTGGCATGTAATTTTAGTAATCATTTTGTTTGTTATACTTCAAAACCCATTTTATATTATTGTATTGGCTAAAATACTACAATCAATCCTTTTAAAGATCCTTTTAAGTATTATTACTATTTCTTCAATCATTGAAATTTCAAAATAACTTTGAAAAGAAACACAAATTAAATTGGTACTTAATATTTAAAACTTACAGAAATCTTCTTGTAACTAGGTGATGCTTTTTACAGCTTCTAATTGAGTAAACACGGATGTTGTAAGTGTATCATTTGGTTTAATCTTGAAAGATCACTTTCTGAATTCGAAGATAATCTGCAAAAAAACCATGAAACTCAGATTTTTAAAACATGAATCTGCACTAAAAAATCTACACACATAGATGCAATAGTTGCAGGTTTGGATGCAAAGAAACCTGTTACTGATAGTGGTTTTTCTGTAACGGCATCACAATAAAAATCCCGAATAAATACAGAGGAAAGAAGCGAACCTGTGATTATTAGCAAGAGTGATGAGCTCCAACGAGAGTGAGCAACCGCCACATTATGATCTTTCTTTTTCAAGTCAACATTTTGTCTAACATTTTATATTATTGATGATATAATAACAGCTTTATGGTTGTTTTAGATGAAAAAGTCTTCTACAACCGATTCATTCTTTAAAAAAATGTTGATATTTAAACATCTATTGAATCTTTTATAGTGAGCCCCTCATATGATTTGATGAATTCAAACCTCATTAATCTAAAAAAAAAGATAAACAAAAACTTACTATCATCATTATCAACAAAAACAGTAAGTTAATTAATGTAATAAATTCTATTCCAGTGCAGTTTCCTAGAAACTTCACAAAGTCAAAAGTGTGAAAATAATGATGCATTGAAACATGAAAGTGATTTTTCCTAAAAAGAAAGAAACATGAAAGTGAAAGGGGTGTTGAATCAACTCTCATTATCATTATTAATTTTATTTTAAGTGGACTAAATCAAGATTTCATGTTTATCTCACCGAAACAAATCCTATTACTCGCACCTGTTCCATACTACAGAGTAGTAGCAGTAGTAGTAGTACTTTGTTCTAGCGCAAGAATGAACCAATCCTATTATCATCATTCTTCTTCAATTATAATTTTAGTTTCCTACTTGACACTTTTGATGATCTCAATCATCAATATTCCAACATGTCTATGCGAAGATAATACTCAATACACGAACTGCAGCCACGCTTTTAACTGCGAAAGCAAAATCAGACACCTGAAGTATCCGTTCTGGGGAGGAAACAGAGAACAATATTGTGGTAGTGTTGCTGCTGATCCTAATACAGAGCTCACATGCGAACGAAGTGTTCCAAAGATAACAATCAATTTGGCCAAATACCGTATTCTTGATTGGGACAATACAACACAGAAACTATAATACTGCAGCTTTACATTATTCTTGAATTTGGCCTAAATTTTAGAGCACTTGAGCCGCATATATTTGGCCTTGATTCAATCCGGAACACATATAGTAAGATTGAAAATTTAAAAGCCTCTTAAAAAACTATTGATGTACCATGAATTATAATTAATGTCCCGGAAAATATAATACTGCAGCTTTACATTAAACTGCAAAATGGCAAGAGGAGCATGTTGTGAAAGGAAGTTGAAGAAGGTCAAAGAAAGGAAAAGATGTGATTGTGTTGTTTGAATCTCACGGTTACTATCACTTATGATCGGAGAGAGAAGATATAAAGGACAAACAATAAGACATATTAGGCTGCTTATTTTTAGTTTTTTTATATGTAATGTGTAAGGTGGTGCTTCACATGCTAATCACTTTTTCGTAAATAAAGAAAAAAAAGAAAACACGGGTGGGCAGGCTATCTTTGACGAGATTGTCAAGTGTACACACATGGGAAGAAAGTTTATTTAAAATCATAATATTAACTTAACTTTTGTCTGATAGTTACATTCAGCTGAATTAAAATGTGATATGGAGTATTATTCCATCCTCTATCCTGCATACAGTACCTTACTCTGCTAAGCTAATTACAGTGAGCATGAATACACTAACATATGTATCTGTTTTATACTTTACAATCCTCTTGTTCATGATTGCCACCGTAGACATTATTAATGCGGAATACGATGAAGCAAATTACATGTCCGACCTTATGAAAGCACTGAACCCAACTCCTACGGGGTGGTCTAACAAAAATCACCACTGCAAATGGAAAGGCATCTCATGCAACTCTACTACTCAAGCTGTTACATCCATCATCCTCCCATCAAGTTCACTCACTGGAACACTCCCTCCCTATCTCAACAATACTCTCACTAATCTCACACATATCGATCTCCATAACAACTCACTCAATGGTCCTTTGCCTTATTTTACTAACCTCTTCTTGCTCCAAACTGTGTCCCTTGGTAACAATAAATTCTCTTCCGTCCCAGAAAGTTGCTTTTATTACATACCTCATTTGAGAACGCTCAACCTTACCAATAACCTGAATCTCTCCGGCTGGGAATTTCCTAATTTACTTAACTCCAACTATTTGGACACCCTCGATCTCAAAGCTACGAATATGATAGGCATATTAGATCCGGTCAATATCTTTTGGTTTGGAATTTTGCATACATTTTTTATTTCTCACAACAAAATACGTGGAAATCCACTCCAATTTCTCAGGCAATCTCCAATAAGGTATTTACAGCTTAACAACAATAGATTCGAGGGTACAATATCCGCTATATCAAGCATGAGTAATTTGTCTCAAGCATGGCTTCACAATAACATGTTCTCGGGTCGAATTCCAAACATGTCCAATTGTACTAATTTGTTTGATTTGCAGCTTCAGTCAAATGCCTTAATTGGTTTTGTCCCATCTTCGTTGCTCAATCTATCTAGCTTGAAAATCATATTTTTGGACAACAATAAACTTCACGGACCAATACCTGTGTTTCGCAAGAGTGTTGTTAATGCAACTTGGGAACCAAATAACTTTTGTCAAAGCGATGTTGGACCTTGTGATCCGCAGGTTATGATTTTGCTTGAAATTTTTGAAGCTTTTGATCCTCGTTTTTATTTGTCAATTAAAGGGAACGATGCTTGTAATGGAGGGGAATGGACCGATATAACGCCAGACTTGATTAAGTGTGAAAGAGGGAAGATTGTTACTTTTAAGATGCGGGATTTTGAATTAACAGGAACCATCTCTCCGGCATTTTCCAATTTAAAAAGTTTAGTGAACTTGACTCTTGCTGGCAATAATTTGAATGGTTCAATACCAGACAGTCTTAAAACTCTGCCTCAACTTCAGCTTCTTGATGTTTCTAATAATAATCTATCAGGAGTTATTCCCAAATTTTCATCGAAGGTTAAGTTAAATACCACAGGCAACGCTTTTCTTGGCCAAATTATGTCTAGACAAGGTGGAGGTGAACATGCAACTACTGCAGGTGATGTTCAAACTAGAGGTTCATCTAAAGCAAACCTTAAACCTTTTTTGATTGCAGGTATGGTCTTATCTATATTCATTATATATTTCAAATTGTTTTGGTTTGTAACGTACGTACATATAAAATAAAATGTGATGTCCCTACCAACTGAGCTAAAATTACGGAGAACATGTGCAAGGGTTGTTATGTTTGAACCAGTTTTTTTTTTGGCTTTCATCACCAGTTGAATCTAGTTCGGGGGTCAGTTCTGGCATCAAGTTGTTCCAGCCCCCTTCCAATCTTAGTTGTTGGGGATCAAATCGAGATCCTCCTTACTAAGTTCAGTGCCAATCACCACTAAACCAACTCTTTTAACTCTGGGAGATTTTCATACATGCATTACTTCTTTTTTTGGGTACAATATGCATTACATCTTTACTCACAACATTTATTTAGTTATTACCAATACCTATCTTTTGCTATCTGATAGTTATTCCTAGTTATTGATAATCTTACCTTGTCCCTATTTTATCAGTTAGGCGTAGTTTCGGTATTAATTATAGTCCTGTAGTTGATTGGTTATTAGTTTGTTATTTACACATGATTCCATTGAAAGTAAAGACATCAAACTTACTTTTTCTTTTTATTCACATTCTATTATGGTGTCATTCTCTCTTTTCTAAAGATCTGGCCTGTAATCCTACTGGCCCCTACTTATACATCCTTTAAGTATTTGGGCTCTACATTACTCTATCCTCCTTATATAACCATTGGTTAAACTTAAATGGTGTATGAAACATTAACTAATATGGAATAGATCGAAAGTACCAGAGCTCAATCTTAGGCAAGAACAATCTTTAGCTACGCTTTATACCAAACAACAGATTTCCGGAGGAATATATAAAATAATTATCATTTCTTTCCTATCATGCAGGGTCCTCCTTGATAAGTGTTGGGTTTATTCTACTTATCGTGATTATTTGTAAACGTAAGAGGTATCATATTTTAGTACAGTGGTGGATCTTCAGGAAAACAAAAAAATCTACCGACCACGATGTGGAGGATTTCATACAAAGATATAATTTGTCGGTGCCGATTAAGCAATATAGATATGCAGAAGTCAAAAGAATGACAAATTCATTCCGAGATAAAGTAGGTCAAGGAGGATATGGTGTTGTGTACAAAGCAAGTTTACCTGATGGCCGTCAAGTGGCAGTGAAAATTATAAACGAGTCAAAGGGAAATGGAGAAGAATTTATAAATGAAGTTGCTAGTATTAGTAGAACATCACATGTGAACATCGTCGCACTTTTGGGTTTTTGTTATGAAAACAAAAGGGCACTAATATATGAATTCATGCCCAAAGGATCATTAGATAACTTCATTTGTAAAAGTGGATTTCCGGATGTTACTTGTAATTTGGATTGGAAAACAATGTACCAAATTGCAATCGGCATTGCTCGAGGCCTAGAATACTTGCATCAAGGATGTAGTTCAAGAATTTTACATCTTGATATCAAACCCCAAAACATTCTTTTGGATGAAGATTTTTGCCCAAAAATCTCAGATTTTGGACTGGCTAAAATATGTCAAAGAAAGGATAGTATTGTTTCCATGATGGGGACAAGAGGAACTATTGGATACATAGCACCAGAAGTATTTAGCCGAATATATGGTGGAGTTTCTCACAAGTCTGATGTTTACAGTTATGGCATGTTAATCATAGAAATGATTGGGGGAAGAAAGAATTATGACACAGGAGGGTCATGTACTTCTGAAATGTTCTTTCCAGATTGGATTTATAAGGATCTCGAGTTAAGTAATAACTTTGTAGATAGTTTATCAAATTCAGAGGAAGAAAACGATACGGTGAGAAAGATTACTATGGTTAGTCTATGGTGCATCCAAACAAATCCATCGGAAAGACCATCAATGAGTAGAGTATTAGAAATGCTACAAGGGCCACTTCAGTTAGTGCCATATCCTCCGAAGCCTTTCTTATATTCTTCAGAAATGCCATCATTACAAATTTCATATGAGTCTTCCAACAATTTGTTAGAGACAGATTCAATAACATAACTGAAGATGTGATTGTATATTTGTTGGGATTTGAGTACAACTTTACATATCCTTTGGTTGAACTTCTAAACCTATTCCTATATTTTTAGTTGGTAAATTTCTAGATACTAATTAATGACTTTGTAGATCATATTTAAATATTATATGCATTCATAATCAATTCATAATTTAAAATGTCTATTGTTTCCGATTTGTATGCAACAAGCCAAATTTTTCAAGATAAAATGACTAGGTCATATGAATGCCTCAAATAATAGTATCGAAATCAAGAAGACAGAGAAAAATAACCTGATTAATTGAATTGATTGCTGATGCTGAAATTCAGAGTAATAGGAGTTGAGAAATAATCCCTCATAACCTGTGAAAGGGGAAAAACAGATGAACACAATAGTAAAAAAGCTATCAGATTCAAATTCAACCACTTCACCCAAGTAAATTCAAAGAAACAATTTGATAGTATCAGAAATTGATGCAAAAAAATCGGTTTACCTCTAGTGTAAGATGCATTAGTTTTTATGATGATCAAACTAGGGGTAGCGCGTGTGAATTGATTCGCAATTGTAACATGATGATCAAACAACAGCACAACATTATTAGTTATAAGCTTCTTTCATTTGGTAAAAAAAAAAAAACTTAGGCTCTGATTGGTAAATCAAATAAGCTAGCTTATAGCTTTTAGCTTATAAGCTAAAAGCTCTGTTTGGTAACAGTTTTTAAAAAAGAGCTTATAGCTTATTTTACTAGCTTATAGCTTATTTTCCAAATGCTATTTCAAGTAGCTTATGAGCTTATAGCTTATAGCTTATTATCTTTTCTTTCAATTTTACCCCTATCATCTTACTTGAAAAAAATTAAATATTAATTAAACATATCATTTTTATGTCATTTCATACTTATAAGCTAGTCCAACCGTTAATTTTACCAAACACTACAAATTCAATCAGCTAGCTTATTCGATATAAGCTAAAAGCTAGCTTATAAGCTACCCGCTATAAGTTCATCCGCTATAAGCTAGCTTATCAGCTATCCGCTACTATCTTATACTTCCGGCTACCGCAATATAAGTCACTTTAGAGAAAAAATTTGTACTAAACTATAAGTCGCTTTACATTACTAATGAAATATTTAATGTAATTTTTCCTATTATATCCTTAATTATTTATTACTTTCTCTTTGTCAATATTTTAATTTAGTTTTTATTTATCATAAATGAAGGACAATTTTGTCAATCAAGTAATAATTTCTTTTTTTCATACAACAATAATTACATTTCTTAATATGCGTAAAAAGTGTTAAAGTAACTTATATTGTGGTACGAAGAGAATAGTGTTTTTTTAGGAGTTATTTCAAATAGCATTTGGATTTATACGTTATACTTTTTTGCATTGCATTTTAATTTTAACCTTATTATTTTAGTTTTATTATTTCTCAGTTTTTATTATATAAAAAGCTACTCATTCATAAAAATAACTATCATATATTTTTATGTCATTTTGTATTCATAATAGCTAAATTTATTAAACATTTTAATTTTTTTTAATAGTTTTTTATCTATCAGGTAAAAACTAGTTTATTAACTAGCTTTACAGATATCAGTTAACTTATAGCTTAATTTTATCAAACAAAGTTTTACCCTTTGTTTCAATAGATTTTTTTTTTTTTTTGAAAAAGAGGAGTAGCAAAGGGCTACTACCTCAAAATGTTTCAATAGATTTAAGAAAGAGAGAAACAAAAAATAAATAATTAGCAAAGAAATTAGATATTTCTATAGTTTGAATGAGGAAAGAAAAGAGGAGAAAGAGAAATATAATGCGTGTACTGCCCAAAAAGGTGAGGCCTACTTAACCTTTCATAATTTGGGTGTATTTATCTATCAATATAAAATATATTTATATGTATCTCGTGAGTTTAGCTCAATTGGTAGGACATTGCATTATATATGCAGTAGACTGGAGTTTGAACCCACTTATCCACCTCAATTGGTCACTAGGCTATATATGACCAAAAAAAAAAAAACAGATTTATATGTGATCTCCACAACTAACTTGTAACAAATTTATGGGGATCATATGTAAATCTACTTATGTGGCTTGTTCTCATTGGATGATGAAAAAATACCCCTAAATCATACTAAAAAAATGATAGTTAAAAAAAAAAAAGAAGTATTTCCTCTCCATGATAGGCGAGAGATTTGTGTGAAAGTCTACAATTTTAGTGTTGCTTTTAAAAACAAATTTCCTTATTTTTATTTCTTAATTTATCATTTGATTTTTTATTTTTATTTTCATCACCAGTTTAATCGGTACTTTTTCCATCTTATATATATATATATATATATATATATATGGGTTTGATAATTTAGACCTACCTAAAAACATGAAGGTCTAAATTAGCAAGGTGCACATTTTTTATTATGACTAAAAATATCCTTCTTCTACTATTTCAAATAAGTTCAAAGTAAAGGGCAATTTTGGAGTTTTATAAAAAAAAAACATGTTTTATCCTTCCTTAAAATTCTCAAACAACATTTTTCTAATAAAAAAACATAAAATTGTTTTATAAAAGTGGGTGTAAATTAGCAAATGGATGCACAACATTTAATAAAATTTACCTAACTAATTTTCTAGTGTAAAATAACTAATTGTCAAGGGTTTTTTGTCCAAAGTGAAAAGGTGCACCTTGCTAATTTAGACCTTCATGTTTTTAAGTAGGTCTAAATTAGCAAACCCCTATATATTTATATATATATATATATATATATATATATATATATATATATATATATATGAGGGATCAATTGACTCCACGTCTTTCACCTATAGCTCATATTATTATTAAGAAGAATAAAAATATATACAAAAACTGGAGGGACATAGATCTAACTCAGATATATTTTATCATATGTTTTTCTTATGCCTTATTTACTTTTTTTGAATGGCTCTTATACCTCATTTATACAATACATTTATATATTTTTATCATATTTATATGTCCACCTATGCAATATGTGACCTCCTCCCACTCACCCATCATGTGACTTCTTTTCGTCCAATCCTTTGTGTGCTTTTCATATGGATCCATTGGTCCTTATTGTTAATTCGAAGGATGACATACATTTCAATGCAATGAGAGTTAAATATATGACATATTATATCAAATTTCATATAAATTATGTAAGATTATATATTTTTATTATTTTAATTTGTGTTCTTTAATTGATTTGGGTTCAAAATCGTTGTGTATATATGATATTGGTCGATTGCTGAGCCCGAGAGTATTTATTTACTAATAATTTTGATATATAGATTTATTGTCATGTTTTTTTGCGTAAATTTTATCATATTCGATTTGGAACATGTTTAAGTTGGTTTATCTAATATGTCTTTAATGAATATAAATGACAAATTTGGTAATGAAGTAGTTTATCTAACTCACAATCCTCCGATGAGATTTATAATACAAAAGCTTATGTTCCAACATCGGTTTATACAAAAAAGTTTAACTTGTTGTCCGTCTACCTTTTATTCATGTGTAATTATATTTATATTATAAAAAAAAATGCCCAACACAATAATCATATGGGTTTTAGAATAATTTTCTAGTCACAAAAGAAAATACTGTAGAGAACCGATAAAGTTTATAAATGTTAAAGTATTATTAATTTTGTGCAAATTACTGAAGCATCATGGTACGATGCCCTTCATCATGTCATGATGGCGCGGAAAATTCAAGGCTAAAAAACTTATAAATAAAGTTTTTCTCCACCACATTCAAACAATTCTTCAGAAGTCTGCAGAACAGCAAAGCACAACAAGTCTTCAAACACTTAAAGGAACACCAAGAGAGAGCAGAGAGCTCTCAAAGGGAAGGCAATATCCCTTGGGAGTAGCCTTATTCACAAGGCAACAAGGTTATCTTATGATGTAATTTTCTAACTCTTTTATTATGATAATCTTTATCTTTAATCTTTAATCTTTAATCTTTAATCTTTATCTTTAATCTTTAATCTTTAATCTTTAATCTTTAATCTTTAATCTTTAATCTTTAATCTTTAATTATACTAAAAGTTAGACTTGAAACCCTAATTCCTAACCCAAAACCCTAGCACCCTATGTCATCTTTGACATCATCTTGCTTGGATTGACCATTGGAGGCTTGCCAACATGAATTTGTAGACCAATCCTTGCATGACATTTCTTGACAATTGGCATTTGCCAAGTATGTGTGATTCATTGGTTGATGTAGATGAATTGGTTTTGGTGGTGGAAGTTACTTTGTGACAAGTGGATTGGACTCCATGTACAAGCATATATATAGCATCCATCATCCCATTTTTCCACATGCCTCATTGGCCAATCTATCCATCTCACCATTTATGCATCCATTCTTTGTGATCATGGCATGCAAGTTTAGCATTGGTGACATGCATGGGATCATCCAATGGTGCAAGAAAGCTTCTCAGCCAACCAAGTGTCCTTCTTCTTTTGGCTTTCTCACTCTATATAAACCACTTTCCACCCCTCTCAATTGTCTACACCAATCTCAATTTTGAGCCACCTCTCTCAAGTTGCTGGTCATGCATACCATCATCCATTTTGAACCATCTCTTTCAAGCTACTGATCATCTACATCATTCTCCATCTTCCAAGGATAGGCAGACAAATCAATGTGGCCACAAAAATGACTTCCTTTTGTATGGTCCAGATTTGGTTGATTCCTCTCTCCCTAAACATGTTGATGAATGCTACAAAAAAAATGGTTCATCCTTTGTTTGTCTTAATTCTCTTCCCAAGCATGTTGATCAGAAGAATACCACAGCTCTGCATGGTCCAAGTTTGGTTGATTTCTCTAATCAGAAAAATGGTTCATCATTTGTTGGTCCTCATCCTGTGTATGAGGTTCTTGCTTTGATCCAATCATATCAAATGGAGTTTGATGTGGAAAATGTGAGTCACTGATTGTGTATATTTTTGCTTTTTCTTCTTTTAACTTTTTTTAAAATTTTGTTTGTAAAGCACCTGTTTAGTAGTTTGATTTGTTATTATTGTTTCTCTGCTGAACTATATTGTTCTGCTGTGTAAATCAGGCGGTAGGGAGGCTCCCCGAATGTTTTGCTCGAGAGTTTGGTAAAACAATAGCAGGCCTTCTTATGTGAAGGAGTTGGCTCTATATGATCTGCATTCTGGCACTGTGGAAATTTTTTTTGCTTATTGTGTATTTTGTTTTTTTGTCTTTCCTATAAAATTGTTTTGGTTTTGTTCTATTGTTTGTGATGTTTATGCAGTTCCTTCCTTGGTGTGGCTTTGGTGAATCCGCGTTTGCTCATGTATTTTTTGATTTGATCTTAGTCGACAATGCTGGGAATCAATA
This sequence comes from Trifolium repens, assembly GCA_030408175.1. NCBI lineage: Eukaryota > Viridiplantae > Streptophyta > Magnoliopsida > Fabales > Fabaceae > Trifolium > Trifolium repens. The sequence goes on from CP125849.1 coordinate 19,868,743, forward strand.
TAATTTTCATCCTAAGCTTTCAAAAATATTCTGAAACCAGATTCTAACTCTCGCCGATATATAAAGTCTCTTCCCAAAATTTGACGAAAAACAGAAACCGTAAAATTTCCAGCAGCGGGCACAGTTTTCTACTCGTTTTTCAAAAAAACGGGGAAAATCAAATTTCGAAATTCTGAAAGCACAGAAGCGTTCACATGGATAAATAAAGACTATGGGACAAAAGTCTGGGCTCTATTAATACACGAGTACAAAGCAGGCTCCAACTCAGCAACTATGCTGTTATTACAACGATACTTACGAAAATAACTTAACAAAAACCCTAAAACTCTTAGCCACTACTCACGTTCATAACACGCGCACAGTACAGTAGAATTATGGGTCTTACATGGCATGTGCGACGGCGAGAGAGAAAGGGGAAAAGGGTACTGATGGTGTGGTGGTCGGTGGCATGCGGTGGTGATGAGTTTCGGTTGGAGAGGATGATGAAAGAAAATCATCGGCAGAAATTAATATTAAACTTCCATGATAAGAAGAGCAAGTCGAGTAGCTTCAGGATCATAAGCCATTGTTACAAATCTTCTGGTGTTTTCTATTTTGTAAATCAATCTGTATAATGTAATAGGAAGCATATGACCTGTGCAAGCAAACACATATACATGTAGTATATATACAAACGCTTTCTTTCATCAATGCATAACGGTTTTGTTGTTTTGTATGCATCATCATTGCAGTATTTCATTTTCCATGAATTGGTAGTTGGTACTATAAAGCAATAATAAATGAAAATTTGGGGAGATGAATATTTCTCTCTTGAAAAAAGAATGGTACATTTATGCGTGTGACTGTTGGCTGATTTCAATGAAGTCACGCGTGCAATGATAAACAGTGGACAAAGAAATAAGCATACATTTTGAAAAGTGAGAGATTTGGTTAATCATAAATTCTTGCTATTTTTTAGGAGTAATTAAATCATGAGTTGTTGTGAAAGAGTGTTGAGATACTAAAAAAATCGTGAATTTAAACTAAGAATCATGGGTTTCTATTTTTAAGGAGAATTTGTTGCAAAGGAAGAGGAGATATGTACCAAAAATGGCATAATCCTTTTTTTTTTTCAATTAATATATGCGCTAATTTTTTCCAAGGAAGAGCAGAGATGTACGTTTAAGCTTCCTTTTGTATGGTCCAAATTTGGTTGATTCCTCTCTCCCTAAACATGTTGATGAATGCTACAAAAAAAATGGTTCATCCTTTGTTTGTCTTAATTCTCTTCCCAAGCATGTTGATCAGAAGAATACCACAGCTCTGCATGGTCCAAGTTTGGTTGATTTCTCTAATCAGAAAAATGGTTCATCATTTGTTGGTCCTCATCCTGTGTATGAGGTTCTTGCTTTGATCCAATCATATCAAATGGAGTTTGATGTGTATATTTTTGCTTTTTCTTCTTTTAACTTTTTTTAAAATTTTGTTTGTGAAGCACCTGTTTAGTAGTTTGATTTGTTATTATTGTTTCTCTGCTGAACTATATTGTTCTGCTGTGTAAATCAGGCGGTAGGGAGGCTCCCCGAATGTTTTGCTCGAGAGTTTGGTAAAACAATAGCAGGCCTTCTTATGTGAAGGAGTTGGCTCTATATGATCTGCATTCTGGCACTGTGGAAATTTTTTTTGCTTATTGTGTATTTTGTTTTTTTGTCTTTCCTATAAAATTGTTTTGGTTTTGTTCTATTGTTTGTGATGTTTATGCAGTTCCTTCCTTGGTGTGGCTTTGGTGAATCCGCGTTTGCTCATGTATTTTTTGATTTGATCTTAGTCGACAATGCTGGGAATCAATATACGTGTGTTTTGAAGATTGATGTGGACTCTAGCGGAGAATTGGCTTTTAATTTTTCTGGTGGTTGGACTGATTTCTGCACAACTCATGGCGTCCTTGAGGGTGATAGGGTGGAGTTTAGTGTTGCTCAGTATATTGCCAGCAATGTCATGTATGCATCTGTTTATCCAAGGGTTAGGGTGGAGGAGTATTTGAAAAGTAGTAATGGGGATGAGTAGGATTGTTACATGTAATATAGCTAATTTGGACTGTTCTTCTTCTTAGTAATAGTTAATTCATTTGTTGTTGCAGTTATAATGTATAATGATCTTTGAGCTTTGATGTAATCAAGTTATTTTCATTAATATATAATCTGCACATTCTGTTAGAGTGTTTATTCAACTAATAGCCACTATCAATCTATAGTTAATTATTAGCTCAAAAAATTCTTGGTAGGACACTAAAATAATGAAGCATAACAAATATTTAGTTGATTGGTTACATAAATTATGCCATTCATATGTTGTTACTTAGTAGTAAAAAGCAGTGTCTTTCTAGATCACATCAAAATTTTAGATTGAAGCTAAAGCGTTTTTCTCTAGGGAAGGGGGTTGTGCTTTATTAGTTGCAGGGATCTGTCTGCTTGCACCATTATTACTGCAGGCCTAACCTTCCACCTCATATCTCTAGCCTTTTCCCTCACGTTTCCTGTTCTTCATTCTCAAAATCATCTTCACACTATTTATTCACATACTAACTTGATTATATCTCTCATCACAGAGAAATCTCATCATATTTACTATCCTTCTATTCTTAGTTATGTATTCTACCTATTCCACACAGTACACTAAATCTCTTTTTGATGAAGCTGATGCCACTGTTGTTGCATATCGTGTCTATAATCTTTTGAAAGGTAATTAACTTATGTTATTTGTTCAACTGTTAGTTCAACTGTTATATAATCTCTCTATTAAGTCATGTATGAATTAAATGTTTGGATCATAGTCTCAGCCTGATGTTTTTTTTTTCCTACTGTGTAGACTTTATTGATTGGAATAATGCTCATCATGGTGAAAATTATCTTGATATGGTTAAGGTTAAGTATAGGACTTTCCAAATTGAATATCCCAACACTGAGGTAGTTACATTACATGTTTTATTTGTTCTTCTCATGTATTTGAATGAATGTTTATTTTATTTATATGTTTGGATTAGGGTGATGGCAAGCTACCTTCCATGTTCATAGAAGAGTTTGGTTCTGAGTTATATAAGTACAACAAATTGGTTGATCGTTATTGCAATGAATTTGAGGTCATTGCTGAGAAGCGTGTTGATGGCATTTATTTTAGTCACGGATGGTCGAATATCCGTACCTGTTATGTTGATTCTGTGGGTAAGGGTGGGTGGGCTTCCATAACTTATATTAGGCCTAAATTGTTTGTATTAGTGATGAAGGACAGGTGTTATAGGGATTTAATTGTTAGGCAGTTGTACCCTCATGTGTGTTTGAAGCTCTCCCGTCTTTTGTTCGGTCCAGATGAAAACCCTGGTTGGGCTGGTAGTGTGGTTATGCCTTATTGTCATGACAGCGGGAATTTTGCACACTCTTTCGTAGTGATTTTATCCGAATCCGATGTTAGCTCTCAATCATTGGTATGTTGTTTTGATCAATCAATCAATGTTGCTTCATATTTTTAGAAGTATTTTTAATATGTGTTCTCATGTGTGTGTTTTCTTATCTTCAAGACTGTGAACTATGGAAAATTTGCTAGCAAGGTCTTCTCTATAGACGGAGGAAGTGTTAAGCTAATTGACGAAAAAGGGATGGAATGGAGATGCACTGTTGAGTACAATGAACTGCCTTATGAGCATGTCAACATTGGTGGGCAGTGGAGATCTATGGCGAGGGCCGGGAATTACACACCAGGAGCTCATATAATGTTTGGGTCTCCCACACTTGGATATGTTCACAAGCTATTTGTTAAGAAGCGATATGAGCACTTTGTGTTAATTGAGTGATTTGTGGTTGTCTATCTTTTTAGGTTAATTCTCTTTAATTAGTTGTATTATATTAAGAAATATATCTGTATCTATGCTACTTCTTATGTAATTCCTTATTATATTTAAGTGCTAAATGTGTCCTTTGTATACTTACTATATGTTTTTTATGTAATGTTAGTTTGGGAATGTGTCCTTTGTATGCTTACTATATGTTTTTTATATAGTGTTCATTTTGGACATATATATATATATATATATACATACAAATTGTTCAAGAGTTATGTGTAGTTGTAGCAGTGTTTGGAAGGAGGTTACTTATTGTGCTTAGAATTGGAATAAGTATAATATGCATTCAATAGAACAAGAGATTCATGGAAGGATTTATTAAATGTTTCTAATACTGTCAATCTCTGACATATTGTATCATGATATTAGTGATTATCCTTACAAATGGATAGTACTCAGAATGCAACCAATAGGGCATATATGAATCATCTTCTACAGTTATTCCATTTGTCTTATGTGTCTTAAATTTATTGGTAGTCAGAATTCTGCTTCTTTCCATCAATGCCTTAATAAGCAAACTATCACTACTGCAGATTATGTGCATGACAAGTGTATAAATCCCAAAATCAGAGTTTATTCTACTGTGTTCGCCTTGCATCCATGTAGTTTGTCTAATTATGCCCATCATTTCTGTTGTACTCTTACTACTGTCAGAGGATCTTTAACAAGCAAGCAATCACTGCTACGTGTTCTTGGTGTGACAAGTGGACGTTTTTTCATATGCGCCCAATGGAGATTACGAAAAGAGTGGACTGTAATTATTTTGCATATAGCTGCAGAAAGTTTGCTATTGTCCTTATGGATTAACTTATACTGTTCTTCTTATGGAGGAAGGTTCAACAAGCAATCTATCACTGCATTCAATAGATCTTAATAATTATTTTTCTGTACAATTATTTCATACACTTTGTCTGCTTTAAATCTATTTCTTGGAGTATATTCTATTTGTCTTCCAGCGTGTCTTCTATTTATTGCTTTACCTACACTTTTATTTTTATCAGAGAGAGATCACCAAGTTGTCTATCACTGATGCATGTTTGTGTATGACACGTGGAGGGGAAAATATGTAAATTATGATGTTAATTTTGAACTGCTGGCTTATTATTATGTCCATTTTCACAAGTTAACTCTCACTGCTGTGTGTTATTTGCATGACAAGTGGATGAACATCAGCATGGATTTGTTGCAACTTTTTCTCTCTTTTGTTTGGTCATTTCAACTGCAGGCCACTGCATTCTATTTGGCTTGCATTCATGTATTTTCATAATTATGTGTATTATTGCAGGAAGTTCTGGGTTATACTGTCAGAAATGTGGTAAAGGATTTGGCAAATATGCTATCTCTTTGTTGGTTGTTTGCATGCTAATTGGATGGATCTCACTGTACATTCAATTAAGGTGATGTCACTATGTTCTCAGTGGTATCCTTCCATTATATGTTATAGGTATAACAGATGGCTTAATTTTGACTGTCCATATGGTTGCAGAAAACTTCTCAGTGTGTTGATATCTTTTTGTAATTATTTCTATGATTGCAGCTAGTTTCTTATTGTGATAAAGGATTTGACAAGTAAGCTATCTCTGCTGTTGGTTGTTTGCATGATAATTGGATGATTCCGAATATGCATTTAGTGAAGCTGATGTCAATGAATGCTGATTAGTGTCCTTGCATTGGCTGAAAAATTCTATTGGAAAAGAGTGTTGATCAAGGAAACACGCAGAGCTTCTTATTGTGGTGATATCTTTTTGTAATTATATGTATGATTGCAGACAGTTGCTTATAGTGATTATTCTTTGGACTGTGCTCACACTACTGTGATAAAGGATTTGTCAAGTAAGCTATCTTTGCTATTGGTTGTTTGCATGTTAATTGGATGGTTCTGAATATGCATTCAGTGAAGCTGATGTTAATGAATGCTGATTAGTGCCTTGCATTGGTTGGAAATCTCTATTGGAAAAGAGTGTTAATCAAGGAAACAATTGATGCTATATGTTTTTGGTGTGACAACTGGATGAACAACAGCACCCACCCAATAGCTTATTTGCCAAATCCTTTATTACATTACTGACAGTATAACTAAGAGAACAAACAAACCAATACAGTACAACTCAAAGAATAAACAAAACAAATAGAAAGGAATGTTGACAAATGGCTTAATTTTCAATAAAATTAAGCCAATTGTCATACCAATGATATATAGCAGCAGTTGTTTCCTTGCTCAGCACTCTTTTACAATAGAGATTTCCAGCCAAGCCAAGTAATAGTTTATTTGCTAGATCCTTTATCAAGTAATTGTGTGTTTGATTGCAAAAAGTTTCTAATTGTGATGATATCTTTTTGTAATGATGTGTATGATTGCAGACAGTTTCTTATTGTGATTTGTTTTGTTACTGCTCTGAGAGAAGGTTCAATAAGCAAATTATGACTACTCTGTGCTCTTTGTATAATATAAGATTGATGGAGATGATTATACAGTCCAAATTTTTGACAGGCATCCATTTGCATTGTGTAATTGTTGCAGTACTTGCAGGAAGCTTTTAATTATGCTCATTCTCTGTGGCTGCTTCCTTTTGTTTCAATGACAAGTGGATGGATTTTATCATGCAATCAATTGAGATATTGTATATGTATTCTTATCACTGTTCTTCTCTGCACTTACTGCCACCCTTTATGTACTTTCAATCTATAAGTTTTGTGTGGTGCTCTAGATTATGGTGGTATTTTGCCACGTGTTGTACTTTAATCTCTCCCATTGTTGAGATGATTGGTACTAATCATACCTTAAATGTAGTGTCATTTGGGCAAGTATATATTTTAGATGGAATTTGATTTAGTATAGTGTTGTCATTTCTCTGCACATATTATTAACAAATTGATCTCTTCATGTTTGCAGATTTATCTCTTAAGGAGATTTCTTGCATTCCACGTCTTCTAGGTCTTGGTGGTTTGGTGCCTTTATGCTATATTAACTGATTGAAATAGTGGCATAAAGTTTATATTATCCTAATCTTTGAATTTAGTGTATATTAAAACATGATTATAAACTATACATTAACATTGGATTGGTTATGATTAAATAAAGCTCTATAGCTATTTATAATTTATACTCTTTGTTGCACATGGACAATTAGAATGAGATTGTCTGTTGGCAGATCTATTAGATGCAGTGCTCAATCTATTGGTCATAGTCAGACTCTATATGTTATGTTGAGGACTTGATATATCTTTATGTATTTTGGAGATTATTGTTATGTATTGTTGATGGTTCCCATTCTATTTGTAATGTGTATCTACTTATTATGAAGTTTTTATTTATCTTTGTATGTGAGAGCTTATAATTAACTCTTTAAGCACAAGTATTTTGCTTGGATATGTTGATATTTCATATCATGTGACTCTAAAATCTATTATTTACTTAATAAATTGCATAAACTTTATATGTATATGTGGAAGTTGTTATATATGATGCCAACCATAGCAGCATATCACTTTGCCATGTTGTCTTTTTTGCTATTTGGCAATTCTTATCCATTTAATTCAATGTAGTTCTTACATGAAGCCTGTATAATTTGACATGTGTTAAGCATGCATCCATGTTTGTACTGAGACACACTTTATGGCTACCCACATTTATCTATAAATATCAACCATCTACTTATCTACATATCATCAATAAACATATACTATCACTGTCCCATTTTCCCCTCCATTAGCCATGACTGACTCTGCAGTTGTCCTTGCCAAATCTGGTATGTAGCAGTTCTTTTATCTTCAATATTGTTCTTTGAATTCATTGTCTAATTGTCCTTTTTATACTTACACTTATTTTCAATATGTAGGGTTATGTGTTGAGAAGACAAAGGTTGCTGAAATAACCAGCGGAAGAGTCGATTTCGAACTCTGTGTTCGGGTGATCAATATCTGGACAACTCCTGATCGTGTTAATCCCGCTGATATTGGGGCAATTCATATGATTTTTATTGATAAAGACGTGTGTTTAGATTTTTGTCCATAGTTTCTTTCTCTTGCATCAATATATCTATATTTGTTTTTCCCATATTAACTATGATTGTTTGTTGGTGTAGCGTGGGAAGATTCAGGCAACCATACGAAAAGATTTAATATCTCTGTTTAAGGATCGGATTGAGTATGGGTGTGCTTATGTATTTGAAAAGTTTATGGTTGCTAAGAACGATGTTACATTCAGATGTACTTCCCATAAATATAAACTAAATTTCATGCGCGGAACTAAAGTGTGGAAATTGACAGCAAATGAAATTCCGATGAACCATTTTGATTTCATGCCTTTCTAAGAGATTATCTCGAAGACCAACGAGGATCAAATGCTAGGTTAGTTCATCCTTCTATGCTTTATATCTATTTGCCACCTTTATTGTTGTTTAGTCATTTAAGCTTAATTCACTCAAATTTGTTTGTGTTAGATGCTATCGGCCATGTTGTTGAGAAGAATGCCGTGAGAGAGACTGAAAAAAATGGAAAGAAAAGTAAGGTCCTGGATATAACCCTTGAAGATTTAGAGTGAGTCTATATGTATCTTTATAAACTTAGTTCATTTTTATTCTGGTTTGATGTGCAGCATGCTTATCCACTTGAATTATGTTTATTGTAGGGGTGATAGGGTTCATTGCACTCTCTGGGATGAGTTTGCTGAAAGAATGCATCGATTTCTGGATGGCCATGATTCGTCTCTGCCAGTGGTTATTATACTTCAACAGTGCAAGCTCAAGAAATTTCTTGGTAAGAAGCCGCTGCGTTCTTCCCACTAAGCTGAATATATGTTTGTTTATGTTTTAGTGTTTGGACTGCAACAGGTTCTATGGGGATTTCCAACTCCTTCTATGGATCCAAGCTATTTCTGAATGCTCGGATACCTGAGGTTACTGATTATATAGATAGGTAGGTCAATTCTCCTGGTGGTTATGATATTCTTTAATCCTTTTTAGATGCTTGACTGGTGTATTTTATTTCTTATGTCTGTTAAAGGATGAACATGGCCAACGTGGAATTAACTCAGGTGGTTAGTCAAGTTAGTGGTCCAGTAGTACTTAGTGTTGCTGATGATCTATTGCAAACACCAAGGATGACTATTGAGGATCTTATTGAATCTACTGAGGTTGTATTAAATTGTTGGTGTGCTCTACTTATAGATGTAGTATTTTATTTGATGTTTTGTGATTGATCGTTAATTGTTTCATAACTCTTATTATTGCAGAAGTGCGTTGGTTCTGTGCTGGCTGTGGCGTGCGAAATTGACACTGATTTGAGCTGGTTCTATCAGGCCTGTAGCAGATGTGCATCCAGGATCAATTACATTGGGGGTCAACTTTACTGCGAGAAGTGCAAGATGCCTCGAACTGCTATACCTAGGTATGAGTTTCAAAGACAACTCGTGTGTTTTAGATGGTTGTGATTTGGGTCTATAGAATTGGATGACATGTTTGCTTTCCACCATCTTCCAGGTTCAAGGTTCAGCTGCAGGTGATGGATAATACTGGATCCATTACTTTTGTGATGTTTGATCGGGTTGTTTCTCAAGTTTTAGGCCGTACAACACAAGATCTGCTGGATGCAATGAATAATGTGCAGCCAATGATCCCTTCTACTTTAATAGTCTTACTTTAATTATTTACAAGTCTCATGATTGTTTGATTGTTTTGGTTATAGGAGGAGGCCTCTAATGCTTACCCCCAGGAACTTGATATGTTCGTTGATAAACGAATCCTTTTCAAAGTTGAGGTTACAGATGCAAACTTATACCGCAACTGGCGCGGTTATACAGTGAAGAAGTTGTCATTTGATGATGATATCATTAACCGCTTCACAACATTGCATGGGATCAATGTATAATTTATAGTTTTATTCCTTGGATTCGCACTTTCTTATGTTATTTTCTAAACCTTGCTAATTTCACTTTCTTCTATGGCAGACTGTGGATGGGTGTGATGGGGTTGATTACACTCAGTTTGCATGTGATTTGGACGGTGATGCAACATTTGAGGGTGGTGGTTCAAGCAAGCATGAGGAGCCTATCCTATCAGACACAACTAGGACTCCGGCTAGCAAGCCAACTGGTAAGGAGGGTTCTAATGTTGATGGAGCCCGTTCATCTACGACCAAAGGATCCTCTCCATCTACCGTGGAATTGGTAGGTGTTGATGTAAATCAGGTTTCGCCCCTCAAACAGGCCACAGCTGCCACTCCAACAAGCAAGAAATCTGGCAAAAAGGCTGATAAGGTTGGTGCAGCTGGTTCATCTCCTGCCAAGGCTCGCTCTCCTTGCACCAGATCAATGACTTCTGCTGAAATAGGTCATGTTTCACCACCCAAACAAGCTGGCAAAAGATCTGTAATATTGACCAGGGTGAAATTGCTACGGCAAAGGATACCAAGATGCCATGTTAACAGTATATTCTATATAACCATTGAGTCTAATGCATCTTTAATCTGCAAATGAATGTAGTGTGAAATTCAAATCTGTCCAAGGCTCAAATCAGCTATATTTTTTGGTGTGGGTTTGAACTATATTAGTTTGAACTTATATTTTATCAAATTTATAATCTTATAAATCATCCCAATTTTTGACACCTATATATATATATATATATATATAGGTATTTTAGTCTTTGTGCTTACATACTCGCCCACTATTTATTGTCAAGCTATTACAATATTTCGGATTATTGGTGTAAATTATACAATCATATGCCCTATTCTAATTTTGATAAAAAACAGTAAATTTTTTAAGCCCCAGCAAATATTAAATAAAACAAGAGAGAGTGGATGCTAAAAAACAATTAATGCATTTTTGGATACTATCATTATTAATAGAGTGATTTGGTGTGGGTTTGGCATGTGTGCTCTTAAATGCAGTGTTGTGATTAACAAGTGTAGTGTTTTGAACTATCCTACTGCACTTCTCCCAATGAAAAAGCTCCATGTAAATAAAAAAGGCTATAAACTTTCTGTCTTCTCTTCTTTTGCTCTGTATCCACATTCCACGCCCAATGGATTGCTATGCTTTGTCTCTTGGTGAATCTTTCTTTCTTGATGCTGACACTGCACATGAAACTGATCAGGAACATAACACACACATAAGTGATTTTCTCTCAAACATGCAAACATACAACATGGAATTTGATGTTGAAAGAGTAAATGTTTTTCATTTGTTAAGTTCATTAAGTTCATCATCTATCTTATTGCTTTTGTCTAACTCTAAGTTCTGTTGTGTAGCCCATAGGAAAACCTCCATGCTGTTTTGTTCGAGAGGTTGGTGATTTGGTTGCTCCTAAAGTAATTTTACGAGATCCTAATCATAATGAATTGGAGGTCTCTGTTGTGAAGAAATATAATAAGATTTATTTTGAGGATGGGTGCTGTGAGCTCAAAGATATATATTATATTCCTTTTGGTGCTTGGGTTACTCTTACATACATTGAGCCTAAACTATTACTGATAAGGCTCATTAACAGATTTGGTAGAGAGGTTGAGTATCCACAACATAATCCTCCTCTTAGGCGTTTGTTAACTAATCTTGGTTCCTCTACCATTCCTTCACCAAATATCCGTGTTAGGCCCCTGACTTTTGTTCGTACCTATGTCAAAAAATGACATTTGATGATATCCACTCTGGAACATTGGTATTATTTTTACTTTGCTTACAGTTATTGATATTAATATATTTTGTTTATTACTGTTTTACTTATAGTTATCATTCACTTTTGAAACAGATTTTGCCTTGGTATGGATTTGGTGAACGTGTATTTTACTTCGCGCATGCTGGATTGGCATTAGTGGATCATAAAGGGACTAATTTTCATTGCAAGCTGACTTTTGGGGTTGATCGCGCTGGTGAAATGTGCTGTAAAGTTTCTAATGGTTGGATTGATTTCTGCAAGTATTATGGGCTGGCTATAGGTGATAAAGTGCGATTCTGTGTTACTGATATTACTGATTATTACATGATGTACGTGTGTGTATATCCTCACTTAGGAATAGAGACAACTATTGACTATCCTTTAACTGATGGCAGTCGAATCCCACTCTACATTTCCCAAAGATACTTTGTTGCACATGGTTGATTCCAATTACATATTAGCAATTGAATTTGCTATTTTTGGGGTTTAGTTTTGGAACCACTTTTGTACTTGGTTATATGTATTTGTATGGCAGACCAATGTATCACTCTTAGTAAATCGTATGTTTTATATATCTATGTTTCGTATCCCCTTTTATCGCTATATTTATTTACATTTAAATAATTACAGTTAGAGATTGCTGTCAAATAAATTTCAAATATTAATTGTAGTAAATAAAAAAAATTAATAGGTGTTTAATTTCACCCTGCAAATCTTAAGACAGTATTTTCCAAGCAATTCTCTCTTGAAATTAAGATAGGTGAGGCTTATTCTGTGTGTATGCATTCACCCTATCAGTGTTTCTCTAAGCAATCATTACGTTTTGGTGAGAGATTAAGTTAAGCCAATCAATCGTCCTTCCTTTTACTACTGTCCAAACTAGAACTCTGTTTTTTATTTTCTCCCTACTATTTCTATTTAACCCTTTGCTTATTTACTCCCCAAACTACCTTTCTTAAACACCATTGTAAACATCACTCCCATTTTCTAACAGAAATGTCTGGAGTCCAGAACACTCTTCAGTTGGTTGAGCAAGCAATACAGAATTACAATATTGCAGATGCTTCAGATACTATCATGAATTTACAAGGTACTCTTAATGTGTTTGCATGTTTGTTACCTCTGCTTGCATGTTTGGTTTATGTGTTTGTATGATTGAATCTAAGTTCTTGAATCTATTATTTTCATTTGTTGATATATATTTGATACTTTAATGGAAAAAAATGTTTAGATAGGAACTCATTGCATATGTTTGTAAATGAGCATAGCTTATTGTGCATGTTCAAACTATAACTAAGTATGTGTATAACTATGGCATTGTATTGAATTGTATGGGGGAAAAATATGTGGTGAGTCATGAAAGAGCAATGGTAGCATATAATATGGAAATCATATTTGTTTGATGTCTGGAACTATTTATCTTTTGTTGTGTAGATATCCACCGTGATGTGCAGCCTTATGCAATGATGACAAAAACATGCTACATTGAATTTGATCCAATGAGCGTAAGTTAGCTCCCTATTAGCATACTATATACTGATTATTCATATTGTCTTTTGTCCAGTGACTATTCCATGTATTGTGCAGGTCCGCGCGAAACTACCAGCGTTCTTTACAAGAGACGTTGGTGCATTCATTGGCGGCTATGTGATTTTGCAGGATCCTAATAATAATCATATTCAAGTGGCTATTGAGAAAAAAAAAACAAAATATATCTAAGTCATGGTTGGACTCAGCTCAAGGAATTTTATGGTCTTGGTCTTGGTGGTTGGTTAATTGTTTTATATATGAGCCCTTTTCTCTTCCACATAAAAGTGAGAAAGGTAACTGGTGTTGATGTGGTGTACCCCCAAAAAGACCCCCCCTATAGACTGATGCTATCTCAGCAGCCCGATCATGGTTGTTGGAGTGGACCTATACCCTATTTCGTAGCTCCAAGAACATTTTTTCATGTGCTTGAAACAACATTGACTGCATCTGATGCTGAGTCTGGAGTATTGGTGTGTGTATGTTAGTATAGTAAAAAGATGTAATTAATCAATTTTTTGTGTGCTAATCTCTTGAGTCAATGTGTCACAGGAGCTCCCTTGGAATGGATTTTGTGAGAATGCACTTACAAGTGACAATCATGAACTGACAATCATAGATTGGTTCGGATGTACTTGGGAATGCCACATGGAACGTCATGATGGTCCTCCCATGATTTGCAGGATTCAAGGTGAATGGCGTGCCATATGCAAAGCCCGTTGTTTGGTGGAGGGCGTGTCTCTAAAGTTTGGTGCTAGGAAGCCAAGTGCTAATACAGTCGTTTATATCAAGATCTCACCTTTTATTGGTGTTCGTACAACATTGGTTGCACCTACACGTACCGAAGGATACAAAGCTTTCTATATCAAGCAGAGCAGTATTTTATGCTGTGACGCTTTAATCTTATAATATCTAGCTTTCTTTTCCAGTATTTAATGCTCTTATTTTGTATGAATTTGAATTTGGTTTGTTTTGGTGTAGCGTTTCAATTTTATCATTTCTTGCTTTCCTTTCCAGTTTGTAATGCTCTTATTTTGTATGAATTTAAACTTTGTTTGTTTTGGTGTATTTTATGAAACAAAACAATGGCATAGCTTGAAACTTTGTTTATTATCCAGTCTAATCTTTATCTTTAATCTAATGTTTATTGCCATTGTGTCTTGGCATAGCTTTTAATAATAGTTGGCAAATAACATTTAATTTAAAAACAACTGTATAATTGGCAATAGAAGTTGGATAGACATCACTTTCCTAAACACAAATTCAAGAAAACATAATTGAAAAAGCATTAGATTATACATAAAGATTATAAGATTAGAAATGAACATACATCTAGAAATGAAACAGACATGACTTTTTTAAACATACATTGAAGAAAACATAATTGACAGTACTAATAAGGAGTAGGTATGAAAGGATGATTCAAAAGGTGCATAATCCAAGCCACAGTAAAGACACACATTAAACCAACTTAGCAATCTTTGTAGCCATATCCCACAGGTCGTAGAGAGTTTGTCTATAACTCTCAGCAATCTTGGCTTTGTCCATCAAAACAGATAGATCCTTTTTCAAATCCTTAGTTTCAGCTTTAAGTACTTTGAGGGTGATTGTTTTGATCACAAGATTGGCTATGTCTTCATGGATGCTGTTTTTGAGTTCTTGAATCTTCTCTTCAAATTGTTCACAGTTGATTTGTGTGGACTGATCATGGATTTCCTTATATTTATGGATGTACCCAGCAAGGTTGTTGTAATACATACACTGCGACTGCTTTACAGATGACACTTCATCCAACGGAGCTGCCACTGCTTTTTGTTTTTTGCTGAATTCTTTTTCAACAAAAATGATTAAAGGAGCACGTACCATAGCTTCATCTCGAAATCGAGATGCATGCTGAAGGAAATCAAACTCTCTGTAGGACAGGCTCCATGAATGTAGATGGAGATTGTTGACAGCTAATGAGAACTTCCTAAACTTTCTAAGACAATATATATGACCTTTTTTTAGCATTTTTGTTATCTTTTTGATCATCTTGCTTTCTATTCGCACCATGGTACTCTAACCAGATAATTGCTTGCCTATAAGTCTGAGTGTGTGATGCTATATATAATGTGAATCGTTCTACAAGCTAATTAAGTTTCTCATTGGACAGTTGGGCAGTAAATAATAGCCAATCCTACTTAATGTAAAACCATGCGCAAATACATCTTATTGGCTATGTGGTCTGCTTCCTTTAAATGCAGAAAATCTCAGTGAATTGAGCTAACCATCTTCACACGCCATTGTTTTGGACACGTGTCATTTAGCAGATTATATAGCTAATCAAATAACATGCAAAGAGAATGATGTAGCAACGCGACACATGGCCTTGAACATGTCTGCAGAAATCTCAAGAGAGCTATTCTAGGAGTATGAGTAAAAATTATACATTTTCCATTTTGTTCTTTTGCTCACAGGGAAAAGGTCACTGCATATGGCTAGCATGCACCAAATCCATGGTGGTTCAAGTGATCCACCTGCTTCAGAAGGTATCATATCCATTATTGCTAAGTATCATATGATTTTAATGGCACTCTTGGAAGATAAAAACTTAGAAACACTTTATGTTGCATTGTATAATGTTTTCTTTGATAACCATGAAATATTGTAGTTCTTTGATGTTTTGAATAATTTCTCCTTTTGTTTCTCAGATTAAATTCTAAAGAACATGTGGAGTTATGAGGTGATAATTTGAAAGATTGGTTGAGTAGTTGGAACAATGAAAAAATATTGTGGTTCTTGATTTGTTTATTTGCTGTCATAGCATCTGATTTCATTAGTATCTGAACTCTTTTTGGTGTTATTATAGATCCTCATGCTGAGATTAAGCCTTATTTGATAACAGCAAGGAGCTGCTACATGGAATTTGATCCAATGAAGGTAGACTTGGTAATACATTTCCTAGCCCTTTGTATATAGGTTTAATTTTGTATACTAACACTTTTGAATTATTCCATAGTCTCGCGCAAAGTTGCCTGCATGTTTTACCAGATCTGTTGGTTCATTCATACGCAACTACGTCATTTTGCAAGATCCAAATCGGAATCATATTAAAGTGAGTGTCGAGAGAAAAAATAACAATATTTATTTTGCTGCCGGTTGGTCGCGTTTAAGAGATTTCTATAGCATTACCGTAGGTGGTTGGGTAAAAGTTTTGTATATAAGCCCACTGCTTTTCTACATAAGAGTTAGGAGAATTACTGGGCTTGAAGTTGTCTACCCTAAGAGAAATCCTCCTTACAGACTGGTGCTGAACCATGAATGTTGTCATAGTTATATTCATGGCCCTGTGCCTTTTTTCCTGGCACCGAGCACATTCTACCATAAACTTCAGAAATCATTGACTTCATCTGATATTGCTTCTGGTGTTTTGGTGCGTATCTATAGACAATTCTTATTAAAGTTGATTTGTTCCCTCCAATTATTGATTTCTTAAAATGATATGAAATAGGAACTCTCTTGGGATGGTTTTTGTGAGCGTGCACTACCAGATGAGGAAACACATATAACTTTGGTTGATTGGTTTGGATTTTTGTGGAAGTGCCGCCTTGGCTTTCAACAACGTCCTACAAAGACTTGCCAAATATCCGGTGATTGGCCTGCCATATGCAAGGCGCACAATTTGACGGAAGGCAAGGTTCTAACATTTGGAGCTCCTAATGCCTCCAATAATAGAGTTATCCATTTCAAAATCCGTCCTTTTATAGGTGTTCGTACTACCTTCATCAAACCTGCAATCGGTGGACCCCATAGTGCTTTTTACCAGACTGATGAATACTTTATCTTATAAGTATTTCATATTGTTATTTTATATTCAATGATGCATGTATTGTTTGGCTTTAGAACCCTGCTACTTCATGTTTGCATTAGCTAGCCCGCTTCTTAATATTATGTCATTAACAGCTCTCTATATTCATGGAATCCTCATAAATGTATCAGTCACATAGCAATCCTCATAAAGTATTCCATTGAATGTTAAATATATAATACATAGGAAGCAACATACTTTCTGATTATTACTTTTTAGACATAAAACATAATACTCAGATTAAAGTCATATATCCTTAATACAGCTTCTTATATACATGGCATCTAAGAAACATATTCTTAGTATCTCCATGCTTGAAACAAAT
Source organism: Trifolium repens (assembly GCA_030408175.1). Taxonomy (NCBI): domain Eukaryota; kingdom Viridiplantae; phylum Streptophyta; class Magnoliopsida; order Fabales; family Fabaceae; genus Trifolium; species Trifolium repens. Next base: position 19,885,971 of record CP125849.1, read on the forward strand.
AGTATCTCCATGCTTGAAACCATTATTCTCGCATGGTACGTTCTAGTGATATCCGTAGTAGCATTTTTCTTCGTAATCATGCAAAAAGCATATGTTAGTCCATCATCTGTTGAGACTAAGATCTCATCCAACAAATCCATGAATTTAAATATGAATAAGATGAATTTTGAGAGGCTTGGGAATTTGAAATATTCAATTGCATATGTGTATTATATATTTTCATACCTGTATTTGGCTCTCCCTGTCTATTCCCTATGGCTCATTCCTGCATCATTCCAAGTAATTTGAAATTCTCAGCATAAGTTCAATTAAACCAAGTAATTCCAATCCTATATCATTCCAAGTGAGGTATTGCCCTGTATATAATATTGTATCAGTGTCTGTAAATTGTTGTGTTAGATATCTAACATTTAACTGTCCAACTACAGTTTATGTGCTTGGATAGAAGCACTTAGGAAAGATTGCTTTGGATATCTCCAGTACCAAAATGGACAACCCTTCCTCATTACCCTCTTCCACTATAACACCACTTATGAGTGTTTAGGAAGCAATTTCATCTTTAATTTTATTAGTTATTTTTCTTTGTTTAAATTAATACTTGCAAAAATAATAAATTCATAGATAGTGATAAGAGAAAAAGGACATTATCCAACATATTATACATCTATTTATACATTTATTTGTTTTTCAAATGTAAACATTTAATTATACATTTATTTGCTTTTCATAGAGCGTTCATTGCTGAGTTCCAACAATTCAGCATAGTACTTCTTGAGAGTCTCTCTTGCTTTCAATATATTAATTATACCAAATTGAATATCATACTTAAGTGCTCCAAAGTGATCTTCAAGGACGCCATAGCTCAACCAATCATAGTTAGATGGATTTCTCTCATGTATTCTCATGCATTCTTCTACATACTCTTTTGCTTCCATAGTATCAGATAGGGTGGTTGCATATATGCTTATGCGTTCTTCCACATGCTCTATTTGTTTAATCACATGGGATGTGCTTTTGTAATTTAGGCTCAGAGCTTCTTTTACTGAAGAGATGAATGCAACATTCACACCCATCTCCTTTTAAATTCAATCAAACAGTTGAGGAAATGGTATTGGTTTGGTGATAATCTGGATGAATGAGCACTCAGTTCATCAACTAATGATGAGAATCTACTTATTTTGGCTGCACAATACTCAGGACCCATACCAAGCATTTCATTGATTTCTTTGATGGAATCAGTTACTGTATCACTCATGATGGTTTGATTGTTGATGAGCAATGTAGGATACATGAGTTTATAAAGAATATGCAACTCTTTATCATTGAACAAATGGACAGCTGAGATGAATGACAGGTTTATGCTTAGTCCATCAAGCAATGCTTTCAGCTAACCAATAACATAGCATGCAAAAAAATCCATCATGTCCTTCCTTCATTAGCCTAGGCTATGAGTTTATAAAGAGTATGCAGGTCTTGATCATTGAAGAAATGGACAGATCCATCATGTCATTCATTCATTAGCCTAGACAGATTTATGGTTTGTCAATAACATACTATGCAAAAGAATCAATCATGTCCTTCATTCATTGGCATAGCCTATGAGAATCATCAGAATTCCTTGAGAGTTTTTTACATCTAATGGAATACAATTCTCTCTTAAGAACATACTGATATGCTTTAGTTTTTATTTATCAAACTTTAACTTTTTATAGCTATTTTGCATTGTTTGATGATTTTTGACTTATAGTTTGACATTTTCAATGAACCAAATATATTGAGCTAAGAGAATTTTAACAAAATTAGGACATGATTAACCCAATTAATAAAGTTAATGTGGAGAAAAATCTGATTTTGTATCAAATGGAGTTTTAAAGATATATATTTATGCCATTTTGTCAAAATTTGTTCATTAAATTAAAGTCATAGATTTTATCATTAACTAAACAAAAAACCATAGCAAAGGCTGTATCAAAACTTTCTATTTTGATTAAATAAATAACTTAACAAAAAAGTTGATAAACCATAATATCTATCATAACATAAAATTAATACACTATATATGATTTGAAGCTTCAACAGCCTCCGCTAAAAGGTCTTCAATCATTTCTTTGGACTCTTCAACAATATCCATCAGGTCCATCAACTCTGCTTTCTTTCTATCAGCCTCTTTCATTCTCATCTTAAGGTTTTGTTGATATTGTTTTTTCTGAAGCAGCTTTATTATGTTCTCATGGATAAGGCTCCTAATCTCTAATTTCCTTTCCTCAAGTTGAGCAGCTTCAATCTCATCCATGGTGGTGTGCGTGCCAATTATTGCTTCCTCATGAGAGAAATCAACAAGACTCATCACACAAATGGTCATGGATTCCTTCAAATCCATGCCCTCATACCTAAGACTTTCTATCTGCTCATTCTTTAGGAATATGCCATCTTCCGTAGATGCTATTAATGGTCCTCTTGACACAACCTCTGCCTTCAATCGAATCACAGCAGTGAGGAAGTTCGCCTGCTCCATTGATAGCCTCCGTGCACGCTTGATGAACTCATCCACACGTTCTTCAAAAACGTCTGAGTTTTCAATCAGAAAATCTGAACCTTCTACGATCATATCAGTGATCCTTTTGGTCACAGACTTCATTGAGGGAACCATGGTTTACTGACAAGAGAATGGAAGAAGAAAGTGATTGGTTTATTGGGTTTGGTGATCAGAAACGACTCTGACAAGAGAATGGGAGAAGAAAGTGATTGATTTCTAAACCCACCACTGATCACTATAAATAGCCATGTTCTAGAAGTTGAAGGGTGTGGGAGACGAAGGTGATGAGTTTCACAATATTATGGTTCATGTACACTTAACTTCTGAGTGGGGATAGAAAGAGTTTCAGAATATTATGGTAATAAATGGCAGACTTAAATTGCCACCTATGTTCATAGAATTTTATATTTACTTATACATCTTAAATTTAAATTATTTTATATATCTGGCTATAGCAATTCTTGATTAGATTGAATGCTTCTACATACTAATTATGATAGATGGTGGTAATTTATTGGCACATCATTTCCCTACAGTCATTATTAAATTTTTGTTTGGTCATCTCTCAAATACATTTCTTGCATCTTATGCCTCTTTCTGTGGTTATGTTCCCTTAGGCTGTGATAAAAAAAAATGTTTTATTTGCATCCATGCATTTGTCTAATTATACTAAAATGTATATGATAGGTGGATTAATACCAAAATGCCTCATCACTAACAAAAGAGGCCAAATTCTATCTGTCTTGCAATGGAGATTGTGACAATTACTTCATACATGTTGGAAATCTCAGCAATTGGATTTGCCTTGCTTCCATTTGTTTTGTGTGATTGTATCAATGGTTTTAGAAAGCTTTCTGTTATGCTGATTATTTGTGTTGATGTAGCTATTATTGATTTCTTGCATTTTACGTCTCCTTTACTTACTCTTAGTGGTTTATAGATTTTCACCCAAATTTGCCAAGTATGTGGGATCCATTGGTTGATCTAGATGACTTGGCTTTGGTGGTGGAAGGTAGTTTGTGACAAGTGGATTGGACTCCATGTACAAGCATACATATAGCATCCATCATCTCATTTTTCTACATGTGTCATTGGCTAATCTATCCATCCCACCATTCATCCTTCATTATGCATTCATTCTTTGTGATCATGTCATGCAAGTGTGGCATTGGTGACATGCATGGTATTATCCAATGGTGCAAGCAACCTTCTGAGCCAAACAAGTGTCCTTCTTCATTTGGTGCTCACTCCCATTCTTTCTCTATATAAACCACTTTTGGCCTGCTCATTGTCCACATCATTCTCAATTCTGAACCACAGTATTCAGTAATTTCTTGCATCTTACGTCTCCTTTCCTTACTCTTAGTGGTTTATAGATTTTCATCAAATGGTGCAAGCAGATTGGATTATTAGCACATTTAAGTGTTTGACAGATTTCTTGCAGTTTAGATCCAATGGTGTAAGCAGGTTGGAAATACCAATGTAGATGGCATGCTTGCAGATATCATGCTTGCTCTTATTGACTTCTATGCTCCTGTCAGCAGATAATTATTGGCTTAATTGTAGAAGCATATTATCACTGTTGCAAGCTATCTGATAAGGTTCAGCACGCAACCAGTCACTTTAACATGTTCTTGGCATCACAAGTGGATGTTTATTTAAATGCAGACAATGAAAATGATGGCAGAAAATCTCATGAGGGTGTGTGTTAAAAAATAATCCATTGTCATCACATAAAGTATTAAGTGATCAAATGTATTAAGTGATTGGAATGTTAATTCTTCCAATTCTGCATATCCTTGGTATGGCAGGTGCATATCCCTGCAATTATTATTAACACATTTGATTGTGTTTGAGAGATTCCTTCCATCTTAAGTTTCCTATACTTACTCTTACTATGTGTTTGGTTCTGCAGTGGAAATAATTGGGTTTAGCAGAATTAAGTTTAACATAATTGATTCTAGTTAAAAGTGAGTTGAACATAATTGATTTATGTTTGGATACATTAATTGAAAAGTGATTCTTAATATTTGATGTTGTTTGGATAATTTGAATCAAAATTGCTTTTAAATATATAATTAATTTGATGTGTAAAAGAATTTAGATCATCAGTATATACAGATTAAATTCTAACATATATATTTCCGACACACAATTTTCTTAACAAAATCGTCATGACCCAATACCGATTGCTTCCACCACTTTGCATAACGCGTGGTAACATCTGCCTCAAACGATCTCGGTGGGAAATACAAATTTTTATCAGATATAGGCCTGCAGTAGTTTTTCCAAGCAATGAACTTAGTCTCTTTAAGCCTAGGCACATAACTTGGAACATCTTGATCCATTCCGAATTGCATAGCGACTCTATGTGGGAGATATTGCTCTATAGACTCAAATCCAACAAGCTTAGAAACTCTCAAGCATGTAACAAATGAGAGCATTTCTTTATCCAAATCTTTCTCAAACGGTACCCAAATTTCATCATTTGGATAAAACATTCCACATTTATCAGCACATGTAACATATGGACGCCAAAGAAAATCATCGGTTGCCGAGTCTAACGCCAACTTAACATTGTCAATTTTCAAGGCCTTGACCTTATGCCACCTAAACAATAAAGGGTCTCCATGGTTGGTCAACATAGTTTGTGGTTGTGGTTGTAAAATTTCGAACCTCTCCCACACCCAAATTTGAACCAAGTAAAAGGGTGATGGAAGGGTAATTTTGACAAATCAACTATTGTTTTCTTAAATAAAGTTAAATCCCTATATATGCTAGCTAAAACAATTGGTGCCAAAGCAATAGGATTTCCTCTAGCAAGATAGAAGTTTTCACCAAAAAGTATTTATTAGGAAAAACAAAATTTCACCAAGAAATGCTTCATGTTCTATTTCACTACCTTTGCCAATGAAAATATCCATTCATAAGAAGAAAAAATTATTTACTAAAAAAAACTGAAAGTTATTTTTTAAGGGTAAAATTGGAATAATAAAAAAACCATCCCAAAAATGTGTATCCCCTTTATATATTAGTATTAGTATAAATGATAGGCAATATTATTGAATTAAAGAGAATAATAAAAAAGTAGCAAGCAATCAATAAATCAAAAAGCAATTCTTTTTAACGCAAAAGCTCCATTTACTAGCTTCATGTGTAACGTGAGTTTCCAGTCAAAATCACTTTCAAGTTAGATATCCAAACATGTAGATTTGATGGCAAAATTGAGTTTGGTATGCTAAACTCAAGTTTCATGTTTTCAAACGCTAAACCAACCTAAGAATTTATATATATAATCAACCTAATAATCAGTCTAATTTATCTATTTTTATACATGATCACATTACCCTAATGACTAACCCAAAACCCTAATAGAGTATGTCATTAATTACATCATCTTGCTAACTTTGGCCTATTGGAGCTTGACACCATATTTTTACAGTCCAATCCTCAAATGACATGTTCTATCAATGACCACTTGACAATTCTATTAACTCTATTGGTTGGACTATTATCTGCATAAAATTCTATTAGACCACTACTTCAACCAATTAAAGAGCTCCACCAACACATAATTAATAAATGGATATTAAGAGAATGCAAAGATGGATAAGATTCATTATCCCAATCCATCAAAGCCACATATATCTATTTATCTTTAAACTAATGACATGTGTTCCTTTGCATGAAGGCCACATGTATCATTTTTTCTTCAAAACCCAAACTAACCCTTCTCTCATTCTCTCTCATAATCTCACCATCTCACTCAATTTGTATTTCTCCTCCTCTCTTTTGCTCTCATCGTCTCACCTTCATCTCTCTATTTCTCCGCCTCTTTCTCACCATACTTCTTTCCACCTCCGCTGTCTTTCTCCGCCCTCTCTCTTCTTCTGCCTTCGGAACACCAATCCTAACACCCATATTCCAGGTCCTCGAATTTTCAACTTGCATGCTTGAGGAATTCCATAAAATTGGAGCTTTGGGTGTCAAACAACTCAGGTAACCGTATAAATCTAATTTCTCTTCCATTTATTCTATATTTTGAATTGTAAATTTTGTTGTTTTGCTCTGTTTTTGGTTTTCCCCAAATAACTTTATGTTGAATCGATCTCTTAATCTGATTTTGATTTTGCATGTTTTAGGAATTGCATGTAATTGGAGCTTTCAATGTCAACAAACTCGGGTAGCTCCAGTGATTTCATCTGTTCTCCATTTCAAACTGTTTTGTTCTGTTCTGATTTTGGGGTTTTTACAAAAAATGATGTTAAGTCTCTCTTTCTCAGATTTTTGGTCTTGCATGTTTGAGCTATTGCATGAAATTGTTGTTGAATCTTATCTCTATTCCATTTATTCTATTGGTTGAATATCAGAAGTTTTATTTTGATTTTGAGTTTTTACACGATAATTTGTGTTGAATGATATATGTTATGCTGTTAATCTTTCTAACTCAAATTAGAAATATTGAACTTTTGATGTTGTTCTTATTAGTATATATGATGTGTGATTTTGTGGTGATTTAGATTGTAATCAATGATCTTATAATTCTATTATCTCCATTTTTGTTGGTTGATGGTTTTTTCCGTCCTTTGTTTATGTTTAATATCACACAATTGTTCTTGCCTACATGCATGTTTTATGAAATAGAAGCTTTACATGTCAATAAATTGTTCTGATTTTTAGTTTTTCCAAAATAATTTGTATTGAATCTCTCTTTCTTGGATTTTTATTTTGCATGTTTGATTGTATCTCTTCCATTTGTTCTATTGATTATTCTGTTATTTTTTTTAAAATTTTTCCTGTTTTTTTTTTGCGTTTATAGATAACAGGATCATAATGGAGAGTGATAGGTGATGTTGTTGATCTATAAGAAGGTTAGTTTTTTCCTACATATCTTTAGTTTTTTCCTCCTAAAAGTAGGTTGAAATTTGTGTGGTTGATTAAAGTTAAATATATTGAGTTTTTTATGTTCTTATTGGTGTATATGATAATCTTATAGTTATATGGTATGGAAATCATTGTTCTTTCTACATTAACTTAGATAAATTGATTTTGTTGTCATGCTGTAATTATTTGCAGATTTCAGCATAACAAAAGCCAGCCCCAATATCTTAATGGTAACTGCTTTCTTGATGCATTGCAGCTTCTGCAGAAAAGTTTTGGTCGGCTATACTTCAATGATTTCCTGAGAAATCCAAGGTAAAGTGTAAATGTGAATCGTCTTCATAGTTAGTGTATTACTATCAACGCGTAAATTTAATTAAAATGTAGTTTTCAAACACGATTAAAATATTGTTTTGAATAGAATATAGTGACCAAAAGCAATTATCATGAAATGTGAATTAAGAAACTACACTATTATGCCATAGAATCCTCAATCAACACAATTCATTTTAAATTCTAATAAATTCTAATCCAATTTTAAATTGTGTGGATATTTTAAATTGTTTGGATAGACAATCTATCCTACAACTATCTTCTTATTTAGACAGTATATCCTATTTGTTCAAAATTCTTTTGGACACTATAATGATAGTCTTACTTACCTTTCTCATTAATCCAGTTTTAAATTTTCCAGCTTGGAGCACATTGAGGAAAGACTCTTACGACCTGCAATTAGCTCTTAAAGGTAAACGTTTCATAGTTGGTTTTGGTTCTATGATTCTGCCATATAACTTGCAAGTAACTTAACATATTTTTATTTTAATTGATCATGGATCTTAAAACTATGTGATGTTATGACTGTATTTACTTTGTTTTTTGTATCTTAATTTTATGGTTGATGGTTTTCACTTTTAATATCATATTATAAATAAAAAGCAATCTTTTACACGTTTTGCTTTATGTATTGGTTCTTTAGTGCATGCATCACTAAATTTGTTTTTTAAAGTTGTATATATGCGAACCATTGACAACGAATTTCTATTCATTTACAGGTAATTGTTGGTTTTGATTTGAGAATGGTTACATGTCATGGGAAAATCCAGAATTGTTAGAAATGATACAGGTTTGTGAATATCATAAACTAATTGTATATATTCTTTGCGAATATGTATTGGGGGAGAAGCTTGGTAGTGAAAGAATTATTTTTGGGATTTGGGGAATCTTAATATGGTAGACCTGTGGTCCCTTCGTTTGTTAGACGAAACCTGAATCCAACAGGATCGATGTGTAGGAACTATGGGGCATTGTTATTATTTATCAATTTTGTGCGTTACTTAGTCTTGAGAGCTACAATGGGGCATGAAAATCAACATTCAGCGATGGTCCACTTTGGGTTGTTCTAAAGCTGTGTTATCACGTTCATCTACCTTAAACGAAGTTAGATGCATAGGATAATCCATCTTTACAGCGACCTAGAGTGGACTATCATTGAATGTAGACTTTCATGCCCCAATTTAGCTTTCAAGATCGAGTTAATAGACAAAGTTGGTAAATAATAACAAACACTTTGTGGTTTCTTAATATCAATCCTGTTGGGATCGGGTTCCGTCCAACGAATGATTGTGTCATTGGTCTATTTGATTTATTTTCGCTAACATCTCATCATTGTCCCTTTCATTACCTTTCTTTTTCATCAAGGCATATTGTCAATGAATATATTTTTTATTCATCATCATCATCATCATCATCGTTTGGTTCTGCTTATACTATCCTGTCCTTTTTTGTGTTTTTTTCATTGTACAGTGTGCGGTTAATACCGAGTATTAATTCAGACAGTCAAAGTTCTGATGTTTTCCAAGTAGTGATGATGGTATTTATAAATGCAATTGTCATTAATTGGAAGACACCAGAACATTGGTCGTCTGAATAAGTGCTCACTTTTAACTACATACTTTACATTGATGAAATATACAAAAAAAATAATAAGATGAGAACCAGATGATCATGGTGATGATGGATAAAAAGACTCCTCTGTTTTCACCTATGTCATTTTGTGATACTATTATTGGTGGAATTAATGGGTCAATGCACATATATCTTGCATATTCCAATTTTGACACGGCCTAATTTTTATTTTTATTTGTTGTTTTCCATGCAACCTCAAACTCTCCTTTTGAGCTTTCCATTCAAAATCAACGGTTGCTTCCGGAGGTGATGTATAGCTTGCTTATTTAAATCTAATATTTACTCATGATCATTCATTCCACGTCTCTTAGCTAATGGGAATATTGATAATGAAAGAAGTACTGTTGGGATTTTGGAGAATGTGGATATGATAGACCTGGGATCCCTTCAGGATCGATGTGTATGAATCCCGAGGAGATTGTTATTGTTTGCCAATTTTGCGTGTTAAGCGGTGCTTGAGAGCTAGAATGGGGCATGGAAACAAGCGTTTACTGTCGGTCCACATCAGGTTGTTCTAAAACTATGTTATCCCAAGTTTAGAGTGACTCATAGTGGACTACCATTGAACGTAAGTTTTCAGGCCCCACTTTAGCTTTCAATGTCGCGTTCGCCCGCAAAGTTGGCAAGCAACATCCATCTCTTCATGATTTCTATATATTGACCCTGTTGGACTCGGATTTCGTCCAACAGACGGATGGATCATATGTCTATTCTGTTCACTTTCTCTGTAATCCCAACATTACCACTTTCATTAGCATATATTGTCAAAAACAGTCACGGTGGTGTAGAGTCAAGGGTTTACTACAGTCATCCAACCATAGGAGAAAGTTGTTCGCTGAAGAGACATTTTGCCTCCAGAATATGGCCCGTGGAAAGGCAAACTATGTTTGTTTTTCGCAAGACAGCTTCTCAAGGCACAATATCTCTTCAGAGAGCAATTTTCTCTTCTGATTGGATGACTGTAGCAAACCTTTATCTCTAAGTCACACTTGCTTTATTCTTACTGGTTTTTATGGTCATTTGCTTTATATCTCTTAACTAATAGTACATGTTCTTCGCTGATAGATGTTGGTGAGGGAGAACGGTAATGGAAGGTGTACTGTTTAGATTTTCGGCACTATCCCTTTCATCACCGTTCTTCTTCATCAACATCTATTGCCAAGAAATATGTATTAATAGTTTCTAGCTTTGGTTAAGGTGACCATCCATTATTGGCCTCGCTGTAAACTTCCTTTATGCCGAATAATCTCCTAATACCAGCAACAGCCTTTCACGTATCACAACAATAAAATCATTCAAACAGAAGAGTTTTCTTATTCATCACCATCATGAGTATCTAATTCTATTTAGACTTGACTCAGAAACAGATGGTCATGATGGTGATGGCCAAGAAGGCTTTCCTAAGAAGAATTTGTGTATAGCTAGCGTTGGATTTATAAAGGATCTGGAGAAGGGAAAATTGGCTAGGATATGAGCAGATGGTAAGTAATAAAATTGGAGTATCTTTTAACTATATGGTAGAAATAGATGTTGTTTCAAATTTCATTGTCTCTAATATATCGTTTTTTATTCTACACATGATGAGTTAAATTATTTAGTAGTTATATAAATCCAATTTATACCATCAATTTTTTTTATTATGCAGGATTTGAGCACATCATTTATGGGTAAAATTGAAGTTTCAGATTCTTATCTTTTCTACTTTCTTGAAGGGATCTCATTGATGAACTACCGATGATGTGACATACATTTATTTATTTCCTTTATGTGATAGAATATTCTACTTCTTTCTTAAATAAGCTTTCAATTATGTGGTATAATTGATGTGGAAAAAAAGCACTTTGTTAGGGTCTCTCTTCCATGGACATATCTTATGCCTTAATTAATTTAATCTCTTTTGTCCATTATGTAATTATTATACACATCTTATTACAATTCCATTTGTTCTCTTCTATCTTCTTTAGAAAAATGTCATTTATTTCTAAGTTTGAAAGGTATATGATGATTTTATAAGTTTATGTATATGATGGTTTTGTAAGTTCCTACTACAATGATGAAAACTAAAATATTGAAATTTAGTAATGTCCTTATTAAAATCAACACCCATGATCTCCAAAGCATTTATATTTTGCTTCTATTTCTAATTAGACTTCTTTCTTCAAGTAATGGCCATGATTGATCATTGTCATGATTGATATAACTATGCTAATCCGTCGAATCCGTGCATCACAAGGATATGAAGATGTATCTTTAACATTCACTATCAATTAAACTCTTTAACTTCAAACTACATTCACTATCTTTAACATTCACTATCAATTAAACTCTTTAACTATTGTGATTAGGCATAACATCTTTAACTCCAAACAACAACCATGATTGGTAGCAACCATGATTGATATATGTATGAAACTCCGTCAAACCCGTGCAACGCACGGGTCGGCGTCTAGTTATATCTATGAGTAGCTAAAATATTTCTTAGGTTAGGTCAAGTAGATGATTATTCCCCTAGGAATACTTGAAACATGTAATTGTTGGAACAAAGTGGGTCTGACATGAACCTCTAAGATTTTAAGTGGTTTTGATGATAACAAAGTATTAAAATTGCAATTGGTATTACTAATGATTATTCTAGTGTGCAGAATTACAAGTTAAAATTCATTCAGAAGCACTATGAATAGTAGCAGAGAAGCCAGTCAAAACATGCTCTGAAAGAGTATCGCTGCTCATCAGAAGCTTAAATTTTGCGTGCTGAAGATAGCACTTCTGAGGACCAAAAGCTAGACTCTGATGAAGTTCAGAAGCTGAAGATCTTAAGAAGCTATGACAAGAGCATCAGAAGCAAAAAGAATTTACATCACTCAAGAACTGACAGAATCAGAATCAATGATTGAAGAACTATCTACTTCAAGGCTCTGTCACATCCACAGGAAGGAATATTCGTTGGTACAACGTTAACCTTATCCATAAGTGGAGCGCATTTGAGGATTGTACGATCGTACTATTATTACTCAAAATGGATGAGTGATAAATTGAATAGCTAGGTAGTGGAATTGGAATTCCTTGCCAAAGAAGGCAATATACAGCTATCAATTGTACGAGTAAATTCCAGCTGGCAAAAAGCTCTCTGCAACGGTCATCATCTTCCTCCAAGTATAAATAGAAGACTAAAATGGAAGAAATGACCACTGTTCTATTACTGCGTTTAAGGCTCTGAAGCATCCTGACATTATTGTTCTATCTGTCATTCAAAGTCTTAAAGCAATTTGCGTTGTATTTTGTAAACACCTCTGATAGTATATCAAGTGTTCCTTAACATTCATTCTTATTCTTAAGTTTGTTTGAGAAGTCTCTTGTTAAGTTTAACTTGAGCATTTGAGAAGTCTCTTGTTTAGTGAAACTTGAGCACCTGAGAAGTCTCTTGCAAGTGTGCTTGAGCAATTTGTAATCTTAAGTAGATTATAGTGAAAATCTCTTGTTAGTAACAAGGGGACTGGAGTACTCTCGATTTGTGAGAGGAACCAGGATAAATTTTGTGTCTTTCTCTCTTTCTCTCAGCACCCCTTTTATTTTTGTGTTTATATCCGCTGCAAACTTAGTTTTAATTGGTAAAAAGTTTTAATTTTTAAAACACAATTCAACCCCCCCCTTCTTGTGTTTTTCCACCTTCAATTGGTATCAAGAGCTAGGTCTGTTGCCTAACTCACCTTACAGTGAAACAGTAAAGATCCAGGAGGAAAAACATGTCTGCTGAGAAGAATCTCAATGAAGTTCCTTTTGACTATTATTCAAACTCTCGTCAAAGAAGGGCATCTGATAAGGTTCCTTTCTTCAATGGAACTGAGACCAGCTACCCTTTATGGAAAACAAATATGTACAGCTATATCATGAGTATTGATTGTGATTTATGGGACATGGTAGAAGATGAAGTTAACTTTGAAAACATGGACTTAGAAGGTGTTGTCAGCTCTCAGAACAGGAAAGCCTTTACACCTACTCAAAAGCTAGAGTACAAGAAGCATCACTCTGTAAAAGGAATGATGACTAATGCTATCTCACATGATGAGTGCCTTAAAATTGGAGATAAAAGAACTGCAAAATCTATTTGGGATTCCTTAAAATCCAAGTATGAGGGCAACAAACAAGTTAAGGAGGCAAAAGCTAACTTGTTGGTGCATCAGTATAAGCTGTTTAAGATGAAGGATGGAGAGGACATTGAAACTATGTTTTCACGGTTTCAAATTCTTGTATCTGGACTTCAAGTATTAGACAAGAGTTATACTGAAGCTGATCATGTGAGAAAGGTACTCAGAAGCCTACCACCAAAATGGAGACCCAAGGTGACTGCTTTTCAAGAGTCTAAGGATTTGGACACAGTATCCCTTGAAAGCTTGATTAGTTCATTAAAGAGTCATGAGATGGAACTAATGACTGATGAATCAACCAAGAAGATGAAAGGGATAGCCTTAAGCTCTAAAAGTTCATCAAAGGCTCTGAAAGCTAAAATTATAGAATCTGAAGATGAGGCTTCTGAAGAGGGTCAAGAAGATGGGTCTGATGATGAAGAAGAGATGGTGCTGATGGCTGCTAAGGTTTCACAATGGGCAAAACGAAGCAAGAAATATGCAGGCAAATTTGGAGGATCTTCCAAGAGACTTAGTACTGCTAAAGACAAGAAGGAAGATCAAAACAAGTGTTTCAAATGCAACAAACCTGGTCATTTCATTGCTGATTGTCCAGAAAACAAAAGTAGATCATCAAAGCAAAGCTCTAGCAAGGAAAGGTATAAGAGTAAAGTCAAGAAGAGCTTTCTGGCAACATGGGAAGATCTTGACAAAGACTCAGACTCAGATGGTGATGAGGAAGCGAATCTAGCACTGATGGCAACTACCTCTGACAGAGAAGACTCTGAAGCAGGTTCAGACTCTGAAGATGAGGAAGAGGTAATTGCTAAACTATCTAGAACTGAATTAGTAGATTCTCTTAAAGATGCCTTAAAAATGCTCACTAAAAAGGCAGGTGAATGTAAGGTCTTGAAAAAGGCTTACAATAACCTAACTGAGAAAATGAACATAATAGTTGAAGAAAATGAGTCTCTAAGTAGTAGAAACTCATTTATGGAAACTCATTATGTTTATGATGATAAGGTTCCTCCAGAGCATGAATTTGCTCTGCAAGAATTTCTTATCATTGGCATGAAGAGAAGTAAGATAACTTCCTTAATATACCATGTTAGTAGAAACAGAGGTGAAGGTCTTGGATTTTCTCGTTTTAAAGATAATCCATTATTTTCTAAAACCTCTAAATGTGATAATTCAAAACCTAAGGTTGTATTTGTTAAAAGCCAATCAGAAGCAATAGGTATACCAGAACCTGAAAAAATAATTGTGTCAGAGGCCAAGAAGCCTCAGACTCTGAAACCTTCAGAGCCTAAGGTTTCCAAACCTCAGACCAATGTCAAAATAAATAAAACTCTGGTATATTCTAAAGCTAAGCACAAGAGTTATACAAAGCCTAAAAGTTTTTCAAAATGCCTCAATAACTCTAGAGCTCCTGATAGGCCTTATAAACAAAAACAATCTAAGGTAATGAGGACTAACTCTAAAGGACCCATAAAAGTATGGGTACCAAAGTCTGAGATTGTCTTTGCAGCAGATCTGCACTCAAAGAAGGCCATAGCAGCATTCTTGGTACCTGGACAGTGGCTGCTCGCGTCATATGACAGGAGACAAGCATATGTTCCAAACCCTGACTCTGAAAGAGGGAGGAACTGTGGGATTTGGAGGAAACCAAAAAGGGAAGATCACTGGTACTGGTACAGTTGGTAATTCTTCTCTCTCTATCAAAGATGTTTGGTTAGTTGATGGCCTCAAACATAATCTACTAAGCATTAGCCAATTTTGTGATAGTGGATTTGTTGTTAAGTTTAATAAAGATGCATGTAATGTAATCAGAGAGTCTGATGAGTCTGTAGTGTTCAGAGGCTTAAGGAAAGACAATGTTTATAAAATCAATTTGTCAGAACTCTCAGAGCAAAAGATAGTTTGTCTTCTATCTTTGAATGATGAGAAATGGGTCTGGCACCAACGCTTAGGTCATGCTAACTGGAGATTAATCTCTAAGCTTAGCAAACTAAGCTTGGTTAAAGGACTACCCAATCTTAACTATCATTCAGATGCTCTGTGTGGTCCTTGTCAGACTGGAAAAATTTCAAAAACCTCTTTTAAACCTAAAAACATTGTCTCTACCTCAAGACCTCTTGAATTGCTTCACATTGATTTGTTTAGTCCTGTAAGTACAGCTTCAATCAATGGAAAGAAATATGGACTTGTTATTGTTGATGATTACAGTAGATGGACTTGGGTTAAATTTCTTAGAGTGAAAGATGATGCATATGATGTGTTTACCATCTTCTGCACACAAGTGCAAAGTGAGAAGAGTCTCAAGATCTTAAAGAACAGAAGTGATCATGGGGGTGAATTTGAAAACGAACCCTTTGCAACTTATTGTGAAGACCATGGAATTGTCCATGAGTTCTCAGCTCCTAGAACACCACAGCAAAATGGTGTTGTAGAGAGAAAGAACAGGTCTTTACAAGAGATGGCAAGAACCATGATGCATGAGACTAAACTTGCTAAGCACTTCTGGGCAGAAGCTGTGAACACAGCTTGTTATATTCAAAATAGGATCTATATCAGACCTATATTGAATAAAACAACATATGAACTCTTTAAAGGAAGAAAGCCCAACATCTCTTATTTTCATCAGTTTGGATGTACCTGTTACATTCTGAACAATAAGGCCTACAAAAGAAAATTTGATGCCATAGCTTGTAAGGGAATCTTTATAGGTTACTCTGAACGCTCAAAGGCATACAGAGTGTATAATTCTGAAACTAACACAGTGGAAGAATCTATACATGTTAGATTTGATGACAAAGAGCCTGACAGTAAAATGTCAGAGCAAGATGATAGCTATGCAGGTATTCCTTATCAATATAACAATCCAGAACCTGAGAGAGCATCAGATGCAAATGAAACTTCAGAAGCTGTATTGGAAGAAGTCTCTGAAGAAGCATCCCCAATAGAAGCATCTGAAGAGCATGATGATATCTCAGAAGATGATACCCAAACAAGTGCTGAAACTAATGAAGCTCCAAAGAGAAAATTCAAATACAGATCATCACATCCAGAAGATCTTATCCTTGGAAACAAAGAGAGTCCAAGAAAAACAAGATCAGATTATCAACAACATGATTCACTTCTAGGACTCATATCTATGATAGAACCTAAGAATGTTGATGAAGCTCTTTCTGATGATGGATGGATTGTAGCAATGCAAGATGAGCTCAATCAGTTTCAAAGAAATGATGTGTGGGATTTGGTACCAAGACCAACACACAAGAACATCATTGGAACCAAGTGGGTATTTAGGAACAAACTGAATGAACATGGTGAAGTGGTAAGAAACAAAGCTAGACTAGTAGCACAAGGCTACAGTCAGCAAGAAGGCATTGACTTCACTGAAACATTTGCTCCAGTGGCAAGACTGGAAGCAATCAGGTTATTATTATCATATGCAGTTAATAATGGAATAACCTTATACCAAATGGATGTTAAGAGTGCCTTTCTAAATGGTGTCATTTTTGAAGAAGTATATGTCAAACAACCCCCAGGTTTTGAGGATTTGAAAAACCCTGATTATGTTTATAAACTTAAGAAATCACTCTATGGTCTCAAACAAGCTCCAAGAGCTTGGTATGAAAGACTGAGTAATTTCCTTTTAGAAAATGGTTTTCAAAAAGGTCAAATTGACAATACACTGTTCAGAAAGACAACTAAGAAAGACATCTTAATTATTCAAATTTATGTAGATGATATAATTTTTGGTTCAACTAATGCTTCTCTTTGCAAGAATTTCTCCAAGCTTATGCAGGATGAATTTGAAATGAGTATGATGGGTGAGCTAAAATTCTTTCTTGGAATTCAAATCAACCAAGGAAAAGATGGCACTTACATTCATCAAAGCAAGTATACAAAAGAGCTTCTGAAGAAGTTCAATCTTGAAGACTGTAAGATAATGTCAACACCCATGCATCCCTCAAGCAGTCTAAGCAAGGAAGAAATTGGAAGCAAAGTAGATCAGAAGCTATATAGAGGTATGATTGGTTCTTTACTCTACCTAACAGCTTCTAGACCTGATATTTTATATAGTGTATGCTTGTGTGCAAGATTCCAGTCAGATCCTAGAGAACCTCACTTAACTGCAGTTAAGAGGATCTTTAGATATCTGAAAGGAACTACTAATCTAGGACTTCTTTATAAAAAATCCCTAGATAGTAAGCTAGTTGGATTCTGTGATGCTGACTATGCTGGAGACAAGATAGAGAGAAAATCCACTAGTGGAAATTGCCAATTTATTGGTGAGAATCTCATATCTTGGGCCAGCAAGAGACAAACAACTATTGCTTTGTCTACAGCAGAAGCAGAATACATTTCAGCTGCTAAATGTTGCACACAGCTTCTCTGGATGAAATATCAGTTAGAGGACTATAACATAGCTGAAAGCAGTATTCCACTATATTGTGACAATACTGCTGCTATTCATTTGTCTAAGAACCCAATTCTGCATTCCAGAGCTAAACATATTGAAATAAAACATCATTTTATAAGAGATCATGTTCAAAAAGGCACAATAGATATTCAATTCATTGATACTGAACATCAATGGGCTGATATATTTACTAAGCCTTTAGCTATTGAAAGATTTGACTTTATTAAAAAGAATTTGAACATGCACTATATCTCTGAAGAAAATTAGCTCTGAGATGCAAAATAGAATTAGCATCTGAAGCTCTCTCAGAACCTCTGGTAATTTAGAGTCTCCTTTGGGAAGCTCTGAATAAAACGGGTTCTGAAGAGTAACAGATTCTGATGAGGTGTCAGATGCAAATGAGTTTGGCTCTGAACTAAACGGAAATGAAACGTTTAGTACTAGTTAGTGTACAACAGTTGTTTGTACACGCGTCAGCTTGATTAAGTCTCTCCTGCACGTGTCTAGATCCTGATGGGTAGAGAACAGTTAATGATGAAAATGCAGTTATGCAATTTAAAATTAATTTTAAACTGTTCGCGCTCCCTCCTTTGTGCCTATTTTCTGAGTGTTTATTCTATTTGATATAAATTGTCACTTCACTCACAAAGCACAACTTTTTCACATAATCACTTCCTACACAAACCCTAAACCTCAGATATTCCCAAATCTCCCTGCTTCTTAATCTTTTGCAATCATGGCTGCTCGTCCTTCAAGCGAAATCGTTCAACGTCCGTTCAACCCTGTCTTACCACCCGTCATTGATCTCAAGTCTCAAGAAAAACTTGTCTTCAAAGATAACGTAACCGACGCTGGTCCAGAATCTTTTGAGTTTGTAACGGAAAAGTTTGTTGATTTTGAGAGTTTCAAAGTGAATGGAATCGACATTCAGAGTTTATTCTACGATCAACAATGGAAGAATTACTTCGAGATGCTGAATGGGTTTGTCTATTATGACATTGTGAAATACTTCTGGCAGAAAGCTACAATCTTTGACAAGTTCAATGCTGATGAAGAGGTTAGAAAGATGGCAGAGAAGGATGGTTCTCTGAAAGGTAAAACAAGAACTCAACTTGGCTTAAGACCCTATAGAGGAAAGGAGATTAGGTCAAATATCATGGGTATCAATGTTCTTATTACTCAAGAACATATTGCCAAAATTCTGGGTCTGGACAATGAAGGTGAGAATGTGGATGAATATGGTGAGAAGAGCAAACATATTGAATCCATTAAGAAGGATTTATTCCTGCCTGGCAGTGCTAACAATGATTTTGGTAAAGCTAAATTCATGAAGCAAAACTTCAGCTTTGCTTTCAAAGTGTTTCTGGCCTCCATCATCACTAGAGAAGGAGGATATGATACTATTTCTCTACCACATCGGCACTTCATCTGGTTTTTGTACAAGAAGGTGAAGATAAATTTGGCAAAGCTTCTGTTTGATCACCTATGCTTTACTATATCCAAAAGCAGAACCAAATCACCTTCAATGATTCATCATCCAAGGTTGATTTCAGAAATCGTTCGACAGACGAAGCTTATTCACATTATCAGTACCAAAGAAAAACTTAGAGTTTTCAACACGGCTAAGTATGATGCAAGTGTTTTGGTAAACATGCATCTGAAGACAAAAGAGGAGCTGAAGACAGCTAAGAGCCCTCTGGAGCAAGTTTATGAGAAGTACTTCTGGTGTGACGGTTTCCCAACCATATCAGAATTTGATAATGATGATGTTATCAAGAACTTCTTGGAGTTGGTCAGATTGGACTCTGGTGTAAGTGTGCCCAGGAGTATGGTAGTTGGTGTACCAAACTGGGACATCTTCAAAGGACCCAAACAGATCACCAGATCTAAGAGAAAACCTCAACCAATTGAACAAGATATTGTTGAGGAAGAACAATCTGAAGAAAAGAATGATGCTGCTGAGGTTGGTGGTGCTGAAAGGATAGCCACTGAAGAAAAAGAAGAAGTCAGTAAGGAGCAAGTGGATAAAATTGCTCAGAGAAAGGCTGTTCAGAAAGAAAGAAGAACAAAGAAAAGGCAGGATAGGCCTGCGGATGCTGAAGAAGAACAACCTGTCAGAGCCCCAAAAAGAAAGAAGACAGTTGTCTCCAAACAAAAGGCTGCTGATTCAGGTAAAGATTCTAAGCCTAATATTGATAGTACTGCTAGTGTTCATCCCTCTACCCAATCATCTCCTATAGACTATACAAAGCCTATACGAATGATCCAACCTTCCCCTCAACCCTCATCATCATCATCATCATCTGATGAAACTCTTTCTGACACCAGCATTGACTCTACTGAATTAATTGCTGAACTTGATAACTTAGAGAAAAAGAAAGAGAAAGAAACTAAAAAGATCCCTGTCAAAAGAATCCTCAAGAAACCTAAAATCAACCCACCAGCAGAAGAAAATATCACCATTGATACTTCCATTCTTGACCAACCTACCAACACAACAAGAAAATCACCCACCATTCTTGAATATCTCTCCACTCACCTATCTGGTGATGCCTTCACTCACTCCAACACAACCTCACCTGACCAATTTCACTTTGTAAATACTACTTCTAATTTACCTAGTGATCCACCTCTTCCAGAACCACAAATTCAAACTCCACCCTCCTCTCTTGCTGACATAGAACAAGAAGATCCACCCACATTCACACCAGCCCAGGATGAAGTCATGACTCAACTTGAACCTTCCACTCCTGAACCCACACCTGAACCACAAACTCAACCATCTGAACCCATCTATGGTCCATCTTACAAACCCTTAACCATAGATGAACTCAGTCTACCTACTGACTTTGCCCTACCCATTCTGGAGGATCTGCTAAAAGCAGAAATTAATGTTGATGATGATATCATAACCATTGATCCCTTTGACAAAATCAAAAGAATCAAAATCATTCCTCTCAAAAGAAAAAGGCCTGAACCCACCATTCCCTTCAATAGAAACCAGCCCTTCTTCAACTACAACTCTGAACCAAATCTTGAGCTGCTAGATAGTGCTATTAATGTTAGTCTAAGGAATTTTAAAAGCATGGAAGAAGAAGTACTGATATTTCCCTCAGATGTTGATGCTAAGATCAGGGAATTAGAGGAGAAATTCAGTCAGTCTCTGAGGCTGTTGGGAGGCTATGTAAAAAGAAGGATTGAGGGAAGAGGAATGGAAGCTCTGTCTCAAATTATGAGTGCTGCTGAACGCTCTCATGCTCTGAGACTTACTTTTTTCAACCATGAAGAAGAATGTCAGAGGTTAGCATTTTTAGCTGCTGTGAATGAAAGTATAAGAAGATCTCTGGATGATGAGCAGGCTAGGATAGCTGCTGAAATGGAACGTCAGAGGCTTGCTGAACAAGAAGCCTTCAAGTTATTGGTTGATAGAGCTGTTCACATTGCTGTTATTGAGACTAATAAGATTATTGAGAATCAAGGAGCTGCAGAAGATATTGTTATGAATGATCAGAACCTCAGTGAACCAGATTCTGATAAAGGTAAAGCTCCCATTGTTGCTTCATCTCCTCCTAGATCTCCACCTGTACTTGTCCAAGGCTCTTCTTCATCTGCCATACCTTCTGTTATGCAAGAAGCTCTGGATGTAATCAAGAACGACTTAAGAGAGGAACTAAGAAATGAAATGGATGAGTTCAGGGTCGATATAAGAGAAGACTTGAACAGATCTGGTGAAGCTACTAACAAGAAGATAGATGCAATGATGGAACTTCTTCTGAAGCTTACTCAACAGCAACCCAAACCTTAACCCTTATGTCTGAGCACTTATTTGTAATCATGTTTATGTAAATCTTTTGGATAATATTCTTTTGGTTAATTAAGCTTCTTATTATCCTCATATATGTGCTTGTGCTGGTGTGTTTATTTTTATTTTGTTTTTCAAAATGAAAATCATATACTCTGATAATGTCTGATACTCTTGTGGATTCTGAACCTAGTGTAAGATGTTGGAGAACATCTTGTTTTTAAACTTATATAGGATTTTGAAAACCTAAGGTTCCCCCACATCAGTATTCCTGTTTACTCATGAAATAGCTTCTTAGTATTATAGCCTGTTTATAAGCGGGGCAACAATACCGTATGAGGCGTGTCTGGTAACTGGTTTTCTGACGTTTGACAAGAGTATATAAAAGAAACATGCTCGAAAAGAAAGAAATTTATAGCAGGAACAATTTTTATTATTATAATTAAAGAGGATCTTTATTACATAAGATAGTGAAACTCTACTTAGATTTAGACTTAGACTCAGAAGCCTCTGCATCCAGTCTCTTATATTTCTTCCTAAGAACTGCGAGCAATTCTTCAGTAGCCTTCTGAACCTCAGCTCTATAATCTTCGTATGAAGTATCATCATCGTATGTCCATAAGAATTCCTCCAGATCAGAGCCCAATTCTTCTCTCTCTGATTCTGTCAATCTAAGTTCTTGCTTGTTTCGCTCATAACGAAGCCTGTTTTCTTCGCAGCGCCAGGGCTCTGCTTCCTTCTTGCTCTCTCCTTTTGAGCCTGAAGCATCCTTGGTAACCTGCCTTTCCATTGTATGTTTTTCTTTTGATGTTACTTGATTACTCTGGATGAGTAAAATGAGAGGAATCATCCCTTTTTATAGTATCATCAAGCTCTCTTGTCAGGACGGTTTTCAACACAATTCATTAAATGAACTTAGTTGTCACCACTTTTTGACTTGACTGCCTTGTTATGACGCGTTTGACTGCTTGGTTTTCTGTGTCTTTTTGACTGATGCCAAAAGGGGGAGTAAGGATAGTGTTAAAATTAATGTTGATTGATTCTAATACTGCTCAAAAGATCTGAAACTGTTATGTTATATACATTTTGAATCAATTTTTATCCCTTCGGATTCCTTCTCATTCTGAACGTTATTGAAAGGGGAGAAAACTTAAGAACCTAAAATAAATCTCATAGACAATGTCAGAAGAGCTTGCAAACCTCTTCTGAGCATTATCAGACTCTGAGAAGAAGAGCTTACAAACCTCTGCTTCTGAGAGACAAATATGAAAATTTATTTTAAGTTAATAAGTTGGCTCTTAAACTGTTTTAATTAATTATGGATAAGACTTAGGGGGAGCTTACAAACCTAACCCTATGGATTGTCAGACTCAGGGGGAGATTGCAAACCTTTGAAACCTGAAGTCAACATAATTAAATTAAATCAACAACAATTGAATTTTAATGCTTTAGTTTGTCATCATCAAAAAGGGGGAGATTGTTGGAACAAAGTGGGTCTGACATGAACCTCTAAGATTTTAAGTGGTTTTGATGATAACAAAGTATTAAAATTGCAATTGGTATTACTAATGATTATTCTAGTGTGCAGAATTACAAGTTAAAATTCATTCAGAAGCACTATGAATAGTAGCAGAGAAGCCAGTCAAAACAAGCTCTGAAAGAGTATCGCTGTTCATCAGAAGCTTAAATTTTGCGTGCTGAAGATAGCACTTCTGAGGACCAAAAGCTAGACTCTGATGAACTTTAGAAGCTGAAGATCTTAAGAAGCTATGACAAGAGCATCAGAAGCAAAAAGAATTTACATCACTCAAGAACTGACAGAATCAGAATCAATGATTGAAGAACTATCTACTTCAAGGCTCTGTCACATCCACAGGAAGGAATATTCGTTGGTACAACGTTAACCTTATCCATAAGTGGAGCGCATTTGAGGATTGTACGATCGTACTATTATTACTCAAAATGGATGAGTGATAAATTGAATAGCTAGGTAGTGGAATTGGAATTCCTTGCCAAAGAAGGCAATATACAGCTATCAATTGTACGAGTAAATTCCAGCTGGCAAAAAGCTCTCTGCAACGGTCATCATCTTCCTCCAAGTATAAATAGAAGACTAAAATGGAAGAAATGACCACTGTTCTATTACTGCGTTTAAGGCTCTGAAGCATCCTGACATTATTGTTCTATCTGTCATTCAAAGTCTTAAAGCAATTTGCGTTGTATTTTGTAAACACCTCTGATAGTATATCAAGTGTTCCTTAACATTCATTCTTATTCTTAAGTTTGTTTGAGAAGTCTCTTGTTAAGTTTAACTTGAGCATTTGAGAAGTCTCTTGTTTAGTGAAACTTGAGCACCTGAGAAGTCTCTTGCAAGTGTGCTTGAGCAATTTGTAATCTTAAGTAGATTATAGTGAAAATCTCTTGTTAGTAACAAAGGGACTGGAGTACTCTCGATTTGTGAGAGGAACCAGGATAAATTTTGTGTCTTTCTCTCTTTCTCTCAGCACCCCTTTTATTTTTGTGTTTATATCCGCTGCAAACTTAGTTTTAATTGGTAAAAAGTTTTAATTTTTAAAACACAATTCAACCCCCCCCCCCCCCCCCCCCTTCTTGTGTTTTTCCACCTTCAGTAATTGGTTTGAAAAAGATTATATTAGTTGCAGTTATATTTTAGTATGTGAGAGCACATTTCACTAATTTGTTAATCCGCAGTGATATTAAAAATAATTGCAAGGGAAAATAACGCCATATTACGAAGTAAGAGTAAGGGAGAGATTCGAAAATCACCTAACCAAACTTTCTTTCCTTGATCTGCAAGCTACATCTTGTTCTATCTTTATTTTTGTGCAGATGAATCTTTTATATTATTATGTGACGACAAACCGGTACATTTGTTAGAGGTCAGTCATACCCATTATCCAACCCAATCAAACTAATTGATTTGAGTTTCGTTGAAAACTCGTATTTTTATGTTAAATTTGAATGGATCTAATTAGATAATGACCGAATTTATTTGAGTTAGGTTAACTAGAGATACTCCATCCGTCTCAAAATAATTATTTCTTTTGACTATTGCACACGTGTCGATATACGATTTTGACCATTAATATATTTTGCTATGTACTATTAAAAATTATGAAAATATGATAGTTTGAAAGTATTTATTGAGACAAATATAATTACATCTTATATACTACTATTTATTTTTATATTTTAGTATTAAAATATGATCAAAGTAGTTATATAAAGAATGCACACAATCAAATAATTATAATTATTTTAAGACGGATGGAGTAACTAATTTGTAACATGCTTCACATGCTGATAATTACAATTAATAGAATAATACATTTTATTATATCTTTATCTATCCACCGTAATAAAATAAAATAAAAATCACTACTTTCTAAAGTAGCTTTACTTTTTTATATGTTTTCCACCGAAGCCGAAAACGGCTTTCCAAAGTGGCGTTTTTTGTCTAAATTTAAAATTTTATTTTATTCAAAAAAAATTATTGAAAATGTAATTTATTTATTAAACCATTTTTTATTTAGCTATAACTGACTCCCGAACTAGATTAAGAGCCCGTTTGTTATAGCTTTTTTTCTAAAAAAATCACTTATTTTAAAAAAATAATCACTTTTAAGAATATTACGTCCGTTTGTTATAGCTTTTAAAAATAATCAGAATCTAAAAATAATCTAAAAACTGCTAAAAATGAGAAGCTAAAAAATAGTAACTTCTTAAAAAATATATTTTTTTTAGAGGAAAGAGAAAACAATGGTCAAAAGGTGGAGATATTTTTTATTCAAAAATATCCTTACATAAATTTTAATATTCCAAAAATATCCTTATAAAAAGTAATTTTTATCAAGGTAAACAAACACAAAATAACTTCTAATTTTTTATAAAATCTCTAAAAAATAATCTCTAAATTATTTAAGGTCAAAATCACTTATTTTTTAATCTAAAACAAACGGGCTCTAAACTTGTGGTGAAAGTAAAATAAAAAATAAAAAAAATTATTGGGTCCTGATAATCAGTATTTCCAAGACTCTCTTTAAAAATTCAATTAAAAGAAAATATTGATCTACATATTTGATATTTTAATTTTCAAAGCATTAATTCTACATATTTTCATATTGGATTCAATTATGATCTATAATCAATTTTGGCTCCTCAAAAATAAAATCAAACATGCACTTAATTTTATTCGTTACATTCATTTGAACTCATTTCAACATTTTGAACTCATGTCAACATCATGATCAAGGTTTTAAAAAACGGTCGCGGTCGCGTCTCGGTTACGTAAAGGTTTTCGCGATTTCAGTCGGTACAGGTATTACGACACTAATTGCGGTCGTCGCGGTGTGAATTAATCACAATTTGTTCTTTAATATAAAAACGGTGATACACAGTAACGGTATCGTCACCTGCAAAAACCGTTTTGTCGCGGCCGTTTTCGCGGTCGCGGACCTTTATTTAAAATCTTGATCATGATGATGAGTAATCCATTCTCAATATCCCATTACTGTATGTTTCTCTTCTTTACCATAAGTTTAACTCTTCCTTTCTTCTCAATATCCCATTACTTACTCTGTTAACTACAAATTACAACAGTCATGAAGATATTCATTCATGGATATGTTTTGTTATCCAACCTCTTACTAATAATTTCCATCGCTACTATTATTAATGGAGTATATTTTCACATAATTTCCATTCCCACAGGATGGTCTAACAAAACTGACCACTGCAAATGGAAAGGCATCTCTTGCAACTCTATTCAAGCTGTGACCTCCATCATGCTCCCATCAAGTTCACTCACCGGGATACTCCCTCCCAACATCAGCACTCTCACTAACCTCACACAAATCGATCTCCACAACAACTCACTCTATGGCCCTTTGCCTATTTTTGATAGCCTCTCTTTGCTCCAAAATGTATCCCTTGGTCACAATAACATCACCTTTTACCCAGACGATTGCATTAATTACTTATCTGTTCTGAGAATCTTCAACCTAAGCTATAACTTGAATCTCTACGACTGGCAATTTCCTATGGATGGTTTAAGTAGCTCCGACAATTTGGAGACCCTTGATCTCGAAGCTACGAATATGTTTAGATCATTACCATCAAACATGTTTGAAAATTCATTTTCAAATTTGCATACTTTTATTATTTCTCACAACAAAATGTACGGAGCTCTACCCCAGTCTCTTGGGAAATCTGCCGTAAAGTATTTACGACTCAACAACCAGGGGGGAGTTGGGTTTTCTGGTACAATTGATGTTATATCAAACATGAGTAATTTATCTCAAGCGTGGCTTCACAATAACAGCTTCACAGGTCGAATTCCCAACATGTCCAATTGTACTAATTTGTCTGATTTGCAACTTCAGTCAAATCTCTTAACTGGTTTGATCCCACCTTCGTTACTCACTCTACCAAGCTTGAGCATCATTTCTTTGGGAGACAATATGCTTCAAGGACGAATACCTGTGTTTCAAAAGGGTGTTAAAGCAACTTTGGAACCAAATTCCTTTTGTCGAAGCGATGTTGGACCATGCGATCCCCAAATTATGATTTTGCTTGAAATTTTTGAAGCTTTTAGGTCTCCTTTTTTCTCTGATCAGTCGCCAGTCACTGGAAACAATGCTTGTACCCTAACTCCCATGTTGACATATAGAGCTACCGATGGGGTATTATACGGTAAGTTAATGATTAGGTGTCAAAGAGAAAAGATTGCTAGTTTTGAGATCAGGAATTTTGATTTAACAGGAACCATCTCTCCCGCATTTTCCAATCTAACAAGTTTAGTGAACTTGACCCTTGCTGGCAATCATTTGAATGGTTCAATACCAGACAGTCTTAAAACGCTGCCTCAACTTCAGCTTCTTGATGTTTCTAATTCTAATAATAATCTAACAGGAGTTATTCCCAAATTTTCACCGAAGGTCAAGTTAAATGTCACAGGCAATGCTTTTCATGTCCCAAACCCTAGACCAATAATTTGGATTGCAGGTATGCTTCTATATTCATCATATATTTCAAATTGCCTTGTTTTGTTACCTTTGGCCATGTGCAAGCCTTGTTATCTATTCATTCTCATCTCAATTATATACAATAAAAAGTTATATTTTGTAATATAAAATATTAGTGAATTTAATTAATTCTATAATATTTTTAATTATATTATTCTAAAATACTCTCTAATTAATATATATTTTAATTTTTAGAATAACTGTTAATTCAAACTTTCTTACTCATCAAACTTTCAGACAAAAATTTTAGGATTTTTTTTTTCCAAATGAGCAATACATCTAAAAAATTACTCAGTGAAATAGATAAATAATATTGTATTTAGATTTGACAAATTAACTTATTTAATATTCACTAATTACTTCATTTACTTTGGTTTATAACACTCTCACATGAAAACATGTAGGGGCATCAATCATTATTGTTGGATTTGTCATTCTTTCTGCGTTGATTATTTGTAAACGTACGAGGTATTATATTTTGGTAAAAAGGTGGGCCTTCAAGAAAACAAATAAATCTATTGATCAAAATGTGGAGGATTTCGTACAAAGTTATAACTTGTCGGTGCCAATTAAGCAATATAAATATTCAGAAGTTAAAAGAATGACAAACTTATTTCGGGACAAATTAGGTCAAGGAGGATACGGTGTTGTTTACAAAGCAAGTTTACCTGATGGCCGTCAAGTGGAAGTGAAAGTGATAAACGAGTCAAAGGGAAATGGAGAAGAATTCATAAATGAAGTAGCTAGTATTAGTAGGACGTCACATGTAAACATCGTTTCACTTTTGGGGTTTTGTTTTGAAAACAAAAGAGCACTAATATATGAATTCGTGTCCAACGGATCATTGGATAAGTTTATCCTTAAAAGAGGATTTCCTGATGCAATTTGTAGCTTGGATTTGAACACAATGTACCAAATTGCAATCGGAATTGCTCGAGGTCTAGAATACTTGCATCAAGGATGTATTTCAAGAATTTTGCATCTTGATATCAAACCCCAAAACATTCTTTTGGATGAAAACTTTAGTCCAAAAATCTCCGATTTTGGACTATAGCTAAAATATGTCAAAGGAATGATAGTGTTGTATCAATAATTGGCACAAGAGGAACAATAGGATACATAGCACCAGAAGTATTTAGCAGAACATACGGTGGAGTTTCTCACAAGTCTGACGTATACAGTTATGGTATGTTAATTCTAGAAATGATTGGTGGAAGAAAGAATTATGACACTAGAGGTTCATGTACTTCTGATATGTACTTTCCAGACTGAATTTATAAGGATCTAGAACAAGGTAATAACACTGACAATTGTATAGCAAATTCAGATGAAGAAAATGACATGGTGAGACAGATTACTATGGTGCATTCAAATGAATCCATCAGATAGACCATCAATGAGTAAAGTATTAGAAATGCTACAAGGACCACTTCAGTTAGTGTCATATCCTCCAAAGCCTTTCTTACATTCTCCTGAAGTGTCATCGTTACAAACTTCATATGTGTCTTCCAACAATTTGTTAAATACAAATAAAACAAAGACACTATGACAATGTGGCTGTATTGTAATTATAAATCATTGGTATTTGAGTACAACTTTGCAGATCCTTTGGTTAATCTTCAAAATTTGTTCATATATATATATGGGGTTGCTAACATACACCTACCTAAAAACATGTAGGAGTATGTTAGCAAGGCAACTCCAACTATATATTTACTAATATATTTAACACTTTTTTAACACTTACATAAATATGAGGGTATTGGTGTAATTTACACCTCTCCAAGAATTAATGTCTCCTTAATCTCATTTTTTTTATGTTTTATAATGTCCCAATTAATGTTTTTTTTCTTTCCTCACACTAGAAATCTCTCATGACCAAAAAGTAATATATTTTATTTAAGAAAACAAGTGAAATGTAAAACTACCCTTAATTTAAAATGACTTTAAATTGCATGAATTGATTTAGATAACTTATTCTCATCTTGTGTGTGTGCGTGCGCGCGTGTGTGCGTGCGCGCGTGTGTGCGTGTGTGACTTTAAAGCGTTACTGAGAGGTCTTAATAAGTTATCGCTTCAACGAATATAAATTATACCGGTGTAACACTTAAATAATATTAAATGATCAAATTCATTATTGGAATGAATGTTTTTATCATACGTGGTCTTAATAAGATATCAAATAATTTTAGATTTTTGTAAAATATAACATGAAGAATTTGTATAATATAAATTTTAAATCCAATATTGAACTTTGTAAAAAATGTAAAGCATTACTGAAAGGTATAACATTACACAAATGTTACACCGGTGTATATTTATCCATCCCCTACAAATATGTAATCATGATCAAATTACAACAAGGTGTCAAAATTTATTTAACACCAAATCTCATCTTTTTTTTTTTAATCTAAATTTATAGTCATTACTAAAATGACTTATATTGAGCAACTCACACTCTATCACCTAATCATTAACAAATCTTTATCATTAAAAGCGGGAAAACTCTAAATTACCGGTACCAACTTCTTCTGAGAATCAGAGGGGGAATGCCGAAAAAAATTATAATCATGTCCTTCTTATAAAGAAGATGTTCATCATCTATCTTAGTTTAGTTTTGATGGAGACAAAATGTTATCTAAGAAAACAAAATCTTATTAAAGAAGAAATAAAGAAGAAAAAAAATTTGGAATCAAGAATAAAGAATGCAGAAGCTTTTGGATATTTTGGAAGTAAACAAAATTGATATCGATGCTAAGGTACTCTATTGCAATTCATTATGTATAAAATTTCGATGCTCCTAAAATAATACTCATCTTCATCTCTAAAGTTATCAAATTATCATGCATAAAATTCTTTGAAGCAAAGCCATAAAAAGCTGATTTTTAAAAATAGCTGTTTGCTCCTTTTAAGTCAGTTTTAGTGGTTAATCGATTTTTTAAAAAAATAACCTGTTGCTATTTGAATTTTGAAAAACTGTTCGATATGAAATTTAAGGCTACACTTTTTAAATCGGGTATCCTTTTAACCATTGACATTCTAAACTATTGGAAATTTTCATTAAAATGTCTCAAACTTTTGCATGGATTGATCATAGAGGTTTCTTAGGATATATTAAAGACAAAGGAAAAAGAGCACAATACAAAATGTTGGTTGTAGATTACTTCTAACTACTACTTTGTGAATATTCTAAAGTAAACAACTAAGACTTGTTCATGATGAGGATTGTAGATTGAAATTGTCAAAATTAAATTCACCTGATTTTAATAAAGAAATTGTCAAAATTATGATTATATTATAAGTTATATAAATTAATAACAATAATATCAAAACCTAAAATTTGTTTGATTCCTAATTTAGTATTTGCTCCTACTATGTGGTAATTTTGTGGGAATTGAAGGGAATAAAAAAGAATAGCCTATGTGCTAATCAGCTAATGCTTAAAATAAAAGTCACTGGTATTGGAATTGTATGGTAATTTGCAAATAACCTGTGTTTCGGTGTTGGAAACTTGGAATTGCCTATGCAATTTATGCTTAACAGGACATTGTTATGATTTATTCTGATTGCATTCCATATGTGTGTAGTTCTCTATCTCCCTTGGTAGAGATTTATTCTTGCAAAATACGTAACACATCCACAAATAGATAATGTTGTGCCGCCACTATTGATGTTATTTAGTTAGGGCAAATAGATAATGTTATTAGTTACCAAATTACTATAAAATTAAATACAGGAAATCAAATTACAAAGAAGAATGATAAACATACAATTAACATTTGTTTCGTTCCTCGCTCTATCATTAGTGGTAGCTAAGGAAATAAGATTAAAAGTAAACCGCATATAATGAGTAATTATATTAACATTTACCGTTTGATATTTTTTTCCACAAAAAAAGTAATCAATTTCATATTAAGTGCTAACATTCTTGTTTGATTTTTCTAAAAATACTGTATAGGTTCCGAAAAAAAAAAATTATAATTAAACAGGAATAATAATAGAGGAAATTAAGTCTGCAAAACAGCAAAGTACAACAAGTCTTCAAGCACTTAAAGGAGCACCAAGGGAGAGCAAGGCGCTCTCAAAGGAAAGGCAATGTCCCACTATTGGGAGTAGCCTTATTCACAAGGCAACAAAGTTATCTTATTATGTAATTTTTTAACTCTTTTGTTATGATAATTATATCTTTTAGTAGCTAAATTCCTTATGTTAAGTTAAGTATATGAATTCCCCTATGATTACTTGAAACATGTAATTGGTTTGAAAAAGATAATATTACTTGCAATTATATTTACTATTTCCAATTCCACTTCCTACATCCAATCATAATTTATAAGTAGACGCATTTATGGATTGCTCATATGAATTAGTCAGCACTGGGAAGATAGTATCAAAAACCCGAGGCTAGAGGTTAAATAGGATTAGCGCTCATTAAATTAATGCTTGCATGCATGTTACTGGTCGGTGTCTTCAATTGCATAGGGTGATTTAGTATGCGAGAGCACATTTCACTAATTTGTTAATCTGTCGTGATATTAAAAATAATTGCAAAGGAAAATAGCGCCATATTAACTACCAAGTAAGAGTAGAGGAAGGATTCGAAAATCACCTAACCAAACTTTCTTTCGTTGATCTCCAAGCTACCTCTTGTTCTATCTTTATTTTATTTGTCTTTATTTTATCGCATCTTATCCAAACCTTAAAAGTGAATGCAAATTTATCTTTTTTGTTAATTTCCTAAATTAAACTAATTATCTTGGCACAATCTCTATGTAGACGAATCTTTTATATTATTACGCGATGACAAACTGGTACACTTACCTGAGATCAGTCAAACCCAATGTCCAACCAATCAAACTAATTGGTTTGAGTTTCGTTGAAAACTCGTATTTTTATGTTAAATCCGAACAAATCTAATATGATAATGACCAAATTTATTTGACTACTTCACACATTCCGATGCACGACTTTGACTATTAATATATATATGTTGTTATCTACTATTAAAAATTATGAAAAATTAATATTTTAAAAATACTCATTGAGACAAATATAATGACATCATATATACTACTATAATGACATCTTATATATTATACTAATTATCTTTATATTTTAATATTAAAATATAATCAAAATAGATTACACACATAATTAAATAATTACAATTATTTTGGGACGGGGAAAGTAACTAATTTGTAAGAGTGTAACGTGCTTCACATGCCGATAATTACAATTAATACAATAATACATTTTATTGTATATTTTTCTATCCACCGTAATAAAAAAATAAAATAAATCACTACTTTTCAAAGTAGCTTTAGTTTTTTACTATATATGTTTTCCACTGAAACCCAAAGTGGCTTTCCAAAGTGGCTTTCTTTATCTAAATTTAAAATTTGATTTTATTCTAAAAAAATTATTTAAAATGTGATGTATTTATTGAGCCATTTTTCATGTTAGCTATAACCGATTCCCGAATCAGATTACACTTGTGGTGAAAATAAAAATATAAATATTATTGGGTCCTGGTAATCAGTATTCCAAGACTCTCTTTAAAAAATCAATTAAAAGAAAATATTTATCTACATATTTGATATTTTAATTTTCAAAGCATTAATTCTACATATTTTCATATTGGATTCAATTATGATCTATAATCAAATTTGGCTCCTCAAAAATAAAATCAAACATGCACTTAATTTTATTCGTTACATTCATTGAACTCAATTCAACATTTTGAACTCATGTCAACATCATGATCAAGGTTTTAAAAAACGGTCGCGGTCGCGTCTCGGTTACGTAAAGGTTTTCGCGATTTCAGTCGGTACAGGTATTACGACACTAATTGTGGTCGTCGCGGTGTGAATTAATCACAATTTGTTCTTTAATATAAAAACGGTGATACACAGTAACGGTATCGTCACCTGCAAAAACCGTTTTGTCGCGGCCGTTTTCGCGGTCGCGGACCTTTATTTAAAATCTTGATCATGATGATGAGTAATCCATTCTCAATATCCCATTACTGTATGTTTCTCTTCTTTACCATAAGTTTAACTCTTCCTTTCTTCTCAATATCCCATTACTTACTCTGTTAACTACAAATTACAACAGTCATGAAGATATTCATTCATGGATATGTTTTGTTATCCAACCTCTTACTAATAATTTCCATCGCTACTATTATTAATGGAGAATACAATGAAGTAGAGTACATGTCCGACCTTTTGAAAGCACTGAAACCAACTCCCACAGGATGGTCTAACAAAACTCACCACTGCAAATGGAAAGGCATCTCATGCAACTCAACTACTCAAGTTGTTACATCCATCATTCTTCCATCAAGTTCACTCACTGGAATACTCCCTCCCAACATCACCACTCTCACTAATCTCACCTATATGGATCTCCACAACAACTCACTCAATGGTCCTTTGCCTATTTTTGATAGCCTCTCTTTGCTCCAAAATGTATCCCTTGGTCACAATAACTTCACCTCTTACCCAGACGAATGCATTAATTACTTACCTGATCTGAGAACCTTCAACCTTAGCAACAACTTGAATCTCTACGACTGGGAATTTCCTATGGATGATTTAATTGGCTCCTTGAATTTGGAGACCCTCGATCTCGAAGCTACGAATATGGTTAGATCATTACCATCAGACATGTTTGAAAATTCATTTTCAAATTTGCATACTTTTATTATTTCTCACAACAAAATGTACGGAGATCTACCCCAATCTCTCGGGAAATCTGCCGTGAGGTATTTAAGGCTTAACAACCAGAAATATAACTTTTCTGGTACAATATCCTTTATATCAAGCATGAGTAATTTGTCACAAGCATGGCTTCACAATAACACGTTCTCGGGGCGAATTCCAAACATGTCCAATTGTACTAATTTGTCTGATTTGCAGCTTCACTCAAATGCCTTAACTGGTTTGATCCCACCTTCGTTACTCGCTCTACCTAGCTTGAGCATCATCTCTTTGGGAGACAATATGCTTCAAGGACGGGTACCTGTGTTTCACAAGGGTGTTAAAGCAACTTTGGAACCAAATTCCTTTTGTCGAAGCGATGGTGGACCATGTGATCCCCAAATTATGATTTTGCTTGAAATTTTTGAAGCTTTTAGGTCTCCTGTTTTCTCTAATCAGCTGCCAGTCACTGGAAACGATGCTTGTAACCAAACTCCCATATTGTTCTATAGACCTACCGATGGGGTATTGGACGGTAAGTTAATGATTAGGTGTCAAAGAGAGAAGATTGCTAGTTTTGAGATCTGGAATTTTGGTATGACAGGAACGATCTCTCCCGCATTTTCCAAATTAACAAGTTTAGTGAACTTGACCCTTGCTGGCAATCATTTGAATGGTTCAATACCAGACAGTCTTAAAACGCTGCCTCAACTTCAGCTTCTTGATGTTTCTAATTCTAATAATAATCTAACAGGAGTTATTCCCAAATTTTCACCGAAGGTCAAGTTAAATGTCACAGGCAATGCTTTTCATGTCCCAAACCCTAGACCAATAATTTGGATTGCAGGTATGCTTCTATATTCATCATATATTTCAAATTGCCTTGTTTTGTTACCTTTGGCCATGTGCAAGCCTTGTTATCTATTCATTCTCATCTCAATTATATACAATAAAAAGTTATATTTTGTAATATAAAATATTAGTGAATTTAATTAATTCTATAATATTTTTAATTATATTATTCTAAAATACTCTCTAATTAATATATATTTTAATTTTTAGAATAACTGTTAATTCAAACTTTCTTACTTATCAAGTTATCATCAAACTTTCAGACAAAAATTTTAGGTTTTTTTCTTTCCGAATGAGCAATACATCTAAAACAACAGTAGTGCTATATGTTACGGGAGAAAAAACACAAGAAAGAGAAGAATTGTACTATATTGTTTTAAAAAAATTAAAATTGCTATAAATTAGGAAGTTTAGAGGAAATCATGGGGAGGTTGGTTATGAAATTGTAAGGTCATGATTTATTCTTCTCTTTCTTGCTTTGCTAATTTCTTACAAACAAGCATTTCCCTTACTCAGTGAAATAGATAAATAATATTGTATTTAGATTTGACAAATTAACTTATTTAATCTTCACTAATTACTTCCTTTACTTTGGTTTATAACACTCTCACACTACAAGAAAACTGCTATTTAGCTTCAAAGATTTTAGCGTCAGTCAATTTCTGATGCTAATAGCGTCTATTTAGCGTCCATAAATTTTAACACAAGTGACTTTTTTTGGATTTAATTTTTTTAAAAACTTTGCATCAGTGAAGTGGACTCTATTGTGGACGCTAATGTTTTTAAAAAGTATCTTTTTAAATAGCATCAGTAGTTTTGGATGCTAAAACTTTTTAATTATAGTCAATTAATTCTAAAGGTAAAAACTTTTACCAAATTCTTTTTTTCCCACTTTTATTTTCACATTTCCCACAATTTTTTCCCACATTTATTTTCACATTCCCTCACTTTTATCAAAAATTTCCCTCACCAACACCTCAACCCTAATTCATTTTCCCCTTTACACTTTCAGTAACATCTCGATCTCGATGAACAAAACCTAGTTCCCATCATCATCACCCCTTTCACCCATCGATTTCATTTCCTAGCTATGAATCCATCGTCACTCTCGTTTCCATCTCTCACCCGCGTTTCCATCCTCGTTTCCATCGTCGATGAACAAACTGCAACTTTCTCTTCATGATACATAACCGATTATCAAAACCCTAAATTGCTCTCTCTCTTTGTCACTCGTACCAATTATTCGTCACTCTCTCTTGCAAGGTCCTCTTCTATTTCCCACTCACCTGATTTTATAGTTTCTTCCCATTTATGATTCAATTTTTGGAATAGGGAAAATTGATTCTCATTGTATTTTGATTTTTTTTTTGTTATTTATTTCTAGCATGTACCATCCTTATTCTTTGTTAGTTTCTTTTTACTGAAGTATTTGAAGATCTAATGTAGAAATTTATTTATACTTGGTTTAATGTAGAAATTCTTTGTTAGTTTTGATCGAATGAAGATCTGGTTGAAAATCAATAGCTAGTAATAGAAATTATGTTTGGTATTCTTGGTTAAGTGTAGACTTCATTTATACTTGAGACAAACATTTTGTGAGTTACATTGTTAGGCTTCATTGTTTGTTAGTAAGTTGGCCACTTTGTTGTGTTGTTGACATTATCTTGTTGATTAAGTGTGTAAGGGTTGTTGATTACATGGTGGGTTTTTCCCCTTTATAGGTCTGTGTTGGCCACTTTGTTGTGTTGCCAGCTCTAAAGTTGTAGTAATGTTGACATCTTGTCCTTCTCTTGTTTGACAAAACCTGTTCTAGGTATTGAAAAATCTATAACACATTGAACTTTGGGGTAGTAAAATATCAAACAAAGGAGCTGCTGTTCATTATACATTCCACAAGTTAACTCATCTAATTCTTGATGGGACTAGTGTCACAAAATTGCCTAATTTATCATCTCTGGAATGCCTCAACATGAGTTATTGTCCTATTGACTCTATTCTTAAAAATGATTTACTACCCAAGTAGTTGAGGATCAATAGCTAGTAATAGAAATTATGTTTGGTGTTTGTTGTTCTTGATTAAGTGTTAGAACAAATTTGCTACCTGTTATGTTTTAGTTTTTAGGCCTAAGCTTGTATTTAGTCATTGCTTGTAGGCTTGTATCAAATGAAATGTTGTGAAGAAGACTCTGGTTGAGTAGTGAATGTTTTTAGGCCTAAGAGTTTGCATCTTTAGCTATATGATAGCGAATGATGTTGTATGTCAAATTGATAAAGTAATGCTACTTATTGCAAATGTCCTCTGCTACTTTTTTCCCTTTTTAATGTGTGTGCTAGAATCAATTGTTCTCGTGTTCATATGGTTGATAAAATTGTGTTAGGATCTACTATCACCTTGGATTTAATTTATTCAATGCAGTTTGTACGTAGATGTTCGTTGTTGCTCAAATTCTACCGGAGTTGCTCTACCGTTCACCGTTGCTCCACTGATAATCAATTCTTCAAGCTGTTCGACTTGGTACCTTTTTGTGATTGTCTCAACTTTTTGTTTAGAACACATGGTTTATTCTCTTTGATTTATTCTCAATACGTTGCCAAAGGTTCTTCTTCGCCTTGTTTCTCGCTTTTCATTTCATTTACATTCTATTTTTACATTTCAATTTTCTTAATTGTTTCTTCTTCAGATGTGAAATTGATTCTCAACGACGATAATTTGTTCAACGAAGCTGCTTCTGAAGCATTTCCTCTTTACAACAAATCTCACTTCATTGTTCTTTCAATGTCTGATCGTAGCGGAGATGTAACTAACTTTCTATCTATTTCTAGGGTTTCATATTTTGTTAATTAATTGGATCACTATAAGTATTGATGAATGCATAAATGATGAATCGATGTATTTCATTTATGGTTGATTTCTTCTGATTAAGTTAACACAAATTCCTAACTTAGAAACCTGCATGCAGGTTCTGGTTACTTCCTATTTGGTGAGCTTGAGGACAATGCATTTCTTGATCCTGGAACTGCTCAAGTAGCAATAGTTGATCATGTTAAACAAGTAAGTGTTTTTGTTTCTACGCCGATTGATTTTGATTTAATTGATTTTAGATTTTTAGTTAAAAATGAGTATTAGGTAAAATGATCTATGTTTGGATAAGTTCACTGGAAAGTCAATTGATAAATAAGTGTAAAAACCATTTTGGAGATCAGTGTGAGTGTGACACTGGTTGGTTGAGTTCAATTTGACATATCATATAGTATCTCCTAAAAATGTAGTAATTACTAAAATTGAGAAAATTAAAAGCAAAGAAAGAAAATAATTGCAAATATATGATGCACTAAATAAGTTTCCTTAGTTATCAAACTTGGAATGCAAGGTATAACTTTGTGGGGTAGGTGTTGGTTTTTGCTTTTTTTATTTGTAGAATCAGGTTTGAGATGGGGCTGAGCAAGTTTTTTTTTTTTTTTTATAGCTTACCTACCTTTTGTTTTAGGATTGGTATCACTATGATGTATTGTTTGTACATCATCTTGTTCATAATTATATATTTGCATTGGAATAAGCCTTAACATCAATGGAAACTAATGAATACTGGTATGGTTTGAGAATGTTTCTTTCTTTAATTTGCCATTGTATAATAGCTTTATGCAGGGTGCTATTGCAAGATACACAAGACTTAGGAGAATTGTCGGATCCCTTGTTTACTATGCTATATATTCTCTTAAAATGATAGTCTTATGGAATATATTTAATTATGTATGCTAAATTTCACTTCAAACTGTGTTGCTGTCATCCCTTTATGCTTTCAATTGTATCTTTTACTACTAATATCTCACTAATGTCTATAGTTCTTACTATCTATCTATCTATCTATATAATTCTTAGAAAGAGTCTTGTAGTATAGTATTCCAAACATTAAAGAGTGTTGTGTTATTTGCTTTTTCATACATGTTGCCTCTATTGATAATTTGGAATATCCCAATTTTCTCATCATGAATCTAATTGAATAAGTAGAAATGACTAATATTAATATGTCTATTTTTGGCAGTCTGACCTTTTGACAGTAGCCCAAGCAACAACATGGCCTTGCCTAGAGGAGGAGGATCATTTGCAGGATGTGGTGGAGGGGGGAGGGATCAGAGGTATGCTGTTAGAAAGATCATTATACATCCTT
Organism: Trifolium repens; assembly: GCA_030408175.1. Classification (NCBI taxonomy): domain Eukaryota; kingdom Viridiplantae; phylum Streptophyta; class Magnoliopsida; order Fabales; family Fabaceae; genus Trifolium; species Trifolium repens. Next base: position 19,925,474 of record CP125849.1, read on the forward strand.
TTGGTTGAGGGTATTACATTTTTGTTTCTGTTACAATTTACCTATGTTTTTGTATATTTACTCCTAGTAAAGTTGCTGAATTGAAGGAAAAAAATTGATTCTTTTCATGTTTGGTTTAATAGATGAACTCTGTTTTTTTTTTCCAGTTGCACCTTTGTGATCAATTTCTTACACACCATTGATATGCTTAGAGACACTAGGCATGAAGTTGAAGATCTTGATATGTTAGAGAGAATTCGACTTACTATTATCAACAATCCACCGCACTATTATCTTGTAAGTATGATGTATAAATTCTTGTAAATCATTTGTAAAGATATTTAGGCCTACATAGAATATACATCACTTTTTTTAGAATTACCTCTAAAACTCATTTGTAATTTCATATTTTTCATCTAAGCAATATTGAGAACTAACAAAGTGCATTTAGCAGCAATTATGTGTTCCTCATTTACAAAGTGTTGATTATTTGAAGCATGATAACTATGACAATAATGTAATAAAGCATATTGTAAATAGTTATGTACTTAAGTAGAATGACTACAATTGACAATAGATATATAAATTTGTAAATGACTATTGCATAATGGAGAATTTGACGATTGAAACACGGGGTGGTAATGCTAGCTAGCTGTATGTTAGAGTGTGGTTTGGTCAGGTTACGATATTTGCATAAATGGGCATGATTCAAATTTCTTTAAACATTAGTTTACAGTATTTACAAGCTAGTTTCTTCACTACTCTACTAGTATGGATCTGTAGAAAATTATGGTTGTGCACAAAATTTTGGTTGTAGTGCGAAAAAACAAATAATTTTTTTAATAAAAAAGGTACCTTTTTAAATCGGTTAAAATTGGAACCGATTTAAATAATAGGATTTTAGCGTCCATAAGAAACTAATGCTAATTAGCGTCAGTTTTTGAACCAAATTTAGCATTAGTTTTAGCGTCCATTTCTTTTAATGCTAATTAGCGTCAACATGGACGCTACTGTTTAGCATCAAAGCTTTTACTGTCCTCAAATATTTGGACGCTAAATTGACGCTATATTGTGTTTAGCGTCCATTTTTTGTCTGTTAGCGTCCATTTTCTGTTGACTCTAAAATGCAATTTTCTTGTAGTGTCACATGCAAACATGTAGGGGCATCAATCGTTATTGTTGGATTTGTCATTCTTTCTGCGTTGATTATTTGTAAACGTACGAGGTATTATATTTTGGTAAAAAGGTGGGCCTTCAAGAAAACAAATAAATCTATTGATCAAAATGTGGAGGATTTCGTACAAAGTTATAACTTGTCGGTGCCAATTAAGCAATATAGATATTCAGAAGTTAAAAGAATGACAAACTTATTTCGGGACAAATTAGGTCAAGGAGGATACGGTGTTGTTTACAAAGCAAGTTTACCTAATGGCCGTCAAGTGGCAGTGAAAGTGATAAACGAGTCAAAGGGAAATGGAGAAGAATTCATAAATGAAGTAGCTAGTATTAGTAGGACGTCACATGTAAACATCGTTTCACTTTTGGGGTTTTGTTTTGAAAACAAAAGAGCACTAATATATGAATTCGTGTCCAACGGATCATTGGATAAGTTTATCCTTAAAAGAGGATTTCCTGATGCAATTTGTAGCTTGGATTGGAACACAATGTACCAAATTGCAATCGGAATTGCTCGAGGTCTAGAATACTTGCATCAAGGATGTATTTCAAGAATTTTGCATCTTGATATCAAACCCCAAAACATTCTTTTGGATGAAAACTTTTGTCCAAAAATATCCGATTTTGGACTAGCTAAAATATGTCAAAGGAATGATAGTGTTGTATCAATAATTGGCACAAGAGGAACAATAGGATACATAGCACCAGAAGTATTTAGCAGAACATACGGTGGAGTTTCTCACCAGTCTGACGTATACAGTTATGGTATGTTAATTCTAGAAATGATTGGTGGAAGAAAGAATTATGACACTAGAGGTTCATGTATTTCTGAAATGTACTTTCCAGACTGGATTTATAAGGATCTAGAACAAGGTAATAACACTGACAATTGTATAGGAAATTCAGATGAAGAAAATGACATGGTGAGACAGATTACTATGGTGAGTCTATGGTGCATTCAAATGAGTCCATCAGATAGACCATCAATGAGTAAAGTATTAGAAATGCTACAAGGACCACTTCAGTTAGTGTCATATCCTCCAAAGCCTTTCTTACATTCTCCTGAAGTGTCATCGTTACAAACTTCATATGTGTCTTCCAACAATTTGTTAAATACAAATAAAACAAAGACACTATGACAATGTGGTTGTATTGTAATTATAAATCATTGGTATTTGAGTACAACTTTGCAGATCCTTTGGTTAATCTTCAAAATTTGTTCATATATATATATATATGGGGTTGCTAACATACACCCACCTAAAAACATGTTGGAGTATGTTAGCAAGGCAACTCCAACTATATATTTACTAATATATTTAACACTTTTTTAACACCTACATAAATATGAGGGTATTGGTGTAATTTACACCTCTCCAAGAATTAATGTCTCCTTAATCTCATTATTTTTATATTTTACAATGTTCCAATTAATGTTTTTTTCTTTCCTCACACTAGAAATCTCTCATGACCAAAAACTAATATATTTTATTTAAGAAAACAAGTGAAATGTAAAACTACCCTTAATTTAAAATGACTTTAAATTGCATGAATTATTTAGATAACTTATTCTCATCTTGCGCGTGTGTGTGCGCGCGCGCGTGTGTGCGCGTGTGTGTGCGCGCGCGCGTGTGCGTGTGCGTGTGTGTGTGTGACTTTAAAGCGTTACTGAGAGGTCTTAATAAGTTATCGTTTCAACGAATATAAATTATACCGGTGTAACACTTAAATAATATTAAGTGATCAAATTCATTATTGGAATGAATGTTTATATCATACATGGTCTTGATAAGATATCAAATAATTTTAGATTTTTGTAAAATATAACATGGAGAATTTGTATAATATAAATTTTAAATCCAATAGTGAACTTTGTAAAAAATGTAAAGCATTACTGAAAGGTATAACATTACACAAATGTTACACCGATGTATATTTATCCATCCCCTACAAATATATAATCATGATCAAATTACAACAAGGTGTCAAAATTTATTTAACACCAAATCTCATCTTTTTTTTTTTTAATCTAAATTTATAGTCATTACTAAAATGACTTATATTGAGCAACTCACACTCTTTTTTTTTTTTTTTTGGTCAAGTAGCCTAATGGCTTGAAATTTCACCCTTAAGGTGAATAAGTGGGATGACCGGGGTTCGAACCCCGATCCCCTGCATAATAATGCAAATTGAATGCCCAAAAAAATTATAATCATGTCCTTCTTATAAAGATGTTCATCATCTATCTTAGTTTAGTTTTGATGGAGACAAAATCTTATCTAAGAAAACAAAATCTTATTAAAGAAGAAATATCAAAGAAGAAAAAATTTGGAATCGAGAATAAAGAATGCAGAAGCTTTTGGATATTTTGGAAGTAAACGAAATTGATATCGATGCTAAGGTACTCTATTGCAATTCATTATGTATAAAATTTCGATGCTCCTAAAATAATACTCATCTTCATCTCTAAAGTTATCAAATTATCATGCATAAAATTCTTTGAAGCAAAGCCATAAAGAGCTGATTTTTAAAAATAGTTGTTTGCTCCTTTTAAGTCAGTTTTAGTCGTTAATCGATTTTTTTAAAAAAAATCTGTTGCTATTTGAATTTTGAAAAACTGTTCGATATGAAATTTGAAGGCTACACTTTTTAAATCGGGTATAGTGTGTGATGGTGGGAGCATTTAAGAACTGGCTTAGTTGTTGAGTTGCTAGTGTGATGTCTGGTCTTGTGTTGGTGAGATACAACAACCTGCCAATCATTCTTCTGTATTGTGTGATGTTTGCATAAGGTTCCCCATTGTCTTGATGAAGCTTCAGTGATGGATCAAGTGGAGTACTCACAGGTTTGGACCCTAACAAACCTGTATCTTCCAAGAGATCTAGGCAGTACTTTCTCTGAGAAATGGTGATTCCTTGAGCTGAATGAGCAACTTCTAGCCCCAAGAAATATTTGAGTTGGCCAAGATCCTTGATTTTTAAATTTGTATCCAAGATGCTTTTCATTCTATCTATCTCTATCAATGAAGTACCAGTGATGATTATATCATCTACATAAACCAATATAGCTATGAAATGATTCTCAAATTTCTTGGTGAACAAGGAATAATCAGAAACAGATTGAGTGTAGCCTTCAGCTATAAGCAAGTTGGATAACTTCTCATACCACTTTCTACTGGCCTGTTTTAATCCATATAAGCTTTTCTGTAACTTACACACTTGATTCCTTGTCTGACAAGTTACCCCCTCTGGAACCTGCATGTAAACATCTTCCTGGAGCTCACCATGGAGAAAAGCATTGTTGACATCAAGCTGATGTAGAAACCATTTGTGAATAGAAGCTAAAGCAAGAAGAACTCTGACTGTGGAGAGTTTAGCAACAGGAGAGAATGTGTCAAAGTAATCTACACCCTCAACTTGATTATATCCCTTAGCAACCAGTCGTGCCTTGTATCTCTCAATACTACCATCAGCTTTGTGTTTGATTTTGTAAACCCATTTGCTCCCAATAGGTTTAACATGAGCAGGTAAATCAACTAAGGTCCAAGTATGATTTTTAGCTAATGCATCCAATTCAGTGTTCATGGCATCAATCCATGCTTGGGACTTACAAGCCTCATCATAGGTCTTAGGTTCAGTAGTATTAGAAAGAGACACAGAAAAAGCTTTATGTGAAGGAGACAGAAAATCAAAAGAATGAAAATGAGATATAGGATGAGTAGTACCTGAGGAGATTGGAGCATGTGAAGCAGTAGAAGAATTGCATACAAAATCCTTCAAGTAAGATGGTGCATGTTTTGGTCTCTGTGATCTAGGAAGGGGTGGTGTAGGCAAAATAGCTGGTGTTGGTGTAGGAGAAGATTTAGCATCAGGAAGTGAAATTGTGTTAGTATCTGTTGGGTCAGTAATGTTAGTGTCACAATTGTCAGTGTGGATAGGGTTAGAGTCTGTAGATAAGTTAGGATCAGTATCATGGTTAGTGGTGGTAGTGTCAAGAGGGTTTGAAATTGAAGGTTGTGGGTTAGTTGAAGGAGAAGGAACCTGGTCTGGTGAAGCAGGTGAAGGAATGACAGTGGACTGGGTAGAAGGATAGTAAGACCAAGGTAAAGATTGATTTTTAGTGTGATAAGGGAAGATATGTTCATGGTGGACTACATTCCTAGAAATAAGAATTTCTCTATTATTGACATCAACAAGGACAACTCCTTTCATGCCAGGCTTGTAGCCTAAGAAAACACATTTTCTTGCTCGACAAGCAAGCTTAGTTCTCAGGTTTTGAAGAGTAGAAGCATATACCAGAGAACCAAAAACCTTAAGTTGGAGTAAATCAGGGTGTTTATTGTAGACAAGAAAATATGGAGATTTATTATTTAGAATAGGGCTAGGAATTCTATTGATTAAAAACACTGCATGAGTAACAGCATAGCACCAAAACTGTTTAGGTAAATGTGATTGAAAAAGCAATGCTCGAGCTATATTTAAAATATGTTGATGCTTTCTTTCAACTCTAGCATTTTGTTGTGGTGTTTCTACACAACTAGTTTGGTGTATAATACCATTTTGAGTAAAGAAATCAGTCATGAAAAATTCAGGACCATTATCAGTTCTGATACATTTTGTCTTAGCATTAAACTGTGTAGCAAGCAGTTTTACAAGATTTTGAACATGTGACTTGGCTTCACTCTTAGATTTCATTAAGATGAGCCAAGTATACCTACTGAAATCATCTACTGCAGTCAAAAAATATGAATGACCATGAACAGAAGTACTTGCAAGGGGACCCCATATGTCAAAATGCAAAAGTTCAAAAGGCTTAGAAGCTTTATTAAAACTGAAATGAAATGGTAACTTTTTCTGTTTAGCATAGTGGCATACATCACAAGTTGCCTTATTTTCAACATCAATAAAAGGAAAATCTAAATGCATAGAATGCATCCTAGAAGGGGACAAATGCTCTAGTCTGAAGTGCCATAGTGCACTGGTAGGTAAAGAAGAAGATGAGATAGTTGACACATGCACATCCTTAGGTGAATGATGTAGATAGTACAAATCTTCTATCTGTTCAGCTGAACCAATCATCCTCTGTGACTCCTTGTCCTGTATCATACATGAGGAACCATTAAACAAGATAGTGCAGCCTAATGCATGACACATCTTTGACACAGAAATCAAATTTAAAGTAAAATCTGACACATAAAGCACATTGTGCAAAACTAGCTCTTTTGAAAATTTAATGGTTCCTGAAATCTTAGCATATGATAAATGACCATTAGGTAATCTAATAGTGATGGGAGAGATTTGATTATATGAATCAAACCAATGTAGAGAGCCACAAATGTGATCACTAGCTCCTGAATCTAATATCCAAGAACCTTGAGTTATGTTACAACAGAAAAGTGAAGAAATAGAAACACTACCTCCCCTGTCATTTGATGAAGGACCAAATGATTGAGAAGAATTGACCTGATGTGAGGATGAAGTTGATGATGCATTGATGTTGGAAGATTGAAGTAGTTGCATTAACTGATCAAACTGAGCCTGAGTGATTGTAGGGGACTGCTGTGCATCAACCTCACTAGCAGCAGTAGAAGATTCTCCAACCTCAACAGAAGCACTGTTAGCACCATGAGATCTCTGCAAGTGTGGAGGATAACCATGCTTCTTGAAGCATCCATCAACAGTGTGACCAGATCGATCACAATAAGTGCAGTGACGATTATTCTTGCCACCAGAAGATTGAGAATTAGGCTTGTAACCTTTGTAAGATCTCTTTGAATCAGCAGCATTAACCAAAACTTTAGAATCATCAACAACTCCAAAATTACCTTGCCTCTCATGTTGGAGAACCATTGAAAAAATTTTGTTCATAGGTGGTAAAGGATCAATCAACAGAATTTGTGACTTTACCATAGCAAAATTCTCATTGAGACCAGTTAAAAATCTAATAGCATAAAGAGTCAAATGATTAGATCTAGCAGATCGCATAGCTTCACAAGAACACCTAGATCTACATGTACAGTTAGGAACAGGCATGTAAATCTCTAACTCCTCCCAAAGCACTTTCAATTCAGAATAAAACTCAGTAACGGTCTTGGATTCTTGTTGTAAGCTATAGATTTCTTGCATAAGTTCAGAAATTCTTACCAAATCACCTTGTGCAAACCGCTCCTTGAGGTCGTTCCACACATCCATAGCATTTTCCATGAACACGATCGATTGACCGATGGATTCAGAGACGGAGTTCATTATCCATGAATGAACTAACATGTTACAGCGGTTCCAAGCGCGATACGATGGATCGAATGAATCGGTGACGATCGGAAAGGTTCCATCGACGAATTCGAACTTCATTTTCCCTCCGAGAGCACGACGCATAGCACGCGCCCAACTATGATAATTCGCACCATTAAGGACCGGTTTGACAGAAACAGAAGAAGGTCCATCACTAGAATGGACGAAATAAGGACTGGATTGATCAAGAAGAGGATCGGTAACACCGGAAGAAGAAGGACGCGTTGTTGGCGCCATGGATGAACAGAAAGAGCTTCTGGTTTAGAAGGCTCTAGATACCATGTTGAAAGAGAGAATAGAAGAGAGAAATCATTGTGAAAAATGGAATTCTGTTTTCATGAATTCTTGGAGAAGAAGTTAGTTACACTTTTACTTATATACAAGCTAGATTCTACATAAAGGAAAATGGCGGGAAAGTTAGTTAAGTAACTAACTCAACTAGTTTGTTAGAGCTAACTACATTCATAAGCTTGATGTTACTTCCTTCACAAGCATCAATCTTCTTCTCATCTTCTGTAGAGTTTAACATATTAGACAAAGGAAACAGAGCACAATACAAAATGCTGGTTGTAGATTACTTCTAACTACTACTTTGTGAATATTCTAAAGTAAACAACTAAGACATGTTCATGATGAGGATTGTAGATTGAAATTTTCAAAATTAAATTCAAACATGTACCAGTTAACCACAGCTACTTTTTCGCATCATACAAATCAAAATCAAACATTCTTTCTTTCCAAAGGACTGACTCACTCATGAATACTTTGTGGAGAAAACGAGACTGACATAGAATATGCAGATTGAAATTGCATAAGAAATTCTAGACCTGATCTATAGTTGGAATTGCCTATGCAATGCCTATGCAATTTATGCTTAACAGGACATTGTTATGATTTATTCTGATTGCATTCCATATGTGTAGTTCTCTGTCTCCCTTGGTTCAGATCAGATGACATAAGATGCACCAGTTGCAAACTTTATTAAATGTTGGAACATTTTCCTTGATTAAATACCAGTTGCAATCTGACTTTAGCCCATATTTCCTAGCACCAGATTTTATTGTTTCAAATCAAAGTTATTAAAAGAATCAAAGATTTTGGGGATTGTATTATGATTATTGTTGTCTGTATTCAGGGGTGGATCTGGACGTAGATTATGTAATGAGGCCCAACAATAAGAATAATCTAGAAATCAGTGATGTCACCAAATCAGATATGGGACCACAGAATATGCATGAAGGAAATACGGGTGAGGATAGCCAAGCAATGATTGGACCACGTCATAGCATGAGAGCACGTAAACAACACAGCATGTCGAAGGAATTTGTGAAGAAGTGATTCTCTATAACTAATTGTAATAGTGGTCATTTGTAGGTGTGTGTGAATTGTGTGAAGTTTATTTCTCACTCTCTCAAACTCTCTCTTTGCACACTGTATGAACCTTCTCATTGAGAAGTGGTTTTGATTCACCATTAATACTATCCTCCATTATCATATATCTATATTTTAGCTTGTTTCAGATTACTAGCACTACAACATTTTATGTCTTTGGCAACACTTTTTAAGGCAACATGTAAAAATTGTTGCCAAAAATTTGCTAAGGGGACGTTTTGGATATGTTGCTAGGAATATTTTTGCAACCCCGGGTAAATGTCCCCTAAAATACTTTTGGGGACGCTTTTCGAGTGTTAGTCTTTTAGTTCTTTGACAATAATTGTCAACCGTCCCTTGAAATACTTGTGGGGACGTTTTTAATGAGTTACTGTATTGTTTCTTTTGCAATATTTGACAATTGTCCCCTTAGATACTTTTGGGAACAGTTTTAAATTGTTGCATAACAATTTGATCAACACCAAAAAATTTGTGGCAATTTTCCCTCCCAACCTCTTCGCCAAAATTTAAATCCCTCCCAAACATTTTAAAAAGTTTTTGATAAAAGTTTATATAATGAGGAGGGATCAATTGACTCCAAGAGTAACTCATTAGAGTTACTCCAAATCTTAGCCTTTAATCTTAATATTAATTGGTGATTCACTACAAGAAAATGTAGCATTTGCTACAAGAAATTTGCTACAAAATGAATTGGTAGTTAATCTCAATTAAAAAGCCTTCTATTTCACTGACGCAAGTCATTTTTCAATTTCTTATTTATTTTTTTGTTTTTTTTTTATGTTTGACTTATTATTTTTCTATTTTTGACAGAATTTTATTTTTTGATAAATTATTACAGTACTACTTACTACTTTTAACAAATTAAAAAAAGATTAATTTTCATAACTCAAAATTTTGAAGAACCAACCAGTTTCATCTTCTTCATATCTCAGAAGCACTTTCCACAAAAGCACTTCTCAAAATCATTTCTCACATAATCGCTTTCTCACTTCTCGCTTCTCACACTTCTCACTTCTCAAAATCGCTTTCTCACATAATCGTTTCCGATTATGTGAATTCAAAATCACTTTCTCATCATCGCTCAAAATAACTTTCTCACATAATCTCATCATCGCTTCCTCGATCTCTCATCTGAATCGCTTCCTCAAAACCTAGAAGCTCTGGATTACGTTTTCGTGTTGGAAGAAGAAGCTATGGATTCAGGTCTCTCTCTTACTCTCTCTCTCGTATCAATTTTGTTACATCATTTTTGTTTCAGATTCGATCCGATTTTGTTTCGATTATTCCGATTTGTTATGGCAATTGATTTCGATTTGTCGTCGATTGATCGATTCTGTTTTCAATTGAATTGTATTGAATTTTGGATGGATTTTGTGTTAGTTAGGGTTTGAATATTTGATTATATGTGCTTATTATATTTCAACACTTGTTAGGTTCTTTACAAGATTTTTCAAGGTTCTATATCGATTGATTGATTAATTGATTGATGCTACAACGAATTGAGTGAATTTTTTTTATTGATGTTATATGTTTCTGCTTTTGTTTGATTGTTGATATTGGTTTTATGATGCATTTTAAGAGTTTATTGTTTGTGCTTTGTTGTTAGATACGATTTAGAGAGAAAGTTTCAGATTTGGTGAAACGATAAAATATACCATTTCACATAAATTGCACAATAAGCTATGTTTGTTTGACAAGGCAAATTAGAGTCAATTTGTTGAACTGTATTTGATACCATCATATTGTTGATTATGATTGTTAAACATGGTGATTGGTGACTATAGAAAATGAGAAGAAGTATCTAGTTTGAGGAAAAGACTAGGAAATATCTTCATTCTAAGATACATAGATGGTTACATATATATATATATATATATATATATATATATATATATATATATACATATTTCGTGTTAAAGGGTTCATGAAATAGTTTCCATGAAATTTCCTAACTGAAAGATCAATAGTTTGTTTCTTTATACATTCTTTTTAATGGCTTTGTCACCAGGCAAGTTATTAGTTGAAATGCTTCTATATACATTCTTTTTAATGACATTGTACTTTGGAACTGATATAGCTATGAACCACGGACACATACTTTGGCACTACACATGGAATTGACACTAATACTTACACACCAATAATTATTTAAGAAAATAAAAGGATTAAATATAATCACATGTGTCGGTGATGTGTTGATATCAGACATTGGACATGACTTCAATCTGAAGTTTGAGTACTGCATAGTGATATTGTGTTTCTTCACTGTTCTAGCTGAAGGCATTGGAAGGTTTTCTTCACTGTTATGAATCAGTTGAATTATTTATAGTTTCTTTACTTGTACGTGTGTATATACTCCTATATGTCTATTTATAGTTCCTTTACTCTGATTCATTTAAGGTTTCTGTCCAATTCAGCCACGCCTACGATCGGATCCCTCACTCTGACCTCACCTTAGAAAACACCATCTCTCAGGTTCATCACATTCATCTATTTCTATATTCATTCTTTAGTTACTTGGATTTATTATTACGTTTATTTCTATGCTTATTATACCTCTATAGCACCGACACACCAACACTTCTGATTGAAGTCGTGTTTTGTGTCCAACACAAGCCACTGTCCGAAGCAATACATTGAATCATGTCATTTTCTCAAAATTTTGTTAGTGTAGTCGTGTCCTGTCTCATAGCCTATGAAGCACATACACATGACACTGATAGATAATAATTTGAGAAAGTGACGTAATTTAGTGGAATCATATATACATCGATGTCGTACACCGACGGATGTCCAATCCGAGGAGTGTCTATGCTTCATAGCATAGCTTATTAGTTTTTTCTGTTGCACAGATATGGGAGCAGACGAGTGTACAGAACAAATCGCTGTTCAACGGAAATAAATTCAAGGTATGTGATGTGATACTTGTTAATGAGATTTCTTATAGCATTTCCAATGAGTGAAAAACAATTTGAGTTGTATATATAACAACTTTAAAGTGATCCCACAATGTCATTCTTAAACAATCTTTAAGCAAATTATCCACATTTTGTCTCTTTTTTTTTCTCTTCATTTTAGCTGAGGTTAAACATAAAAAAGTATATTTTCAAGAACATATATTAAAGATTAGTTTTATATTAGTTAGTTATGTTAGTTGTTTTGTTCTTCATTTTAATATATACTTATATGTATAAATAGGGTCCACTTGATAGAGTTATCAATAATATTTACTTTTCTATCATTTCCTCTTGTCTATAATATAATTCTGTCAAGAAATGTAATATAGCATTAGAGGTGAGTATTAATGTCATAATGTGTATGGTTTCTAAACCGGTGAGGTGAGTATTAATTAATGTCATAATGTGTGAGAAATTTTCCTTATTTATGTGTGTTTGCCACATTGATAGCCCTATGTTTTGATTAAGTATGTAATATGTTTGTGTTATGGATCAGATACGCAATAGGGGTTTATTTTCCTAATCATGGCATGTTTGTTTTTTTACAAATTGTAAAGCAGTGGCTTTCAATCTTTCTTCTTTTTTATCTTTTCTCTTTCCCTGTAATATCATGTATCTGGGATACTTTATTCTCGCAAGATTGATGTTTGATGCTCTGACTAGATACTTTGCCAAGGACTATCCCTAATAGTGTGTGTATCTTCTTTTTTGTTGAAAATAACACAGTATGGAGGGCAAGTTTTACAGACTGGAGGTGAATCCGACAATGAACCACATGTATGTAGTGTTTTATTTTAACGTATGTGTGATTGATTATGAGATTGATCATGAATAGGGATTTAGAATTGTGGTTTGATTTTCAGTCGAGGCACTCTTATAGGTGAAGGCATTGAAAGGTTTTCTTCACTGTTATGAATAAGTTGAATTATTTATAGTTTCTTCATTGTTATGAATCAGAGTGAAGGAACATTGGAGCGGGGTTCAAGTTCAAGGATATATACTCTAAATTCTATGAGGATGGGGTAAGCTTCTTCATAAATGGATATGTAGTTCTTTTCTTTAGTGGTAAGCTTTACTTAGTTGAGAGTTGCTTTTATATAAAAAACAGATGTTCATGATTTAACATTTGGAAAAGGAGAAGGACCATTTAACATTTTCCCTGCATATCATGCAGATTTGACTCCTTTTTATTATTTAGGTCAATATTTTACTGCTTTTATGTGAGCATTATGTTGCAGCAGAATTTGACATGCTGGCATTTTTCACAGATTCATTCTAGGTATAGAGCAACAAAAGTGTGAAGACAGTTCCATACTCAAAATCCCTTTGGCATCACTTAGATGCAATTCTTTTCTTTAAAGGTAATTTTTTTTAGTATATTTGTTATGATGAGAATTTCATTCCCCTGCTATTAAATTAGACATATTTGGTTTTTTTAAAAAATTGGTTTTCAATACTGGAACAGAGACAAAAGAACATAACCTTATAATCATTTATTCTTCATTTGTATAAAAAACAACATAGGTAAGTGTTACTGAATAAACACTTAAATTGTTTATCTAGACATATGCTCTCTTAATATGGTTTAAAAGCTAATTAAACTCAATTAATATGGTTCAGTATGATTTTGGCTTATATTTATATATTTGTCGATTTCGAAAAATATTTATATACATGTATGCTTTGGAAATATGCATATTTGGCTGTTTTTGTTAATACTCTCTAGGCAGTAGGCACAAAGTGAATTACTGTTTCTAATATTAACTACAAATAACCTCAATGCTTAAGTATTGTCTACCAAAGAGTTTATAAGAATTTGGATTAAATAAATTATCCAAGTTTTGTTCTAGTTGTGAAAAGAGGACTTTCTCAACTACTACTAGACCAATTGTTTTTCAATTTACTCCCAACACTTGGAAATGTAAATATTCATAATTAGCTGAATGATTTAGTTTAAGCATCATGTTGGATTTTTCATTAACATGCACAATGCATCATATGAGTTCATGTGTTCTAGAAATCTAAAAACAGATATGGTTGAATCCAAATCTTAAAAAGGAAGAGCATGTAATACAGTTGATATGTTCCCCTTAGATAGTATATTTTGTATAATAGTTGTTGATTAGTCAGATATCCATTATATTGATGTTCCCGTGTTAAATGTTAATGTACTGGTTTTTGTTACAGGAGTGGATCACATATAATTTGGATTGCCTCATACGGCGGTAGGGATCGACCAATTGCTAACTCCGGGGAATCCTTCCATAAGGGTATTTCAGCAGTCCAGACATGTTATTTTTAATTTCCTTTACTATTTGATATGCTCAAGTATAAGAAAGTATGTTAGAAGCAGATAGGATGGGAGCCATCAAATGTCTTTTAGTTAACACGAGTTTTTGTCTTAATTACATTATGGAATCATTCTGGTTTTGATACCTAATGCAACATAGTTCAGAAAGAATCTCTGCCCAATAGTTCATTTTTTCCTTCTTATTCCTTGTTTATATATGTTGTTTCACTAATGTTTTACAACTATTTGAACATTGCTTTTGTTTCTTCCATGTGCTTCGTTTTCTGTTATGACCAATGTAGTATTGAATTTGTGAAATGTTGTAGAATTAGGTTGTTGCCTTCAATTGTTTTCTCTTTTATGACCAATGTATAGTTTAGATTGGATTTAAAGTATAATCAATATCTTTAAGTACCAGTAATAAGATGTAATGAGTGCATATCATGCACATTTTTATTTTATAATGGATGAAAATTAATTTATAATTAGCTTGGTTTTGGGGATAGCTTTATAATTGGCATTTTATAATTATAATTTTTTTTCTAAAAAGCTTGGAGTTTGCTGTGAAATTGCTAGGATAATTAGCTAGAGATTTATTGCGAAATCGTTGTGACAATATCCTAGCGATTTAGTTGGAAAACATAAAGTTTTCAACAATATTTAACTATGTATTAATTGGGAACTAGCTAGGATTTTCAATATATTAGTTGCAGATTAGCTAGGAAATATTTTGGTGGATAATTTGCCGCCCAATCCATGCTAGGACCTATACCACAACTAATTCACAACAAATCTGTAGCTAACTCTGTTTTACTAGCGATTTGCTACGAATTAGCTACAATTAAAGTCGTAGCAAACCCCAGATTTTCTTGTAGTGATTAGGATTGATTTATAATAATTACTAGAGTGAGACTTATTTCATTTATGCACATGAAAACTATGGATTGTTGATTCAAAACATACTTTAAATAGAATGAATTAATTATAGTAATTTTTTTTATCAAAAACAGATATTTTTTTTATCAACAAAGATAGGAGTATATATTAAAAAAATGAGTCAAAGTAAAAAATAAAATTGACTTTGTTAGGCCTAGACGAAAATTACTACGAAATATTTTATAATTGATTTCTTTATCTTATATACCAATGAAATATTATTTATATTTTAATAAAATATAATTGCATTTTAGAAAAAATCATGTACGAATAAAATATTGTTATTTATACATATTATGTATAAGGTTAGTAACACTTACGTAATATAATTATGTATGGTATATAGAATTTTTTGAGAAATGTATGGTATATAGCTGTAAAGCATATATGTCTTTTTTTTAAAAAAAAAAAAATCAGAGTATATCTATGTTTTTACTTTTTACTAATATATATGTTCGTTGTTTAAAAAAAATCTGTTTATAAAAAAAAATTGCTATATTATATTGTACATAATTATACTATGCATATTTTTCTTTTTATGACAAATGTATATGTTTTTTTGGTACATATGACTCTTTTTTTGGTACATGACAAATGTATATGTTTTAATATATATCTTTGTCTGCTTCAAAAAAAATATCTTTTTTTTTTTTTTGTTGTTTTCTTCGATTTTTGTTGTTCAAAAAAAATATCTTTGTTGATAAAAAAATTGCTTTAATTAATTCATTCTATTTAAAGTATGTTTTGGAGCAACAATCCATATAATCATGTGCATAAATGAAATAAGTCTCACTCTAGTAATTATTATAAGTCAATCCTAACCACTAATTAATATTAAGATCAAAGGCTAAGATTTGGAGTAACTCTAATGAGTTACTCTTGGAGTCAATTGATCCCTCCTCTTATATAATATATATAATAATATGTTTTTGTCCCATCAGCTTACTCATTTGGAAGAACAATGCATTATAATTATATATATTGGGAATTGAGGTTCGAACCCGGTCATCCCACTTATCCACTTTAAGCTAGAAATTTCTAACTACTTGATTACTTGAAAAAAAAATGATAATACTACCTCCGTTCCATTTTATTAGATCTCTTTTGATTAAATGACACTATTCATTTATCATGTTTTGACAATACTTTTTTAATAATATATAAATATAAATATAAGCATATAAGATCTTGTTTGATTTGTTTTGATGAGTATTTTCAAAATATCCAATTTTTATAATTTTTACTAGTAGAGAATTAAAAATATTAGTGATCAAAATCGTGCGTTGACATACGTGCAGTAGTCAAACTAGTTCTTTTATTTTGGGATGGAGGTAGTATATTTTTTAACCCAATAATAATAATATATTTTATGGGTTCAGATTATTGTTAAACAAGTAAAATGAAAAATAACATGTCTCTGATATACATACTTATATTAGAACAGCCTTATCAAAAAAGTATATATCATACCTAATTATTTAATGGCAAAATTACATTTTTAGTCCTTTATCTTATTTTTTTGTAATGCTGTTGACACCAAAATTATAAAATTAATGATATTCATTTTGACTTGGTGTTAGAATTTGAAAAGAAAAAAAAATGACCAATTTTTATAATTTTTACTAGTGAGAGATATGTTAGGGACTTAATTGAATATGGTAGAATGAAAGAAGACGATGCACAAGCCGTAGATATTCCGCATTTTCATCTTGAGAGTATACTTGATGCTACTAATAACTTTGCAAGTGCAAACAAGCTTGGACAAGGTGGTTTTGGTCCTGTCTATAAGGTAATTAACAATTTTTGTAGGCTCATAATTTTCCTTTTCAACTACATAGTGATAGGAAAATGAACAATATTTTGGAACATTTTCAGGGGAAATTTCAAGGAGGACAAGAAATAGCGGTAAAAAGACTTTCAAGTTGTTCTGGACAAGGTTTCGAGGAGTTTAAGAATGAAGTTGTGTTGATCGCCAAGCTTCAACATCGAAACACATAATCATTCTTTTTTGTTGAAGCGCATCCATTAGTTCTTCTTTCTGGTTGATCTATTTTTGTTGCAGGGGAGCTTCGTATCCGACTTAGTTTTGTTCAACTCCTCTCTTTTTTGTCTAATAATGTCTCTAATAATGCAGATCCCTTTTGAAACTAAAGAGAATGATGATGAAGGATACCATCAATTGAAGATAGACATGGAAAAATAATCCTTGAAGATTAGGCTTCGATGGCAACTTATTTGTGGTGATATAACAATGGAAGTAGAGAATCTAAGTAACAAGTTGCCATTGTTATACTAGGCTTAATGTGTAGTGATACAAAGTAGAGAAAATAGATAGAATACGCATGTAACTTTATCATATTTTGTTTCTATCACTCCACCTTTTAACTTCTTTGTGCTACTCAAGATTAGGATGTGCCATAGTTGAATATTTTTGACCAACTAAAGAAAAGAGAGTACAAGGTGACTTTGATGTTTATGGAGTTTTCACTTTGGGTACAAAACTTTGCTTATGTATATCCAGCATACTTTTTATATTTAGTTGGTAGATTAAAAGATTACTATTGTTGAAATTCTTCAATGCTTAAATTAAACATCATTTTGGAAAAGGATTTGATAGTCATGGTTGGGTAGTTTCCAAATCTTTCACTATTGATTGAAAAGCTTAAGTAGACCGATGTATACAAAGAAGCCATGGAAGAGGAATGAGCATCCTAACACCAACAATTGCAAATTCAACTTATTCTTCTTCACCACTAATTTATATATTCATCGTTTTCATTATAATTGAATATTATTCCCTATGGTTTTGGTAGTATGCTTGGGACTCCATTTCCAACCACTCTCATCTTTTGACCACTTAAATTCTTCTTTGTACATTTATTTTATTCTCTTATAAATATTTTACTGTTATTTTTTGAGACACTAATCACATTATATTTCTACAATAGTAAGTAATTTTTGATAAAAAAAAAACCGATAGTAAGTAATTTGTGTGCGTATATATATGTTTGAAATTTAGAGTTGTCATTGTAATAATTTTTGGCATTATCAATTAATCATAATAATCAAATCAATGTAAATTTGACTTTCATTATAATAACTCTTTTTTAAAAGTTATACAAATGAGTGGTTAATTGTATAATAATTCATATAATAATAATAATAATAATATCTTATATGAGATTTAAGGGAGTGGTGAAGCAATTGTTAGTTCTAAATGAAATTTATCCCAAATATTTCATTTAAAATGCCATCAAAAGCTGTCAAATTGCCATGAATTGCTTACCGTGCAAGAGGTTCGTATACAATTTTTTGTTGTGTAATTTAATTATCATATGTTATATTGACAAAATAATTTTCTTTACTTATACATTTTTCAAGGAGACGATTCTCATTGTTATCCCTCGGAGTTGGATTTTCTTAAAGGTAGAAAATTGTGTTTAAAAATTGAGAAAAGTAATATCGATGGTTATTATATTTCTGAAAAGCCTTTTAGAGTTGAGCGAATATGCCAAGATTTATCTCTTATTGATGCCTTCGATTCGGTGAGCTACTTTTATTATATCTATATTTTTATTTTTGCAACTATGTTATCTATTGTATATTTATGATAATTATTCTCTTTTTTTAGCCTTTCCTCAATGAAGCAACTGATTCTGAAGATGATGAATGATCATTTTAAGCTGCAGATAACTTCTACATAGCCCTTGGTTGAAGAATTAGTTTTTAGTTCCAAGTATTGAGCTATTTTTTTAAGCATAGTCCTTAATCTTATTATGGAAAGACGGTTTATTCATACTTTTATGCTAATTTGCAAATTTGTATAATTATAACTTGCTAACTCCAGATCTGTGTTGTATTGAACAATTATGTTTTTATAACTAAGTTTATCCTCTACGATTTATTGTTTATCAAACATGTTTTGGATGATATGTGATTATTCTTAAACTTTTTAAAAACTTTTTTAAATGAGTTAAAACCGTGCAAGGCACGGGTATAAGACTAGTAAATAAACATTTATTTAACTGGTTAGACAATTATCTAAAAGACAATTAGAAAATTCTTCACGCCTCAAACCTCCTTGTGTCTCACCTTCGACCCAAATCGCAAACGGTTCACGCCTCAAATCTATAATCGACTCACCCAAATCCCTAATCAATTTCAGCTTCCTTCTCGCCTCAGATCGCTCATCTGCATGCCTCAAATCTTCGATTTCTCTCTTCACACCTCAAATCCCAAATTGCTACTCTTCGCACACTCCTCAAATCCCTAATCGATTTCAATTTCCCAATATCACGGTATGCTTACCATCTCTATGCTTTCGATTACGCTTATTATTGATTTTGCGTTGTTCATGATCCAAACATGAGAATCTGTAGTGTAAGTGTAATATTTCGATTTTGATTATTTTGTTTTGCATTGTTTCTAATTTGGAATGATGCAGTGTTTCCCTTTTGAATGATATATGAGATGAGATTGAGCTTGAGCTAAGGAAATGATTTCTAAGGAAATGATTTATGGTTCATTTCATAATTTTCTACTGTGAATAGATGAGATTGAGCTAAGGAAATGATTTATGGTTCATTTCATAATTTTCCTACTTCTTTGTGCTAATTTCATTATTTTTTAAATATGGGTCGCTGTTATTTTTGTTTAATATGTTATTCAAAACCAGATTTTATGTTACTTCTTGTATTGAAGTTTTTGTTTACCGATTAAACTAATTAGTATGAAGATGAAGAACTAATTAAACTAAAATTGTTTACGTGAAGTTTTATATAGTTTGTGGATGATTGAGTCTTGCTCACAAAACTGAGTGTGTTTGATGGCCAAGACATTGTATCTATTACTTGTGGAGCTAATTACACAGTGGTACGTTTTGACTCCAACAAAGATGTATATAGTGTTGGATAGTCTGCCCTCTACCTTATCTATATTTGACTGCTGTGTTTTTCATAATTATAATCTCATTTTATGTTTGTTTTAGATCGGTAACACAAATTACAAGTTTATATATGTTCTAATGTAGTACTAGATTCAACTTCAAGTAAGTAATAATTGAAAGACAGTTAATTTGTAATATTGGTGATCGTGATGTCTTAAAGTTTTCAAGCAGGAAATATTATGCTTTTCCAGAAATGATTTTGAAGATTGGGTCATGGTGATCACAGTGACTTGCTCATATGAGCATTACATGGGTTTAAGCATATGAAGCAAATTGAGGTTTGTAATTCTTTGTTGTCATATGCCTTATCCACATGACAGTGAATGTTCCTTTCTTTTCCTGCATTAGGTTGAAATTGTTTTAGCCAAAGCCAAGCCATAGTATACTGATTCCTGATTTTGTGTAATAATTTACAATAATTTGGTTTCAATACTTGTAATTAATAGTATGTGTTTAATAAGAAGATACTGAATTTGGGGTTAATATCAAACTGAATGAAGCAACTTATTTGTTAAGGTTTGTGCTTACTAAAATCTGATTCTCTTACTCGTGTTGCTTCTTTGATTCTTTCTAATAGAATGTATACTCCTCAGTGTTCTGATGCAAGACATATTGTTTGTCGTTAATTCACGTCCTTGTTTCAGACATTGGTGCTTTCAGATTTCAGACATTGTCTCACACTCTCTTCAATAGCGATGATAATGGTGAATGGTTTGAGTAAAGCTCTCCCTCCTCTACTGTTCTCTACAATGCTATGAGAGTCTTATGATAGTACATATGAAGACTAGTTTGCATATTCTGGGACCATGATAATATAGAAGATTGCATTTTCTAACATTAAGTTACTTAGCTAGCGAGATTAACATTATAGCATGCTTTCAGTGCTTAATATTGTAATGTGTAGGCAATTGTGTCGGTTCATTGTTTTATTATATGACCGTGCTTAGAGGAGTTTAGGAATCATTAGTAGTATGGACAGATCAGTCTGCTTCCTACATATTTTGCAAATTAGTTGAATTTTGTACTAGAGATTTTGTGTGTTAGTTGTTGAGAAAACAAGTGATGTATTCAGGGTGCACTTTTTATCATGTCTTATGCTTGAGGTGCTTATTTAATATAAATATTTTATTGCCTCTAAAAAAAAGTGTAAGGTTATGCTAGCTTTTATGATTCTTCAGATCAAGATTTTTCTTTGGATGATGTTTGTGAAGAATTGTATTTGATCCCATTGGGAGTGTATCTGCAACTTTTTTGTCTATAAAAGGATTATATGTTAGCCACGGTTGAACGGTGGCGAAGAAAATGTATATATATGTAAAAATGTTGCCTATGAGCTTTAGGGACGTTTTGTAAGTGTTATCAATGTATAAGTTAGGCAACATTTAAAAATCGTTGCCTTAGGTGCGCTGATAAAAACGACCCCTATCCCAAGGTTTAGGCGACGCTTGTAAAATGTGTGCCCAAAGAGCGACAAAAAACGTCCCCAAAGACTATAGGCAACGCTCGCATAGAAGACACTTGAAAAACGTCCCCTATTCTTTTTGGGGACATTTTTCAAGGTTCTGGCAACATTTTTCAAGTGATGTTAAAGACTATAAATGTTGTAGTGTAGTGGGGCTAAAAAGTGTATGCGTTACTGGAAAAAAAATCTTATCATATATGAAAATATCTGAGATTATTATTAATAAAACATGTATATTAAGAACAATAATAAACCAACATAAATCCACTTGGGTTGGTCTGGTGGTATTGACTTGGGACCTGAGAGTGTGCTACTTTTTAAGGTCTCAGGTTCAATTCTCTCTGGTACCAATTTAGGTAGGCTAATTTAGCTTCTTAAAAAAATAATAATAAACCAACAAATTAGAAAATTTGTATTAAGAAAGAAACCATCAAACTATATCAAAAAAACTATAAAATATCTATTCGGAAAAAAAGAAAGAATTGCAACTTATTGAATATCTTTTAAATCATGAATATCACTATGATGTTTTACAAGATCTTATCTTGGATAAAAATATATATAGGACCCAAAATTATATCAGCTTGTAGTTTATTTTGACAAGCTAATTCAATTGGCTTATAAGTTATTAATTTTTATTTCAATTTTATCCATATCATCTTAATTAAATATTTTTTATGTTATTTCATATTGATATGAGAGTTCAATTGCTAATTTTACATTTTTATCCAATATTACAAATTCAATTAGTTATCCACCATTTTTTGACAAATAAAGTTAAAGATTATTATTCTCAAATTAAACTATATTACTTAATTAAAATAATACTCTACGTATAGCGAAAGACTTGAAATCATAAATAATAGACTATAAACTATTATTTGCACTAATACTTAAACTAATATGCATACCGAGAGACTTATAGGTATCAATAATAAACTCTAAACTAATATTTATATTAATATTTGAATAAATATATCTACAGAATAATACAAAAGTATTTTTAAATATTATTATTATTAGTTAAAAAAAAATTGTGCTGGGTTGATGTAGTTATAGCCACACCATACCTCAAGCAGGCCCGTCCCTGTCTGTATTTGAAAACATTAGTATATGAATAGAACTATACCTACTACCAGTTATTCTAATAAACTTTGAATATAGAATGTGAGAATGAATTCTCTCAAGTGGGAAAATAAATTGAGAAAATAATGTGGATAAATAGATCATTGGATCATAAATATAAAAAAACATTTAATTTTAAAAGAAATTGAAAAAAGTTGATTGATGGTTGAGATGTGGAAATTGAAAAAAATTAAGAAAAAAAAAGAGGACATAGAAGGTTAATGGGTAAGAAATCGTTAAACAAAAGAGTGCAAAATACGTAGCACATCCACAAATAGATAATGTTGTGCAGCCACTATTGATGTTATTTAGTTAGGGCAAATAGATAATGTTATTAGTTACCAAATTACTATAAAATTAAATATAGGAAATCAAATTACAAAGAAAAATGATAAACATACAATTAACATTTGTTTCGTTCCTCGCTCCATCGCTAGTGATAGTTAAGGAAATAAGATTAAAAGTAACCGCAATGAATAATTATATTAACATGTATTGTTTGATATTTTATTCACAAAAAAGTAACCAATTTCATATTAAGTGCTAACAATCTTGTTTGATTTTTCTAAAAATACCGTAATAGGTTCCAAGAAAAAATAAATTATAATTAAATAGGGATAATAATATAGGAAAGAGAACTATACATAGGAAGCAAAATAAAGATTGTTAGCACTTATCACTATATGTTGTAGACATGTAGTGTCTTTATCTATGCAAATTATATTTTTTTTGTTTATTCTTATTTTTTTCCTCTTTTATATAGCAGGCATTTATGAATTTTGTTAACTATTTAACCTTCCTCTTTGTTGCACCTAGTAGTTATGGAAAAAAAGAAAACTGTCAAAAAAACTTTTTTTTTAAATAAAAAAATGACAACTTTAAAAGTGTATAATAGATATAACAAAAAGTCTACACCAAAAAGGTATTCTCTTTATATATTAGTGTAAATTACTCATTATTATTAATATTTTATCTCCTTCAATATTTTTTTTTTAACGGCATTTATCTCCTCAATGAAACCACCCAAATAAGATTTCATAGATCAATATTCTAATTTGATTTACCATGTCAACCAAATTTTTAGTGTTATTTCAAAGCTCTATAAAAAAATGGAATGGATGCCTATATATATACGACAGCCTCATCAGTTTGTTATAGCTAAATTGTTGCTAGTACATAGGCAAAAAAAAATGGAAGAATTAATACCTCAACATAACAAAGTTTAACAAAACAATGTAAATTTTTTTTTCTTTTTTCCCATTTTAATTGAATTATAAATTAACTTAATTGAAAAATCATACATGAAAATTAGTTACTTCATTTGCTTCGTGACGGGATGCATGGGTTTTCCTATGAGGTGATATTTCAGTTTCTCACTTTATTAATAGGAAAAATAGAAGAACCAGGTACACAACCACACACATAAGAAACATGAACGAAACACTCGTGTGAAATTATAAAATGTACTTAACGAGAAGAAAACATATATGGAGAAACAAAAGAAGAAAGAAAAAGAAAAGAGAAGAAGAAATTGGTTCGGTTTAAACGAAGAAATAAAAAAAGATCATACTAAACAATTTTCCGGGACCGTTTTCTTTAGCGGGCCTTTTTTGGAACAATTTTTGTGAAGTTTTGCTTTTGTTTCAGAAAGGTTATGATTGCCATGTAAACTTTTTGAAGTTTTATCTTGTCCTCTCTTCCTTCATGTTGGATGATGTGCGCGAGGAAGATAATGTGCTTCAACCTCTTGATAAGGAGATCAGATTGATCGATTCTCTTGCATTAAGACACGTTATCCAATTAATTGAAAGAGTACTCTGCCCTTGGTTAAAATTAAGAGTTTTTTTTTTTAGAAATAGAAAGAACACTAACTTCAGGTTTCAAGGGGTTGACTACGGATTATCTCTTTATCTCTCTAGTATTTGGGAAGTGATGAAACAATGTCTTACATCATCAGTAGGGTCTTACCAATAAAAGCATATGTTAACAAATTCAGTTATTTTATTTACATCATCCTCCCTCCAAGTTTGTTAACATGCGAGAAGTGAAATGACATAGAAAAAGAGTGAATATGAAAGGATAGATTCCAAAAACATGCATTTTGATTTTATTAAAATTACTAGTCAAAAAGTACAATTTTAAGAAACAAACAAATACTCTGCAAGAAACTGCAACGGGAAATAAAAAGCCTAATGATCCTAAGAATGAGCTTCCTTATTGATCCATCGACTCATAGAGATGCTTCTTCACACTCTTGCACTTGTCCGGGATAAGGGGTGACCATTTACAAGGACTCCTCCTTCAAAGGTCAACTGTTTGTCGTCTACCAAGTCTTGGAACTAGCATGATATCCATATCGCGAGAATTCTCGTCATAACCGAGAGAACATGGACGAGGAGAGGGACCAAGTGGTTTTGGTTCCACTAGGGAACTTCCAAGTAAGTGCTGAAGTAGTTGGCCATAAAGCATAAGAAGCAAATCGAACCTCCTTTGTGGTGGCCTTTGTCTCCTCCTTTTAGGCACACCTATTCTCACTACAACATTTTCATTCTATAAGAACGCCAAAAAACCGTTTTGTAATGTAAAAAAACCGTTGTCATAGGCTACGAGAACGGTTTTTAGGGCGTTCTATACCGAGGGGTTCTCTTAGCCTTTTGCAACAGTTTCTTTTCCAACGGCAACGCCTTGAAGACAACCGTTTTCTTTAATTCTCTAACATAACTGTTTTCAAAGTTCCCAACAACAACGGTTTCTATCCGTTCTCAGTTAAAAACCGTTGCCATTGGTCGAATTAATAGAACCGTTTACACTACTAAAAAATCACTTTTTACATCGGTTGCAATGACTATTTATATCTGCTTTTGAGGCGATGTTAAAAATCTACTAGAAACATCTGTTTAGAGAACGGTTTATACTACTAGAAAAGTTCATTTAACAATGTAAGTCAAGAGAACGGTTTATCCCAATTCAACCGATGTAAAATGTAAGTCATTTATTAAAAAAAAATCAATTTTCTATTTTCGTTCTTTAATAATAATTAATAATAATAAAAAAGAACCAATAGCAATAACAAAAATTAAATATCACCAAAATAAATATGAAAACCTATCAAATTACTATATACCGTTTAAATTTCCCTTCGAAGTTAGAGAATTGGGATTAGAAAAACTCCGACCTCTCAGGATTAATAGAATAATAGTTCCCTATGACCACCCTTTGCCTTTAAAATCTCTCTATTTTATACCATTGGATCATTTAGCATGTTTATATCTATGACCAGGATCAAGCTTTTATAAAGAATAAATCAACAATGGAGTACTAGACCACATGAAGCTACTAGTTTCTACTATGATCAGGATCATTTGAAATGGGGATAGACATATCACATAGTTTCAATTTAAAATAAGTATATAAATAGAAGAGATATAAAAATATGTTTACTATATTAATAAATACAAAACTAAGTACTATAATCAGGATCAAGCTTTGGTCTAACAATACATTTATTAAAACTAAGTACTATGCGTAAATTAGACATAGGAAGCTACTAGTTCTAATATTTCATTTCTGTAGATTTGAATAAATCAACAATGGAGTACTAGACTCAATTACCATATACAAATGAAGCAATAGTTGTGCATACAGTATCACTAGAAAGGAAGATCATGCACTAACACTCATTCAAGTCTAACCATGACAGATACATCAAAAATAGAAAAAGTTATGCCAATACTAACTAAAACACCCAACTGAGATTTCATAATAGCCCGCAAACATATCATTCACTTCAATAAATCAATTATTTTTCTGATGTGCTATTCAAAATTTCACTTGCATCTATGCATGTCTACTACTATTGAACAATGGAACATACCTTCTTGAAGAGTACTCTCTTAAGCAACAACAAATGTCTTGATCAGAACAAAGGCAGAGTTGGAGTATGGAATAGAAACAGCAGCGGCCAGCGGTCAATGCATCAAACATATAGTTGTTAAAGTTGGTCGAGAGACTAATGCTAATTAATAAAAGAGTAATGTTGCAGCCCACTCCTGAACCAAAACAGAAAAAACCAAATAGCCAAAGGACCAAATCACAACTAATACTATCAACAGAACAAACAAAAATAGCGACATCCCCACCACACTAGCAGACCATAAAACAAGAACAAAGGAAAAGGATCACGACCTCATCTCGCTAAGTTAATCAAGAGTTTAGTAAATGAAATGTCCCCCACAAATAATGAAATGACACTAGAGAATTACTACAAAACTACAATAGTAGGCTAGAGCACAAGCTTATTTTGTTGTCCTCAACTAAATAGAGGGACCTTAGGACATAAATATTAATAAAAATTATTACTATATCCAAATATATAACACTAGAGAATGATGAAGCTACCCAATTAGAGTCTGATCTTGCTTGCGAATAAATAGGAGAGCAGTGCCTAATCTCAGTTCCTTCTTGTTTATATTTTGAACTCTTAAAGTCAATGAATTTTGCCTCCTTAAGCTTATAAAATATGGATATGTCATTTGAAGCAATCCTGATGAAGAAAAAAACTATCCTAAGTGTAATCAAAAAGAAACTATCCTAAGTGCACTTAAGGTTCTTTTTCCTCTATTATATATTCTCACAAACATAATTCCTCCACAACCTGCACTTCTAAATAAGGCTTGCTCAATATCTTAAGAACTTGTTACATAACAAATAATAAAATACAAGATTACCAAACTAAAATGACTACATATATCCATCGATGAATCTCAAGGCCTAATATGAGCTTGATTATATAAGGGAAACTCGAGATTGGGATAACCAAATAAAATAATTAAAAGACTTCAAATAAAAAGGTAAACAAACAGAGATAAGAAACAATGGCAATGCCTAATTGCAATCAACCTTTAACAATGAACAATGAACTGAAGCACTGTAAATGTAGAAGTATTCCGTAATAAAAACTGAAGTACAAAAGAATAAGAATATGAAAAATACAATTTCAAAGTTATTACCAAGGTAGGAAGGCTAAAAGGTTTTCCAGATACTCAGCTACTGTCCAACAACTTGATCCATTTCATCAAAGTGCATTTTATCACAGACTCAGGAACATATATAATTACATAAATCAAATCTGAAAAAACAACAAAAAATCTAACAGTGGGCTTTATATTGAGATTGAATAATGTCACTTGCCAGATTGAGATAAAAGCAATTAGAGTTCACATGCGGATGTACTAAATTTGTTACCAAATTCATCGGAAGGTACCCATCAATCAACTCTTGGCAACAGATCTACTTCATCCTCCGATACTCCTCCTTGCCTCTTAGTGGCGGCGGCGAGGACTCTGTAGAAGTCACGATTCTCACACTAGGGATTCGTTGATTTTGTATGTTAGTGAAGTAGGGTTTTCAGTGTGTAGCGATTTCCCTTGGTTGAACGCAAAGAAGAAAGATTCGGCGAGGCTATCAGTGTGTGGTGCGTTTGGCGATGGAGATTGCGGGAAGGATGAAGAAAGAGACTCGGCGAGGTTACTTCACAAAAATAAGGTTAGTAAAAAAGGGTATAGAAAGAAAATAGAAGATTAGAAGTATCTTCAGTACTACCACAACCGTTTACAAAAAGTGTTGTCGTTGACACTCTACAAGAACAGTTATTTTACATCCCATAATTTTGGCGTTGCTATATAGGCCTAAAATGTTGTGTGTCTGCTGGTATGGTCATTGCAGCTGCTCTGGAAATGTTACTGTTGATGTAGAGAGATCACCCATGGTTGTGGCATCTGAGGCGTTGAGTAGGCCTATGATGGGTACACAAAGGGTTGCCTTTTCTCTTCAATAGGGCTTGTATGATCAAGTGCATTTGAGTCTTCAACCATTTGACCCCCACGTTCAACAGTTCTTGTCCTTCTCTGAGTTTCTCCACAATCTCTTGAGATATGATTCAAGTTTGTTTCTAAATATCAGGAAATCTGCTAGCTGGATTACGGTTGAAGAAGGGAAAAAGTAGAAGAGATGAGTTTCAAATGTTTTAAAGGTTTAATTTCACTTATGCTATTATTGATCATGAAAGAAAATATTAAAATAAGTAAGTTAGTTGGAGTAAGAGTAATTAAATAAAGGTATATATGGAATATATTTCAATTTATATTAGTATTAAATGAAAAAAAAACTATTTACAATGTATTTTTTTAGTCTGTGTAATTTTTTCAAAATGTTCCTTATAAAAAGGACAGGAATGAGTATTATATTTAGATTTGACAATTTACGTTACCTATTTGATTTTTAAAGTAAAATAACTTTTGTTGACTTCTTTCCTATTTGATTTTTAAAGTAAAATAACTTTTGTTGACTTCTTTCCTATCATGCAGGGGCGTCCTTGATAAATGTTGTGTTTGTTATACTTATCGTGATTATTTGTAAATGTAAGAGGTATCTTATTTTAGTACAGTTGTGGCTCTTTAGAAAGAAAAAAAATCCACAAAAAAATCCACCGACCATGATGTGGAGGATTTCATACAAAGATATAATTTGTCAGTTTCAATTAAGTAATATAGATATGCAGAAGTCAAAAGAATGACAAATTCATTCGGAGATAAATTAGGTCAAGGAGGATATGATGTTGTGTACAAAGTAAGCTTACCTGATAGTCGTCAAGTGGCGGTGAAAATTATAAATGAGTCAAAGGGAAATGGAGAAGAATTTATAAATGAAGTTGCTAGCATTAGTAGAACATCACATGTGAACATCGTTGTGTTAATGCTTTTGTTTCTTTTTAGTTTCTTGTGGGATAAGAATACAAACACTATTTCTTTCTAGTTTGGATTACAATAGAATTACAAGTTATATAGAGTTTCTTTAAAAGAAAAGTCCAACTTACTAATAACGATATGTAGTTTGGTTAACTAAGTAGTTTCTAGTAGCTCATCTGATGTAATAAAGTACATGCAATGTCAAATTCTTGATATAATAGATACATTATAAAAGTGATTCATATTAAGTCATGCCAAATTGTTCTTTTTAATAGTTATTTTGGGAAAATTTAATAGTTTTGAGTAGCGATTTTAATTTTAATGTCGTTTTTTTAATGGTTATAGGCTACGCTTTTAATGTGGTCTTTTTAATTATAATTATATAAAACATTATTAATATGTTCTTTTAATAATCATAAGCAACAAATTAATCTATTCTTTTTGATAGTTAAAAGCAACAATATTAATCTGTTTTTTGATAGTTATAGGCAACCTTTTTAATTGTTGCTTTTCCCTATGTGCAATAAAAGATAAGGCAAAAGATAAGGCAACGTGACTACGGTTTGGCAAGTGAACCAGTCAGTCGTCGAGTAATAATTCACACTCTAGGTGTCTAGAATGAGTTCGTATCCACAGGAATCGTGCCAAGTACGACTAGTTTTATTTAAGTTCGATAGATTGCATTCGCTTTGGTTTGTTGAAAAAGGTTTTAGTTGAAAATAGCGTAATGCTTTGCAGAAAAATAAAGATAGTTGATACAGAAGCGCGAGGAAGATTAATCGGATCGATTCCCTCCCCTAATCCTGCTTGATATCTGACGCATATCTAGAATTATTTCAGTAACTTCCAATTGTTCGGTGATTAATTATCTTTATTGATAGCTATTAAACTACTCTAAATACTATAGATCACTATGGACTTCCGAATAACTAAAGCACCCATGGCTGCCTAATTCCATGTTGTCATGTACCCTAGCCATGCTTCGAGCCAATCTACAATAGTCATGATCGCACAATTAATCCTAGCCACTAACGTCCTAGTGTCGACTGTTCCAGTCTCTACAGGCTGTCGCGAGCAGTGTCTGGTGTTTCCGTCTTTACAGGCTGTCGCGAGAAATATCGGATGTTGTCGTCTCTCGGGGCTAGCCCTATCATTTATTGTTTGGGACTAAGTCCTAAAGACGTATTCTCTCTATCCGGCGAGACATTAAAAATACGGAATTAACGCGTAAATAAATAGAAAACAATTCATTCCAAAATCAGTGTTTATTGTGACTTTTATTGTACCAGATATATGTCCCAATCATTCATTGGGGAGTTCATCTCTCCTCCTACCCTAAGGTTTCTAAGCTATTAATTACATAATAAATACATTACAAGAATATAGAAATCATGCATACCAATTGCGTAGATGCCTTGCTGAGAAAGTTACCTTTCCCGTTGAAGGGGGAAAGTTCTTCCCGTAGAGAGATCCTTTTCCCTCCTTGCTCCTCCTCCTTAAGCACTAGTGAGTACTTTAGGTTTCTCAACTTCTGAATGAATAATTATGAAGGAGGAGAGCTCTATTTATAGTTTTTCTTAATAGGCTTCGCTCCCATCGTGGCCACGATGGTTCCATCATGCCACGATAGAGTCAGATTTGTTTAACAAATTGAGAAGATGCACTCTCTTTTCTTGGGCGCTAAGTTGTTCCCATCGTGGCACGATGGGAGTCACTGTGGCCACGATGGAGCGCATTTCTTGCAACTCTGATTTTTCCTCTCTTTTTGACATTTTCTTGTATTCTTGACTTCTTCTTCAAGTAGCTTGACCTCTTGAGATTTTTTGCTTGTTTCTGGTCTTCAAAGTCCTAGACTACTGTTAAATACATACTAAATTAATACTAAAAATACATAATAAATTCATGTCATCACAACGCCTGAGACTACAATAGTGAAAAAACCATTGTTAAAAGCAAAGACAACTGGGTTTTATTACATTAGACAACGGTTTTCGGCCGTTGTCATAAATAAAAAATGTTGTAGTGAGTGCGAAATTAAGAACCGTTCAACAATTACCATGATTTTAAGTAAGAGTTTTGATATGATTTGTTATGAAACTTGTAAACATAAAATAACGAGAATGCGATAAAGATGGTTAAAGTTCAGAGAGATTAAATTGCTGGGATTAAATTTCACTCATTCATTCATATCTATTTCTCTTGATGAGTTATATAAATTTTAGTTATCAATCAATATTATCACGTATCGTTCGTCGTACGTTTCTGTGTCCAGATAACAACGAGAATCCCGGTATACCTATTAACACTTGATGTCTCGAGTGATCAATCAATACAAGAGCTATATTGTATTGCTTAAACTCCGATGTCTCAGACAATTTAACCAACACAATAGTATTAAGTTTCGATACTAAAAGTGAATATCAATCCTCAATCTATGTCTAGAATTTAAGGTTTAACAAGTGATTATCCTATTTCTTTGATTCAAATATTATATGTCTATAACTATCCAAATCCTAAGATATAGAATGAAAATCAAGGATAACACTAATATTGATTAATACTCTAAAACATATATAAACATAATCAAGAGTTATACATACTCATAAATGAGCTAGCTACATCTAATCCAAACAATAAAAGATTTTGTTACCCATTGTCATGGAGATCTTACAAAGATTTGGAGAGAAGAAATGAATGAACATCAACACTTGATGTCTCAAAGTTGTCTGAATCCACATCTAAAATCCCTAGAACATCTTGCTCTGTCGTTTCTCTCTGTTCTCAACTTATAAAATGTAAGAATGTTCTGTTTTTCTGTTTCTGAAAACTATTTATACCAGACCAGACTTTAGCCGCTCGCTTAGCGAGCCGAGCTTTCTTCACCAGGGGGTTTGCTGACACGTATGTTGTTGACCGCCACTCTCACTGATATGGATCTAAGTGCTTCCATATGAGTTGTAGGATCTAACCAAGTGACAATATTAACACAAAGTAGCAAATGAAAATGAGAAACATAAATAAGAAAAGATGGAGTAGGAAAGAAATGGAAGAAATCGCCACACTCCACAAGGGAATGATAAGATCAAGGTAGAATCACCACAAGAGTAAGAGGCTCTTGATAAGATTCAAGTTTGGTTCAAAGAAGAACCCTAGAGAGCATTTCTCTAAACTCACATAAAAAGTGTTTTTCTTCAAAGTAAATAAAAGTCATACAAGTGAAAGGTATTTATAGTCTAGACAAAAAGACTAAGGTGCACACAACTAATGACATGGTGCCTAAATTAACAAGTGTTTAGGCACACACATAAACTAAACTTAATTCCTAATTAAAAGTATGATTATTACATTCCAAAATTAAAAGTAAGTCTTAAGATAATTCTATGACCAAAAGATTAGTATGATGTGGTCCAATCTTGTCATATGTCTTAAAGCTAAGAAATTTAATAATTTGTTGCTCCAATTGTGCCTTTAGCTTCCTAGCCTTGTCTCTAGTCAAAGGTCCTTCCACTCCTAGCTCTTGAAGCTCATTAGCCTTCATGTAGGGTTGGTCCTCATCACTCACTGCCTTTCCCATACCGAGGCTCGATCTCCCGCTGGTTCTCGCTACAGCTCGCCACAACTGTCTGAAGCTACTGACTTGTTCTCGCTGTCTCTCGCTGAGCGAGGGGATCTAGCTATGTCTCGTGGCAACTCGCTGGAAGGTCAGTCTGCTACTGACTTATTTTCGCCACCTCTCTCTTAGCGAGACATTAAAAACTGCAAATTCTTTCTCTTTTTGCTTGAAGTTGAATCGAAGTTCAAAATACCTACGAAAAATGGTTGGGATTTTAGAAAAGCTCAACAAAAATACATTAAAGCAAATATGTACATTAAAGTGGAGAAAATCTTAAAGATAGCTTACAAAACAAGTTAATAAGTGCTTTAAATCAATATGTAAATTAACTACTTTTTGGCACTTATCACGTTGCACTTTTTGGTTATTGTTATGAAAATAAAAGAGCACTGATATATGAATTCATGCTCAAAGGATCATTAGATAACTTCATTTGAAAAAGTGGGTTTCCTGATGTTAGTTGTAATTTGGATTGGAAAACAATGTACCAAATTGTAATCTGCTCGCGGCCTAGAATACTTGCATCAAGGATGTAGTTCAAGAATTTTACATTTTGATATCAAACCCCAAAACATTCTTTTGGATGAATATTTTTGTCCAAAAATCTATGATTTTGGATTGGCTAAAATATGTCAAAGAAAGGATAGTATTGTTTCCATGATGGGGACAAGAGGAACTATTGGATACATAGCATAGAAGTATTTAGCCGAACATATGGTGGAGTTTCTCACAAGTCTGATGTATACATTTATGGTATGTTAATCATAGAAATGATTGGGGGAAGAAAGAATTATGACACAGGAGGGTCAAGTACTTCTGAAATGTTCTTTCCAGATTGGATTTATAAGGATCTCGAGTTAAGTAATAACTTTGTAGATAGTTTATCAAATTCAGAGGAAGAAAATGACACGGTGAGAAAGATTACTATGGTTAGTCTATGGTGCATCCAAACAAATCCATCGGAAAGACCATCAATGAAATGCTACAGGGGCCACTTCAGTTAGTGTCATATCCTCCTAAACCTTTCTTATATTCTTCAGAAATGCCATCATTACAAATTTCATATGAGTCTTCCAACAATTTGTTAGAGACAAATTCAGTAACATAACTGAAGAATGATTCAAGAAACTAAAGAATGGTCATCGCAAACAAAAGTGAAAATGTGATTGTATATTTGTTGGGATTTGAGTACAACTTTACGTATCCTTTGGTTGAACTTATAAACCTATTGATATATTTTTAGTTGGTAAATTTCAAGATTCTAATTAATGACTTTGTAGATCATATTTAAATATTATATGCATTCATCATCAATTCATAATTTAATATGTCTATTGTTTCCGATTTGTATGCAACACCCCAAATTTTTCAAGATAAAATGATTCGGTCATATGAATGCCTCAAATAATAGTATCGAAATCAAGAAGACAGAGAAAATAACCTGATCTGATGAATTGAATTGGTTGCTGATGTTGAAATACTTGTATAGGAATTGGTCTGGATTTCAACTTCAATCCAACAGAGTAATAGGAAGTGAGAAATCCCTCATCACCTGTCAAAGGGGAAAAACAAATGAACACAATAGTCAAAAAGCTATCAGGTTCAAATTCAACCACTTCACCCAAGTAAATTCAAAGAAACAATTCGATAGAATCAGAAATTTATGCAAAAAAAATCGTTTTAGCTCTAGTGTAAGATGCAGTAGTTTTTATGGTAGCAATCAGTTAAATTAATGCATCTCATATTAGGGGTAGCGCGTGTAAATTGATTCACAATTGTAACATGATGATCAAACAACAGCGCAACATTTTAAGCCACATATCTTTCAGCTTCTTCTCTGAAATCTCCTTTGTTATCTCTGTCTCTTCCTCTATATTCACTTGATCTGTTTCACCTCCAGTCATCTTAACACACTGCACAGTATCTCTCTCTAAACTAGTGCTCTACCCTCTCACTACAAAGAAACCCACGCAGCCGCCTCAAAAGTTCCAAACTTTCTTCAAAATGTAGAACTTGTGGCTGGTGGTGTGACGAGGTTAACTTAGTCCTCCGCATCATCTCCTTGCTTTGGTGTTGGTATCCAGTCTCTGCGACGACGTCGGCGGCCATGGTGGCGCTGCTGAAGCTGTTTTCTTTTTCACCCTTTTGGATATGTTTCGCAGATCTGTTCTTTCCTGTTCGTAGTGGTCGACGTCTGAATCTTTCTCCGGCGTCGGCTGTTTTCTGTCTGTTGTTTCTGGTTGTGACTTGCCGGAAGATCCAGATCTGTTTTCGTTTTGGGCGTGTTTTAGGTGGGGTTTTGGCTGCGAATCTGCGCTGCTATTGGTGGGGTTGGAGATGGCGGAGTCGCCGGCTGGTTTTGACTCCGGTGGTGATATTGGTTCGGTTCCAAATCGGTGTTGCATTTGTCGGCCCTGGTATTGGTTTTTAGTTATTTTCTTGTGCTGCTCTGTTCTTGCGGTTGCCTTGCGTGAGGACGTCTCAGAGGTGGTGGTGGTAGTGTGCGACGTTCTCCTTGTAACCTTGGTGGTGGTGGTGGTGGTGCGTGGTGGCTGTCAGTGGTGGTGGTGTGCTCTGTTTAGGTGGTGGTGATGTGCTCTGTTTAGGTGGTGGTGGTGTGGTGGCAGCTGTGGTGGTGGTGGTGCGTTGTGATTAGGTGCTGTTGGTTTCGGTGGGGTTTGTTTGAAGGTGTTTGGCAGTGGTGGTGGTGGTGGTTGGCTGAGGTGGTGTTTGGCTGAGGCTTTTCTTGGTCTTGGTAGTTGTCCTGGCGCGCCCGAAAGGGCGAGGTATGTAGACACTCCGTGTTGACGGATGTTGTTGTTTTATCGTACCTCCGGGACGAATTGGTGACGGAGAGGTGTTGGATGGTTAATGCCGAGTGTGAGTGGATTCCCCCTGATACGAGAGTCTCTGACCATTTTCAAATCTGGTGAGATTTGCAGGACTCTTGGAGTCGCTGAGGGGTGTTCAAGTCTGTTGAGATTTGCAGGTCTTTGGTATCTAGTCGAACTCTACTGCATCAGGTGTTGACTGTCGATTCTCTGACTACCGGTGTCCATCAACCTTCGACTTTTGGGGCTACTTTCTGGATCTGATGGGCCGAGTAATTTTAATTCGAGTTCGGAAGTTAGTGTCTAGTGGTGTCTCCTAGGGTCGGATAGGGGTTTTCTCTGGTAGGTTTAGTGAATCATTATTGGTGTACGGGTGGATTGGGGCGTTTGATTAAGTGTTGGTAATTGTGTTATATCACGTTACCTTTCGTTGTATGTTCCACAACAATTCCTTACACTTCTTGTGGAGGAGTTGTTTTTTAATAAAATTTAGCCGATTAAAAAAAAAAAAAAAACAGCGCAACATTTTAAGCTTCTTTCATTTGGTAAAAGCAAAATAAATAAAAAATACTACTCCTCTGCTCAACATTTTTATTGAATGATATAAATACCTCTAAATTATAAAATAGTAGTTTAGAAGAAAATAAAAAGCATTTTCTCTCCATGATAGGCAAGAGATTTGTGTGAAAGTCTACAATTTTAGCTTCCGTTTGGCCTAGCTTATTTTTGAGCTTATGCAAACAGCTTATGTAATTTTTATGTATTATTATAAGTTTTTCAAGGTAGTTTATGATAAAATAGCTTATAAAAATTCAATTTTCACTAGTCTAAACTTATAAAATAGCATAAAACCTAATTTATATTGCATAAGCCATTTGCATAAACTCAAAAATAAGTTAGGCCAAACATATAGTCAGTGTTGCTCTGTAGCCACTGCCACACGCACATAGCAATTAGCAAGAACGAACTTCCTTATTTTTATTTCTTGATTTATCAATTGATTTGTAACTTTGAACTTTTCCCATCTTAAATTACAATTAAAATAAATAAAAGTCTATATATATTATTACAAATTATGTAAATTCATACCATAAAAGAAGTTCTTATTACAAATTATGAGAAAAATTAAATGCATAGTAAAATGGCCAAACATGAAGCAAAATGGTTAAACATGAGAAAATGTTGTTTAACATTTGCATTTGATATTTTTGGCTTTCTAACATCAGAGACTGTAAATCGTTTGAAAAGAGTTCAAAAGGTTGCATAGTAATGTTGTGTTGTCTAGCTCTATGAATGTATATTTTCAATAATTGAATTTTTCTATACAAAAAGGTTTAACTTGTTGTTCATCTACCTTTTATTCATATGTAATTATTTTTTATATTTAAAAAAAAAATGCCCAACACAATAATCATACGGGTTTTAGAATAATTTTCTAGTCACATAAGAAAATACCGTAAAAAACTGATCAAGTTTATAGATGTTAAAGTATTTTTAATTTTGTGCAAATTACTGAAGCATCGTGGTACGATGCCCTTCATCATTTTACGATGCATGTAAATTTCAAGCCTAAGAAACTTATAAATAAAGTTTTTCTCTACCACATTCAAACAATTCTTTAGAAGTCTGCAGAATAACAAAGTATAACAAATCTTCAAGCACTTTTAGAGAGCACCAAGGGAGAGCAAGGAGCTCTCAAAGGAAAGGCAATGTCCCACATTGGGAGTAGCCTAATTTACAAGGCAATGAGATTATCTTATTATGTAATTTTTTTTAACTCTTTTTGTTAAGATAATTATATTTATGAGTAGCTAAATTTCTTAGGTTAGGTCAAGCAGATGATGATTCCCTTTGGATTACTTGAAACATGTAATTGATTTGAAAAAGAATATATTACTTGCAGTTATATTTACTATTTTTTAATTTTACTTTCTACATCTAATTACAATTTATAAGTAGACATATTTGTGGATTGCTCATAGGAATTGGGTGTCTTCGTAACAAAGTTGTGAATCTGGAACGGGGGGTACTTAGTCTATTAAGCACTGGGAATTGAAGATAGAGTCAAAAACCAGAGGCTAAATATGATTATCGCTCACTAAATTAATACTTGGATGATTTGCAACTTTTGTTAGTGGTCAGTGTCTTCAATTGCATAGGGTGTTTTTAGTATACGAGAGCATATTTCACTAATTTGTTAATCCACCGTGATATTAAAAATAATTGTAAGAGATGAAAATAAGGCCATATTACCAAATAAGAGTAGGAGAAAGATTCGAAAATCACCTAACCAAACTTTCTTCCCTTGATCTCTCCAAGCTACCTCTTGTTCTATCTTTATTTTATTTGTCTTTATTTTATCGCATCTTATCCTTTCAAAAAAAGTGAATGCAATATTTTTTTTTTTAATTACTAAATTAAACTAGTTATCTTGACACGATTTCTGTGGAGATGAATTTTTTATATTATTGCGCGATGACAAACTAATACACTTGTCAGAGGTCAGTAAAGCTAATTGGTTTGAGTTTAGTTGAAAACTCGTATTTTCATGTTAAATTTGAATGGATCTAATCTGAGATAATGACCGAATTTATTTTGCTGTTTTAAAAAAAAAGAGTAAAACTAATTGGTTTGAGTTAATTTGAAAACTCGTATTTTCATGTTAAATCTAAATGGATCTAATCTGATAATGACCGAATTTATTTGAGTTAGGTTAACTAGAGATACTCTTTTTGTCTCAAAATAATAGTCTTTTTTTATTATTGCACACATGTCGATGCACAACTTTGACCATTGATATGTTTTGTTATGTAGTATTAAAAATTATGAAAATTTGATATGTTAATTAAGTAATCATGGAGACAAACATATATACTAATATTTATCTTTATATTTTAATATTAAAATATAGTCAAAATAAATTATATAAATAGTACATACAAAAAAATAATTACAATTATTTTGGAACGGAACGAGTAACTAATTTATAACGTGCTTCATATGCCAATAATTACAATTAATACAATAATACATTTTATTGTATCTTTCTCTATCCACCGTAATAACAAAATTAAAAAAAAAAATCACTACTTTCCAAAGTAGCTTTATATATGTTTTCCACCGAAACCCAAAGCGGCTTTCTAAAGTGGCTTTCTTTGTCTAGTTTTAAAATTTGATTTTATTCTAAATAAAATATTTAAAATCTGATTTATTTATTTATTGAGTATTTTTCTTTTAGCTGCAACTAACGTCGAACTAGATTAAACTGATGATAAAAATAAAATAAAATTTATTTATTGGGTCCTCGTAAGTAACCAATATTTCTAAGACGCTCTTTAAAATCCAATTCAAAGAAAATATTTTTCTACATATTCGATATTTTAATTTTCAAAGCATTAATTCAACATATTTTCATATTGGATTCAATTATGATCTATAATCAATTTTGGCTCCTCAAAAATAAAATCAAACAAGCACTTAATTTTATTCGTTACATTCATTGAACTCAATTCAACTTTTTGAACCAATTTCAGCATCATGATGATGAGTAATCCATTCTCAATATCCCATTCCCATTACTGTATGTTTCTCTTCTTTACCGTAACTTTAACTCTTCCTTTCTTCTTTTTAGATAGTAGTATAAAATTTACATTACTTACTCTGTTAATAACTACTATTAACTACGAATTACAACAAAATCATGAAGATATTAAGCCATGGATATGTTTTGTTATTCAACCTCTTACTAATATTTTCCATCACTGTTATTATTAATGGAGATGATGAGACATATTACATGTTCCAACTTATGAAAGCACTATCCCCAACACCCTTAGGATGGTCTAACAAAACTCACCACTGCAAATGGAAAGGAATCTCATGCAACTCAACTACTCAAGCTGTTACATCCATCATCCTCCCATCAAGTTCACTCACCGGAACACTCCCTACCAACATCCACATTCTCACTAATCTCA
The DNA here is from genome assembly GCA_030408175.1 of Trifolium repens. Lineage (NCBI taxonomy): Eukaryota > Viridiplantae > Streptophyta > Magnoliopsida > Fabales > Fabaceae > Trifolium > Trifolium repens. The sequence continues at coordinate 19,965,193 of CP125849.1, forward strand.
CTCATGTTGATCTCCACAACAACTCACTCAATGGTCCTTTGCCTGATTTTAGTGAGCTCGACTTACTCCAAACTATATCCCTTGGTCACAATAAATTCTCTTCCGTCCCAGACAATTGCTTTCAAAACATATTCAATCTGAGAACCATCAACCTTAGCAATAACTTGAATCTCAACAACTGGGACTTTCCTATGGATGATTTAAGTTACTCCGAGTACTTGGAGACCCTCGATCTCGAAGCTACGAATATGATAGGCAAATTAGATCCGCACACATTCTATGGGTTTGAAAATTTGCAAACTTTTTTTATTTCTCACAACAAATTACATGGAAATCCACTACAATCTCTCGAGCAATCTCCAATAAGGTATTTACGGGTTAACAACAACAGATTTTATGGTACAATATCCTTTATATCAAGCATGGGTAATTTGTCTCAAGCGTGGCTTCACCATAACATGTACTTCTCGGGTCGAATTCCAAACATGTCCAATTGTACTAATTTGTCTGATTTGCAACTTCAGTCAAATCGCTTAACTGGTTTGATCCCACCTTCATTACTCACTCTACCTAGCTTGAGCATCATCTCTCTGGGAGACAATATGCTTCAAGGACGGATACCTGTGTTTCAGAAGGGTGTTAAAGCTACTTTGGAACCAAATTTCTTTTGTCGAAGCGATGGTGGACCATGTGATTCCCAAATTATGACTTTGCTTGAAATTTTTGAAGCTTTTAACCCCATTCCTATTTTCACAATTAAAGGGAACGATGCTTGTACTGGAGGGCAATGGACCAATTATTCGATTCAGTTCCCACTCTCTCTCTTGATTAGTTGTGAAAGGATCATCCAAATTTATATACCCGAGCGAAGTAACTAAACCTAATTTTAAATATATGAAATCATCATCCAAACTTATATATTGGCAACAAAAAATATTCAAGTTTATATAATAACAAAAATAAACTAAATATTCAAGTAAATATTAGTATTAAATAAGAGAGACATAGATAAGCGATTTGGTACCTTAAATTACATAGAATGGAGTAAGCACTTACATTATTTAAAATGTAATTTTCAAAAAACGAGATCCCGTGATGAAAAAAAGTCAAAGCCGCCATATATGAATCATATTCTATAACCAAAGATTAATTCAACATTTCTCATGAGCAATATTCTCAGCAAGTATACATCCAACTCTTATTGAAATGAGATAAAATGAGGTATATATCAAAAATAAAAATCAAAGTGACACGTGACTATACAATAGCAACTCATATAATGAAAACTAAGATCTTATACGATTACACTATTAAAATAAAATATGAAGTCTATTACATTAAAATATAAACAAAACTACATTATAAATCAATAAAAAATCTCAAAATTTTAAACATATACTAATATTAAATATAATCATATTTTAAAATAGTGTTTATAATTTAACTATGTGATTATACTTATCACAATAATTATTTTTTATTTATTAAAATATTTTAATTATATAGTTTGATCGAACCCGTGCAACGCACGGGTTTATCTCTAGTTTTAGAGAATTTGACTGTATATGTCATCATATTTCAATTCTAGTTTATAATAATATATTTATATATGTAAAAAACTGATGTAGATTAATAAACTTAAACTACTGAAAAAGTTAATACATAAATAATAATAGTATTAAAACTATTATTCATGTTAACTTAAATAGGCCGGCTTAATAGACTAAAATGTTTTTTTAATGGCCTGCGGCCTGGGCTGTTTAACTAAATAGGCTAATAAAAACGTTTTGGCCTGCTCTATTTAATGAAATAGGCCGACCTGGCCTGAGCCTATGTAGGCTAGGCCTTAAGGCCTCGTAGGCTAGCCTGGCCTATTCCCACCTCTATTTGGAAGTCTATTTTGTTATTTGCGACGGTTTCAACCGACACTAAACTGCTTGTGACGGTTTGTATGGCAGTCACAAAATCGTCGCCATATGTTGCCGACGCCCAAATCTGTAGCTTTTCCATAACCGTCGCTAAGTAGTGTTGTGGCGGTTAAAAACCGCCGCTAAACCCTTCCAAAACCGCCTCAAAACACAGAATTTCTTGTAGTGGGATTTGTGTGAAAGTCTACAATTTTAGTGTTGCTCTGTAGCCACTACCACACGCACATAGCAAGAAAAAATTTCCTTATTTTTATTTCTTGATTTATCAATTGATTTGTAACTTTGTACTTTTCCCATCTTAAATTACAATTAAAATAAATAAAAGTATATATATATATATATATATATATATATATATATATATATATATATATATATATATATTATTACAACTTATGTAAATTCATACAATAAAAGGAGTTCTTATTACAAATTATGAGAAAAATTAATTGCATAGTAAAATGGTCAAACATGAAGCAAAATGGTTAAATATGAGAAGCGTTGTTTAACATTTGCATTTGATATTTTTGGCTTTCTAATATAAGAGACTGTAAATCGTTTGAAAAGAGTTCAAAAGGTTGCATAGTAATGTTGTGTCGTCTAGGTTTATGAATATAGTTTTTCAATGATTGAGTTTTTCTATACATAAATGTTTAACTTGTTGCATAGGGTGATTTTAGTATACAAGAGCACATTTCACTAATTTGTTAATTCACTGTGATATCTATTACTATATATAAAAAAGATATAAATTTTTGGGATGTCTTTTTTATTATTCCTATTTTACCCTTAAAAAATAACTTCCACATAAAAATAGATTTTCAGTTTTTTTTAATAAATAATATTTTTTTTCTTCTTAATAACTAAGCACAACTTCCACATAAAAGTAGGTTTTCAGTTTTTTTATAGTAAAAAAAAAATATTTTGTCTTCTTAATAACTAGCCACAACAAAAAGGATGTTACGTAGTTATCAATTAACTAAGTCCAATAAAAAAGGAGATTAAGTAGTTATTTATATTTGCACAATAGAGAATATCGATCACAAAAAAAAATATATCGATCACACAAATAGGCACGGTGGCGGCTAGTTAAAAATAATTGCAAGGGATGAAAATAACGCCATATTACAAATAAGAGTAGGGGAAAGATTTAAAAATCACCTAAAAAAACTTTCTTCCCTTGATCTCAAAACTACATGTTGTTCTATCTTTATTTTATTTGTCTTTATTTTATCGCATCTTATCCTTTCAAAAAAAAGTGAATGCAAATTTATTTTTTTTGTTAATTTCTAAATAAAACTAATTATCTTGGCACGATCTTTGTGAAGACGAATCTTTTATATTATTACACGATGACAAATTGGTACACTTGCCAGAGGTCAGTAAAAACTAATTGGTTTGAGTTTTGTTGAAAACTCGTATTTTTATGTTAAATTTGAATGGATACAATCTGATAATGACCAAATTTATTTGAGTTAGGTTAGCTAGAGATACTTTTTTCGTCTCAAAATAATTGTCTTTTTTTACTATTGCACACATGTCAATGTACAACTTTGATAATTAATATGTTTTGTTATGTTCTATTAAAAATTACAAAAACTTAATATTTTAAAAGTAATATCGAGACAAATATAATGACATACTATATACTAATATTTATCTTTATATTTTAATAATAAACTATAATCAAAATGATTATATAAATAGTACATACAATCAAATAGTTTCAATTATTTTTGGAACGGAACGAGTAACTAATTTATAATGTGCTTCAGATGTCAATAATTACAATTAATACAATAATACATTTTATTGTATCTTTCTCTATCCACCGATTCCACCGTATTAACAAAATTTAAAAAATCACTACTTTCCAAAGTAGCTTTATATATGTTTTCCACCAAAACCCAAAGCGGCTTTTTAAAGTTGCTTTCTTTGTCTAATATTTAAAATTTGATTTTATTCTAAAAAAATTATTTAAAATCTGATTTATATATTTATTAGATATTTTTCTTTTAGCTATAATTGACCCCGACTAGATTAAACTTATGGTAAAAATAAATAAAAAAATTATCTATTGGGTCCGGGTAAGTAACCATTATTTCTTAGACGCTCTTTAAAAATTAGGTAAATAGGTATTTAACCCCATACAAAGTAGGCGAATTTTGCTTTACCCCTTGCAATTTTATTTTTTTAAATTGCCCCTTTGGAAATTATTTTGTTCAACTAATTTAAAAGTGCTGTTTTTTAAATCCGTTATTCGGTTCAACAGATTTAAAAAGTACACACTTTGCACGGAGAATCTTAAACGAATTTTTTACATGAGGTAAAGCAAAACTCGTCTACTTTGCAGAAGTAAATACCTCCTTAAAAATTCAATTCAAAGAAAATATTTTTCTACATGGTTCGATATTTTAATTTTCAAAGCATTAATCCAACATATTTTCATATTGGATTCAATTATGATCTATAATCAATTTTGGCTCCTTAAAAATAAAATCAAACAAGCACTTAATTTTATTCGTTACATTCATTGAACTCAATTCAACTTTTTGAACCAATTTCAGCATCATGATGATGAGTAATCCATTCTCAATATCCCATTCCCATTACTGTATGTTTCTCTTCTTTACCGTAACTTTAACTCTTCCTTTCTTCTTTTTAGATAGTAGTATAAAATTTACATTACTTACTCTGTTAATAACTACTATTAACTACGAATTACAACAAAATCATGAAGATATTAAGCCATGGATATGTTTTGTTATTCAACCTCTTACTAATATTTTCCATCACTGTTATTATTAATGGAGATGATGAGACAGATTACATGTTCCAACTTATGAAAGCACTATCCCCAACACCCTTAGGATGGTCTAACAAAACTCACCACTGCAAATGGAAAGGAATCTCATGCAACTCAACTACTCAAGCTGTTACATCCATCATCCTCCCATCAAGTTCACTCACCGGAACACTCCCTACCAACATCCACATTCTCACTAATCTCACTCATGTTGATCTCCACAACAACTCACTCAATGGTCCTTTGCCTGATTTTAGTGACCTCGAGTTACTCCAAACTATATCCCTTGGTCACAATAAATTCTCTTCCGTCCCAGACAATTGCTTTCAAGACATACTCAATCTGAGAACCCTCAACCTTAGCAATAACTTGAATCTCAACAACTGGGAATTTCCTATGGATGATTTAAGTTACTCTGAGCATTTGGAGACCCTCGATCTCGAAGCTACGAATATGATAGGCAAATTAGATCCGGACACATTCTATGGGTTTGAAAATTTGCAAACTTTTTTTATTTCTCACAACAAATTACGTGGAAATCCACTACAATCTCTCGGGCAATCTCCAATAAGGTATTTACGGCTTAACAACAACAAATTTGATGGTACAATATCCTTTACTAGTATGCTGCCCGTGCGTTGCACGGGTCTGAGAGGCCAAGCATGGTTGTGATCAGGCATGGTTGTTTCCGTCGATAAAAGTTTATACAGATAGTGATGGAAAATAGACATGATAAGATTAGTTCAAACATGATAAGATTATTGGAGTCATAATAAAGCATTGAATACTAAAAGTTGATATCAAGCTTAAAACCTGATGCCTATAACATGAAGTAATATTCAGCTTGGTAGAAAGCCTTATGTGTCTCCGAGTTAGTGGGTGCAATTAAAGTGGTTCGGAGGCCTATGAAAGGAGATATCTTTAGATACAGCACATTATTGTTTGAATGTTCCGTGACACCAAATCTGAGAGTAATTCCATCGGATAACCTATGTGCTCTGCATATATTGCGCCATTGACCAGAAATATTGCAGGTTTTAGGCGAAGGTCCTTCAATTTCAAGAAGACAGTCCCAGGAATATCCTAGCCAGTCGACTATTGTGAGATTAGTATTTTTGTTGGGCAGGGCGAGCTTGCAAAATCCATCCCAATAGAGTTTCTGGATGTGAGTTTGGCAATATGAAGCAGTTAATATGCAGAAGTATATGTGGAATTATATATATTATGGGAGAAAGCACTCACCAGGATGTTTGATCCCACATCTGAAGGATTGAGAATTTTTTCAAGTGTATGGATAAACTTCGATGGAGATACATAGTAAGTTACTGGTCTGCCTTGGAAACATTGATTGTGTTGTTTAGGTAACAGTAGCTTCTGTGGGGGATCTGTTTTAGGATATGTTACCTCAGCTCCAGTTATTCTCCAAACTTTTATCTTGAAAAGAGCAGGATTCATGTATAGAAGAGTGATCCAAGCCCCTGGGTTAAGGCGGTAGAAGTGCCTTAAACGGGTCCAGCCGTCAGCGAAGTATATCTTTGAATTCCTTTTTTCAATAGAGATTTCAATTTGATTTTTGTTTGGGTCCTCTAGTATGACATGATTGTTTAGGTATGCGCCAATATCCCTTGCCAAACATGCTGGTAACTTTGCTCTGGGCTATAAGGTATTTGAGCTGATTAGTCGTAGGCACATATTTGAAAATGTCAATTGTGTAAAAGTACTGTCAAGGTTGCTTGTGACTTACATTCATTGGATCAAATTCGACAAAGCAGGTTTTTGTCATGATGGAGTAAGATTGGACAGTGGGATGTATTTCTATATCAATGAAATAAATAAACAACAAATTATGAGTTTTAGGAAAATTGCAAATCAAGAGAAATTTGCAAAGCAATATCTCACAGATCAAGTTAGATGCATTTTATATTTGGAGATAAATAAACAACAAATAATGAGTATTAGGAAAATTGCAAATAAAGAGCTCAAAGATAAAGCTGCATGCATTTTATATTTGGAGTTTTGCAACCAGAGTTATAGGAAATTTGCAAAGTAAAGTATGTCAAAGTTCAAGTTGCATGCATTTTGTATTTGGAGATTTTACAAATATAGAAAATTAGCAAAGCAATAGAATGTTCTGAAGATATATGTAAGGAAAATGATGAAATGCATAGTTCAGGCAAAAGAGCAAGACACAGACCAAGTTACATGTATTTTATACTTGGAGTTTTGCAAACAAAGTTCAAGTAAATGCAACGAAAATTATGAAATGCATAGATCTGCCAAAGAAGCAAAAATTATTGAAAGATGAATGACTTGACCTGTTAAATTAGATAGAGTGTCCGTCTTGGCTGTGATATCGTAATCATCAGCAGCTTGAGCAACAAAATTCATTATGCCTCGAGCAGTAGACATCATGATAATCTGAAGAATATTGATGTGAACATTTACTAAATGGAATGGGAATAGTGCAAGAGGGTGGACAGTTGTTTTTCTATTCTCTTAACTGTGGTGATAATTTGCATGTATTTTTATTGGTCTATGAGGGAGGCCATTAAATGATAGTTATTTGTTGGCATAGTAAGTGTTAGTCTATTAAAGAAGAGTAACTGTGTAATGGATGCATGATTATAATTTAGCATTGAAGTACGAAGTGCAATGTCATCAAATAAAATTATACAGGGAATATAAGTAAATAACTGATAAAGTTTTTTTGTTGGAATAAATAAAATAATATACATCGAGTTAAATGTTGAGTACAATATAAATTACACAAGATTGCGAAATACTTCTTTATAAACTACATTGTCTGTTTCATCCGTATTTTTGTCATCACTATCCGTAATCAATATCCGTAAACCTTCCTTCGAGGTAACTCTGGATAGTGCAACATATAGTTGCCCATGGGAGAAGACAGATTGAGGAAGATATAGTCCGACATGTGCAAGAGACTGGCCCTGACTTTTGTTTATTGTCATAGCATAAGAGACACTAAGTGGAAATTGTCGGCGTTGAAATTTAAATGGCAATCTTTTGTCTGAAGGAACTAACGACAATCTAGGAATAAAGACTTTATCACCAATATTACTGCCAGATATTATCCTTGCTTCAACCACATATGTTCCCAGCCTTGTAATTATCAACCTTGTACCGTTGCACAATCCGGAAGTCTGAATCATGTTTCTCATCAACATTACTGGGGAACCGATTTTCAATCGTAATCTGTGGTTGGGAAGTCCAGATGAAACAATAGTGTTTAGAAATTCAGGCGTGTGCACATCATCTGGACTGTCAATGACTTTATCAGAATTGCATGGAGAGTCATAGCTAAGGTAGGTTTTCTCTTCACCTGGGATACGGTCCATAATGTATTCATTAACTGAATCGACAATTGCATTCTTAGGTGCCAAGATTGCGCGACTGCAGAAGAACGAATGATCGTGCATATTATGCAGCAAATTTGGGTAGGTGGTTTTGACTATATCTGCCATTGGATCACCAGTAGATGGAATTAATAAATCATGGGGCATTTGCACTTTGATATAATCATCATCTGCATCTCCGATGCTCCCTTCTCCGATGCCCAAAATCCATTCAGAAAAACGATGTCTTTCCTCTAATTCAGCACCTGTGTGTCCAGATAGCAACCTCATATTAGTTGTTAATGTAAGTATTTGACATTGACTCCACAAAGGAGAAGAATTAATAGTTGCTTTCACAATTTCATGCCTTGTTCCTTTAGGTATAACAGGAAGTATTTGCCGAAAATCACCACCGAGAACAACAACTTTTCCGCCAAACGGATTACTTTTATCTTTCATGATATCTTTGAAAGTACGATCAACAGCCTCGAAGCAGTGCCTGTGCATCATTGGGGCCTCATCCCATATAATGAGTTTTGCACGCCTTATTAGCTCTGCTGATGGGTCTTTAGGGCCTATCTCACAGGTTGAATATTCATCAATATTGATAGGAATGGAGAAACGTGAATGAGCGGTTCTTCCGCCAGGGATTAGCAAAGCAGCAATGCCACTTGACGCAACCGTGAGAACAATCTCTCCTTTTGACCGTAATGCAGCGGACAATGCCCTCCAAATATATGTTTTTCCAGTGCCTCCATAGCCATATAAAAAGAAGAAACCTGGGTTGCCGTTGTTAACTCTTGCCATAATTGTGTCATAGATATTTTTTTGCTCAAGAGTCATAGAGGACATCAATGTATCGTGTTCTCTCGACAACGACAACCTATCGTAATTTAGTTCATCATAAATCATTCTATTTCCCACATCACGCAATAAACCAACTTCTGCTTGAGGCATGCCAGCATAATCCTTCAAGCTTCTGCCACCACATTGCAACACTGTCTCGATTTCAGCCAAAGCATAGTTTTGAAGCTGCTCAGGAGTTAAGACCAGATCTGCAAAAATTGAGACTGTAAACAACTACTACTCTAATCAAAACGGAATGAAAAATAGGCGAAAAACTAATTTACCGGGTACACAGTGTATGCGTCGTTGCTTTCGCTGAATATCATCACTTAATTCCTCCCAGGTATTGCTCCAGACGGTCCCTGGTTGATGTAATTGATCAGAGAGTAGGAGAGCTGCAAATAAATTACGAAGATAGAATCCACTCCCCCAAAAACTGGCCTCTTTAATTGCTTGGATAAACTCCCGGTCATCATCCATCAAGCCTAATGCAAAGCAAACATCCTTGTAATTGCTGTATTTAGTTCCATTAACAGTCATGAGATCATTGAAAGACGTTGCACCTCGGGCATATCCAAGCAAGGTCCTGAGATAAAACTTTGGACCAGAGCCAGGATGAACATAGTGGAGTCTTCCAATGGAGAACCCTTTCTTCCGTGGTTGCCATTCCCGCGTATCCTTTCTCCACACGAATTTTGTAGGAAATTCAGCATATGTGAGATTTCGTGCATATGGATACTTTTTGTTTGCTTCCATCCAAGCTAAGAACTTTGTCCGTTGAGCATATGGCTTAGACACAATGTCTTCTATAGAAGCATCATCAGCGAAAATGATGGACTGTTCGTTTTCAATATGAAAATCCAATCTTTCAACTGAAGGATCTCGATAGTTGACATCAAAGACAAAGATCCTCCAAACAGCTTCACATGCAGATAAATATCTACAATCATAATACATTTTTATCTCATCCAAAAGCTGAGGACCATCCTTATTGTTGGAATTATGATAAAATCCAGCAGTCACTCGGTCATGCCCTTTGTTGACATATTTAAACAAATACTTGATGGACCGCGATTGATTGCACCATTCCACATTGATATGAGCATTATACTTTAACAACAGATATTTGTTGTATGGAACAACAAACCTATTGTCAGCAAATGCTTTTCCTTTTTTAATACACACCCCATTATCCCTTCTTCTATACACCGGATAACCATCATGATCAATAACTGTAGTATTAACAAACTTTTTAGGATAAAACTTGGCACATCTTCCTTTTTGCATACATGGAGAATTTGTGCCTGGAATACTGCAGGGACCATGTATCATGAGAGATGTTACAATTTCAAATAGCTCAGGCTCCCTGTCTTTATTTGGGATCTCCGCAGATATTATGTTATCAATTTCAAATAACATGGAACCAACAAAATGTTAATAAGAATCGATGCATACTAAAAAGCTAAAATTTTTAAACACAACACAACCTCGGTGGATTCGATGAGATCTTCGATGGTCATTCTTCGAGTCTGTAATAAATCATCAGCAATGCTTAGCATAGGTGGTCCAGAGACTTGACTAAGAACCTGGGTTAACTCCACATTCGCAGCATTCATCCTACATGTAAGCAAAGTATCTAGGTAAAAATGGAACCATTGGCAATATATGTCCAAATTTATGAAATCATTTTACTACCTTTCTACATAATCAGTTACTTCAGGGATATCAGCATTGAAAAACAACTTGGTTCCATAAAAAGCGTTTGAAATTCCCATAACCCCTGAATCAATTACAGTCAGCTAATCAAATTAGATTCAAGTAAAAATACAAATCAGGAAATCCAGAAATACATGTACATGGCTACCTAGGTATTTTTTTAGCTTGCACATTTGGATTATAACTACCACTGGTAGAGATGGATCATGGGTGTCCAAGAATCGCTGCATCAACAAAGCATAATCATCCCATAGAGTACAATGTACTCTATTGCCTCTAAAACAGCCACAATTTTAACACATTAAGAAGAAGTGCATGAAAATTTTGCAACAGAAGGATATAAAATAATGCAAAGAAGATATTCTTACTCTAAATCCTCGAGGGTTGCATCAATAATCTTACTTATCTTTCCATTTTTCTCAGTTTCCTTCATGTCATTCTTCTCAACAACATGTCCAATAACATCTACAATAGATAAATGACATTCAGTCAACTACATAAGGCAATAAAAAGAAGAGCATTAGTCATTATTACAAATGAATGAGATACCAATATTACCAAGCAGTTGATCCTCAGTTGTTTTGGACAGAATTTCTTGGAATGACATAAAATCAAAATGATTATGTGGCATACCAGTCCCAGTTATCTTGTAAACTGCAGTCCTACGCATAAAATTAAGCTTGTGCTTGTGAAGAGTGCTTCTGAAAGCAACATCATTTTTTGCAACCATAAACCTTTCAAAGACATAAACACACCCTTCCCTAATCCGATCCTTAAATAGTGGAATCAGATCTTTGCGCACAGTTGCATGGATTTTCCCACACTACAGAAATCAGTTATTTACACAAAAAATTTGCTCAATATTATTAAAGTTTTGAACAATCTATGCATAAAACAAAACACTTGAAAACATAACTTACATCCTGATCAAGTAAAATCATGTGGATTGCTCCCTCCTCAGTAGGATTATTACGATCCGGAGTAGTCCAAAGGTTTATAACACGAACCTGTATCTCAAAATCAATCTTCCCAGCAGTGATATCAGCAACCTTAGTTTTTTGAAGGTACAATTCTACACACAAAAGGAAAGAACAAATGTTAGATCAGAAAAAAGTCACTCAGCTAGTGTTGAAAACAACAAATGGACATGGACTGGAACCTGAATTTGCCATTGCAGAATAAAATAGATATAGATATGTTAGGAAAAGATGGTAATTGATAGGTGAGAAGATGACATGCATTTATAAGAGTATACATACATACATGGAAGTGGAAGTGCTACACTGTAGAGAAGGTTGCATGTGTAACAACTGGCAGTAAACTAACATGTTAGAAATTACTGCACAGTATGAGAATAAACCCAAGAATGCAAGTAGAATGTATGTACACAAAGATGAGGCTATAGTGTTGCATGTGTAACATATGTCAAGAACCTGCAAATTAACTGCCACAAGTAATATCAATAATTAGTGTGGAAGAATCATTTAATCAAAGTAACCCCCAAATGCTAATTTAAGTTGGGATCACTGAGAAAACATACCATGAGGATAACGTTCATTGGTTGCATGTCTTCCATTCCTACTGCACCAAACCAACATTAACTACTGCTTGAGATACTATTAGACAACCACCAACCAACAGAGTGGCGCTAAAGCAAAATGAGCATTCATTACTTGCTAACCTACCAAATTCGAGCCAAATTTCAACCAAAACACGTATTCAACAATTGCTATTTATAGTGACCCTAAATTGGCCTCAGATATCCATTTTCAACACAGGAACATCTAGTTTAGGGAAAAAATGCTCTCACCACACATCAAACTGATAAGGAAGATCAAAAGGATGCTCAATGAAGGTCCTGAATACTGCCTAGAAGAAGTTGCTAAATTTACAAACCTTGTCAACAAACTTAATATCTATTTATTTAGCCTGTCACCCGAACAATTAAACTTCATGCTTTGCGTCAATAAACTGAAAAAAGAAATGCTGGCGGATGCTCCTCTATTTCTGTTTGTCCATATAGCTCAGCAGCAAAACCAGAGAGCAATATCAATGCTATTTGATGAAATTTGGTTTTTGAAACAGGATATGCGCATGTATGAAGGGAGTCTGGCTGCATTTTTCCATGAAGAGGATACTATTGGGCATCAATTGTTGGATCCCGAGCATGACACATTGAAGCTGAAGGTGAGAATATCAGAGATAAAGGATAATATCCAAGAAGATATCATCAAACTCCTGATCAAAAGAAAAACCCTTATGGATCGTGAAGCGGAAATGAGAGAGCTTGGTAAGGACTTATCAACAATAATAGACAAACAAAACATCGCGAGCTCTTTTATGGAAGCTATACGCAATCTATGGACTGCTGCCACTGATGCTGGCAATCTTCTCTAGTGTGTGACTAAGACAACCCTTTATATTTCACAGTCATGTGGTGTTCTTTAGATTTTTTTGAATGCAATTGTAGCTTGAATTAGGTCAATATAGCACCATGCTTCAGCTGGTTATTTTATTTTAATGTCTAGATCTATGTTGCTGTATCTCTTATGTTCTATATATATATAAATTAATATCAAGCTATGCTGTTTGAAACATGTAATCCAATAAATTCTATTTGAAAAATATTGATAGCAAGGTTAGCATGATTTTCTTGTAGACAGGAGAAATACACAGCAAATGAAAATGGAGATGGTTGACTATAGCAAATGATCTAGGATAAGATCATTATAACTTCCACTGCATTGTCAAGAGCTTGCATTACCATATTTGCATGAACAGTCCAATTATAATGTAATGTAAAGAAATAAAACACAATACATACACAGATCCACATTATGATTGTGGACTAACCCCAACCACACCATTACAATCTAAGACATGTAGAGTACAATAGCATAACACAAAGTTAAACATTACAAATAGTAGTGCAAACAGACCACACGAAAAGCAAGGAAACCTGAACATACTTGATCAAAAGCAGCAATCTAAAACCCTCATTTAAGTTAGATAGACTAACTACTAATAAGTTACAAATACAGAGAGCAACACAACTCCATCCAAAGCAATAACCTAAGGGTCTAATATTAGGTTGATAGTGTGACTTTGATCAGCTGGGTTAGCACCAACTCTTATTGTTTGCCCAACTATTAGCCTTCTTGCTGCCACTAATCTACTCCACTGCCCTCCAATCTTGAAATGCTTAAATGGAAAAGTCACATAGACCAAAGCACAATCCCATAAATTGCCACAGTCATCAACTAACTTTATGGAAGTTACATTCTCTTCAAAAATGACTTCACCAAACTCATCATAGGGAAGCATCTGTAAATAGATAAAAAATATGCATAAGTTACAAAACAAAAAAATCAATCAGTGGCATTAAATTAGCAGGAAGAGCGCACCAAGAATCCGGTTGAGATATCATAAAAAGTCAAACTCTTCTCAATGGCTAGATCGAAAGCATCATCATCATGGGAATATGTATGAGACTCCAAAGATGGTGGCAAGTTGTTCACAAAGTAAGAAGGTACATTGGTTAAGTCTATAACAAATTTCATTGGAGGCAGAAATATAGGTGGATGCATGATTTTCTGAAACCTGTCATGCACACTAAGGAAAAACTTCCCAGATCCCATGTAAAGGAGTGTCAACCAAGCTCCAAAACGAATATCGTAAAAATCACGTAAAGCTGCCCATCCCCTAGTCAAATAGATACTGTCATTAACCTTTTCAACCAAACATTCAAACTGATTTTCCCTTGAGTCCATCAAATTAGCAATTCGACAGATTTCGCTTCCAAAATCATCGGTGAAAAGTTTCGGCATAACCACAGCACCCTGCAAATAAGTAAAAAGAGTATTAGACTGTCCTAAGGATGCATGCAGCACTGACTTAAAACCAATCAGGATATGTAAATAGGACTCACTATGGTAACATTATACTCAACAAAATAACTACGGTACTTAATCCTCATCTCATTTAGCATTCTTTCTTGGTTAGTAATGGGGGATGAGACCAGAGGAGCTGCAATACAAAATAAGGTCAGTTAGGCATTGCATGCAACTGGATGCTAAACAAATCCAACAAAGAGGTGAATACCTCTCAAACTCTCTATAGCAAGCAAAGTCTCTATGTCATTGCAAGCCATACTGCAATATCTGTAGTTGATAATACTTAGGAGCAATTGATTTAAGAATAAGCTATATATATATATATATACATCTACATGCCTAAAAATTGAGGTTAAGTGCATTCATTATACATCACATACTCTCGTAAACCTGCAGCTTTGGATGTGTGTTTAAAAAGCCATAAATACAATGACAAAGAATTGGGAATCCATTTTTTTTTAATTATTTTATTTGCTTGAAAAAGTGAACTTCATTTAGATACTCAAAGTCATTAGTTAAATTGACTGTAAAGAAAATCCAGGATTACTGGAAGGATAAAAAGCATTAAATCACACTGCATTCAAATCACATAATTAGTGTTTACTGGGCAGATACTGATATTTCTTTTGCTCCAAGTAACAGACCCAGCCTAATCAAGTAATATGATCTAAACCAACCTACTTAGATAAAACACAATAATTAAAGTGCACAAATAGCAAAAGCTTATTAGATAGAGATAAGCGTGTGGATTAAATGTCTGGCACAAACTCCTTATCAATTAAGCATGTGTACAATAGTTGTTATGCAAAATGTTAGTTATCCTTGAGGCTGTGTCATCCATCACCAACTTTCTTACAACATGTACCTCAAACTTTCCTCATTGGTTTATTAAGCGGCCATTTAATTGTAAAAAAGCCTACATAACAAAGAAGAATAGATAGCAGAGTATTAAATGCAAGAAGATTTGGAAGCAGTGTGGACAGCTTGCTTTAGATTTATGCAAGAGGATGGTCGACAACAGTATATATTTTAATAATTACATTTGTTGATCTGTTTAAATATTAGCAAGTAAGTGGATTTTTATATAGAGTACTCATGTTATGTGTGTAGTTAAGATGCGTGTGTCAAGTTAAACCTCCACCTATGTGAATGATTACATGATATTATGAATCAGCGATTAGTGCAAAGTTGGGAGATGCAGATATTTAATATGAGTTGTTAGAAGCTTTAAATACATGAATTAGCTGGACCAATGCATGCATTTCAAAGCCATGTGTGGCAACAAATGGTACAAATTGATTCTGTCTGCTATATATCAGAGAATAGAACAGAACAATCAATGCAAAAACCAATAGGAAGCCAAAAGAATCACTGTTTAACAATTACAACTGCCTCTTATTGGTTTATAAAACGGTCCCTTAATAGTATCCAACACCAACAATGCAAAGATCAGAGAATATCAGGTTCTTAAATGAAAGAAGATACGGATGCAGTATCAAATCAGACAATCTCACAGTTATACATCGTGTAAACTTCCATTACTACACTTATTATCTGAATGGATTTTGGTTGGTGCACTAAGAGGCAATTCCAGGCACACAAGTGAACACATTGCCACATCACAATGATGAAAGCAATTTAAGTAAATAAGGGGAACTCTCTAAACTTCCATAAATCATCTATTAACTGTATTATAATCATTCACACCATTGATAAAAAAATAATCATTCACACCAAAAGTCTCTAAGCCCTATTTTTTTTTTTAAATAGAAAATTTAGAGGCTCATTAGAGTCAAAGTAGGCATGCAACTCCAAAGTAGCACATTAAATGAAAGTAGATTTGGAAGTAGCATAAACAGTACACAAAAACCATTTATACATATTTATTGTGGAAGTATCAACACTCTTAATGAGTAAAGATTTGCAAGCAGATTAAACAGTACACAAAACATACTCCATTAATAAAATTCTGAATTGAATGTTGCTTGTTGGTTGCAAACTATGTGCGCATGGCATAATTGCCTCTCTTGCAAGGCAGGGATAAATATAAAGTCTGGGTTTAAAAATTAACTAATTACACATAGTGTTACCACTCTAAAGCACATGGAATCAATGGAAAACAAATCTTAACCATATTTTGAAAGAAGATGATAAAAAGAAGGAAAAATATAGCAATCACAAAACATATGACAACAAACTAATTGATAATATTTTAGTGAACCATAGAAGATGGCCAAAGATGGCAAACACAAATGGTTAGATAGTAAACTTGTTGGACACGTCACTGTGTTTTCTGTGAGCAAGGAAATTATGGAAATACTATTCCAATATGAGAACAATGTAACCAAACACATTTTAAATGGGATTAGAATTGCATGTAATCGCTGATAAATTACAATAGAGTTATACTTATAACAACACAATAGGTCATATCTAGTAGGTCACAAAACAAATAAATAAAAGCACAAAGGATAGTGAAATTCCAACAGACATAACTCCATAAACCCCTAGCATATCATGCTAAAACTGTTTCTTAACAAAGAGCTCCAAACAATGCCCAACCATGGGTGATCCAAACATTAAATGAGTCCCCCCTCCATAAC
Source organism: Trifolium repens (assembly GCA_030408175.1). NCBI lineage: Eukaryota > Viridiplantae > Streptophyta > Magnoliopsida > Fabales > Fabaceae > Trifolium > Trifolium repens. The sequence goes on from CP125849.1 coordinate 19,982,341, forward strand.
CCCTTGCTCTGAGCATCTCCATCCACTTGCCACCAATCTTAACATAATTGTAAGTATCAGAAAAATGTTGAACAGAACAGTTCCACTCCAAGCCTTTCTCATCCACCAACTTAACAAATTCTGCATCTCTTGAGAGAACCTTGCTGGCAAAACTACCATAGTTAAGAGTCTGGCAACACAATAAAAACACACAAATCAGTCAAAATTAAATGAAATTCATATTCCAATCAAACACATGATAGGGCTCAAAGGCAGTATACCAAGAAACCAGATGTTACATCAGTTTCAGTCAAGATCACAATGAAATTGTGTATGAAATTCTCACTATCATGATAATAGGGCATAGGGGAGGTACCAGCCCAGCCAGGGTTTGCATCAGGTCCAAAGACAGTTCGACAAAGATTTAAACATAGAGGAGGATAGATGTGTTTTACAATGCAGTCCCTATAGTATCTATCCTTCAAAATGAGGACAAATAATTTTGGCCTCACATAGGTGATAGAGGCCCAGCCTCCTTTACCCTCAGAATCCACATAGTTGTTACGAATCTCAGACCATCCATGGGTAAAATAAAGTCCACCATCACGCTTCTCAACAATAACCTCAAACTGGTTGCCATACCGATCGACAATTTTATTGTACCTATACATTTCGAATCCAAATTCCTCCACAAACATTGAGGGTATCTTGCCAGCAACCTACTTTCAAACACATAAACCAACAATGAATGAATGATTTAATATACGATTCAAATCAGAAAAAGGATATCCACATTACCTCGCAGCCAGAGTATTCGATATAAAATGTCCTATACTTAACTCTAACCATGTCCAGATAATTTGGAAGTTGATGAGCTATACTCCAATCAAGAGGTTCTGCAAGGCAAAACCCAAAAAAAATCAACTAACTATTAAAAGCCAAAAAGAAAAAAAAAAAACAAAAAGACCATGATCAAATGGACAGATTCATGATATAGATTAAAATATATAGCAAAAATACATTCAACAAAAGAGTGAAACTTCAGATTTCAAACATGCCAACAGCAAAAGTGCAATAATCCATATTAAATCTATGTCATATGATACATCCCTTCCACCACTCAACACATATTGCTCTACAAAATCTACATATCTACTTATTATTTCATAAAGAAATATCCCTATCATGCAACAGGATTCACAGTGGAACACAAATCATAAAACTTTGATGAAACTAATGTAGACAAACCTTTTAGGATATCATAAATCTGACAGGCAACCATGGAAGCATGTGGCTCATCAAAAATGGATTTCCCATATACTGATAGCGTGTCAGGATCCATATATAAAATTAAGTGATAAGGGAGTAAGATAAGGTGGGATAAGAATGATGGTAGAATTGCTATAGAACTATGCAACTGACATAAACTCAGAGAAGAAAATCAGTAGACAACAAATGAAAGATTTAAGTAGCTTTGTGACCCCATATACCATTTAAAGAGAGAAGATAGAAGAGAGATGAAATAGACATCAATGAACCAAGATTTTGTTAAACATATACACTGGATAACTTGGGCATTTATTAACTGTTCATTCATTAAATACTCATACTGCATGCAATAGGTGCTCGTTAACTATTCATTCATTAATGATAGCTGATAGTTGCTAATAATTTTAAGTTGCTAGGAATGTGCAAGTGTTAGTTGATGAAAACATTAAACTCAAAAAACAACTGATCTCTCTCTAACCAACAATAGATACATCAAAACTCAAGTTTCTGGAAAATAATATTGATAGTTGTTAATATTTTTAAGCTGATCATAATGTGCAAGCGTTACTTGATGAAAACATTAATCTCAAAAAACATCTAATCTCTCTCTAACCAACAATAGATACATCAAAACACTAGTACTTGGAAAATAAAAAAAACAACAAAATATTCCATTATCACTAAAGTTGTTTTCAAGGATCACTGATACATAAAGAGTCCAAGCCAACAAATAGGCCAACCAAACACAGATGCTAATCATTAATATCACCCACATTCAAATAGTCCTCAACCCGAACCCGCGGATATATCGAAACATACATGACATTGCTAGCAGAAAAATGTGCAACACTAAATTTAACCCTGTCACCCTCCACCAAACCATGATTTACACACAGATCACGCCAACCACCAGATACATTGCACGCCAATTCACCACCAACATCAACACCAAACTTGACACCACACTTGTACTGCGCTCCACTGTTATCCACCAAAATCAAATCAGAAAACACAAAAGCAAAGGCAGAATCACCAAATCCTTGCCAAGGCAAAACCTGCCAACACAAATTTGGAAACAATAAGTGAAAATAGATCAAAAAACACCAACATGCAAATTTTTATCATGATAAAAATCAAAAAACAAATTCTCACCAAGACACCGGAGTGTATATCGTAAAGCGTTAAATCTTTTACATAAGAACGTATAAGTGATTTTTGGCGTGTGGAACCAGCTGCACAAAAATTCATAACAGATGAACCAATCCCACTGCGAGGATCACGCCTAGCCAAAAGATGCCTAAGAGGGGGGTCATAATAAGGATAACTAATCTCAAAACACCACCTACTCAAAACCCTCACAGTAAAAAGTACAGGACTAATGTAGCAAACACTAACCCAAGCACCAAACTTTATGTCATATGCATCCTTGAGGCTGTGCCATCCATCACCAAAATAGATCTCATTTACCTTTTTTACTACCTGTACCTCGAACTCATTGTGGTTAGGATCCCTCAAAATGACATATTCAGAAACATCCTTTCCAAACTCACGAACAAAACATGCAGGCAATCTCCCTACCAACTGTTTGAAAAAAACAAAACAAAAGCACCATTAGATAACCTAACATAAAATCACGAGAAGTCAAACATATATATAGGAAAAAATATTACATTTTCAACATCAAATTCCAAATAATATGTCTGTATGGCAGTAAGAAAATCATCAACAGGCTGGTGAACATGTGGTGGAACATGAGGTGGAACAGAGGGATCAACCATTCTTGGTTCACTGGCCTGACAACGATCATCAACTCCTTTGGTTGGTACTGGCAAACCAGCATCCAACAAAGAAGCAGAATTTTTGGATAAGCCTTGTTGAGCACGAGACATTGATTGATGAAACAAAGAACACTCAAAATGAAATGCACTATGGATTGGCTCAAGAGGGTTCTTATAGTGCATAACATGACAGTAAGTAGTTGCAGATAATAAATGCATGGATGAATTGGACCAATGCATGCACTACAAACCCTCATTTGCTAACACATGGAAATAGAAGAGTATAATCAATGCAAACACCAATAACACATAACCACTTCACACACGAGATCAGATTATGCTGCATTAATAAGACATTGCATATGCATAGCATCATACATTACATCAGCAAGTAGGGTTTCATATGGGTGCATTAGGGTTTCATGATCAACCTTTAGTAATATAGAAAGATATCAAGCATGGGTAATTTGTCTCAAGCGTGGCTTCACTATAACATGTACTTCTCGGGTCGAATTCCAAACATGTCCAATTGTACTAATTTGTCTGATTTGCAACTTCACTCAAATCGCTTAACTGGTTTGATCCCACCTTCGTTATTCACTCTACCAAGCTTGAGCATCATCTCTTTGGGAGACAATATCCTTCAAGGACCAAGACCAGTGTTTCAAAAGGGTGTTAAAGCAACTTTGGAACCAAATAAATTTTGTCGAAGCGATGGTGGACCATGTGCTCCCCAAATTATGATTTTGCTTGAAATTTTTGAAGCTTTTAGGTCTCCTGTTTTCTCTAATCAGCTGCCAGTCACTGGAAACGATGCTTGTGACCAAACTCCCATATTGTTCTATAGACCTACCGATGGGGTATTGGACGGTAATTTAACGATTGGGTGTCAAAGAGAGAAGATTGCTAGTTTTGAGATCTGGAATTTTGGTATGACAGGAACGATCTCTCCTGCATTTTCCAAATTAACAAGTTTAGTGAACTTGACTCTTGCTGACAATAATTTGAATGGTTCAATACCAGACAGTCTTAAAAATCTGCCTCAACTTCAGCTTCTTGATGTTTCTAATAATAATCTATCAGGAGTTATTCCCAAATTTTCACCGAAGGTTAAGTTGAATGTCAAAGGCAATGCTTTTCATGTCCCAAACCCTAGACCAGTAATTTGGATTGCAGGTATGATTCTATACTCATCATATATTTCAAATTGCCCTGTTTTGTTACCTTTGGCCATGTGCAAGCCTTGTTATCTATTCATTCTCATCTCAATTATATACAATAAAAAGTTATATTTTGTAATATAAAATATTAGTGAATTTAATTAATTCTATAATATTTTAAATTATATTATTCTAAAATACTCTCTAATTAATATATATTTTAATTTTTAGAATAACTGTTAATTCAAACTTTCTTACTTATCAAGTTATCATCAAACTTTCAGACAAAAATTTAAGGGTTTTTTTTTCGAATGAGCAATACATCTAAAACAATTACGCAGTGAAATAGATAAATAATATTGTATTTAGATTTGACAAATTAACTTATTTAATCTTCACAAATTACTTCATTTACTTTGGCTTATAACACTCTCACATGCAAACATGTAGGGGCATCAATCATTATTGTTGGATTTGTCATTCTTTCTGCGTTGATTATTTGTAAACGTACGAGGTATTATATTTTGGTAAAAAGGTGGGCCTTCAAGAAAACAAATAAATCTATTGATCAAAATGTGGAGGATTTCGTACAAAGTTATAACTTGTCGGTGCCAATTAAGCAATATAAATATTCAGAAGTTAAAAGAATGACAAACTTATTTCGGGACAAATTAGGTCAAGGAGGATACGGTGTTGTTTACAAAGCAAGTTTACCTGATGGCCGTCAAGTGGCAGTGAAAGTGATAAACGAGTCAAAGGGAAATGGAGAAGAATTCATAAATGAAGTAGCTAGTATTAGTAGGACATCACATGTGAACATCGTTTCACTTTTGGGGTTTTGTTTTGAAAACAAAAGAGCACTAATATATGAATTCATGTCCAATGGATCATTGGATAAGTTTATCCTTAAAAGAGGATTTCCTGATGCAATATGTAGCTTGGATTGGAACACAATGTACCAAATTGCAATCGGAATTGCTCGAGGTCTAGAATACTTGCATCAAGGATGTATTTCAAGAATTTTGCATCTTGATATAAAACCCCAAAACATTCTTTTGGATGAAAACTTTTGTCCAAAAATCTCCGATTTTGGACTAGCTAAAATATGCCAAAGGAATGATAGTGTTGTATCGATACTTGGCACAAGAGGAACAATAGGATACATAGCACCAGAAGTATTTAGCAGAACATACGGTGGAGTTTCTCACAAGTCTGACGTATACAGTTATGGTATGTTAATTCTAGAAATGATTGGAGGAAGAAAGAATTATGACACTAGAGGTTCATGTACTTCTGAAATGTACTTTCCAGACTGGATTTATAAGGATCTAGAACAAGGTAATAACCCTGACAATTGTATAGCAAATTCAGATGAAGAAAATGACATGGTGAGACAGATTACTATGGTGAGTCTATGGTGCATTCAAATGAATCCATCAGATAGACCATCAATGAATAAAGTATTAGAAATGCTACAAGGGCCACTTCAGTCAGTGTCATATCCTCCAAAGCCTTTCTTACATTCTCCTGAAGTGTCATCCTTACAAACTTCATATGTGTCTTCCAACAATTTGTTAAATACAAATTCAACAAAGACAACAATGACAATGTGACTGTACTGTAATTATAAATTATTGGTGTTTGAGTACAACTTTTTTGGGTATCTTTTTTGAGTGCAACTTTACAGATCCTTTGGTGGAGCTTCATAATTTGTTCATATATATATATATATATATATATATGAAGAGTGATCAAATTACACCAGTATAACGCTTAAGTAATATTAATAACGCTTCAACGAATACAAATTTTACAAAATTCATTGTTGGAATGAAAGTTTATATCATATCATTTGATCTTAATAAGATATCAAACAATTTTAGATTTTTGTAAAATATAATATGGTGGATTTGTATGATATAAATTTTATATCCAACAATAAATTTTGTAAAAAATGTATCCGTTAAAACGTTACTAAGAGGTATAATATTACACAAATGTTAGTATATTTATCTCTCCCCTACATATATATAGTCAGGATCAAATGATAACAATGTGTCAAAATTTATTTAACACCAAATCTCGTCCATTGTTTTTTTTTTATAATCTAAAGTTATAGACATTACTAAAATGATTTATATTCAGCAACTCACCCTATCACCTAATCATTAACAAATCTTTATCATTAAAAGCGAGAAAACTCTGGGTTACTGGGACCAGCTTCCCCTTCTCAGAGGGGTAATATGCCCAAAAAAATTATAATCATGTCCTTCTTATGAAGAAGATGTTCATCATTTATCTTAGTTTAATTTTGATGAAGACAAAATCTTATCTAAGAAGACAAAATCTTATTAAAGAAGAAAATATCAAAGTAGAAAAAGTTTGGAAAATCAAAAATTAAAGAATGCATAAGCTTATAGATATTTTGGAAGTAAATGAAATTGATATCGATACTAAGGTACTCTATTGCAATTCATTATGTATAAAATTTCGATGCTCCAAAAATAATACTCATATTCATCTCTAAAGTTATCAAATTATCATGCATAAAATTCTTTGAAGCAAAGCCATAAAAAGCTGATTTTTAAAAATAGCTGTTTGCACCTTTTAAGTCAGTTTTGGCGATGCGGATCCTCGGCAGCAGCTATATGTGCAGCCATCGCTGCTGCAATATAGCAACCGTTGGATCACTTATTATTAACAAAGAACATATAACACTTCCTGTTCCTGCTCTATACTACCATTTGACGCTGGATTTTTTATTTTTGGATCCAGGCTTTGCAATATTGAATTGTGCGTATAAAACACTTCCAGCTTTATTTTTTTTATGCTTATATATTTTTGGACTATTGTTTTATCCTTTATTTGAACTAATAAAATAATAATTTTATGAAGTGGGTATTTTCTTAATTTATATATACGTGCTTCTTTTTCTCATAAATTTATTTGATAATTCTAATTTTTTTTAAAAAGGGTTATTATCAATAAAGTACAGACTTCAACACGGACACCACAATTTAACACGGGTATTCTGACAACGTTAATATAAAAAATATAGAACATCATCACCACCATATATTTACAAAAAATCAAAATATATACATGTGCATTTAATTAGTTGAGCAAATTTTTCTTTATTTTTTTAAGGGATACGATAGTACATTAGACTTTTATTCATCCACCTATTATTAAAAAGCTAAAAATAATGTAATCAAAATGTAATATATTTAATCCCTCATTGATCAACATTATTGTTATGATACATCTTTAATCGTTGTAAATATGTCTAATGAGAGTATAATTAAGCAAAGAAAAATAATTGTTTTTTTGAGGCACTTATCTGAAACGTGTTTTACAAAATGTCTTATGAGTGTCAGACACCAATCTAAGGAGTGTCGGCATAAAGGAAAAATGATTTTTTTTACACATGTCTAAACTATATATCCGACACGTGTCGTACGAACGTCATACGAATATCGAACATTGACGTGTGTTGGATACCGCGACACGTATAATTATAAAGGTGTCCGTGCTATTATAATATAAACATTCAAAAATTCAAAAGTACACAAGAATAGATTAAAAGTTATTAAATTTTTTTATAAATACTAAAAAATAATCGAAATATTTATAGGGACCAAAAACTTATTAACTCAAAAATTTATACTAATATATATTATGAATACTATGCAAATCCTAACAGCATTGATTATTCTAGATCCTAAATAAAAAAAATTAAATCTAAGCTAAAGTCGTAATCAGCACTAATAAATAGAGTTGGAAGTTTATTCTCTACTTTGTTAATAATATACTTTGTTAATAATGATTGATCCAAAGGTGGCAAAATTGCAGTAGAGATTGCTGCACATATGGTTGCTGCCGAGGATCCAATTTGCAGTTCTGGTGGCACTACAAAAAAGATTATGCTTCACATGGATGCTACTTCCTTCGTTTCTTTTTAAGTGTCCGTTTAAAATAGTAACACCAAATTAAGAAAGTGTATTTTTACACTTTATCTTTTTATTATACCTTAATTTTAATACACCAATAAATTTTTATTTTTTTGCACACACTTTCTCTTTCCAATAAATTTAATATATTATGTAAAAAAAAACACAATTTAATATGTCATGTACCAAAAAAAAAATTAAAAAAATATATTTAGTTTTCCAAATATAAAGCATTAATTAGTTTTATTGAAAAAGATATGAGTAATTGACAAAGGGTACAATTGACAAATCATACCCTTAAAACACCAAATGGACAGTTAAATAGAAACGCTAAATCCTAGGGGTGGACACTGGGCGGGTTGAGGTTCAAAGTTGTCATCCAAGTGAAACCACATAGTCAAAAAATAAAGTCCAATCCGCCTGTAAAATGGAGATCGGTTTTCACGGGTTTGCGGTTTAAACGAGTTATTGGGCGGTTTGATTCGGTTAGAAATAAACAAAAATTCAAAAAATAAATATAAAAATTGAAATTCCTGGCACGCTAAGCACAATGTGCAACACGATGCTCTAAGCACTGTGACAGTTCTACCACGTAATAATGCAAAGCAAATTAAAGAAAACAAATAAAGAACACAAAGTATTTGTTAACCCAGTTCGGCGAACCTACGTCTGGGGGATACCAATCCAGGAAGGAATATCACTATAATAGCCCTAGTTCTAAGTTCTCAGCAAACGCCCCGTTTACAACTTATAACCTAGGCACTACCAATGATTCTTCAACCTAGAAACTCCTAGATCAGAGATCTCATCTCACTCCCTTACAACCTTACAGACAGCAAGGATTTCAATAACACAAATCACAAAAGTTTTGGAGACACACTCCTAAAAAACTACACACTCGTACCTAAAGGCTTAGAGTGTTGCAACCAACAAAAGTCCTAACTCCGTACTTCAAAGCTTAGGAGAGGAACACAGAAAATACAACTCAATAACAAAGTCCTAAGCTTGCATCGATGAGACACAAGAAAGGCTCACAAACAAAACACACACGCAAAACCTAAGTCCTAGAATTCTAGACTCGATCACAAAAACGGCGTGAACAAAAACTCCCTGAATTAGGTTTAGCTCCTTTCCTTATATAGTTGGTAACATGGGCTTCAGAAGATCCGATCCAAGAGAACATCCAACTCACAAAGTAAAAATAAATCATATCTTAAAAGATTAGATATGTTTTGAAAAATAAATCTTCACAAGAATTTCTAAAGCAATCTTTTAAAAAAAAGATATGTTTAGAAAATAAAACCTTTCTTAAAGCACAAGATATGATTCATGAGAGAGAAACGCGCATAAATAGGAAACGCGCATGCTTGGCGCCCAAGTAACACTTCCAGTGCATGACACGATGCTGGAGGCATCATATCGCACATCCTACTTCAAGGTTTATTTTACCAAAAATGCAGCCAACACCAAAGACTCAACAAACTCCCCCTTTGACAAATTTTTGGCTAAAACAAATTATGACCATATAGATACTACTTAAACAGATACTTCAACTACACTTCTTTTTCTCAACATAAACACACAAGTATAAAGATGAATAGCAGCTATCCTTCAAAACAGTTTCCATACTGCTCCTTCATGGAGAACAATAGAAAAGAATAAGATGTATCTTTTAAGTTTATCAGAGAGGCATGCAACAACGGAACACAAAACAACTACTTCGCCTTAAATGGTCAGGAAAATAAACACTAATAGGATGTTGAATAGAATGCTTCAACATTTCACGAAACATCTCCCCCTGCACATATGCATAGGAAGTTGGAACATCGTATCCAACATCTCCCCCTGCAAAACACAAATCAGCTCCCTCTGAACACTTGCATATCTCAGCACATACATACACCACCATCCAAAGCACACATACCAGAACAGACACAGTTCACAGTCACAACACATATCAGAAGCACATACCAGAAACAAGAACAGGTAACCAAACCAACAAATTAAACAAACAATTACTCCCCCTTTTTGGCCACAAATTTGACAAACACACACCAGCAGAGAGAACAGAAGTTCAGGACCAGATATAGATCAATACACTCCCCCTTACTACCAGCATGCAGAAAAATATAGATTCTCGCACATAAGGAGCACATATAAGAATAATAGTAACCACCACCAACTACCACAAGAGTTACTCCTCCCCCTCAACACTCAATCTCATGCACATAGGCCAGACAAGCTATATGCCAACACACCACAACTACAAATGCACATGGGGCAGACAAGCCATGTGTAAACATCATAACATACGCATGCTTCTATAGGCAAACATGCTACAACCGATCTACAACTACCAACATCAGAACGATCATGCATCAGTAGATAAACGCAAACATACAGATAACACACACCAGTTGTTAGGACATCTGATAGCACATACCATGTGTAATGGGAAGAAGGAATTTGATTTGATTCTCCTAGGATAGCGTGCACACATAAGTTGGAGAGGGAAAAAATGACAGTTGCACGCCTCAAGCTCATTAACTGCTATAACTCCTCATAGAGGCAAATTCCTAACTTGCCCCTTAGCTTCTCAAATTCTCTTCCATGGTCACTTCTGATTCTAACAACATTACTTCCTTTCTCTCTTTGAAGTTGAATGCACAGCTCCTTGAACACATCAAAAGTATCTGACTTCTCCCTGACAAAATTTACCCATGTGTATCTGGAATAGTCATCAACAACCACGAAGGCATACCTCTTACCTCCCAAACTTTCCACCTGCATGGGTCCCATTAGATCCACGTGTAACAGTTCGAGAACCTTGGATGTTGTTTGATGCTCCAACATTGGATGCGACATTCTAACTTGCTTTCCAATTTGACATTCTCCACACACCTTACCTTCAATGATCTTGGTTTTGGGAAGGCCTCTGCTGGCTTCAGCTGACATAGCTTTCTTCATTCCTTTCAGATTGAGATGTCCTAATTTCTGGTGCCATAGTTGAACTTCATCCTCTGTAGTAACAAGGCAAGTAGATGTGAAGGCTTCTTCCTGAGGTATCCACAAATAGCAGTTATCTTTAGATCTAGTGCCTCTCAGCATTAGTTGTCCTTCTTCATTGTTGACTAAACATTCAGATTTGGTGAAGTTAACTTTCGTCCCTTGATCACACAGCCGGCTGATGCTAATCAGATTTGCTGTGAGACCTTTGACTAAGAGCACATTTTCCAGTTTGGGCAATCCATGGTTGATCAGATCCCCAATTCCGACTATTTCTCCTTTTGCACCGTCTCCAAAAGTTACAAAACTAGACTTGTAGGATCTCATATTTATGAGATACTTCTCTTCACCAGTCATGTGTCTAGAGCATCCACTATCAAAATACCAATCTTCCCTTGATGATGCTCTAAGAGATGTGTGAGCAATTAAACTAACATTTTCTCCTTTAGGCTTCCACTCCTTCTTGATAACTTCCTCTTTCTGCACAACATTTGGTTGAGGCTTCTGGTCAGGATACCCATACAGCTTGTAGCAAAAAGGTCTAATGTGTCCTCGTTTCCCACAATGATGACATACCCACCTACGATATCTCCTCTGATTCTTGGGTCTTTGGTGAACACGAGGTGTTGGATCAAGCGCAAATTTTGGAACAGGGTAAGCTTTAGAATGTTGAGTATGATGCTTCAACATCTTCTTTCCAGTACAGGGGTCAAATACATCTTCACTGGATGTAAACTTGGTTTCAGGATTCTGTTGATACTGACTGAGACTTGAGTAGTTGTACCCAATTGACTTTGCCTTTCCACTTGGTACATTCTCTAGAATTTTTTCAAGAAGATCTGTTCTTGAGTTTAGTTGGCTCACACGTTTCATTAATTCATCCATTTGAGTATTAACTTGAGTAACTTCATCATGAGCTTTTGATGTTTTTTCAACCTGTATGTTTACTTCAGCTTGGAGTTTGTTAATGGTCTTTTTCTGCTTCTCAAGGATTCTACACATCTCTTCATACCTTGTGAGTAATTCTCTATAGGTGCTAACAAGTTCCTCATAAGATACATCACCATCTTCATCTGAGTCACAATCTGAAACGCAAGTTCCAGTTAAGGCAGTCACGTGTCTGGCTGATTCATTCTCTTCCTCGGAGTCTTCATCTGACCAAGACACTATTAATCCTTTCTTTTGTCTTTTCTGATAAGTACCACATTCTGACCTTATGTGTCCACGTCCTTCACACTCATGACATTGAACACCCTTGCTTTGACTGTTCTTTTCCTCAGGTTTGGTTTTCTTCAAACTGTTTGGTTGCTTGTTGATGTCGAATCTGATGCTCTGCCCATTCTGTCGATTCCTACGATCAACTCTTTTCAGCACTTTGTTTAATTGTCTACCAAGTATGGCAATAGCATCTGCTATGCTTTCTTCCTCTTCATCCTCACTTTGAACATTACCATCGTCAGTATTTGTAACTGTAACGGGCGAGATAATCTTGGCCCAAAGACTCATGACGGCCCAATCCTTCACGGAACCGGGTCACGCCCAATCCATCACGAAATCGGGTCACGCCCATCAAACTCGCGGCCCAGTAGAAATGCCTCCACCCACTATCCACGATCTATCCATTAAACAGGAGACATGGCATGTGGGAAAGAGGAGGTACCCAGTTCAACTGATCATGGAATGGGATAACTGCCAGGTGGTGGGAAAATATCGAGCCTTCCCCCACGATCTCAGCTCATGGAGTAGTGGGAGAGGAAAATCGATCCTTCACCCTATATATATAGACATTCCCATAGCCGAAAAAGGTGAGTGAGAACAAAAGACTAAGACAAAAGGCAATCTAAGAAGTTCTACCCCAGAACATTTGGCGCCCACCGTGGGGCCTCGGTAAATCTATTCCCAGGCCTCAAGCAAAAGACGTGTAGCCACAGTCATAACCATGGCTGGCGATACTCCTAATGACAACCAGTCATCAACCTTACAACAGGCGATGGGCGAAACACGTCGCCTCCAATCAAAGGTAGCAGAAATCCAGAAGGAAAGGGAAGAAGAGAAGGAAGCAGAAGCAGAAATGGGCTCCGAAGAAGAAGTAGAGGACTCCCAACCTCTGGCGCAAGCATTATGGGATGCACAAGTACCCGCGAGTTTTAAAATCCCTCAACTGCCAAGCTTCGACGGAAAAACTGACCCGTTGGAACACCTGATGGCAGTAGGAACACAGACGGCGATCATCGGAGCAGAAGAACATCTGAAGTGTAAACTCCTCTCCAGCACATTCAAGGACGCCGCCCTACGATGGTACATGAACCTACCGAACAACTCCGTCACCGGGTACGCGGATTTCCACCGCAAGTTCATCCATCAGTTCGCCGGTAGCAAACACATACAGGTCATGGCGACTAACATGTTCAGACTCCGACAAGGAAATTCAGAAACACTAAGGGAATACCTCGCCCGGTTCAGCGAAGCCACAATTAAGGTGTCCAATCCCAATCAAGAGATGTTCGTGGCAGCGTTCCACAACGGCCTTAAAGCAGGACACTTTAACGAGTCCCTCGCACAGAAGCCAGCGGAAACAATGCAGGAAGTAATGAAACGGGCGGAGTGCTATATAAAGGGCGAGGAGAGCAATGCAGAGAAACGATCCAGAGATTCCAGAGAAAGAACCATCGAACCCCGGAATAACAGAACTCCTGAACGAAACCAACGAAGGTGGCCCCCCAGAGACTCTAGATGGCCAAATCGCTCAGAAAGATCCCAATACGCGCCAAGACGCAACGAAAGACCCCCCCATCGTTACGAAGAATACTCGCCACTCAACGATACCCGGGTGCACATACTTGACGAAATCCTACATACCAACCTCGCCACAAGGCCCCAGGAGCCCGAGCGCCACATAACGCTAGGCCCCAACGTCAACGAATGGTGCCGTTATCACAGGTGCAAAGGCCATGACACAGAGAGGTGTTACAAACTGCGAGATTTGATTGAAGAATTGATTAGGAGCGGCCACCTCAGGAAATTCATCGAAAAGGCGGCACAAAGGCAGGAGGAGAGGGCGGAAACAGCCAAAGCCCCGCGAAGCCCGAGCGTAGGAGAAGACAAAGGAAAGGACGCCGCAAGAGTCGCTGTGAATACAATAGCAGGAGGATTTGCAGGCGGAGGGGAGTCTAGCTCCGCAAGAAAGAGATATCTTCGTCAAAAGGCGAGGGAAACGCACTTGATAAACCATGTATCCTTCCCAGCTGCACCGGATCTCTCATTTTCACCAAAGGACGCTAACAGGGTGGTACCACACGACGACGATCCCCTTGTCATCCAGGTACAGATACTAAACTGCGACGTCAAAAGAGTGCTAATAGACTCGGGGAGCTCGGCCGACATAATGTACCGGGACGCCTTCAAAGCTAGGCAACTCGCCGGAGAGCAGTTGCAACCATATTACGGCACACTAGTAGGATTCGCAGGCGAGCAGGCCGAAGTAATGGGACACATTACGCTACTAACAACATTCGGGGAAAAGGAGAACGCCAAAACAATCAAGGTACGATATCTAGTGGTAAGAACCTTATGTGCTTCATATAACATTATAATTGGCAGACCGGCGTTCAATGCCTTAGGGGCGGCAATGTCCACGCTATACTTGGCAATCAAATATCCGTTAGATAACGGGGGTGTAGGAATTGTCAGAGGAGATCAGATCTTAGCCCGTCAATGTTATGAATCCAGTCTGAAAGTGAAGAAACCACTAAATCCCGCTAGCACACCTCAGCCAACACACACCACCAACATGACAGAATCCGCGGACATGACAGAATCCGCAGACCTGGACCCAAGGGAGGAATTCAGAGAAGATAGAGTCAGCCCCATTGAAGAGGTAGAGGAGGTCCAAATCGGAGGTGAAGCTCACCAAACCACCAACCTAGGGACCAACATGCAGTCAGAAGAGAGAGAGAAAATCCTCGAAATACTAAGGCGAAATGTAGATTTGTTCGCATGGCACCCGAAGGATTTGCCAGGGATAGACGAAAGCATCATCACTCATAAATTAGCCATATTTCCTAAGGCAAAACCTATTTCGCAGCGGAAGAGGAAGCAGGGCGTCGAAAGGAGAACAGCGATAGACGAGGAAGTCGCCAAACTGAAAAGAGCACAATTCATCGAGGAGATCAAATACCCGGAGTGGCTAGCCAATGTGGTTCTATTGAAAAAGAGTAACGGCAAATGGAGAATGTGTGTAGACTTCACAGACCTCAACAAGTCCTGCCCGAAAGATCCATACCCTAGAGCATAGATAGACTCATAGACGGCGCCTCGGGCTATAAAATGCTCAGCTTCATGGACGCCTACTCGGGGTACAACCAGATAAAGATGAGCGGAGCAGACGCACCACACACCGCCTTTATGACAAACACCTGCAATTACTTCTACAAGGTAATGCCGTTTGGTCTCAAAAACGTCGGCGCCACATATCAGCGTCTGATGGACAGGGTGTTCGCCAGACAAATAGGACGGAATTTGGAGGTGTACATCGACGATATGGTGATAAAAAGCATCGATGATAACAGCCACCACCAGGACTTGGAGGAAATATTGACATCCGTAAGGAAGTATAACATGAGACTCAACCCAACAAAGTGTTCATTTGGCGTCCAAGCTGGAAAGTTCCTAGGATTCATGCTAACCAGCAGGGAAATTGAAGCCAACCCAGAGAAATGCAAGGCTATCATCGAAATGAGGAGCCCGACGTCTGTAAAAGAGGTACAGTAACTGACTGGTAGAATAGCCGCTCTGTCACGTTTCTTGTCTTGTGCAGGGGAAAAATCGATCCACTTCTTCTCAACTCTCAAAAAGGGAGAGCGATTCACCTGGACGCCCAAATGTGAAGAAGCTTTTTTAAAGCTTAAGGAGTTCCTGGCGTCACCACCCATCCTCACTCGCCCGCAGTTGGGAAATCCCCTCTTCCTGTACTTGGCGGTCACAGAAAACGCAATGGGTGCAGCACTAGTACAAGAAATAAAAGGAGAAGAGAAGCCGGTGTACTTCGTAAGTAAAATATTCAAAGGGGCGGAGACAAGATATCAAAAAATTGAGAAATTATCCCTAGCAGTCATAAGTACCGCCAGGAGACTACGCCAGTACTTCCAGAGCCATAGAATAGTGGTGGGAACCGATTACCCCATTAAACAAGTACTCAGAAAACCAGATCTGGCGGGGAGAATGATGGCATGGTCAGTAGAGTTGTCAGAATTTGACATAACTTTCGAGCCAAGAGGAAGCGTAAAATCACAGGTACTAGCAGATTTCATCGTGGAAATGACCACGCCGCCCCAGGAAACAAGCATGGAACCATGGACACTATCGGTCGACGGGGCATCAAACCTAAGAGGCAGCGGAGCAGGGATAGTTCTGGAAGGCCCGGATGGAGTAATGATCGAGCAGTCACTACGATTCGCCTTCAAAGCAAGCAACAACCAGGCGGAATACGAGGCCCTTATCGCCGGCATGAAGCTCGCCAGGGAAATGGAGGTAACGGATCTCAGAGCCAAAAGCGACTCCCAATTGGTAACCAACCAGATATCAGGCGAGTACCAAACCAAAGACCCCCAGCTAACAAAATACCTAGAGAAAGTCAAGGCCCTCAAGGAGCAGTTTAACACATTTGAGCTAATCTACGTCCCAAGGGAGCAAAACTCCAGAGCAGACTTGCTCTCAAAGTTGGCAAGCACGAAGAAACCAGGAAACAACAGAACAGTCATACAGGAAACCATACCCAAACCAAGCACGGAAAGCACCGAAGTGATAATGGTAATAGAAGAAGAGGACTGGAGAGCACCCATCATCCAATATCTCCAGAACGAGACGCTACCCCCGGAGAGAGACGAGGCGCAAAGATTGAAGAAAGCAGCAGCACACTACACTCTGGTGGCAAACAAGCTGTACAAGAGGGGTTTCGCAACCCCGCTGTTATTATGTGTGAGCGACCTGGAGTCCCAACGAATTTTGAAGGAGATACACGACGGATCATGCGGAAACCACATTGGAGGAAGATCGTTGGCAGGAAAAGTGATAAGAGCCGGATTCTTCTGGCCCACCATCCTAAGGGATTCCTCAAGCTATGTACGCAGCTGTGACGCTTGTCAGAGGCACGCCAACTTACATCACGCCCCAGGGGAACCACTCAAAACGGTAATGTCGCCGTGGCCATTCTACATATGGGGCGTGGACATACTGGGCCCATTTCCGGCAACTCAAAACCAGGTGAAGTTCTTATTAGTAGCAGTCGACTACTTCACAAAGTGGGTCGAAGCAGAGCCGGTGGCGACCATCTCTGCAGAAAAGGTAAAAAAGTTCTACTGGAAGAAAATTATATGCAGGTTTGGATTACCCAAGTATATCGTCTCAGACAACGGCACCCAATTCACTAGCGAAGCCGTCATCCAATTCTGCGAGGAGAAAGGAATCCGCAACACGTTCGTATCGGTAGAACACCCCCAGGCAAACGGTCAAGCCGAGTC